>JARKNS010000007.1:34134166-35413333 GCA_029990575.1 Petunia axillaris subsp. axillaris
AGAGTACTTATGCCTTTTTCCCAAATGTATACACGACATACAAATGACATACAATGGCATATAATTATACAATTGATATATTTCATTGTATATTACTTGTATGTCTATTGTATGTCCATTGAATTTCATTGTACATATAATGGTAAAACAGTGGGCATACATACAACGCTCATTTTCAAACTACCCCAAAAAACACCATAACCACTACTATAATCACCATAAAAATGGAAAAATATAAGATTGAGAAGAAGAATTCTACATATATACATACAAGTGACACACAAAGATACAAACGCGATACATTAAACACGATATAAAAATAAAATGCGAGATACAATTGGCATAAAATTTGCATACAGTATGACTACTGTTGACATGCAATTTTCATACAACTTAAAAATTTCAGATCTATATCGTTAGTGTAGCATATCTGGACGCCGTAGATAAACCAAAACACCATACGATCACTTGCAGAGAACAAGCCACTGCCCCTTTGGAGAAAACCAAAGCACAACGCAATAACTCGTTGAAAAAAAAAAACCACTGCACCACTTGCTTCCTGCTGCCATCGTCGAATGAAAGAAAGTGTCAGAGATGTAGACAAATGAGCAGCAGTCAGCAAACTTGAGTAGGTTGTAAGAAAAAGAGCCACTATTTTTGGAGAAGACAAGCGATGGCATTAGCTCGCCAAAGAAAGGTGCAGCAGCAGTCGGCTCAGGGGGGGGGACGACGAGCTATCATCAGCACCACCATTGAAGAATGGAAGGGTGAGGAAGAGAGAGAAGAAAGAAGAGAGAGGGGGAACTAGAGTTTCAATAGCAATATTTTGATATTTTTCTATATTCTATTGCATTTTTTTAAAATATTGTTATGTTTGATAAAGTAGGAAAAATATTTCTAAATAATAAAAAAAAAAAAATCTAGAATAACACCAAAAGTAATTTTTTCATTTCTAGTCCTATCTAAATGCTACCTATTTTTTCAACCAAAAAAAAAAAAAAGTCGGTAAATATAATTCAATATTTACAGAACTTATCTGTTACAACTTAATTTTTAGCTAATTTCAATACATTTTTTATGTGAATTGAGCACTTTTAATTTAGGTGTCGTCTTTATTTGTTGAGCATTTTTTTCATGGTCTTGAATTTTTTAACACTTTTAAAAATATTTTCGATTCTACCTCTTTGTGTTCTCCAAAATCAGTCACCACTTTCTCATGCTATACATCCACTTTCTCTCTATATACACCAAACCTTAGTCCCACACAATAACCACTAACTCCACTGTAACTAGTCACGACTTTCTGTCAATCTTCGAGCCACCTCAACCACCACTAACCCCGTATAACAATTGTTGCTATACTACAAAAGATATTACATAAATTATATGTTTCCTTAAGATTTTGCGGAATGTGAGAAACTGCTACACAGTAGTCTATGCGACTTTCTACGCACAACTGACCAACTTCACATTCACGGAGCTTTCATATTCGTGGCAAAATACCATCACGTATTGTTCTATTTTCTTTCTCTAATATTTAGTGGAATAAATGTTGTACACCTATGCTTCTGCCAACAACTTTATTGCTTCAATCAAGAAGATAAGGATGAAGATTGTACAAATTGAAAGGTGTATTTTATTATACTTTTTCTTGTGTTTTAAAACAATTTTATTATGAATTTTAAAAAGTGACGACGATTTGGACATGTAAAATAGAATAGACAAATAATGCCGTATTGGTCTTATTTTATGTTTACTTTAAATTTTGTATTTAGAAAAAGTGACGACAATTTGGCTCCATTTTCTTGTAAAATAGACATAGAGCCCGTTTGGGTAAGCTTAAAAGTGGCTTAAAATCACATATGTACTTTTAAGTCCATTAGTGGGTGTTTGGTGATGTTGGGCGTATATCTTACGTCTCTGCGTCGATTCTCTATATCTTTTGAGTTATTTTCAGTGTATTACGTGCCCAACAATGCGAGATTTAAAGTAAAATGCTAACTTGAGGTGTTTGGATGTTTTAGGAGCGCATTGAAGGAAACTGGAACTTGATTCATACAAGAACAAGGAAGAAGCAATGGGTACAGCATTGGATGCTTGGCATGCTAGGCTGTATGGATTGGGAAGAGCGCAAATATTGAAGAAATTGAGAAAAGGAGCGCATACAGCCATGGATGATTGGCATGCTCCGGTGTATGCGATGTAAACTAGTCCCAGAGCTACCAGGACTAGCTAAAAATGTGGGAATAGGCATATTTCCTATGATTAAAACCCTTGTAACACTGATTCTTATTCTATTACGTATTTTTAGAGGCAAGAACCACAGTAGAGGCTAGAGAACCAAGATTCATCAATTGAGTTGTAATTCTTCTTTCCTCTTTATTGTTTCATGAATTCTAAATTATTTTGTGGAAAGATAACTTGTCTATGAGTAGCTAAACTCTATTATTCTAGGGTTATGGGTTAACCATGAAAGTTGTACTTTGAAGTCGGTTGAATTCTATTAAATTTATCAGATTGAGTTGTTTATTTAATTCTGCTCTGAATTACTTAATTTTCTGGCCAGTTGTTAAGTACTATCCATCAACCTAAGGTTGAACTCGAAAGTTGGAACCGTAGGTTGCAATAGAATTAAATAAAGCGTGTTCCTGAACCCGGGCATCGGGGAATGGTTTCGCGGTTAGAATAGAAATATACCTAACAGTCACACTTAGTCAGTATATAGGAGAAGCACATGCATTCTTGTTAACTCTAATTCCATAGACATATAGGCGTTAGGTTGGCTTCAATAGGCGAGCAGGGTATCGAAAGAGCTCTGTGAGTATAATTAGCCCTGTGATTAACAACTCAGATAAATAAAATTGATTCAATTAGCGGATGAGTGCAACTGGATTGTTGATCGTCCCATAATCCTGGAATATTTCCTCTCACTGATATCTAGAACTCTTGAATTGTCTTGCACTCCATTTACTTCAATTACTTTTAGTTAATTAAACACAACTTGAAATCTGTTTAATCTCTCTTGAACAATACTTGAATTGAAGTTTATCTAGTTAATAGTTAATCAATAGTCCTCGTATGAACGATACTTTCTTATCACTTTATTACTTGATCGACCGCGTATACTTGCATGTGCGTTTGGAGAGACATTTGTTAACTCAAAAAATAAAAGACTTATAAGTACTTTTGCGCTTGAAAGAAGCCAAAAGTTCCTAACTTCTCAAAAGTGGCTTATAAGCAACTTTTGGCTTTTAAGCTACTTAAAATAATGAAACGACCTCGATCAGTCGTTTCGAAAGTTAGGACTCAGATTGGTGTGCCGATAATTTTAAAATATTCGTAAGGTCCATTAGGACCTGTCTGTAAAATTTGAGCTAAATCAGATCTCGTTTGGTAGGCATCGGAAGAAGGTTTCAGTTTTTATTATTGATAAATATTAAAAAGAAATTTTCGAGCTCGGTTTTGGCGAACGAGCTCCGATTCGAAATTTGAAAGCGCCGTTAGGTTCGTATGATTATTTGTTACTTTTCTAACCTTTCGAAAGTGAATTCCGATAGTTTTCGGCTAGTTTCCGCTAAAATACCGAAAGTTAAATAATTTGACTTTTTTCATTTAAATTCGCATCTTGAGTTTTGGGAGTCCGATTTGAGATCTGCCTTCGCGAGTATGTTAAATATATTTTGTATAACTTCTATGCAAAAGTTGGAATTATTTTGAATATCGTAGGGTACCATTTTAATTTTTACCGTAGCAGCGAATTTTAAAGGAAAAAGAAAAAAAAAGACAAAAGATAAACTAAGGAAATAAATTAAAGGTGAGTGATGGCGGTGGACTTACAAGAACAGAAACATGAAGAACGAAAAATATTAGAAACGAAGCAGAGAATATTTTCAGAAAAAATGTCAGAAAATGAGAAAAGAGCCGGAGAAAAAATAGGATTTTTACCCCGAAATATTCAGGTAATGATCCTAATATATTATTTAAGTTTATTACGTGTGTTTGAATATGTTTTAATGGTAAAATTTAGAATATTAGACATCATTTTGATAAGTTCAATTAATAGTTTAAAGGGTCAAATGGACCACGATAATAAAATTGATTATATATTCGTACTCAGTGAGTTATGGACAACCCATAAATGTAATTTATTTAGGGTTTGGTTATGTGACCTTAAACCCTGTATATAGGTCTGGCCTGCGTATTGCGTATGCGAATAGGGTATCAGGTTCCTACCTGGATTGCCCTAAGATGTGATGAATGAAGCCTTTAGCCTAATTTGATATATTTTTCTGCTTATTGAATAGAGTGGGATCGTTTGGTAGTGAAACCAAAGGACAAAGCGGTTATTGAGTGGCTGTGCTAACTCTGTAACAAGGTAAGTGTTTGTATCCATTTCTTTGGAGGCCCTTGGCCTTGTGGATATTCTACCACGTGTTCCTTACATGTGTAGCTGCCGATAGCCGTACTCATTACGCCTTAGCTTTAAATTTACATTGTATATTAGATGTTATGCCCTGTTGATGGTATTGCATTGAGCATATGAGCATTGCACTCTGGTTTTGAGCATTGTATTGCATACACTTCCCGGCAATCGGTGAGAGTCCCGAGCCGGTGAAGGTTCATCATTGCATATACTTCTCGGTTGGCGATGAGAGTCCCGCACCGGTGGAGGGTCATTATAGCATATACTTCCCAGTAATCGATGAGAGTCCCGAGCCGGTGAAGGGTCGTCATTGCATATACTTCCCGGTAATCGATGAGAGTCCCGAGCCGGTGAAGGGTCATTATCACATATACTTCCCGGTTGGCGATGAGAGTCCCGCACCGGTGAAGGGTCATTATCACATATACTTCCCGGTTGGCGATGAGAGTCCCGCACCGGTGAAGGGTCATTATTGCATATACTTCCCAGTTAGCGATGAGAGTCCCGCGCCGGTGAAGGGTCATCATTGCATATACTTCCCGGTAATCGATGAGAGTCCCGAGCCGGTGAAGGGTCATCATTGCATATACTTCCCGGTAATCGATGAGAGTCCTGATCCAGTGAAGGGTCATTATTGCATATATCTCCTGGTAATCGATGAGAGTCCCGCGCCGGAGATAGGTATCAGGCATATGTGACTGCATTGCATCATACCGCATTCATCCCATCTCATTGCACCGCATACTGACTATTGTGAGTATCGTGTTGTGTTTTATGTATGCGGTATGTATACTATGTCGTAGACATATCTCAGTTTGCCTATATATTTCTGGCTCATATTCTGGGTTGTGGGGATCGGGTTGCATGTCGCAACGGTATAATATATGGATCGGGTTGCATGCTGCAACGGGATGAATATATGGATCGGGTTGCACGCCGCAACAGTATAAATATATGGATCGGGTTGCACGCCGCAAGGTATAAATATATGGATCGGGTTGCACGCTGCGATAGTATGAATATATGGATCGGTTTGCATATACTTCCCGGTAATCGATGAGAGTCCCGAGCCGGTGAAGGGTCATTATTGCATATATCTCCTGGTAGACGATGAGAGTCCCGCGCTAGAGATAGGTATCAGGCATATGTGACTGCATTGCATCATACCGCATTCATCCTATCTCATTGCACCGCATACTGACTATTGTGAGTATTGTGTTGTGTTTTATGTATGCGGTATGTATATTATGTCGTAGACATATCTCAGTTTGCCTATATATTTCTGGCTCGTATTCTGGATTGCGGAGATCGGGTTGCAGGCCGCAATGGTATAAATATATGGATCGGGTTGCACGCCGCAACGGGATGAATATATGGATCGGGTTGCACACCGCAACGGTATAAATATATGGATCGGGTTGCACGCCGCAACGGTATAAATATATGGATCGGTTTGCACGCCGCGACAGGATGAATATATGGGTCGGGTTGCTCGCCGCAACAGGATGTATTCCTGATTGTTGATATGTTCGGGATACCTATATGTCCTGGCTATCTTACGTTACAGGTTGTTAATGAGTTTGTGATTCCCTACGTGTTCTAGTTATTAGTTGGCTCCGCCTTTTCATAATTTAAATAAGAGGAATTTGATGTATCTGTTTCTTTTCTCCCTGGCTAGCTATCCTATTCTTTGAGGTGGCTAGTCTGCCCCATTTATTGAGTCCTTTTGACTCACCCTTGTTTTTTGTTTGTTTCTTGTCTATCTATTTCGTTTCGGCAGGTTCGCTCCAGGATTGAGTTCGTCACGCTGTGAAGGAGCGAAGACGACTTCAGCTGTTATGGTGAGCCAGCTTTTATTCCGGATGGCTACCAGTTTATTGTTTATTATTTCAGTTGCATTTTGCTCCCTTCAAGAGGTATCTGTTTTCTTTTGTACTCTTAGATGTCTAGTCTGGATAACCCTAAACCTAGTATATTGGGTAGTTAGCTGTAATTTCTTTTGTACAGCTTAGAGGTATCAGTATCTCTGTGTTTTTTTTTTAACTCTTGTCCTTATTTATGAATTATTATATTTATTTTCCTAATTTAATTGGTAAGGGTTCGCCCGACGGGCCTAGGGGAGGATGTCGGGTGCCCGCACGGCCTAACCGGATTCCGGGTCGTGTCAAATAAGCCCATCCAAACAGGCTCATAATAGTTTAAAAGCAAATGCAGACAGATTGTGTTGATTTTATTTTTACTTTATATTCTTGTATATGGGCAAAGTGATGACGATTTAATGTCATTTACTTGTAAAATAGACAGAGTAATTTAGCTCACGTGTAAGTAAATGCATACAAATAGTCTTCATTTTATATTTTCATATTTTAATTTTATGGATGAATGAAGTGAAGACGATTTAGACTCATTTGTTTGTAAAATGTACTTAATTTTTAACTTACGTTATGAATAAATGATGACGGATTGGGCTAGTTATGTTTTCCTTTGAATTTTTATTGATTCTTGTATTTTCATGTGTATTTTTGTGGATGAGCGAAGTGAAGACGCTTTGGACTCATTTGTTCACAAAATGGACGTAATTTTTGGTCCAATATATGCATAAACAAAGACAGATTGTCATCATTTTTAAATATATAAGCACTTGAAGTTTTTTTGTGGTTATGTGAAGTGATGCCAATTTGGTCTCATTTCTTCACAAAACGTACAAAATTATATTCATACCCAAGATGGATTGTCGTTATTTCTAAATATATAAATGTATAAAGTAAGTACAATTTGACATCATTTATTTACAAAATTGAACATGATTTTTTGCTCACTACATGAAGAAATGATGCCGGCTTAATCTTATATTATGTTTTGCTTTGATTTTTGTATATGAGCGAAACGATGATGATTTGTCCTTATTTATTCACAAAATGGACGTGAAATATAGACTGATTGACAAATTTTTTTGCTTTCTAGGAAGCAGTGACATATTTCGTAATTTCGAATTGGGAGAAGAGCCAAAATTGCCATTAAACTGTCAAAAAAGGTCTAATTATGCCACCCGTTAAAAATATGGTGAGTGATATAGGTTTGGTTCGTGTGAATTAGAGAAAAAGGTGAAAAAATGGGCTTTGGTTCTTAATCTATTGTCGCCTTTTTTTATTAAAAAAATAATATATTTTTTTAAATAATTATGTTGATTGCAAGATAAATAGAAAAATATATTAACAAATACTACTAGGGGTGTGTGGGATAAGAATCCGAAATGAAGTTGGGCACGGGTATTAAATGCATATTAGGCACTATTTTTACAATTCCTTAGTATTTTCAAAATTAAATATCAGAAATAATTTCCGTTAGATATGATGGCATTTTTTAGCCTAAAATTATACATGATGACATTTTTGAACCAAAACTGTAACGGCAGTGGCATATTAATACCATATTTTTAACGGGTGGCATAATTAGACCTTTTATTTGGGTCCTTCTCTCTTTCGAATTTAAAACGGTGTGGTGACATTTTTGTAATTACGGGTTCAAAAAGTTGCAGTGACATTTTTATAATTATGGGAAGTGCTCTAATTAGTACTCGTATTTATGTACTTTCAGCTTCATTTAATATAAAAGTGCTCAAATCTTTTTTGACCGTCAAAAAATGGCTAACTTTTTAAGACCATGCTCCTTTATGCTTACTTCTGTAATTCATCCATTTCAATTAGAATATGTGTCTTTCACAGCGGGTTAATTTAGTCTTATGCACATTACTGTTTATTATAACTGTAAAAGGATTTATTTTTGTACTTATTTCTTTATTCATGGTTGTTGCTTACACTACATTTCCCTATGCCAACTTCGCTTCTAGAAAGTTTGTTTATACACGTCTTCGGTGAAAACCGACCCAACCAATGTAGGAAAAACGACCATCGGCACCAACTAAAGTAAGGTTTCTTTCAATTTTCATACCAAAGAATTTAGTGGTGGACGTATACTGAAGAGACCTTTACTTAAAAGAGATTTAGCTAAATCCCTCTTCTGGTAAAATTTTATATAATGTATATAACTAGAAAATATTTTTACGGAGGTTTACGAATATAATCATCAAAATTAAAATATTTACTCATGCATAACCATAAGTTTCATATTTATCAGCCCTACACATAAACTATTTACATGTCCTACCCATTCAGACTTGTACACCATAATTCATACAGTATACCATAAATATATACACCCATAACGTATAACAAAAGTATCCAGTTATAAATTGGTAGGTTGGGTAATATTTTTAATTTCATGGGTAGTGTAATTTCTCATGGGTAGGGTTGGTAAATACTTTGGATTTCATAGGTACATAGTTAAAAAAAGAGATTTCCACGTAAATACCCCACAATATTTCATATTAACAAGTCATTTAGCACTAACATAATATAGCCACAATATTTATATTTAAAATTTAATTTATAATTAAAATATCAAATATAATAGATTGATATTTTGTATATATACCTTCTATACACGTATATATTTGTCCTATATTTTTTAAATATTTATATCATCAAATTATATTTAATAAATATGCTAGGAAAAGAAAGAAAGGACAAAATATGGTTACAAAAAGTGGATAAGGGTTGGGAATGGTTACGTGGAGTAAAAATCCCTAAAAAAAACCCATATTTTTAAGCTCTGAATATGAAAATTGTTAAATTCCTCATATACAAGTTTTTTCCTATTATTCTCTTAATGAAATTCCTATATCGGATTGATACAACCTTGGGAGAACAACACCCCAAAAGCTAGCTATTAAGGTGTGAGAGCTCAAAGCTATATAAACCCCACATCAACCCCCATATGGCCGATATGGGACTCAAGTCTCATACTTGGACTGATAAAAGTTTGGGAGAACCACACCCCAAAAGCTAGCTATTAAGGTGGGAGAGCCCACAACTAGCTATTAAGGTGGGAGAGGCCAAAGCTATATAAATCTCATATCAACTCCCATATGGTCGATGTGCAACTCAAGTCTCATACCTTGCAATGGCACATAACAAACCACGACACTCCGCATCCATCGTCCCCGGCGGCTGTGCGCAAGACCTGTCTAGCCTCGGGCGAACACTGCAATGCCGGCGTCACCATCCAAGGCATAGTGTACGGAGGGTGGTGGATAGCTCTGATACCATTGATACAACATTGGGAGAACCACACCCCAAAAGCTGGTTATTAAGATGGGAGAGCCCAAAGTTATATAAGCCCCACATCAACCACATTTAGTCATTGTAGGACTCAAGTCTCATACCTTGCAATGGCAATAACACAAACACTGGCCACAAGGCCCACAACTTTACATTTGAGGCTTCCGATCCGCATTAAGCTAGTGTATGGACAGGTTTGGTTGAAACTTGAAAAGTGTGAGTTTTTAAAGTTGAGTTGAAAAATAGTTTTTGAAACTTGAAATTATGTTTGGACATACATTTCACTTGAAGAAAAAAAAAATAAAGTTTTATGATTATACTTGTCTCATACCAATATTCGGAAATTTAGAAATAATTTTGAACAAATTATATAAACAAACAAAAATTTGATATATTATCCTAAATTTTGGTCCAAGTTTTAAGAACATCACTCAGCTTATAACGCCAAAATATCTCCACACCACTCAGCTTCAAAGTTCTTTCATACATTAATTACCAAAAAAATTGAAAACAGTGACATGAGTCCACATTACACTACTTTACCATCGTGTGGTCATCGGTTCATACTTCATAGCGCTATCCTACGAAGTTGCATTAGATTTGTCAAGATTTGATAACAACTCGTTGGTCTCATCAAATAGTGGATGTCCCTTTTCGTTTATCGTAGTTGGAGCTGGATTTAATTTTAAGGGAAATTAGGTATTTTTTATATGAAATTGTCCCATATAATAAAGAATGAAAGTAGGAAGGGGACAGAACCAGTGTGTTATCAACAAATGCATAAGCATATTTTGGTATTATGTTATGTGTTAGGCTAAGTCCGCCAAAACTCAGTTTTAACAAGTCGTGATGCTGTCTGTTTAGGGTTTTCACGATATTATTACACTACATGTATGAATTTTTAATATACTCTTGTTGCATATGGGGGCTACCTGAATAGATTAGTTTTAATTATCTGAGATGGTCATGTAGAAGACTTGAGTTTCTTGGCTAAGGAATTAAAGAGCTTAACCTAATGAGTTCAAGTAATGTCTATAGACAGCATAAAAAATGCATACACCACAAATCATTCAAAAATATTTATGGTTAATCTTTCATAAAGAAACAGTGTTTGCAATCATAAAATTAAGATGGTGGACTACTTGGTATAACATATACTCTTTTTACACAATTGGTATTTATAAGTCTATCTTTTTTCTGAAATAATAGATGTCATCTTAGAAGTTTGCTTGCATGGATGGTTAAATTGGTATCCAAATACGAAAACAATTGTATTAAGTGAAAAATCAACGAGGCTTAAACGACATGACTCGAAGCTTGGTGAGATTGAAACCTTTATTTACGAGCTCTCAAGAGCTCGCCCAGCTCCCGAGGCCAGTTGCCTCGAGCACGAAATAAATGTCGGCCACAAGCTATCCCCCGAAGCGATCGGAAGTTAACCATCACGAAACATGAGATTCACCTCTCGTTGAAGATTTGTCTCTCGATGAACGAGCCCTCACTTCTGTAACTGCCGACCGTTGCCCACGTATTAAATGGAAAGATCATGGGCAGACCACGTTTAAACATGGAGTAATGGTCATTAAGTGCATTAATTATTGTCCTCGTCCTTGTACGCTATAAATAGCCATATAAAGATTATGTAAAGCATTCGAAAATAAATCAAATACACTTATATTTTGTCTTCAATCTCTTATTTGTCTTTCTTTATCATATTTCCTGTCTCATTCGTGTCTTTGGTACGAATAATTATTGGTTAACCCAAAGTAAATTTGATTTATTGTTCTAGTCAGATTTAGGCCAACACAAATTGGCGTCGTCTGTGGGGAACTAGCAATAACGTTTGTTCTGAAGTCCCACTTTCAGCTTTATAGATTATCTTTACCAACATCATCCAATGGTAAACAACTCCAATACCTCTGATAACACAACGATCCAAACCCCCGAACTAACAACTAGTGTCACCTCGTCAGGGGATGGAACACCGATAACACTACCTGGCTTAACGCCGCCAGGTTTAACACCACCTAGCTTAAAACAACATAGCTTAACACCATCTGGCATGACTCTACATGGATTAACACCGCCATCAGGTTTGATTCCTTCAAAATTCCACTACCACCAATCAATCCCTTATCATCAAGTTCAAACGACCCTTTTAGTTGTACGCAATAGCAACTTTGCAACGACTTCAAGAACAATTTGCTGCTTTCTCTGGGAATCGGAGAAACACAACAAATCTTGTCGAGCCCACACTCAATGGAAGCATCTTGAATGTTGTTCCTACGGGCGCAACAATAGGGGAACTCCCAAACTAAGTTGCATCTGATGGCTTAGGGTCTGTGCCACTGGGGAATCAACCCTTCAGAGCAGCTCCAACGGTGGCCGAAACTAGTGTCCTATCGGACTTTCAGAAATGGAAGAAATAATTCTAGGCCAGCATGGAAAAATGGCTCGAAAATATTCGTGGGGTCAGAAAACCTCAAGGAGCAATAAATATTGAAAAGTGCAGGCAACAACCTTTTAAGCCTGAGGCTGCTCCTTCTCTCATTCCCAACCACTTCAAGTTGCAAATCTTGAAGAAGTACAATGGGATAAGTGACCTCGTTAATCACATAACTGAATACATGGCCATGGTGAAGAGCAGCGACTTGACCTCGATTGAAAGGGAGTCAATGTTCCTTAAGAAGTTTGCTGACACACTTGAGAAAGGAGCGATGCGCTAGTATATGCACCTCCTTTCCGAGTCGATTTCAAATTTGGAGAGTTGGCCGATATATTTATCAAGGCCCATACAGGGGCCCAGAAGATCCTCAAGCGAAAGGAGGATATCTTTGAGGTTAAACAAAAATAACTCGAGCCGATCAAGGACTTCCTCGAGCGCTTTCAAGCCAAAAGAATGGACTTGAGTAAAATGGATGATACCCTGGAAGTCAAGGCTTTCGAAAGGAATTTGAATGTGAGTAACTCCGAGGAAGTTACAGAACTGAAGAAAGAGCTTCAGCAGTATCAGGCCCAGACGTAGGGTGAACTGGATGACAGAGGCCATGCAAAGTCATCTCGACGCGCCGATGCGCCATGAGGGAACTCAAAAGGGAAATACAAGCCTTATAATTCATAGGAAACATATAAGTCTGCGCCTTGGAGGATTGCGGCATGTAAGTCAAAGGCTAGGGGGGAAGGTTAGAACCAACGCAAATCAGAAGAACTCCTTGGGCTCATCCTTGGTATCTAAGGATAAAGATTTCGGGATTGCGGCATGTAAGTCAAAGGCTAGGGGGGAAGGTTAGAACCAACGCAAATCAGAAGAACTCCTTGGGGTTATCCTTGGTATCTAAGGATAAAGATTTTCCCCGAATCTCTGATTATAATTTCAACATTTCCACTTCCGAGCTGGTAAATGCCATAAATGGGATGACGGATCAAGGTGTGAGATTACCGAGGGAAGAATGCCCCCAGGGAAAAGAGATCAGACTCAGTATTGTGAGTTTCACATAGATTATGGGCATGCTACCGGGGATTGCAAATCATTGCAAATTGAGGTGGCTCATCTTCTCAAGAAGGATGTGTTAGCTGAGTATCTTACCGACAAAGGGAAGCAAAATTTCTCCAAGAATAGGGGAGGGGGACAACCGCCAAAGGTGGAGTCTTCAAAAAGAGTAGTGAATGTTATAAGTGGGGGTCAGAGGTAAATGGCGTCAACTTCGCCGCTACGAAGAAATTCGCAAAGCTTTCAATCATTGTAGAGAAAAGAACACGAGTTGTTGGGTTAAAGAATGAGATTGCTTTTGATGCAGAAGATTATGATGGGATGATGTTTCCCCATCATTATGCTTTGGTGATCATGTTAAGGATCACTGACTGTGATGTCAAGCGGGTCTTAGTTGATCCTGGAAGCTCGGTGAACATCATCAATTATGGAGCAGTTAAGAAAATGTGGTTGAATGACCTCGTCGTCCCGAAGGCAACCATATTGACAGGATTCAATAATTCAACCAAAAAAATATTTGGAGAAATTACTCTTGCTACAACTACCGAGGCTGTAGATAAGAAGACTGTTTTCCAAGTAATGGTAGAGGATATGGCTTATAATTTTATCCTCGGGAGGCCTTGGATCCATGAGATGGAAGCTGTTCCATCTACCTTGCTCCAGGTAATTAAGTTCCCAACACCATGGGAATCCGTGCTATCCGAGAAGAGCAACGAATAGCTCCTGAGTGCTACTCGATCGCGATGAAGAGTGGATTGGCCTCGACCATGCCACCTAAATAGCAATTACTCGGTCCGGGGCCTGACATTGAAGTACGTTACCTATCGTTAAATTGTTCTTACAACATCAAGCTATTAATGCCCCAACAACTGGGCCGAATGATGTTCACCCCTCGTTTTCTTTGCCTGACCTTTTCAGGAAGCGGAGGGAACGCCAAACAGTGCTCGGGTTTGCATTTTTCACACCCGAACACTGGGGGTGAAAGAGGAATGGATTCAGTCAGTTCTCGACTCGTGCCACAAACAACTGGGGACTTCGAACAAAACTTGAAGACTGTCGATCCGTACACCGGGCACTGTTCCTTTAGGAGTTTGTTCTGTTTTTTGATATAATCCCCCGAGATGGCTGTTATAATAAAAATTTGCCTATGTTTAACCTAAGTCTTGTGATGACTGAAACTTATGTAAATCAACATGGATTTCATCAATAAAACTTGATTCAGTTTCTTTTTTATTTGATGTTTAAAGCCAGTTTTTATTTATCACTCGGCTCGAGAACGAGATGGCGTTCTAAGCTAGCTTCGTTTTTGTACTATCTAAGTCTTGCAAGCAAAAAACTCAAACGATATGAAATAGATATCTTCAGTGCGAAGTAAAGGATGTGATATTTTGAAGCATCTGAATATTTATTAATGCCTCAAAGGCCAAACGGGAAGATTTACAAAGCATTCGCCCGAAGGCTTAAGGCTCGAAGCCCAAACAAAAAATAAAAAGAGGAAAGCTAATTCAGACGAGGTTTCAGAATCCTCGCTTTCTTCATCACCACTTTCGCTGCTTGAGGGAAGATTCCTCATCAATAGCTGAGCCTTGGCAACATCTTCTCTTGCCTTGGCTATTTCCTCATCTAAATTCGCCCCAGCTGTGCACAGCTCGAGGGTTTTCAGCTTGATCTGAATGATAGCCTAGTTTCTGTCAACTCGAGCTTTAGTATCACGAGACTTCAGCTTAGCCTCGATCTTGGACTTAAGCTAAGACGAAAACATGGCCCCCTCATTCTAAAGAGTCTCAACCTTGGCCTTGAGGGTCTGGGATTGGACTTTAAGCTTGTTCACCTACGACAAGAGCTCTTTCCATTGGCTCTGAAGCTGCTCGTTCAAGTCATCGATTATTGCATTTGCTGCTTCGATCTCACCTCGGATAATTTCCTCTTAAGCTTTCTTTTTAGCTTCAAGTTTAGAAACGACCTCTCGAGATTTGTCTAGCTCAAGGTTTGACTCCTCGGCCGCTTTACGAGCTCGGTCCAAGTCTATCTCAGAATCGAGCAGATGCTTCTCAAGATCGGAAATCTTGGCTTGATATTTAGCCTTTAAGCGGTCCCAGCAACCCCCAATCCTCCTCAGCTCTGCTGCTCAGCTAGCCTTCATCTCGGCTTCTTTCATAGTATAAACAAAAATTTGTGAAGAAGAAGGGGCTAACGAGGCACCAATTAAGTCAAGGATAAAAACAAATTCGAAGTAGAAGAGGAAAAATTACACGAATCGCATGCTGAGATGCAAAGGCCATCAGATCATCAATTGGTAAGCCCTCGAGGTGCTCTCGCTCTGTTGGGCCAAGAAAATCCCCAAAGCTGATGGGAACAGCCACTGTGTCATCTAGCATACACCGTTCAGGAGGGATGCTTATCATCCTAGGGCTTGCAGTGGAAGACGAGGTATGGTCAGTCCGAGAACAATATTCATCTACCCTCTCTTCATCTTGAGCAGGGTCGTTAGTCGCCCTCTCCTCGGGGGGAAGATTTTCGGCCACTTTGGCCTTTTCCTTGGCTTTCTCCACAGCTCGATTCTCCTTGGAGTCAGCCACTTAAAATTTATTGTGAGCCTTGCCACTCGCAGGCTCAACAACTTGGTCACGCTGAGGAATCTCAGGTGACTTGGCCTAATAGCTTTGGAGGGGTTGGCTGATGCGCCTTTCCTTTTCTTTGAAGTTTTAGTTGTGAGGACTCCCACCGAGTCCTCCAATTTCTTCAGACTCTCCCCAGCCTCACGGACCCCTATTTCTTTCGTATTTCTTCTTATTTTTCATTTTTTACTTTTTATTTTCTTCCTTCTATTCTTCTTCTTCCTCTTCCGGTTCGATAACCGCTTTGTTGAGGAAACCTGCAAAAGAGGAGGCAAGAGTGAGGGCAAGTTTTTGAATTAAGAAGAAGGCATAATTCACAATTATCGTGTCGTTTGCACGACCATTGGTTCTCTTTCAACGCCGCCAAGATCATCCACGATCTCTCTAACCTTGGCTTGGCGTCAATCAGTGCTTGAACCCAATCAGTTAAACTCTTCGGGGGGTTGATCGAAAGTTTCTCTGCTAAAAATACAGCAAAAAGTTGGTTAAAATCTAAAGAGTTGTGCAAATTAAGAAAAAGCCTAGGTTTGGCAACTTACGAGTTCTGTTCCATACTTCGGGGAAGTCAGCCTCGGAAGAAAGAATAACAATGGGAATAAGAATGAACCGATCGCACCAACCACGGTCCTCGGTGTCGTCACCCTTCGTAATTATGGAATATTTGCCCCGTTTTCTCAATTGGACAACCCCATCCTTGTGCATGATGGGGCAGAAAAGGGAAATGAAGTGATCAAAGGTAAAAGGAACTTTGGCTCGTTGGCTCAGAAATTCAAGAATTGAATTATGCTCCAAACGCCAGGACCGAGCTGAGCCAAGCATACGTTCTATGTTCAGCAAAAAGTATCAGCTACGTGATGAATTTGGAGTGAAAAACCTATCATAAATGGATAGATGTAGACGAATGGGAGACCGGGGACTCTATCGCAAGGCAGGGACCACAATTTGGACCTTGGGGCCCCAACTGCAATTCTCACGAACTTGATCTACGTGATCTTGTGTGATTAGGCTCGGGGACTATTGAACAGGTACATTTCTATTTTTCTCAAGATTAGAAGCCATTTGCTTCTACATTTTGAAATCTTTACTATGGTCAAACTTCGATGGGATCACTTGATGGGGTTTAAGCTCCCCAACGAAAGATTTATTTGTGGGCTGTGAAGCTTCGGCGGCTTCAGCGTCATTGTTAACAACATTGATGGCCTCCTCAGCCACAGCTCTGTCGTCGCCGATTGATATTTCTTCCTGGTCAGCAGCTTCGCAGTGGTCGGAGGTGGTTTCTTTGTCACCCTCAATGGTAATGGCACATCAGCTAAGTCCCCGCTCGTTGTTATGGGTTATCGTCCATTGTTCCTACTTCTGGAGATTTTGAGGAATTCTTGATAGAAGACATGGCAATAAGAGTTTAACATGAAGGAGATTTGCAGAAAAACTTGGTTATTGTTGATCAAAGATTTGAAGAACAATGTAAGTGGTGAACAAGTTGGTAGATTTATAGGAAAGATGATACTCAAGTGCTTCGAAGGGTCGTCATTATTACTTTTATATTGGGAAGGTAAAATGAAAGGTTACAACCGTTCAGAAAGAACCGCGTGTAGAGAATGGGACATTGAAGGGACAGTTAACTTTTCGAATTCCTTGGCGGAGGATTTGTCACGTCGATCTCCTGCCGAATTAATTCCACCCCTCGAAAAATTTTGACTATTATCCGAGGGTGGGGGACATTTGTATTAGGTAAAAAATCAATGAGGCTTAAACGACAGGGCTCGAAGCTTGGTGAGATTGAAACTTTTATTTACAAGTTCTCAAGAGCTCGCTCAGCTCCAGAGGCAAGTTGCCTCGAGCATGAAATGAATGTTGGCCACAAGCTATCCCCCGAGGCGATTGGAAGACAACCATCACGAGATTTTCCCCTCGACGAACAAGCCATCACTTCTGTAATTGTCGAATGTTGCCCACGTATTAAATAGAAAGATCATGGACAGACCATGTTTAAGCATGGAGTAATGGTCATTAAGTGCAGTAATTGTTGTCCTCGTCATTGTACGCTATAAATAGCCATATAAAGATTATGTAAAACATCCAAAAATAAATCAAATGCACTTATATTTTGTCTTCAATCTCTGGTTTGCCTTTTTTTATCATCTTTCTTGTCTCTTTCGTGACTTTGATATGAATAATTGTTGGTTAACTCAAAATAAATTCGATTTGTTGTTCTAATTAGATTGAAGCCAACAGACAATTATAGAAATCATAAATAGATGAAAAGTTAGGGACGGAACCTAAAACACAATCGAATTACTTACCAAAGTGGTAGCTAGGCCAACAAAAGTCTTTTTCAATCAAAATGGTCCAAATGAACTTCTCCATTTATTTTTGCAATATCACTTTCCAATCACATGCTTAGCTTCTTTTCTTTTTAAAAATATCCTATGAGACGTGTAATATTTGCTTTGGGACTCGAATAGTTTAAATTTGAATCGAAGAGTTTCATTGAAAGTAAAATACTTCCTACCCAAAGCGACTGTATTTCAAAATTAGCATAAGAGAGCTTTGGCTATAAGTGGACGGGACTAATTACCACCCGACCATAATCTCTAATCATTAGCTTTATTTTTTTATGTCCTCTTCTACTAGCCTAGCTTGCCTCTATTATTTAATTTAGTCGTACTAGAAAACACTTTTTGCAGATTATGTGACGCATTAGCAATCATACATAAATTGATGTTGGTTTTTGTTTTGGCTTTTTCACGCAATCAAGGAAAGGACAGCATTGGTCCAAGTCCGCCTTCTGGAACTGTCCGCTTGCCGACATAAGTTGAATTTGCTATATTAACTTCATTAGAGAAGTAAGAATAATTTAGTCAAATACTACATATGATTAATTATAGGACTAATCACAAATATATACAATTTTAACACCAAAATTACAAAAATAACAACATTATTCCTATTTACAAAAAATACCAACATTTGTTTACACATTATATTCAAAACCAACAAAATTAACAAATTAGGGTTCCTCCTTCTTCCTACTGCCTCTACTCCCCCCCCCTACTGCCACCACTCAGGCGCCGCCGCCGGCCACCCACCGATTTTTTTTTTTTTTTTGTATCTAAAATATGAAATACACATATAAACGTTGGTTTCTCTTTGAAAATACACTTGCAACATACATATAAACAAAAAATACATGTAAATACACAAAAAAAAAATATTTTACATACATACAAGGATCTACGGATCTACAAATTTATGCATGTTACACATACACTTGACATACACACAAAAACACATATAAAAAATACAATAGATGCTTAGATATACAGGTTCATACAGTAACATACACGTTCATACACTTGTGTGCTGAAAAACAATACATGTATACACACGAACATACAGATATATACACCTGCATCTGAATATCTGAATATGTATATTCAAAATCAAAAAAAAAAATAATAAAGGAGGAGAAGCAGATCTGAATAATATAAAAAAAATACATATATATACATAAAATACACACATATACACATACAAAATGAAACAAAAAAAAAAAGAAAAAGAGGAGAAGATCGAGAAACAGCAGGTGCTCTAGTCTCGTCGGAGGAATAGTAGCAGCGGCGACGGGCAAGGAAGGGTGGGGAACGACGGGAGGATGGGTGGGTGGGAAGGTGGGTGGAGGACGGGAGAGAAAGAGAGAGGGAGAAGTTAGGGCTTTGGATTAGAGAGAAAGAAAATGATAAAATGGTATGTTTTGTAAAAATCATACAAATATTGTTATTTTGTATAATTTCTTAATAATGTCGGTATTTTTTGTAATTTCACAGTTTAATGCGTCAATTAGCGTAAAAATGTCTTAATTATACTATACTAAAAGAAAAAATCCCTAAAGTAAAAAGTGAAAGACAAAAATACCCTTAGAAATTGAGTACTATATTACTCTTCAAAATAAATATAATAAACTATTGGTCATAAATTAGGATATTAATCAAATATATAAATACACTCTAATAAATATTAATAGACATCCTAATTAAAATTAACTCTACTATTCTGGCATCGTGTCGTTTTTCTAAAAATTTTATTTTCCTCTTCATTTTTATGCTTCTTATCCAGTTTCTCTTGATAATTACACTTTCACTTATACACGCGTTATATTTGTTCCTTTTCCTTTCCTCATTTAAAGTCAATTAAGTGTCATATAAACCTATAAGATATAAAAGGTCATGATGCTATTGTTTTTGGGTAAATTTCATATCTAACCAAATATATAACATGGCCCTACAGTTTAATAGACACAATTAATATACAACAATGGCTAGCAAAAAAGATGCTAATAAATAAGTTTATGTGTATCATTTATCCTAACAAAGCTGCGTTAATTATGTTGTAAACACACATAATAAAAGCAAATCTTACATTTAAGGAGTCCCACTGATGCCGGGCAAATTGGCCTAAACAACAACCATCAAGAACCAAGCTTGAAGAGCACAAAGGTTGCAAGTCAAGGCCTTCGGATGAGGGTTCGAGAGTGATTTGAAGCCATGGACTTGAGCACGCTTGAGGGAGGACCGACTATGGACCAAGGAGGAATACTTAGAGTCCATTTTGAGCCGTATCCATACCTCCCAGGAAGAGGCGGAGCGCCTCCCCAAAGAGGCGGACCGCCCAGCAAAAGTCCAGAGAGCTACACAGCAAGAGGCGGAGCGCCTCAAGACACTAGGCGGACCGCCCCTCACTGAAGGGTCCTGAGGCGGAGCGCCTCCCCCTGTTAGCCTTGACGGGATTTTGTGTAATTTTCCTATTTTGCCCTTAAGTGGCTTGTATTATTATAACCCACTTTGGGGGTGTTTTAGACATTTCATTAAGTGTAAAGGAAGACTATAAATACCTTCCTTAGGCCATTTAGCTGAGGAGCTAGTCTTGACATTGAATAGAAAGAAGAGAGAATAGAGAGAAGGCCGAGCCTTTCTTTGTTGAAGCCCGAGGCTTCGTTTATGACTCGACTTGGAACCTATGGAGATCGACATCTAGTTAGATTCCATTGTAAGGTTCAAGTTTCCCCTTCTCCCTCTTGGATTCAATTAATGTGAATGAATTGAATTCGTTTCTTTCTTCTAATTTCTTGCCTTCCTAGTCTTAAATTTCTCGATATCTTTGATATCACGTTATCGCATTTACTTGCTTCCGCTCGTTTATCGTATAGTTAGCTTCCGCGTGTTTTTCCCTGCACCAGTTGGTATCAGAGCAAGGCTCGGGTTATGTTCTTACAAACCCCCGTTCCTTGTTCCTTATGTTAGTATCATTGTTGTATTGTTCTTGTTGTTCTTGAAAAGAAGAAAACAAAAAAATTTGAAAACTTGAAAACTTGAAAAAAATTTGGTAGATCGGGTTGGATTCGAATCCCCAAGTGTTAAAAAGTATTGGGGTTTGTTCCTTATTGTATTCCCGTTGTTTTGATACCCATATATCACGTTTTGGTGTTACGAATCAAAATTTCGAAAATCAAAATCTCAAAAGTTTGAAAATTTCTTAAAACGCTTCAATCTTGAATCGAAGCTTGTTGTTGTTTGTTTGGAGTTGAAAACCATTGGGGATTGGTTAACATGGTTGTATACACCTTTGGGTATAATTAATTTTGTGTATCGGGTCGAAAACGTTGGATTTTTGGGTGCGAAACGAGCCAAAACGCGTTTCGCAAAGTTGCAGGAAATGGCCCTAGGCGGACCGCCTCCATTTTGAGGCGGAGCGCCTCCCCCTGGGCTGCTCTCTGGAATTTTCAAGGCGGAGCGCCACTTGCTGAAGGGTTTTCCCGGGTAGTTTTTTGCTTAGGTTTCCATTGTTATTTGCCCATGGGCTTCTTGGTTAGTGTTTCTAGGGTAATTGGCCTACTCGAAAGACACTAACTTACTAGCTTATTAGGACCTTCGTGCTTAGAGGAGATTAGAAATCCAAGAAGATTCGTAGAACTTTCTTTGGCCTCAAGTGCACAATTTAAAATAACCGTCCGTCCATTGAGTCTCATTAACTCCATTCCGAACTTTTATTTGGACATACTAATTGTGATCACCTTGGTTCCCAAGTTGTAAAGGCCTCGCTCTTGAGTGTTCATATATTGAGTGATACACGTGAGGGAGTGACTTTTGGGAGGTTTTGATCTTTTGGTGTTGTGACTATGTCGGATAATGAAAGTGGAGGTTATGGCTCATGTGGAGACGAGGGAGACTATGGTTCCTACGATGGTGATGATGGGTCTTGCTATGATGACTCGGGGGACTATGGCTCCTATGATGATGAAGCGGTTCACTATGATGATCGTGAGGTTGAAGAAGACTATGAAGCTTGTGATGATGAATTTGATGAATCTAATGCTTCAAGTCAAGAATACGAAGATGGTGACGCTTCAAGGTACATTGATCCTACTTACTCTACTTGTGATGAATTTGAGCATGATAGTGACATAGATAGAGTTGATGATGATGTTGAGTATATGAATTGTTCTTATGCATCTTCTCTTGGTGTTGCTAATGGAGTACAAGGGAGTAGTGGAGGACCTTCCATTAGTATGGGAGGTGGTGGTGGTTGTTCCGTGGGAAAGAAGAAGCTTGCATCTTCTAGGTACGCTAAGCGGCCTAATGCTTCTAATTCCCATGCAGAGGTTGGTATTAGAGATGGTGTTGCTTTTGCTACAAAGGGGTTATATGCCGTGAAGGGCGTGGATGGTTGTAGTAGGAGTAGTACTATAGGCTATGGGACCAAGGCGAGAGGCACTTATGGGTTCCATGGCGAGGTTCCTTCCTTGAGTTCCAACAACATTGCTAATGTTGGGAGAGTGACGGGAAGTGGAGATTGTTCTAGTGGTGTTACCACTAGTGGAGGGATAAGGAAGACCCAAGTTGTTGGTGTTGACACTCGTGGGCATTCAAGTTCTTTCTTGGATGCATCTCTAGGAAACTTGGGTAGGAGAAGGTTTGTTGTTGGGGTAAATGGTATTGGAGGATACTTGCTCAAAATTGATGATACCGATGCTAATTGCATTAGCACCTCTTTGGTTGATAAATTGAGGATACCATGCCGTAAGCTAGAGAGTCCTTATGAGTATGAGGGAGTGTGGGTTTCCAAGGAGGCTCGGGTACTTCTATCTCATAGGAATTATAGTAGTTATGTGTGGTGTGATGTGTATCCAATGCAACATGTTGATGTTTGGCTAGGTGAGCCATGGTTGCAAGACAAGAGTGTGCGACATAGTGCTATGAAGGATGTGTATCTTGTGTGCATAGGGCAAAGGGTTTATGACTTTTTGCCTTATCGGGCAAGGGGCCGAGTGCCTACTAGTGCACCTTCTTTGGCTATGCAAAGGAGCAAGGAGCAAGAACTTCATTCCATGGGTAAAATTGAGCAATCAAGGAGTCCTACAATTACAAGAAGTGGTGGGACAAGTGCTACAAAGGAGTTGATGAATGTCAACAAGGTGAACCAACCACAAGTTGCAAAACCAAGTGGTTCACCAATAAAGAAGAAGGAGACCTCAAGCGAAGAGTCTCCAAGTCCTAGATTTTGGGTTGACGTGAAGAGTCCACCTACTCCGGCTATGGGTATTCTTGGGCCTTGTCCCAATTCACCCGAATTTGAGAGACAAAAGATAGAGAGGAGTAAGGGAGTGACCGGTGACAACTCTCGAGTGGAAAAAGGAGAGGTTGTGATGAGTGATGAGAGTGGGTTGTCACCACCCGAATCTACACCCAACCTTGGAAAAAAATTGAGGGAAAAGAAAGAGGGAAAAAGAAATATTGAGAGTGAGGACACCCCTTATTCTAACCTTAACCCTTTATCTTTTTCTTCTCTTTGTGTGAATTCTTGTGTAGGGATTCTTGGAGGCAAACCAATGGAGCCTCAACCATGTTTCAAGATTCAAAGGCAAGGTGAAGGAGATGCCAAATGTGAGCTACGAGGAGGAGAAGCTAGCCGTGACGCTTCAAGTATATTGAGTGAGCCCGGATGCAACTCAAGTGTAAGTGTTAGTTCTTCTTCCCATGAGCCTATTACTTCCTTGTCTTGTGTTAGTGTGTGTGAAAACTCTATACTAGTTGATGAGTTGCATGAATATAATGTGTTTGCAACTAGTGTAGAGCCATTGGGTCAACTTGTGTATGAAAATGAACCACCAGTTGAGAGGGTTAAAAAGCCGCATCATGATGTGAGCTCGGTTTTCATTGAACCTCTCTTTAGTGAAAATGTTGAAGTTGACCTTGATTGTGAACCTTGTTATGACACCCCACCCATATTTGATAAAGGAGAAGATGACTTGCATGATTATCCTATTCTTCCCTTTGATTGCTTAATTGATAGCGGTGGTCTCTTGTGTCGTAGTGAGGAAGGTTGTAACCTTGAGGAGTCTCTTGAGAATGAGATAGATCGACTTATGTTCGATGACTCCTCAAGTGTAGATGTTGTCTCTAGTTTGAGAACTTCACCTTTGCTTGCTAATGAACTTGAGAAGTGTGCATATACTAATCCTTTGTATGAGGGCAACTTCAATGAAAATGGTGAATTGTATCAAACTAGAGTGGAGTGTGAGTTTGGACCTCCATGGATTGGAATGCCTAACTCTATAGATAATCCGTTGTTTGAGACCTTCCTTGGGAGTTT
Source organism: Petunia axillaris subsp. axillaris (assembly GCA_029990575.1). Lineage (NCBI taxonomy): Eukaryota > Viridiplantae > Streptophyta > Magnoliopsida > Solanales > Solanaceae > Petunia > Petunia axillaris. The sequence goes on from JARKNS010000007.1 coordinate 34,158,527, forward strand.
GTCTAGTGACGAGGCTTGTCTTGGAGGAATATTTGGAGGTGCGGAGGTACCTCTCGGTGTGTGTAAGAATGCTTCTAAGAAGGGGAGTGGAGTAGTCGATGCTAGTTGTGAGTTGAACTAATTTACTTACTCCATTCCATATGTTGAGCACACCTTGAGTGTTGAACATACCAAAGCCAATGTGTCACAATGTGATAAAATTGATTTGAAGGCTTGGTGTGTTGATGGTAAGCTTAGGGGTCATAGGACATTTGATTGCTCTATGTTGCATGACTTTGATCTCTTTGCTTGTTTTGATGATGAGTGCTTGTTCTTTGTGAGCCAAGAATTTATTGTTTTCTTTGGGAACATGCACTTTTTAATCGGCATTGATGCTTGGCTCTATCACAAGAGTGTGTTTTCCATACTACTTGCACTTATTCTTGTTAAGCTAGCCTACTTGTGAAGTAGGAAATTTTGGTTGTGCTTGTTTTGAATGTAGGTTTTGATGGTTTGATTTCGAGGACGAAATCCTTTCAAGAAGGGGAGGATGATGCCGGGCAAATTGGCCTAAACAACAACCATCAAGAACCAAGCTTGAAGAGCACAAAGGTTGCAAGTCAAGGCCTTCGGATGAGGGTTCGAGAGTGATTTGAAGCCATGGACTTGAGCACGCTTGAGGGAGGACCGACTACGGACCAAGGAGGAACACTTAGAGTCCATTTTGAGCCGTATCCATACCTCCCAGGAAGAGGCGGAGCGCCTCCCCAAAGAGGCGGACCGCCCAGCAAAAGTCCAGAGAGCTACACAGCACTAGGCGGAGCGCCTCAAGACACTAGGCGGACCGCCCCTCACTGAAGGGTCCTGAGGCGGAGCGCCTCCCCCTGTTAGCCTTGATGGGATTTTGTGTAATTTTTCTATTTTGCCCTTAAGTGGCTTGTATTATTATAACCCACTTTGGGGATGTTTTAGACATTTCATTAAGTGTAAAGGAAGACTATAAATACCTTCTTTAGGCCATTTAGCTGAGGAGCTAGTCTTGACATTGAATAGAAAGAAGAGAGAATAGAGAGAAGGCCGAGCCTTTCTTTGTTGAAGCCCGAGGCTTCGTTTATGACTCGACTTGGAACCTATGGAGATCAACATCTAGTTAGATTCCATTGTAAGGTTCAAGTTTCCCCTTCTCCCTCTTGGATTCAATTAATGTGAATGAATTGAATTCGTTTCTTTCTTCTAATTTCTTGCCTTCCTAGTCTTAAATTTCTCGATATCTTTGATATCACGTTATCGCATTTACTTGCTTCCGCTCGTTTATCGTATAGTTAGCTTCCGCGTGTTTTTCCCTGCATCACCCACAAGTCACTTAATCCACAATCTCTTCCAAATATATATCCAATGATTTATTTTTTACCAAATATATCGCAAATATATTCACCATAATACACGCAAATATATTCACCATAATATATTCAACAATTTCAATACATATGCAGTTGAAAGAGATACTATTCAAAAATATGCAAGGTATACTATATATGCAAGGTAATAAGCAACAAATATATACTGTATATATTCACCAAATATATTGCAAATATATTCACCATTATATATTTAACAATTTATTCAATACTAATGTAATTAAAAGATATACTGTTAAAAAATATGCAAGGTATACTATATATGCAAGGTAATATGCAACAAATATATACTGTATATGCAAGTATTCACATTATATAAATGAATATCAGTAATATATAAGGAATACCAGACTGTAGTGAAGAAGATGGAAGGGCTCTGTTCACTGAAGGGTTTTTCGGTTTACAATTCCAAGATAAAGTGAGAAAACAGTCGTTAGATGAAAAGTCTCATGTATTTGGTTTTGAATTTTTAACTTTTCATTTACCACTTGATTGACATATACCTTAATATTATGAGATAAAATCGTGTGTTTTAATTAGTTATTATCATATCATTATTAAATGATATGCATTAACAAAAGCTGTCAATCACATATTCCACGAAAATAGGCATTAAATAGGGGAAGTTATCAGTTTAAATAAGGTAACTCACCATGTAAATGAGTAATTAATTGAGATTATGAAAAAAATAATAAATACAATGAAAAAGAAAATGCAAGTTTCCACAAATTAGGCACGCTTAGAGGGGGGAGTTAATCTGTTTTTAAAAATGGCTAATAAAAGATACCTACATAAGTCTAAATGTCTATATACAATAAATTAGAAAAAATGTATCTAATCTCTGTTAAATACACTTCCAAATGTCTATATAATGTAAAAATTACTTGTTTTTTTGTGTGACTTTTGGGTTCCCGCTGTTGGTACCTTTTAGTATTCTAAATTGAATTTATTAAACGTCACATTTTGGTATTCCAAATTAAATTTAATTTTATTAAGCACTTAAATTGGCTATTATCTTACTCTTAATATTTTCATTTTAAGCATGAGTGTTAAGCAAAACATGGGGGTTTGAAACAGGGGCGGATCCAAGATTTAGAGGTACCGAGTGCCAAAATTAATAAGAGCGTATGGTGGCTACGCATTAGGAACGGAGCCTAAAAGTTATACAAGGGGACTCAAAGAAGTAATAAGAATGTCATATATAGAATTTAAACTAACACTCTAAAGCAATTCTTGAAATATTTTTATCACTTTAATAGAATTTTACCTTATACCAAGGGGTTAAAAATTGTAACTATACCACAAATATTTAATTTGTTACTCTATTTACATAGTCTAATTTTTTAACCTGCTGAGCCTTGGAAGAGTAGAAGGCAGAGAGGTGGTCGGAAGCATGAGAATTTTTTTTAACCATTTTAGACATGTATTAATTATAATTTGAAAAAAAAAATTGAATCAAAGTTAAAAAGGGCAGTTAAAATAAAAAATTATGGTTATAAAAAATTTAAATATTTAAAATAATATCTATGAACAAACTATGTATTTACATTTTACTAATTACAAGAAAAAATAGTAATAAAAAGAACAACAACAAGGCAACTATTTTAAAAGTAAAGAAAAGAACCCCTGATTCCCTGAATATTGGAATTGTTGTTGCAGCAAAACAATAGAATATAAGCTTGTTCTCTTGGGAAGATTCGAACCTAAGACACTAGCATCAAAATCCTTGACCCTCAACCAGTGGCACCATGGAGCATTTAGCTGTAGTGGGTGCCACTTTAAGTTTTTTATATTTTTCATCAGTATGTATGTGTGTGTGTGTATATATATATACACACACACATACATACATATACATACACTGGCGCGACCGAGGATAGCGGGTGCCATCCGCCCCTGGTTTGAAAGAAGGGTAAGCGATATGTTTGTGGAGAGTTCTCGACCTTGGAAACCAGGGCAGCTATTAGTTCTTCAAAATCCATATTGTGATGCGCAAAGGATGTTTAAAAGTACCTATATTATAATATAATAGAGTACATTTCATCATTAACATTTTATATTACATCAAACATATAAACGTGAACAGTGATATAATTTACACATTTACATTTTATGCAAAATAATTTGATTGTCAGTAAAATAGGATCAAATTTCAAAAGTTTAAATGCAACTGAGAAAACCTTCGCTATGCCATACGTAACAAGGTAAATGTCAGACAACTTTGGGTGTAGTGTTGTCTCCAGCCTCCGCATGTCATCTCATTATTCTAAATTAACTTTTAGTAAATGATTATTATGGAGGAGGAAAGGCGTTAAAGGGCAATGAAAGATTTGTAAACTTCTAAAATAATTATGAGTCTTATTACGCATGATAATCAAGTTATATACCTTACTAATAATATCTTTTTTCTAATTCCGTTTTTTTATATATGCAGCTCGGTGAAAGTGTAAAATCACTAAAGGCAAGCACAAATATATTTTTGTGCTCCTATGTTGGTTCTGGTACTGAGGGGTTTTTTTTTTTTTTTTCCTATGGTAGATTTGAAAATAATTATGGCTGATGTGTCCTTAATTTGTTTAAGGAAAAAGAAAAAGGATAGTCACATTTCGTTTTGGTTGGAGTAGTCCCCTCAAATTGTTTTGTTTTCTAATTCTTTTTTAGGAGACAAGTCATGAACAAGAAGATCATAGTAATACATTGTGGTGATGTCTTAGGTACCGTAAATACAAATATGTGTTCCCGGTACTTAACCAGCTTTTTACTCTGTAGGTATTTCTTCTAATTTTCTTCTTCTTTTTCGTGTTTCATAGTCTAAATCTCTCAGGTTAATTATTTATTATTATTTTAAAATCGCTATCTTAAGCTGCATGTTTATGGTGATCTTTTCTCACTCAATCCGAAGAATAATATTTACTTTCATTTCACTTAGACAATTAGCTATGATGTTTAAATTTCAATATTAAACGACACTGAAAAATGATAACCTAATTAAAAGTGTATATGTCATATAAGAATGGAATATTCTTGAGAGATACTATATGAATATAAATCAATATTTTACAACTTTGATCTCGACTTCTAAAGCAAACACAAGCCTATACATCTAAATTTAACAAGGCATTTGAAGACTCTAAATAGTAAGAGTTACTTTATTGAATTATCAAAGTAGGATAAATATTTATTGTTCTCATCAATGACCCAGCCCTTTTTCTTTTAAATTCTTATTTTTTAACTCATAAGATTTTTGTTGTATTTTTTTCATAAATTTTATCCTATCAATATGGGTTAACGCGCAAAGTACGTGCACAAAAACTAGTATTATTAAACGTTTTATGCCAAAACGTTAAACTGTGCATAGGACGCAAGGAGTAAAATTGATGACATGATAGTAACCCTTATTTATAAAATTAAGACTCAATAAAAGCGTGAATAATGTTTACATGATGTGCATATTTTAACCTATGATTACTAAGTTAGCATAAAATGATTACCATAGAATTTTACATGTAAATTACAATCAATCTCATTAGTCATTACGTCGTATGCCTGGACAATTTTAACATGTTACAAAATATTAGTATTACAGAGAACATATATTGTAACCGAGTATGAAAAATCAGTTCTATAGAAAAGTTGGTGTTATAGTAAAGTGTTTTTGAAGAGGATAAGTGCTATACATAATAAGTGAGTTGATTGTCTGATTTTCATTTTTAAGTCAGTACATAAAAATTAAGCTCTTTAGGGAGTACTTGTTATTCAAACACACGACCATTCGAGACTCAAAACACCAAGAAACAGGAGGAGAAAATGGCGTCTCCTCCTACTGCTACAATTCATGCTGTTATCTTCCCTTTCATGTCTAAAGGCCATACTATCCCTATTTTCGACCTTGCTCGCATTCTACTAACTCGCAATGTATCCATCACCATCTTCACAACACCAGCAAATCGTCCTTTCTTCAACAAATCCCTTTCTAACACCAACATTACTATCATTGAGATCCCATTTCCTCAAAACATTGATGGAATTCCTCAAGGTATTGAAAGTACTGATAAACTCTCATCCATGTCCATGTTTCCTACATTTGCTAACGCCACGAAATTAATGAAACCACAATTCGAACAAGCCTTAGAAACTCTATTACCAATTACCTTCATGATCACTGATGGATTTCTTAGCTGGACTTTAGAGTCTGCAAACAAATTTAATATTCCAAGACTTGCATATTATGGCATGAACGTATTTTCTTCTTCTTTATGTATTTCCTCTGCTTCAATTCTTCGAACAGATGTGTCTGATAACGAGACATTTCAAGTCCCTGATTTTCCCTGGATTAAAGTCACAAGAAATGACTTTGGTCCACCCTTTGGAGATCGTGAACCAAAAGGCCCCCTTTTCAGTTTTACCATGGAGGCAGCCATTGCGACATCTAAAAGCTATGGTTTACTTGTAAACAGCTTTTACGAGATCGAATCCACTTATGTAGACTACATTAACCGCACAACTAGTCCTAAGTCATGGTGCATTGGACCCTTTTGTGCACTTAACGAGCCATCAAAAGGACTATTGGAGAAACCTTTTTACATCAAATGGCTTGATGAAATGCTAAAACAAGGGAAGCCAGTTTTGTACGTTGCATTCGGGTCACAAGCAGAGATATCTCCAGAACAATTCAAGGAAATTAAACTTGGGTTGGAGAAATCTGAAGTTAACTTTTTGTGGGTAGTGAGGAAAAGTATAGATGAAGTTGATGACGGGTTCGAAAACAGAGTGAAAAACAGGGGACTAGTGGTAGCAGAGTGGGTTGATCAAAGAGATATCTTGAACCATGAGAGTGTTCAAGGTTTTTTTAGTCATTGTGGTTGGAATTCAGTGATAGAGAGTATTTGTGCAAAGGTGCCAATATTAGCATGGCCAATGATGGCAGAGCAGCACTTGAATGCAAGAATGGTTGTGGAAGAAATCAAGATTGGGTTTAGAGTTGAGACATGTGATGGATCAGTGAGAGGATTTGTGAAGTGGCAAGGTTTGGAGAAGCCTGCAAGAGAGTTGATGGAAGGTGAGAAAGGTAAAGAGGCAAAGAAAAAAGTGCAGGAGATTGGTGAAGAAGCCAATAATGCAGTCAAAGAAGGTGGATCATCATGGAAAATGTTAAATGAGCTTATTTATGAGTTATGTGCAAGAAGTCAGGTTTGAATAGTGTTATTCTTGTCGAAGGCAATATCAGGATTTAAACTTATATACCAGGTTCAAGATTCTTAACGCTGAACTCATTATGAGTTCAAAATTAATATTTATTAAATTCACATAATATATTGTATATCCATGTCATATGTTAAGAATCCTGGTTCCAATGGATCAGTGGCCAATATACTACATCCGCCACTTCTCCGTATGGGAGGGAGGGGCGGAACCACTGTCAAAAAAAATTCATTTATGTATAAAATTAAAAAGCAAGTCCATGTAGTAGTAGTGAATAATGTGTGCTTGATCTAGCACTTAATCTGCTTGTTCTCTGTTTTAGAGAATTCACATGTCCAAAACTCCTATGTGCATTTGTTAAGTTTTGTATTTTCCATTTAACAAATGTGTCTCGAAATAAAACTTTCGTTTAGAGACTTATTTGTTTTACGAAAATGAAATCAAAGAATCGCAAATCACTTCGAACTCAGAACTTGACACTAAGAAGTCTAAAAACTCATCGAGGACTTTTATATTATTTGTATTTGAGTTGCATCTACAAAATATGATCTTGTTATTATGATTTATTTATTCATTCACTTCCTTAAATGTTGCCACATAGGCTAGCTTTGGTTTAGAAGTAAATTTATGGGTTCAACTCTGTCTAAAATTAAGGAAAAAACACCAAACTATACCTTTGCCGGTTCACTAGTAAAAGGAATTTGGAGTACCATTTCTTGATTTGTGCATGCAACCTTTTGTTAAATAATGCTTAATTTTTGTACGGTTCCAATTTAACCATGTCTTTGGAAGAACAAACTTGAGGACCCTTTAAATTCTGATCACTTCGCGCTTAGTTCAAGGTTGGAGTTTCGGAAATCATCACAAGCATTGAGATAGTGCAGTGCAGAACTACGATACATCCATGGAAAATAGAGATGTCTGAATTGACAAAGCAAGCTTATAGCACTAGTAATAGAAAAAACTTGCATTTGATAACTATTTAGAATACAGAAAATGATTGCCATTCGAGAATAAAGAGAAGTGTCAAAATTAAGCGATTGAATACACAAGGTCCATTTTAATTGATAGGTATTCCATTTTTTGAAAGTCCAAAATGTTTGATAATTTAGAATATCAATGTAAATTTTACCATTTCTTCCTCATAATACCCTTATTAAATGATATTGAAAAACTCCTTGAAAATACCAAGAAAAGATAAAAAGGGTAAATTAGTAAAAATACTATGTCTGTTTATAATTTCTTAAGGTGTATGCAAAGTCAAATCTATCAAATAAAATGGACCGAATGGAGTAAAAGGTTTATAAAGTATTTCAGCGCAATAAATTCAGTGCTGAGAAATAAGAATGTTAAAAGCTTAACGGATTAGATTCAAATCTTAGATTGTCTCGGTTGTCTCTGCTCCAGTGGAAACGCTTGCCATGACGATCCACCTTCTTTGACAGCATTAATGGCTGCTTCACCAATCTTCTTCAACTTCATCCTTGCTTCTTCACCTTTATCATCTTCCATCAATTCCTTTGCAGGCTTTTCCAAACCTTCCCATTTCACAAATCCTCTTACTGATCCATCACATGTCTCAACTCTTAGCCCAATCTTGATTTCTTGCACCACCATTCTTGCATTTAAGTATTGATCAGTCATCATTGGCCATGCCAATATATGCACCTTAGCACATATGCTCTCTGTCACGCCCTTAAAAAATTAATTAAACTGCGCTGAGTTGCGAGGTTTATTATATAAAGGCTCGTGACTGGTGTTCAACAGGTACAAAATTATTTAGAGAAATTCGGAGTCGTCACTTGACATAGTTTAAGGTGTGCCAAATCACCAGAAGGTAACCTTGGAAACACCTTTGACTCGTCTAATGGTCTGCGTTAGAGATTCGGGTAAGGTTCTCAGTTGACTCTCGGGAAGGTATTAGGCACCCTCGAGTCTTGTGCCGAGCACAGTTGCTTTATTGTCGCATTTTGTTAATTCATTAAATATGGTTGTTATATTTTTTGTCGTTCATTCAAAGTTACGCTTTGATTGTTTGAAACAGAAATTGTGTCAAGTAACCCACAAGGTATACTTGGAACAAATTTATATATATTTTTATTTTTACCTAATAAGTAGATCACAAATCATACTTATAATTGCCTAATCGAATTTATTCCTATTATTTTGCCTAATCGTGTATTTCCTGTTAACAATTTTACATCCTATATGAATTAATTTTATCCATTCATTGGCTCAAAATTATAAAAAGGTGACTTTTATTACCAAATGTTACAATTTTTAACAAAATGGGTACGAACTGCCTAGTATGTTACAACTTTCTACAAAAAATAGAATGGATTGCCTAACGAGTTCAGCTTTCCCATTTTTACAACTGCCTAGTATGTTACAACTTTCTACAAAAAATAGAATGGATTGCCTAAAGTATTGCCTAACGAGTTTAGCTTTCCCATTTTTACAAAAAAAAACTTTGAGTCCTTTCATTCTCTTCACAAGAAGTTTATTAAAACGGGCCTAAAATAAATGTTACAAAGTAGACAGATCTATCCAATTTCCCACGTCCATTTTTATAAGCACGATTTGGATTACAAAATCCTATTTCTAAGACTGTTTACGCAAGATGTCCCATTTTTACTTTCCTTTCCAGATTTTTAAAAAAAAATATGCTACCCTCTGCATAAACGAGCCTCAATTTCCAAATTTGCATTGTTTAAGTTTCTGCCCTCATTTTGCATATATTACTTAGCAAACCAATGTATGCATTCATATAAATATGTGCTAATGTACTACTAGTTTTCCCCCTCCCTTTTCTTGAACAACAGTAGGTAATAAGTGACCAAACAATGACAAATAAAGCAGCTTATATCAGATCTTTAAACATGCATGATTCATATGACATTTCATAGCCAAAACATTCAATAATATTACAAGGTTCCTTTGTGTTTACCTATTGAAGAAAATTCCAAAGCAATGGCCAACGGGAATAGCAAGCAAAGCAAAAAACAACAACGATCTTCTAATAGACAACCTTTGAGCAAACAGCAAGAAAAGAAAACACCAGCCAGAAATCCAAATCCAAAGCAACTGACAGACCAGAACCAAAGCAACTTCTAGCAGACCACTAATACTCCAATTGACCCTTAAGACTTCAAGATTTATACTCCAAAAAGGCCTATGAAGTAAGGCTTTTGGTTCTAAATCCTACTCTCAAAGTGAGCTTCTTCTTTTCAAAGTGTTATTAGCTCTCATTAAGTGTATTTTCAGATCTGGATTTTCTATGTTTCCAGCAGGTTGTTGTGTGTTAAAGAGGGCAGTAAATGCTCCTATTTAAAGCTGAAAAAAGAGACCAAAAGGTGGGGTGTGGACTTGTACAAAAGTACAAGCCCACACCCCTATACTTGAGTGTACTAGTCCCAATTTTCAGAAAACAGTACAGCAACTATAGGGCACTATTTCAGCCACCTAAACTGTCCCCTAGAGCTGAAAATACAAGCTGTCCAAGTTGAACTATTGGATTGAGACACCCCTAAAGTTGAACTGAAATTAGAAACCAAACTAAAACAAAACCCCAATGCTTCAACCAAAGATAAACCAAACCAACTCTTACCAAGTTCCTACTTGAACTAAGCAGATGCAAAGCATCTCATGCTTGACATAAACAAGATCAACACCTTATGAGTTACACTAATTACTTGGTACAGACCTTACAAGTCACACCATATGCTCACACTTAAATAAAACAAAGAGCTTCACATGTTTAAGCCAAATGAGAAAAGAGACAAACCATACTTTCACTTATTTCCTTTCCATACAGTGAACTATTCCATACAATTTCCCTTAACAGGAAACTTAAAGGAGAAACAAAACAAGACTCACACACTAATCTCATAATTGCTAACATTATACTTGAAGACAAACAAACCAATACTCTTATTCAAAATAATCTCTTTCCATACATAAGGTTCAAATTCATTTTTAATAACGTCAATACAATTACTATCACACATGCTAAACTACAACTAAACATCTTAAGCAAAAATTAAAAAAATATAAACAAAGTAAAGTTTTGCTATCTAACCCATCTAAGCCAATGCCAAGCCCTGAATTGTCGCAGCTGCTGCCCGGAATCAGCTGCACCAACGCTGCATTGGCAATGACGCCACTATTGTGTCGCTGCTACTGTTCTTCTTGTCTACTTCAACTTTCGAGCAGCTACCCTGCAAAAAAAAAAAAACTGCCTCGCTCTCGAAATCAGCCTAGAATCACCACTGTCCCAGCTGCCTCGATTCACCACCCATTGCACTCACGTCGTCACTGTTTCATCATCGCACAACACTAACCAAACATCAACACGCCACTAATTCAAACTCATCCGCTTCCTCGCCTCAAACTATCACCACTACCTTTTTGAGTCAATACACACATCACAGCCCCCCCCCCCCCCCCCCCAAAACGATCAAAACCATAACAGCCTTGACAAACAAAACAAACCTCAAAAAAACCCACACCACTGTCGTAAACAGCCCCCCCCCCCTCCCCGTCAAACAATCATCACATCCTCGAAATCATCCTCATCACAACCATAACAAAGAAAGAAAGATAAAATAAGAAGGAAAAAAAACGAAAAAACAAGGCAGAGAAACGGGAAAGAAAAGAGGGAAAAAAGAATGAATTTTGGGAAGTGGGGTATGGGAGGTGAAAGAGGAGGGTGAGAGGAAGAGAATGAACCCAAGAACTTACCGAAAAGAGCAAAGTCGCCGGAGTTATGCCTTGACCGAGACTTTGACCGTCGATCTACTCCAAACGGCTTGGAATTTGCAAAAGGTAACCATGAAAATGGAGAGAGGAGGTTGAGAGCTTTCAAATGGTATATTTTTTATATTTTTCCGGCCACGGGAGAGCGGAGGAGCCGCGGTGGGACAACGGTGGCTGGCGATTTCCGGCGAGGAGTGAAAATTTCGCCAGGGTTTCCCTAGCCTTGGCGGCTGGGAGAGAAATGAGAGAAATGTGAGTGCTTTTGGTTTATATAGGTGGGGTATGGGCTGTTGACACCCAATTTTGTCCCTCCATTTTTTACAATTTGGCTATATTTAATTAAAATCGACAATAGTAATTTTCCAAACAAAACTGCATTAGACAACTTCCATTTACGTGTGTAATATTATTATTAATCCCCTATTTATATAGTATTTATTTAATTGTGACTATATTACGTAATTACATACATTTAGGCTATTTTTCAAACTATGTATGCTATTTCATGCAATTTAACGCATTATGGCATTATTTAATAATTATTTGTGACTTATTTATATCTAATTATTATTATTTGTGGTCATCTATATTTATTTATGACTAAATACATTTATTCATAATTATTTACAAAATTTCCTATTTTTATTCTAATTATTTGTACTTATAAGTATTTTGATTAAATATTAGCCATTTTGCTATTTTATAATTCCATTTCCACTATATTCAAGTCCACGTCATCACCTTTTGTCCACGTGTACGCCACCTAAGCTTCACATAAGCCTACACCTCACTAAATACACTTATAGCACAAAGTACACACCCATTAAGCACGCGTACAACTCACTTCTGCACGCAGTACAACCCCTCAAAGCCCCCATTCTCCATATACTCACCTATATACACTCACCCACACGCCTACATGGACAGATCTAAGCCGTTCGCTCACTTAATCCAAGGGCCAAAATTAAAACAAAGCTTTTGATAATTACACCTCACCCCTCACTCCCCCAAACCCTAAACATTTCCCACACTTCCCCTCACCCTTAACAGCCGCCGGATCCCATCACTCTCTCTCCCCCTTTCTTCTCTTCCACGTCCAAATACACCTAATCTCCACCGTGACTCCGCCGATCTCTCCGATCTTCACGCGTCCCTCTCTCTCCCTTATCGTTTTCACACAGAAAAAGGGAAACAAATCCCTCTCATCCCTCTTTCTATGGAAACCGAAAAGGAAGTAAAGGGGATCGTATGAATCTCGTCAAAATACGAGTAATCTTCGACAAACAAGGGAAATAGTCAATGATTCAAGCTTGAGATGTTGAGAATCAAGCATAAAACGGGCAGATTTGAAGGACCCGACCCGCTTCTAGACCCGACACCAAATCGGTAACATCTTTCCTTTTTCCATTTTTTCTTCATTCTGTAATGGTAATTATGGATGTGTTTATAGTCTAGATTATTGTTTGCCCCTAAAATCATTCATATTTCACCTTAGTCGATTATCAAGAATTTAAAACCATGGCGTATTAGTTAGTAAAATTCATGATTTTCATTACACGCTAAGCGTTTATTGATTATGAAGTCATAAGTGTCTGCCTGTTTTGATTGAGTTGCTGTTTAGAAATTTTGATTCGGCTTGGTAATGTATACACTGGTTATGCTCTCTGTTAAGGCCTCCCTTTACATCAAAATTATGATCACATAGCCTTTTTTCTGTTAAGAATAAGGATAAGATCCCTTATCTTTAGGTTGATTGATTAGTATACATTCCTCTCCTTGATTTACTGATTCTCAAAAAAGGAAAAAAACATTTCTGGACTTTGAAATCCCAACGGACAGTAATTTCTTGGAAGATTGACATGCTATTATTGTGGTCTTGATTTTTAACTTTCCTTTAAAACCTTTTTACTGATTTTTTTCTTTTCTTTTTACAAGTAGATTTTGAAATTCAAACAATCTTTAGTCATGACTATATAAACCAGTCCCTCCTCCCCTTTATGAAGGGGCGACAGACACTCTCTACACCTCTCTCACACACTCAGAACACACTCTCTACATTTCTATGCAAGCTGAAAAACAGTCTCAGACTCCCAGCTTCACCTCCCCTCTCTGAATGTACTGAAATACATCTACACACACAGAGTCTTAGATAGACTTTAGACACTTTCCTACACCTCACACAGAACCTTTTACATCCCTGAATACACAACAAGGAAGAATGGTTTTGGCCCTTGTTGTTGATGATTAAAATTATTGGCTGAAAGTCACAGGTAAAAGTTGAAGGTCTGTCTGCATTTTGCTCGCATCTGCACCCTTTTTCTCTGTCTGTTCCTGCTTGTTTGTTTACTCCTAAGGTAAAAAATTCCTAACTAGTTGAATGACACTCAAAAGTAGATGCACTTTGGCTTATAATTGTCTGTTTTTCCCTTTGCTTAAAACATCTATAGTTGTCTGTTGCCTGGGCCTTTCTTGGCCATTTCTCTAACCCTTTTACGCAGGAAACAAGATGGTTGAAAGGCCATACCATCACTGACATTGTTACATCTCTATCTGAGGGTCTGGATAACTGTTACCAGTGTTTGAAAAGGCTTTTGATAGTATAATCTAGCTCTGGGATAGCAGTTTGTTATGGTGCAATCAGGGCATCACCTTTTCTCATTTTTTTCTATTTTCTAAGTGATTTATCCGTAGACCCTTATATGTATTTTCTAGGTGTTCTTTGGTATGTATTTTCTAAAACAGGTACAGCCGTGAAAGTGACTGCTAGGTGCATTAAAACTTGGCTAAACAGGGGCCCTTTTCTATCCCTTCTCTTTTAGTTTGTTTGAAATTAGTTTACTTGTGCGACACGAGGCAAAACTGGAATGCGGATGATTTGGAATTTTATTGAAACAGACCAGGTTTTAATAGTGAATTATAATAGACAGGTTTTGCTGAAAATTAGAAAAAAAGGGGCTAAAATTGCAAGTCAATCTGAAAATCAGGACTGTTTTCCCAAAGCTCAAAATCTGGAAGCATGGTTTGTCTCTGTAAAACTAGTTTCAGAATGTTGTAACACGCTGCAAAAAATTGATTTCTCTGAAATGGCTTTGAAATGCAACTTGATTTTAAAACTGGCCTCTCTGCAAAGGGCGAAATATGCAGAACTTTTTTTTTTTAGAAAAAGTTGGGCTGTCTCTGTAAATCTTCAATTATGAGGATGTTTTAAAAATTATGTGTACATTTTTATATATTTCTCCAAGTTAATTAATAACTTGCGAGGAGTTTAAGACTTTGGAGGTCAAGTCTTTAGAAAAATTATAATATTTTTCCTGTAGAATTAAATGTCATGACTACTACATATTTGATTTTTGCATATATGTGTGTTTACTATTTGTATTAATATTTTTTATATCAACTCTTTACTTAATATAGAGATATCCTTATTTGCTCAATAAGTTGCTATTTGATCCGTGTGATATATACTCAACTATATGTATATTCAATTATAAATATATATCTTTCTTATTTCAAACCAAATTATTTTAAACGCGACCTCTCACTAAAAGTCGCCACCGAAGTTAAAGGTATGTGACAAATAATGTCACGATGCCATCCTTTAGTGGCGCACATTTTTACTATATGTTTACTCCATATTTTGTTATTTAAAAGTCAACTTGTGTTAATATGACAATATTGGTTAATTTTGCCTAACATTGTAAGCTGTAGCTATATATATAACATGTCTGCAAATTGAGACTGTTTATATCGAACTGCATATTTTCATATTTTAACTTGTTTGCATACATGTCTTATTTGCTTATTTTATTTAATTTTTATCCTCTTAGCTTCGTTGCATGTTAAAACCCAATATAGAAATCGGTCGGGAACCATATTTGTGGAACCTAGGAGGTGCCTAACCCCTTCCTTCTAGGTTATTTCGAACACTTACCCGAATCTCTGACCCGTAGACCAACCCGGAGTTAATTCTTTAAATTGAATTAGAAATTAATAGGTGACCTAATACGCCTAGGAAATTTATTAGGTGGCGACTCCAAAACCTCTAACTCCAAATGAGTTACCCCAAGTCGGAAACCACTTTACCTATTTAAAGTGGGGTGCGACAGAATGGCGACTCTGCTGGGGATTAAATGTTCTAACCGTTACGATTTTTTATATTGGGTTTATTATTGCTTTTATTACTTTGTTCAATACTAACTTTTTCTCTTTGCAGGTGGGCAATCTTTTACATTTTGCATTTTTTTTATTATATGATATTTAGTATATTATTGAATTTATTTGTTGCATTTCGTTCATACTCCTCCACTCCTGAAAAATTGACACTTACACGCACACAAACGATTACGTGGATCTCACGGTCGTTTCACTCTCAAAAAACTCTTTAGGAGGAATGGTTAGAATCAAGTTGGTCCGTGGTACAACCAACAATTCTAAACGTTCCCACCCCTTGGTTGTCCGCCTTGGGGAACCATGTCCTTGTCTAGATTAGCCAACTCTTAATGAAGTCTCTTTTTAGGGACCATGCATCATGTCATGACTAGGAGATTTTGACTTCGGCTCATGTTTAAGTCTATTAGTTCACCATATTTGAACGAACCAAACGGGTCTCCAACCCTAAGGGACGTTTAAATATGTTATGTGTGCATCTAGTTAAAGTTGAACGTGTCTAATGTAGACTATCTATTCTCAAAAGTGTGGATCATCTAATTATTTATTTTTGTTGGAGGATGCCACAAGTCGAAAATTTGGAAGATCAAATAAAACAGATTTTAAATTGATCTTTCTACTTTTGTTTAACAAAGTCAACTATTTATTACTATAAATGGAAATTGTTATAGAAAGCAATTATTTATTTCTATTTACGTATGAATTTTTTTTACATTCATACAAAACCAATTATTTTATAACATTATTTTTGGGTTATGAATGAAATTAATTTTTCTATTTTTGAAAACCAAATCATAGACTTTAAATTAATTTCTTCTACTTTTAATGTAGCAAGATCAATTATTATTCCTATTTACTTAAAAATGTTATTGCACATTTATACAACAAAATTATTTTTCTGTTAACTTTGGGTTATGTGAACAAATGGGATGACGCATGATACACGTTCAATTTTAAATATCATACTCAAACTTAGGAAGACTTAACATCCTTGGCATGTTAAAGTCCATTAGCCAACCTCATCCAAATGACACCTATCATGCATCTTATATGTGTGGTTGTCTTGTTAGGCCTACCTCTGGCACAAGAGAGGTCCCTTGCATTATAAGGAGTGATATATTTTGCATTTGATAATTATTACCTCGACACTAACTTATTGTTTTTGTATTTAAGTTTTACTCCCACTCCTGAGGTTGACCTGTGCATTCTGGCCGAGCATCAGTACCGGACGAGAACTAAGGGACCAGTTACAACTCCTCCCCCTTCACAAACTAGAAGAAGAGGAAAGCGAAACATCATGTCTGAATTGAATAATGCTGCTCTTGGTGATGATAACATTAGGAATAATGGGACACCCCGCAAACTTGCTTTGGTTGGGTATGATGAACATGTTGCTACCTTAGAGCAAAAAATTAAAGAACTTGAAGAGAAACTGACAATGGTCAGTTTACCCGTTGGAAACTCCGCCCATTCAAGGGAATCAGTCGATCCAAGTGGGTCAGCCCGCCCTAATGGAAAGGACCCTACAAACCCAACTGATCCCCCTGTTGTTTACCAAACAACACAACCAGCTCCTTACCAAACAGCACCACCTGCTACCTACCAAAGCCCACCAACCGCCACATATCAAGCACCGCCTCCCTATCCAGCACCACCATCTACTTATCAAGCACCACTTCCTACATACCCTACTTACCCAAACACAAGCCTACCTCACACCAACACTGCATATCCACAACCTTACAATCCCATGTTCACTGCCGAGACCAAACAACTCACTTCACCCATCAAAGACCATGACAACTATGAATGGGCGGAGGATGAGACCAATGATGATGGGATGAAAGAGAAAGTTCGTAAGCTAAAGGCAGCCTTTAAGAAGTTTGAGTTAGGAAAAACTACTAAAGGTTTAGCTTATGAAGACTTGTGCATCTATCCTACTTTGAAATTGCCAGACGGATACAAGATACCAAAGTTTGACCTGTTCAATGGAACTGGAGACCCTATGGCACATCTGAGAACATATTGTGACAAGTTGATTGGAGCAGGGGAAGATGAGAAAGTACGAGTGAAGCTGTTCAGTCGAAGCTTGACCGGAGAGGCTTTGAGTTGGTTCTCTAAGCAGAAGCCTGGCACATGGCTCGGCTGGGAAGACATGGCAGCAGATTTCGTAGAACGATTTGGGTACAGCACTGAAACGGTACCAGATCGTTTCTACCTGGAAAAGTTGAAAAAAAAATCCACAGAGACGTTTAGAGAATATGCTACGAGGTGGAGAGCAGAAGCTGCCAAGGTGCAACCCGCTATGGATGAAAGGGAAATAGTGAATATATTCATCCGCATTCAAGAGGATGTCTATTACGATAAGCTGCTGCATATGAAAAATCAAAAGTTTGCTGATGTAGTGTTGATGGGAGATGACGTAGAAGAAGGGCTGAAAAGTGGAAAAATTATTAGCATAGCTGCACTACAAGCTACTAATAAGGCCATCCAGTCTGGAAATGTGAACCTTTCCAAAAAGAAGAAAGATGAAGTCTCTTTTGCGGTAGCCATTCAAGACCCTGCTTTCAATCACTATTATCAAACACCGCCACCATTCTATCCCTACCATCACATACCACCTGAATATTCCGTTTACAACACTCAGGCCACTCGACCTATATTCCACACTCCAGCGCCAAATCATCCACCATACCAGCAAAACGCTCAACCCAACTACCGAAATGCACCATCATACCCCCTAGGCCTCGCCCTGAGGCAAACCAAAGACCCAAAAGGAACTACACTCCACTAGCCGAATCTCGCACTCATTTGTTTGAGAGATTGAAAGCTGTCGGGCTTATCGTCCCGATACCTCAAAAGATGCCAGACAACCCTTCACCTAACTTTGATTACAGTAAAAGGTGTGCATATCACTCAGGTGGACCGGGACATGAGACTGAGAGATGTTTTGCAATAAGAGACAAGATTCAAGACCTAATAGATGAAAAAGCCATTAATTTGAAGGCGCCAAATGTGCACAAAAACCCTCTGTCCAATAATGGGGATGAGAAGGTGAATATGATCGACTTCAGCAAAGAATGCAATCTGGAAGGCCCAATCATAAAAGCAAAAATAATGTTTGATGAATACAAGTTTGGCATGGGGTACATCCTGGTTTGCAAAGTAAAAGGCACTACAAGAGGTTATCATTCACTAGAGCAGTTTGTTCCAACTTTGAAAAAAGCATCCATCTTTTCAAGCTTCATGAAAACTCTCAAGGAAGAAGGACTTGTAGAAGGTGTTCACGGTATAGAAGATGAGCTGACCGGTCTAAAGGAGCTATTCATGGAAAAATGTTATTCAGTTCCTGAAAAGCATACTGAGGATTTGAACATTCAGAAATATGAATCTGAAATTATGCCAAACAACTGAACCTGCAGCACATTTCGAGCATGCCGAGAACCTTAGTGGAGCTGGGGCATTAATTATTTTCTTAAATAAAACACGACTCCGAGTCGTTAGCTTTTATTTTCTTTGTTTTCCAACTTTGTTGCATCGTTGTTTCCTTTCGAAGACTTTTTCTCAAGTCCAATAATAAAATCATTTTCATTTTTATTTTAAGTATGCATCATTCACTATCAGCAAAATTATTTTAATTCTATTGAATCTGCGACTGCAATGTGAGAAGGCAGTCCAAGACGACGAGTAGAAGCCAGACTATGATGATTCGACAAAGGACATTTAAGGAACTTCATGGCTAATCGTGGAGATCTTACAACAGACAACTGAGACAAGAGCATATTGAGGAAGATGACTTACAATTCAACGCAAAACAGTAGAAATACATATAAAGAGCAGAATTAGACAATCCCAAACGGACTAAAAGCATACTCTACAATTGACACTCATAGATAGCGAAGTATGAATACAACGAGCAATAGAATGACAAGGGCATTTACCAAAAGTTGGAGCAAGAGAGTTTATCCTAAAGTGGAATTCTCTAAATCGAGACAAAATTAACAATATCCTTTATTCAGATGCAATCAAGAGATACTACAAATCGAGCAATATCCATTTTTATTGGATTGGAACTACGTAGCGACCTGATTCCCAAAAGGGGATACGTAGGCAGCCTACCCAAGGCACGGTCACATCATAAGAGAATTTTATTGGACACTGGGGCAGAATTTTTTGAGTTTCCCTCAAAAAATTCAAAGAGTACATTACAACATACTGGTGCAGAATTTTTGAGGGACCTCAAAAATTCTAGGGAATACAAGTAGCACACTGGGGCAGAAATTTTGAGCTTCCCTCAAAATTTCAAGATGAAAGATCTTTGAACAGCAAATGGACATAAAGAAGATTACGACGTCGCGGTCTATGATTCAATGGAACAAACTTGCATTACTCTTTAAAAATAATTTTCAAAAAGCACGTGCATATCCCCTTTCATTCTCCTTTTTTGCCCACAGCTCGACTAAGGTTTGACACTCGAAAAGAGAGATATTACCAGGAGGTCATGCAAGATGCAGCAGCAGAGTGCAGTACAACGAATGTGCAAGTCAACCTCCACCCAAAAACTCATAAATTTTCTTTGATTGCAGGTTTACACTGGTACCGAGTATACCTAACAACCCTGGCAAAGCAACATTCATCAATCTGACAAACATAGAATCCATGTCGGTGGATATATAAGGTCCGCGTCTGTGGACATGACATCAATTTAACAAGCATAAGATCCGCATCGGTGGGTATATAGGGTCCGCGTCTGTGGACATGACATCATTTGACAAGCATAGGATCCGCATCGGTGGGTATATAGGGTCCGCGTCTGTGGACATGACATCATTTGACAAGCATAGGATCTGCGCCGGCGGATATATAGGGTTCGCGGTGGTGAACATGACAGCAATGGCAACAGTGTAAGGTCCGCGTCTGTGGACAAAACATCTTTTGAAGAGCATAGGATCCATGTCGGTGGATATATAGGGTCCGCAGCAGTGGACATGACATCAATTTGAGAAGTCTAGAATCCATGTAGGTGGATGTATAGGGTCTGCATCGGTGGACATGACAAGCATAGAATCCATGTCGGTGGATATACAGGGTCCGCAACCGTGGACATGGCATCAATTTGAGAAGTGTAGAATCCATGTCGGTGGATATATAGGGTCTGCGTCGGTGGACATGACAAGCATAGGATCCATGTCAATGGATATATAGGGTCCGCAGTGGGGGATACGATATAAATTTGAGAAGTAAAGAATCCATGTCGGTGGATATACAGGGACCGCAGCGGTGGACATGACATCATTTGAAGAAGCATAGAATCCACATCGGTGGATATATGTAAGGTCCGCATTTGTGGGCATAGTTCATCAATTCGAAGCAGCATAAGGTCCGCGTTTGTGGGCATAGTCAGCAATCTGAGGAAGCATATATAGTCCGCGTCGGTGGACACATTCAACTGTGAAAGCATCATAGGGTCCACGGTTGTGGACATGACAACAATGAAAGAAGCATAAAATCCATGTCGACAGATATATAAAGTCATCGTTTGTGGACAATCCAGCAATTGAAGGTATAAGGTCCGCGTTTGTGGGCATAGTTCGGCAATTTGAAGCAAAATAAGGTCCGCAATTATGGACAGACCGGCTATTGATCAAGCATACAATTTGCAATTGTGGATGATAGGGTCCGCGTTTACGGGCAGTTCAACAATTAAAGGAACACAGGATCCATGCCTGTGGATACAGTTCAACATTGAAAGCAACATAAGGTACGCGTTTGTGGGCGTAAACAACAATTTAAGGAAGCATATTTGGTCTGCATCGGTGGACACATTCAACAATGAAAATGATATAGGGTCCGTGTCGGTGGGCATGACATATATAGAATCTGCGTCGGCGGATATATATGGTCCGCGTCAGTGGGCATGACATATATAGAATCCATGTCGGTGGATATATAGTGTCCGCAATGGTGGACATGATATCTTTTGAAGGAGCATAGAATCTGCGTCGGCAGATATATAAGGTTCGCAGTGGTGAACATGACAACAATTTACAATAGAGCAAAGTCCGCATCGGTGGGCATACTATTGGAAAGACATTTGGATGAGACATCAATTAAACAAGTATCAGACAAAACAACCCCTCGGCTCAACAGGGAAGTTTACTTTACTTCATCTTTACATCTATTGCATTTATCATGATTTTGCTACAGGGTACGCCCCGATTTCTCGACAAATCCCTGTGCCATACTCTCACGCCTGCTCCCAAACATCACGGCCAACCATGCAACTGCAAAACCTTTAACACATACAAGGCAAAGCCTAACCCCACAGACAATTCCTTTTGCTACAGCCGCAAGCTACCTATCTTTCCGAGTTCCATGCTACAATTCCATACTCGCACCAGTGGCCTACCTAATACTCGCACCAGTGCCCTTCCTTGTCAATGGGGTGTCAGTTTCGTATTCCTCCCTATCCATATCCAGTTGCGTCAATCGTGCCTATTTTCGTGCTTAATCGTGCCCGTCTGCTTGAATCGTGCGCACTTATAAAACTCGCTCCTCAAATATTTTCTAGCTCAGTAAAGGTAATATTGAAGATGAGATCACCCATTTATCGAGATGAAGTGGAAACTATGTCTGTGTAAACTCCTCTTTATGGGTGTGTCGTGCACCACATCTTCATAACTAGGATGATTATAAGCCTCTTTTCCCACGCTCGATCTATCGAGATTATTTCATCTCCGACAATACCTTTGCTTTATTCTTCATTCACCTTGCTAAAAGGCAAAGCATACACGAATCTAAACTTTACATACTTGGATAAGTTTAAACTTTACATCCAAAATCGTGCGTCATAAACATCTCACACAGGCAACAAACCATCCTAGAACTACACACGGCCTGATTCTCGTGACACCCGAGATATGTAGGCAACTCAGAGACCGGGGTTCAGCCAAAAACACCTCAAAAACCCCCATTCTTCCCCTTTCAATCTTTTTGCCTACTAATCGTGACAAAATTGGTTATTCCGTCAACTATCTTTGCCCGAAAACTCTTTCATCATCTCCGGGCAAAGAGGGGCAGCTGTTGACACCCAATTTTGTCCCTCCATTTTTCGCAATTTGGCTATATTTAATTAAAATCGACAATAGTAATTTTCCAAACAAAACTGCATTAGACAACTTACATTTACGTGTGTAATATTATTATTAATCCCCTATTTATATAGTATTTATTTAATTGTGACTATATTACGTAATTACATACATTTAGGCTATTTTTCAAACTATGTATGTTATTTCATGCAATTTAACGCATTATGGCATTATTTAATAATTATTTGTGACTTATTTATATCTAATTATTATTATTTGTGGTCATCTATATTTATTTATGACTAAATACATTTA
The DNA here is from genome assembly GCA_029990575.1 of Petunia axillaris subsp. axillaris. NCBI lineage: Eukaryota > Viridiplantae > Streptophyta > Magnoliopsida > Solanales > Solanaceae > Petunia > Petunia axillaris. The sequence continues at coordinate 34,181,454 of JARKNS010000007.1, forward strand.
TTCATAATTATTTACAAAATTTTCTATTTTTATTCTAATTATTTGTATTTATAAGTATTTTGATTAAATATTAGCCATTTTGCTATTTTATAATTCCATTTCCACTATATTCAAGTCCATGTCATCACCTTTTGTCCACGTGTACGCCACCTAATCTTCACATAAGCCTACACCTCACTAAATACACTTATAGCACAAAGTACACACACATTAAGCACGCGTACAACTCACTTCTGCACGCAGTACAACCCCTCAAAGCCCCCATTCTCCATATACTCACATATATACACTCACCCACACGCCTATGTGGACAGATCTGAGCCGTTCGCTCACTTAATCCAAGGGCCAAAATTAAAACAAAGCTTTTGATAATTACACCTCACCCCTCACTCCCCCAAACCCTAAACATTTCCCACACTTCCCCTCACCCTTAACAGCCGCCGGATCCCATCACTCTCTCTCCCCCTTTCTTCTCTTCCACGTCCAAATACACCTAATCTCCACCGTGACTCCGCCGATCTCTCCGATCTTCACGCGTCCCTCTCTCTCCCTTATCGTTTTCACACAGAAAAAGGGAAACAAATCCCTCTCATCCCTCTTTCTATGGAAACCGAAAAGGAAGTAAGGGGGATCGTATGAATCTCGTCAAAATCCGAGTAATCTTTGACAAACAAGGGAAATAGTCAATGATTCAAGCTTGAGATGTTGAGAATCAAGCATAAAACGGGCAGATTTGAAGGACCCGACCCGCTTCTAGACCCGACACCAAATCGGTAACATCTTTCCTTTTTCCATTTTTTCTTCATTCTGTAATGGAAATTATGGATGTGTTTATAGTCTAGATTATTGTTTGCCCCTAAAATCATTCATATTTCACCTTAGTCGATTATCAAGAATTTAAAACCATGGCGTATTAGTTAGTAAAATTCATGATTTTCATTACACGCTAAACGTTTATTGATTATGAAGTCATAAGTGTCTGCCTGTTTTGATTGAGTTGCTGTTTAGAAATTCTGATTCGGCTTGGTAATGTATACACTGGTTATGCTCTCTGTTAAGGCCTCCCTTTACATCAAAATTATGATCACATAGCCCTTTTTCTGTTAAGAATAAGGATAAGATCCCTTATCTTTAGGTTGATTGATTAGTATACATTCCTCTCCTTGATTTACTGATTCTCAAAAAAGGAAAAAAACATTTCTGGACTTTGAAATCCCAACGGACAGTAATTTCTTGGAAGATTGACATGCTATTATTGTGGTCTTGATTTTTAACTTTCCTTTAAAACCTTTTTACTGATTTTTTTCTTTTCTTTTTACAAGTAGATTTTGAAATTCAAACAATCTTTAGTCATGACTATATAAACCAGTCCCTCCTCCCCTTTATGAAGGGGCGACAGACACTCTCTACACCTCTCTCACACACTCAGAACACACTCTCTACATTTCTATGCAAGCTGAAAAACAGTCTCAGACTCCCAGCTTCACCTCCCCTCTCTGAATGTACTGAAATACATCTACACACACAGAGTCTTAGACAGACTTTAGACACTTTCCTACACCTCACACAGAACCTTTTATATCCCTGAATACACAACAAGGAAGAATGGTTTTGGCCCTTGTTGTTGATGATTAAAATTATTGGCTGAAAGTCACAGGTAAAAGTTGAAGGTATGTCAGCATTTTGCTCGCATCTGCACCCTTTTTCTCTGTTTGTTCCTGCTTGTTTGTTTACTCCTAAGGTAAAAAATTCCTAACTGGTTGAATGACACTCAAAAGTAGATGCACTTTGGCTTATAATTGTCTGTTTTTCCCTTTGCTTAAAACATCTATAGTTGTCTGTTGCCTGGGCCTTTCTTGGCCATTTCTCTAACCCTTTTACGCAGGAAACAAGATGGTTGAAAGGCCATACCATCACTGACATTGTTACATCTCTATCTGAGGGTCTGGATATCTGTAACCAGTGTTTGAAAAGGCTCTTGATAGTATAATCTAGCTCTGGGATAGCAGTTTGTTATGGTGCAATCAGGGGCCCTTATATGTATTTGCTAGGTGTTCTTTGGTATGTATTTTCTAAAATAGGTACAGCCGTGAAAGTGACTGCTAGGTGCATTAAAACTTGGCTAAACAGGGGCCCTTTTCTATCCCTTCTCTTTTAGTTTGTTTGAAATTAGTTTACTTGCGCGACACGAGGCAAAACTGGAATGCGGATAATCTGGAATTTTATTGAAACAGACCAGGTTTTAATATTGAATTATAATAGACGGGTTTTGCTGAAAATTAGAAAAAAAGGGGCTAAAATTGCAAGTCAATCTGAAAATCAGGACTGTTTTCCCAAAGCTCAAAATCTGGAAGCATGGTTTGTCTCTGTAAAACTAGTTTCAGAATGTTGTAACACGCTGCAAAAAATTGATTTCTCTGAAATGGCTTTGAAATGCAACTTGATTTTAAAACTGGCCTCTCTGCAAAGGGCGAAATATGCAGAACTTTTTTTTTTAAGAAAAAGTTGGGTTGTCTCTGTAAATCTTCAATTATGAGGATGTTTTAAAAATTATGTGTACATTTTTATATATTTCTCCAAGTTAATTAATAACTTGCGAGGAGTTTAAGACTTTGGAGGTCAAGTCTTTAGAAAAATTATAATATTTTTCCTATAGAATTAAATGTCATGACTACTACATATTTAATTTTTGCATATATGTGTGTTTACTATTTGTATTAATATTTTTTATATCAACTCTTTACTTAATATAGAGATATCCTTATTTGCTCAATAAGTTGCTATTTGATCCATGTGATATATACTCAACTATATGTATATTCAATTATAAATATATATCTTTCTTATTTCAAACCAAATTATTTTAAACGCGACCTCTCACTAAAAGTCGCCACCGAAGTTAAAGGTATGTGACAAATAATGTCACGATGCCATCCTTTAGTGGCGCACATTTTTACTATATGTTTACTCCATATTTTGTTATTTAAAAGTCAACTTGTGTTAATATGACAATATTGGTTAATTTTGCCTAACATTGTAAGCTGTAGCTATATATATAACATGTCTACAAATTGAGACTGTTTATATCGAACTGCATATTTTCATATTTTAACTTGTTTGCATACATGTCTTATTTGCTTATTTTATTTAATTTTTATCCTCTTAGCTTCGTTGCATGTTAAAACCCAATATAGAAATCGGTCGGGAACCATATTTGTGGAACCTAGGAGGTGCCTAACCCCTTCCTTCTAGGTTATTTCGAACACTTACCCGAATCTCTGACCCGTAGACCAACCCGGAGTTAATTCTTTAAATTGAATTAGAAATTAATAGGTGACCTAATACGCCTAGGAAATTTATTAGGTGGCGACTCCAAAACCTCTAACTCCAAATGAGTTACCCCAAGTCGGAAACCACTTTACCTATTTAAGGGTGCGACATGGGCCGGGTTAAAATGTTGAGCTAAGGTGGTGGGCTGATTTGGCTAACAATTCTTGCACAAATGGCCACTTAAAAAGGCACTACATACTAAATAAATCAACATAAAATCACATAATCTACACTAACATTACAATTAAACATAGAATTATAATTACGCACGTAATATTAAATGTTTTTATATTTTCACATTTTACTTCCTAATTAATGACAAATTTAGTTAGAACAAACACTAGAAGTCCAGAAAAAATTTGACGACGTGTCCTAAGAATCTAATACGACTATTTTGAGCAATTTTTATGAATTTTGGTGCCAAAATTAGGTGATTACAGCTGCCCCTCTTTGTTCGGGAACACGAAGAGTTTTCGGACAAAGAAGTAATCGACAACTAATTCTGGCTTTTCGGTTCTAGCCGAGAGCACACTTTTCAAAACGGTGACCGTACCTTGAATTTCGGTTCTAACCGAGAACAAAGTTACCTACATATCTCCGGACTAAGGAATCAGGTCAGTGTAGTTCCTTATGTGCGGCAGCTGGGACTACCGCATTCAAACAGACGCTAGACTCTTCTAGACTCACTAAGACAACCGTAGACACTCTAGATTACTTAAGACAAACTAGAGGCTCTTCTAGACACACTTGGGGCTGATATTAGACACTCTTAGGCACACAAAGGCTGTCGTTGTTGATTACTGGTCGCTTGCTGGTGGTCGTTGCTTTACAAGGAATGGAAATACAAGGAAAAAATGTAAATTTACAATCCCTAGCCTAAATCTTCATGCTTCCTTGAGGTAAATCTTGGCTTGAAAGACAACTCCATCGCTCGTTGTATAGGCAAGCACCATCTGAAACTTGAAATGGTCGCATCTGTTTCGACCAGGTCTTGACTTGAAGCTGGGGATGGTTGCTATCTTCGAGCAGGACGAACTTGAACTAAATGTGAGTGCTATCTTCTAGCAAAACTGACTTGAAAGGAAAATGATCGCTGTCTTTTAGCAGATCTTGATATGGAAAGGAAATGACGCTATCTTTGAGCGAAACTGACTCGAAAAGGAAATGATCGCTATCTTTTAGCAGATCTTGACATGGAAAGGAAGGGACACTATCTTTGAGCGAGGCTGACTCGAAAAGGAAATGATCGCTATCTTTTAGAAGATCTTGACATGAAAGGAAATGACGCTATCTTTGAGCGAACTGACTCGAAGAGGAAACGATCGCTATCTTTTAGCGAAGCTGACGCAAAAGGAAATTATCGCTGTCTTTGAGCGAAACTGACTCGAAAAGGAAATGATCGCTATCTTTTAGCAGATCTTGACATGGGAAGGAAATGACGCTATCTTTGAGCGAACTGACTCGAAAAGGAAATGATCGCTATCTTTTAGCAGATCTTGACTTGGGAAGGAAATGATGCTATCTTTGAGCGAAACTGACTCGAAAAGGAAATAATCGCTATCTTTCAGCAGATCTTGATATGGAAAGGAAATGACGCTATCTTTGAGCGAAACTGACTCGAAAAGAAAATGATCGCTATCTTTTAGTGGATCTTGACATGGAAAGGAAATGACACTATCTTTGAGCGAAACTGACTCGAAAAGGAAATGATCGCTATCTTTTAACAGATCTTGATATGGAAAAGAAATGACGCTGTCTTTTAGCGAAACTGACTCGAAAAGGAAATGATCGCTATCTTTTAGCAGATCTTGATATGGAAAGGAAATGACGCTATCTTTGAGCAAAACTGACTCGAAAAGGAAATGATCGCTATCTTTTAGCAGATCTTGATATGGAAAAGAAATGACGCTATCTTTGAGTGAAACTGACTCGAAAAGGAAATGGTCGCTATCTTTTAGCAGATCTTGATATGGAAAAGAAATGACGCTGTCTTTTAGCGAAACTGACTCGAAAAGAAAATGATCGCTATCTTTTAGCAGATCTTGATATGGAAAAGAAATGACGCTGTCTTTTAGCGGGAATTGACTCGAAGAGAGAATGGAGTTCCATCTGATATTTGGCGCAACTACCCCAATTTAAGTGGTCCTAGCTCTTTCTTGGCAACATAGCAAATGTCACACTTACTTTCAGCATCGTGGATACACCCTGTTTCGGATCTTGCAAATAAGCTTAGTGACTCTTGTTCTATTCTTCACAATACTGTGGGATGAACAATGCCTAAAGCTTCCCCCAAACATATCCACTCTTCATGATACAATTTTGGTATGTCGTCCTTCCGGCCTGATGTGCGGTGCTGGGCTCCAATTATCAATGTTGATCATGACTTGCTGAGAACTTTTCCATTGTCGAGGGTGTGCCTTGCTCACTGGAATTAAACCTGAATCCTGAAAGACAGAGTTTTGCAATTTTCTTTTGTTGCTCATAGGAGGTTAGCGCCAAAAGGGCGAGGAATTAATGGTGAGGCAAGATGTACAAAATGGAATAAAAAAAGTTTAAAGGCGAAAGTCGTTTGGACAAGGAACGTCTTTCTGAAAAGGAAAACTTATCTGGCAATATACTGGCGGCCTTGATGATCATGACATGTATCTTGGATGACCTCGTCCGACCAGTGCCACTTGTTTGTTGAGAGTTGATCCACGGAAGATATCAAACCATAACCAAGTTGAGGTGACTCTCAAGTCGACTAGTAGCGCCCTTTCGGGTTTTCGCCAACTAGCCTCTCTCTTTAATCTTTTGCCTCACTGTTTGTCTTGCGGCGCCTTCTCAGGTTTTCACCGGTAAGACTTCTTTTTTTCTCCTTTTTTTTATTTTTTTTTCTTTTTCTTTTCTTCCTTTTTTCTTCAATTCAATTTACAACAAAACATCCCTCGACTAACTGTTTAGAATAAACTAGGGTGCTTTGTTTTCTTCCTTGACTTCGACACTGGTATGCCAAACATCTCATGAAACATGTGAATAGATGATACAAAAATGACACAAGTTTGTTTTTATTTTATTTTATTTGTGAAATAAAATAAAAACAAACTTCTGCCCCAGTTTAGCATAAAAGGGGATCTAAATTTCTTTTGATGTTGGCCGCGAACTTGGAGGCAAGTTTTGCATCAATACGAAACAGGAAAGAATAAACTTTTCACTGTTACGAACACAAAGAAAATGGGGAGGAATATTGAATTTCGTCCATTTTCTTAAAAAACAAAAAAACACTTCTGCCCCAGTTTAGGATAAACTGGGGTCTCTGATTTTCTTGACATATCCCGCAAGCGTGGAGGCAAGCTTTGCGCGGATAAAAGAAGACAGGGAAAGAGGAATTTTCTCTTGTTGCGACCGCACCGAAATGGTTGCCTACGTATTTTTTTTAGAGGAATCGGGTCAGACGCAGCTCTAGGCAAATGCCCAAGTTTTCTTTTGATGCTTTTCAGTTTCATTTCATTTTGGTACAATTACATTGATTCCCATTGAGAATATGTCTCGAAAGTACAATGTTCAAAATGCTAATAAGGGATACAATTTGGGATAGCAAAAGAGAACAAAAATCTTGCATTCATCCCGATTTGAAAAGCCATCTTGGGGTCAAATGTAGTATCTCTTGACCGCGTCTGCATTGACGGGTATTTCAGTTGTCCTGCCTTCCGGATCTGTAAGGTACAAGGCGCCATTTGGCAATACTTTCTTTACCACGTATGGCCCTTGCCAATTTGGAGCAAATTTTCCTTTGGCTTCTTCCTGATGAGGAAAGATTCTTTTCAAGACTAATTGCCCTTCTTTTAAGTCGTGGAGGCGCACTTTCTTGTTGTAGGCTCGGGCCATTCTTTGCTGATACAATTGACCCGTGACAAACTGCATTGAGCCTCTTTTCATCAATGAATGACAACTGTTCCAATCGGGTTTTGACCCATTCTGTGTCCTCAATTTCTGCTTCCACAATGATCCTGAGAGATGGTATTTCAACTTCAGCGGGTATGACTGCTTCAGTTCCATATACCAATTAATAGGGGGTGGCACCTATGGAAGTGCGCACAGTTGTGCGGTAACCAAGCAAAGCGAAAGACAACTTCTCATGCCAATCACGAGATCCTTGTTTCATTTTCCTAAGGATCTTCTTGATATTCTTATTGGCTGCTTCAACCGCGCCATTTGCCTTTGGTCGGTAAGGTGTGGAATTTCGGTGCATGATCTTGAATCTTTCACACATGTCATTCATTAAATGACTGTTCAGATTTGCCGCATTATCAGTGATTATGGTACTTGGGATACCAAAGCGACAAATAATGTTAGAATGAACGAAATCCACCACGGCTTTCTTGGTCACGGATTTGAGAGTCACAGCCTCAACCCATTTGGTGAAGTAATCTATTGCAACCAGAATGAATCTGTGTCCATTTGATGCTTTTGGTTCAATAGGCCCGATAACATCCATCCCCATGCTGTAAAAGGCGAAGGGGCTTACATTGTGTGCAACTCTAAAGGGGGTGAATGTATCAAATCACCGTGTACTTGGCATTGATGACACTTTCGCACAAAAGTAATGCAGTCATGTTCCATGGTAAGACAGAAGTATCCTGCTCTGAGTACTTTCTTAGCTAGCACGTGCCCGCTCATGTGGGGTCCACAGATCTCTGAATGCATGTCATTGAGGATTTTTGTGGCTTCAGTTGCATCCACGCATCTTAGTAGTCCCAAATCGGGTGTCCTTTTGTACACCAGCCCTCCACTCAAAAAGAAACCACTTGCCAGTCGTCGAAGGGTTCTCTTTTGATTGTTTTCTGCCATTGGAGGATACGTCCCATCTTGAAGGAAATTCTTGACATCAAAATACCACGGTTGACCGTCAATTTCTTCTTCAACCACATTGCAATATGCATGTTGACTTTGGACCTGAATCTCTAACGGATCAATATGGGCTTTATCAGGATGGACAAACATCGAAGCTAATGTAGCCAAGGCGTCAGCCAGCTCATTATGTGTTCTGAGAACATGTCTAAACTTTAGAACATCGAACTTTTGTCGAAGATCGTCCATACACTGCTTGTACATGATCAGCTTAAGGTCTCGAGTTTCCCATTCACCCTTCATTTGGCGTATCAAAAGATCTGAATCTCCGATGACCATCAATTCTTTGATGTCCATGTCTAAAGCCATACGCAAACCCATTATGCATGCTTCATACTCGGATGTGTTATTAGTGCAACTGAAGCGAAGTTGGGCAGCTGCCGGATAGTAATGTCCCGTGGGAGAGATGAGGACCGCTCCAATACCATGGCCTTTTGAATTAGAAGCACCATCAAAGTACATTTTCCACACGTGCTCTTCTTCATTAATCAACTCTTCGAGCACATCTACCTCCTCGTCAGGGAAGTAAGTCTTTAATGGCTCATAATCATTATCCACCGGATTTTCAGCCAAATGATCAGCTAAGGCTTGAGCTTTCATTGCAGTTCTGGTGACATAAACTATGTCAAATTCTGTGAGCAGGATCTGCCATTTTGCAAGTTTGCCCGTTGGCATTGGCTTTTGAAATATGTACTTCAATGGATCCATTCGGGAAATCAGATAAGTGGTATAGGACAAAAGATAATGTTTCAACTTTTGTGCAACCCAAGTTAGGGCACAACACGTCCTTTCCAACAAAGTGTATCTGGCCTCACAATCTATGAACTTCTTGCTCAGATAATAAATGGCCTTTTCTTTCTTTCCCGAGGCATCGTGTTGCCCCAGTACACAGCCAAAAGAATTTTCATTGACTGACAAGTACAAAAACAATGGTCGAACAGGCTCAGGCGGGACCAAAACAGGAGTATTTGACAAATATTGCTTGATCTTGTCAAAGGCTTCTTGGCACTCCTCGGTCCATGCAATTGATGCATTCTTTTTCAACAACTTGAGGATCGGCTCACATATTGTGGTAAGTTGAGCAACGAACCTACTGATGTAATTCAGCCTGCCTAGAAAGCTTTTAACATCCTTCTTGGTTCGAGGCGGATGTAGTTCTTGTATTGCTTTGATCTTTGCGGGATCCAATTCAATACCTCGCCTACTAATAATGAAACCTAACAATTTTCCAGCAGGCACACCAAATGCACACTTGGCTGGGTTCAGCTTCAGATTGTACCTACGGAGCCTTTCAAATAACTTTCTGAGATCTCTCACGTGTTCTTCAGCCGTTCTAGACTTGATAATCACATCATCCACGTACACTTCTATTTCTTTATGCATCATATCATGGAAAATGGCAGTCATAGCCCTCACGTAGGTTGCCCCCGCATTTTTCAAACCAAACGGCATCACTCTATAGCAATAGGTTCCCCAAGGAGTAGTGAATGCCGTTTTGTATGCATCATCTTCATCCATCTGGATCTGGTGATATCCAGCATAGCAATCAACAAAGGATTGTATCTCATGTTTGGCACAATTGTCTACGAGAGTGTGAATATTAGGCAATGGGAAATTATCTTTGGGACTTGCCTTGTTCAAATCTCGATAGTCGACACATATCCTTGTTTTTCCATCTTTCTTAGGAACCGGAACAACATTTGCAACCCAAGTAGTGTACTGAACCGATTGAATTACTTTTGCATCCAACTGTTTCATTATTTCATCATGGATTTTCTTGATTATATCAGTTTTGAACTTCCGTTGCATTTGTCTCACTGGAGGGAAATCGGGTTGAATTGGCAATTTGTGGACTATCAATTCGGAACTCAAACCCGGCATCTCATCATATGACCATGCAAAAATATCCCGATATTCAAAAAGCACTTTCCGAATATCGTTCTTCACTTCAGGTAGGGCATACATGCTTATCGTGGTTTCCCTCACATCATCAGGGCTCCCAAGATTAACATCCTCTGTATCAGCCAAATTGGGTTTGGGCTTGCCCTCGCGACGTTCAACTTCCAGGCCTATTTCAGAATCCGCCTGTTCTCCATCATATTCAATCTCGTTAACAGATTCCTCAATGTTTTCTTCATCACTTTCAACCTCAACTATGGTTATGGAGTCAAAATCATATTGCGGTCCCTGGATGGACGATAAGTTCCTTGAACATGTCATGATATCAGGACCGGCAGATATATCACTACAGATAAACAAAAGTAGAATAAAATTAGGAATATGAACAGAGATTACAGGAAAGCTTGGCTCTTAGGCCTTTCATTAATGAAAAAAGGGTTTGAATTACAAAGAAAAGATGAGCAAAATAATACACTTGGCATACAACCCTTAGAATATCCAAGTGTATTCAAAAGAAAACTGTAAAACAACAGTCTACCAAGACCCCTTCCTGATGGGGAAGGGAGTTGTATTCCAGTTAGTCAGGTGCACGTCCGGGACAATGTACTGAATTGAAGCATTGCTGGAGCTTTCACCCGGCTGTACCATGCAGATTTCAAAAATGCCACCTAGATCAAATGGTGCATCCTGATTGTCTTCCACTGTGTTGACATTTGTAGCGACAACCTTTGGTTTCATAACATAACCCACAAAAGACTGAGTGAGACACGGAATTGGCTTTGGGAGAGACTAAACTTCCGACTTCTTTTTCTTTACTTGTTTACGATCAGCTTCTTTTGGCTTGAACCCTAGTCCCCACGTGCCTTGCACGCCATTTGGATAAACTGGATTTACCCTGCCTTGTAGTGATGTTCCCAAACCCTTTCTAAATTGGAAACCATGCTTTAACATTTCAGATGCCATCATTATAGACGTCTCTGACACTCTTGGGATGGGTATAGGTTTCCCTTCTGTTACCTTTTCCACATACACCACATCGGAGGTTTGATACATGATGGTCGGGCGTGTAGTGACGGCTTTAAGGGTTGGTACGTCCAGGCTATTGTTAAACTGTGAGTCATCCTCTCCATAAACCACGACAACTTGATTATCCCAAGTAAACTTGACCACCTGATGAACTGTGGAGGGCACAACACAAGCAATGTGAATCCATGGTCGGCCCAGTAACAGATTGTACGATGCATCCGTCTCCATGACTTGAAACTCAATGCTGAAGGTAGCGGGCCCAATGGTTAACTCAAGATTGATGATGCCCAAAGATTCTCGAACTCCACCATTAAAAGCACGAACAGCAGAGGAACTTGCCCTGATTTTGCTCATATCCACCCTTAGACTCTTCAATGTAGATAGAGGGCAAATGTTCAATCCCGCGCCACCATCTATTAGAACACGTGTGACATATGAGTCTTCACACTTAACTGAGACATGAAGCGGTCGATTATGACCGGTTCCTTCTGCTGGCAGCTCCTTATCGGTGAACATCACACGATTAGTCTCAAATACTCTGCCAGCAAGTGCTTCCAGATTAGCCACAGTAGTTTGTTCAGGAATGTAGGCCTCATTCAATATTTTCAACAGTGCATTGCGATGTGCTTCAGAGTTCATAAGTAGAGACAAGAGTGATATCTGAGCTGAAGTCTTTCATAATTGCTCGACGATAGAATAATCTGTCGATCTCATTTTCTTCAAAAATTCTTCAGCTTCTTTCTCAGACACCGGCTCTTTGATGGGTCCTTGGTCTTCTCGACCTGGCTTTGCCTTTCTCAATTCTTCCGGTGTAAAACATCTCCCGGACCGAGTTAGACCATTTATATCTGCAACAACCTCCATGATTTCCTTCCCGTTGTATGACACGATTGTCTTGTTGTAGTTCCAAGGAATAGCCTTTGTACTTTTGACAGGGAGTTGTGCTGCCTGAGTGATGATAACCGGTTCATACTTCTTTGCCTTAACCTCGAAGACCGGAGTTTTCGGGCATGATGGCCCTTGCACAAGAAATGTTGGTGCATTGTCATGAACTTTTTCCTGCTTTGCAGCCGAAATTATGAAACTTGGCTCAACAGCTGCATCTTGCTTTGCTTTGTTGATAACAGACGCACTTGACTTTCCCCCGATTACAACAATAAATGGCTCACGGGTTTTGATGCCTGGGGAGGGACCAACTGCCACGATCTGCTTGGCGACTTTCCCTTTCATGTCCTCTTCTATGCATACCATCCCTACCATGAGTACGTTGTTTTGAACATCATGAGCTGGTAAGGGATTTTGATTCACATTTTGTGTTTCATCCCCCCACGACTTTTATCTGATTATTGTCTATCATTGCCTGGATTACCCTTTTAAGTTCCCAGCAGGATTCTGTGTCATGTCCAGGTGCTCCAGAATGAAACGCACAGTGGCGCGAATGATCAACTCTTCCATTGGGGTTCACTTTTCCCGGGATTGGCTTCAACAGATTGGCTTGTTGCAACTTTTCAAACAAATTAGTGTAAGTTTCCCCTAATGGGGTGAACTGTCTTTTCTCTTGTTGCATGTTTCTCTGTTGCAAGTTTGGACGAAAACCCGGTGGACCTCGTGGTCGATAAGGCATCTCCTGCTGAGCCGGGAATTGAACATGTGCCTATTGATTGTTATACTGGACTGGAGCAGGGGGTGCACGCCATTGTGGACCGGATAGCGGCTGAACATAAGATGTTGCATTGACAGGGAATGAGAACTGCGGCATGGCAAATTGTTGGCCATGAGTTGGATAGAACTGTTGTGGCGAGGGTGTCTGAATGTACCCTTGATGGTCGTTGTATCTTCCATCATTTCTTCTTGGTCCAGGACCAACCATTGCCACTTCATCTTTATTTTCTTTCTTCTTCCCAAGTGTACCTGACCCTGATTGCAACGCTTGGGTCGTGGCTCTCAAAGCTGTTTGGCTAACAATCTTGCCTGCTTTGATTCCTCTCTCAATCATCTCCCCAATTTTTACTGCTTCACTGAATTGCTTCCCAAGGGCAGAGGCCATCGCTTTGTAGTATGTTTCGTCAAGCACTTCGACGAATTCTTCAACCATCTTATCATCTGGGATCAAAGGGCTCACACGTGCCGCCTGTTCGCGCCACCTGTAGGCATACTCTCTAAAACTTTCACCTGGTTTCTTTGTGATCGTCTTCAAAGAAGAACGATCAGGAGCAGCCTCCATTTTGTAACCATAATGGTTCAGGAAAGCGCTGGCCATGTCGTCAAAGGTGACCCACTTCGAAACATCTTGTTGCACAAACCATTCTGTTGCCGGTCCTCCCAAACTGTCCGCAAAGTACGCCATCAATAATTCGTCCTTCTCGATACCCCTAATTTTGTTAAGGTATATCTTCACATGGATCCTTGGATCACTTTGTCCAGTGTACGGATCAAATTTGGGCACAACAAAACCTTCAGGCAATGGCACATGAGGGAACAAGCACATGTCTTTGTATGAAATACTGGTTTTACCCCCTTGCCCTTGTATGTTTTTCACAGTTTGCTCCAAGCTTTTCAATTTTCCGAGTAAATTCAGCCTCTTCTGTTTTCCCCAATCTTTCGATATCAGCATGTGATTCTGGGTGGTGTACATGATCATACGACTCAGTGGAGCGGAGTACATTACCCCGAGCATGGTCGAATTGTTGATCACGGGCCCTTAACTGTGGGTCACTGTTTGATCTTTGCAAAGTGTGTCCTGCAGGAACGGTGAATGCTGTGGCAGGAGCTTGGGCTTGGCCATGTTGTCCATGCTGTGGGAATTGTGCCCCAGGTTGTACAGTAGAAGGTCCAGCTACGTTGTCAGTTTCTGGATGTGGACCGAACCCTGGAGGATAACGGGGGTCTTCTACCATTGTAAATTGCCCTTGCCCTGGTGGCTGATTCGCCATGAAACCAGCAGCACCTGGCGGAACAAGAGGTGCCTGAACTGCTGCCAAGTTACGAACCAGATGTATCATCATTTCTTTCATGGCCGTGATATCCTCGGCCATCTTAGCCTGCTGTTCAGCCAAGCGAACCAGCTCAGTGTTCTCAGTTTCTTCGGCCATCGTTGTTGGAGTGTTTTCCTGAAGAGGTGCTTCAACCACTTCTGGAACAGGCAGTGGTCCCTTGATTCTGGTGGAATAGGAATGTGGGGCTAGCACGGCAGTTGCTCAAGCTCTATTGAAATCAAAACACGTTAGTGCAACAAGATAGCATGGAACATGAATTTTCTCGTCGGCCTAAACAATGCCTAAGGTCGTTATGCGTCATCCCGAATTGGTTTAGATTAGATCCCCAAGTGTATTATTTGATTTCTTTTCTTCTTTTTTCTTTCTTTTTTTTTTTCTTTTCTCTTTTTTTTTTCTTTTTTTGTATTTTTTTTTCAAGTGAGGCTAGAGGGTGAAATGAATTGACACATAAAAATAAGCAAAATATTTTCATTACTTAAATAGAAAGAGTACATATGGTGCTTCCGGAGCACGACCAAAAGAAACGTACAAATGACTGAAAAAAGTGAAAATAAATTACAACATGCCAAATTCAAAAGCGACATAAAGTACAACAAAGCCAAGATGTAAAATAAATGACAAAAAGAAATAATCTGCATCATCTTGACCTGATGTATCTACTACGGTGACTGGGGCACAAAGTCAGCTGGCTCCTCTGGGTCGAACTCAAATGGCTCCTCGGGATCTACTGGCGGGCCTTCTACTAAGGTACGACGCAATCCATTCAAATCTGCTGCAACTCTAGTGACGAAGGGAAGCACATGTGGGAGTATGTCCTCCGCGGGCAGCCTCCTACAGTCACCGATGGACCGTGCAACATACGTAGCAGAGTCATAAACCTGCCGATAAGCTACACTGATGGTCTGTCCTGCAGTCTGTATATCCCGAAGTCGGTCCTGTGCTAGCCCTCTGAGCTGCTCACCCTGCTCTAATGCCCTGTCAAGTCGAGCTCGAGAATCTATGGCATCCTGGCGATGATAATCCTCCCTTCTCCTGCTTTCCAACAAAGCTGCCCTGTCGGCATCCCGCTATGTCAATGCCTGTGAGTGCATGACACGGAGTCGTCTGACTGTGTCTAGGTGCTGATGCGCGAAACCCTCACTCTCTGACTGAGCAGCTCTGGCGGCATCCCTCTCTGCAATTAAGCTTTGTATGGTAGCACGGTATTCCTTCCCAATCTCGTGCCTAGCAAGCTGAACCTGCATATCCAACCTGGCCTCAGTGTCAACCAGGCCTGCTCTCGACCTCGCGGGCATCTCTCTGGGTATGGGCTGGTGGTAATACCAAAACTTGTACTCCCGAACGACCTCCCCTTAAGTCCATCCTGAACCTGTGTGTTTTCTGCGAAGCGCCTCCTAGTATCCCACAAGCGCAAGATCTCACCTCTAAGAGTAGCTGGGTTGAGAGGATAGTCTGAGACATATGCACTCATGTCCTCAACTATTGGGATCTCCTGCTTTCGACCCAACTGCCTAAGTACACGCAGAGGAACATAAGGCTGGGATGCTGTCAAACCTATCAGAACGAGAAAAGGACGGTCCACACATCTGTGTACAACCTCCCTCTTAGGAAACCAGCTACACTGCCACAAAATCTTGTCCGGCGTGAGAGAGTTCAAGAAAGACCTCCAATCTGGCTCATTTTCTGGGAATTTATACTTCTCGATGTGTTCGAGATGGTATCCAAGATAATCGATGTCACAGCACCTAAGAATATTACGAGGTGGGCAAGGGCGTACATGCTCCAAGAACCAGACCTGTAATAGAAGGTTACACCCCTCAAAGAAACCGCTTTCTCCCTTGTGGCATCGAGTCAAAGCATGAAATATACTACCCAGAATCGTCGGGATGATAGTGGCGTCCGGTGCTCCACCATATAAAGCTGCCATGATCCAACTGACCTTAATAGATATCGCTCTATCCGGTAGTTGGAAAACCAACAACCCTAGCAAAGCGAACACGAAGACCTTAGGACAAAGTTGTACCCAATCTTCATATTTCAACTTCTCATGGAACTCAAATCCATGCTTTTTAAAACCATATCGGCCCCAAAACGATCATAAAGGTAATCAAATGAAATCCAGCCTTGACGAACACTAGCGATTGAGAGGTCTGTTCGTACCTTGATATTATTGAAAAAATCATGCTCATTAACCTTCTTCGGAGCAATCATATTCTTTTTCTCAAAATCCAGCTTAAGAAGCCCAGCTATCTCCTCGAGGGTCGGCGTCATCTCAAACCCCTTAAAATAGAAGGTATTTTGGTTTGGGTTCCAAAACCCAACTAGTGCGTTGATCAAGTCTCGACGCGGGACAATAGGTTTAGTCACAAGGTTAGTCAAAAAACCAATCTTTTCCTGGACTAAGTCTTTCTGCATTTTACTCATTGTGTCCCACCAAGATTTCAGAGATTTATCCGATTTGGGTGGGCCATCAGTCATCATGATAGAGGGTGGAATGGCATCAGCAGGGTATTTTCTCTTGACCGGCCTAGAAGATGATGCAGCCATTGTTCCTAATGAAAAAATGTGTCAAATGTTTGAAAGCCTGAGAACAACTTAAAACAACTGACCGATAGAGCAAAACAAATGCCTAAACTGCTAATTCGAAACTCCAATTTTCAACAAAACTTTTGTCATTGTAATGACGTAAAGTTGACCCTAAGAGAATCGAAAAATTTTGCCATCAAAACGGTATCAGGACTGATTCCAGGACATTACCAACATTGGTATTTAGATGTAATTTATAAAAGAAAAAATTCGATGTTACAACGACGCCACATTGACATCAAAACAAAAAATTCATTCCAGTGATGACACTACAGTATTTTTGCAAACAAAATTCGCCAGCATAACGACGTGAAAACTGACACCAAAATTTTTCGACTTTCTAACTACTAAGTATGTATTTTATTTTATTTATTTAATTTTTTTTTTTTTGTAAAATTTTCGTCATTATAACGACACCAAACTGACATCTACAAAGGACGGCCAACACTGGCGCTTTTACAAAAATTTGCCATTACAGCAGTATGACTCAATTTTATAAAAATAACAAGACATTTACATTTAAAACATAAAATTCACCCTGCTTCCTCACTTTTCCTTTCATTTTTTTTTCTTTCTTTTTTCTTTTTCTTTTGAAATCCGCCTCTCTCCAATTTGGTCAGCATTACAACCTTTTCTAGTCACATGCAACATATAGAATGCCATTTAAACAAGTCTTTCCCGGGAAGTGGGTCCCGTTTTGACAAAAGATAGTCAACCTAGACAAATGCAATACCGGTGTATCGCACCTCATTAAGTCGGATATGATGCAGATAATTGGGCCTAAAGGTTTAACTCTAGATGACACAACTGACTCAGTGTCTAGACTGGCTGAAAACCCGGTGGACAAACCGGGCGGAAAGCGCATCAGGGCCATCCGGAGACAGTGTGTCCGGCCTAAAATCCCGTCACGCCTTCTTCCTAAATCATAGGCAATTTAGTAAGAAAGTCCCAGATGCCACAAGCAATCTGGTAAGTGCACGTGTGTGTATGTTTCAGAGCCTCAGAGGGTTGCGGAGGAAGACAGTTTATATACAGTTCAAAAAATATCAAAGCAGTAACATTCAACTTTTCATGTAATAACGACAATAATATAACAACCGAATATTTAATAAATTAAAACATGCGACAATTTTATCAAAGCCGGAGATTCTAGTTTTCACTAATGTCCCCAGCGGAGTCGCCAAGCTATCACGCCCTTAAAAAATTAATTAAACTGCGCTGAGTTGCGAGGTTTATTATATAAAGGCTCGTGACTGGTGTTCAACAGGTAAAAAATTATTTAGAGAAATTCGGAGTCGCCACTTGACATAGTTTAAGGTGTGCCAAGTCACCAGAAGGTACCTTGGAAACACCTTTGACTCGTCTAATGGTCTGCGTTAGAGATTCGGGTAAGTTTCTCAGTTGACTCTCGGGAAGGTATTAGGCACCCTCGAGTCCTGTGCCGAGCACAGTTGCTTTATTGTCGTATTTTGTTAATTCATTAAATATGGTTGTTATATTTTTTGTCGTTCATTTAAAGTTACGCTTTGATTGTTTGAAACCGAAATTGTGTCAAGTAACCCACAAGGTATACTTGGAACAAATTTATATATATATTTATTTTTACCTAATAAGTAGATCACAAATCATACTTATAATTGCCTAATCGAATTTATTCCTATTATTTTGCCTAATCGTGTATTTTCTGTTAACAATTTTACATCCTATATGAATTAGTTTTATCCATTCATTGGCTCAAAATTATAAAAAGGTGACTTTTATTACCAAATGTTACAATTTTTAACAAAATGGGTACGAACTGCCTAGTATGTTACAACTTTCTACAAAAAATAGAATGGATTGCCTAACGAGTTCAGCTTTCCCATTTTTACAACTGCCTAGTATGTTACAACTTTCTACAAAAAATAGAATGGATTGCCTAAAGTATTGCCTAACGAGTTTAGCTTTGGCTTTCCCATTTTTACAAAAAAAACTTTGAGTCCTTTCATTCTCTTCACAAGAAGTTTATTAAAACGGGCCTAAAATAAATGTCACAAAGTAGACAGATCTATCCAATTTCCCACGTCCATTTTTATAAGCACGATTTGCATTACAAAATCCTATTTCTAAGACTGTTTACGCAAGATGTCCCATTTTTACTTTCCTTTCCAGATTTTTAAAAAAAATATGCTACCCTCTGCATAAACGAGCCTCAATTTCCAAATTTGCATTGTTGAAGTTTCTGCCCTCATTTTGCATATATTACTTAGCAAACCAATCTATGCATTCATATAAATCTGTGCTAATGTACTACTAGTTTCCCCTCCTCCCTTTTAATCTTGAACAACAGTAGGTAATAAGTGACCAAACAATGACAAATAAAGCAGCTTATATCAGATCTTTAAACATGCATGATTCATATGACATTTCATAGCCAAAACATTCAAAATATTACAAGGTTCCTTTGTGTTTACCTATTGAAGAAAATTCCAAAGCAATGGCCAACGGGAATAGCAAGCAAAGCAAAAAACAACAACGATCTTCTAATAGACAACCTTTGAGCAAACAGCAAGAAAAGAAAACACCAGCCAGAAATCCAAATCCAAAGCAACTGACAGACCAGAACCAAAGCAACTTCTAGCAGACCACTAATACTCCAATTGACCCTTAAGACTTCAAGATTTATACTCCAAAAATGCCTATGAAGTAAGGCTTTTGGTTCTAAATCCTACTCTCAAAGTGAGCTTCTTCTTTTCAAAGTGTTATTAGCTCTCATTAAGTGTATTTTTCAGATCTGGATTTTCTATGTTTCCAGCAGGTTGTTGTGTGTTAAAGAGAGCAGTAAATGCTCCTATTTAAAGCTGAAAAAAGAGACCAAAAGGTGGGGTGTGGACTTGTACAAAAGTACAAGCCCACACCCCTATACTTGAGTGTACTAGTCCCAATTTTCAGAAAACAGTACAGCAACTATAGGGCACTATTTCAGCCACCTAAACTGTCTCCTAGAGCTGAAAATACAAGCTGTCCAAGTTGAACTATTGGATTGAGACACCCCTAAAGTTGAACTGAAATTAGAAACCAAACTAAAACAAAACCCCAATGCTTCAACCAAAGATAAACCAAACCAACTCTTACCAAGTTCCTACTTGAACTAAGCAGATGCAAAGCATCTTATGCTTGACATAAACAAGATCAACACCTTATGAGTTACACTAATTACTTGGTACAGACCTTACAAGTCACACCATATGCTCACACTTAATTAAAACAAAGAGCTTCACATGTTTAAGCCAAATGAGAAAAGAGACAAACCATACTTTCACTTATTTCCTTTCCATACAGTGAACTATTCCATACAACTTCCCTTAACAGGAAACTTAAAGGAGAAACAAAACAAGACTCACACACTAATCTCATAATTGCTAACATTATACTTGAAGACAAATAAACCAATACTCTTATTCAAAATAATCTCTTTCCATACATAAGGTTCAAATTCATTTTTAATAACGTCAATACAATTACTATCACACATGCTAAACTACAACTAAACATCTTAAGCAAAAATTAAAAAAACATAAACAAAGTAAAGTTTTGCTATCTAACCCATCTAAGCCAATGCCAAGCCCTGAACTATCGCAGCTGCTGCCCGGAATCAGCTGCACCAACGCTGCATTGGCAATGACGCCACTATTGTGTCGCTGCTACTGTTCTTCTTGTCTACTTCAACTTTCGAGCAGCTACACCGCTTAAAAAAAATGCCTCGCTCTCGAAATCAGCCTAGAATCACCACTATCCCAGCTGCCTCGATTCACCACCCATTGCACTCACGTCGTCACTGTTTCATCATCGCACAACACTAACCAAACATCAACACGCCACTAATTCAAACTCATCCCCTGCCTCACCTCAAACTATCACCACTACCTTTTTTAGTCAATACACACATCACAGCCCCCCCCCCCCCCCCCCAAAACGATCAAAACCATAACAGCCTGGACAAACAAAGCAAACCTCAAAAATACCCACACCACTGCCGTAAACAGCCCCCCCTCCCCGTCAAACAATCATCACATCCTCGAAATCATCCTCATCACAACCATAACAAAGAAAGAAAGACAAAATAAGAAGAAAAAAACGAAAAAACAAGGCAGAGAAACGGGAAAGAAAAGAGGAAAAAAAGAATGAATTTTGGGAAGTGGGGGTATGGGAGGTGAAAGAGGAGGGTGAGTGGAAGAGAATGAACCCAAGAACTTACCGGAAAGAGCAAAGTCGCCGGAGTTACGCCTTAACCGAGACTTTGACCGTCGATCTACTCCAAACGGCTTGGAATTTGCAAAAGGTAACCATGGAAATGGAGAGAGGAGGTTGAGAGCTTTCAAACGGTATATTTTTTATATTTTTCCGGCCACCGGAGGTGGTGGCCGACAGCGGCAGAGCGGAGGAGCCGCGGTGGGACAATGGTGGCTGGCGATTTCCGGCGAGGAGTGAAAATTTCGCCAGGGTTTCCCTAGCCTTGGCGGCTGGGAGAGAAATGAGAGAAATGTGAGTGCTTTTGGTTTATATAGGTGGGGTCTGGGCCAGGTTAAAATGTTGGGCTAAGGTGGTGGGCTGATTGGGCTAACAATTCTTGCACAAATGGCCACTTAAAAATGCACTACATACTAAATAAATCAACATAAAATTACATAATTTACACTAACATTACAATTAAACATAGAATTACAATTACGCACGTAATTATAAAATTTTTTATATTTTCACATTTTACTTCCTAATTAATGACAATTTTAGTTAGAACAAACACTAGAAGTCCAGAAAAAATTTGGCGACGCGTCCTAAGAATCTAATACGACTATTCTGAGCAATTTTTATGAATTTTGGTGCCAAAATTAGATGATTACACTCTCTATCACTGAGCTCGAACCACAATGGCTTAAAAAACCTTGAACACTACCATGACTCAAAATCTTTTTCTGATCAACCCATTCTGTTACCACTAGTCCCCTGTCTTTCACTCTGTTTTCAAACCCGTCATCGACTTCATCTATACATTTTCTCACTACCCACAAAAAGTTTTTAGATTTCTCCAACCCAATTTTGATTCCTTGTATTGTTCAGCTGATATCTCCGCTTGGGTCCCAAATGCTACATACAAAACTGGCTTCCCTTGTTTTAGCATTTCATCGAGCCATTTGATGTATGAAGATTTCTCTAAGCCTATTTCCAATTATGTTGGCTTGATCGCTGTACAAAGTGGTCCAGTCCACCATATTCTTGGAATATAATTACTATTAAGGTAGTCTACGAAAACAGATTCTAGCTCGTAAACACAGTTTACCAGTAGACCATAGCTTTTAGAGGTCGCAATGCGTTGCTCAATAACAAGCTCGAATAGGAGTCCTTTTGGTTCACGATCTCTAAAGGATACATCAAAGTCATTCCTAGTGAGTTTAATCCAGGGGAAATCGGGAACTATGAACATTTCATTATCAGACAATTCTGTCCGAAGAAGTCCACTAGAGGAATGTGACAATGACATGGCATAAGTGCTCACGGCATGATAGGCGAGTCTTGGGATACCAAATTTGTTAGCAGAGTCTAAAGTCCAGCCGAGGAATACATTTCGTGGCGTTTGCAAATGAAGGAAACATGGACATGGATAGGAGTTTATCAGTACTTGAGATACCTTGAGGAATTCCTTCAATGTTTTGAGGAAATGGGATGTCAATGATATTGATGTTGGTGTTGGAAAGGGATTTGTTGAAAAAAGGGCGATTTGCTGGTGTAGTGAAGATGGTGATGGATATTTTGCGACTCAATAGAAGGCAAGCGAGGTCGAAGATAGGAACAGTATGACCTTTGCACATGAAAGGGAAAAGAACAACATGAGTAGAAGGAGAAGCCATTTCTGTGCACTCTTCTTCCCAGCTCCTCTACTAGTTGATGTTTTGAGTCTTGAATTATTCTGTCTAATTATAAGGAGTTTAAGTTAAGCTTAAATATAGTAATTATAAGATACATGATGAGATCACTTTGATTTGCATAATTTATAGGAGTATTAGCAATATCAAAATTGCAAGTTGACAATGCAGTAATAATACAGATTAGGAGAATCAATAAATCACTTTTTTTTTGCTAATCGATATAACTACACCATGTGCCAACATTGGTTGAAGGGTGGTCGAAAAATTATACTACGTAGTTGGATTAAATTTTATTATTTATAATTAAATATTATATTTTGAATATCCTTGACACAACTAATAGTGCTAGCTTAGTGGTGCAGGGTGTTCAAAATTAGCAAAACAACCTAAATATAAATAGAAGTGGCATTGACATGTACTCCATAAAACGTTGTCCTGAAAAGTTGTCTGTAAGTATCACACAGAGTAATAAGATTTACGAGATCCAGATTTGTGATTGAATACAACACGTCTAGCATTTAAAACGGCAGAGCATTTTAAATTATGATTTGCGGATTTCACTTTATCTGGCATGTGTGAGGAAAGAGCTGTCTCAATGAAAAACAAGAAAGAGAAACCGAAGACCACAAATAAAAGGCATTGAATTCAAAGTAAGACTATCAAGATGTTTCATGCAAAAAAAGAGAATCTTTCATATTACTAGTATTTTCTACGGATCAAGATAACCTAGGGGAGTTTCAATTGCCTGAGACTAGAAAGTTGTTTCACAAATATGAGGAAATTACAACAGTAAAATGTTTTCAAAAAACAGACATTTGGTCTGTGTTTTGTCCAAGGAATATAGTATAATGTAGCATTTCATTCGACCTTACCTTTCTAAACACTGTTATAAGGTTTTTATGGACGACGACAGGACATTTTCTATTCCCCATTCATAGTTGCTTAAAGGTTGTTTATAACACAGGCAATGATACTATGTAAGATAGCACCTTTTACTTATTATTACATGGATGCTTCTTAACTACATTTGTTTTGACTTATCAAGTATATTTGGCAGCTACAACTACGAGTATCATGATGCAGGAAAGAAGCCAATGTCATGCGACTCAAGTCAAAAAGAGTAATAGCATTTCAAGAACCAATAGATAACACATGACACATTTTATAGGACTTCGTTAGGCAAAATAAAGTAAAAGCAATCATAGCATACAAAAAATGGATCCACTCTACTATCTAGCTTGTTACAAAATGTTAGCATGCTTCGTTCGTTCGTGCAGCTAAGGATCAAGAAAGAAACAAATCAAAATGTTCTTTAATTGCCTTCTGTCTTTTCCAACCGTGGTAAGTTCATATTAGGAGGTGGATTCTCCATTTGGCTTTCTGAAGTACTTGCAAATTTCCCCTTCTTCGACCAAAGCCAAATCTTGGAAAAAGAGTAGCTATCCGTCTTCGTTCCAATACCTATCCTTTTACCCTCCATATCCCCTTCATTTGATAAATTGGTACAACGTTCTCGCAACTTAGCAAGCTTTATATTGCATGCGTTTAGCTCATTGCTCAAGGGCACCTTGAGATTAAAATCACCAACCACATACTGATAGGAACCCAATGAATAGCATCTCCTAGCATCCAAATTACTACTACTAGCCTCTCCTTCTCCGTCCTCTTCCTCAGCATTCAATTTTCTAAACTTACCAAGTCTCACAGGAATTGAAGCTTTATCAATTGCATTTTCCTCTATATCAATTGTTTTCTGAGCAGCAGATAGCACAGGATCTCTATTACAATGATATCCATCTTCTTCTCTCGAATCACCAAAATCGGAAGTTGGACTCTCAGATAGCAATCCAGGATTGAAAAGGGCTCCTCGACATAGGGGACATGTTGAATTCGTTAGGAGCCAAGTATCTATACAACTGATATGAAAAGCATGGCTGCAAGTTGGGAGTAACCTCAACTTGTCCTTATCAGAAAATTCACACAAACAAACAGCACAATCAAAAGGCTCTTTAGGACCAACAAGCACAACCTCTTTGTACATAAAGACAGGTAATGCATCAATAAACGCTTGATCAAGACCAGAGTCATGTTGATTAAAAAGCTGTTGTAACTGTCTTTGCAAGACCTCAGAAGTTGAAATTTCTTGGTGTCTATTAGCTTGAGATGATGTTGATGAAGAAGGGTGTTTGATAATAAATCTAACAAGCAAGTGGATAAGACCTGATACGAAAAATATAACAGCTAATATAACTATAACAAAAAGAACAGCTGGACTAATTTTGTTGCTGTTTGGTTCTTTGTGAAAATTATCACTAAATGAAGAAGGAGATATATGAGGGGTATGTGCAAAGACACCATCTTTAGTATGCTGAATCCAAGACATTTTCAAATGGCTATGCCCTAAATCCAATCTTTTTGCTCTAACTTCTGCATATAAAAAGATCATCTTGATACATTCCAAGAAAGCGATATTGGAACTTTTTAATTTTTTCACTATCTTAGAACCAACAGAGCTTAATGCTGTAACTTTTCTACTACTACAAGAATTATGAAAAAAAAAAAGAATCAGAAGATGGTGGCAACTTACCTAGACAGACAATTCTAAGAGGAATTAACTTAAATAGTCACTCGCACAACCGCTTAAATAAGAAATAGCGAGAATGAGTATAATATATGCATAATTCATGTATGATCACTGTATAAACAAAAAGAAATTTTAAATCTTTGAGCAATGTGTAGAGCTCTTGGACAACCAAATGTATACATACAACTATACTCTCACACACACACACACAATGGGATATATAAACAAGAGGGGGGGTGAGATATGAGAGTGGGTGGGTGGGTGGGTGTTTCTGAACTGAAAAAAGAAAGAGACAGATTTGGAAAGAGGCAAAGACTGGCAAGTGACAGTGGTCAGTACACTAGTTTCCAAATATAAAGGGTAAAGAATGACAAAAAGAAAGAGCATAATTTGCTCTTTTTATTTCTCGATTAAATTAAAAGGGAAAAAGTGGAAAAGTAAAAGAAATACTTTAGTATAAGACAAAAGGGAAAGTAGTAAGGAAAAATAAAACAAAGTTTCAAATATTTGCAACGCGCTGAGAATTTACGCGGGTTAATATTTACGTTTCCCGCGAGTCCCACTCCTTTTTAAAAAAAATTATAGTACTATGGATTATAGACAAATGTCCATGAGTTGGAGGAATTAAACAAATAATAGAAAATTAATGCTTTAGATTTGGTTGGTCATTATATATTAGGAAACATATATTTGTTAGTTTAATATGGGATTTAACCATACTATAAAGAACAAAAATAAATGAAAAATAAGTGAATTTAAGTATTGAGTGGCTTCGAATATGACAATGGTTTAGCCCAAACTGGTCGTCCATCTCGATCTAAGCTAATTTAGGACAAACGATTTTAACTACGTGAAATCTGCCCAAATTTAGCAATAGTTTAACATGCTCATGGACTCTTAACTGTGATATGTGATCATCTAAGGCACATAAGAATGGTGTACTTTTGTTCGAACCAAATTTTGAAATCAAACTCCTCCACAAGAGGATAGATGGTGCGATTCAGATGAGATCCAATATAATGCAACTTTGCATTCAGTCGTGGGGTTTGAAACCAAGCTCCCCTCAAGAGGATAAATAGGGCAATTTGGGTGAGATGTAGATCCAACTTTCTATCTAATCGTGGAATTCAGGCATTTAGCGGGGAACAACCAACCCATTCATTTGACACTAATGATATTTTGGATTCTATATTCTCTCAAGATTTAAGATAATGTATCTAAACATTAAGTGAACCCCCATCACAAAAGTCTATTAAAAAGTCATTACCTACTTAATATCTAAAGATATTTTAGTGAAAAATCTAAAGAAATGAATGAGAATTATAGTGTAAGAATGACACGACTCGAATTTCGACTAGGCCGTGCGGGCACCCGACATCCTCCCCTAGACCCGTCGGGCAAACCCTTCTGAATTGAATTCATAAAAGCAAACATAAAATCAACTTTCAGATAAGAAATACGACCTAAAGAGACACAAACATAGCTATACATAAGCTGTACAAAAGATGTTACAGCTGACTACCCAGCATACTAGGTTTAGGGCTATTCAGACTAGACATATAAGGGTGCAAAAGAATACAGACACCTCCTGAAGGGAGCAAAATACAACTGAAATAATAAACATAAAACTGGTGGCCATCCTAAATAAAAGCTAGTTCATCCTGACAGCTGAAGTCATCTTTGCTCCTTAACAACGTGGCAAACTCGATCCTAGAGCGAACTGCCAAAACGAAAAAAATAGACAAGAAACAAACAACAAACAAGGGTGAGTGAAAATGACTCAATAAGTGGGGGCAGACTAGCCACCTCAAAGAATAAGATAGCTAGCCAAGGAGAAAAGCTAAGCAAATACAGACCAGAAACGCATACAACTAAAGCATATAAACCAATTAGGGACACAAAATAACCAGAATATAGGTATCCCGAACAAATCAATAATCATGAATACATACACTTACACAAAACATCGCACTATACTCACACAATGCCCAGCAACGGGTGTAATGAAATAGAATGAATGCAGTATGATGCATTGGGGTCATATATGCTCGTAATCTTATTCTGAAGCGGATTACTCCTGCATTTAAGAGGAATACAATCTAATAACCAACTGGAGTGGAATATTCCTACTCCTGGGGCGGAATACTCCTGCACCCGATATAATATAAATCTGGGGCAGAATACTCCTGCACCCGATATAATATAAAGCTGGGGCAGAATACTCATGCACTCAGTATCTGACATAAGAGCGGAATGCTCCTGCTCCTGGGGCGGAATACTCCTGCACCCGATATAATATAAAGCTGAGGCAGAATATTCCTGCACTCAGTATCTGACATAAGAGCGAAATACTCCTGCACCCGATATAATATAAATCTGAGGCGGAATACTCCTGCACTCAGCATATGACATAGCAGTCCCTAACCAGAAAACATAATAAATATGAATGCGGTATGATGCAATAATAACCCTTCACCGGCGCGAGACTCTCATCGGCTGCCATGAAGTATATGTCAAGCTCTGAACCAGAGTACAATGCTCAGATGCTCAACGCAATACCAACAATAGGACATAATATATAATATACAATGTATATCCAAAGCTAAGACGTAATGAATACGCCTATCGGCAGCTACATACTTAAGGAACACGTGGTAGAATATCCAAAAGGCCAAGGGCCTCCGAAGAAATGGATATAATCACTTACTTCATTCAAAATTTAGCGGTACTACTCAACAACCGCTTTGTCCTTTGGATTTATTTCCAAATGATCCCATTGTGTTCAATAAGCAGGAAAATATATCAAATAAGGCTAAAGGCTTCATTCCTTATGTCTTAGGGCAATCCGGTTAGGAACCTGATACCCTACTCGCATACGCGATACGCAGGCTAGGCCTATATACAGGGTCCAAAGTCACATAACCAAACTCTTAATAAATGATATTTATGGGTTGCCCATAACTCCCTGAGTATGAATATATAATCAACCTCATTATCGGGGTCCAATTAGCCCTTTAAAATATCAATTTAACTTATTAGAATGATGTCTAATATCCCGATTTCTACCGTTAAAATATAATAGACTAAAATAATGGATTAACATCATTACCTGGAAGTTTTAGAGTGAAAATTCCATTTTTTTCCTGCTCCTTTTCCTTTAATTTCTCTCGTTTCTGACTTTTTTTATATGCTTCGTTCTTTGCTTCCATTCTCGTTTCTGTTCGTTTTATATAAGCTGGAAAGTAAGCACCGCCTTTCTCTTCATTTTTATTTCTTTTCGTTTTCTTTAATCTTTTCCTTTTTGCCTTTTTTTTGTGATGAAAATTAAAATGGAACCCTATGAAACTCGGAATAATCTCAAATTTTTCAAGCAAGTTATATAAAATAATTGTAACATACTCGCTAAGGCCGATCTCAAATCGGATTCCTGAAACTCAAGATGCAAATTAAATGAAAAAAGATCAAATTATTAATTTTTGAAATTTTAGTGAAAACTATCCGAACAACCTCGAAATTTACTTTCGAAAGTTCACACAAGTCACAAATAATCCTACGAACCTAACAACGCTTTGGGATTTTGAATCGGAGCTCATTTGCCAAAATCGAGCTAAAAACCCTCTCTTTTTAAAATTTACCAAAATTTACCGACAATGGAAAATGAAACCTTGTTCTGATACCTACCAAACGAGGTCTGATTTAGCTCAAATTTTATAGACAAGTTCTAATGGACATTACGAAGCTTTTAAAATTATTGGGACGTGAATCGGAGTCCTAACTCCCAAAACAACTGCCTAAGGTCGTTTCATTCTCCTCCACTTAGACTCTCGTTCGTGCTCGAACGAGCTTGAGTCTAAAGCAAAATTCACATAGATAATAAGAGAACTTGCACAACCTTTATAAACTACTCCACGGATATTATCTCATGATTACATAATGTGAATTATAACATGCACACCGAACTCTTGGAATAAAACATATCTGGACAATATGATAACACCATTGCGCAGCTTATTCTAACTAAACTGACCCTTCCTCGATCACAAGAGGAGAGTTTTACTTTTTCGAAATAAAGATACACGGAAATCTGGACGGATTAACATGATTCTGTCGACAATCACCTCTTCGATATACTTTTCGATATAGAACAGTTTGACGAAGCTAAGAATTAGCTCACGCTTCAGCAACGCCTTAGAGATTTAATATTAGGATTCAGTATTGGAGGAAGACTCCTCCACTTAGAGCATAAACTCATACCACTAATTTGAATAGAAATAGTCATCTGCGCATAGTCTGTCGGACTAAATACATAGCTAAAAACATAATGCGGCACAGACCTGAGCTACCAAATTACCCTCTCGAGTTGCCAAACAGCTGCAACTCTTGAGTTCACAACTCCATACCTTTTCCATAAACACTACCTCATGATGGATCAACTCAGGGGTCAAATGACGCTTCTCATTACCCTTAGTAGCCTCAAAACACAACAATGTACTTGCTCGGCTACCTTGACATGCACTCTGGCTCAACACAGGGAACATCACAAGCGGCTACTAACCACCCAAGCTCACTAGTGCCGGACGAAGAAGAGATGGCAATGAACTGAAGATAGGAATAATTAGAGCTTCAGGAAGCTCATCTTCTTATTTGCTTGGCTAGCAGAGCTAGACTACTTCCGAGTCAGGCTAGCCAAAGAATCATAATTGAAGAAATAGATATTAAATGAGCTTATGGAACAACATCCATGCCAATTTAACATTTCTATAAAAAGGAATCTCCAACAATTTACCAGAAAACCCTTTTATAACTGAAATAAACTTATAGAATAACATGACTCTACTAGCGTCTCGAACAAAAAGGAGACACGTAGATCGAATATTACTTACTAATCACTTTACACCGGAAGAAACAATAACACTTTCTGATGGTGACGAATAAGAACCCAATCATCCTACCAACACTAAATTCTAAAGAGAGAGGTAGACTGACTTGACATAACAACAGAAGGTAGCACAACAAGATGCCAAGCAGAAAATTCCGACACTCACTCTCAAATCTCTCACATTTAAACCAGATAAACTAGTAGGGGTCTCACAAACGCCAGGAATAAATCATACCAGAAGCTTACCCTCTACCACAACAGATTCTTAATAGAAACGACATCTAAGGAAACCATGGAAATATGATAAGACAAACCATTTCTAGATCGATCGAAAAAATCAATCTTACTCACATATAAGGAAAGAAGAAATACATGGGTCTACTACATCGGATGCCTCACCATCCTACCAGACTAGAAGTTCATAGAACTGCCTCTGTGGCTGAGCTGAGCTGCTACCCTGATAATTACTTCCAGAAGAACTACAACCACCACGCTCTCGACCTTTACTGGATGGAGGCATCTTTCTGGCTGATTAAGATTTAAATGAAATTCCCTGCGACTGTGCAGGTGTCTGATGACGAGAGAAAGGACGACTACCTACTTACTTACCGGAGTAAGGGAAAACTCCTCAAAGGATAACCAGACTCACGACAATGATAACACATTTTCGCTGAAAATGGAAGCTGGACAGATTATTGATAGCTACAAAGAGAAAACTGAGTTTAATCTTGATGAATTACTCGCCTACTCTGAGAATCGCGCTCTACAAGCTGAGATAACCTGGCAGGTGACCTCCAGAAATAATCAGAACTCTTACCTCCAAATGACGTACCATGGTGCCCACCACGGCCGTGGGATCTCTTGCTCTCCCGCTCTAACTTATGGTATACCTCATACCTCTGAGCAATATCAACAACAATATCAAATGAAGTCCCGGACTCAATTTTTCGAGCCATCAAAGACCTCAAGGAAGGAGAAAGGTCATTATAGACTAGCTCTAGTCGAAGAACAGATTGAAAACTGGAACGTTTGTGCAAAATTTAAATTTTGAAATAATGGCAGTTTTGCAACAGGTTTAAAACTGAAACTGAGACTAAGAGTAGACTGTTTCTGCAATTTAATTTCTGGAAACGCATGTTCATAAATGATTTTTCTGGAAAGGCTAAAGGTGCAGTTCATTTTTAAAACTGGCCCACTTCTGCAAAGTTTAAAAATCTGCAGAACTTGGTTATTTTCACAATCTGAAATTCAAATGTTTTCCCAAAAAAAAAAATTCTCTGCTCGTTTTTAACCTCTTCAAGTTAATTAATAATTTGTGAGGAGTTGTTGGACTTTGGAGGTCAAGTCTCTAAAAATACACTATTTTAAACTTATGAGTTATTTTTTCAAATATATATTATTTGCTACATTACTTGTTGCCTAAAGGCCCCTCATTTTATATATGTGTTATTCATTATTTGCTCACTAAAATATACAGTAACACTTTCTAATTATTATTATTTGTTAATAATTGCTTAACATGTTATGTGTTAAATTAGGTATGTCTTTATGTGTGCATATATATATATATAAAACTAATTATTTTAAACACGACCTCAAATCAAAGTTGTCACTGAAGTTAACGGTATGTGACCATTAATGTCACAATGCCTCCCTTTAGTGGCGCATTTTTTATACTATATATTTCCTCTTTGTTTGTCACTTAAAATTTAATTTTTTGTCAATTAAATTATAAGATAGATGATAATATTGGTTAATTAATTATCGTTAACCATTATGGCTATTTATGCAGTACTATCATTATCCAAGTCTATCTACGAATTGTCCTCGAGATTCCCTATCTGCCTTGCTTTGCTAAACTTCTAAATTTGCATAGATATCCTAGGATATTAGATTTATTGAGATTTCAGCCTATTTAATTCACTTTAATTTATTTGTGCATCATGATCTAATTTACATTCTTTATTTAGTTTTTGCCCCTTTTTTTCATTTTAAACCCAATTTTAAAGATCGGCTGGGAACCACGTTTAGTGGAACTTAGGAGGTGCTTAACCCCTTCCTTCTATGTTATTTCGAACGCTTACCCGAATCTCTAACCCGTAGACCAACCCAGAGTTATTCTTTAAAATGAAATTAGAAATTAATAGGTGACCTAATACGCCTAGATAATTTATTAGGTGGCGACTCCAAAACTCTAACTCCAAACGAGTTACCCCAAGTCGAAAACCACTTGCTTACTTTAAAAGTGGGGTGCGACAGAATGGCGACTCCGTTGGGGATTAAATGTTCTAACCGTTACGATTTTTATATTGGGTTTATTATTGCTTTTATTATTTTGTATTCGATACTAACTTTTTCTCTTTGTAGGTTGGTAACCTTTTTTTTTTTGTAATTTTTGATAATATATTTAGTATATTGTTGAGTTATTTGTTGCATTTCGTTTATATTATTGAATTATTTGCTGCATTTCGTTCATACTCCTCCACTCCTGGAAAATTGACACTTGCACACACACAAACGATTACGTGGATCTCACGGTCGTTTCACTCTCAAAAAACCCTTTAAGAAGAACAGTTAGAATCTAGTTGGTCCGTGGTACAACCAACAACTCTAAACGTTCTCACCCCTTGGTTGTCCGCCTTGGGGAACCATGTCCTTGTCTAGATTAGCCAAATCTTAATGAAGACTTCTTTTTAGGGATCATTCATCATGTCATATATAGGACCATTTTGACTTCGGCTCATGTCTAAGTCTATTAGTTCAGCATATTTGAATGAACCAAATGGGTTTTCGACCCTAAGGGACATTTAAATGTGTTACGTGTGCATCTATATAAAGTTGAACGTGTTTAATGTAGACCATTTATTCTCAAAAGTATGGATCATCCAATTATTTATTTTGTTGGGGGATGTCACAAGCCAAAGATTTGAAAGATCAGATAAAACAGACTTTAAATTCATTTTTCTACTTTTGTGAAACAAAATCAATTATTCATTTCTATAAATGGAAATTGTTATAGCAATCAATTATTTATTTCTATTTGCATATGAAATTTTTTATTTCTACATTCATATAAAATCAATTATTTTATAAAACTATTTTTTTTGGGGTTATGAACGAAATTAATTTTCCTACTTTTATGACAAAAAATCATAGTATTTAAATTAATTTATGTTACTTTAATGTAACAAGATCACTTATTCTTATTTACCTAAAAAGGAAAAAATGTGTTATTTCTACATTTATTTAATAAAATTATTTTTCATTCTAATTTTAGGATTATGAGAACAAATTGGATGACGCACAATACACGTTCAATTTTAAATATCATAATCAAAATTAGGAAGGCTTAACATCCTTGGTATGTTAAATTCCATTAGCCAACTTCGTCCAAAAGCGTCATCATATGACGCCAATCACGCATATTATGCGTGTTGATCTTGTTAGGCCTAACCTCCGGCACAAATGAGGTCCCTTACATTATAGTATATGATATATTTTGCATATGGAAATTATTATCTCAACATTGACTTATTATTTTCATGTGTTAGTTTTACTCCCGCTCCTGAGGTTGACTTGTGCATTCTGGCCGAGCATCAGTACCGCACGAGAGCCAAAGGACCAGTTACGACTCCTCCCCTCTCACAAACTAGAAGAAGAGGAAGGCAAAACATTATGTCTGAGTTGAATAACGCTACTCTTAGTGATGATAACAATGGAACACCACGCAAGCTTGCCCCAGTTGGGTATGACGAACATGTTGCTACTTTAGAGCAAAGAATTAAAGAACTTGAAGAGAAACTGACAATGACCAGTTTACCCGTTGTTAACTCCGCCCATTCAGGAGAGCCTGTCGATCCAAGTAGGTCAGCCCGCCCTAGCGGAAAGGACCCTATACACCCAACTGATCCACCCGTTGTTTATCAAATAGTACCACCAGCCACATACCAAACAGCACCACCTGCTACTTACCAGACAGCACCACCCGCTATCTACCAAACAGCACCAACTGCTACTTACCAAGCAACCCTACCCACCAGTTATCAAGCACCACCTCCTGCACATCCTACTTACCTAAACACAAACTTACCTCGCACCAACACCGCATGCCCGCAGCCTTACAACCCCATGTTCACTACTGAAACCAAACAACTGACTTCGCCAGTCAAAGACCATGAAAACTATGAATGGGCGGAGGATGAAGCCAATAACGAGGGGACAAAAGAGAAGGTTCGTAAGCTGGAGGCAGCCTTTAAGAAGTTTGAGCTAGGGAAAACCACTAAAGGTTTAGCTTATGAAGACTTGTGCATCTATCCTACTTTGAAATTGCCAGATGGATACAAGATACCGAAGTTCGACATGTTCAATGGCACTGGAGACCCTATGGCACATCTGAGAACATATTGTGACAAGTTGATTGGAGCAGGGGAAGACAAGAAAGTACGAGTAAAGCTATTCAGCCGAAGCTTGACCGGAGAGGCTTTGAGTTGGTTCTCTAAGCAGAAGCCTGGCACATGGCTCGACTGGGAAGACATGGCAGCAGATTAAGTAGAACGATTTGGGTACAACACTGAAATGGTACCAGATCGTTTCTACCTGGAAAAGTTGAAAAAGAAACCTACAGAGACGTTTAGAGAATATGCTATGAGGTGGAGAGCAGAAGCTGCCAAGGTGCAACCCGCTATGGATGAAAGGGAAATAGTGAACATATTCATCCGCATTCAAGAGGACGTCTATTACGATAATCTACTGCATATGAAAAATCAGAAGTTTGCTGATGTAGTGTTGATGGGAGATGATGTAGAACAAGGGTTGAAAAGTGGAAAGATTATTAGCCTAGCTGCGCTACAAGCTACTAATAAAGCTATCCAGTCAGGAAATGTGAGTCTCTCCAAAAAGAAAAAAGATGAAGTCTCTTTTGCAGCGACCATTCAAGACCCTGCTTTCAACCACTATTATCAAACACCGCCACCATTCTATCCATACCCTCACATACCACCTGAATATCCTGTTTACAACACTCAGCCCACTCGACCTATATTCCACACCCTAGCACCAAACTGTCCACCATACCAGAAAAATAGTCAACCCAACTACCAAAATCCACTATCGTATCCTGCTAGGCCTCGCCTTGAGGCAAACCAAATACCCAAAAGGAACTACACTCCACTAGCCGAATCTCGCACTCAATTGTTTAAGAGATTGAAAGCTGCCAGGCTTATCGTCCCGATACATCAAAAGATGCCAGACAACCCTTCACCTAACTTTGATTGCAGTAAAAGGTGTGCACATCACTCGGGTGGACCGGGGCATGAGACAGAGAAATGTTTTGCACTAAGAGATAAGATTCAAGACCTAATAGATGAAAAGGTCATTCATTTGAAGGCGTCAAATGTGCACAATAACCCATTACCCAATCATGGGGATGAGAAGGTAAATGTGATCGACCCCAGCAAAGAATGCAATTTGGAAGGCACGATTAAAAAGAGCAGAAACAGTATTTGATGAATACAAGTTTGGCCTGGGGTACATCTTGGTTTGCAAAGGAAAAAGTACTACAAAAGATACAAGAGGTTATCATTCACTAGAGCAGTTTGTTCCAACTCTGAAACAAGCATCCATCTTTTCAAACTACATGAAAACTCTCGAGAGAGAAGGACTTGCCGAAGGTGTTCATGATATAAAAGATGAGCTGACGGGTCTAAAGGAGCTATTCATGGAAGAATATGATGCAGTTCCTGATAAGCATACCGAAGCCTTGAACATCTAGAAAACTGAAGCTGAACAGCTAAATCTGCAGCACATTCCGAGCATGCCGAGAACCTTAGTGGAGCTGGGGCAATTAGTTAAATAAAACAAGACTCCGAGTCGTCAGTTTTTTCTTTCTTTGTTTTCAACTTTGTTGCATCATTGTTTCCTTTCGAAGACTATTTTTCAAGTCCAATAATAAAAGCATTTCATGTTTTTAATATGCATCATTCACTGTCTTCAAAATTATTTTAATTCCATTGAATCTGCGACTGCAATGTGAGGAAGCAGTCCAAAACGACGAGTACAAACCAGGCTATGGTGATTCGACAAAGGACATCTAAGAAACTTCATGATTAATCGCGGAGATCTTACATCAGACAACTGAGACAAGAGCATATTGAGGAAGATGACTTACAATTCAAGGCAAAACATTAGAAATACATATAAGGAGCAGAATTGGACAATCCCAAACGGACCAAAAACATACTCGAGCAAGTGACGCTCACGGATAGCAAATTACGGACAAAACAAGAAATATAAAGGCAAAGGAATTTAACAAGGAGTTTAGCAAATTACAGTTGGTCCTAAAATAGAATTCTCTAAATCAAGATAAAACTCAGATACAATCAAGATATACTACAAATCAAGCAACATTCATCTTTATTGGATTTGAACAACGCAGCGGCCTGGTTCCCAAAATGGGATACGTAGGCAGCCTACTCAAGGCACGGTCACATCATAGGAGAATTTTATTGGACACTGGGGCAGAATTTTTTGAGTTTCCCTCAAAAAATTCAAAGAATACATCACAACACACTGGGGCAGAATTTTTGAGGGACCTCAAAAATTCAAGGAAAATACAGGCAGCATACTGGGGCAGAAATTTTGAGCTTCCCTCAAAATTTCAAAATAAAAAGTCTTTGAGCAGCAAATGGATATAGAGGAGATTATGTCCAAACAACACGTTGCAGTCTATGATTCAATGGAACAAATTTGCATTACTCTTTAAAAACAATTTTTCAAAAAAAAAAACATATGCATATCCCCTTTTCCTTATCCCTTTTGCTCACAGCTCAACTAAGATTCGGCATTCGAAAAGGGAGACATTACGAGAAGGAGATTATGCAAGATGCAACAACAGAGTACAACACAACAAATACGTAAGTCAACCTCCCCCTAAAAGACTCACAATTTTATTTGATTGCAGGTTTACACAGGTACCGAGTATACCTAACAACTTTTGCAAAGCAATATTTATCGGATTAAAGAAGCGAAGAATCCATGTCGGTGGATATATAGGGTCCGCATCTGTGAACATGACATCAGTTTGAGAAACATAGAATCCATGTCGGTGGATATATAGGGTCCGCGTCTGTGGACATGACATCAGTTTGAGAAGCATAGGATCCATGTCGGTTGATATATAGAGTCCGCCTCTGTGGACATGACATCAATTTGAGAAACATAGGATCCATGTCAGTGGATATATAGGGTCCGGATCTGTGGACACAACATCAATTTGAGATGCATAGAATCCATGCCGGTGGATATATATAGGGTCCGCGTCTGTGGACATAACATCTTTTGGAGGCATAGAATCTGCATCGGTGGATATATAGGGGTCCGCGTTTGTGAACAAGACATCTTTTGGAGAAATGTAGAATCTGCGTTGGTGTATATATAGAGTCCGCGTTTGTGGACAAGACATCTTTTGGAGAAGCATAGAATCCATGTCGGTGGATATATAGGGTCCGCGTCAATGGACATAACATCTTTTGGAGGCATAAAATCTGCATCGGTGGATATATAGGGTCCGCGTTTGTGGACAAGACATCTTTTGGAGAAACATAGAATCTGCGTCGGTGGATATATAGAGTCCACGTTTGTGGACAAGACATCTTTCGGAGACGCATAGAATCCGCATCGGTGGATATATAGGGTCCGCGTCTGTGAACATGATATCAACTTGAGAGGCAACAGAAGCATAGAATCCATGTCGGTGGGTATGTAGGGTCTGTGTCTGTGGACATGACATCATTTGAAGAGGCATAGAGTCCGCGTCGGTGGATATATAGGGTCTGCGTTTGTGGACATGACATTAATTTGACAAGCATAGAATCCGCGTCGGTGGATATATAAGGTCCGCATTTGTGGACAATTTAGCAATTGAAGGTATAGGGTCCGCGTTTGTGGGCATAGTTCGACAATTTGCAGCAGAGTAGGGTCCGCGTTAGTGCGCATAGTTCATTAATTTGAAGCAGCATAAGGTCCGCATTTGTGGGCATAGCACTGGAAAGGTACTTGATTCGAGTCTATGGACGAGTCAGCCATGAAAACGACATAGGGCTCGCGTTTGTGGGCATAGTTCAGCAATTTGAAGCAAAGTAAGGTCCGCATTTGTGGACATAGTTCTGCAATTTGGAGTAGTAAGGTCCGCATTTGTGGACAGACCAACTATTGATCAAGCATAGAATCTGCAATTGTGGATGATGGGGTCCGCGTTTGTGGGCAGTTCAACCATTGAAGGAACACATGATCTATGCATGTGGATACAGTTCAACATTGAAAGCAACATAAGGTATGCGTTTGTGGGCATAACCAACAATTTAATGAAGCATATTTGGTTTGCGTCGGTAGACACATTCGACAATGAAAATGATTTAGGGCCTGCGTTTGTGGACATAGTATTGAAGAGACATATGATCTGTGTCACTGGATGGAAAGTTTGGAGTCCACGAGATATCAATCAAACAAGTGTAAGGTCCTGCATTTGTGGGCATAGGATTGACTTATGATTCACGTCTATGGATGATGAAATTGGAAAGCTTATTGTTCGTATTATGTGGACAAGACAGCGTTGAGCAAGCGATTCAGATACTCGCCAAAAGAAAGGACCGCTCAAGTCTGTTGTTAGAAAGGATACAAACAAACTAGAAAGCAAGACAATCAGAATTCAGGTTTTGATACATATGAAATAAGGAGACAATACCTCCAGGGAGGAAGTATCTTTGAATACAAGCAGTGCTGCGGCTCACATGATAGAGATGCAGATATTTTCGGCATGACAATCGGAAGGAGACATCCCTTACAAAGCCCAAAGGACAAGTTCCAGAGAGAGATTTTCGGACAAGTTTAGAGGATAGAACACATCTTTCCTATTTCTCATCGTAAATTCCTATTCCTATTCCCGCAATCGTGCCTAAAATCTTTACTCGTGCGTCATAAACTCTTTCACACAAGCTATATGATACTCTGTCTATCGTGACAAAATTGACTACTCCGTCAACTATCTTTGCCCGAAGACTTTTTCATCATCCCCGAGCAAAAAGGGGCAGCTGTTGACACCCAATTTTGTCCCTCCATTTTTCGCAATTTGGCTATATTTAATTAAAATATATAATATTATTTTAAAAATAAAATTGCATTAGATAGCATGTATTTACGTGCATAATATTAATTATTAATCCATAATTTATATTATACTTAATTAATTGTGACTATATTACAAAATATGTATGTTGTTTGCGCAATTTAATACATTATGACATCATTTAATGATTATCTGTGGCTAATTATATTTAATTAGTATTATATTTGAGTTCGTATATATTTAATTGTGATTAAATACCTTTATAATTATTTACATTTTTTCTAATTATTTATATTTATGAGCTTTTTTAATTAAATATTAGTCAATTTGTCAAATTACAATTCTATTTCTACTACATTTAGTCTTCGTCATCATCTTTTATCCACATATACACCACATAAGCTCCACCTAAGCTTATACCTCACTAAAACACATTTTTAGCACATATACAACACATTCTAGCACGTGGTACAACCCCTTCAAAGCACATTCTCCTCTACCTCAGCTATACAGGCATACACACATGCATATACACGTACAAATACATGCTTGCGTGGACAGATCTGAGCTGTTCGCTCACCTAATCCAATGGCCAGGAATAAACCCAATATTATGATATTTACACCTCACCCCCTCACTTACCAAAACCCTAACTCACTCTCCCCTTTTCTCTTTCCTTAACCCATCCGACCCCCATCTCTCTCCCCTTTCTCCTTCAAACTCGACCCGATACACCCCAATCCCTACCGTATCCACCACGGCTCCACCTCTTCCGCCATTAACGCCACCAGTCACGCATCCCTCTATCTCTCTCTCTCTCCTATCCGTTCAGGCTAAAAAAAAAAGGGAAGATCTCTCTCTCTCTCTTTCATTATCATCTCAACCCGAAAAGGAAAGCAAGAAAACAACCAAATCATGACAAGTTCCTGCAAATCCGAAGTATACAAGATGAGAAAAGGGAAGATCTGAACGAATCATTACAAATCAAGCATGAATCGGGCAAGGATGGAGGAGTTTTGACCCGATCCGTTTCATTCTTCTTCATCCCAACCCGACCCGTACTCTATTTCGAGTAACATTTTCCAATTTTTTTTTTACTTGTAATCATGTGTAAGATCATTCTGCTACCCGAAAATTAAACTACATGCCTATTGTTTTATTCCCTTGACTATATGCTCAAGTGACTAAATTTAAAATTAATCAAATGTATAAAACAGTTTTACATATATTGATTAGTTAAAATTTGACCCTATACTATAATGATTCAGAAAAATGGATGATATAGCACATCGATTTGAATTATTTCGAATTAGCCGAACATCGAGGATGCCATGTTAGTCTAAAGTCAGAAGCTTCCGACCATTTGATCACTGTTTAGCTACTGTGAATTGTGATATGTTTTATCCTAACACCTATTGATCCTAACTTTGATTGGCATTGAATATGGTTGAGCCGAAATCTTTACTATAAATCCTATTCGGTTGATCGAGTGTGAGACATGGTCTTGAAGCCTGTTATTCTAGCTGTGTCTCTCTGATATGTGCGCCTAAATGCCTTTAAAAGCTCTTCCTATTTGAATTTTGAACTGCAAGTTTATTTGTTGGTAGGTGTATAACTATACAGGATTTCTCCTTTTCTTGTTGAAACTAATTGACAAT
Organism: Petunia axillaris subsp. axillaris; assembly: GCA_029990575.1. NCBI lineage: Eukaryota > Viridiplantae > Streptophyta > Magnoliopsida > Solanales > Solanaceae > Petunia > Petunia axillaris. The sequence continues at coordinate 34,222,329 of JARKNS010000007.1, forward strand.
GAATCATCTTCTCTCTAACAGCCAAATAAATGATTGATTTTTTCCTTTTTTAGATCAGAATTTGTTAGTCTAACTCCACCCTATAAATACCTCCTCCCTTGAGACTTAGAGGACACACTTTAGACACTTGGAACCCACATTCTCTCTTTTCTTCTTCCTGGAAAACATTCACTATCTGAAAGGCACAATAAAAGTGTCATGAGCAACCTTCTGGTCCTTCTTATTTCCTGAGAAATTGTTTGCCCACTACGAGTCAATGTAAAAAGTTTTGCATGCTTCAGTGTTATTGATTGCTGTTGCTTGTGTGTGTTCCTGCCCCATTTGTTTTGTTTTGATCGCTTCACTAAGGTATTACTCTGAAACTGATTACGTGAACTTTTCCATAAAAAATGTTTATGTTAGCATAAAGTTTGGTGTTATCCTGATGACAGTCATGTGGGAATGGTCATACGTATAAACTGCCTGAGCCTATTCTAGGCCGCTACTAATCATTTTGCAGGAGTTTATTTCTTTTTGAGATAGCCAGATGGTTATACTCGTGTGAATAGATCATTGCAGGTTTGAGGATTGAGATTGAACGAGTCAAAAGCTGGGTGATGAATTTGAAAAGCAAGGGGACAAAGGCCCTCCTCTCTTCTCTTCTCATTTACAATTTTTTGACTTGTAATATGATTCGAGTAAAGTGCATCATGTATTTGTTAGATGTTCTTGCTTGTATTAAAGCACCATAAAATGCAGTACTAGGACAGGTGCTACTCGTATGTCATTGCTTTAAGCAATACGAAATTCAGGCTAACAAAGGCTTTTTCTCTAACTCTATCATGTATGTTTTATATGCTAAGTGCTAAAGTCGAAGAACAGGTTGAAAAACTGGAACGTTTGTGCAAAATTTAAATTTTGAAATAATGGCAGTTTGCAACAGGTTTAAAACTGAAACTGAGACTAAGAGTAGACTGTTTGTGCAAATTTTAATTTCTGGAAACGCAGGTTCATAAATGATTTTTCTGGAAAGGCTAAAGGTGCAGTTCATTTTTAAAACTGGCCCACTTCTGCAAAGTTTAAAAATCTGCAGAACTTGGTCGTTTTCACAATCTGAAATTCAAATGTTTTCCCAAAAAAAAGTTTTGTGCTCGTTTTTAACCTCTTCAAGTTAATTAATAATTTGTGAGGGGTTGTTGGACTTTGGAGGTCAAGTCTATAAAATTACACTATTTTAAACTTATGAGTTATTCTTTCAAATATATATTATTTGCTACATTACTTGTTGCCTAAATGCCCCTCATTTTATATATGTGTTATTAATTATTTGCTCACTAAAATATACAGTAACACTTCCTAATTTTTATTATTTGTTAATAATTTCTCAACATGTGATGTATTAAATTAGGTATGTCTTTATGTGTACATATATATATATATATATATATATATACATAGATAGAGAGAGAGAGAGAGAGAGAGAGAGAGAGAGAGAGAGAGAGAGATTCTAAATATACTTCTTATTTTAAATTAATTATTTTAAACATGACCTCAAATCAAAGTTGCCACTGAAGTTAACGGTATGTGACCATTAATGTCACAATGCCTCCCTTTAGTGGCGCATTTTTTATACTATATATTTCCTCTTTGTTTGTCACTTAAAATTTAACCTTTTGTCAATTAAATTATAAGATAGATGATAATGTTGGTTAATTAATTATTGTTAACCATTATGGCTATTTATGCAGTACTATCATTATCCAAGTCTATTTCTGCGAATTGTACTCGATTCCCTATCTGCCTTGCTTTGCTAAACTTCTGAATTTGCATAGATATCCCAGGATATTAGAATTATTGAGATTTCAGCATATTTAATTCACTTTAATTTATTTGTGCATCATGATCTAATTTATATTTTTTATTTAGTTTTTGCTCTTTTTTCCATTTTAAACCCAATTTTAAAGATCGGCTGGGAACCACGTTTAGTGGAACTTAGGAGATGCTTAACCCCTTCCTTCTATGTTATTTCGAATGCTTACCCGAATCTCTGACCCGTAGACCAACCCGGAGTTATTCTTTAAAATGAAATTAGAAATTAATAGATAACCTAATACTCCTAGATAATTATTAGGTGGCGACTCCAAAACTCTTACTCCAACGAGTTGCCCCAAGTCGAAAACCACTTGCTTACTTTAAAAGTGGGGTGCGACAATCAACACCATACTGCTCGAGATAACTAAGAGCCTGAAAGATACGCTGACATAGTTTTTTTTGTTTTTTAAAAAAAAAAAATTCACGGAGGGTAATGCAAGTATCTGTTGGAACAATTTCGTAAGCACCATGGGTACCGCCACGAGCATACTCATTAAACTCGAGAGCTTCATCCCAACTGCTTCCAACACCTATCGCAACTCCATTTATAGACTCACAAACATACAATTTAGCAACCAAACCTCTACTTTTTTGAGCAATTCCTTCAAACGATATATGTGACTCGAAATCACGACTAGAAACTAAATGACATATGGTAGGGAGCTTATACCAACCAGGATCAAATGAAAAATGAATCAACACACGTTGATAAATCACATGTCGAGGTATCACCCTACAACTAGACAGTCTATTAGTTTCAAGCAAATGATTGAATTGAGGCGATTTGTCCAATACCTTAGCTGCATCATTTTGTGAATTACCCGTATAACCAAGGCGATTATGTTGTGAACTCATCCCTCTCATCTATGTTTCCCTCTGGCTTCTCACCCCTTTCTTCTGTATCTGCCCTTCTCAACTCCTTATATCTATCTCCTTCTTCTTACCTTATCAATAATGCTTAAACTCTCTGTACTTTCCTATTTCTATTATCAATACAATTAAATAGTTGTTGTTGTTGTGTGCTTGGAGTATTGAGTTGTTACATTGGTGCTTTCATCGTTCGACCTCCATGATAACTGTGGTACTAGATCAATTCTACAACAACCCCGAGGGCTGGGTTTTTCAGGCTGAGCAATACTTCACATTCCTTGGCTTCCCTGAGAAATATTAGATATCTCTTCCTTACCACTACCTTGAAGGCAATGCACTTGTTTGGTTTGATTGGTTATACCACAACAAGCAATTCTGGGATTGGAATCATTTCGTTGAAAAATTGCTTCTCTACTGTCGGTATCACCCCTTCATTGCTAAGATGGGGCGTTTGGTTGTGTTGGAAGCTGAAACTTCCAATGCAGACCAGGTGTTTTCTGAAATGCCAATTCCAACACCCAGCCCACAAATTCATGATCCTAACACTTGCGTCGCTGATGGAGGTAATTCAGCAACTAATGTAGACAATGTGTTCGATAAAATAACACAGGATGAAGTCGTGAACCCTTTCGACAAATCTGTTCCTATCATTGTGGATTGGGAGGATGCTGATTTAGACAATTCGCTGAAATTGGAGAGTGAGTTTGCTCTAGTACATGGGAAGGTTTCGGCTAACTACCTTTCAGTTGGTACTCTGGAACCTTTGCACATCCCTGCTACGACTCCTCCTGAAAATGATATTACAATATACGTGAAAGATGAAGAAGATACGGGTTTGGAAGGTAGCGAGCAACTCCTGTTTGACGAATTTTCACTAGTATATGCGAAGGACATGATACTTGATGTTGATCCCCATAAAAATGAAAGTGACAAGTATTCAGCACAAGATGAGGTGATGGCTTCCATTCTCATTCAGCTATCGTTAAAAGGTGCAACTGCAGGTTTGCCAGCTACTGCTTTTACTCCTACAACAATGGTTGTCCCACTGACTGATTGTTGCGCTCTTATGGGTGAGCTTAGTATAACTTTACAGTCCTCTAAACTTGCGGTGGTGGAAGGTTCCAGTGCCACTGCACTATCTTTGCATTGGCTTGAAAATGCCTTTGGCTTACATATAGACAAGTGGGTTTATACAGGGCAGGACTTAAAGGATGATTCAAGTGGCATTGAAGTGGATATTAATAGTAATTCTCCTTTTACCTATAATAATACACTCTCTGATTTACCGGGATTGTCAAATAAATGCTCATTTATGTCTTATATTTTTGGGACTATTACTTCCATTGAAGTGAGCTACATAGTTGGTCCATTGCGGTCTGTAGCGGTTGCTTGCTTTACTGATAACCTACCTATTGGTTATTGGACATCCTTGGAAATTATAGTGGCTAGTACTTTTAACAGGAGGCACTAGTGGAATCATGCAAAACTATCAGTCGATTTGGGTGGCTATCGTGATGGTATTCCCACCTATGGTAGCTTGCATGTAGTTGAGGCAGGTGATTGGAAGGATATGTTCCATGTTGTACTGTTAGGGGATGGTTCCTTGACGGTTCCTTGACGAGCTGCTTATTATACCATAAAGAGCTCGAATTTGCTCGTGTTCCAACAAGTCTTGGCATGATGTTGCATTGGCAGGTTGATACCATACTTGCACATGTTGACAATTATTTTCATATTTATGCTGCCTCCTTCAATGCTCAGCATGTTTTGACTCAATTTCCATTTGATCCCGGAGCTAATCTGCTTATTGTAACCACTCATGGAACTATGATGAATCGTGGTGTATGGTATCTGGGAATATATATGAAGTCCATGGCTCTAACAAGTTATTTAAAGAACATGACGACACTGCCATTGATAGGATCTGCTTCAACGCTTTGCTTAATGGTATATTCTAATTCAATGTATAAAGTGTGGGATCCCGGACAACATGGGTGTGTGAATTTCTGCATTTTACAATTTGGGTGTGTGAAGTTCAATATCTTACAATTTGATTTTGCATTGGCAGTTGCTAGTTCCCTTTCTTTTACTTATATTCATAATGGTAGAAGCGATACCTCATCTAATTCGACAGAGTTAGGAACAGTGGAGATTGTCTTGCCTTGGAGAAAAGGGCTCCTTGTCTTGTTGTTGGCCCTGCCCGCTAAAGAAAATGGAATGCCATGTGCAAAGTATTATGGTGTCACTACACTTTGTTCAAAATGTGAAGTTGTTATTTTTGGATTTGAACCAGAGAATGTGGATATGCATATGTCATGGCTCGGCAGGGCTAGCGCGCTGCAAAATATAAGGAGTGCAGGTGCTCGGGGCTTCAAAACGACAGAGTATTTCCCCTTAGCAAGAGATAAAGATGCTGACATAGTCCAGCAGCTTCAGGAGAAGACTAATATGGAAAGATCTTCATGGAACAAGGTGCTGACACTACTAGAGAGATAGCAAGGCCACAATTAATTAATTGGAACACAAGTAAATCCTCCCTGCAGCAAAAGATGCACCTATTCACCCCACTTCTCTGTGCTAAGCTAGTGAGTATTATGGATTTGCATCGGTTTCCTTTTGATCCAGGTAGAATTCTAAGTTTGCAAATCAATTCCAAGAAAAATGGACCAAGCCCGAGGCTTAATGCTATGATTTTGCCATGCTTTATTCGAACCTTGTGGACAAGGTTTTTTTTTAGGGCGGGGTATTGTTATGAACCTAGTGGACTAATTTGCCCCTGCGGAGCACGTGAGATGGGAGAACAATAAATACCATAGTATGAGGCAAAGACAGACATGGGGAGTATTGTGAAATATCTGATATCTTCTCACCTCCCTTCTTCTGGCTACTCATTCCCCTTTCTCTGTATCTCTGATTCTCATCCCCTTCTGTCTAATGTAGTAAACACTACTCTAAGCACACAATAAAGGGACAATTGATAGTATTGATAGACTGAAATAACCAAAGTGCAGGGATGTAAGTAACAGTGACATGGATTATCTGATGCATGGCCTGAGAATATCGGAAGGTTCATCAGGGTAAAATAATGCAGCCTCTTCGGGCACTTGGATCGAAATACCTGGGCTAGTTAACCAGCCAGAATAACTAGAGGCACAACAAATGCTGCCTCTGGAACATAATTTACTGGGGCAACATCAGGAACTGGAACAAGAGCTCCCTGAGTTCGAATATCTACATCTGCGGCGACCTGATGAGTTGCCTAGGGAATAGGAGGTTCTTGTGGTATTTCCGCCGCCAAGATTCTCGTAAAAGCATCGTAGAGAGCCGAGGGAACCACAAGGCCCTGCTTCCATTGTCCATCGCGAGCTGGCATAGTTGGGTTCTCTGCAACTGGATCATCAACACAATCCACAACTCTCGGGGCTTGGGCAGCGCTAGCCCTAGGCTAGACTGCTTCGTCTTGAACTCCTACCCTTTGCTGATTTGTTGCACAAGGGTTCACAATTACTACGAATGAATTAATGAAAATATTTTTGCATCCCAGACCAATGCACGATTAGAAAAGAAGGAACAAAAACTTCCTAAATGCCATCATAGCCTCTCGTAGATAAGTATGGACTCTACGTACCCATCAGTGAGACTCTACTAGACACTGTATTATTCTGGATAGACTCTAAACCAGGCTCTGATACCAACTGACACGACCCGAATTTCGACTAGGCCGTGCAGGCACCCGGCATCCTCCCCTAGACCCGTCGAGTGAACCCTTCTGAATTGAATTCATAAAAGTAAACATAAAATCAACTTTCAAATAAGAAATATGACCTAAAGAGACACAAACATAGCTATACATAAGTTGTACAGAAGAAGTTACAGCTGACTACCCAATATACTAGGTTTAGGGCTATCCAGACTAGACATCTAAGAGTGCAAAAGAATACAGACACCTCCTGAAGGGAGCAAAATACAACTGAAATAATAAACATAGAATTGGTAACCATCCTGAATAAAAGTTGGCTCACCCTGACAACTGAAGTTGTCTTCGCTCCTTAACAACGTGACGAACTCGATCCTGGAGTGAACTGCCGAAACGAAATAAATAGACAAGAAACAAACAACAAATAAGGGTGAGTCAAAAGGACTCAATAAGTGGGGACAGACTAGCCACCTAAAAGAATAGGATAGCTAGCAAGGGAGAAGAGCTAAACAAATACAGATCAGAAACGCATATAACTAACGCATAAAAACTAATTAGGGACACAAAATAACCAGAAACATATAGGTATCCCGAACAAATCAATAATCAGGAATACATACACTTACACAAAATATCGCACTATAGTCACACAATGCCCAGCAACCGGTGTAATGAAATGGAATGAGTGCATTATGATGCAGTGGGGTCATATGTGCCCGTAATCCCTTCCTGAAGTGGAATACTCCTGCATTCGAGAGGAATACAATCTTATAACCAACTAGAGCAGAATACTCCTGCTCTTGGGGCGGAATACTCATGCACCCGATATAATATAAAGCTGGGGGCGGAATACTCTATACTGACATAAGAGCGGAATACTCCTGCATCCGATATACTATAAAGCTGAGGTGGAATATTCCTGCACTCAGTATCTGACATAAGAGCGGAATACTCCTGCTCCTGGGGCAGAATACTCCTGCACCCGATATAATATAAAGCTGAGGCGGAATACTCCTGCACTCAGTATATGACATAGCAGTCCTTAACCAGATAACATAATACATATGAATGCGGTATGATGCAATAATAACCCTTCACCGGTACGAGACTCTCATCGGCTGCTAGGAAGTGTATGTCAAGCTCAGAACCAGAGTACAATGCTCAGATACTCAATGCAATACTAACAACAGGACGTAACATATAATATACAATGTAAATCCAAAGCTAAGGCATAATGAGTACACCTATCGGCAACTACACACGTAAGGAACACATGATAGAATATCCACAAGGCCAAGGGCCTCTAAAGAAATGGATATAATCACTTACCTCATTCAAAAATTAGCACTACTACTCAACAACCGCTTTGTCCTTTGGATTCATTGACAAACGATCCCATTGTGTTCAATAAGCTTCATTCCTTATGCCTTAGGGCAATCCGGTTAGGAACCTGATACCCTACTCGCATACGCGATACGCAGGCCAGACCTATGTACAGGGTCCAAAGTCACATAACCAAACTCTTAATAAATTATATTTATGGGTTGTCCATAACTCCCTGAGTACGAATATATAATCAATCTCATTATCGGGGTCCAATTAGCCCTTTAAACTATCAATTTAACTTATTAGAATGATGTCTAATATCCCGATTTCTACCGTTAAAATATATTTAAACACACGCAATATACTAAAATAATGGATTAACATCATTACCTGGATGTTTTAGAGTGGAAATTCTATTTTTTTCCTGCTCCTTTTCCTTTAATTTCTCTCGTTTCCGACTTTTTTTATATGCTTCGTTCTTTGCTTCCATTCTCGTTTCTGTTCGTTTTATATAAGCTGGAAAGTAAGCACCGCCTTTCTCTTCATTTTTATTTCTTTTCGTTTTCTTTAATCTTTTCCTTTTTGCCTTTTTTTTTGTGATGAAAATTAAAATGGAACCCTATGAAACTCGGAATAATCTCAAATTTCTCAAGCAAGTTATATAAAATAATTGTAACATACTCGCTAAGGTCGATCTCAAATTGGATTCCCGAAACTCAAGATGCGAATAAAATGAAAAAAGATCAAATTATTAATTTTCAAAATTTTATCGAAAACTATCCGAACAACCTCGAAATTTACTTTTGAAAGTTCACACAAGTCACAAATAATCATACGAGCCTAACAACGCTTTCAAATTTTAAATCGGAGCTCATTCGCCAAAATCGAGTTCAAAAACCTCTCTTTTTAAAATTTACCGAAATTTACCGATAACGGAAAATGAAACCTTCTTCCGATACCTACCAAACGAAGTCCGATTTAGCTCAAATTTTATAGACAAGTCCTAATGGACATTACAAAGCTTTTAAAACTCTTGGGACGTGAATCGGAGTCCTAACTCCCAAAACGACTACCTAAGGTCGTTTCAATATGACCCCACTGCATCATACTGCATTCATTCTATTTCATTACACCGGATCATGGGCATTGTGTGACTATAGTGCGATGTTTTGTGTAAGTGTCATGTATTCTCATTGTTGATATGTTTGGTATACCTATATGTTTCTTGTTATTTTGTGTTCCTAATTGGTTTATATGCTTTAGTTGTATGTGTTTCTGGTCTGTATTTGCTTAGCTCTTCTCCCTGGCTAGCTATCCTATTCTTTGAGGTGGCTAGTCTGCCCCCACTTATTGAGTCCTTTTGACTCACCCTTGTTTGTTGTTTGTTGTTTGTTTCTTGTCTATTTATTTCGTTTCGGCAGGTTCGCTCCAGGATTGAATTTGCCACGTTGTTAAGGAGCGAAAACAACTTCAGTTGTCGGGGTGAGCCAGTTTCTATTGAGGATGGCCACCAGTTGTATGTTTACTATTTCAGTTGTATTTTGCTCCCTTTAGGAGGCGTATGTATTTTTTTTGTACTCTTAGATGTCTAGTCTGGATAGCCATAAACCTAGTATGTTGGATTTCTTTTGTATAGCTTAGAGGTATCAGTATGTCTGTGTTTTTTTTAAGTCTTGTTCTTATTTATGAGTTGGACTTATATTTATTTTCTCAATTCAATTGGTAAGGGTCCACCCGACGGGTCTAGGGGAGACTGACGGATGCCCGCACGGCTTAGCCGTAAATTCAGGTCGTGTCAGAGAATTCGTCAAGTATTACATTAAAGAGTTTCAATATCTTACTAATAAGATAGGCACACAGAGAAGGAATTAAAACAGAGATCTAGTTGCTTTTGATAAATCAAGAATATTGGAAATGCTTATTGGATTGCTACGATATCAAATGTTTTGTCTGTTTATAGAGACAGCAGTAGGAAGAAGTACAGAGCTGAGCTCTGGCAGGAAACAGTGAAGAACAACTTCTCTTGGGACTCTTTTAATAGCAGCAACTACAAGTATTAGCTAGACTAGACTCATGTAAACGGACAACTTTGTTACTCATGAATCATGTTAGCTCATAAATAAGCAGTAACCAACCAGATGCGTATTCAAGATTTAACTTAATTGGTAACTGGTTCTGTTTAATTTTATACATATTCACTAAGTTTATTAATATATAGATAGGGTTTAAGCTAAAGCTACCAGGTTCTACCAAACCCACATAAAAAAAAACCCTACACCCACCCTGTAAGCACCAGATATGCAGCTCGCAAACTCATCTGCTGCAACGAGATGGTGTTGATAATTAATCTGCTTACACAAAAATGATGCAAGGTGGGCAGTTCAGCAAGATGTAGGCATTTTATCCTAAATGTGGAGGGATTTCTCGCTAACCTACTTCACACACAAAGAGGATTACCCTACAGCAGCACTGATACCATCAGCTATTCTTCTTCCGCTTCCTCAAATTTGGCATTGCACGAAGGAATACAGAACCCGACGCATATTCATTGTCCTCCATATTTTCTTGGAGCGCTGATACCTTGTGACAAGTATTATTTGTCGCTCTGTTTAAATCTGGCTCGCTTTCAGAAGCACTTATCCCTGCACCATATTGCTTCTCACTATTTCCCCTCGAGGGACTACATACCAACTGGTTTGAAGCATTACGACAACTCTCATCTCCCATAAGCTGAGCAGAGTTATCAATATCAGAACGGTCAACTGATAAGACAGGGGTAGAAGCATTTATCCCATGCTCCATATCTCCATCATCTTCCTCCAAGCAAAATCCACCTCCCATTTTAAGGTAGTCCTTAGACAAAAGATCCTCAGGAACAGGATCATCAGTTTCAAGAAAACTTGGCTGAATAGTGGATTCCATCTCCGCCCCACCTGTACCGACACCAGCACTTGTATGAAGGTCTGACAGTCCTTGTGGACAGTAATCATTTATTACATCATTCTCATTCATCTTGCTAGAATCAGCAGGATAAAGTTCAGCTATGCTCACATCTGATCCTGATTCTCTCCTTTCTAAATTTCCAAAAGTAGAATCTCCATCATCTTTGTCAGGTTTGTCCGAGTCATCATCTCTTGTTTCACTGTAATTTACTATTCTTCGATGCCGTTCCGACTGAAATAGAAAAGAAATCGCAACTCATGAACATGAGGTCTCAAGTAAAATACAACAGAAATGGATAAAAATAAATAGAAAGTTCAGTATCCCTGAACCAGTGAACACGTCTAAAGTGATAAGTAAACAATCATACTTTAAAGTACATGCATATTTTTTAAAAGTATGTGCATACACTAGAATCAACACCAGAAGAGAATGTTGACATTGCAAATTCTTGAGATCAGAAACGAAGCAAGAATTAAAAACAACAGCCAGCCAAATCATGTCATCAACAATTTTCACATGCAATATGAACCACGGGTGATCTTTCCTACATCACATGTAACAAAACATTATAAACACCATAAACATAGGACTTCCAGAAATAGAGTACCATACACATAAAGATAGAACTTCCAGAAACAGCTTGGAAACTATTAGACCTGAAAGAATGGAGTAGTTCAAACTCTAATTCCAGCAGAGGACAGGGAAACACTAAACAAGGCAGGGGGTGACTTAACATAAGCACCAATGCAGTGAGTATCTTCCCTATGCTATCTCCAAAAATATAGCACCTAAATGAGCTCTAGAAAGACATTATTAATGTTTGTTTTCACCAAAAACGCTGCAGTCATGAAGAGTTAAAATACAATTTATTGTTGCAGGAAAAGGGGACTTACTCTTCTTGCTTGATTCGGCTTTGCAAGCTTCTCAATTTGTGATTGTTGCTCTATATCACTATCTCTTTCCCCCTCGGAGCTTGTTTTGGAGGATCTGGAACAGGATTTCTTGCTCGCGTTCGCCACAGATTGGGCAGTTTTTTTCCGTCCACCTTTTCTACTGCCACTTGATTTCTTACTGGTGTTTCGCTTGTTTCCTGCTCCCTCTGATGGAGCCGATTGCCCAGGCTGCAAATTCTCTGCTTTCCTTTTTCTCGACAGCTTTCCAACTGATTTTCGTTTCGCTTTAGTCTCCTCATAATCAGCACCGGCAGACTCTAGTCCTACCAAAGGATCATCTATGTTCTCCTCATCCATATCATTAGATCTTGATACTCCTTTTGTACGGCTTCCAGGAGCATCTAGCACACTTTCATCCATTAAATCCATGGATTTGTTTCCTTTCATATTTTTAACAGCCTTTTTTATCCTCTTGCTACGAATTTTTGCAAATTTCTCATTAAAAGTGTAGAAGGCTTCCAGTCGAAGTTGTGTCTACATCAAGTAAACAAAGGAACAGAGAGAGATTTTCCCAATCAGACGAAGTACCACAAAATGAAGAAAACAATTAAGTGCAGACCATTCAGGAAAACACAAAGGTAATGTTGCATTGATGTTTTTATTCTCATAGAAGTTTTTCCTTTATTTCAAAAGAAACATACCAATTGACATGTTTAGTGTGTATATCTCTCTTTTATATTTTATTTTTTTGGTGGCAGAGGAAGGGGAAGATGAAAAAACCTCATGTTTGTTGTACTCTTTCAGAACCGGTACTAGCAATTCATCTGCCTTCTGGCTGCTCCATCCAAATTTTTCCCAACAAACTCTGCAACAAACGCATGTTCATTAGAATCATAAATAGATCCCAAATCCCCATTAGACCAATTAGAAGACATATCATATACAACTCACTTGCGAAGAACAGAAACATCAGGCTTCCCCCATGCGAAAGGCTCTGTTGACTTGTCAACTCGAGGAGAAGCATATGCTGAAATTACAGCATCACTTGGAAATGAAGAAGGAATATGCCAGTTTTTACTAATGTTCCTCTGTGAAAGCGGTTCCAATATAAAGAAAGAGTGAGATCATGCTTCTCCAATCAAGTAGTACAATAGATTATAAAAGGGACACAGTTGGTTTACATGTTTACTCATGAAAATCTGCTTCGACTTTTGAGACTCGAGGCCATTTTCATCAGTTGCTGAATTGCCTTCCGTATTGCTGCTTGAGCAACTCATACCAGGATCTCCAGCTTTACACCCTTTCTTCCTAGAGCTGGAACCTGATTGTGCATCAAGCCCCCCAAGAATGGATGGGTCTGGTGATTCCACCCACTCACGAAATTTATGAAAACCGTCTTCCTCAGGAAATGCATTTACAACTTCGACCGCGTTAACAATACCAATCCCACTGCACCATGACAAAAATAACTGATGAGGACTTCTACATGCCCCAAACAAAACTAACACAAAAGACCTAATGAGGCATAAGCTCCTGTGATACGAAGAAAAAGTAATATATTTACTATCTATTTTCCCGTGATGAAAACATGCAAACGAGACTATTTTCCGAAGTCAACAAGAGAGGGAGAGACGCCTGGTTAATGTAGCATTCTGTAGAAGAGCCTCAGTAACAGGCTTACCTCACTCCTTCAGTATAATCACTCCCAAGGAGCAATGCCATACGAATTAGTTTTTCTCTGTCCAACCCAAGCTCATTCTCCACATCCTAATAAACAACAGATACACGGAATCAACCACAGGACTATAAATGAAAGGAAACTACAATATTCTCTCAGAAATGAATTGACCCTGTTGTGTACCATCAATCTAAAAGCTTTTTTCCTTTCCTTCCCTTCCCTTTCCCTCTTTTTTTTTCCTTCCTTTGGGCGAGGTGGGTGGGTAGGGTGAGAACTGGCAGTGTGAGTGATCAAAAAAAGGGAAAAAAAACAATTCCTCTTACTACAAGCATCATTAAACCATTGGAATGGAGGTACATAAAGTTTTTTTTTTTTTTTAAAAAAAATGGCATAAACAAGTGTTGCTATAGAAACCTAGCTGCAGAAACAAACTTAAGTTAAAGAAGAGTGTCCAAATATCTGGTGAATTGATGAACCTTCATTAAGTATGTCTCCACATATTTGCGATCATCAAATATGTTCTTATATACACTTCGAGCACCAAATAAGAACGCATCGGAGTCATCAGTAACGACGCCATCAACAAGATTTGCAAGTTCCATGTAAGCACATTGAGCTTCAGCCTCCATTGGAGCTATAATATATGGCAAGCCGAACATTTGAAGCAACTCCTGAGAATTGACATAAAGAAGGATGTAAATGAGATGGATTAAACTGATAGTAATAACATACCACTTGGAAAAGAGGATCAAAGCAATGAGATGAATAGGAAATTGAAGGGGTAACAGAGGGGTAAGAGTTTGTGCAAAGATATATTTATGATATAAGCCTCAGCCCCTAAGCATGCAGGCATCTATTCTTGTAAACAAGGTCGCTAAGCAAAAGACATTCACCCATGTTGGAAGGTCCAGCTGATAAACTAACCAGGATATACCAATTAATTACATGATATATAGAAGATGAGATACTCCAATACAAAAGCATGATCTTAGCCTAGAACAATTACTGAAAAGGCATGATCTTAGCCTAGAACCGTTACACCCAAAAGAGTTAGCGTAAAATAGCACCGAGAACTGTATGGCATGGCAGTAACAAAATTAAATGCTATCCCTAAGGATCAATTTCTAATCAAACCCACCTAGCCCATTCTAACAGATCCTTAGCGGGCAAACAACTTCCAACTACTAAAATATGATTCGAAATAAAGTAATTTAAACATAGCATAGCACAAAAAATTTACAAAATCACCTGAAACCTACCTGGCACTCCGCAAACATTTCAGAGCTTACAGACTCTGCATTACGCTCAAGCTTTCTCTGCTCATCTCCTAATTTTGCACGCTCTTCGTCCAACGCATGCATCTCCTCCTCCAAATTAGCCATCATAAATTTTTTATCTTCTTTACTGCCTGTAGAATCCAAATTGCCCAAGAGGTCCTTTCCCTCCATTAATGGGCCATCACAAGCACCTTCCTCGTCTACATCCTTTGAGCTATTTATATCACTTAAAAAAGGAGCAGTGCTAGTTTTGGTGAGTTCTGTTGTCTTATCTATATAAATATGTGAGGCAGCTCCAAGTTCATATCGTTGAGCATCAGAGCTTCTTGCACTGGGTAAAGCACTGAAGGTTGATTGTACTAAAGAAGTAACATCTGAAGCACCTTCTGTGTTACTCGAATCCTCACCAGTGGTATCTGCTATCGTCTTTTTAATCATGTCAACCTCTGATCCGCCAAGAGCAATGGTCGGTTCCACACGTACATCAGAACATAAATTTCTGACAGCGTGGCTGGTTTCTTTGTCAATTTGCATATCTCTGTAACCAGAATTAGCTTGAAATTGTTCTCCTAATTGGGTCCGCGGACAGTTATTAGTCCCTGCAACATCCATCTCATTTGCAGTATCATGCAAGTCAGCAATCTGATTGTCAGATGGTACTTCTTTCTCTTGAAGAATATCATGTACCTTTGAACAATAATTCTCTTGACCAACAGATTCAATATTTATACCCTGAGTACCCATTTGAATAGCTTCTTCCGACATCCCATTCTCATGAGATTTATTTATGGATCTATGATCTCTCAAATCCTCAAGACTCCTCCTAACTGCTTCCTGATAATCGGCTTCTTCTTCCAAAGCACCTTTAGAAACACTTGGATCCAATGGAAATAAGGAAGGCTCCTTGCAATTATCTAAACATCCTTCTTCCCATTCCACATCATCCTCATCATCCATGCCATCTTTCTCCTGCGGAGCCTGACCTTCCCCTCGAGTGTTATTGCTTAGCATGTCACTTTTCTCTTGAATCACTCCTTCCTCCCACTCAACGTCCAAAGCAAAATCCAAAGACTGTTTTTCTGAGGGGGGGTGATCAGTAGAAAATTTCATTGCTGGATCACCTGCCACTAAACGTGCAAATATATCATCATCATCGGCACAATTACGTTCAAAATTATCTTCAAAAGATATCTGAATTGAAGTTCCACTTCTCAGCACAGACTCTTCACTTTTGTTGCTTAAACAATCCTTCCCATCATCATCTGGATTGGCTGAGATGAGATGCAAACCTGTACCAGAGACATGTCCAGGGGATTGCATAGCAGTGTTAGTTACGGTAGGCACGTCACTAAAATCTTTGTCTCCATCTGGATTGGATGAGATGGGATCCTGAACTGTATCAGAGGCATTTCCAGGGGAATGAATAGCAGTGTCAGTTACAGCAGGCACATCACTAAAATCTCTATCTCTGGATGTATTATCCTCCTCAATCTCTCTCATTATATCTAAATTTCTCTGTAAATCTCGAGTCATGCGAATACCCATGGCTCTCAGTCTGCTCACTCGAAGATGGCCCCTCTCATCAAGATATGTCTCCACATCATCATTAAATGCCCTTCCAGTTTCAGTCGCAATTGATTCTAGCACACTACAAGATCTCTTTGTTGCAGCATCACCTGTAGCATTTGCCAAATTATTTTCTATTTGTACTTCATCCTTCTTTCTCGTTTGATCTTCCCCAGCAGATGCAAGGACACTGATACATACCAACAGCACTTCTATTAAAAGATGATGATTTAAGATGAAAGAAAAGGAAAATGAACAGAATCGCTAGCGACATAACTGTTACTTACTCTTTGTCCCCGGTAAATGATGAGGAGAAAATAAATTCTCTATTTGCTTCAGAAGCTATCCTTGAAGTCCGCACACCACCTATTCCCCTTCCAGCAGCAGATTTCTGCACTTCATCTATCTCACGTCGAAAAGCAACAGTTTTCAGATAAGCTTGTATTTGCAGTTCTGAGAACTTTTCCGGGGCCTGAGAGATGCATCTACAGAATTAGACTGAAAACAATGAAGAATGAACCCAAAGTGATATATTTTCAGTTTTTAATCTTGCAACCACAACTAACATAATTGAACTAATATAAATCTAGGGACAATTTTAAGCCCCGTATTTTTTCCTAAAGCTACACGAAAAGGGGAAAGAACGAGTAGTCTAAGCAGGACTCAAGAATGTGTTTGAAGTCCATTGAAAATTACATAACATGTGAGAGAGCAGTACTAACTAAGTCGTCAACCTGTCAAAAGCTTTTTAATGATAGTTACATCATTTAAACGACATCATCATGAAGATCCATCTTATCTAACTCACAGAAAAGGACCAGTATTGATGATTAAGACATCGCATTGTCAAACACGAATCCACAGCGCAAAAACAAAAAAGCAATTGCAGAAAGACAAACCATAGTGTTCATGACATACCTTCTTGACTTTCTGATATTTTTGTCTGTTCTCCGCCATCAATCTCTCCCTCATCTGGCAAGCAAGATATTAATTGATCAAACAAAAAAAGAAATTCTCCATACATATGTTCGTCTACTTCTGAGGGCACTAAGCAGATACTGCTTTCATATCTAAAAGAACCACCATTACCTGACCAAGAAGATCAAGTTGCATCGATGGAGGTAAAGCAGCTAAAACAGAAGGATCAACTTTTCCCTGCATTGCTGGCTGCACATTGCATATAGAAGTCGGCGGCATAGTTAGTAGGAGATAAAGATCATAATCTCATCAAGAGACATGACAAGAAGCACGATTTACATCGAGGACAATTAAGTCTATGGATTGAAGTTGTGATAGTAAATGAAAGCCACATACTTGCATCTAATGGAACAGAAATATTTACAGTTTCCTTTCTAAGAATGGAAGGACCAAAGCTAGACACAAAGACTTCCTTTACTCATTAATGCACTTCAGTAAAATCAGATCTGTGCATTCAAAAGAAGTTTTAATCATTCCCAAAGCCTTAAAGTAAAGCATCCTCCTAGCCCACAAAGTATTCAGATTTTCAGCACCGGAATCATCAATCGATCTGATTCTTGTAACCTTTACTACACCCAACTAAAAGCTGTACTGAGACCAGAGCGTCAAACTCATCTTACTACTCATATGAAGTAGTCACCGGCATCATGTTACGTGAAATTTGGCACGAGAAGACGAACATGAAGTCAACAAGCAGTTGATGCTCACCAGTATCATCTCTTCGTCTTCATCAGTATCATCAGTCTCAGCAGGTGCCCTTGCACAAGATGCCGATGCATCCTCAGCAAAATTCCCGTCTTCCTCTGCTTGAATAGAAGCTGCCAACCTTAATTAACTTGTCAAATTGGGTGTCAGAATCTTTATGACCATTCAAGTAAAAAGTGGCAAGATCATAAAATTGAGTAACTTACCCCCACCAAAACACACCCCACGCCCCCCCCCCCCCTCCCCCCCTCAAAAAAAAAAAAACACAGGGGGACCATGTACAGTAACTTACATCTCATCCAGTGCTTCCCTATCATAATTCTCTGTCGCCAAGCTATTTCGTTCAGCAACGTTCTGCACAGTGCTAGTTGCTTCTGTGATAACCTTTTTACCCTTTGTATCATTCTGTTTCCTCTGGTTCTCCAGATCCACAGCTAGCTCTTTCAGCCTCATTGCCTTAAGCTGCAAACAGAGATGGATAGAGTTGTTCAACATCATGCATGTTGTTAGATGTCTATCACACTATCAAGATACTGATAAATTGAGTGCATTCCAAGTTAGACAGAACACGTCTAATTTCTAATAAAAACAAAAGAGTAAATCAAGGAAACAACGGTTTTATCAACAGCCTAAAATTAAACATGTCATCAAGCATAGAAAACAAGCATATTGTTCAATTGTATGAACCATCTCATCTAATAGATAAAAAAGGAGATACCTTTATTAATTTATTTATTTATGTTTGTAACATGCTCCAAAGCCATGAAAACACAATGTCAGTATGCGCACTGAAACTAGAACACCTTTGCCATATGGAATTCTGTGATCTGCCTTATCTAAAAAATTGAGCTATTTAAAAAGAAAAAAGTTTAAATTACATACACTGTCTGGGTAAAATAAAATTACACTATCAGGTCACCCAAAAAAAGATATCTACAATAATCTTCCATAAAGAGTGCGATTCATCTTGAAATAAGGCAGGGAACCTACTACAACAAGTAAAGGTGACCTGGCGGCATTGTAAATATCCTCTACACTGACGGTGTATATAACTTATGGTACGCATATATTATCGTCTGCAACACATATAACTTTAAATAATTAATGGACTAACTTGATTGAGGAGCAATTTTTCAGCAGTTTTCCTAATCTTAGCCTGCGCATTTTCCCGCTGACGACGACGCGCAATCACCGTCCTTCGCTTCAAAGCCGGTGTTCCACCATCAAACACGAAAACCGGCTTGGTCCGAAGATACAGCAGCTTACAAATTCTCCGAAAAAATCCTAAAATGTGAGCATTCCGTACCATTTCTCCTTTTTCATCTCGCATTGCTTTCATGAATTGTATAATCCATATACTAGCATCTGAGACAATAACATTTTTTGCATAATATAATTAGTACAAATAAATGATCAGTAATTTACATAGTTAGGGTTAGGGTTAAGAGGGAAATTAGAGTGTTACCGATAGCGAGTTTTTTTCCGGTGAGGGTTTCGACGGAGACGCGGCGGCCGACGGGGGCGAGGAGATCCCAGAGACCTTGAACACCCATTGTTTCGGTTTTTGGACACTAAAATGGGAAGTAGTAAGAGATTTTGTGTAGAGTTTATTTGAAGTGTTGCCGCCAAGTTGATACAAATAAGGTTGAAAAATGAACGGGAAGTCGGTTGGTCGTTGGGGGAAGGGGGGGGGGGTGGATGAATTGAGCATGTTGGTCTTTTGACTTTTTCATTTTGCTCAAAGGATAAAAGGTAAATTTAACTTGAAATTGTTAATTTTGTTTTTAATGACGTGATTTTAAAGTTCAAATCACTCTCTTTATGGTGTCCTTGGTTTGCATTTTTTTACCTCGATTAACAAGATTTAGCAAATATGATCATTTATTGATTTAATAAATAATAGTATAATGAAAATGATCCTCATCACCTAATTAATGACGTAAGTTTTCCCTCCCATTATCTTCACCTGAATTGCGTGGAAGACTTAGTAGGGAAACACTTGTCATTGACCCTTTCTACCGTGCCTAACTAAATTGCCTTAAAGTCTTAGCAAGCAACACTTTCCTTGAACCTCCCCTACCCTCTTCCAACTAATTGCCTTAATATATTGACAAATATGTAATATTTGCCTTCGACCCCCTGCCCTTGACACTTCATCTCCCAGCTAAATTGTCTTGAAGTCTTGGTAGGACGACACTTGCCTTAAACCATTTTCCACCGTCTAACTAAATTGCCTTGAAATTTGACATGACATAGTGAGATAATAAGGGAACACATGTGTTGGATTGTGCGAAAAATGTGTTACCCTAATGGAGAAGGAGACAGTGAGGGGTTGGAAGGGATTCATGCAAAAATGTTGCTAGGTTATCCAAGGAAAATCGTATTTTTTGTATTAAAACATGAGTTGGGGGTCATTTATATAAAATTATAAAAATGAGGATCAAACACTTTTTGGAGAGAATTGAAGAACTATGACACCCCAGCAATGGGTTGCCTATTTGACCTCCATTACGATGGTTAAACAAAAATGACATTTGTTTAGTTTAATGAAATAAATTTTGAATGAAAATACCCTTATGAATCTTATAAATGATGTGCAATATCTCCCTCCTCCACTTTCTCCATCTAAAAGTCTGGACGAGGCACCACTCGCTCCCACCCTTCCCACGTTCTCCTAACTAATTGCGTTGAAGTCTTATCTAGGTAACATTTGCCCACGACCCCTAATATCCTAGTTAGTTGCTTTAAAGTCTAGCCTAGACAACACTTGCCCTCATTTCCCTAATCTTCCTATATCACTTGCCGCTTTTCATATTCTCCCAGTTAATTGCTTTGAAGTCTTGACTAGGCAACATGTGCCCTCACCCCCTTCCTCTAATCTCCTAGATAATTGATGTCTAACATAAGCAAGACTTGCACTCGCCCTCTTTTCACATTCTCTCAGCTAATTGCATTGAAGTCTTGCTTAGGCAACACTGAGAAAAAAAAAAAGGAACGAAATAAGAGTTTATTGCTAAATTTATAAAAGTGGGGACAAACACTCACAAACCAATCAAAATGGGGTACACAGAGTTACATGTTTTGCAATTTGGAGGACATGAGGTGAAACCAAAAAAAATTCATCACGCATCCTCAAAATTGATATGTACGGCCTTTTTCTCCCCATTTAAGATGATTTTGGTAAAATAGCCCTCATTGCACCTATAGACAACACTTCAAGTCATGAATCGACAAGTACCGCCTGTTAGAAAGATATTCAAAGGCAAGTGTTGCTTGCAAGAATGTGAGAAAATATTGAAGAAGCAAGTTCTGCCAAGGCAGCACTTCAAGTTATCTCTGAGAATGTCGGAAGAGATTAAAGGACAAGAGGGAGTCAAAGACAAGTGCTGCCTCTTAGGCAATACTTACAAGAGAGGAGAGGAGAGCGGGATACAAGCATCATTATAAGATTTCATAGGGGCATATTTCAATTTGGAAGTTATTCATTAAACTTACCGAATGTCATTTTTTGCTAAATCACTGTGATGTTGCTCTAAAAGGCCAACCATTATCTATGGTGCCATAGTTCTGCCATTCTCCCGAAATTGTCTACATCAAGTTCGTAAATTTTTTGCGTAGGAGGCTGTTCTAAAAATTTCGTGCAGGGGCCTGGTTTGGCGCGCGTTAATTGGTTTGTAGCCGTCAAAAACAAATTCGCTGAGAAATAGCCACCTCCGGACAATTCCCAGTATAAATACTGGGAAGTTTCAGTAAACTAACCGTTCAAGGCCCCAGCATTTTGTTATGAGACTTTGTATAAAGCTTCAGTCCCATAACAAAATGCTGGGGCTGTGAACAAAACTTGTTCAAAGCTCCAGCATTTTGTTATGAGACTGAAGCTTTATATATAAAGTCCCATAACCCATAACAAAATGCTGGGGTTGTGAACAAAACTTGTTCAAAGCCCGAGTATTTTATTATGGAACTTTATATAAAGCTTCAGTAAACTAACCCCAGTATAAAATAATGGGACCTTTGAACATGATAGTTCACAGTCCCATTATTTTGCTATGAGACTTTGTATATAAAGCTTCAGTCCCATAACAAAATAAAGGGACCTTTTAACATGTTAGTTCAAAGTCCCAGTATAAAATACCAAAACTAGTCTGGGGTGTCTTCCAAGCTAATGGAGCGTACGTGGACGCACAAATTTTTGGCTATTTCTCAATTAATTTTGAAATGATGGATAAAACTCATTGAGCGCGTCAAAAAATGGCTACACATCAAAATTTCCCATCAAGTTCTTGTACAAGCCCAATGGGCCTAACGCCCTATCCAAATTAAGAAGTCCACAAATTTTCCCGCCAAGAAGCCCAAAGATAGAGCTCTGGGTTCTGTCATTTGGTGTTTGCTCGTGTCACATCGGATGTTACAGTTCACTGTCAAAAAACTGAAAGTACACCTATGATAGCTAAAAGTACACCTTCAAAAATAACAAATTACAGTACCTTATTTTCTTTACTCACGATCCTCCATTACTTCTCTCCACCAAGTTGTCCTCTCATTCTCCGCTCTTTAATTCAGTAAGCCATAAATTCTTTTATTTTTTTTTAATACCTTTCTCCATTTTCTAGGGTTTTGTTTACAGTATTCAGCTTAAATTGTATACATAACTTGAATAATGTTGAAAAGATTAAAACTTTATACTAAGTATGTACCAATTACAAAAGTAGTATCGATGAGTCGTATATTTGATCTAGCATGAAATGGGTAACTCCACGTGTCCAAATTATTCTAAACAAGGGTGCAAATTTACTCTTCAACTTTTAATTGTGGTTAAACTTTCGAATGAGAAAGTTGTTCAGTTTCGAATAGTTCAACGGCAAATTTGACATTTTCCCTTAATTACTAACAGTTGAACAAATCAAAGATTTTCTCTAACCGAGGGTCTATTGGAAGCAGCCTCTCTACCTTGGTGGGGTAAAGTTTTGCCTACATCTCACTCTCCCAGACCCCACTTGTAGGTTAAACTGGGTATGCTGTTGTTGTTGAACAAAATAATAGTGATTAGTGGTATCTGCTTAAATTTTTCGGTCTGCTTGTTTAAAATATCCATTTTGATCGTACATGTTAGCTAAGCATCTATAAACCGGATATTGTTAAGTGAGACGTGAAATGGTGAATTTTGGGTTTCCGTTTTTTTTTTGACTTAGTTTTCCATTCTTGGTAGAGTGGTGGAGTAACTTGCACCTTTAAGTAAGTAGGCTGTAGTTGAAAGTATCAATGGGAGATGAAAAGGATGCATTTTATGTTGTTCGTAAGGGGGACGTTATCGGAGTTTATAAAAGCTTAAGCGATCTGCAAGCGCTTCTCAGATCTTGTGTAAGTTTTTTATCTACTTCCTACAGTTATTATGTCAAGTTAATTGCTAAGGTTGTGTTTTTTCTACTTATATTTATCCATGAGTACAACTTTTTTCCATAAAATGCTAACAGAGTTATTATTTATCATTTCTTCGTCTATCCCAGAAATAGTGGACAACTAATTAATTATTTCTTTTAAAGTCAAGCAATTGTTCTCTTTCAGTACGTTTTACGCATTTTTAAAAAGTTTTTGATGGAAAGAAGTTATGATTCATAGTACTGTTATGCAGTTTCTGAATATGTATACGTTGTTTTAATAATAAGAGTTCACATTGAAAATTCGATGCATTGATCCTGTACGCTGTACTCGGAACCCCATCATTGTATACAGAGGAAATATTTACTTTTTAAGGTTTTTACCTCAATATCCTTAGACTGTTTTTTTCCTCATTGCTTCAGGTTGGTGAACCTGTCATAAGTGTTTTCAAAGGGTATCGCCTGGCTAAAGAATCTGAAGAGTATCTTTCCGCACATGGACTTAAAAATGCAATGTATTCAATTGATTCCAGTGATGTCCGAGATGATCTTTTTGGCGTACTCATCCCCTGTCCTTTTCGGGTTAGATGGACATCCTTGGCCTTTTATTTAACTACCTTTGTTAGTTCACTATCTGATGTTACAGACAGTCATACGCCCACTTGCTCACTTGAGTAGTTTGATTTGGCAGCTTAGACTATTGTCTCTTATCATTATAGCTTAAATATGTGTATCCCTGCTTTGATTTTCTTGTACATGTATCAACTTTTCAGAAATTTAATGTGCTCTATCTCTATTATGATTGCTGTCTCCCATTTGTCTTGTGATGGTTCAGTCATTTTGGTTAATATGGATTGCACAAAAATACATAATTTGCTTTCTTTGTCCCACCTGTCTGGATGCCAGTTGTTATTTATTTTGTAATATATCCTTTCAGATTATGCTGTAGACACATTATAGGGTGCTATAGCCTTAACTGATGCACAGTCATTTACCATTATTCTTTATTGAATGAATCCTAATCTCTCTGAGGTCTCAACAAGGACACAATTGGTATAGTATGGATCTTGTATTTGAAGAAACATCTACTTGTCCTGCTAGTGTTACTATCATGTCATGCAACTGAGATCACTAATTTTCTTATTTTGTAGCAACCAGGTTCTTCCAAAGATAAACCTATAGGAAAGAATTTTCAGGAAAAGAATATGCAGGTAAGATTTTGAATTGTCAGTCCAGGTTACTCTTTCATTTATTATATGGAAAATACTTCATCCGCCGGAGTTCTCATAATTACTGTCTTTAAGACCCAGTAATCCAGCTTCCGTCATAAAAAAGCTACTCCCTCCGTTCCATTTTAAGTGTCTGGGTTTGACTAGGCACGAAGTTTAAGAAAAAAAGGAAGATTTTTAAATTCTGTGGTTTAAGACTAAAGGTGTGTGTAATGTGGGCCTGCCTTTAAATCTTGTGGTCCAAAACAAATCTTGGACTTAAAAAGTTCTCTTTTTTGGACAAACTAAAAAGGAAAGGCAGAAACTTAAACTGGGACGGAAGGAGTATTTCATATTGGTCACTTTAAAACATTTGTGGTAGGATAGGATGGTGGTAATCTTAGATTAACTTGTGTATTCTCGAGTTGTGTTTTTCTGGAAGTTAATCACTTAGCATTAATTTGTTTGGAACCTGAGCATTTAATTACAATGTTCTAGTTAGCATTAGTTGCTTGTAGTCTGATAATGAGGTTTTGAAGTATCATCGGAACGCCGCTTGCTTACATTATAAGACACAACTTCTAGTTAATGGGGGCATGTGCTTATGAAAAATTCATAATTCCTACAATTTGTGGTATAATTGTTAAACTTTGTAGAGGTACTATAGAAAAAGACTCAGTTGCTGAAGAATTTAAGTCAGATGAGTTTGTTATGCTTGTGCTTATGTCTTGGAATACCTTATGGGGTGGAAACAAAATTGTTTTCATAATTAGGCTGAATACATTGGAAAATGTCTTTCTATGCTGTACTATAGCATGAAGAATCTGTGTGTTCTGTGTATATTGGAAATTTACTTGATTTTTTGTTTGAAAGAGGTTCACATGTATGCTGTCTTTTCCTTCAGTTAGCTGTGGTTGCATCAGCTTCTTTTTCACCTGCTGCTCAGCAAAAGCACGCCAAACTAGACAATTTCCTTGAAGATCCACCAATATCTACTTATTGTGTAAGTTCTTTTCTGTAGCTAATTAACTTTCTGTATCTGCATCTTTTCTAGTATTGATGTACAATTTGTGTACATTAAGGCTTTCAGTTTTTGTCCATTAGGTTAATTGAATACATGGAAGTTTGGCTTTGAGGACTGCTTGGTAACTCGTGACACGTTCTATTTATTCAATGTGCTCTCTGCCATGCGTTCTTATTTTCTTGTAAAATGGTGGTGTTACTTGAAACAGAGCAATCTTTCCATAGCAGGCTTGCAGCTAACAATGCAATTGTATAAATGTTGTCCAGTGACTATCCTGCTTGCTCTTTTTATGTGTCCCATTAATTGTTGCATGGTTTCTGATCATAGTATTACCTCATTTGCAAGTACTAAATTATTTAGTTAATCTTGGGTGATAGAAGTTATTGTCGTCTTTGGGTTCTGACATTAAGATCCGATGGAGAAGTATAGACAATTCAGTGGCATTAAGTGAGGAGAATAGATGCTTGTGATAAGTAATTTGCCCAGAGGTTAGAACTCTTTGATTAACAAATCAGTGAGAAATCCTTCTCTATGTCGAATAATCGTGGTTGCCAATAAATGAACAAAGGGGAGTCCTAAGGAATCAGTTGGTACGCCAGGTTGTTGAGGAGGGATATGCTGGATCAATGACATTTTGGAAATCCTGTCTAGCATATTGTACATCAGATTAATCACCAACTAAGTGTCTATAATCCATTCTGTCCATTCAAGCATTTGGTTTGGAATTGGGTCAAGATATTGAGTTCGAGAATAGTGTTGAGTGAAGTTTGATGTTTTCTATTGCCTTTTCCATGAGGTAATTGATAAGATCTGTCAGGCAGTAATTCATTGATATTGTGGGGTTAATTGTTTTCTATGCTTGTTCATGCAAAATATATCTTGTCATTTGGACTTCTAACAATTCAATCATTCAAGTTGCCAGTAACCATTCAACTTCACCTTACAGATTCAGCATCTTTTCCTTTGGATGACAAGTTTAGAACCAGCAAAAGATGGTTTATACCATAAGAATATTCTAACTATTTAGTAGGCGTTTGGCCATAGATACCACAAAATATTTGAAAAAGAGTTTTTGAAGTTGAGCTGAAAATTGTATTTGGAAGTTGAAGTGTTTGGACATGCATTTAACTTGAAAAAAAGTAGAAGTTTTGTGAGTGGAGAAATGTTGTTGTTGTTTTTTTTAGGTGGTTTGGTTTTTCAAAATCATTTTTCAAAAACAAGTCCAAAAACTTCAAGAGTTTATGGACAACAAGCTTTTCAGGGAAAAAAATTGAAAAAAGTGAAAAGTTTGTATGGCCATACCGGTTTTTAATCAACTGCTCCAAACTAGTTGGGGTTGACTAGATATCGTAAGATATATTCCAATCTTTTAATCAATCAACTACTCCATACTAGTTGATGTTGACTATATGAATCCTACAATTCTATGCCGTTCTATTTGGACCATATCCAACAATGAATAATTTTTCTTTAAGATAAATTACGAAAATCTTCAAAGTTTGACTTTCTCCAAATTTCACACTTATCCCAACTCTGAGAGATACATGTCTATAATCGAAATAAAATGACTCTTGTTAGCTTCCAATAATGTAAGTGTAACAACATCATATATAATCGCAATTAGTCGGTATTGCATAGATGAATCCTGTGATTCCATCATGTTTTCTTTGTAGCGAAGCTCGTTTAGATTCTTAGAAATTGCAGGTCTACTGATACAACTTTGTCTTCATTTAACTAATATACATAAAAGATGGCAGAAGATGAAAAATTTTGCAAGAGAGAAAGGAAAGGGATTAGGGGAAGATTACACTGTATGAGGTGGATGCAGCTATAGTGGAGCTATTTTAGGTGGAGTGAGTATCAGGTTGGGAGAAACATATCATGTTGGGGAGTGAGTAGCAGACTAGCAGGGTTGAGGAGGGGATAATTTCATTGCCGCCCACTAGAAATGGGGAAGATGGAAAATGCGAGAAGGAGAAGCCCGTTGGTAATTTCTGGTTATTATCCAAAGAGATTGCTGTAATGCACTCTGTAGTCTTTTGCTAGGTGCATGTTTCACTTTCCAAGTAGTCCTACGTCAGCATTCTAGGTAAGAATTTTCCAGGAAATTGAGCGCAACTCTGGATGTTGAAAAACGTTTCCGGGCTTCACTGTACTTGTAAATAAATTTCATGGCAGCACATTCACATGAATCACTAGTTATAACCTACATCATATGATTTTCATCTTTGAATGTGTGAAATATTCTGAAGGAGAGCCTTGGAGCAACTGTTAAAGTCGTCTTCGTGTGACCTATAGTTGATGGGTTCAAACCGTGGAAACAGCCATTGATGCTTGCATCAGGCTAGGCTGGGTGCATCACATCCCTTTGGGGTGCGGCCCTTCTCCGGACCCCGCATGAACGCGGGATGCTTTGTGCACCGGGCTGCCCTTTTTTGAATGTGTGAATATTCTATTTGCACTTTAGTTCCAACGGTGGAGCATTATCTTCTGAAAGGAATGATGTTAAAGGTAATACATGTGCTATACTGGTTTTCGTCATAGCTGCCTAGAAAAGGAATGTCGTAAAAAGTCTTTAGTCTTAATGATATAGAACATCCATGTTCTTTTACGTGAATATCTTGATGTGATCTGATAAAGCTTCTTGGAATACCTTTTAACTGATAGCATCAGTTCTCGGACATGCAGCTTACGTGCATTCTTGAGTTTGATGGTGCTTCAAAAGGAAACCCTGGACTAGCTGGTGCAGGGGCTGTTCTGCGAGCTGCAGATGGAAGTATGGTATGCACCCTTTTCCTGTTCGAAGACCTGTCTTTTTCACCAGAAATTTACAGTTTTTGACTTCTAGTTCTCTTTTTCTAGGTTTTCCGGCTGCGCGAAGGTTTGGGTGTTGCAACTAATAATGTAGCTGAATACAGAGGTGTAATCTTAGGGCTGAAATATGCGCTTGAGAAAGGTTTTAAACACGTACGAGTTCAAGGAGACTCAAAACTTGTCTGCATGCAGGTCAGGTTTTCTCTTTCTTCTATAGCTATCTCTCTAAAAGACTAATTTTATTTTATTCCTCCGAATAGAACAAGGCGGTAGGGGTAGATAGAAATGGCCGTAGGGTGGATACCACCATTATGTGTAGAAAGATTTTAGGTGCGAATCCACCAGTCGATCCATCTATCTATCAGTGTACAGATATATTGATTTATCATGCCCATTTGTGATAAGCTTTCTATAGAAATGTTATTTAAGAATGGCCTAAGAATTGTTTACGCGATTTTATTCTTTCGTAAAAAGTGAATACATTGAACTATTTTGAGACTAAAAGGCTAGTAAAAGGTACTTTGTTTTGCAATTACGTGAAATAGTACGAGAAGCCAATTGTAATGGGAAATCTCACTCATGAAGTCTCAGGTAAACTACAAAGTATGTAGTGGTTTGTTAGACTGAAAATGCATCCAACACCTATGTTGTCAGGAAAAAAGAAAATAAACCATCGTGGACGAAGAATAACTACCAACTGGAAAAC
Source organism: Petunia axillaris subsp. axillaris (assembly GCA_029990575.1). NCBI lineage: Eukaryota > Viridiplantae > Streptophyta > Magnoliopsida > Solanales > Solanaceae > Petunia > Petunia axillaris. The sequence continues at coordinate 34,251,243 of JARKNS010000007.1, forward strand.
ACTAGAACTTGAAGTTTCGTGGAAGAATGAGCAGCTTCAGTGGAGCACTGTGGGTCGCACATTGTTTTTGGATGATTGCCTAATGTGAAAATGTGACAACAGAATGTAGATTATTTTATAGGTGATAACAGAACATACATTTCTAGTTAGTTGAAGAAGCTTACTTTCTCGAGCACTATTACTTTAGTCTGAATAATATTATTTTTTGCATACAATAGTCTGACTAGTATTACATTGCATTGTACGAGACTAACTGTAACAGGTTAGGTAAGCGAGAGTGAAAATCCTACAGGATTTGAGACGTATTCTGACATAAGAATTTAATTGAAAGCGTGTACTAGGATTTGGACTGTTAAATGAACTATCAGGCATACCAAATTTAATTGAAATAATTGGTAAAGAGCCAAGATGAAGTGAAATGATATGATATGTTTGGCCTTGTTTTTTGGAATGTTAGCTTACCCATTTGCTTCCTAAATTACACCAAGATCAAGGTTGAGACTGAAGTCGTTCTTCACCTTGCTTGCCTGATCTTTTCACCGAGATTGTATTTATTTTTCTAGTTAAGTTTATGTTACATAGACAACGATTAAAAAAAGTTTATCAATGTTACCTTACTCAAAAAAAGAAAAAATAAAGAAAAGAAAAACGATTAAAAGAAGTTTATGTTACATAGACAAGAGAGAGTAGCTCAAGTGGAAAGCACCATCCACATCCAACCTTGAGAATGGGGGTTCGAGTCACCAAGGGAGTAAAGTGGAGACGGCCACTATTGACCCTACGGAAAGGGGTTAGGGGTTGTAGATATAAGTTACCATATCAAATTTACGTTATATATACTGTTATACATTGACTAGTTAATTAATTTTCTTCTGATTTTATCATTGAACAGACTCAGGGAATCTGGAAAACTAAAAACCAAAACATGGCAGAATTATCCAAGATTGTAAAAGAGCTTAAAGATCAGTTTATGTCCTTCATGATCAGCCACGTAGAAAGAGTATGTTCTACTCTTGCCACATTTACAAACTTTTTGCTTCTTTCTTGAAAAGAGTTCGTTTAGTGGGAATATGATGTGCTGATGACAAGGGTATATGCTGCATGATGTTTCTGCACAAATAATCTGTTGAAAAGAACTCATGAAACTCTGGATTTTGTTCAATTTGTGCAATATAATGTTTTCGTTTATCTTGCTATTGTAATATCTGAAAATGGTTATCTTCATCTGTTTCTGAATGTGAATGCTCCAAGTAGGAATGGCAAATGGGGCGGGGCGGGGCAAAACACTAAATGGGGCAGGGCAACTGTTAAAGGGGGCAGGGCGGGGCAAAATTTTGTTTTAGAATTTTTGGGGCGGGACGGGGCGGGGCAACATAGAGGCCCAATAATTTTACTTGTTCTTGTTCCACTATTTTCTTATTTCATGATTAAGTTGAGGAAATAATGGAAATATTGTTCCACTATTGGCTATTTAAGCTATTAATTAATATAGTAAATACGTAATACTTTTGAAATACTATAAATTTTTTAAAAGCTTCAATTTCTTCAAGTAACTACAAAATCTGCAAATTTGAAAATTTCAATAGAAAAAAAGTTAGAGATATATTAAATGGATTAAAAGTTAAAAGAAAAGTTCAATTTTGATGATAAAAAATAAAAAATAATGGCTTAAAATATAATTTAAGTGGGGCGGGGCGGGGCAGGTCAAAACGTGGCAGGGCGGGGCGGGGCTGAAACTTGACAAAGACCAAATGGGGTGGGGCGGGGCAGGGCAAAACTTAGGCAGGGGAAGGGCTCAACCCGCCCCGCCCCATTGCCACTCCTAGCTCCAAGCATATCATTTGACTTTTGCTTTTTCCATTTCTCGCGAGAATCTGCTGTTTTGTGTACCCGTATTCACCTTCCACAATCTTTTCTTTTCTTTCATCAAGTTGTTATTCTACTTATGCTTCATCCCGTTTGAGGTGTACTTAATATTTCAGGAGTACAACACCGAAGCTGATGCCCAGGCAAATCTAGCGGTGTATCTTAAGAGTACGGGCTTTTCTTAGCCACTCGCCTTGAGATCTAAATCATTCTCTTTCTTTTTTCTCTTGTGAGAAAATGTGTTAAATAGGATATGCTTTTGCAGATGGTGAAACTCAAGTGGAATGTGACATGAAGTAGCTTATACTGTGAAGCCATAAACCACTTGAAGTTTTTGGTTGACACACCAGAGATACGCGGTACAAGTCGCTTATGGCCTGAAGTGTGTATTTCTCCTTCCAGATGTATCATCTGGTAATGTGCATGTAACCTAATTGTGAAGATTAGCTAACTTATGTCTGGCTTTACACAAGCTAACTACTCTCTGTAGCTTTAAAATTGTGCTAACTGAAGTAATGTGAGTTATCTCCTGATGTAGTCTTATTCAGTTCGACTGTTACCTTGTCTGGGTTCCATGGTTTTAATCTTCTTGTTTTACTGGTCCCAGTACACAGATGTAATTAGTTTTTAACTTATTAATTAGTCGACTATGTCCCAGTTCCAAACTAGTTGTAGTCGGTTATATGCATCTCATGTAAGCAATTAACTATGGCTGGGTTCCAAACTAGAGAGCCATGTTGCTGTACAAAGCATTACTTGTTCTACGAATCAAGTCATCATGTTAGACAACTTATGATTCATATTTATGAATGTTCTGGTGTTTGATTTATTCTCAGACAATTTGCGATTCATCGTTTCTGTGTTGACCAAAATTTGCTTGCTGGGGCATGCTTTTAACCCAAATAGCCCAAACCATACCTAAATTTCGGAAGGGATCAAGGTTGGTATTACGACAATATTTGATTAATGTCGAAACAGGAGCATCTGAAAGTTTGGAAGAAAAAAAAAAATTAACTTAACACAAATGTAATATAATTGAAAGTTCCATAGTTAATATTAAAGAATCTTGGCAAAAATACTAAAGTCTCCCTGAAGTTGTACCCAAAAGGTCAGTTACACACTCAACCTTTACGGGCGACCTCGTACCTCCCTATACTTGTCCGAAGTGAATTTTTCTTACCCTTAAAACATATACAACCAGTCTCATAGTGGGAGGTGTTTGCCATTCTCCCTCTAATTTTGCCATGTCATAGCCACATCAAATAATATTTATTATTATTTTTTTGCACAAATTTTTTCTTCTTTTTTCACCTATTTTTTTTATCATTACCTTTTATGCATTTTTATGTAGACAAATTACATTCCAAATCTTCAAAATTGCTCACTGATGCCTACCAAATAATTTCAACTTAATAAAAATTATTTACAAGTCATTTGTATGGTTTCGGGCAAAGTAATACTAAGAGAACAAAGTTGGGATTAGAGAAATGAATAATGAGTTAGAATATTGACCGGAAAATTTAAAGCTTGCTGGAAAAATTTCGGCCGTCAAAGAAAAAGGCTGGTTGCGGCTGCTCATATATAGCTTTTGATAATACTAATTAATGAAATCACAAAATCATTTAGAGTAAAAATTGCAACTGGTAAAATAGGTCACCAATTTCTGTTTAACGAGAAGCATAGCAATTAGTCTCCGACATTGTAATAGGCGATGGTGAGAAGGAATTTTGATTTTATGTGATGAATCAACTGTAATTATTTAATTGGATTAAGTTGCATATGTGGATTTAAAGGGAGTTTATGATTTGAGTTTGTGAAATTGTATTAAATTGAATATGTGGGTCTAAAAGTGTGTTTGTGATTTGGGTTTGTGAAAAAGTTTACTAGGTAAAGAAATATGTTTTATGTAATTTATTGAAAATTATGAAAAAGAAGAAGGAGGGGGCGGGAGTGATATGGAGAAGATGAAGAAATGGGGATGGGGTGGGGGTGGGGGGGGGGGGGGGGTCTGAAGATGAATGAAAGGAAAGTGGAGGCAAATTTGTTTCTCTTTTTACTTTTTATTCAAAAAAATATTTGTCTTAATGCTGGAAAAAACGCGCTTGTTTTTTTTATTTTTTGCCACATCAGCTTTAGAGCTTTAGAGGGAGGGCAAAAAAATTCACTTCGAACAAGACTGGAGAGGTATTAGATCGCCCGTAAAGATTTGGTGTGTAAATGACTTTTGGGTACAACTTCGGGGACTTTAGTTTTTTTGCCAAGAATCTTTGAGCATCGATCAAATCAAAAGAAAGTTAACAGAAGAGTTTTTTCTTGAGTTCAGAAAGGCAGTAAACTCCCTTACTTAACCCATGTATTCTTGAGGTTCTTCCATTTGGCATTTCTTTATAAGTTTATCAAGGTTTTTATTATACTCGTGTCAAATATCCCATACACCAATAATATAAAAGAAATTTTACGCTATTTAGTTAATTACGTGTATATGCACTACACTAAGTTAAAAATACTATTTGTAAGAAAGGCACCACCAAGGTTAGGAACTTTATGATCCGTCCCTTGACAAGAGGCTTATGTTCGGGAATGGAAACATTCTTGGCAAAAAATGCTTTACCACTTAGTAGGCCTACTCGACGGAGATTTGCATAAGCCAGAACAATGAGTTCTGAATGGGTTAAAGATGATAAAGTACACGTAAGCTTGGCTACAGCGAAGCGCTTACCAAGCGCGAAGGAAAGGGAATCATCAAATCAAGTTTGTATATGGAAAGTTGAATGGCATGCACTTCCTATACGTAGCTTAGAGAAATTCTTAATATTGAACACCACACTCCTTCATTACCTCAAACACATTTGATTAGGCAAGACATTATGGCTCTTCTAAGGTTTGTGTTTATAGCTCAATATATGGTTCGTTTTCTTGGCTTTAGCTCTAAAAGCACAAGTGGAAGCACCTTATCCAACACCACGGGGGGGGGGGGGGGGGGGGAGGGAGGGGGAGTTTTACTCCATTATCGACTTCTTTGAGGTTCAGAGGTTCACATGTTACAGTGTTTGTCTTGTTTTTATGATAAGTTACCATATGTATTTTATTGTTCATGAGTACTCCTTCAACTTCCAAGACTTAAATATGGCAAAATATGTTTATATCAAAATTTTGCGGGCTCTCCTCCCTTTTTTTCTTGGGTATTGTTAATAATAAACAAGAAGGAACTAGTTATTGTTCTGGTTGTTTAATATTGATATCAAAATTTAATCTTGTCGACATGTTTCCAAGTCAAAGGACTTGGAAGTTGGATAGAAAAAATTTATTCGCATTTGTATGGACCTAAATCGATTTAGGATCACAAATTGAATTTGGGATATAATATAAGCAAAATTTCGTATCAAAATCGATAAAATGCCAAGAATAAGCGTAAAATGTGAGAAAGTAACTGGATTTCAATATATTGCAATGAGTACAAAATTTGGCAGAGTTTCTGTATGTATTTCTGAATACGTATAATACAAAATGAAATATTATTTATAGGCCTAGGGGCCTTGCCCACGTCTTCCACTATCGATCACGCTTTGACCCACGTTCTTGGCATTAATGGGAGGAGTTAGTGGGCTGAAGTAGTGGGCTGCAAAGCCGCTGGAACCGAGAGGATTCACCGAGGTGCATATATGTGACCTCAGTGGTGAGGCCTTGCTGTTCGACCGAGGTGGACGTCACAGAAGCTCAGCTTACGGCTCGCTCGCCTTTGGTGATGACCCCGGTGACTGACTTCGGTGATTAACTCTGTTACATCGGTTATTGGTTTGTCATCACGTGCTCAATGGTTGTCAATTTATCTTATCGAGGCGATTCATAATCGGGCTGATTTTTACCCAATACAGATAGTCCCCCCACTCCTCGGTTGATTGTCGAAGTAACCGAAGAGTGGAGTGAAATTTCGCGGGAGAATGACATGGCTTAATCTCATCCAAGCATTTCAAATTTTTGTCAACGGTTCGCGTCTCTTCAGATCACTATTCCCTGACAGTGTCGCCCGTCCGCTGGTTGACCGAACGGTCACGCCGCTTTCTTCGTTTTTCCCCAATGTTACAATGATGACATTTCACCACTTGGTTCACCTCACACCTATAAATACTTTCTCTCAAGTCCATTTTCATCACTTCCATTACCTGCAAAGAATAGTAACCAAAAAGCTAGAAAAGCTTCCGTTTCCATCTTGTTCAATCCCTTCTTTCTAGATATTTTTAAGCACTTTAGAACTGCAACCATGTCTACCACGCATTCTAAGCAAGATTCGAGCGACTCAGGTGAAAGAGCGAGAGCTTCACGCTCAGTCGCTGCCACTGCTAGTGGTGACGCCGTCGCCACTGTGCCGACGGTTCAAACGGCCGTGGAGGAGGGTGAAGAAGTAACATCTGGTGTTGGAGGCTCTATGCATCGTAAGGAGAGAGCCAGGCGTGAGTGAGTCATGACGTTGACGTAGAAGAAGAAGGTGACGTCATGTTTGATGATGCCATGGTAGTAGGTGGTGCTAGTGACGTCATCCATAGAGATGGCGATGGTAGAGGTGATGATGCCGAGGGCGAAGACGCCGTGGGCGAGGGTGAAGGTGGAAATATTGCCGAGGTGGGACCCTCGGGCCCGATGATTCCCCTCGAGCAAGAGCTCGAACCTCATCAAATCATCCCCTCTCACTTCGACAACAGCAAAGACCTCAAGCTGCAAGTGCAATCTGCAGATCAAGAGGAGAAAAATAGGAACATACCAGTAAACACGACACCGACTCGCATAACACAAGGTCACAAGCTCATATTGAGCGAGTCCGAAGGGAGTGCAAGTTTGGGCCCGAGGTGAAAGTAGTCATCCCCGACCCAACAAGCAGATTTTGCCACCACGTTGAGGGGCTTTCTTTTGCTTATACTACCCTTTCACCCTCGGCTTCTCCCTTCCAGTACACAGGATTATTGACGATTTCTACTGAGCCTACAACTTATGCTTGGCTCAACTAGGCCCCGACGTCTGGAGGGGTAGTTCAGTGCATGGATTGGCTGAGCAAAAGAGTCGGGGTAGATTTCACCTTGCAGCATCTCATCTCCCTCTACTACCCTTATTTTTACAAGGCCGGGGTTGTGGCCTTAAACAACGGAGACAAATATGCGCTCCTCCACAAGAGCGAGGACCATGGGGACCGAGGTTGGAGTGATCACTACGTCCTTTTAGAGACTAGTGTTTTATCCGCCGAGCCCAACTTCCCAGAGAAGTGGAACAACACGCGTAAGTGTCTCCTCATTTTTTACCTCTTCTCCGGTGACTATTCATGTTTACTAACCTCGTTTCGTTTTTACTTCTTAGCCAACAAGGTCGCCATCGTTCCTCCCGAGGGACTGACTGGGTGGGTGAAGGCCATGACTGGGGCTCGTGAGCACCCAGAGAGAACGTGGATGAAGATGTCTGCTGAATTTGGTTGGCAGCGTAAACGGCATGGTAAGTTCCTTGCGGTGTTTTCCTTGATGTATTGTTCTAAATTTTTTGCTTTGTTTATTGACCTCCCTCTCTTCGGCGTTAGGTTTTCCGAATCGTGCTGTTAGCACGAAGAAAAGCAAGAAGAAAAAGGACAAAAGCAAAAAGGATGACGATGAGGGTACCGAGTCAGATGATGCGCGCTGGCTTCGGTGACAGGTCTGGCAGGTGACCTGAAGGAATTGAAGGCTTCTAAGTCTTCAAAAATTTCGATGGGGACCCCCGGCAAGGGTCTTCCAAAGGTAACCATCACCATACTCGGTCATCATGCTGGTCTTTATTCTTCTTCGCTTCTTCGTTTTTAAATTCTTCTATACTGTCCTTTGTAGGTGTGAAGAGGAAGAGGGCGGTTTCAAAGAAACCCTCTCGTTCTGTTGTTCCTCGCACCGAGGTGACGACTTTCCCTCGGCCCGATGTGATGGTGGAAAGGCGCTGAGGGCTAATCGATGAGCCCGATGACGCTGCAGCCACGGACTTGGTAACCCGAAGAACGGTTAAGGTGGTGGACCTCGAGGACCAGGAGCTGGAGACTGAGGTAGTGATTGCCAAGTCTAGGGGCAAAGCAAAGTTGGAGAGGCTAGGTCTGCTGCTACCGAGGGGAGAGCTGAAGTTGGCACAGTTCTGGCGCAATCTGAACCCGCGAGGTTTTTATCCTCAGTTGGGTCTTTTCGAAAACTTAAGGTGTCAACTTCTTCAAATTTGCTGTCGAGCATTCAAGGCGATATATTAAGCCTCATGCCCCTGCTTGGTTCAGAGGAAGATAAAGTCGTGCAATCATTTCCTCCAGCTCAGCTAGTCAATACCCTCGCCGCCAATGCCCTCAGAGTAAGCCTTGATCTTTTTAATTCAATTATTCTTTGGGGTGTTCATTCATGCTGATTCTTCGGTAAACTTTCTCTCAGGGGTTTGTCCTGTCGTTGAGAGCTATTGAGCTCGAGACTACGAGGGCCGAGGAGGTGCAGCACGTGGCTCGTGCTTGGGACCAGCAGAAGGATAGCTTCGAGGCGCAAATAGTCGAATTGAAGGCTAAATTATCCAAGTCCCAGTCAGATTTGCATGAAGCCGAAGCTGCTTCCGAAGCAAAAATTCTAGCCCTTGGCGATGGGTTCCAAGCTGAACGCTCGAGGCTGGATGCTGAGGTTGCAAGACTAAATGCTGAGCTGACTCAAGCGAGGGGCAAGGCCGAGGAGATGGCCAAAAAACACCATGAGCAGCTGAGAAATCATGTGCTTTATATCCAGAAGTTGGAGGGTGAGACCTCCAAACTTTCAGCTCGTGAAGCCGAGGTTGAAACTCTACGAGACGAAATCGACGATCGTAAAAGTAGAGCTAGGATCAAGGCTAAGAGGGCTGAGCGGGATAAAAAATGGGCCATCATTAAGTCTCGGTTGAAGCTGCTCAAGCAGTGCCGCGCTGGCGAGCTCAACTTGGGAAAAGAGATTGTCAAGGCCGAAGGGAAGGCAGCAAAGGCTCAAGCTATCATTTATGACCTCCCATCAAGTGAGGCCTCGAGCGACGATGAGGATGAGGAGGATAAAGAAGATGCCGAGGGGGGCTCTAAGGAGGGAGGTGATGCTCCCGAGGCTTAGACTTCTGTAGCACTTTTTGTTTTTGTGTAAGCCTTCGAGCTTCTTTATGCTTATGTTTTGGACCTCCGGGTCCTTTTGATGTAAATACTTTCAGCCTTCGGGCTTACTAATGAAACGACTTAGTATCTTTATCTTAAGTGTTAGTTTTTGCATGTACCGAACACTTTAGAATAGATAGCTCGCTTGCAAGACTTAATTGAGTTAAACCGATGCAAACTTTGAACGACGTCTCGTCCTCGAGTCGATGCATTCAAAGTGCAACTTCGGAGTGCAAAATTATAGAAATAAAGAGCTATGGAATGAAGTTTATTTCATTGATAATATTAACAAGCCGAATTGGCTTTTACATGAAACCAAGTCGAAGCGAACCTTGGGTGAAAAAATGAATTAACAATGTGCCACTACCGGGCGAAATTACAATGTACTAAATCTATTCCTCGGGTGTCAGTCCCTGGTTGTCAAATAGATGGTCTTCGGTTGGGAGGCGCATTTTTGACCTCGGTTGCAACTCGCCCTTACTCCCCCCAGTGTTCGGGTGTGAATCTTGATGAAGACCCGGGCACTGGAAATCGTTTAATCCGCTTCCTGAAAAGGTCAAGCAAAATGAAACGAGGAGCAAGTTAGTACATTTCAACCGAAGCCCTTAGAGCGTTGTTCGGCTCGAGGATGTCGGTGAATTTTTAAATGAGCAAGGGATATTTACCTCGATTTCAGAAGTAGTACCGCTTTAAATTGGAGATGTTCCAATTTAAGGGTTCGGGCGTGCCCTGCAAATCTTCAATTTGATAAGATCCCTTCCCAACAATTGCTTTGACTCTATAAGGTCCTTCCCGCAACAAGCTTTCCCCCATTTTCTTCCTTCGTTGACTGGTTTGTAGCCTTTAGCACATAATCGCCAACTTTAAAATCCTTAATTTTGGCCTTCCTATTGAGATATGCCTCGATCTTTCTTTTTTGAGCAACTAGCTGGACCAAAGCCAACTCTCTTTTCTCTTCGAGCAAGTCCAATTCTACGCGCATGGCTTGTTGATTCGCATCTTCGATGGTGTGAGCGTATCGAAGACTTGGTTCGCCTACCTCCACAGGGATAAGGGAATCCATACCATAAGCAAGTGAAAAAGGAGTCTCACCGATGTTGTTCTTCGCTGTTGTCCGCATGGCCCACAACACATCTGGCAACTCCTCGGGCCAAGGACCTTTTTTCTCATCGAGTTTTTTCTTGAGATTTTCGATTATAATTCTATTTGAAGACTCAGCTTGGCCATTGGCACTTGGGGGATAAGAGGTCGAAGCAATTCTTTTGATTCCGCATTGTTTGAAGAAATCAGTGATGGCTGCTCCCATGAACTGTTTACCATTGTCGCAAGCAATTTTCCTCGGGACATCGAACCTGTAGATGATGTTTTTGTTGATGAAATCGATTACTTATTTTTGTTTAATCTCGGTGAGAGCTCGTGCTTCCACCCATTTTGTGAAGTAATTAGTTAACACTAGAATAAACCGAACACCACCTTTTCCTTTTGGCAATGGACCAACAATATCCATCCCCTACTTCATGAAAGGCCATGACGACATGACCGAATGCAAAGGTTTGGCCTGTTGATGGATCATCCGTGCGTGGCGTTGGCACTTATCGCATTTTTGCACGAAGGCCTTTGTATCTGCGCTGATGGTGGGCCAATAATACCCAGCTCTAAGTAACTTGCGCACCAAAGACTTTCCCCATGAGTTATTGCCACACTAGCCTTCGTGCACTTCGGCCATCACATATCTAGCCTCATCGGGACCCAGACACTTGGCCATCGGGCCGCAATATAACCTCTTGTACATATTACCCTCGATCAAGTGGTATGAAGCCGCTTGGGTCCTCAACTTTTTGGCCTCTTTTTTGTAGAGATGAACTTACTTCACCAATCCCATTTGTGGTCCACCGAGTTGACCTGCAATTTCATCTCTCTTATTTGCCGGACAACAACCGAACCACTGAATCAGTCCCCGAGTGGGCTTCATCGACCGCTGAACCCAAATTTTCCAGGGCATTAGCCTCGGTATTTTCTTCCCGAGGCACTTGTTTAACTTGACACTCTTGGAATTATGCCAAGATCCTTTGTGCTCGGTCTAAGAATAGCTGCATTCTGGGCTCTCGAGCCGTGTATTCGCCGAGCACTTGATTCACCACCAACTGGGAGTCGCACCTTAGCTCAATTCTCTCCACCCCCATTTCTTTAGCCAACTCCAAGCCTGCTAGGGCCGCTTCGTATTCAGCCTCATTGTTGGTCACTTTTTTGAACCGAACCGAGTGCCTGATTTTCTCCCCGGTTGGTGCTTTCAAAACTATGCCTAACCCCGAACCCTTGGAATTAGTTGCCCCATCTATATGAAGTATCCATAGCCCCGAAGCCTTTCCTTTCGAGTTTCGATATTGAGTTCTCCTTTTCGGCTTCGGGCAGAATCCCAACACTAAAATTAGCTACGAAGTCAGCCAAGACTTGGGATTTGATGACTGTTCGGGATTGGTAGGTGATGTCATATTCGCTTAATTCTACCGCACATTTTGATAACCTCCCCGATAACTCAGGTTTGTGCAATATACTTCTCAAGGGGAAGGTTGAAACTACCGCTATCAGGTGACATTGGAAAAAAGGTCGTAGTTTTCGGGCTGTAACAATTAAAGCAAGTGCTAGTTTTTCCAAGTGTGCGTACCTGGTCTCAACGTCGACGAGTGTCTGTCTCACATAGTAGATGGGCTGCTGCTTGCCATCTTCCTCCCGAACCATCACCGCACTGACTGGCACCTCGGACACAACCAAGTAAACTAGCAATATTTCACTATCTTTAGGCTTGGGGAGCAACAGCGCGTTAGCCAAGTAGCATTTCAAATATTTCAGCGCTTCTTTACACTCCGGTGTCTATTCGAAGTGATTGTTCTTTCTCAAAACTGAGAAGAATTTGTGGCACCGCTCCAAGGATCTTTAGATTAATCGACTCAAGGCAGCGATTCGGCCAGTTAAGCGCTGAACTTCTTTCACCCCGGTCAGATCTTCGGGGATTTCCTCGATGGCTTTAATCTTATCGGGGTTTGCTTAGATACCTCGTTCGGAGACAATGAATCCCAAGAATTTTCCTGACCCAACACCGAAGCCACACTTCTCAGGGTTCAACTTCATGCCATATTGCCTCAGAACAGCAAAAGCTTCCCTTAGGTGATTCAAATGATCCTCCATTCGAACTGATTTGATGAGCATATAATCTATGTAGACCTCCATAGATTTTCCAATATAATCTTTGAACATGAGGCACACCAACCTTTGGTACGTCACCCCAGCATTTTTCAGACCGAAGGGCATCACCTTATAGCAAAAAGTACCTCGGTCAGTGATGAACGAGGTTTTCTCTTCGTCTTTTGGGTCCATGAGGATCTGGTTGTAGCCCGAATAAGCATCCAAGAAGGTTAATAGTTTGTGTCTAGTCGTGGAGTCTATTAACATATCTATTTGTGGCAATGGGTAGGAGTCTTTGGGGCAAGCCTTGTTCAAATCAGTGTAATCTACACACATCCTCCACTTGCCATTTTTCTTCGGTACGACAACCACATTAGCCAACCACTTGGGGTACTTTACCTCCCTTATGAAACCATTTTCTTGCAACTTTGTGGTCTCATCTTCGATTGCTTTCTTTTTAACCCGGGTGTGAGGTCTCTTCTTCTGCTTCACCGAGGTAAACTTTGAGTCCACATTCAGCTTGTGGGTCATGATCTTCGGATCGATACCAATCATGTCTGAATGAGACCAAGCGAAACAATCGTTGTTGGACTTTAAAATTTCAATGATTGCTTTCTTCGACTCCGGGTCCAACTCCGAGCCGACAAATATTCTTTCTTTCAGGAAAATCTTTCAATAAGGTAAAAGATTCCAGTTCCTCAACAGTTGAGTCCTCAGCTTTCTGTTTCCGAGGCTCTTTGATGCAAACCGGAATCTTTTCAATTTCTCCTCGGAGGTCCTCCTCGCTTGACCCCGATTTCGTTAGTTGCTATTGTTTTGGCCCGATCAGGGCGACTCCACTTCTCAACGCAACCAAATAGCATTCTCTTGCTACTCGTTGCTCCCCCTTTATTGACTGAACCCCCCAAGGCATAGGGAATTTGATCACTTGATGCAACGTGGAGAGAACATCCTCCATGGAGTGGATCCACGGTCTGCCGAGGATCACATTTTAGGCTATGTCCTCGAGCAACACTTGGAACAATGTTTCATTACTTACTCCTTCAACAAATGTTTTTAGTGTAATTTCACCCAAAGTTTTATACGTGGAGTTGTTGAAGCCAGTCAACACCGTTGCTTTGGGGACAACTTCCCCTTTGAGCCACATCTTCTTAACGGCCCTGTAGCTGATTATGTTGATTGAGCTACCGGGGTCGATCAGGACTCGCTTGATGTCGGAGTCGTTGATTCTTAACATGATAACCAAGGCATCGTGATGAGGGAACATCATCCCATCACAATCGTCATCGTCAAATACGATCTCTTTACCCGAGCCCCCAACTCGAGTTCTCTTTTCCATTGTGATTAATAATTTGGCGAATTTCTTTGCAGCTGCGAAATTCACCCCGTTCACCTCTGATCCCCCAGTGATGACATTTACAACTCTCTCTGGGGGTGGAGCCCGAGGTGGCTGCCCATCACCTCCGTTCTTGGAGTAGTTGTCTTTTCCCTTGTCGGTAAGGAATTCGGCCAGCACCCCTTTCTTCAACAAATGAGCCACCTCGAGGCGCAATGCTTTGCAATCCTCGGTTCGATGGCCATAATCCGCATGGAACTCACAGTGCAAGCTTTGGTCTCTCTTATCTGCTGGAGTTCTCTTGTCTTTGGGCACTCTTACCCCGGCAGTCCCCTTGACTACGTTGACCAGCTCCGAGGTCGATATATTGAAATTGTAGTAAGGGATCCGAGGTAGTTCCTTCTTCGAAGCCGAAGCTGGGCCCGAGGAGTTTCTTTGGTTCGTGTTGGAGTGAACCTTTCCTCCGAGCTGTTGGCTTATGTGTGGGCTTGTTAATGAATTCCCGAAGGAGTTTCCCAGCCTTTGGCTGATAGGCTGCCTTGTAGAGGTTTATGGTTCATACCTCCCCTTCGGATTTCCTTGCGACACCTCGGCGCGATGTGACGATTCGCCTCGATTTTTATAATTGTAACATCGGCTTTTAAACTCAGCTTTCTCCAACCTGATCTTGGAGTAAGCCCGTTTGTGTAGATCTTCCCATGTCAAAACTTGGTATTGTTGGAGCTCCTTTCGCAATTCAGCAACGTCATCAGAATTGTGAACATTGATACCCTTTTAAAATGCCATGATGGCCAAAGTATCATCCATCCGAGGTAGCTCCATGCGCTTAGCATGAAAGTGCTCAAGGAACTCCTTAAGTGGCTCACCGGGCCGTTGTTTAACCTCGCATATATCCTCATTCCTTTGCAGAATTTTTTGGGCCCCGGTGTGGGCCTTAACGAAGGCGTTGGTCATTTCCTTGAAGGTGGAAATCGACCCCGCTGGTAGACACATGTACCAGCGCAGCGCTCCTTTCTCCAAGGATTCGCCAAATTTCTTTAAGAACATTGACCCGAGTTCTATTGCCGTTAAGTCATTGCTTTTTACCATTGCCATGTATTCCCTTACATGCTCTTTGGGATCGGTGGTCCCATCATACTTTCTTAAGAACATGAGCTTGAAATTCTTAGGAGTTGGGGCTGGAGCCGCTTCGGGCTTGAAGGACAACTCCCTGTACTGATCTATGTCAAGCTCGTCTTCGGTCTTTGCTATCCCCTGTACGCTCTCGAGGCGCTTTTCTATGCGTGCCTCGATGCGAGCTTCAACGCGCGCCTCGACACGTGCCTCAATCTCCCTGGTCAACCTCTCAACGTCGACTGAGGATGTTGTTTCTGCCACGGTGGGAATCGTCCCGAAGTGTGGCGTTGCGCCTGGTATATTTTCCGAACCCCCAGATGTGGCCTCATTGGGAGGTCCCCTTGTTATCGCGCCCGTAGGAACGAAGATCGGGATGCCTCCATTTGGAATCGAAGGCTGGGTGCCGTTCGGTGCTGAACTGTTCCTCGCCTCCAACGAGGCACAAAACTCGGCGTTGATGTGTGCTTGTTCATCCTGCCGTTCTTGAAGGGCTTTGAGCGAAGCAACAACAAAAGCTTGAAAGGATTCAGTTGTCAATGGAGACGAGGACTGTTGGTTCGTCTGAAAGTTAGTCTGATAATATAGATCTCTACTGTTGTCAGCCATATCGCTGTCGAGTAAATTATAGGCTTTGACGAAAATAGAGCATTCAACTTTGGAACAAAGTGTTTCTGCTTATATCCCCACAGACGGCGCCAATTTATATGGGCCTAAATCGGTTTAGGATCACAAATTAAATTTGGGTTAGAATATAAATAAAACTTCGTATCAACGTCGATAAAATGCCAATAATAAGCGTAAAATGCGAGAAAGTAACTGGATTTCAATATATTGCAATGAGTACAAAATTTGGCAGAGTTTCTGTATGTATTTCTGAATACGTATAATACAAAATGAAATGCTATTTAGGCCTAGGAGCCCTGCCCACGTCTTCCACTATTGATCATGCTTTGACCCACGTTCTTGGCATTAATGGGAAGAGTCGGGCTGAAGTAGTGGGCTGCAAAGCCGCTGGAACCGAGGCGATTCACCGAGGTGCATATATGTGACCTTGGTGGTGAGGCCTTGCTGTTCGACCGAGGTGGACGCCACCGAAGCTCAGCTTACGGCTCGCCTTCGGTGATGAACCCAGTGACTGACTTCAGTGATTAACTCTGTTACATCGGTTGTTGGTTTGTCATCACGTGCTCGGTGGTTGTCAATTTATCTTATCGAAGCGATTTATAATCGGGCTGATTTTTACCCAATACAGCATTCAATGTTTACTCCAAATTAAAAAACACATCATGGCATCGGATCAAAGTAGTGAAAACATGACATCTGTTTTTCATATGCATCTTTAGTAACTGTGGTTAATTAATTATATCGACTATTTTCTTAGGCTATAACTTAATGATGATACTAGAGTGTGAGATAAATACTTTTCGTTTTAATATTGCGCTTGTTCCGGTTATAAGGTGCAATGCAAACAGAGTTGGTAGGCAACTTCCTCAAACTAAATTAATTGCCTAATGTCCTTGGAAAAATATGGCACCTAACACATACATTTGACAACCTTGACATTGATTTCTACAAGAAGAAAAGAAGAATTCAACATTATGTTACATACTAGTAGACTTTATTAACTGAATCGATGTACCTACTACAAGTCTACTACTTAGATCTCTCCGTCAATAGTTGAATACTATAATTTGTTGATGATAGTCAGAGAACACCATCCGCATTGAAAGCTATTTTTGTCATATTTAGGATAACACTAAGCTATTTTTTAATATTTAGGAACACCAGGCGTTTTAAGTTTGCCTTTTCCTTCAAGTATTAAGACTTCTCTCCATGATTATTTTATGATTTTTAAGCTTAAATTGTCTCAATTTTTTTTTCCCATATCGTGTCCGATATCTACAGTGGAACGTCAAGTAATATGAATTCGTATCGTGTAAGGCCTATTTTTTGAATGCTCTTCCTACTAAGATTTTTCTACGGAAAAGGGTCAAATTTGCCTATATACTTTTTGATAAGGTCTATATTTGTTCTTCATTAAAAGCTTGGCTCAGGAGTGACCTTGCGATATAATTTCAGTTGAAAATTGCTATTGGTCAAACGTATGTTAAACCAAACTTTAACTAAGGGGAAATTTGGACTTTCTCGCAAAGTACAAGGATAAACTTAAAAATTCACCCAAGAAAAAGTAAATGAAATAGAAAAAACCTCCTTTAGAAATAATTGTCAATGCCTAAGCGACCTAAACCTATTAAGCTATCTACTTTAAATAAAAAACAATAAAAAATAAAAAATAAAAATTCTTTTGGCATATACTGATATAGTGAGCATAAAGTATGGGTACAATTCTTGAGCTATCTAGTCTCTAATTATTTAGATTAGCGCATAAACTTGTATGTGGAACTTGGTTTTATAGTATCCAAAACACCAAATATGTGACATACCTAAAGAAAAGAGAAAAATAAAATTTCTTTTTGGTTTGTCGATATTTTCATTTTGAGTGTAAAATATATTATTTTGAAGTTTTGAGATATTGACGATGAAGGCTAGTGATGTCAACTTGAAAAAATAATAGTGGACGAGTGGTGGTGAAAGTTGTGATTAGTGTGGGGGAGTTTGCTAGAGGAATAAATACTTTTAGATATGAAATTAATGAAGAAATTATGAGCATAAGGAATGTTTCACGGCGCCCTTTTAATTCTTCTGCGTGCGCAACGTCTTTGCACCACATGCGGGCAGATGAATGACAGCCGCTCGGCCGAGTGCCGGCCGTGCGCGGGCTGAGTGTCAACTGTGCGAGCTGTGTGCGGGCACGAGTGTCAATGCCTCATGTTTTGGAAATATAGTGGAAATCTTGGAATATAGGGTGAAGGCCTTGTTCCTAAGATGCTATAGAGTGTGCATACCAAGTTTGGTACCGATCAGAGCTTGTTTGCCTATGAGCTTGACTTAACTAAGAAGCAGTGGCATTATGGTAATTATGCTGATCTTCCAAGGGCTATATCTCTTTCCACGAGTATGTGAATGAGATGAAACTTCATGGAGGTGTGAAGGAAGTAAAGAGGAATCTCTAAGAACAAACAACACCTCATTTGGAGGTCGGAGTGGAAAGTTAAGCCCTTGTACGATTCTCTAGGCAAAGGATGTCAAGTGCTGAGGCATGAGTTTATCTTTTTAAGCCATATATAAGGGGGCAAGACATGGTGACAGCCTACCAGCCCTCCCCGTGCACTTTGTCGGGAAGTTGCACAAAGTGAGCTGCCTCAAGGGCCTGCCTGGACATCTCAAAGGAGTAGTCCAGGTATCCATACGAGTCAGGCGACTCTATGGACGGTGTGTGGCCAGAGGGCCAACGTTGGGCGCACAACGGGCGGCAGAGGCTTGACGGAAGGAAAGACTAAGCCTCGCGGACTGTCTTCAGATAAGATAAAGACCTCTGTGCTGATTAAGTACTCGAGGAGCTATTGAGAGCCTCGTGTATTGACTTGCAAGCATGTTAAGAGTTCAACCATGCAAGCAAGGGCTCGTTGGCCTAGACGTGCAGTTGTGGGGCGACACTGCACTACTCAGGAAGGAGTAATGATGCGAGGGCTACGCTTGCCAATGCCAGGAGACATTGGGAGGTATCTTGGGAGACGCACATGACAAGGGCCAAGGGCTTAAGAGTTGTCCTACTCGGGCGAAGCAAAGCCAAGTGCCAAGGCACAAGGCGAGGGCCAAGCTTGAGGATTGCACTGCACGCGCAGGAGCGACGCTTAGTGCCGGGCGAGGGACGGGCAGGTCCTTAGCCAAACCAAGATGTACGCATACTGAAGTTTCCGCATATGAGATACGCACAAGGGAGAGACCTTCGGGCAGCACAGTTGAAGCTAGGCCAGTGAGGCGAGCTTCCAAGAAACTTGGGAGCAGGCTGGCTCGTAGTCAGCTGGGACTACGAGCACCGCTCGGGCCAATTGTGTGTTGCTGTCATTGGGAATGTGCGGCCCGTGACAGTTGGTATCAGAGCTGAGGATGCTCAGGATGGTGAAGGTTGGTACCAAGCGGATTGGCACCCAAAGCAGAAGCTTTGCGCCGGTAATGAGATAGAGCATGGAACGCACTGTCGGGAATTTTCTTTTGAGCATTGTGATTTTAAGACGCCATCAAAGTACAATTTGTACTTGCATAAGGGCTTGTAGTGCATTGTGAGCTAAGCCATCGGGGAGTGTTGATCCGTGCCAACAAGGAGTCGGTTTCGGTAAAACGAGAGAGGCCATGGTTGATGTCACAGCTTGAGAATGCTGAATTGTTAGTGCAATATGGGAATGTCATTGTGGAGATAATATCGAAGCAGGAACAATGTTCAATATGCTTTTTGAGATGGCGGACACGATATGGCTATTTTTAGAGGAATTCAAATAAGGTATGGTTGGTCAGCAAGGAGCGGCAACGTGCTGTGCTGTTGGGATGATTTTGTAAAGATGGGACAGACGGTTAGCAGGAGCTCAATTGTCTTTCCTGCAGGATATCCCTCAGTTGAAAAGAAACTCGGCTAGCAGCGGGGAAACATTGAAGAGGGGAAATTTGTGATGCAAAATATTTTCTTTCGAATAGTGGGCTTTCACTCAAAAAGGGACATGCCGATGAGTCGGGTGGCCAGGAAAAGGGCCATGATTGCAAGGTCGAGTAACCATGTGTCATACCCTAAAAAATTTAATTCTGCGAGTGTTTATTATTTAAAGGCTCGTGACTGGTGTTCAAAAAGGTACAAAATTATTTTAGAGAAAACTCGGAGTCGCCACTTGACAAGTTTAAGGTGTGCCAAGTCACCCAAAGGTACCTTGGAACACCTCTGACTCGTCTAATGGTATGCGTCAGAGATTCGGGTAAGGTTCTCAGTTGACTCTCGGGAAGGTATTAGGCACCCTCGAGTCCTGTGCCTAGCACAGTTGCTTTATTGTCGCAATTTTAATTTATTAAATATGGTTTTTATATTAATGCCGTTAATTTGAATTTGTACTTTTATTTAATAAAATTAAACAAAATGTTATTCTTATCCAACCTTACAGAGGACTGGACGAATTTACACTTTAATTCATAGTAAATAAATAGATGAACAAAAATGTCTTGTGCATTTCCAACCTCACAAAGAACTTGTCTATCTTTAAAATAATTTTATTAACTTCAAAAGATAATTAATTTAGAATTGGTTTATCTCAATTTAATTTTCTTTTAGCCTAATAAGTAGATCACAAATCATACTTATAATATTGCCTAATTGGATTTGAAACAATATTTTATCACAAGATTCATCATTGACTTCTCTCAATTTAATTTGGCTCCTCTCAATTTGGTTTTTTCTTTTTGCCTAATAAGTAGATGACAAATCATACTTATCAATTTGTCTAATCGTATTATATTTTGTTATTAAATAGTAACTTGGTTTTGAAATAACATTAAAATAATGAGATGGAGGCCAAAATAACTCTATAACAATTGGTGACTATATAAAAATAATGGATGTTTATTCGAGACTTACTAAATAATAGGATGTTTTTGCAAAATATTCGGCCCAGAAAATCAGAAAAAATGATACGTTAAATTTTTGTGCAGAAACATCCTACTAATGTTATTTCCTTTAGACTTTGGCCAAACTTTACAATTTCATTTTTTTTAAAAATTCTACTTTGCACAAATAGGTTTTTGTTTTACATTTATATTTCTCAACAGTGGCTGTTTTGACAAAGAAAAAACGTTGCTACTTCTGCAATTTTGTGTAGCAGCAGAAAACATGGCTGGTTCTGCAAATTTTATTTCTGTGCTCAGTTTTCTTTACATACAAGTATAAGTGCCTCATGTTTTGGAGATATAGTGGAAATCTTGGAATATAGGGTGAAGGCCTTGTTCCTAAGATGCTATAGAGTGTGCATACCAAGTTTGGTGCTGATCAGAGCTTGTTTGCCTATGAGCTTGACTTAACCAAGAAGCAGTGACATTATGGTAATTATGTTGATCTTCCGAGGGCTATATCTCTTTCCACGAGTATGGGAATGCGATTAAACTTCATGGAGGTGTGAAGGAAGTCAAGAGGAATCTCTAAGAACAAACAACACCTCATTTGGAGGTCGGAGTGGAAAGTTAAGCCCTTGTACGATTCTCTGGGCAAAGGATGTCAAGTGCTGAGGCTTGAGTTTATCTTTTTAAGACATATATAAGGGGGCAAGACATGGTGACAGCCTACCAGCCCTCCCCGTGCACTTTGTCGGGAAGTCGCACCAAGTGAGGTGCCTTGAGGAAGGACCTCAAGGGCCTGCCTGGACATCTCAAAGGAGTAATCCAGGTATCCATAGGAGTCAGGCGACTCTATGGACAACGTGTGGCCAGAGGGCCAATGTTGGGCGCACAACGGGCGGCAGAGGCTTGACGGAAGGAAAGACTAATCCCCGCGGACTGTCTTCGGATAAGATAAAGACCTCTGTGCTGATTAAGTACTCGAGGAGCTATTAAGAGCCTCGTGTACTGACTTGCAAGCATGGAAAGGGTTCATCCATGCAAGCAAGGACCCGTTAGCCTAGACGTACAGTTGTGGGGCGACGCTGCACTACTCAGGAAGAAGGGATGATGCGAGGGATACGCTTGCCAATACCAAAAGACGTTGGGAGGTATCTTTGGAGATGCACATGACAAGGGACAAGGGCTTAAGAGTTGTCTAACTCGGGTGAAGAAAAGCCAAGTGCCAAGGCACAAGGCGAGGGCCAACCTTGAGGATTGCACTATGCGCGCAGGAGCGACGCTTAGTGCCGCGCGAGGGACGGGCAGGTCCTTAGCCAAACCAAGATGTACGCATACTGAAGTTTCCGCATATGAGATGCACACAAGGGAGAGACCTTTGGGCGGCACAGTTGAAGCTAGGCCAGTGAGGCGAGCTTCCAAGAAACTTGGGATGAGGAGCAGGCTGGCTCGTAGTCAGGTGGGACTACGAGCACTACACGGGCCAATTGTATGTCGCTGTCATTGGGAAGGTGCGGCCCATGACAGATGGTATCAGAGCAGATGATGCTCAGGATGGTGAAGGTTGGTACCAAGCGGATTGGCACCCAAAGCAGAAGCTTTGCACCGGTAATGAGATAGAGCATGGAACGCACTATCGGAAATTTTCTTTTGAGCATTGTGATTTTAAGACGCCATCAAAGCACAATTTGTACTTGCATAAGGGCTTGTTGTGCATTGTGAGCTAAGCCATCGGGGAATGTTGATCCGTGCCAACAAGGAGTCGGTTTCGGTAAAACGAGAGAGGCCATGGTTGATGTCACAGCTTGAGAATGCTGAATTGTTAGTGCAATATGGGAATGTCATTGTGGAGATAATATCGAAGCAGGAACGATGTTCAATATGCTTTTTTGAGACGGTGGACACGATATGGCTATTTTTAGAGGAATTCAAATAAGGCATGGTTGGTCAGCAAGGAGCGCCAACGTGCTGTGCTGTTGGGATGATTTTGTAAAGATGGGATAGACGGTTAGCAGGAGCTCAATTGTCTTTCCTGCAGGATATCCCTTAGTTGAAAAGAAACTCGGCTAGTAGCAGGGAAACATTGAAGAGGGGAAATTTGTGATGCAAAATATTTTCTTTCGAATAGTGGGCTTTCATTCATAGAGGGACATGCTGATGAGTCGGGTGGCCAGGTAAAGGGCCATGATTGCAAGGTCGAGCAACTATATGTCACGCCCTAAAAAATTTAATTCTGCGAGTGTTTATTATTTAAAGGCTCGTGACTGGTGTTAAAAAGGTACAAAATTATTTTAGAGAAAACTAAGAGTCGCCACTTGACAAGTTTAAGGTGTGCCTAGTCACCAAAAGGTACCTTGGAACACCTCTGACTCGTCTAATGGTCTGCGTTAGAGATTCGGTAAGGTTCTCAGTTGACTCTCGGGAAGGTATTAGGCACCCTCGAGTCCTGTGCCAAACACAGTTGCTTTATTGTCGCAATTTTAATTTATTAAATATAGTTGTTATATTAATGCCGTTAATTTGAATTTGTACTTTGATTCAAGAAAATTAAAAAAAAAAAAAGCTTTATTCTTATCCAACCTCACAGAGGACTGGACGAATTTACACTTTGATTCGTAGTAAATAAATAAATAGATGAATAAAAATGTATTACGCATTTCCAACCTCACAAAGGAATTATTTATCTTTAAAATAATTTGATTAACTTCAAAAGATAATTAATTTAGAATTGGTTTATCTCTATTTAGTTTTCTTTTAGCCTAATAAGTATATCACAAATCATACTTATAATATTGTGTAATTGGATTTGAAACCATATTTTATCACAAAATTCATCATCGACTTCTCTCAATTTAATTTGGCTCGTCTCAATTTGGTTTTTTCTTTTTGCCAAATAAGTAGATCATAAATCATACTTATCAATTTGCCTAATCATATTATATTTTGTTATTAAATAGTAACTTGGTTTTGAAATAACATTAAAACAATGAGATGGAGGCAAAATAACTCTATAAAAATTGGTGACTATATAAAAATAATGGACGTTTATTCGAGACTTACTAAATAATAGGTTGTTTTTGCAAAATATTCGGCCCAGAAACTCAGAAAAAATGATACGTTAAATTTTTGTGCAGAAACAGCCTACTAATATTATTTTCTTTATATTTTGGCCAAAATTTACAATTTCATTTTTTAAAAGTCTACTTTGCACAAATAGGTTTTTGTTTTACATTTATATTTCTCAACAATGGCTGTTTTGACAAATGAAAAATGTGGCTACTTCTGCAATTTTGTGCAGCAGCAGAGAAACACGGTTGTTTTTGCAATTTTGTGTAGCAGCAGAAAATGTGGCTGCTTCTTCAAATCTTGTTTTTGTGCTTAGTTTTCTTCACATACAAGTTTTAGTCCATTTTCCTTCAATTAGATTATATCCAATAGTTTGCCCCTTAAAACAGCCTCTTAACACTCCTATTTAACCCTTAAGCTTCAAGATTTATACACCAAAAGGCCCTTGATGTAATGACTTTTGGTTCTTATTCAATGTGTTTTTCAGCTGGTTGTTGGTGATGAATGAGGGTATTAATTGCCTCTCTTTATAGATGAAAATTGAGGCTAAAAGGTGGGCTGTGGACTTATACATAAGTACAAGCCCACACCCCTATACTTGAATGCTTTTTAGCCCTTTTTCATGAATGGTACAACAGCTATAAAACTGTCCTAAAGGCTAAAAATATACAAGTTGTGTCCTCTAAAAGGACACCCTAATGTGTACAACTTTTACACTAAGCTAAAGGATAAACTTTAAACAAACCAAAGACTAATTGGTTCCCAACCAAGCCCATTAAAGAACCAACTATGCAGAATCTCACTCTCAGCATAAACCGCATGTTTTGGAGCTATAGTGGGAATCTTGAAATATAGGGTGAAGGCCTTGTTCCTAAGATGCTATAGAGTGTGCATACCAAATTTGGTGCCGATCGGAACTTGTTTGCCTATGGGCTTAAGTTAGCCAAGAAGCAGTGGCATTATGGTAATTATGCTAATCTTTCGAGGCTATATCTCTTTCCACGAGTATGGGAATGAGATGAAACTTCATGGAGGTGTGAAGAAAGTTAAGAGGAATCTCTAGGAACAAACGACACCTCATTTAGAGGTCGGAGTGGAAAGTTAAGTCCTTGTACGATTCTCTGGGCAAAGGATGTCAAGTGCTGAGACATGAGTTTATCTTTTTAAGAAATATAGGGGGCAAGACATGGTGATAGCCTACCAGCTCTCCCCATACACTTTGTCGGGAAGTCACACCAAGTGAGCTGCCTTGACGAAGGACCTCAAGGGCCTGCCTGGACATCTCAGAGGAGTATTCTAGGTATCCATACGAGTCAGGCGACTCTATGGACGGCGTGTGGCCAGAGGGCCAACGTTGGGCGCACAACGGGCGGCAGAGGCTTGACAGAAGAAAAGACTAAGGCCGCGGGCTGTCTTCTGATAAGATAAAGACCTTTTTGCCGATTGAGTACTCGAGGAGCTATTGAGAGGCTCGTGTATTGACTTGCAAGCATGACAAGGGTTCAACCATGCAAGCTAGGGCTCGTTGGCCCAGACGTGCAGTTGTGGGGCGACGCTGCACTGCATAGGAAGGAGGGATAATGCGAGGGCTACGCTTGCCAATGCCAGGAGACATTGGTAGGTATCTTCTGAGAGCACATGACAAGGGCCAAGGGCTTAAAAGTTGTTCTATATGGGTGAAGCCAAGCCAAGTGCCAGCAAGGCGAGGGCCAAGCTTGAGGATTTCAATGCGCGCGCAGGAGCGACGCTTAGTGCCAGGCGAGGGATGGGCATGTCCTTAGCCAAATCCAGATGTGCACATACTGATGTTTCTGCATATGAGATGCGCACAAGGGAGAGACTTTCGGCGGCACAGTTGAAGCTACGCCACTGAGGCGAGCTTCCAAGAAATCTAGGACGACGAGCAGGCTGGCTTGTAGTCAGGTGGGACTACGAGCGCTGCACGGGCCAATTGTGTGCCGCAGTCATTGGGAAGGTGCGGCCCGTGACAGGTTGTCTTGTACTTTTTGTATAAGTGACTTTATGGTAGTGTGGTAGGTTTTAGCAACGATAGTGTTTACATAGTCACTAACAATTCATTAGAGGTGGTGGAGAGAAATGCATATAGATAGCCCGTTAGATTTAGTTGTTTAGACATTGACTATTATCTGAAAACGGAAAAGGGTCATATATACCCCTCTACTATCAAATATTAGTTATAACTCACCTCCGTTATACTTTTGCTTGGTATCTACCCCTGCCGTTAAGAAAACTCATATATCTACCCCTCCATCTAACAGAGACCCCACCCCAGCTTTGCCCCCGCCATGTGGCATTAATCTAAAGCCTCACCTTTTTTTATAGCCTCAATTAGTAACCAAAACCTTTAACCCAAATTAGAACCCCACCCAATAACCAATCTCGGGTACAATTAGCTAATGTAAAATACATAATATTTTACAATAAATTTTTCCACGTGTCTAACAATTAACAAAAAAGATTATATCTTCATATTTTTTTAAGAATTTTCATGGGCGAGTTTGGGTACCAAACATCGGTTTTTTTTTTAGGTCTTCTTCGGATGATATTGTCAAGCCAAAATATGGAGAGTTGGATTATATACTTGGATATGATTTTTTTTGGGCAAAAAATTATAAATAACTGCCTATATATAGTGTATTAATTTTCTCTAACCCCAAATAAAAAAAATTGCATAGCTTTTAGTCAATTATACGGGAAAATCAAATACTAAAAGTAAAAAATTGGTAAATATTTGTTGCCTAGAATTAAGACTATTTGTCTCTTTAATAGATATTAGGCGTCATCTAAGGGAACCGATCAAACTGAATCCCACGAATCATGGCTGCTATCTTTTTAGATTTTAGTTTTATGAAATTCAAAGTTAGTCTCAATTGAAATATATTTCACATACAAATATGAATAATAGATATATACTTGATACATAATAAATTCATATAAAAATATTTTGATAACTAAATTTAAAAAATGCATAATATGGAATGGATACATACTACATATCATGTCTATATTATGTTCAACATAAAATTAATGAGTCATAAATAATAGACGAATACATGATAAATAATAAGAGCTTATATGCAAAAATATTAGTGAATAAATAAATATTTAATACACACTATACACACACACACACACACACACACGCGCGCGCATTATATTAACACCGTTAAAATTATATTTGGTGCATATTAAGTATATATTTGAAAAAATATGTAAATACGTTATATTTGTACAAATAAAAAAAATAGGTTTAGCACACTGTTAATAATACATAGATATATTGGTAAATTTTTTTTTTAAATAATTGAGTTGATGAAATTTTCACAAATAATTATTAGTAGCCACAGATAAAAGCACTAAAGTAGTGAGGCTGGAACATTGCTCCGTTAAAAGTAGGGGCAAATATGTGAGTTTTCTTAATGGCGAGGGTAAGAATCTACAAATAGTATAATGGAGGCTGACTTTAACTAATTTCGATTAGTACAAGGGTAGATATGACCCTTTTCCGATTTGAAAAAGATGATTCTCCCATTTTATTTATTTTTTTCAGGGGAGAAGGTTCAAATTTGCCCTTATACATTGCGAAAAGTCCAAATTTGCCCATGATCAAAAGTTTGATTCAACCATGTTCTTGTCTTAGTTATCAAGAGTAATTTTAGCCCAAATTGTGACCATGGACAGTATTGTGCCTAATAGAACAATAAGGTTGCTTCTGAGAAGAACTTTGATCTTTTCGAAAAATAGTGAGGAAAATATGACTGTTTGCAAATTCAAACAAAGATCTTTAGCTAAGATGAATATATCCTATCCTGTTATAAATGAATTTATAACACTCCCCCTTGGATGACCATTTGGAAGGTAATGTGCCTCGTTAAAATCTTACTAGGAAAAACCCAGTGGAAAAAAGCCTAGTGAAGGAAAAAGAGTACACACATCCTGTAATACGCCTTTAGAGCCACCTCATTAAAAACCTTACAAGTAAAACCCAAGTGGGATAAAACCTTGTTAAGGGAAAAAGAGTGCAACGCGTAACTTACTCCCCTGATGAAAACATCATTCAATATCTTAAAGACGACACATTCCAATCTTGTACATCAGCTTCTCAAATGTTGAGATTGGCAATGACTTAGTGGACAGATCCGCCAAACTATCACTGGAGTGAATTCTTCAGCATTAACTTCATCATTCTTTTGAAGATCACAACTGAAAAGGAATCTTGTTGAATATTTGTCTCCTCAGTTGTATCTTCCTTTTAGCTGAACTATCCATGCAATATTTCATATAATATTACTGGGATCCTCGTCTTCAAAGAAATACCACGCATTGTTGCTGAATATGTTGAGTCCTTGATCTCAATCACCAATATTGTCGCATAGCTTCAAGCATGGCTATTGTCTCTTCATAAATTGAAGATGTAGCAACAACAATTGATTTTATAAAATGCCACAATATAGGTATTCTACAACAACAAATAAATACCAAGTTGATATTGGGCTTTGTGGATCAAGTAGATACCATGTATTCTTCTGATGTCTTCGCATTTAGGAAGAACTAAATCTTACCAATAAGCTTATAATAAAAGCTATAACCAGTGGAGTATATTTGGTAAGATACTTCAATGCTCCAATTGTATTAAAACATAATATTTCAATATCAAGACACTCGCAAACGCAATTTTACCACATGTGGCCAGATTATTTTAATCCGTATAAATATTTATGAAGCTTCATTGAATAGGTTTCCCGAGAACTTTTACATGCTTCAAGAATTTTGAATCTGTCAAGGATAAATATATTGTTGCTCAATGAGCCATATAAAAGGCTGTTGCAACATTCATACACATATCAAGTCTTTCATGCACTGCCAGACATACAACATACCTGAAGGTGATTGCATCCACCAAAAGGAGAATATAGCTCCATATACTCAATGTCAGATTTTTGTGCCTCAAGTCGTACTTTATATTTAACGACTTATTATTATCAATATTTTTGCATAAAAATATCTGTGTGCACCGCTTGCTTTGCACCTTCAGGTGTTTGGACTATAGGTCCAAAAACTTCACGTCACTCGAGTGAAACCAATTTTTTCTTGAATGCGTTTTGCTTTTCTTGGCCAATAATTTCACGTCTGTATTCCAAACAGACTTAAGCTCAAGATCCTCATAATCATATAAATATTGAGCTTTATAATATATGTAAGATATCGTCGACGATAATTTCATATCTCAGTTCCCAATCCGACATAACATATTGAGATCTCTTCACATTCATAAATTTTCAGGTACCTGAACCTCTCCTGATGAGGTTTTATGAAGTGTTATGTCGTGGGCTATTTTAGAGCCCTGCCTCCTTATTTGACCATCTCAAATATTTTCTCCTTTCCTTTTTCAAGGACTTTTACCTTTGGAACCGAATGGTCTACTACGCTTCAGACGTGCCTTAGACTAATTTACATAAATAGATTGTCTCACCAGGACATCAGGAGCATTAGCAGCTGGAATATAATATTTTTCTTTGGGTCAGTAATGCGTCTGGAAGTGACTTGCATTATCTTTATATGAGGATCATAATCAAATGATAATTTAATTTATTTATTCCTCAGCTGCTTTAATTTCTCCCCCTAATGTTAGCCAAACTAACATTCGTTCCCAAACCATATATGGGATCCATCTTTGTGCGTTGCGGTGGAGAAGTTGATAATGTACCGCACATAAAATTATTAGATGGAAAATATTTGATTCCTGACCCTGAACCAATTATGAGGGAGAATTCATTTGATGGCATGTCGCGCACAAGTGTGCTTTATGATATACCATATTTCATACCTGATTTAGGTAGCATTGTTCTCATATGCATGGTTTAGCGATTGGAGGCTTTCAATATATGAATCTGCTAAACTTGCTTGCCAACATTATCAAGATAACTTATCTTGATTGCATAATCTGGAAATATGCTCATAATAAGATTTATTTGAGCAAATACTTAACTCGCAAGTACTATTGTGGATTTGTAATAAAACGCACATGTGACCTTATCATAGATGCATCTATTTATAATAATTATATGGTCCACATGGCAGGTGAACGAGCTCATATTCACCTTTTATACATTTCAGAAGTGCGGGGATCCTGATCCCAAATTTAGTTGGTCGAATAATTTATTTATCTCGAGAACAAGCAGCACAAAGAGAATTCTTGAAGAATCCTGATTCTTCAGTATATACCCATGCGAATTCTCATTTATATATTTTGTGCATCATATTTGAACCGGGATGGTCAAACCGGTCATGCCAACTTATAAATTTATTCATCTAGTAAACTTCTAGTTTACTGTAGCATGGGCATTGAAACAATAAACTAAAAGTTTATTGTGGCATGCACATATAATTTTACCACACTTATATTTTGAGTAGTGCATACTCGAGGAAGAGACAAGGAGCCTTTCAAGCACATATATCTCACCCGATATTCTTATATTTATATGGTACAAACTGGAGGAAGAGGTGGGTAACCCTTTATTATATACATATATCTTACCCGCTATGACTGTAGTAATATGAAGATATTAAATCTTTCCATATTTTTAGTCTCAATATGATAGCAATTTCGAAAAATATTTGAAACTTAATAAGTTTCTTTGAGACATACTACAGTAAATATTTTATCAACTCATTCCTCCAGGTAGTAATATTTTGGCTCTTCCGGAGCACTCAAATAGCTTTGTACTACCATATATTATATTACACCAACCATATGGTGAATATCTCCTTTCAAGGAGAAAATCATATTATTTTTCATCTAATAATTTTATGTGCGGTATATTATCAATTGCTCCACCGCAACGCACAAAGATGGATCCCATATATGGTTTGGGAACGAATGTTAGTTTGGCTAACATTAGGGGGAGAAATTAAAGCAGCTGGGGAATAAATAAATTAAATTATCATTTGATTATGATCCTCATATAAAGATAATGCAAGTCACTGCCAGACGCATTACTGACCCAAAGAAAAATATTATATTCCAGCTGCTAATGCTCCTGATGTCCTGGTGTTATAAATTCATTTATTTGTGTGGATGACCACTACTCACCATTATTCAATTGTAACATATGGTTTACTACTCCACTTTCTCCTACTTAATTCCTCCCCACTAAGTGACCACTAATTCCTTATTAAGTCACTACTTAATTCTTGTAACCTTTGGGTTGATTTGTAACCTATGTATTTGTATCCTATAAATAGAGCACATTTGGCTCTATGGAAAACACTTGAAATACTTTGAGAATAATACATGTTCTTCCTTCTCCTCTCATATATTTTTGTCTTGTTCTTATTTTACTACTCCCTCTGTACCAAAATGGTTGTCATAGTTCGGATTCGAGAGTCAAACGAGTTCATTTTGACCGTGAATTTAAACATATAATCTTTAAGTTTTTTATAACGATGTTTATATATTTAGAAACTATATAAAAAGTACTATAAGTCACAATAATTAATAATTTAAAATATTTAAAAAATATATGAAAATATTACGGTCAAAGTTAAACTCGTTTGACTATCGAAATCCGAACTATGACAACTATTTTGAAACGGAGGGAGTATTAGTTTTACAATATATCCATCATACCACAATCCTTTATCATTTTATTCTCAATCTTGTGTTTCTTTATCCATCATTTTTATATTTCTTTAGTTGCTCGATCCATTTCTTTTCAACGGAATTTGGAATGCAAAAGTCAACTATTTACATTAAATTTTAGGGTGAATTCGACTATAAAACTAAAAAGAAATTACTAAAACTCAAAAATAAGTAAGAAACAAACCATGTAACCCTGCCTTCCTTCCACCAACCACCTCAGAACACACTTGGAAATTATTCTCCATTAGGACTTCTTCAACATGAAGAAGAAAAAGCCTGAAGTATAGTATAACAGGAGACCTCTGCCAACTTTAACTGATTATGACTACTTTCTATAGCTCACTTAGATACTGAAACCTCCAAATATCCAAAATTTAACCACCACCAATCCCTATTTTCCTTCAATTTCTGAGTATTTTCTTGTTGTCCTTTACTCTTCTTTCCCACATTTTCTTGGTCAGTCAACTTCTTGTCCTAAATATTCTGTCTTTAAATGACCCAATTATTTTACTTGTAAGTGCCAATCATATTGTTTTTTAATTGCATATACTAAAAAAAGTCCAAAGCTCTTTGCTTTATTGTTCAAGATTTTACATACCCAACTTTTTTTCTTGTTTCACAGGTTCAGCACTGGCTAAGAATTAGCAAATTAGCTACTGTGCCAAAAACCAAGAAGATGAGCCAGTGTTCCTTGTAAGTGGCAATCTTCTTATGTTTTTAATGGGATTGTTACACCCTCTGAATAGTAGCTAGGCCGCTTATAATATGTCTATATTAAGTGTATAAGTGTATAATCTTTGTAATAGTGACGGCTATTTCTGTAAAGTTTCCATACTTAAAATAGTTAAAGTAGAAGCCTTTTGCTTATTGTCCAAGCTTTTACAAACCAACTTTTCTTCTTGTTTTACAGGTTTACCAGTGGCCAAGAATTGGCTAATTTGGTACTGAACTCAGATCTGGTGCATCATTCTTGGACTACAATTTCTGACCTTTTAAGCCAAACTTATTTGAACAATAATAATTCAACTAACTCTGTTCCAATTGTGTTTAAAGTTTACCCTTACCATTCAAATGGAGCTGCTATTGCTTTTTTATCCTCCCCTATTTGTACTGTTCAGAAAGATATGGTTTCTTCAGAAGAAATTAAAGGTTCCCAAGTTCCTTTTGATTTCATTTCTACAAAACTCAGCCCTCATTTCTCAGTTCATAAAACAGCAATAGCCCTTTTTGTCTCACTATTGAATGAGCTCTCTGCCCTCAAAGAACAGGTACTATGCCCTTTTTGTTTTAATATATTTATGGCAATGTGAGGTGTCTATATGGTCACTTGGAAAGTTAAAGTGTTCAACGGACAGTTGGCGCCTAGTTTAAGTGGCTATCTATATATTCTGCCTTAAGTTTATGGACTAAGCTTATATACACTGAGAAATCCTTTTTTATATTGTCAGTGTAACTTAACGTGTTATAGAGGTTGCTTGTCTTATTTTCCGAGTTATCAATTCCACTTATTATGAGCAGTTACATATAATTTATGTTTTAGGATGACCTAGTAGTTTGGAAATTCTTTTACATTCTCAAGTATAGAAGTTAAACTCAGTTTGTTATTTTTTCATGTTTAATAAGCCATGGGGATTCTTGACAGTCGACTCCATAATATGTTCAACAAAAAAAGAGAGCTAGAAGTTCAGAAAGATGCATTATGTGGTTTTAATACACTGCTAATTTTAACTGAGTGACACATTTAAGTTGCCCTGGATATGTGCAGAAGATCACTGGTTGCTTTAGATTGTTCGATTCTTGACCCATTGGCCATTGCTAAAGAAATCTCCTTTTGGAGTTACAAATGTTGAGCTTCTCTTCAGTTGTCAAATAAGAAATGTATCTTGTTTATTTGTATTAGTTCACCCATTAACTCTGTCAGTATTGTGCAATTGTTTCTATAAACAAACAGAAAGAATCCCTCCAATACCCTGAGTCCATCAGCATAAGGATGTTAGAAAGGTAAAGCTGGAAACCGGACGAGATAGAGAACTGGAAAACTTGAAACTTGATTATAAGAAAAACTTCCTTATCTGAAGCTTTGATTTTAAGGTTGAGTTACTTTGTTTGAATTGTACGACCAGTTGACAGTCCCCATCTAAAAACTAAATTTGTCAGTGAGAGCACACTTTTAGTTACTTAATTGTGTCTTCAATTACCCACCTCACATGCAGGACAAGCTATTTTTCTTGGACGTGGAAAGTCTTTTGGTAATGGCTGATAATTATAGGACCTTTGCTTGCTCTTATGTCATGTTTAATTGTGTGATCACATCATGTAATAAGTTTTAGATAAAATAGTCATATACTTCAACAACTTTTTAGCTGCAGGAGCCTTATTATTCATATGTTCGGGTTGATGATACTCCGTTCATTCTGATTGATTGCAGTTGAGCAGTTTTAGTCCGCTAATAATCACTGGACATGCTTTGGGAGGTTCTGTGGCATCTCTCTTCACTCTCTGGCTACTTGACAACATTTCTCCAAAGGATAAGAATAAGCATCCCACTTGCATCACTTTTGGTTCTCCCCTTCTTGGTGACGGCGGCTTCCAACAAGCCATTTCAGAACGTCCATCATGGAATTCAAGTTTTTTGCATGTAGTGTCAAACCAAGATCCAATCCCCAGATCTTTAATCTCACCTACTAATGGCTTTGCTGGTTCTATTCCTCAGTCTTGTATATACAAGCCATTCGGTATATTTCTGCTGTGCTCAGAGTCAGACTGCTCTTGCTTTGAGGAAGCTGAATCAGTTATGGAGCTTATGATGGTAATGAACTCAAATAGCCAACACCAGGACAATGGTTTCATGATTTTCAACTATGGACAGGTTCTGGAACGTCTCAAATATAGAGTAATCTGTAAGGGAACTTCTCAACTGAGTGACTTTAGAGCGAGTCAACTTCAAGCTGGCATCATTTTAGAGCTAGAAGCAATTGGAATTGGTGGACTGGTAAACTAAACTTATCCCTAAATGGCAACCAATTATTGCCTTGTCTCTTGACCAAAAGTTGAATGAGTGTGAAATGAGCATTACATAGTGAGTCAAGATACCCGAAACATTTCCTTTTCCTAACTTCAATCAGCATATATGTGCAGTGGCAGTTTTCAAGTAATACGAGCTTTCTTAGGAACAGCATGGAGAAAAGGCTGGAAGCATCTTTCACAAAGCAGAAGAATGCTTTTGATCCTGGCAAGAAGCTAAGCAAAATAAAGGAAGATATGGCTTATCTCGAGTGGTACAAGAAAGTAACCATGAATGAAGGAGGCTACTATGATAGTTTCAAAGAGAGACGGTCAGGAAACAGGGATGTGGTGAAAAGCAGGGAAGAAATCGTCAAGCGCCACAGAATCCTCACCAAGTACTGGAAAAGAATGGTTGCAGAAGTAGAGAAAATGCCACAAAGAGAGGAAGCAGCTTTTCGTACTCGGTGGCTATATGCAGGAACAAACTATAGAAGGATGGTTGAACCACTTGAGATAGCTGAATACTACATGAAAGGAAATACAGACTATGTAAATCTTGGAAGATCAGAGCACTATAAACTGTTGGAGAAATGGATGATAGAAGATAAAATAGGTGGAAATGCTAGTGGCAGAACGAAAGCTGTTTGCATAACTGAGGATTCTTACTTTTGGGCATATGTGGAGGAAGCTATTATAACTTCCAAAAGTTTGAGAGAAGGCAGTTCAGAAGAGAAGGAAAATTCAAAGAGGAAATTGGTTAATTTTGTGGAATATGTTATGAGTTTGATCAGGAGCTATTCAGTATCCCCTGAGATCTTCCAGTCTCAGAGTACCTTCATAAACTGGTGGAAAGAATATAGGCAAGATATTCTAAGCTCCTTGAATAATTGTCCTTTGACCTTTTATATGGAAAATGAAGAATACAGAAATTATGCCTAAGCAAGACAATGGTAGTTGATAACACCTGGGGCTTTGGTCTAGTGGTAAAATTTCAGTATTGATGCATGGGTCAAGCACATGTCACAGGTTCGAACCCTGCCGCAGACAAAAGCTTGGTATATCAGTGGAGAAGGATAGAGGAGTAGACCTATCGTCCACTGGGTTTTTGAATCGTGTGTGTTACTGGCCCAAACTAACTTGTGTGCACCTCAGCTATTCCAGGGAGCATGACATAGTCATCAGTCAATCATGTAGTGTTAACTACTCCAGTAATGTACCTAGAAAGATTGACATATGAGAATTGTTTAATCTGATCAAATAGAGAAAAACATATCTTGCATCTTCTACAAGTCTAGCTTATTGTGCTTCCACAAATTAATCTACCCCTACTTGCCTCCACTTCTTAATGTATATAAATTTGGAATAGAATGTACCCAAAGCTCATTCAATAT
The DNA here is from genome assembly GCA_029990575.1 of Petunia axillaris subsp. axillaris. Taxonomy (NCBI): domain Eukaryota; kingdom Viridiplantae; phylum Streptophyta; class Magnoliopsida; order Solanales; family Solanaceae; genus Petunia; species Petunia axillaris. Next base: position 34,286,501 of record JARKNS010000007.1, read on the forward strand.
GATTAGAATGCACCTATATAATGCATATGGCTTTTAGTAGAATGTTACATCTGAATCTTGAAAGTTGCTCTAAATCAAGAAGTCAAAAATTTACATGTACACATGAATATGTAGCATATGATGTCTTTGTGTACTTTCTCTAATCTCTTCCAAAGTTCCAAGGAAGTTAAGTGCAAAGCAAAAGGCACTCTTAAGCATCAAATAGAATTGCAAAAACCAGGCAATTTTGAGGCTTAGACTGCACACATAATAATACTATGCTTGTAGACCAGTAAATAGCCATCAAACATTAGTCATCTTGCCAGCTCTTGGCCAGTAAAATCATTATCAGGGGTGAGAAAAAGCACGCAGTGACATTCCTTCATGTTAATGTGACCTTAAATGACGATAAGGAAGCCGAGATAGCAACAAATGAACCAAAAGATAATATTATCAATACTAACTATATGCATCATACACAGCCAAAGGGACTGATCTAGTGTTCTAATTAGTCTAGTGCAAGTCTTTTAGGAAAATATTTATGACAAAAGACGGGGATATATAGAAGTCATATATCAAATTAAAAGATTTCATATGCATCCAACGTCAGGGCAGAGATAATGTGGGAGTTAGTAATGACTGTTTCCGGTGCTTATCAAGTCTAAAACTTCTTTCTGAGTCAATACCGCTCTTACAACGAGTGAATGTGGCGTTGCGGCACCGGATTCATTTGAACACAGTTCTTTGATGCAGAACATAAATTTATGTGTAAAATCTATTAAAGTTGCAATAAAAAGTAGGTTTGAACCCATAATATAAAATACAATAATTCAATGCTAATAATTTTAAAAGTTGAAACCATAGAGCTTAAATTTTGAATCCGACTTTGTTTGTGCTTACTTAACACCTAAAGCATTTAAAACCATTACAATATTGGCTCAACGTACCCCAAATCATTAATTAATAAGCCGAATTAAGAGTGCCACATTACACCAGAAAATACCATCGATTGTACACAAGATTAGTTAAATTTTTGTACTCGCAGGTCTAGTTATTGTCTTATTGAATTGTTGCCACTTTGTCCCTTTTGTCTCGTTATGATATGATACTAAAATGGAGGTTTAAGTAAATTGAAGAAATAAGTTCAACCCTAAAAAATACTATCAAGTTTGCAAAAAATAAAAAAAATCAAAGAATATGTGGAATTAATTATTTAACTAGCTATCAGATTAAATAGCTAAACAACCAATCCAAAAGAAGAAAGAAAGGAATTAAATTCCGTAATTGCAAGTAAATTAGAACACTACAAACAAACAAGTTGTGATATTCTAATTAAACAATGCAATCACAAGATAAATATCCAAGGAAGAAGAGACTAGAACTCATATATGAATCATCAGATAAAGGGTTAACATCCACATACGAACTCATACATGAATCCTCTCACACTTAAGATATTCAAGAGAGTACCAAGAAGAGATAAAAGGTTAATACCTATACACACTCGACAATGAGTACATCATTCATCAATCAACAAAATCTAAGGTGCTGCACTTAGTGGACCTTCGTAAGACAGTAGAGGAAGGAGGGGATGAATAGTGTCCTTACCAATTTTTCAAACTCCTAAAACTTTCTTCCTTCTTGAGTTGCTAACTCTCAAAGAACAATATTCTCAAAGAGTTCTTCCTATCTCCGAACCTTAAAGCAATTGCGGAAATGTAAAGAACAGAGATTTTTACGTGGAAATCCTTGCCCAAGGGATCGAAAACCACGGCCCAAACTCTTAGAATTTAAACATTTTCTACTACGGAAATCTGAGCAAGTTTTATGTTACAACTCTAAAACCAAGGAACTAAAACTCTTAGTACCTAGAACCTTACAAAGTCACTTTAGCTTACAAGGTCGAACCTTCTACTTCAAAAGATTTCTACTTTCACTATTTCTCAACAAGTTGATAGAATTACATCTCGATTCTTATAACATAAAACTAGACAAATATACTAAACTATGAACCTTCAACTCCGCCTGGTTCTGTTGCCTTGCTTCTGCTCTTGCACACAATAACTCTCACAAGTATTTGCTCTAGATTTGCTCTGTTGAGATTTTTTGAGTGTGTAATTAACCAGGCCAAAACAACTTGTATTTATAGAGTTCACATAAGCCCAATCCGGTTTAGCTTAGAACTCCTTTTACAATTTGGAATCCGTTTCCCATAAGGTTTATAAGTCTTTCCTTATTTGGAATATAAGTCGTTTTGTCTAAGTCTTCAATCCTTTGCCGCCTAGGAAGCTCTTTTTAGCGCCGCTTCTAAGCTTCTCTTTCTTCAACTTGGATTGAGACTTTGACTTCATCTGTTCCCTTTTCCTTCTTCAACTCGATCTCGAACTTTAATTCAAATAGCTTCAACTGTGAATCTTTTCCCATATCAGCTCAGCACCAGGTCTTTTGTCAATCATCAAAATCTGGCTTCAAAAATTTTTCCCTTTTTGATGATGACAAACAATGTTGTCTCACAGAGAGTATTAATACACAAGAACCTATACATACAAACACTAAATAAGAACCACAGTAATTAAGTTATGTAAAAATAGGTCACAAACATATACTGATCGTAACATCTAACTTCCCCCTTTTGGCATCATCGAAAAGTTCACAGTTCATGAACCTACTCAACTTAAATTAAGTAAAGTTGAATCTAGTGCCATAGGCAGCTAGGCAACCTTTTAAGTCAGGAACCCGCTTCAAATAGAAAATACTGGCAAATAGCATTAAAGGATACTAAACATAATAAGGTGCCAAACCGGGCTCAAACATCCAAACATAACATGAAAATATTACATCACCAAAAGTAATAATTGTCTTAAACATGCCAAATCAAAAGAACTAACTAAGGGACATGAGGAAGGGACTGGTTCAGAACTGGGGGAATATCAGAGATATTGAAATGGGTAAACAACTTGGAAAGACGAGCAGAATTCCCTTGTCTCTCCCGTTCCAGCACAGCATTAAGCCTAGTATTTTCAGCATTCAACCAGGCGAGCTTCTCCGTCTGCCTCTCAAGTTGTCTCCGGTAAACCTCCACCCTTCTGTCCACACAAGCACCATGCACTTCTACAGCTTTCTCAGCTAAGTTCACTGGTTCATCAGCAGGTTCACCATCCAACACATAGTCACAAGACTTTAGATTGTTCCTCCCAAACAGATCATTGTGATCCGGCTCAGTCCATTTTGCAGCAAGCACCCCAAAGAACCCAAACACTTTTCCCAAGAGAAACCCATAACTAAGGCATGCTTTCCCATGCCCATATCAGCCACCCTACCTATGTGCTTAATCATTAGCGCAAGCAGATTTATACAAACCTGTCTATCTAACAGGTCCATATATGTAAAGTAAAGAAAGTTAGCCTCACTTTTGTGCTCCGACCTTTGCAACAGGTTCTTTAGCACAAATTCGAATAGTAGCTAATATAAGGATTCCATTGCCTTTTTCTTGACTTGTGTAGTCCTTGAGAGTCTGGGCTTCCCAGTAAATTTCCTGAACACCTCCAAAGTGGACACACTATCACCTCTCGTCGGCCACGATTTTCTCAAATACTCACTGTAGCCCTCAGAAGGAACACCTAACATCACGCCCAACTCGTCACAATGAACTGGATCACCATACCTTTCACAATGGTAGTCACAATCCCCTTGCTAACTGTGCAGTTTGTGTAAAATTCCCGAACTTCTTGCTTATACAGCTTACGGGTTTCATCCCAAAACAGGTTCAACCAATCTTGAGCATTCAGCTTTTCCTAACTCAAGGTCAGTGAGAATGTTTCCCTTTACCAGAGGCAATCTCCTGAAATACTCCATTCTTTTCAACTTTTCTTCCTTACCATCATCAACTATCAGTGTCACCTTTGAATCTCTCTTGCGCGCCTCAAGTTCTTCAAAAGCCTTCTCCTGCTATTCCCTTACAGAACCTCGAGTAATAGGTTTCCTACCATGACCACCAGCTTTCTTACTACACTCACCAACATTCATCACAATTTCCACAACTTCCCATTTTAGAACTACCCATACACTCAACTCTTTTTACTAACCTTCTTCTTTTCTTAGATTTTGCCTGCACAACTTCCACATGCCTTTTCTCCAACTTCTTTTTGTTTGACTAGACGAACTTTCCAGGTCTTGAGGAGTTGGGTTAAGCCTTTTATCATCTGGCAACACCATGTTCAGGGGCTCTGTGTAACCTACACCGTCCAGCTTTTCATCATAATTATCAATGTCCTCTAGATCTGCATCATTACCAGCCACAGACTCAGTGTGCGAACCAGGTTCTTCAACTGGATCCTTGGCTAGTTCAGTAGAATCTTTTGCATCTCCCTCTCTAACTACTGCCACTTTATTCAAAGGACCAGTCACAGTAACGAGTTCTTTGACTGGTTCCTCCAATGACTTATCACCTAAACCACCCTCTGCCTGTTTAGATTTTTCACTTTCTTTTTCTCCTACCACCTCTTTATCTGCTTCAGTACCTTCAACCACAACTTTTTTTCCTAAATCTACTATAGGCTTAGGGGCTATGCTACTTTCAACAATAACGGTAGTAACATGGGAACTAGGGTTTACCTTTTTATTTTCTTGGATGAGTTCTTAAATCATCCCAACCTTTTCTTCTACAACCGCAATGCAAAAGTGCCTGTTATCACACGGGCTAAAGTCGTCCCATTGTAGCGCAAACAACCATCTACTACGGATGCAACCTAAACCGCCATCTATCGGCGCACAACATACGTAATTGTCCAGTGCAGGCTCGCTGATAAACATTCTTAAATAATTAGAATATGCAGGATGACCAATCAGAGGAATGCACGCGAAGTTCTCGAAGAAATTAGTATCATTCTTGGTCAAAGAGACTACGAGTCTCAAGGAGTCAGTAAAATATCTTTTCATATCCACACCGCTTTCACTTTCTAACTGCTTGCATCAGCACTCAGCAGGGGGGGTACTGATTGTGTGGGAAAAAATATGCCACCTATTATTATGAAATATGATTCCAACTGGCGAGATTAAACTTATATCACAAGTCACCGAGCACAGAGGATATACGCCGGCTCCTGGAGCCAACGACCATTTAGGCGGTACGATCATAGAACGCAGGGTATACATCCCGCCGCCTAAGGTTTACAGTCTCCTAGTTAGGGTTTAGTATATACCACCTCCTTGATTTATAGGCCTAGAGCCTTATTAGTATTTGTAATTTACCTTATTTATGACTGGGTATCACTACTATAAATACCATTTTTACATTGTATTGTACATCAAGGAATTCACCACAGAATTTGGTTGTTCTCAAGGAATAAGAATTATTTTACCTTTTCTTGCTTATTTCGTCTTGCTTTACTTATTACCGTTTCCATCATATTTACTTACTTTTCCACCGTAATTACTGTATTGCTTGTGACCTCAACCATAATCAATTGTTTAACCTAGACGTACAATTTTAGGCATAAACAATGTCGCCTACTATTATGGAGATACGAGTCCATCTGGCAAGACTAGACTTATCCTACAAGTCATCGGGCGCAAAGGATACATGCCTGCTCGTCGAGCTAAAGACTGTTCAGGCGGCACAACTATAGGATGCAAGGCATACATCCTGCCGCCTAAGGGTTACAGTCTCCTAGTTAGGATTTCATATATACCACCGCCTTGAGTTTACAAGCTCATAGCCTTATTAGTTTTTGTATTTTACCATGATTAGGACTGGGTAAATCTCTACTATAAATATCCCTCCTTTCATTGTATTGTACAATCAAGCCATTCACACATAGTCTGGCTATTCGCAATGAATAATACTACTCCCTCTGTCCCAATTTATGTGGCACCATTTCCTTTTTTGTTTGTCCCAAAATAAGTGGCACCTTTCCTTATTTGACAACTATTTAATGTATCATCTCTATTTTACCCTTGTTGGGCCCTACATACTTTTAAACCTACCAACAACTTTTTTATTACTCTAATCTTCTCTCTCTTACTTTTTCAAGGGTAAAATTGATACTTAACAAGGTCAACCTCTATTTTCTTAAACTCCGTGTCCGGTCAAATGGTGCCACATAAATTGGGACGGAGGGAGTATTTACTTTCTTGCTCATTACTTTTCTCTCTATTTACTTACTTTTTCCATCGTTGATACTATATTGATTGTGACCCCATCCTAAATTTAATTGTTTAACCTAGACATCCAATTTTGGGCATAAACAATACAGGGGTAATGAAACAGTGTCTATTCTACCTTCAACATCATAGCTACGTTTCTATACCCATCCAGTACCTTGTTGTACTTGTATCCCAGATGTGTGAATGTCTCATGTACTTTCTGCCATTTATCATCGCTCCATGTCCCCACCAGTGAGCGCATGTACTCCATAAATGCGACTATGGGCATATCACGCCCATCTCTGTTCACACTATTCAAGGATTCCATAATGTTTGATGTCATTATAAATCCCCTATTTACTGTTGAATGCACTCTCGACCACTTATGGTAGCCAATATTTACCAAGTATGCTTTGACCCGTTTATCTATTTTCCACCTCTTTTATGTATTAAACTCATGTATGGTGTATGCCTTGGCCAAACTGAAGAATGTCTCATGGAGCTTCTCTTCACATTTCTTGAACATAATCTTGAGGTTGTTCCACAAGTGCCATATGAATGTATAGTGTGGGACTTGCAGATATACGATTTCAGTAGCCTTGATTATGCTCTCATTACGGTCCGAGACAGCGCACATGTTTTCCCTCTCACCGTAAGCATTTTTGAACCTCTCGAAGAACCACTGCCATGAGGTATCATTCTCCAAATCGACAATCGCGTAGGTAGTATGCTCCATATGGAAAGAAACAATAAGATACATATTTGAAATAGTATGATACAAATACAAATCTAAAACAATATGCTTCAAATAAAAAGCCGAAACAATAAAATATGGGGCTGAAACAGCCTGATACCAACGTGAAACATTCTGATACACCAGGCAACAAAGATACAAATATAAAGCTGAAACAATCTGATTCAAATAAAAAGCTGAAACTATAAAATATGGGGATGAAACAGCCTGATACCAATATGAAACAATTTGATATAACAGGAAACAAAGATAGTAGGCACAAGTAACACTAAGAAACAGGCAGCAGAGTTCAAAATATTACATGATGCATCTAATGTACTAGCGGCTAGGAATGTCCCCTTGTGTGCTGCTTTAAGGAAGCTACCATCAAAGACCACGATTGGCTTGTAATGCTGAATTCCCTTTATTGAATCATGAAAATATACACAAGCGTACTTGAAGAAATGATCTTCAGACACTTGCAAACCAACAATCGACCACGGGTTTATTTGCTCTAACATATACAAGTAGCTTGGTAGCTTCTTGTACGATTCAGTCAGGTCTCCTCTGATCATTACAATGGCCATTTATTTTGATCATCATGCCTTCATGTATTATATCTGTACATCGTAACACCTCTGCATATCCTCCATTATCTTTTTAGGCTTGTCGGTCGACTTTGGGTCAATCAGCCTGTCCTTAATCTCCTTAAGATATAGTTAGACACAGACAGATACATTCTAGTTGCTAAACTATAAAAACACAGGAAAGATATAGCGTGAAACAAACTGATACAATATGATACAAAACACAAAATACAGAGATTGCGGACACACAGAAGACACATATTGGATACAAAGATATTCAGAATATCTCTTAGACTCCATATGATATAGTTAGACACAAACAGATACATTCAAGCTGCTAAACTGTATAAAACATAGGAAAGATACAGTGTGAAACAAACTAATACAATATGATATAAAACACAAAATACAGAGATTGCCGATAGAAAACACTGAGATTTCTAACCTTGTTGCACTTGGTCTCTCAACCTTAAACTGAACCTTCTCTCTTATTGCAAATCGTTTCATTGCCATCACTATTATCTTTTTATCAAGGTACACTTGGCCCTCTAACATCTCTCTCTGCGCACCATATATAATTACCGCAACCTCATCCACCCTATGCTCGTCACAAGTTACTTTAATCAGAAGTTCCACTATTTCAGCATTGTTTATAACTGTATCATCATTGTTTTTGTCTGTAGCCCGAATGTTTCAGTTTGTGTCAAGACCGTTTCTTTCTGTATCAGGACTGTTTCTTTCTGTATCTCTACTGTTTATGCTTTGTCTATCACACCAGATACCTTGATCCTCAACAATGTCATCAAGCGTGATACAAAGCAGATACATTTTGATCCTATTTTTTTCCAATTTTAATCTTGTATACACTAAACCCCCATATAGTTGTGAATATCTAAATCCAGACCTTTTTCTATTACTCTATACTTTGTTTTAACTATTTTCCTCGTCAGATCAATTTTCAGTTGTTTCGCAATTGTATCACGAAGTATCTCAAAAGTTGCTTAGGAATTTATTGCAACTACATCGACAAAAAAATTGACATAGTTGTCGAATTTGTCCCATCGTCCATTATGCTTTAACAGAATACATATATGTGCCATTGAAAACAAATTCTATTGTAAAGTTTCAATTTTTGTGTTTAAATTGTGGAAACGTGTAGAAATAGAGGAGAAAAACCAGTAGCATTTGTAAAGTTTCAATCTTTTATTTGTTCGAATGTGTAGAACAAAGTAGACACGATTTGAGAAGAGGAAGAAGAGGAAGAAGCGCGAAACAGAACTAATTTGGACGGAGAATCGAGATCAGAGTAGAAAGCAGAAACAGAGGAGAAGAGAGCGCGAAAGAAACAGGGTTTCAGCGCAGCAATTGAAACTGAACGAAAAAATATGGAAAAAACTATTTATACCTTTCTATTTTGCTAGGATAAATATTGCTATATGCTGTAATTTATAAAATATTGCTATTTTTTGTAATACATGGATGTAGGTTTGTATATATGCGTAAAAAATCTATATTTCATGGACGAAATATCTTTTCGTTCCTTTTTTTTTTTTTTTGTGAAGCATATCATTATAGGCCCTTATTTGGGCTCAGGGTACAATTGTTGGATCGCAACATGTACTTTTATCCCTGGTTATAGTTTTTTGTCTCCACTTAAGAATGGTTTAGCAAAATGGCCTAGGGGGGCAACACTTCAAGTTATAAATTGACAAGTGCTACCACGGGTGCAGCACTTCAAGTTATAAGCTGCCTATGAAGAGATTAAAGAGGTAAGTGCTGCCGAGGCAACACTTCAAGTTATCTTGGAGGGCGGGACAACATTTAAAGTTATTTGGGAGAATGTTGAATGAGATAAAAGGTCAAGTACTACCATGTGGGCAACACTTACTTAAAAGGAATGTCAGGATGTGAGCATCAATATAAGATTTGTAGGGTCTTTCCGTCCGCGAGGTAGCACTTCAAGTTATCTGGGAGAATGTTGAAAGAGATAAAAGATCAAGTGCTTCCACGGGGACGACACTTACTTAAATTTAGCAGATGCCATTCTTGCAAACTATTTTAAATGGGGACAGTTATTCAAACCATTGCCATCACTGTCATAGTTGTGTAGTTCTCTCGTTGGATTGACAATAAGTGGGCCCTTGAGTTTTAAATCATGATAGACTTTGGGCTTAATTACAATGTATGTCAATGTAGGGCACTTTTTTTTTATAAAAAACATGACAATATTTTGTCACTTTACCAAACATAACAACATTTTTAGAAATGCTACTAAACATGTCATAGAAAACCTTAGATCTCATTCTCTATTTTCACACTTTTCTCTCCCCACACCACTGATTTCGCGCTGCCGGAGACATCCCCACCCTTCCGCCGTCGTCTCCGGCAACCCCATCCCCTTCACTGCTAAATTGTGCACTGCTGCGTGGCGCGATGCTCCGTCGCGAGCTGCTGCGACACTGACGAATAGCCACAGTTTTCTCTCCGTAGTTTGTTGTGTCGTCTCCGGCGGATCTAGGCTCCTCCGTCAGCAACATGGGTGTGGATACTCATCGTAGGAGCTATTGCTAATTTACTTTTTTTTTTCTTTTTTACTTTTTCCGGTGACTACAACAGCGTGGGTGCTTAGTAAGGTGTATATGGACCGTATGGCGGTGGTTTCCTATGAGGAATAGGCGGGGGTGCTGCGTTGCTCCTTTCTTTTTTATTTTTTGAATTTTCTGGTGGGACACGGCGGAACCACGACGATGATGATGTATATTTGGTAGCTATTGGTTGTATGGAATGTATGACACATGTATTTTTATTGTCTGTACGGTGTATGCCCTGTATATACAACGTATATACACCAGACATACAATGGATATACAAGTCATACACTTCATATATTAACCCCTTACATTTGTATGTGTACTGTGTATAAAGTGTGTCCAATGTTTTGAACCTCCATACAATAAAAATACATCGTTCATACACAGTGTATACACATTCCATACAAAAAAAAACTTTTCCGGCGAATGCTGATAGAAGCAAGATCTAGGGTTTTTAGCACTCTTTTATGTATTTTTGCTATGTTTTGATTAAATGGGATTTAGCTTGTATACTTTTGTAAAAAGCGCTAGACTTTGAGGTCTTTTATTACCAATTTAGTCTCTATGAAAAATCAACGGGGAAGTAACAACAGAAAATACATAACACGAGAACAAATTATTGTGCGAAAAGTATTATTATGCAAAATAACAAAACAATACTTCCTATGTTATTTACGTCATGCCGACACTAGCTAACCCTGTGGAGATGACGCCACAGGCAATAACCATTGGCTCTATAAATAACGCAGGCTTATGATCCATTTTCTTACAACATCTACTTGAAATTTTATTCCCTATTTGTTAAAGGCAAATGGCATCCTGGAAGAAGCTAATTCTCCTTTTGGCTGTCTTGTATGCAGTTGTAGTTCTCAGTTCCTCCGGTATTGATGCTACAAATCATCAAACAAGTGGGTCGTCTTTCTCCCTCTCCTTCTTCGTTATTCACATCTTCTTCGTCCTACAGCATTAAGTTTTACTATGAAACAAAGTTGTATTTCCCTTTCTTGGTTTAGCCAAAAAAAAGTTACTACCTATATTTTAATTTATAATCATAGCTTGATTTGGGACGGTGTACTGAAAATAATAATTATTGAAATTTTAGGTCCCAAATATGCATAACATTTGTTTGGTAATAAATCTTTTGAAATTTGACCATCATATTTGTGTACCTAAACAACTTCTTACTAAGGATAAAACGAAAGGGTTAGAATTCCACAATACTCACAGTTTCAAACTTGTTTGCAGAGCTGCCAGCGAGAAGCACTGAGAAAAGCGGTGCTGTGATGATGGGGGATTATGAGTACCCGCCGCCGGCTTCAAGCTATGGGACCTTACCGAGCCCTGATTGTCCTGGTTGTTATGGTAGAAGATTTGGTGCAAACGGAGTTCATGGCACTGCTATAGCCAAAGCAGAGAAGGATAGTCCTAAGAACTGAACTACGTGCTTCTATTTTGATATAATATGTTTGAACTTTGTTCAAGAATAAGGCTTCTATTGTCGATATTCTAGTCTTTATAATGTATTCCTCTACTGTTAACGTTTTAGTGTACTACTTTTCTCTAAACTCGAGTCATCTTTTCTCTCTTCATCTATGTAGTGCTTCTTTGAGTTCTCTCTCAATTGGAGCTAACATAATTTTAAAGCGGAAAAGGGTCAAATTTACCCTTAAACTAATCGAAATTCAACATATTTACCCTCCGTTACGAGTTCAGTTTGCCCATGCCCTCAACGTTATTAAAACTGGGGCAAAAATACCCTCCATCAGACGGAAGCATCTGACTTGCCACTCAACCAGCTGATTTGGCAAACACATGGCCACGTGTGCGCCAAATCAGCCACGCAGAACCCCACTTTTTTACCCAAACCCGATCTTCTCTTATACAAAGAACAGAAACATTTCCTTTAATGGAGATTTGAGAATCAAAATTAAGGTATTTTCTCCCCAATCAATGTATGCTTGATTCCTTACGTCGAGTTTAGTTCAGACCATAATCTTTCTCTTTTCCAAAGATTTAGTTCAATATGTCAAGTTGTTCAAGTTCATATTGTGATTCATCGAGGAGGTGTCGATGTGGCTTAGTTGCTCGTCATTACACTGCTTTTACCACTGGGAATGCTGGTAGGCGGTTCGTCAAGTGCCCAAAACTTAAGGTTGGTATCCTAAAGATTGTAAAGTTTAGATTTTTAGATTGTACGGCTTTTTGTTTATGTTGTCGCTTTGATTATAAATGCAATTTTCCATCTTAACAGAATGAAGGATGTGGTTTTTGGGAATGGGAAGATGACCAGTTACCTTCTAGAGTTGCTGATTTGATACTCGGATTGAAAAAAAATTTGGATGGTGTTAAGGAGGAAAGGGATACTTTGAAGAAGAAGGTGGCTTATTTGGAAGGTATTAGCAGCAATGGACCAATTGATGATGATGGAACTGTTCGGAAGTTGAAAGAAAAGCTTGTTTTCCAGAAGATCATCATGTTTATGATGTTAGGTTGCATTGTTGGTTTGATTATTTCAATGGTGATGAAGTGAAGATGACCAGTGATTGATCGATGCTTATCTGTGCTAGCCAAATTATTTTAGTGTTTAGGTGATGAACTGTTTAATTTCTCTCTAATGGCGTTTAATTTTAGTGTTTAGATGTAGTCTTAATTTGATGTAATGAAGATGAATATCTATGTTAAAACTGATCTTAATTTGTGGTTCTTAATTTGATGCAATGAAATGGTGTTTGCAATCTATGTTGATTTATGCAGAAACAAGCCAAAAACAAACTTCAACATCATAACAACTGCATTAGTTCATAGACATAGTAAAATAATTCTTAATTAGACTTAGTCAGATGCTACATAGTCATAGACAACATCTGATTTTACAAACTAATATAAACTGAAACTTTAAAAATTAGCAGCCTAAAAATACTTAGAAATCGGTTGAAACATAATAAAATAACTAAACATAGATTCGTAAGTAAAATAGCACTTCACATGTCCGGTGGAGAACCCGGTGGAGTAGAGAAAATAGTGGGGTCAATATTCGCCTCAGCAAGTAATCCACGGAGCATACGCTTCATCCGTCGTATGTCCCTCCTATAGTCCTCAACAAATTGGACAAACCTGTTCTCTAGTCCAATAACTTGATTTTGCACATCGTTGATATACATAGGCAGTTGATCCATATCTGCACCTAGTGCTGCAATATCTTGACGAACATGTTCTATCTCTGTTGTTCTTGGCTCTCTACGATCAGTTGCAGGCGCCCTAGGATGTCGACTTCCTCTTCGAGGCATATTGTCCCTACTGTTGCTTGCTGCTTTGGTTACTGATTTGGGGTACTGCTTTGGTTACTGTTTTTTGGTGTATTTGGAAGACAAACATTCACTTATATATAGGCTAGGGATTGTGCCTCTTCACTTGCACTAAGTGCCTATTCACACTATGTGCCTATTCAGTTCAAAAGGTTGCAATTGAAGAGGTTCATTCACAATTCACACCCCTTCAATTTTCGGCACATTCATACCATAACTGCTGCACTTTCACACACACCAATTTAATGACAGAAACAACAATTTAATGGCATAAAACAGATGTAGTAATAAACATTAACGGCAGTTACATTAATCCCATAAGCTAAAGCCAATAACCATCATATGCTAACTGCCAAAGCTGTTCAACAGCTAAGCAAACAAACCAAAAAAAAGCTGGCTATACATGCCAAGCTTAAACAGTGTTTCAGTCTGCTACCAACTTAAAGACCTAATTACTGAGAAAGTGTATCCAAAATACATGCCAAGTATGACACAAATATCCAAACACAAACTGAAATAAGCATCCCAATTTACATGCCAAATTCAGCAAAAACTAATAAGCCACATGCCAATATTTCAAGCCATAGAAAAGTCTTCATCTTGAAGTGCAGGTCCCCTCCTTGACCTCAATTTCTGTCTCTTCCTCAAAGCTTCAAGTACCATTTGATTAGATGTAACAGCTGCCTTACCCCTCCAAGTTACAGTATCTGGCTGAAATGGTAAATTGCTTGGTACTGCCACTCCTGTGTTTGGATCTCCAGAAGATTGTATCCTCCTCCTTCCAGTTGGTTCCCTGAACATCATCTTCCTTTCTGCAATTCTAGTTTGGGTCTCAGAAAGAACCATTGGTCTCAGGTCTGGGTCTGAAGAAGAACCCACATCAGGACCATAACTAGAATACTGTGTAGCAGCTTCATAACCTTCATCCACACTCTGCATTTCCACATCCACATCTGATCCAGCAGCTGAGCTTTGTGTCACAGGTTGCCTTGAATTTGAAGCTTCAGGATTCACATTTTGACTTGAAGCCTCTCCAACAGGCTACACATGTATGAAAATCAAGTCAGTCCAATGTAATAACAACTAGTAATAATTGAAAGTTTAAAACATTACCTTGTGACAACCCTTCCTATTGTGGTTTGGTTCACCACAGTTACTGCAGAACATGATAGTTCCCTTCCTTGATGCAACCCATGGTCCTTTTCTCAATCTTGCCTCATCTGGTTCCCTTGCTCTCTTAGTCTTTGGCCTGCCCACAGTCCTTGACACTTCTGGAGGTTCCATAGCTTGAGAAGGATCAACTCTCCAGAATTTTTTCCCTCTAACAGGCTGCATTTTGTGCTTGTATGTCAGTGCATATGCCTCCCTACTAAGCCACCAATGCATTTGTGCCACAGGGTCTTGCTTCTTGTGTAGAAAAGCTTTTATAGCATGGGGACAGGGTATACCAGACAGATCCCACACCCTACATGTGCATTTTTTCATTTCAAGGCATACAGTATGCCTGTCATCACCTTCTGACACTTCATAACCATTATCACCATTGAATTCAACTTTGCAATGGTGAGCAATTGCCCTATAGTCATTGTACAACCTCATACAGTAGGGACTGAACTGACCCTCCCATGTCCTCATCTTATCTTCATTAGTTGCTAGTAGCTTCATAACCTTTACCCTTATCTCTTCCAGCATGTTGATGATAGGCATATACCTTGCATCCAGAATCCAGGCATTAAATGACTCAGTGAAATTGTTGTCAACCATCATATTTTTGCATGTTGTATCAAAATATGCCCTGCACCAAGCTTGGACAGGCCACTTTTGTAAGTCAGCTGCAGCTTTAGCATTCAGTTCACCCAGCTTTTCTAGTTGGTCTTTGAAATCCTCTTCATATGTACTCCAAGAACACCACCACATGTACTTCTTCATTTCACCACTCCTCCATCTTTTACTCCAATTGGCTTCAATGTGCCTCATACAGAATCTGTGATGAGCTTCAGGAAGCACCACTCTCACAGCCTCCAACAGTCCCTATGAGATAGAACAACATCAAAATAAGTTAATAAAAAGTTGAACAATTAAAAGGATTATAAGGAATGTAAAAAAAATAAAAGCATAATGAAACAGCACCTTTTGCATGTCTGATATGAATGTCACTCCCTTTCCACTACTCAGCTCCAATGACAGCCTCAAATGTTCAATAAACCAGGTCCAGGTCCTTGTTGTTTCCCTGTCTACTACTGCCCATGCAAGAGGGTAAAACTGTTGCATAGAATCTTGTCCCACTGCTACCAACAAACAACCTCTATATCTACCCCTCAGAAAAGTACCATCTAAACCAATCAGTGGTCTCAACCCTGCCTTCCAACCCTGCTTCAGTGCCTGGAAGCAAATGTACATTCTCAAGAACTTCCTTTTACCTTCCTCAAGAGCATCCTTTGAAATATTAATGTACACATCACTTCCAGGATTGGTCTGCTTTAGTTCTTGGCCATAAGCATGCAATTTCCTGTAGTCATCAAGATAACTGCCTTCCAGCTTCTGTAAAGCTAAGTTCTTAGCTCTTTTCAGCTTTGAACCATCCACATTTAGATTGAGAGTAGACTCCAGATGGTTTTTCATCTCCTTTATCCTGTACTTGGGCTCTTTTTGCACTTTACCCTTAAAGTAGTAGGCTAAAGTAGTGGCATCTGCCCTGGGGTTCTTATAGCAAGGAAAACATTTGTGCTCTGGTTCCAGTGTTTTAATTGAAAAACCAGAATCTCTCCCATCCTTAGAGATTAAACACACAAATGGACAGCCATCTTCACATTTGTACCTAACCCTAGTCCTATCACTTTTCAAGACCTTGAGACCATAGCCATTAGCCAAAGCATACAGATTCACAACCTTTCTAGCTTCTTGAATATCCTTAAAGGTCATACCCTTTTCCAGTTCTTTAAACCCATCTAATTTGTCATTTATAACCCTTTTCTTCTGTTTTTTATAAGTTTCAAGTTCTTCAGGATCATACTTATTGTCATCAGAGTTCTCATCATCACCTTCCCATTCACCAAGACCAAGTTCACATTCAGAAGCTACATCAACATCTACAGAGAATGACTCTGTATGATGTGTAATGTTTTGGGCAAAAACCCTCAAGTCAGTTGAGTCTACAGCAAAGAAATTTATTTCATTGAACTTTTTAGTGAATAAACATCCAAGACTCCTCATGCCATCATCTCCTTCTATTATGTAATACCTACCCGAAGGTCCAGTCACCAGTAGCTGTTTAACTTGGCTAAACCCTAGATGTTCTGTGAACTCCTCACAAATATCATCATAATAAATTAAGCAGCTATCAAACCCCTCCAGCTTATGCACATACTTTCTAGTATAAACTAATTCAGGTGAAATGACCCATTCACCCCCGTAGTGGAATACCAAGTCGACTTTGTCAATCATCTTCATCAGTTGTCACATGCAAGGAAACATATAAAATTAACGGAAAAGGGACCACTACAACAAAGTAACAAATTAAAGATTCGGAAAAGGGTCGGCGACAATAACAAATAGGCAGGACCACAACCAAACCCCACAAACAAACCCCACCAACCCTACAAAGTCGCAATTTTTATCTATTTACTATATTTAAGTTTGTTTTTTAGTCATTAAAGATCAAGCAAAACGGTACAATTCACAAACACAAACCCTAAAACCCAACAAACACATTTCCAGATTAAAACGAGTAAAATAATTACATACCTTCACTATATAACACGAAAATACTTCAGATTTCACAATGCCTTAATCTAGATTTCACTTCATTAGCCGGTGGGGTTAGCTTAATTGGGTTACAAGAGGAAAAATTGGGTTAAGTTTAACGAGGGGAAGTAAAAAGTGGGGTTAGCTTAATTGGGTTGGGGTAAAATAAAAGGAGTGGGTCGGGTTTGGGTAAAAAGATCGGGTTTGGGTAAAAAAGTGGGGTTCTGCGTGGCTGATTTGGCGCACACGTGGCCATGTGTTTGCCAAATCAGCTGGTTGAGTGGCAAGTCAGATGCTTCCGTCTGATGGAGGGTATTTTTGCCCCAGTTTTAATAACGTTGAGGGCATGGGCAAACTGAACTCGTAACGGAGGGTAAATCTGTTGAATTTCGATTAGTTTAAGGGTAAATTTGACCCTTTTCCGATTTTAAAGTGTCTATTGGAGTTAACACAAATTTAAAGTTTAATTTTTCCGTTCATAGTTGTTGGAACTTAAATATGCACTGTGTGAAGAATGTACTAGAAGTTCAACATGTAAAATAGATCCTTTATTATGGGTGATTTCTTTATTTTTTTCTCTATAAATACTCCTAATTATATGCGTAAATTAAAGAGCATCATTACCCTAAATTATGCAAATGAATTAATATCGTTTACACTTCCAATTTTACTCTAAAAATTAATCTCAGGCCTCAATTATGAAAATTCTCCCCCCTTTATCGTACACAATTTCTATTACCCTTAATATTTTCCTTCCCCATTTATGTGATTATATTTTTATAGTATTGTTATATATATTTTTTACAGATGTTCTACATGTAATTTACATAATATTATATCCTATTTTAGTAACTTAAGTTCATTAATATTATAAATAATATAATATTTTTTATGAATTTATTACATAATAACACAATTTATGATTTTTATTTTAGTATTAAGTGCACTAAGTATGTATAAGAACATAATGTTTCTCTCTCCCTTTGTCTCTCGGTGTGTAAATGTATTTTTACTTAAAATTTTCCTTCTTGCTTATGCTCTATCATAGATATGGCTTTTCAGCTTTTGATAATCATAAATAAAAGTATTAACTTCAAATCCATTTAAGTATAAATATATGATATTTTTAATTTGGTGTAAAATCTACCTTTCTTTCAATTTTTTTTTATGTATTGCACGCATCAAGTTGATTTGAAATTATTATTTTTTTAATTGTGTGATAGACTAATTTTAAATTTGATTTATAGTAAAAATTTATGATATAAGAAAATTATTTTAATCTAACTTTGTATGTTCATTTCATTTATTTCATTACTGGCGTCATTAATATATACATCATATTATTATTCCTTACTATTTTTTTTTTGAAAAATAATATTTATTCATTTTATAGGTTAGCGTAAATATACATATAAAAGAAATATTAATTATATTAAAGATGTAAAAAGATAAAACTTGATAATCTAGAGGATAAAGTAGGTATTTTCAAAATTTATTTGAGAAAAATGGGGAGAATGACTATTGTTTATACTTAAGAAGGGAGTTTGATTTTTAAAACTAGGTTGGGAGTGAAAATAATTTTCACCCTACACACGGCATGTGGTAAATTTTTTTGACAGAAAAAACAGAAACTAGCACTGCTAGCAAAAAGGGCGTTGGTATGTCCTATTTGTTCATCGGTAGTTTATCTTGATATGAACTGTACTATGCTACACAATGCATCTGGCTTTAATTACCAAATGAAAGACTTCCTTTAGAAAGACCATCTTTAACTAGATAGATGATCTGTTCTTTCAACACCTCAGGTTAATTTATCAATCATAGCAGTATGAGGATCCATGTTAATGAATGTTGTTGAGACTATCGCATTCTTCATAATTGTTCTCATCTATATTGTCATACTCATAAGAAAATTTTGTCTAGAGGAGGAGATTTCGTCTTTATTAAGAGCTTAAATTATTTCTTCATCAACCTCACACTGATTTGTTGTTCCAGTGTGAAGGATGTATCATAACTTTCTTTTCTTTACGTCTGGGCATTCTATTTTATAATGACGAAATCTGTCATTACAGATGAAGGTTAAAGTCTCAAAGGCAATCCTATTTTGTTAGGCGGTAATCATAAATATATATAGGATCTTAACATATTACGTAATTTTAGTAGGTTAGCAATGTATACATCTTTTAATTCTCTAAAATATTTTTTTAACTTTTAATGACAACACATTATGTAGCGACAATTTTGTCCTTTCACCCACAACCAAAACTTTTCTGGGTAAGTTAAAAAAAGGTCCCAAGCAAATCTTATAGTAATAAGGAAAAATGCCTCAAGTTTTTTTTAATAGGTAAAGAGTCCTCAATTAGGATAAGTGCTAATGGTCTAAAAGGTGTCTACAAAATTAACCCCCAAATTTTTAAGTTTATACTTTACACCCTCCAACATAACCCTCCCCCCCTAAAATAGGAAAAAAAAATAATTTCCCTCCCAAAAACCCCACCCTGCCGTCCCCTACCTCCCCCTCACTACTCCGCCGCTTTCGACGGCTTTCCGGTCGGATTCTTTACTTTTTTGGTTCACTATCAGCTCCCCAAAGTAGATTCAACCACAATTTTCAAGTATATTGTGTTTTTGCAACAGATTTGTTCTAAAAAAATTTGGGAATTTTCAAAATTTGCTTAGCTATTTCCATCAACAATCTCAGCTATTCCTCGTGGATTTCAGCCACATTTGCTTTCTGGTAAGTGTTCTTAAACTTTATAGTTAAGAAATTTGATTTGAAGCCCCAAGCTACCGGATTGAAAAATTCCATGAACTGGGGTTGGTTTCCCTTCAAATATCCGTCGACGAGATGTTTGATGTTTAAACATCTCGTTAATGTTTTTGTGCACATCGTATCATATGTTTAAACATATGTGGCTGCTGAGTGTATGTTTAAACCATTAAGTATTTGGACTTATGTTTATATATTTG
This sequence comes from Petunia axillaris subsp. axillaris, assembly GCA_029990575.1. Lineage (NCBI taxonomy): Eukaryota > Viridiplantae > Streptophyta > Magnoliopsida > Solanales > Solanaceae > Petunia > Petunia axillaris. The sequence goes on from JARKNS010000007.1 coordinate 34,306,554, forward strand.
GGATGTGTTTGGTAGTCCTGAACGATATCTAAACATCATTGAGGATGTTTAAACAAACATTTGGACTTATGTTTAAACATCCTCAATGATGTTTAGTAGTCATGAACGATATCTAAACATCATTGATGATGTTTAACATCACTCTAAATGTTTAAACATTTTCATTTATGTTTAAACACCCTCAATGATGTTTAGTAATCCTGACTGATATTTAAATATCATGCATGATGTTTAAACATAATCATATGTTTAAACATTTGTATCGATGTTTAACAATCTTGAATGATATTTACACATTACTCATGATGTTTAAACATTCATATCGATGTTTGAAGCAGTACCGAAATTTTTTGTGAGTATGGCTTCTATAAACAACTGCATTATGGAATTTATGCTATTAGGACCTAATGTAGACCCTCTTTGTATCTTCAGGACAAATAATGGGGCCCGTATTATTGGTAGTTGATTATCAAGGCGAATGGGTAGATAAAGCTAACTGTTATGTTTGGGTTCCTATTGTGAAAGAGAATAGACATATTCTTGTTAGTAAGGAGATTATTTATAATGAGTTGGTTGAAAAAATCATTCAAAGTTGGGGAATTTTTGATGATCCGAGGGATCTTTCTATTACGTACTTGTTGAGCATCGCAAAGCAAAAGAATGCACCCTCTCACATTAGGAGTAACATTGATGTCTCTCTCTTTTTATGGCTGATGTTAATGCATCTGGTGCTAGGCCAAATCTACGGGTAAATGTGGTTCCTCGGACTGAAAATTCTAGTGAACAAAATATGCCAAATCATGGGTTGGATGATATTGGGGAGGAGGCTTCATTAAATATGAATGTGCCTGAGAAGGAAGAAGATAAAGAAGCAGCAGAAAAGCAAGAAGAAAATGAGGTACAGTTTCCTAATTCAATACCATCACAAGGCAACCACATTCGGCCGGACGACACTGGTTTCTACAGAGGGCAAACATTCACGAACAAGCGCAAGTTGGTTGTGTTGTTGAAGCTTGCCGCAGTGAGAGTGCCTTTCTATTTTTTGTATGTGAAGAATAAGAAAAATGTATTTTGTGCGAGATGCGTGGATAAGAATTGCCACTGGTGGATTCGAGCCATGAAGTACAAGAGTTGTGACATGTTTTATATCACAGTCTACAACAACGAGCACACTTGTGGTTCTGAGCATGCTAAAAGCCATAATCCACACGCCACGTGCAATGTTGTTGGATAGTACATGAAGAACATGTTTCATGATGGAAAAACACCATCCACCAAACATATCAAGGATACATTTCTAGCAGAGTTGGGTTGCAGGATAAGCTATTGGAAGTGTTTCAAGGGCAGTAACATTGCAAAGTGTTTGACAAGGGGGGTCACCTGAACATAGATATGCCATTCTTGGTGCGTACAACTATATGATTCAGCAGTCAAATGAAGGAAGCAAGACAACATTACAGCTTGATGAACTGAGGAGGTTTATATACTTTTTTGTTTCTTATGGTGCGTGGCTCAGGGGGTTTAAAACTATTAAAAAAGTATTGGATGTTGATGGAAATTTTTTGACGGGTCCATATGGGGGAGTGTTGTTGTCCGCTGTTGGTCAGAATGCTCAAAATCACATCTTTCCTGTTGTATTTTGTGTAGTTGAAAAAGAGTGCGATGCCGCCTGTGAATTCTTTTTGGAGCAATTGGTCGGAATAGTCCCTGACGATGATAAGTTGTGCATCATCTCTGACAGGCATAGAAGCATTGAAAAAGCTGTCTCTAAGGTTTTTCCATTTGTTAATTATGTTTATTGCATGAGGCACCTTGGTGAGAACTTCCGCACAACTTTTCACTGCGGAGATGTAATTGGTAAATACTCCCTTCGTTTCAAAAAGGATGAACCTATTTCTTTTTTAGTCTGTTTAAAAAAGGATGACCTCTTTCTAAATTTGGAAAGAAATATTCACTTTTACTCATCCCTAGATGATTTGTAGCCACACAAATATCTATAACTTATTTTAGACCACAAATTTCAAAAGTCTTCTCTCTTTATTAAACTCCGTGCAAAGTCAAATGGGTTCATCTAAAGTGGAACGGAGGGAGTACATAACTGCAGCAGAGGCGTAGATAGACATGTGACAAGTATTGGGAACCAAATACATACCAAATTTAGTATCCCGAACACCTCCCTTCTAACCCCTGACCCGACACGCCCTAACCCACATTTTAATGCTCACTCTCCACCAAATAAACTGATTAATTAATTGAAGCTGTTCGTATATATTATGAAATTTTTGCACTATAATTATTAATTCCCAATAAAATTCCAACTTTATAAGTGCTTCACATGTGTTGTGTCATAATTGCCAATTTCCATAAAATTTCTAATGTGAGTTCCAAAATAAAACACCCAAAACATAGCAAAAACATAATATTTTTTTTTTAAAAATCGCACTGTTAAAGCAGATTCCTAACGCAAAGCAGTAATACGTTCATGTAGAGCTTCAAGAATAGTACGTTGCAAAAGCTTTTTATAATTTCTTTTCTTTTTCTTGTTTTCAATCAAAGGTCTGTAGGAGAATTGGGGTTAATGGGTATGGTGAGATTATGGCGGGTTAATGGGTTGGCTTTTTTTGGTTGGGAGAATGATCATGGAGGTATTTGACTGGAAGGTTCGGAGAAGGATTGGATCAGAGAGATGATTTGTTAACTTGGTGTTTTTCCTTAAGTATGATGGTAAGTAGAGGGTTAATGGTTCGGTTCAATCAGTCATTTTAAAATTTTAGTACCATATCAATTTTTCTGTTATTTTAATTTGTGCAACCAAAATTTGAATTTTCAAAATCATCCTAATCACCTCGGTTTCTCTTCGGTTTCGGACGATAGGGTTAATTTTTGGTTTTTTTTTAGATGTAATATAAAACAACCCATAAATAAAGATGATTTTTTGCATACAAATCTATAACATTGTAAAAGATGTGTTATTTTCATTAAAAAAATACGTACGTTCAACGGTTCAAGTTAACAAACCAAAACATTGATTCCATCTACTATGTGAATAGTATTACACACCAATAATGATATCATACTCCAGTTATATATTTTATTAGGTCTAAATGGGATACAAGGCTACTTTTTCAAAGAGTCGGTAAAATGCATAATAAAAAAAGACGACACTAAACATTGAAATTGTTTCAATCGTCAAACTCAAGCTCATTAATTTATTTAATAGATAGCCATGAGAAGTTAATTCAAGTCGATAGGTCCTTCAATCATCGAGTACACTATCGACTTCCCACACTTATCATGATTTGACTATCAAAGGTTACGGTGGGATTCGATTAAAATTTTTTTATAACTTTCCTAACAAAAACGCTTTATTTTTAAAAAGATGGATTTCAAATAAATGCATAAAATGAACAAACTGATTTTTTTAAATAGCTTTTATCCTTTTTTATCTTTCTAGAAAATACTTATTTTTAGACATCAAGATGATTTTTTTTGTTAAACACTTTATAAAACTATTTTTTAATTTTTGTACTAAAAAGTGACATACCAGAAAGAAGAAAGCACAAAAATAATTATCATGAAATTAAACTTTCGTATACATTAAGAAGAATATGAAATATGCACTAAATAAGATTTTTTTTTATATTATGAAAAAAATCAGAAAGTCACAAATTGGTATTCAAATTTTTGAAAAAATATAATAAAAGAAAATGGGTAAAAAAACGTAGTTTTTATACATTCTATGCATTGGGAATATAAAATATAATAACTACAAAGAGAGAGAGAGATAGAGAGAGTGAAATTCAAAATTTGATTTTTTTATTCATGAGGGGTATAATAGGCACAAAAAATATAGGAAATATCCATAATGCCCCCAATTCCCTAGTAAAATGGCTTAATTATCTCCAGTATGGCCATTAGTATCAAGATAGATATGGTCACATATCATTTTCCTAAATTAAATGATAGGACTAAGATGCTTTTTCAATCGACCTGTCTTTTGCCTAGTGAGAGGGGCACTAGGGAAGTATAGTTCAAGTCTAATGTGACAGTTTTAATTCCTTTCCATGGAGTAATTTCATATAGGGTTCCAGTATCCAACTTTGAATGTTTCTCCCAATTTTGTATTTTTATGTAGGTTTCCAAATTTGAATGATCAATACCCGGTTTTCTTCTTCTTTTTTTTTTTTTTTTTGGGTAGATATTAGGTGTACTTTTTTTTAGAAAAGAGGCATGTTTTTGGTCCACACTCTTTTATTTAGGAAACAAAAATTTTTTAAACCTTATTTTTTTATTACATATTTAGTATTTTAAATTGGAAAAGGGTCAAAATTATCCCTATATTATTTTTTATAGTTTCATGCTGCCCTTCGCGGTACATTTTGACCTCTCAAGACCCTACCTTCATACCATTGACTAAACTTACCCTTATTTTAGACGGATAGACGTGTGACAAGTATTGGGAGTCAAACTCATACCAAATTTAATATCCCGAACACCTCCCTTCTAACCCCTGACCTGACACGCCCTAACCCACATTTTAATGCTCACTCTCCACCAAATAAACTAATTAATTAATTGAAGTTGTTCGTATATATTATGAAATTTTCGCATTATAATTATTAATTCCCAACAAAATTTCAACTTTATAAGTGCTTCACATGTGTTGTATCATAATTTCCAAATTCCATAAAATTTCCAATGTGGGTTCCAAAATTAAGCACCCAAAACATAGCAAAACCATATATATATATATTTTTTTTTAAAAAGTCGCACTTTCAAAGCAGATTCCCAACGCAAAGCAGTGATACGTTCATGTAGAGCTCCAAAAATAGTACGTGGCAAAAACTTTTTATAATTTCCTTTCTTTTTCTTGTTTTCAATCAAAGGTCCGTAGGAGAATTGGGGTTAATGGGTATAATGAGATTATGGCGAGTTAATGGGTTGGATTTTTTTGGTTGGGAGAATGATCGTGGAGGTTAGGCCTGGGCATAGAGCTGAGCCAGCTCGGAACTCGGCTCGGCTCGATTGCCTTTTAGCTCGGCTCGGCTCGGCTCATTTTGAAAAGAGGCTCGGCTCGGGCTCGGCTCGGTTTTATTCAAAGTTTGGCTCGGTTCGGCTCGGCTCGGTCAAAGCTCGGTCAAGCTCGGCTCGGTCAAAGCTCGGCTCGACAGAGCTGGCTCGGCTCGGCTCGGTTAGCTTGATTTATTATGTAATTTTCTCTTTAAAATATAACTTTCATTCATTAGTCTCAATTACTAATTTGAAGTCTACTTAATATTTAATATAATTAACAATTGATAAACTTGTACTCTTATCCTTATTTATTTGACATAAACAAATTTATTTTCTCATAATGTAAAGATTAAGCCTACTAAATAGCTGATACTAAAAATCAAATGCAATTCATATTTTTAATTTAACCATTTAATTATTAACATGGTAAAATTTATAACCATAATATTAAAATTTATAAGCCTACTAGATGTTTTAAATCAAATCAAATTAAAATAACTAACACTTTTAACATAAGTTATAGGGTAAAACTACTTATCATATTTTTAACATCATCTCTAAAACTGTTTTTTTAATGATTATGATGAAAAAAAATAAATATTATTTTTTATATTATTAAGTATGAGGACACAAAAGAAAAAGAGTCAACTCGGGCTCGGCTCGGGCTCGGTCAAACTCTAGCAAAGCTCGGTTGAGCTCGGCTCGAGCTCGGCTCGGCTCGGCATAGTTTAAAGCTCGGTTCGGCTCGGCTCAGGCTCGGCTCGACTCGGTAACATAGTAAGCTCGGTTGGGCTCGGCTCGGGCTCGGCTCGCTCGCTCGATGCCCAGGCCTAGTGGAGGTATTGGACTGGAAGGTTCGAAGAAGGATTAGATCAGAGAGTTGATTTGTTAACTTAGTGTTTTTCCTTTAGTATGATGGTAAGTAGAGGTGTTAATGGTTCGGTTCAATAGGTCATTTTAAAATTTTTGTACCATATTAATTTTTTGGTTATTTTAATTTGTGCAGTCAAAATTTAAATTTTAAAAATCATCCCAATCACCTCGATTTCTCTTCGGTTTCGGTACGATAGGGTTAATTTTTGGTTTTTTAGATGTAATATAAAACTACCCATAAATAAAGATGAATTTTTGCATACAAATCTATAACGTTGTAAAAGATGTGCTATTTTCATTTTAAAAAAACGTACGTTCAACGATTCAAGTTAACAAACCAAAACATTGATTCCATCTACTATGTGAATAATATTACACACCAATAATAATATCATACTCTAGTTATATATTTCATTAGCCCTAAATGGGATTCAAGGCTACTTTTTCAAAGAGTTGGTAAAATGCATAATAAAAAAAGACGACATTAATTGACTATCATAGATTATGGTGGGATTCGATTAAATTTTTGTTATAACTTTCCTAATAAAAACACCTTATTTTTTCAAAAGATGGATTTCAAATAAATGCAAAAATTGAACAAACTGATTTTTTAAAATAGCTTTTATCCTTTTTTTTTCTTTCTAGAAAAACTTATTTTTAGATATCAAGATGATTTTTTTTTTTTTGTTTAACACTTTACAAAACTTTTTTTTTAAATTTTTTGTACTAAAAAGTGACGTACCAGAAAGAAGAAAGCACAAAAATAATTATCATGAAATTAAACTTTCGTATATATTAAGAAGAATATGAAATATGCACTAAATAAGATTTCTTTTTATATTATGAAAAAAAATCAAAAAGTCACAAGTTGGTATTCAAATTTTTGAAAAAATATAATAAAAGAAAATGGGTACAAAAAATATAGTTTTTATATATTCTACGTATTGGAAATGTAAAATATAATAACTACAAAGAAAGAGAGATAGAGAGAGTGATATTCAAAATTTGATTTTTTTTATGAAGGGTATAATAGGCACAAAAAACATAGGAAATATCCATAATTCCCTCAATTCCCTAGTGAAATGACTTAATTATCAGTAGTATAACCATTAGTACCAAGATATGTATGGTCACATATCATTTTCCTAAATTAAATGATAGGCCTAAGATTCTTTTTCATTCGACATGTCTTTTGCTTGGTGAAAGGGGGCACTAGGGACGTATAGTTCAAGTCTAATGTGACAGATTTTTTCCTTCCCATGGAGTAATTTCATGTAGGGTTCCAATGTCCAACTTTGAATGTTTCTCCTAATTTTGTATTTTTATGTAGGTTTCCAAATTTGAATGATCAATACCCGTTTTTCTTCTTTTTCTTCTTTTTTTTTTTTGGTAGATATTAGGTGTACTTTTTTTTTTTTGAGAAAAGAGGCATATTTTTGGTCCATACTCTTTTATTTGGGAAACAAATATTTTTAAACCTTATTTTTTATTACATATTTAGTATTTTAAATTGGAAAAGGGTCAAAATTATCCATATATTATTTTTTATAGTTTCATGCTGCCCTTCACGGTACATTTTGACCACTCAAGACCCTACCTTCGTACTATTGACTAAACTTACCCTTATTTTAGACGGATAGACGTGTGACAAGTATTGGGAGCCAAACCCATACCAAATTTAATATCTCCGACACCTCCATTCTAACCCTTGACCCGGCACGCCCTAACCTACATTTTAATGCTCACTCTCCACCAAATAAACTAATTAATTAATTGAAGATGTTCGTATATATTATGAAATTTTTGCACTATAATTATTAGTTCCCAACAAAATTCCAATTTTATAAGTGCTTCACATGTGTTGTTTCATAATTGTCAAATTCAATAGAATTTTCAATGTGGGTTCCAAAATTAAGCACCCAAAACATAGCAAAAACATAAATTTTTTTTTTTAAAAATCGCACTTCTGAAGAAGATTTCCAACACAAAGCAGTGATACGTTCATGTAGAGCTTCAAGAATAGTACGTGGCAAAAGCTTTTTATAATTTCCTTTCTTTTTCTTATTTTCAATCAAAGGTCTGTAGGAGAATTAGGGTTAATGGGTACGGTGAGATTATGGCGGGTTAATGGGTTGGCTTTTTTTGGTTGGGAGAATGATCGTGGAGGTATTGGACTGGAAGGTTCGGAGAAGGATTGGATCAGAGAGTTGATTTGTTAACTTGATGTTTTTCCTTTAGTATGATGGTAAGTAGAGATGTTAATGGTTCGGTTCAATCCGTCATTTTAAAATTTTTATACCATATCAATTTTTTAGTTATTTTAATTTGTATAACCAAAATTTGAATTTTCAAAATCGTCCCAATCACCTCGGTTTCTCTTCGATTTCGGTACGATAGGATTAATTTTTGGTTATTTTTAGATGTAATATAAAACTACCTATAAATAAAGATATTTTTTGCATACAAATTTATAACATTGTAAAAGATGTGTTATTTTCATTTAAAAAACACTTACGTTCAACGATTCAAGTTAATAAACCAAACATTGATTCCATCTACTATGTGAATAATATTGCACATCAATAATGATATTATACTCCAGTTATATATTTCATTAGCTCTAAATGGGATTCAAGGCTACTTTTTCAAAGAGTTGGTAAAATGCATAATAAAAAAAGACGACAATAAACATTGAGATTGTTTCAATTGTCAAACTCATGCTCATTCATTTCTTCAAATAGATATTTGACTATCATTATGTTGGGATTTGATTAAAAATGTTTTATAACTTTCCTAACAAAAACACTTTATTTTCCAAAGATGGATTTCAAATAAATGCAAAAATTGAAAAAACTGATTTTTTTAAATAGCTTTTATCCTTTTTTTTCCTAGAAAATACTTATTATTAGACATCAAGATGAATATTTTTTGTTAAACACTTTACAAAACTATTTTTTTTTAATTTTTTGTACTAAAAAGTGACGTACCAGAAAGAAGAAAGCACAAAAATAATTATCATGAAATTAAACTTTTGTATACATTAAGAAGAATATGAAATATGCACTAAATAAGATTTTTTCTTAATATTATGAAAAAAATCAGAAAGTCACAAGTTGGTATTCAAATTTTTGAAAAAATATAATAAAAGAAAATGGTTACTGAAAAACGTAGTTTTTATACATTCAATGCATTGGGAATGTAAAATATAATAAGTACAAAGAGAGAGATAGAGAAAGTGAAATTCAAAATTTGATTTTTTTTTTCATGAGGGGTATAATAGGCAAAAAAAAGGTAGGAAATATCCATAATGCTCCAAATTCCCTAGTGAAATGACTTGATTATATCCGGTATGGCTATTAGTATCAAGATAGGTATGGTCACATATCATTTTTCAAAATTAAATGATAGGACTAAGATGCTTTTTCAATCGACCTGTCTTTTGCCTAGTGAAAGGGGCACTAGGGACGTATAGTTCAAGTCTAATGTGAGTTTTAATTTCTTTCCATGGAGTAATTTCATATAGGGTTCCAGTATCCAACTTTGAATGTTTCTCCCACTTTGATCGGTTCCCTTAGATGACGCCTAATATCTATTAAAGAGACAAATAATCTTAATTCTAGGCAACAAATATTTACCAATTTTTTGCTTTTAGTAGTTGATTTTCCCGTATAATTGACTAAAAGCTATGCTATTTTTTATTTGGGGTTAGAGAAAATTAATACACTATATATAGGCAGTGATTTATAATTTTTTGCCCAAAAAAAAATTATATCCAAGTATATAATCCAACTCTCCATATTTTGGCTTGACAATATTGTCCGAAGAAGACCTAAAAAAAAAAAAAATACCGCTGTTTGGTACCCCAAACTCGCCCATGAAAATTCTTAAAAATTATGAAGATATAATCTTTTTTGTTAATTGTTAGACACGTGGCAAAATTAATTGTAAAATAATATGTTTTGTACATTAGCTAATTGTACCCGAGATTGGTTATTGGGTGTTCTAATTTGGATTAAAGGTTTTGGTTACTAATTGAGGCTATAAAAAAAAGGTGAGGCTTTAGATTAGTGCCACGTGGCGGGGGCAAAGCTGGGGTGGGGTCTCTGTTAGATGGAGGGGTAGATATATGAGTTTTCTTAACGGCAGGGGTAGATACCAAGCAAAAATATAACGGAGGTGAGTTATAACTAATATTTGATAGTAGAGGGAGTATCTGTGACCCTTTTCCGTTTCATATATGGTTCCAGTGTCCAACTTTGAATGTTTCTCCCAATTTTGTACTTTTATGTAGGTTTCCAAATTTGAATGATCAATACCCGTTTTTCTTCTTTTTTTGGTATATAATTTTTTTTTTGAGAAAAGAGACATGTTTTCGGTCCATACTCTTTTATTTGGGAAACAAATATTTTTTCAACCTTATTTTTTATTACATATTTAGTATTTTAAATTGGAAAAGGGTCAAAATTATCCCTATATTATTTTTATAGTTTCATGCAGCCCTTCATTGTACATTTTGACCTCTCAAGATCCTAACTTCATACTATTGACTAAACTTACCCTTATTTTAGACGGATAGACATGTGACAAGTATTGGGAGTCAAACCCATACCAAATTTAATATCCCGAACACCTCCCTTCTAACCCCTGACCCGACACGCCCTAATCTACATTTTAATGCTCACTCTCCATCAAATAAACTAATTAATTAATTGAATCTGTTCGTATATATTATGAAATTTTTGCACTATAATTTTTAATTCCCAATAAAATTTCATCTTTATAAGTACTTCACATGTATTGTGTCATAATTTCCAATTTCCATAAAATTTCCAATGCGATTCCAAAATTAAGCACCCAAAACATAGCAAAAACATATATATTTTTTTTAAAAACGCACTTTTAAAGCAGATTCTCAACGCAAGGCAGTGATACGTTCATCACTACTAAAAATCAGCAGTTTTCCCACCGAAAATTTCAGACCGAATGTCGGTCGGATTACGTGTTCGGACCGCATCGGTCGGATAATTTCAACTAATTTAAATTAAATAATTTTTTTTATACCATCCGACCGCTTTCCGACCGCAGCGGTCGGAAACTAATTAATTTTTTTTTAATCTAACCGACCGCTGCGGTCGGACAGTCAAATTAAAATTACGGGCAGCAGCCGCATAACCCTATTTCTTCTATTCTCTTTCTTCTTCTTTCATTTCCCCTCTTCCCCAACCCGACCCACACATCCAAATTCCTAAAACACACTCACTAATCTCAAATCACCAAGGTTTAATATCAATTCCATTCATCTACAAATTGGTAAGTTTACTTTTTCATTGTGTTCTTCCTATTTTTCCCAAATCCGAAAACCCTAACTTTTTCACCTATTTTTTTGTAGTTCTTCCATCTATCAAAGTTAGGGATTAGTAAATCAGTGGTGGTGGAGTACAAATCCGGCCGGTGAGGTTAGTTTTTCGGTGAAACACGATTTTATTTTTTTAATTTTCAGCCCGTTTTTTCTTCTTCTTTTTTTAATTTTTTCCTATTTTTGAATTCTAGCTCATGAAATTAAATTGACATAGTAGTTTCTATTTGGTGGTGAACAAGTTGACATATTGTTGTTGTTTGGTTTGGGAAATGTTTAAACTAGTTTGGCATTTTAGTTGGTATTGTAAAAGTTAGGTTATTGAATGCAAATTTAGAAGATTGGGTTGTTCAAAAAGTGATTGGGTTATTGAATGCATATTGTTGTTGTTGAATGTTGTTAATGGTGTGTAATTTGCAGCCCATCCGTTAAGATCTATCATGGATATCAATCTCAAAGACTCAATTGATATCGTTCAAGAGTCAATCGAAGACTCTATTGAAATCGTTCAAGATACGATTGAAGATTCAATTGATATGGTACCAGAATCGGACTTGGATGATTATGTTGATTTACTGGAATTGGATTTGGATGAAGAAGTTGAAAAAGGAAAGAAAACAAAACAAAAAGTTCCGGACACAATGCTACGTATTTTTCTTCCTCACTATGTTGATTTGCCCAAATCGGACTTGGATGAAGATGTTGATTTGCTGGAGTTGGACTTGGATGAAGATGTTGATTTGCCGGAATTGGACTTGGATGAAGAAGCTGAAGAAAAAAATAAATCAATACAAAATATGTTGGACATATTTCTTCCATACCACTATTAATGTATGGAAGATTTAGTTGATGTTTTAGAAATGTGTTAGCCCTGTGGTTGGTTTTGATAAACTTCTTTGATTTTTAGACTTGTTGTTGTTAAGTTTAACTTGTTTGAATCACTATGAATTATTGATGTTATGTAAATTGTTAAAACTTTCAATTTAAAGGCAATAAGCCTTGTTTAGACTATTATTAAGGCTTGAGAAGCCTAATCTTCTTCTGGGTGCTGTTTTTACAGGTGGTGTAGCTCTAATTGCAGGTTTTTTATTGCAGGTTTTACACTGTCTTCCGACCGCCGCGGTCCGAATGCGGTCCGAAATCAGGTTATTTCATTACCCAGAAAACAGAAATTTCCCACTGCGTCGGTCGGCTGGCCCACCGACGCGGTCGCCCAGCCCACCGCCGCGGTGGGAAACTTTCTCAGTTTTTTTTGCAATCTCCCACCGCGTCGGTCGCCTAGTTCAACATATTTTTTTCCACCTATGAAAGTAGGCGACCGCCATCCGACCGAATTTCGGTCCGGGGTCCGACCGCGGCGGTCGGAAAGCTGTTGGCGACGACTATTTAGCCGACCGCCTTGTTGGGTCGGACAACGGTCGCCTAGCCGACCGTTGTCCGACCGGATGGGCGGTCGGAAAAGACCTGATTTTTAGTAGTGCATGTAGAGCTTCAAAAATATTATGTGGAAAAAGCTTTTTATAATTTTCTTTCTTTTTCTTATTTTCAATCAAAGGTCTGTAGGAGAATTGGGGTTAATGGGTATGATGTGATTATTGTGAATTAATGGGTTGACTTTTTTTGGGTTGGGAGAATGAGTGTGGAGGTATTGGAATGGAAGGTTCGGAGAAGGATTGGGTTAGAGAGTTGATTTGTTAACTTGGTGTTTTTCCTTTAGTATGATGGTGAGTAGAGGTGTTAATGGTTCGGTTCAATCGGTTATTTTAAAATTTTTGTACCATATCAATTTTCGGTTATTTTAATTTGTATAACCAAAATTTGAATTTTCAAAATCATCCCATCACCTCGGTTTCTCTTCGGTTTCGGTATGATATGGTTAATTTTTATTTTTTAGATGTAATATAAACTACCCATAAATAAAGATGATTTTTTGCATACAAATCTATAACATTGTAAAAGATGTGTTATTTTCATTTAAAAAACACGCACGTTAAACAGTTCAAGCTAACAAACCAAAACATTGATTTCATCTACTATGTGAATAATATTACACACCAATAATGATATCATACTCCACTTGTATATTTCATTAGCCGTAAATGGGATTCAAGGCTACTTTTTCAAAGAGTCGATAAAATGCATAATAAAAAAAGACGACATTAAACATTGAGATTGTTTCAATTATCAATCTCAAGCTCATTCATTTCTTCAAATAGATATTTGATTATCATCTGGTCATCTACTGTTCTACACTAAATAAAATTTAAAATTGAGATAATCTGGTATAAATCTGTAAAGAGAATAGACTTTCATCTAAAGTGAACAAACTTTATAAGACCAACACAAACAAGGCGTAAAAATCTTATAAAATAATTCTATTGAACTAGATTTAGAGGAGATTGGAATCGAGAACTATAAATATATTTCAGTATTGTAGCATAACAATTTCAACTTTGATTGTAGTATTGGTAGTAATACATCGATTGAACCTTGGAGTTTCTAATTACACCCTAAAGCTCAAGCTCAAAGGTAAAATATTTAAAGCATTTTTAATTTATAGCTTCTTAGAAACACACACACACACACAGATATATATATATATATATATATATATATATATATATATATATATATATATATATATATATATATATATATATATATATATATATATATATATATATATAATATTTTGTGTATATAACTCTATTTGGTTCGATTTGATATTTTTTCGATTTATTCTTTTAAATTAAAAACCTAACCTAATTCTCGGTACGATTATAATTTTAAATTGAAACCTATGGTTTTCAGGAAAAACCTCATAATCGGTTTAGTACGATTTGGTTATGTCAGTTATGATCGGTTTGCAAATAATCAGTGACACCCCTAACGGTAAGATCTTGAGAGGCCGAATTATATAATGGAGGGTAGACTGAAACAATAAAAAATAGTAGGGGGGAGGGAGGGTAATTTTAACCCTTTTCCAATTTTCAATTGATTGTTTTTTATTTATACTCCATTTTATAATCGAGTAGTGTACCCTACTTTTTGTAGTTAAAAATGACTTAGGTCTAGCTGGGCTATGAATAGTTAGATCTTTGATGGATCTGAATAACTGACTACATGAAATAGTAGTTTTATTGATGAATCGGGTGCGGAGCCATATAGAACATAAAGAACGGGGATAAATGCCCATTGAAAATAATGATAATTGAAGAAAATAAGAAAGGAGAAAATACATGTCTCGAGTATATAGCCTTGACTAGTCTTTCAAGAGTAGTGCTTCTTAAGCCAAGAGATGCTCCAGTTATTTGGAATGACTGTTCCTTCTATGTCTTCGAGAACGTACGTACCTTTTCCAGCTATGCCTCAAACTCTGTACGACCCTTCCTAATTCTGGGCGAGCTTACCTGCGCCAGTCTGTTTGGTGTTTTGAGTGACTCTAAGGAGGACCAAATCTCTTATGTTGAAGGATCGTAAATTAGCCCACGCGTTGTAGTACTGCTCTACACGTTGCTTTTGGGACCCAAGGCATATGGCTGCTATCTCTCGTCGTTCGTCCAGGGCATCAAGGAAGCTTTCAAAGCTTTGTTGTTTGATTCCTTCTCAGCAAACGATCGTCACAAGCTGGACTCTCCGATTTCTAAGGGGGTCATTGCTTCTGTTCCATATGTTATTGAAAACAGAGTTTCCCCAGTGCTGGCTTTGGATGTGGTGCGGTAGGCCCATAAGACTACTGGAAATTCCTCTGGTCATTTCCCTTTGGCTTCCTTTAGTCTCTTCTTCATATTCTCAACAAATGGTTTGTTCGAAGATTCAGCTTGGCCATTGGCCGATGGATGGTAGGGCGTCGAGATTATTCTCTTCATCTCCCACTCTTTCAGAAAAGCAGTGACCTTGTCGCCTATGAATTGAGGCCCGTTACCGAAAGTGTCTCTTCATCTCCCACTCTTTCAGAAAAGCAGTGACCTTGTCGCCTATGAATTGAGGCCCGTTACCGAAAGTGATTTTTGCTGAAATGCTGAAACAACACATAATATTTTTCCATATAAACTCTATCACCTCCTACTCCTGGATTCGAGCATAGGATGCTGCTTCGACCCATTTAATGAAGTAATCTTTCATGATGAGCAAGAATTTGACACCACGGGGGTGCTTTAGGCATAGACCCAACAATGGCTATTCCTTATTTCATGAAAGGCCAAGGGGGAGAGTACTGAGTGTAATAACTCTACTGGCTGATGAAGCACATGGGAAAATCTCTAGAAACTGTCGCACGCCCGAGCGAACTTGCTTGCATCATCTTCTATTAGGGGGCGAAAATAACCCGTTCTGATTAATTTACGAGCTAAAGATCGTCCGGCAGAGTGGTTTCCACATTATCCCTCGTGGATTTCTTTGAGTGCATAGTGCAGTTGAGAGGGTCCCAGATATTTAGCCAAAGGCCTGCTAAACATCCGTCGATATAACTCACCGTTGATCAGGCAATATCGAGCTGCTTGAGCCCTCAACCTTCTTCTCTCTTTTCTGTTTATTGGAAGTACTCCCTTGACTAGGTATTCAATGATCGAGTGCTGCCAATCCCACATCGATCCCATGATGTTGACTTCGTGGCATTTGACATCCGCGTACGTTAACTCAATTATGAAAATCGGGCTGTCTGCATTCATGTCTTCAGTGGCCGATAACCTAGCTAGGGCATCAAGCTCTATGTTTTCTTCTCTTCATATTTGACTGATCTTCTATTTTTGAAATTTCTTCAAGCATTTTTCCACTCCGGCCAAGTATTCCTGCATGCGGGCGTCTTTAGAAGTGTAAGCTTCGGTTGCCTGATTGACCACCAGTTGAGAGTCGTAATTGAGAATGATCTCCTAGGCCCCCAATATGTAAGCTAATTCTAAAGCTTGAATTACTGCTTCATATTCTGCTTTATTGTTTGTCATCTGTGGCCAGCTGACAGCCTTCTCAAACATGCTGTTCGTTGGGGATTTGATCACGAAACCAAGCACGACCCCTTTTGCATTTGAGGCACCATCGATGTAGATCACTCATTTTCCAGGGGTAACGCCTTCCATCATCTTGCATTCAGTCTCGGTTCCCGGCATCAAGTTAGTACTGAAGTCAGCAACGAAGTCTGCGAGCACTTGTGACTTGATGGCCGTACGTGGCTGATAGATGATGTCATATTCTCTGAGCTCGATGGCCCACTTTTCTATCCTGCCTGAGAGTTTGGGTTTGTGCAGGATGGCCCGAAAAGGAAAAGAGGAGCTCACGAAAATGGTGTGATTCAGAAAGTATGGCTGTAGCTTCCTTGCTGCCACGACTAAAGCAAGTGCTAATTTTTCCAGCTGTTGTTACCTAGTTTCCGCATCAAAAAGGGATTTGCTGATGTAGTATATCAGCGACTGCACTCACTTTTTTTCTCGCACCAGGACAATACTTACGGCAACTTTGGACAGTGCGAGGTATTACAATAACGGTTCTCCCTGGCGTGGCTTAGTTAGCAACGAAGGGTTTGCTAGATACTGCTTCAATACTCGAAGTGCCTTGCTGCACTGCTCTGTCCACTCGAAACTTTTGTTCTTTTTCAAGACTTTGAAGAACCGATGACACTTCTCAGAAGATCGCGAGATAAATGGTTGAGCACTGGAATGCGGCCATTAAGCCTTTTTACCTCGATTCGCTTTTCAGGACCTCCGGTATAGTCTCGATTGCTTCGATCTTTGTGAGATTTACTTCTATGCCCCTGTTGTAAACAATGAACCTAAGGAACATCCTGGAGGATACGTCGAAGGCACACTTCTCTGGGTTGAGCTTCATTCCAAACTAGTCCAGGATGTTGAACGCTATCTCCAAGTGGCCGATGTGATCCTTGGCGAACTCTGATTTGACCAACATGTCGTCGATGTAAACTTCCATGATCTTCCCAATCTGCTCCTTGAACATCACGTTCACTAATCTCTTGTAGATTGCTCCTGCTTTCTTAAATCCGAAATGCATCACCTTGTAACAGTAAGTCCCCCTATCCGTGATAAAGGAAGTCTTCTCCTGATCATCCGGGTTCATGAGGATCTGATTGTACCCTCAATATGCATCCATAAAACTCAAGGCGTCGTGACCTGCCATTGAATCGATGATTTGATTGATGTTGGGCAGTGGGAAGGAATCCTTTAGATAATCTTTGTTCAAGTCTATGAAGTCGATGCACATCCGCCACTTCCTGTTCTTCTTTGGGACCATCACTGCATTGGAAAACTAATCGGGGTAATGGACCTTGTGAATGGAACCATTGTTTAACAGCTTCTCAACCTCCTCGTGCACCGCCAAACCCTTCTCGCAGCTGATCGGACGCTTCTTTTGCTTGATTGGCTTGAATTTTGGGTCGACGTTTGTACTGTGCGTGATGATGCTAGTTGATATTCCCAGCATGTCAGTGTGTGTCCAGGCAAAGGTGCCTGACCGAGCATGTAGGAAGTTAGAGTATTATTGCTTGTCTTCACCTGAGAATTTGGACCCCACATAAAATTTCTTGTCCGGGAACTTCTCGTCGAAAATCACTGGGTCGAGATCATTTACTGTAGCTTTGGCAGGCTTGTCTTTCTCTTGCGGATCAGAGGGCGGGATGGTCGGCTCTCGAGGTCCGGTTGCTTCATGGATCCCAGACCCGAAGGGTATGCTGGTCATTAGGTAAGGGCCAAGCAATTTATCTAACTTCTTATTCTGGTTCTTCATTTCCTTCTTTACTCTATTTATCACGGTGGTCGCATAACAACTTTGGGACAACTCTTGCTCCCCATGTATCTCGTTAGCCCCCAGGGAGTCGGGTATTTGAGGATCTGGTGAAGTGTAGACGGTACCGTGCATACTTCGTGAATCCAGGGTCTTCCCAAGATAATGTTATACGAGAGATCGCGTGTCATCACCTAAAAAGACGTCATCCTTGTTGCCCCCGGAAGGTACACTAGAAGGGGTATCTCTCTTACAGACTTTTCGCTGGAGCTGTTACAGTTGGTTTTGGTGTACGGGCTGGGAATTACCTTATCCTGCACCTCCATCTGACAAGCAACCTTCCAATGAATGATGTTGACCGCGCTGTCAAGATCTACCAACACACGCTCAACTCGAGCATCATGCACCTGCAAGGTAATTATTAAAGCATCAGAGTGGGGGTGTTGAACTCGCCGTGAGTCCTTGTCATCAAACTCGATGGTGGGCCTTGGTGGGCCTCAAGGCTTCTTGGTTATCTCTTGGTGGGCCTCACAGACCATGACGACTTTGGCCCTGATGTTTTCGATTCCGGGCACTGCGAAGATCGTATTGAGAGGCTTCAGGACCCCCCGAACTGTCTGCATCCCCTTATATGAACCACCATGAGGTGTGGTACCTCGGTGAAATTCTGACCATGGTGACGGATAACAGGACATCGATCTTAGATAATCGTTCATAGTTTCAGACGTATTGACCGAGTTATGAATTATCTGTTAAATCTCGTTACTAGCTTCCGGCACAGCGTAATTGTTGTTGTCTGGGATGATTACTCATTTTTTTTTACGTAGAATACCTACAATTGACTGGACCCTACAATGGGCGCCAAACTGTTTATGCTTAAAATTGGTCGTATAGGTTAAACAATTAATTTAGAATGTGGTCACAAGCAATACAATATTAACGTTGGAAAAGTAAGTAAAATAAAGAGAGAATAATGAGCAATAAAAGTGAAGTAATATTATTCCTTGAGAATAGTTGGATTCAGTATGAATCACTTGATTGTACAATACAATCTAAGGAGGGGTATTTATAGTAGGGATTTACCCAGTCCTAATTATGGCAAAATACAAAGACTAATAAGGTTATGGGCCTATAACTCAAGGCGGTGATATTTACGAAACCCTAACTAGGAGACTGTGAACCATAGGCGTTGGGATGTATACCCTGGGTACTATGGTCGTGCCGCCTAATTGGACGTTGGCTCAAGGTGTGAGCATGGATCCTTTATGCCCGGTGACTTATAGGATAAGTCTAGTCTCGCCAGCTGGATTCGTATCCCTATAATAGTAGGTGGCGTATTTTTTGCCCACGCAACTCCTAGGACAGCAGATTGGGTTTCTTCTTCAGAAATCTCGTTACTTTTGACGACTATATAGTAAGCAGCAATATGCTCGTCCGAATAAGCAGATTTGTCGTACTTAAGGTTATCCAGCAGGTGGAAATACTTTGCAACACAAACCAGTGTAGCACTTGCCTTATATGCATACTTGTAGAACTTCTGCTAGACTACAGTGGCAACTTGGGGTGGGGCACTCTATATTTTACTGATCCGATTGTCAATGGCCTTCATCTCCTTTCGGATGTCCTGAATGACAGGTGTTCCTTTAAGGTCCTGATTGTTGATTGTTGTCGAGCTTCTAGGGGCGGCATCCATGTTGAGCCTGCGATTAGGAACAAATACTGGTGACTCATTTATGGGCGCTGGTCCTCGCGGCGACACTGGTCTCTAAGAAGTTCCACCAAATATTGCTCTTAAATTTTGGGTCATGCTTTCGACCATGTTGGCAAAATTTTTTCTGTCCGTTCAGCCTCGGTCTTGAGGAGATAAAAAAGGAAATCTTTGAGCCTAGAATTTCCAGCGCGGGGTTGATCGTCTTCGCAGTCACATGCTACGTGGACTGGATCATTGGTAGGATCATTCGATTGTCCATTAGGATTGCTGGGATCCTGTGCAAATCGTCTACTGTGTTAGAAGTGTTCTTTAGAACGTTGTCGTTGTCGTCCGACATGACTGTACCTTTTCCTTTGTAGAAACCTACAGTTGTCTAGGCCCAATGGTGGGTGCCAAACTGTTTAGGCCTAAATTGATCGTTTACGTAAACTAATTAAATTTTTAGAGGGTCACAAGCAGTAGAGTAAATAGTAAGTAAAACTGGAAGAAAAGTAGTAGACTAGAAAGTAAAGAGTTTTATTCTTTGAGAATAGCCGGATTCTGTGTGAATCGCTTGATATACAATACAATGTAAGGAGGAGTATTTATAGCTAAGATTTATCTAGTCCTAATTATTGTAAAATAGAAAGAGTAATAAGATTGTGGGCCTATGAACTCAAGGCGGTGGTATATAAGAAACCCTAACTTGGAGACTGTAAACCCTAAGCGGCAGGATGTATACCTTGCGTCTTACCCCCATACTGGCTGAACGGTCGTAGATTGAGGAGCAGACGTGTATCCTCTGCGATCGGTGACTTGTCAATTCAGTGTAGTCTCACCAGCTAGACTCATATATCCGTAATAATAGATGGCGTATTTTTTTCCACACACACAGAAAGAAGTACACGGAGGCCGATGCATGCAACAGCCAATCTAGCAGTCGACGTAGATGCAAATATGGGAGGACCAGAGACGGTGATCAAGCTAACTAACTCGGACCTGCTGGATTTTGAAGTCCTTAATACAGGACACATACTAAATTAGAGCCATGCATTGATCGAATACTTGGGCAAAGGAACGCTCCCTGAAGGCCATAAAGAAAGTAGGCAACTACGGAAGTAGGTAGCTCAATGCTGCCTAATTAGTGGAGAGATTTATCATCGTAAGGTCAGCGACCCACATGCCGAGCACTAGGACCCAATGCAAGACGGAAAAGGATCTCATGAAATCATTTTGAACATGAAAGGAATAGTCATCATTTGGCTTAAGAAGTAATACTCTTCAAAGGTCAATATGATGTTATACTCAAGACATGTATTTCTCTTTTCTCATTCTTTATTACTTATCAAGGGTATCTATCCCCATCGTTGTTAGTTTATTAAACTCTTACAGGCTTTGCGCCCCCTTTTATCAATAAAAGTACTATTTTATTTAGTCAGTTTTACATTCAGATCTATCTACGATCCACTTATTCATTACCCGACCATATTTAAGTTGAAGTAATACACTCACTTTTTATTTGAAAAGTAGAGTAAACTACTCGTATAAAGCTAGATCACTTCTAGTTAAGCCACCAGGCATTACCATAAGTCAAAATCATAAATTCAACACTTGCACCAACATGTCGGTGGGCCCGTATTGTGCCGTTAAAGACATAGGCACTCGAGTGGACAAGCACAACCATTCTAGCTTGAACACAAAAATTCCCAATTGCACATCACGGGCTAAAGACGTCCCATTTTGGGTGCGGGCCTTGCCCTAATTAAATCCGTCTATCACAGACGCGATCTAAGCTATCACTTGTTGATGCACAAAACAACGTCAAACAAGCACATACTCATCTTTAAAAGACAAACGCCGAGAAAGGCACCCAACCAATGCTGCTTACAATCAATCTTGATGGGGGTTATGTCATCTCTCACTACTGCAGTTGGATAGAACTCGATAAAAAGGTTTATATTCTCACCTTCTTGTTTGGGCGTCTGACCTTGCATTCGGCCATCATCTTCAGAGGCTCTAAATTTTGCAGGAAGAAAGTTTGCTCCTTGGTCCATGCCAAAGGAAAGACTCTTTGCAAAGGCTGGAAGATGGGTTTGTTTTGTAGGAAAGCTTTTCAATAACTTGAAAATGAATGAGAACCTCTATAGTTACGGCACATTTATACACGCCAAGGGGGAATCTTGGATGGGAAGCTGAACCTTGTTGATCACGTGGGGTCGTGATAATTGCAGTTTACGCAATGTGTATCCCAACAATTACGGGATATGGCAGAGCAGAGGTAGCATTGGGAAGATATGCATAAAACCCATCCAATCACTGGAGAGCGCGTCATTGTACTTGAGTATTTGAATTCAATGAAATGCATGCGAAGAGACAGAAGACAACTATCGGGTGCAGACACATCTCTACGTCTTCTATCAAGCCTTTTTCACTTCCTGACTGCTTACATCAACACTCAACAAGTGGGGGGGGGGGGATTGACTGTGTGGTAAAAATATGCCACCTACTATTACTGAGATGCGAGTCCACCTGGCGAGACTAGACTTATCTTAAAATTTACTGGGCACAGTAGATACACGCATATTCCTCGAGTTACAACCGCTCACCTTGTATGGGCGTAGGACGCAAGGCATACATCTCGCCGCATAAGGGTTTACAGTCTCCTAGTTAAAGTTTCGTATATACCACTGCCTTGAGTTTATAGGCCCATGACCTTATTAGTCTTTTTTATTTTACCATAATTAGGACATGGTAAATCTCTACTATAAATACCCATTCTTACATTGTATTGTTCATCAAGTGATTCATATTGTATCCAACTATTCTCTATGAATAATATTACTTACTTTCTTGTTCATTACTTTTCTCTCTATTACTTTACTTTTCCGGCGTATTTACTATATTGATGTTGACCCTCTGGCTTATGCAAAATGCTGCTTAGTGAAAAGGACGTTACCACCACTATCATGTGGCTTTGATAATACGATTGTAACTTGCACGCAGCCGTAAGTAGGGGTAAAGCCATCTTCTCCAACTGCTTGTACCGAGTTCCATCCTCCTATAGAAATTTACTTAAATAATAAATGGGTGACTTGGCTCTTTTCTGCTTGTATGCAAGAACAAAACTTACTGCCACCTTTTAAACCGCTAAGTATAACAAGAGGCGCACCCCCATCACGCGCCTTTGATGCAGTCCAATTTGAGCAAAGATGCCATCAATAAAGAGTCAAGTTAACGTGTCGCGAAGGCGTGGGCTTCAAAAGATAGCCTGGAGGAGCGATTGAGCGACAGTGCAGTTTCTGTGAAGGGTGGAGTGCCCCTGAAGGAAGGTGGAGCGCCCAAGCTTCAATCCTCCGGAAAATGGATAAGTATAGAATGTGCTACTCTCTGATGTTGGGGGAGGCAGACTTCTCACCTCCCAAGGTGGATCGCCCATGTCCACCAAGGCTTTCCACCTCTGCTCTGTGTTGGCCGCCCCAGCACCAGACTTCATTACGGGATGTGTTGTCTTAAAAACGCTAGTACTTTAATGGCCCTGCATGGTCATGCTTTGAAAGCCGACTTGTGGCTACTTTTTAAACATATGGGAATGTAAAAATGACACTATATAAGGTCACACTTAGTTTCATCAATTAGTTCATTATTACACGAACATTGGAAACATGCGTGTTTTCCTTGTAGAAGCTCTTAAGCTTTGATTTATCTATGTAACTTGGAAACCATGGAGATCATCATTAGAATGATTCCATTTATCTGTTCAAGTCTCTCATCTTCCTAGGATTAATGTCATGTCGTGAGTTTAATCCATTCTTTCTTCTTATTTTTTCATTTCTTTCCCATCTATCTTTCTTGTTTGAATTCTTGAATTTTATCTTTATCTTTGCTTCTCGTTTTTGATTACATCAGCTGGTATCAGAGCAAGGAACAAGTTTGTTCTTACAATCCCAATCCTTTTCTTCGTGCCTAGGGTTCGGGTTTCAGAATTAGTGTTTGGGCAAAAATTGATAAGAATCAAACGCGGAAAGTAAAAAGGATAAGAACGAGACGTATCTCAATCACAAATCTCAAGTAGCAACGGAGAACCCGTTCCGTTACACCCCGAGAGAAGGTCAAGAACACCTACGCTAGGCAACTACCCTCGAGCTAACGTGAGCACGCAAGTAGAATGGTGGGGGGGGGGGGATTGGAATTCATCTAGATCCGCTAGAGGAAGAACAAGTCCCATTCAAGGTTTCATTCAATAAGAACTCTCAACACAAAGTGTATTTTAATCATCAAAGGTAAGCTAATGAAAATAACAAGACATCTAGCTATTTATAGGTGTTTTTAGACACCATATGAAAGGTCTAATATGCCCACACTTAGGCTTAGGAATAAAGGACCACGTAGGGTCAAAATAGTCTTAACACTAGCTAAAATCCCGTTCTTCAGTAATCGGGGCGGAGCGCCCAAGGGTGAGGCGGAGCACCCCAAAAAGTGAGCAGTGGGGTGGCCTAGGCGGGGCGCCCAGAGTTGGGGCGGAGCGCCCAGGCCTAGGCTTCCTCAGGCGGAGCGCCTGGTTCTTCAGGCGGAGCGCCTGGATGACTGGGCTGCTCCCCTTGCACTTTAAGCACTGGGAACGGCTTCCAATCGCTTCCTTCTTCTAGGCCCTTCCTCATCAAGTGTAGGTGTACTCCTTGGATGTCCTTAGCTTGGCTCCGAGTGAAGGGTCTTGTGGGGGTTTGGGTCTTATCATCCTCCCCTTCTTGAGAGGATTTCGTCCTCGAAATTGGAGCATCACTCACGACCTCTTCATCATCATTCACGACCTCTTCATTACCTACATCCAAAGGAACCAAGTCACAAACATTGAAAGTATTAGAAAGTTGATACTCACTTGGCAAGTCGACCACATAGGCATTGTTGTTTATCTTGGAAAGCACTTAGAATGGGCCATTTCCACGGGGTGCCAACTTCTCTTTCCTAAGGTATGGAAACCTTTCTTTCCGGAAGTGCACCCACACATAGTCACCCTTCTTGAGTTCCACCTTCTTGCGTCCCTTGTTTTTCTTGGAGGCTACCTTTGCATAAGCTTCCTCCAAGTTCTTCTTCGCCTTAGCATGTAGCTCCATCAAAGCCTTGGCTCTAGCTTTACCTTCAAAATTAACAACCATTTCC
Organism: Petunia axillaris subsp. axillaris; assembly: GCA_029990575.1. Classification (NCBI taxonomy): domain Eukaryota; kingdom Viridiplantae; phylum Streptophyta; class Magnoliopsida; order Solanales; family Solanaceae; genus Petunia; species Petunia axillaris. Next base: position 34,331,372 of record JARKNS010000007.1, read on the forward strand.
CTTGGCAAAGGGGTTAGATCAAGGGGAATCAAGGGGTTAAAACCATAGACACACTCAAAGGGAGTCATGCCTATCATGCTATGCAATGTGCGATTGTAGGCAAACTCCATAAGAGGTAGACGATCATTCCAAGTCCCGGCCTTACCTCAGGTCATGGCTCTAAGAAGAGCACCCAAGGTTCGGTTTACCACCTCCGTTTGCCCATCCGTTTGTGGGTGGTGGGACGTGGAGAACAAGAGCTTGGTGCCTAAAGCACCCCATAAACACCTCCAAAAATGACTTAGTAACTTAGTGTTCCTATCACTCACTATGGTTTGAGGCACACCATGCAACTTCAAAACATTCTCAATAAACAAAGTTGCAACATGTTGTGCATCATCACATTTCTTGCATGGAATGAAATGAGCCATTTTGGAGAACCTATCCACAACAACATAAATGCTATCATGGCCCCCCTAGTCCTTGGTAATCCCATCACAAAATCCATCGAGATATGTAACCATGGACTAGTAGGTACGGGGAGAGGGGCATACAACTCATGGGGGTGGGCTTTGGATTTAGCACGCTTGCACTCAAGGCAATTGTTGCAAAACTTTTCCACTTGCACCCCCATCTTTGGCCAATGAAATTGTTCTTTAAGAATAGCCAAAGTCTTTCTTGTGCCAAAATGTCCCATGAGTCCCCCGCAATGTGCCTCATGCACAAGAAACTCCCTCCAAGAGGACTCGGGTATGCACACCTTACCATTTTTGAAGATATAACCATTAACCCATTGGTATTTGTCAACTCTCTCCCCTTTCTCTAGAGTGTCATGGACACTCTTTAGCTTTGGGTCATGAGCATACATCAACTTAATGCTCTCAAAACCCATGAGCTTAGAGGTGAGAGTGGTGGCTAGAGCAAACTTTCTCGAAAGCGCATCCGCCACAACATTGTCTTTCCCTTTCTTGTATTGGATCACATAGGGAAAAGACTCAATGAATTCAACCCACTTGGCATGTCTCTTATTGAGCTTCTCTTGGCCTCTCAAATGCTTGAGTGACTCATGGTCACTCTTGATTACAAACTCTCGAGGCCAAAGGTAGTGTTGCCAATGGGCAAGGGCTCTCACAAGGGCATACAACTCCTTGTCATATGTAGAATAGTTCAAGGAGGCCCCTTTCAATTTCTCACTAAAGTAGGCGATGGGTTTGCTATCTTGCATTAAAACACCACCAATTTCAACCCCCGAGGCATCACATTCAACCTCAAATGCCTTTCCGAAGTCGGGCAATTGCAATAAAGGGGCGGTACTCAACCTACTTTTCAACTCATGGAAGGCCTTCTCTTGAGGCTCTCCCCAAACAAATGGTTGGTCCTTCTTCACTAATTCGGTGAGTGGAGCGGCAATGGAGCTAAAGTCTTTCACAAATCGTCTATAAAAGCTAGCAACACCATGAAAGCTCCTCACTTGAGACAAGGGTAGTAGGAGTAGGCCAATCACGTATGGCCTCTACCTTAGACTCATCCACCTCCACTCCTTGGGCACTCACAACAAACCCAAGGAAGACTACTTTCTCAACACCAAAGGCACACTTTTTAAAATTAGCATAGAGCTCTTCGGCTCTCAACTTTTCAAGCACTTGCCTCAGGTGATCAACATGGTCGTCTATTGATTTGCTATAGATCAATATATCGTCAAAGTAGACGACCACAAACTTGTTGATGAATGGCTTTAGAACATGGTTCATTAGCCTCATGAAAGTGCTAGGTGCATTGGAGAGCCCAAAGGGCATCACCAACCATTCATAGAGACCAAACTTGGTCTTGAATGCGGTTTTCCATTCATCACCGGGTTTCATCCGGATTTGATGGTAGCCGGACCTAAGGTCAATTTTTCTAAACACACATGAACCACTCAATTCATCTAACATATCATCAAGTCGGGAAATGGGATGACGGTACTTTACCGTTATTTTGTTCACGGCCCGACAATCAACACACATCCTCCAAGTGCCGTCGTTTTTGGGAACAAGGATCACGGGTACGGCACAAGGACTCAAGCTCTCCCTCACCAAGCCTTTAGTGAGCAATTCATCAACTTGCTTTTGCAATTCTCTTGTATCCTCCGGATTGCTCCTATAAGCCGGCTTGTTTGGGATTTGGGATCCCGGGACAAAGTCTATTTGGTGTTCAATACCCTTCAAAAGAGGTAATCCATCCGGCATCTCATCCGGGAACATGTCCCCAAACTCCTTCAAGACATTCTCAAACACACTAGGCAAAGGGTTAGAAGAAAAATCACAATTAGAGTTAAGGATCATACCTTTGTGCACTAGGCATAGGAGAAACTTGGTGCCATTATTTCCTTTGAAGATCTCACCCGGTTGCATCATGGCACATATGCCACCGGTAGAAGAAGAAGGTGGGATTGCCACCATGCTTTTGGACAAAGGGCTAGTCTCAATGATTGACTTGGCCTTTGCCACCTCCCTCAACTCCCTCATCCGGTTGTAGTAATCACTCACTTGTTTGGGAGTTAGGGGCTTCAACACAAATTTCCTTCCTTCATGTTGGAGCGTGTAAGTGTTAACACGCCCGTCATGAACCGCTTGTCGATCAAATTTCCAAGGCCTTCCAAAGAGAAGGTGGCAAGCTTGCATGGGCACCACGTCGAACAAGTGTTCATTAACATAACTACCCATTTTGAACTTGATCATTGCTTGCTTCACTACTTTTAGCTCCCCACATTCACTAAGCCATTGCAATCGATATGGCTTGGGGTGCTTCATGGTAGGCAACTTCAATTGGGTTATAAGAGATTGACTCACAACATTAGCACAACTCCCGGAGTCAATGATCATAGAGCATACAACACCCTTGACACGACACCTAGCATGGAAAAGGTTTTATTTTTGCAAGGTTTCACCATCCTCCACAATCATAGCTCCTAAGCTCCTCCTCACAACTAGAAAAGTATGAGGTTCCTCATCCTCCACCGTGTCATCTTGATCATCCTCCTCTACTCCCTCATCTCCCTCTACACCCTCATCATCCTCCGGTTCACTCTCTTGTTCATATGCATTTTCACCAACAAGAACCACGGTCCTCTTCGTAGGACACTCCTTTGCAAAGTGTCCATTGCATTTGTGACATTGAATGGAAGAAGAAGTAGGAGTATTCAATTGGGTTTTAGAATTACCTCCCACATTGGGTGTGTACTTCTCAAACGGCTTCTTCACATTTTTGCTAGCACTTGCTCCACTAGGGCCACTTGCATTTGTGAATCTTGCATTGGGAGTAGGATTTTTCCAATCCTTGGACTTGTTCATGGAAGTAGAAGTGTTGCTCTTGTAATGGTTGGACTTCTCTTTCTCAAGCCATTGCTCGGCTTGGATAGCGGCATCAAGGACTTCTTGAAGTGAAAGATAAGCATGCAATCTCAATTGTGAAGCTATGCCATAGCTCAAACCATTCATGAAGCGAATCACGGCTTGCTCTTCATCTTCGGTGTCCATATCCAAGGCCATTCGAGTTCTTTCAAACTCATCATAATATTCATGCACCGTCTTGACACCTTGCTTCAACTCATAAAGTTTCTTGAGTTGCTCTTGCCGATATCTTGGAGTGATGTACTTGATACTCATGATACCCTTCAAGTCATTCCAACCCACATTCACGGGAACTCCCGCTCTCCTCCTTGACCTCTTGACGGATTCCCACCAAGTAGATGCATAGGATTCAAAGGATGAAATAGCATAAGTACCTTTCTTCTCATCGGTCATCTCATTTGTGTCAAACAATCTTTCCATGTGTAGCACCCATTCAATGTAAGCCGCCGGATCACAATTCCCTTTAAAGGTTGGGAGATTAAGCTTTACACTATTGATGTTGGTGTTGTCACGACCTCCACGAAAAGGCTCCGGTTGGCCCCCATAGTGATCTTCATTCACACCATACTCCCTCCTCGCATTCCCTCCAACATACCCCATAGGTGGCCCTCGACCTCGGCCCCTACCTCTATCCACATTTCGACCCCAATTCATACCTTGCCTCGGTTGATAGTGATCATCAAACCCATACATATCATCACCATAATCGGCTTCCTCCCCTTCTTGAGCTTCATCGGCTTGCTCAAGAGGTTGCACATTTCGGATGGGTCTTGGTAGTGGAATGTTTCTTGGGGGGTTATCCAAGATACGGGGAATGCCCGTTCGTTGGGTATTTCCCAACACTTGATCAAGTCTCTCTCGATCATCCTTCACCCGTTGTTGATTGAGCAATTCAATAACATGGTGCATTTGCTCCGGGGTGAAGTTAGGACTATTTGAGCCTTCACCGACTCCAACTTGGACACTCGGGGTCCCTTTCTCTATTTGGACACTCGGGGTCCCCTTCTCCGATTGGACATTGGAAGTCCCTTGCTCAACTAGAGCACTAGAGTTCACCCTCTCAAGGCTTTCAATCCTCAAGTTCATACTATCTAATTTGGCAAGGATAGTAGCAAGGGAACTCTTTGCAAAATCATCTCCTTCGGAAGACATTGTACCTACACAAGTAATAAACTTTAGTAAAACAACCTCACACACTCCCTCACTTGAGATCACTTGGCTCTCTCGTTTAGTGGCGGTGGGTATTTCACTCGACTTGTAGTTCCAAAGCTTCACGTAGATGAGTAGAAATTCCTCAACTCAACCAAACTATTCACGAGTCAAGCACACTCCGGGGTGAGTGGAGTTAATAGGACTCAATGAAAGCTAGGCACTTTGAAGTGAGGACTTGAATAAAAAAGAATCTAGGAATCTTCTTGGAATTCTACTCTCCAACTAATGCACGAGTCAACCTAAAAGCAATGAAAGATTAGTGCTAATTAAGTAGAAAGATTACTTAGATAGGCACTAATAAGAGGTTAGACAACAAAGAACAAGCAAACCTAGAAGAAACTACCCAAATTCTACCCTTCAGGATGTTAGGCGGAGCGCCTGAAAAATTGGTGCAGTGAGGTTGGGCAGGCGGGGCGCCCAGATGTTAGGCGGAGCGCCTGGGGCAAGAGCAATTCAGGCGGAGCGCCCAAAGGTCTAGGCGGAGCGCCTGGACGAAGAACACCTAGGGTTTCTACTCCGTGTTCTTCGTTTTCAATAGAGATCAATCCTCAATAATCAATTCTAAAACCCCACAAAAACACAATCCAAAATCATTCAAATTCCTCAAGAACAAGGGTTTGGTAGGGTTTATCAACAATTGGGGTTTTCAATTTTCAATTGAATCCAATCCCAACAAATTTGGTACCCAATCGTCAAGTTTTCAACAAGGATTAATAATCTATAACACCCACTTCAAGAATCACAAACACCAAAAAGTTACACCAAATTTTGAATTTTTGAGTTTTTCAATTTTTTTGTAATTTTCTTTTTTGAAATAACTTCAACAATAAGAAATCTAAACAAACTAACCTAAGCACGAAGAATCAAGGGTCGGGGTTCGTAGGAATGATACCCGGACCTTGCTCTGATACCAAACTGATAAGAATCAAACGCGGAAAGTAAATAGGATAAGAACGAGACGTATCTCAATCACAAATCTCAAGTAGCAACGGAGAACCCGTTCCGTTACACCCCGAGAGAAGGTCAAGAACACCTACGCTAGGAAACTACCCTCGAGCTAACGTGAGCACGCAAGTAGAATGGTCGGGGGGGTTTGGAATTCATCTAGATCCGCTAGAGGAAGAACAAGTCCCATTCAAGGTTTCATTCAATAAGAACTCTCAACACAAAGTGTATTTTAATCATCAAAGGTAAGCTAATGAAAATAACAAGACATCTAGCTATTTATAGGTGTTTTTAGACACCATATGAAAGGTCTAATATGCCCACACTTAGGCTTAGGAATAAAGGACCACGTAGGGTCAAAATAGTCTTAACACTAGCTAAAATCCCGTTCTTCAGTAATTCGGGCGGAGCGCCCAAGGGTGAGGCGGAGCGCCCCAAAAAGTGAGCAGTGGGGTGGACTAGGCGGGGCGCCCAGAGTTGGGGCGGAGCGCCCAGGCCTAGGCTTCCTCAGGCGGAGCGCCTGGTTCTTCAGACGGAGCGCCTGGATGACTGGGCTGCTCCCCTTGCACTTTAAGCACTCGGAACGGCTTTCAATCGCTTCCTTCTTCTAGGCCCTTCCTCATCAAGTGTAGGTGTACTCCTTGGATGTCCTTAGCTTGGCTTCAAGTGAAGGGTCTTGTGGGGGTTTGGGTTTTATCAAAAATACACCACCTACTACTACGGGGATGTGAGTCTAGCTGGCGAGACTAGTTTTCTTACAAGTCACCGGGCATATACACGCTTTCTCCTCGAGTTACGGCCGCTCATCTTGTACAGGTATAGGATACAAGACATACATCCTTCCACCTAAGGGTTTAGAATCTTTTAGTTAGGGTTTCATGTATACCACCGCCTTGAGTTTATAGGCCCATAGCCTTATTAGTCTTTGTATTTTACCATAATTATGACTGGGTAAATCTCTACTATAAATACCCCTCCTTACATTGTATTGTACATCAAGTGATTCACACTGAATCCAACTATTCTCAAGGAATTATACTACTTACTTTCTTGCTTATTACTATTCTCTCTATTTACTTTACTTTTCCGCCATATTTACTATATTGCTTGTGACCCTCTTATAAATTTAATTATTTAACCTAGAAGTCCAATTTAAGCAAACAGTTTTGCACTCACCGTGGGTCCCAGGTAATTGTAGTATTCTAAGGAGGAAAAATGCACAGTCATGTCAGACGAAAATGATAACGTTCCAAAGAACACTACCGATGAAGTAGACGATTCTGTACGGGAACCTAGCAATCCCAACATGCAGCTGAAGGATCCTGCTAAGGAACCAGTTCATGTAGCCAGGGACAACGAAGAAGCTGAAGAGGATTGAGGAGTTGTTCTTCGCGACTGCGTGTTCTCGACCGTGATCGCGAAGCTCTGGTTACTCATGCTACGTGATTGCGCATGTGATAGCGCGATAGCGCTGTGGCGAGAACCAGAATACTATCTTAAGTTTAATGACCTTACTTCAGCCCATTCTAGGGGCAACTAGGGCATTGTATGCCAATTTTGGAAACTACTATATAAGTTCCTTAGCCTCATTTATTAGGGTTAGCTTTTGATGAATATTGATTGTGAGAAAACTTGGCTGCTTGTTGCTAAGCATTTAATCCTTGATTTGCAATTGAATTTTAATTCAATTGAGGATCAATTAGTATATGTTACTTTGTTAGACAATTAAAGGGGTGATTAGGCATTTCCCCCTAATTTGCTTCTTTAATCTTTTCTAATTAAAGTGGGTCTTGCTTTAAATCCTTTTCAATTCTTGTTATTTTTATTTCTTATTATTTTCATTCATATCATTTGGTATTAGAGCTCAGATCACAATTTTTTTTTTTCAAAAATCCCAAAAATTGAGTCATAGATTTAGGGTTCCTTTGGATGAAATTTTTGTTACCAATTGTTGGTTGATGATTCTAGAAGTTGTATCTTGATTTAATTGAGCAATAAACATCGATTGGGGCATCAATTGGAAGAACAAAAAATTAGAGTTCTTCAAGTTCATCAACTAGTGATTTGGGGCTTTTATATTTTGGGTGTTTCTTTTGAAGAATCAATCATTGGTGTTTGTTAGCGGACTAACAAGGAGCATATATTTCAAATTTGGAGCAAAAATAAGCTAATTTAAAAAGATTCAAGTGAAGAAGTGTGCTATAAAAATGGGTTCCGCATAAACTCCAGAAACCAATGTGATTGCGCGCCAGCCGGCGCGCGATAGCGTGCATTTATTGCTCTACACGGGCGCGACCTACTCACGCAATTTCGCATACTTGGAAGCTTCTTCAACGATCGCGACAGTTCTCAAGCGATCGCATAGTACAACAATTTTCGAAAAATAATTTTTTTAGACTGATTGCTTGCAACAGCCCCTGAATAGTCTCCAATCAACCACACCCCATTCTCATCATCAAGTGTAGTGATTTTCTAGATCATAAAAAAAATTTCATCCAAATCCGAATTCATTTCGTGCCGATTCGATTCATGCTTTTTTCCTTTCATCTCGTTGACTTTTTCTAATTCCCATTCGTTAGCTTTAGTTTCCCGTTCTTTGCCACAAAAACTCCATTCCATCCTGAATTGGATTGATTTTGATTGTTAAATCAGAATTAAGTGCGATGAGAAACTTGCATTAGCCACGAGAGGTAAAAGGCTAGTGTTGTGATAGTATTCGAGCGAGTAAAAGGCAATTATTGAGTGTAAACACGAGTGGATTGAGTGAAATCAAATCGACTGTAAACACTTAAGGAGTGAATTGGTGAGGACTCTTTCTACTAACCATATTTGTTTTGATTATTTGTAGGTACTATGACTCGAAAGGAAGTTGAAGTGAACATGCAGAACAATGCCTTGATTCATGCGATGATGGCCAAGCGTATTCCAAGAGGAATTCAAGGGGATCAAGGAAACCGTTGATGACCTATCCCGCAAGTCTAGACTCTAAGAAGCGGAAAGCAAGTGGTGGAGACACTTCCAATCGTGGGGGTGCATGGTGATGGTCCTAGTAGGCTTTCTCGGGCTAATTACCGTTATTTTCATATGATAGCTCAAGACACCTATTCTCCAAATGTCACCCCACAAGCAAAGGATCCATCTCATGACCCTCGAAGACATGATCCTCCAAGACATGACCTTCCAAGGTATGATCCTCCAAGGCATGAAGGCGCGGAGCGCCAACAAGTTGGTCGTCAACATGATGAAGAATCCTGCCATTCACTTGAAGATTATGATATTGATCATGACACCTACTCTCCAAATGTCATTCCTAAAGTAAAGGATCCTATTGAAGATCATCCAAAGCAAGGCCTACTACCTAATAAGGGAATTGGCAAGATCAAGCAAGTTGTGGTAGTTGAAGTCTTTGAACAAAAGAATGGCACCTTTAGACTTGCCAAGAGAAAGAGCCAAAGTAAAAGGGATAAGAGGTGCATAGAATTGCCTAAGTTTCATGCAAAATATAAAAAGGAACTCTAGTCCTTTGAGAATCTCAATTGGAGGAAATCTTTGTGCATGAAGACATTTGCAAGGAGTTGGATAAATTGACTTTGGTTGCATGGGGTCTTCCCATAGACTTGAGAAACTATTATAATCTAAGTCTTGGGCGGCCTTGGGAAGATTTTTTGAAACCAAAGCGCATTTGGCAAGATATTAAGAAAACTTTGAGGAGTCATTTTAGGATTCAAGAAAAGCTTCCCCATGATGATTTATCTTGTAACCTTGATACTCCAATAAAAAGAAATTGTGAGAGAGAAAAAATTGTGAGGAGTAAGGGTGAGCAAAATGACAACTCAAGAGAGGAAAAAGGAGAGGATGAGTTGAAAAATAAGAGTGAGTTGTCACAGAAAAAAAATAAAATGAAGAGGGCGAGAAAGAATGAAGAGAGTGAGGGAAAAGAAATGGAGATTCAAGAAAAAACAAGAGAGCATAAGAGAGGCTGCTCATTTATTTAACTCTAACCCCCTCACTACTTCTTGTAGTAGTGATGTCTCTTTTGTAGGTTCTTGTGGAAGTGATTGCAAAAATGAATCATCATTAGAAAAAGACTCTTGCTTGGAAGAAAATGAGGAGGCCAAAAATACTTCTCCAATTGGTCAAGTAAGCCTTAACTTTGAAATTCAAGGTAAAGAAAGTTCTTTTTTTGCTTCAAGGTAAGATTGCTAATCCTAACTCTTGTATTTCTATGGGTGAGCTAGATAGAGATTTGAGAATGGATGATAGCTTTACTTTTGTTGGAATTGATGATTCTTTATATTGCCTTGGAAGTCAAGTTGGTAGTATGGAGCATACACTAGTTGAGATTAATGGAGTAGCAAAGTGTGTTATTGATTGTGAGTGTGAATATTGTCAAACTAGTGTTACGCCCATTGTTGGAGCACATGAGATAATAAGTGTTTCTTTGAATGCTTGTCATGAAGATGAATTTACTTTGTCTTTATATAATAGGAATACTATTCTTGGTGCTAAGTGTCAAAGAATGATTGTCTTTTTACAAGTGAATTAAATTGTGTAGATTCCTAAACTTGTAAAGGCATGAATTCTATTTGTACAAGCAACAATGAAATAAAGTTGGAAAATGCAACTATCATGTCATGTGTTAGAGAAAGTGGTCAAATTGGTGACCTTGAAAATCATGAGAGCATGATTAAAATTCATTCCTTATTTTATTTCATGAGTTTCATAGAGAATATAGGATTTGCTGATGATTGTGCTAGTTATTCTTATGATGGCTGTTGAGGTAAATATTTTGAAGAATGACAAACGAGAAGGACCCAGTTGTTCTGAAGGAGGACATGGTCCTTGTACAGAAGGGCACGACTGATCGAAAAGATTGAGGGTTGTAAATCCCTGCCGAATTAGGAAGAGTGGCGCGTGAACAAGTATGCATCCTAGTTAGCTGAAAGAGGTTGTGCCATGGCTGTGTCTTCGAAGTACGAATAAGAGTTGGAACTACAAAAGGAAAGAGTCATAGGAAATTTTGTCTTGCTATAATTACAAGGTTTTTTTGAAACTCTACTAGGGTAATGAAGCCCATATAAAAGCTAGTAGTTGATGCAGCCGAAACTCAATTATTTACATACAGAGAGTTGAGAGCATACACAGGCGATCCAACAACTTTCAAAGTGACTTAACTGGAGAAGACAAGGTTCTTGGTTTGTAAGTTGTCTGAATTGGTACTATCATTGCTTTACCTATATGCTTACTTTAGAAGCAACTGCATTAGGTGAACCTTTGTGAGATTACTTTGTTAAGCTAGAATTTAGCTTTGTTGAGTGATTAGGGTCTAGAATGTAGCCCCTTGGTTACAGAGTTTTGTAATCTAAAACTTCCTCTTTGTGTTAATGAATTGGTTCTAAAATCCCAAAGTGCGGGTCGTGGTTTTTCTCCCTTGAGCAAGGAGTTTTCCATGTAAAAACACCGTGTTCCTTGAGTTTGCTATTGTGTGTGTTGTGGTGTTTGCAGAGGAAAACTGTTGAATCAAGAACAAGGTTCTTGACGGTAAGAATCTGGTTCTCAGAGAAAAATCAGTAGACACTATTCAACCCCCCTTCTAGTGTCATTAGGCGGTGCTTATATTATAACAGGTGGTATCAGAGCAAGTCTTCTCGTATTAGGTTAACACCTTGAGAAGAATCAAAATCATGAGTGCACCACCTACTATCACTGAAAGACAGTCGGTTCTGAGGCCTCCATAGTTTAATGGGCAGTACTACGCTTGGTGGAAGAACATAATGGAGAACTATATTTGTGCTGAGGATTATCAACTGTGGCTGATAGTATCTGAAGGAAATCTGATTCCAACCAAAATTGTTGGGGAAGGAGCTGCTGCTCGAGAAGAGCCTAAGTCAAAAGAGGAGTTTAATGAAGATGACAATAAGATGGTTGAAAAGAACCACAAAGCCAAACAGTTGGTAATTTATGGACTTGGTCTTGAAGAGTTCAACAGAGTCTCATGTTATAAGACGGCTAAGGAAATCTAGGATGCCCTGGAAGTCGCGCATGAAGGAACCAATGAAGTGAAGGACTCCAAGAGAAGAATGCTGAAAAGAAAATTTGAGTTGTTCACCATGGGAGAGAAGGAATCAATATAAGACATGATGACTAGGTTGAAATCATTACTAACGAGATGAGGTCTCTTGATATGAAGTTGCCTGAAGTGGAGATGGTGGACAAGGTTCTGAACGTGCTTCCTGATGCTTGGGAACCCAAGATGACTGCTATCATTAAGTCCAAACCTCTTAGAACTATCCAACTTGAGGAACTGGTTGGAAGTTTGAAAACACATGAGATGATGAAGGAATCAAAAAGTAAACCAGTACCAAAGAAGGACAAGACTCTTACACTTGAAGCAACTAATGAATCTGAGGAATACGTTGACTTGCAATCAGTTGAAGCTGCAATGGTCAGTGCTCTGAGACAGAAGTTCAATCTAGGAAAGTTTAAAGGATTCAAACGAAATAACAAAGAAAGCTCTAGAAGAAAGAACATTGTTGACAATCCAGATTAGTCAGGATGCTTTAAGTGTTTCAAGAAGGACCATGCAGTTGTGGATTGTCCAATGTGGGAAGTTGAGTGGATGAAGAATTGAGCTATAAAGGAGAATGAGAAGGAGGCATCAAAAGAGAATGACAAAGACAAGAAGAAATTAGACGACCTCCAGACTTCAGAGCAGAAAGAAGAAAGAGAAATGAAGCCTTTTATGCTACATGGGAACCTACTAACAGTGAATCTTATCAAGAAAAGGAATCTGCGGATGCGTCTCTACTAGCACTAATGGGATTGTTAAGTGAAAGTTCAGATGAGGAGGGTCCTCGGAAGTTCAGAGGAGGAAGAGATCCATCAAAGACACCTGTGTTTAGTGGGACAAGCTACAAGTGGTGGAAGAAACAAATGAAAATCTTTCTTCCAGTGATGGATTATAGTCTCTGGTTGATCGTAAAAAGAGGACCTCATGTTCCTGTCAAGAGAGAAGCAAATGGAGTTTTGGTTCCTAAGTTGGTAGAAGAACTTGATCCTAAAGACTTAGACTGGTTGTAAGCAAATGCCAAAGCTGTGTTATACTTGAGAAAAGGGTTGACAACTGATATACTAGCAAAGGTACTTGAATACAAGTCTACCAAAGAAATTTGGGAGAAGCTGAAAGATATGTAGACAGAAGATGACCAGAGGAAGAACTCAGCCCTTATGGCAACTGATGGAGAAGAAGCTGCTCACTCAGCGGAGGTATGTCTTTCTGACCTAAAAGAAAATTTGCACACATACTCTACTAAAAACTTGATTCTAATAACTGCCACTTTAATTGAGGGTTTTGAAAAGGTAAAAACTGAGAAAGATAAATTGACTGAAGACATAATTGATCTTAGAACAAAACACAAGAGTCTTCAAGAATAAAATATTGAGCTGGAAGAAACCAATGCCGTTTTGAAAGGGCAGACTCTTGTGTCAAACTCTAAGATCTCAGAATTAGAATTGGAATTGAATTAGTTGAAGGATAGTTTAAATGGTAAGCAAGTAATAAGTGAAGTTCAAACCTTTCTTGAAAATGAGCTTAAAAGAACAAATGAGATCCTGTATCAGGAAATTGAGAAAAATAGGATTCTAAAACAAAAGGTTGAAAAATCTGCCTATGAGCTTACCATATTAATAAAATAGAACAAATCCTCTGAGGCAATGAATTGGGTTCTTGAAAACCAGAACAAAGGAAAACAAGGGCTAGGATTCAAGTAACCATTGCCCCCATACAATCCCAAAAGCAAATATGTGGGTTTGCCTTGTAACATGTTGTATACCTTCTGTGGTGAAACTGGGCATTACAGACAAAGGTGCATGAATGCAAGAAAGGCAAAGACCAAAAATAAAAGGAGTGTTCTACCTGAATGGGCTAAGAAAGATTTGATTTATCCATTTTCTTATAAGAAGGGACCCAAGCTTGTCTGGGTTCCTAAAGCTAACCCTTGATTTGTTTCGTAGGCTGGAGTGAGAGTGAACAACCCAAGCTGGATTCTTGACAGTGGTTGTTCAAGACATATGACAGGAGACAGAAGAAACTTTCTCTAACTCGCAGTATTTCAAGGAGGCAGTGTAGCCTTCAGAGGAGGAAAAAGTGGTCAGATTGTGGGAATTGGAAAAGTTGGGAGGACTCTGGATCATGCAATTGAAAATGTATACTGTGTTGATGGTCTCAGACACAACTTGCTGAGTATCTCTCAACTGTGTGATAGAGAAAATAAAGTGAGTTTCTCCTCTGTAGGGTGTATTGTGAAAAACCTACAGAGTGGAGAAATTGTCATGGAAGGAAAAAGGGTGAATAATGTATACAAAGCAACACTGAAATCACTGCCTGAAAACAACTTAATATGCCTGAATGTTCAAGAATGTGATTCTCAATTGTAGCACAAAAGAATGTGACATGCTAGTCTGTCCCAGCTCAACAAGCTAGTATTGAAGGAGCTGGTTCATGGATTGCCTAATAAGAAATTTGAAAACATAAAAATGTGTGATGCCTGTGTTAAGGGAAAAAATGTGAGATCATCCTTTAAATCCAAAAAGGTGGTGAGCACTTCAAAACTATTAGAATTGATACATATGGATCTTTGTGGACCCATGAGAGTCAGGAGAAGAGGAGGAAAGAGGTTCGTGTTTGTAATAATTGATGATTATTCAAGGTATACATGGACCCTATTCTTGGCATCCAAGGATGAAGCCTTTGATAACTTCAAAGATTGCGCTGGAGTTGTGCAGAAGAGGTTGAGCCTGGAACTTGTCAGCATCAGATCTGACCATGGCACAGAGTTCGAAAACTTAAAATTCTCTGAGTATTGTGAAAAATATAGCATTGATTATAACTTTTCTACACCAAGAACTCCATAGCAAAATTGTGTAGTGCAAAGGAAGAACATGTCTCTGAAGGATATGGCAAGAAGCATGCTGCTATCAAGTGGTCTTGCAAGGAACTTCTGGGCTGAAGCAATAAACACATCATGTTATTTGCTGAACAGGTGCTCCATAAGAGTTATTCTTGAGAAGACTCCATATGAACTTCTCAGAGGAAGGAAACCGAATATTGCACACCTGAGGCCCTTTGGGTGAAAATGTTTTGTCCACAATAACGGCAAGGAACTATTGGGGAAATTTGATGCAAGAAGTGATGAGGCAATATTCCTTGGGTACTCTACTCAAAGCAAGGAATACAAAGCATTTAACAAAAGAACACAAACAGTAGAGGAAAGCATGCATGTGGTATTTGATGAATCAGATAAGAAAATTGATAAAAAGAAAGTAGATGATCAGGCCATTGGTCTTGCTCGGGATGATGGTACAGCTAACTCTGAAAATCCAAAAGAAAAGGAGGAATCACGTGAGGAAAGTGAAGATTCAGCTCCAAGAGAACAAGGAGTCAACATGTCAAGGGGAACAACAGATGGAGTTGATGTTTTAACTAATCAGGAAGAACCCACTCAAGATGCTGCCGAAGGCTCTTCTCGTCATATACAACCCAGACCATGGAAACATCAAAGTTCCCATCCTCTAGAGAATGTGCTATCTGAACTGGATACTGGAATTTTGACCAGATCTGCCTTGAAGAACTTCTGTGCATTCTTTGCCTTCCTATCATCCATGGAACCAAAGAACGTAAAATAAGCATTGAAAGATCCAGATTGGGTGCTAGCCATGCAGGATGAACTATATCAGTTTGAAAGAAGTAAAGTCTGGCATCTGGTTCCTATGCCAAAGGACAGGTCAATCATTGGAACAAAGTGGGTGTTCAGAAACAAATTGGATAAGCATGGCATAGTGACACGAAACAAAACTAGATTGGTAGTTCAAGGATACAATCAAGAGGAAGGAATTGACTATGATGAGACCTTTACACCAGTAGCTAGGATGGAAGCCATAAGAATGTTGATTGCCTTTGCTACATACATAGAGTTTACACTGTATCAATGGGTGTGAAGAGTACATTCTTGAATGGTTACCTTAATGAATAAGTCTATGTAATATATCCATCAGGTTTTGTGAACAGTGAATTTCCTGATCACGTTTACAAACTTGATAAGGTACTCTATGGATTGAAGTAAGCTCCCAGAGCCTGGTATGAAAGATTGCCACGATTTTTGCTGAACAATGGCTTTACAAGACGAAAGATTGATAACACATTGTTCTTAAAGAAAAAAGGAAAGGACTTATTGGTGGTTCAGGTATATGTTGACGACATCATTTTTGGTGCCACTGATGAGGAATGATGCAAGGGATTTGCTGAAATGATGGGTAGTGAATTCGAAATAAGCATGATGGGAGAACTCAACTTCTTCCTAGGATTGCAGATCAAGCAGACCTCTGAAGGAACTATGATTCACAAATAGAAATATGTCAAAGAGCTCCTGAAGAAGTTCAACATGGAAGGAGCAAAATAAATGTCTACACCTATTGCTCTAGGAACCAAGCTGGACATGGATGAACTAGGTCCTTCTACAAATGAGACAAAATATCGAGGAATCATAGGTTCACTTCTCTATCTCACAGCCAGTTGACCTGATATCGTATACAGTGTGGGACTGTGTGCTAGATTTTAGTCCAAGCCTAAGGTAGCACATTTGACAGCTGTGAAGAGAATCTTGAGATATTTGAAGGGAACTCAGGATCTATACCTATGGTACCCAAGGGGAGGTACTTTTGACCCTTTTGAACTTATTGGTTTTGCTAATGCTGATTATGCAGGTCATCTGGTAGACATGAAAAGCACTACAGGGATGGCACATTTTCTTGGTCCTTGCTTAGTTTCTTGGGCTACAAAGAAGCAGAACTCAGTAGCCTTGTCTACTGCAGAAGAAGAGTATGTGGCAGCTGCATCATGCTGCTCACAATTTCTATGAATTAGACAGCAGTTGGAGGACTTTGGAATTAAGTGTGGAGCTGTGCCAATCTTCTGTGATAACACAAGTGCAGTGAACATTTCAAAAAACCCAGTCCAACATAAAAGAACAAAGAACATTGATATTAGACACCATTTTCTTATAGATAACATGGAGAAGGGTCTGATTACTATGAATTCTTGCAGGACTGATGACTAAATTGCTGACATCTTTACCGAAGCACTGAACAAAGTTCAATTTGAGAGGAACATGTTGGAGTTAGGGATGACCAAAATACACGGATGACTCAGCATTTGTTCCCCAAGGATTGGTTAGTTAAGTGTTCCTTAACTTGTTTGTAACTATAGTTGTTATTGTCCAGTCTAAATTCTTTACTTTATTTAAGTATATTGTTCAACTGAGCACCACCAGGTTGGGCTAATGTGCTCCCATGAAAGAACCTACAGGGTACTTAGAAGGAACCAAGGCAAGCATGAGGAACCATGTCCAGGTACATTTACACAACTATTTATGTTAAGTGTCATAACCGAAATTGATTGTCTAATATAGGTGCATCAAGGAAACCTTTCCATATCTGTAACCGCCCAAAATAATAGGAATAATTTCCTATTGTGGTTATACTTCTACTAGACTCAAATTGACCCCACCTATTCGAAAAGCCTTAATTGGACAAGTCCCCATAACTGTCAAATCCTACACTTTTCCTAGTTTCCAACACTTCAAAAGGCTGTTTCTCTTTTCATCGTCATCATTACTACCTATTCCCTAGAGAAACCCCAACTCCCCATTACTTTTTCTCACAGTCGAAAGGAAAAGAAAGAAACACAATTGCAAAATCTCCTTTACTCTGTTCTCTCTCTCTCTCTAAAACTCAAAACAAGAATTATCTTTCAGAAACCCTAATCGAGAAACCACTATGTCTCAAGCATAATCATCATCCGCCTCTCCGGAAAAGACCTCGGAAACCCACACTTCTAAAGAATCCACTCTCAAACCTCCTGCCTCTACTCTCGCTGAAAGAATCGTCAAAGCAAGAGTGAAATTCCTCGAAAGAGCAGGAAAGAAGGGTTCCAAGAAGATGGTTGCTAGACCCTCGCTTCCAACGTCGGAGTCTCCAGTCGTTGTTGAAAACTCAGTTGAGGTAAAAGATGACTCAACCCTAACTAGTTCTATTGCTTTAGAGTCTCTTAATGTCACGACCCAATTTTCGGGGCCGTGATGGCACCTAAGTGTTACATCCTTAGGCGAACCACGAATAATTAAACTGACTCATAATGATAATTTACATAGAAATATTTCAATAAAATGTAGGTGTAGACATCCACCCGAAATACAGTGTCAATAGAGCATCTACGGATTATATATATATATATATATATATAGAGCATCTACGGATTATATATATATATATATATATATATATATATATATATATATATATATATATATAAGATGTAGGAAGCGTCTAAACACTAAGGTGGATCAGACGGTATGCCACCGCGAACTATGCGGTTGGCTCACCTCAAGGTAAAATAGCCACAGCCTCGAACGGATCAGATAAGTCCAGCTGTCTATATATATATATATATATAAAAGATGTAGATGTAGGAAGCGTCTAAACACTAAGGTGGATCAGACGGTATGCCACCGCGAACTATGCGGTTGGCTCACCTCAAGGTAAAATAGCCACAGCCTCGAACGGATCAGATAAGTCCAGCTGTCTGACTAGTAGAAGGATCTGCACATTTAAACAGTAAGTTATGAGCCAAAGCCCAGTAAGATCATCGACACGCCCGCTAAATTATCCTTTCGGGACAAGTCTTTGATAATGCATAAGCAGATAACGGAAGTACAATCCACACCTTTACAGTAACCCGTAAACATTACATACGATAATATAATTATACAACAACACAAGCAATAATATGCGAATACATAACATGGTCAATAATATAAAGATACATAATATAGGCAGCATATACAATATTATATTGATACTATGGCATAAGCAATAATATAATTAACACACAGCATGGCGATGATATATCTCGCATACCACATAGGTAATGATATACCTAGCACATAGCATAAGCACACACCCGGTGCGGCTTTGTTTATAGGTCATAACGCACCACAGGCCTCTGTCCCTATAAACAACTTTACTTATTGGTCATAACGCACCACAAGCCTTTGTCCCTATAAGTCTCCACATCTAGGTCATAACGCACCACCGGCCTCTGTCCCTAGATGGAATTTCGCTTCTAGGTCATAACGCACCACCGGCCTCTGTCCCTAGAGCATATCAATAATACACCGGCACACAACATCGACTATACAGAAGTCACGTTGGTGCTTTCTCCTTTTTGTATAAATATAAGGAGTAGTACATAATACTATCTACTAGACAATGCTAGTCAATTAAGTATTCGACATCTTACTTAGCAAGATCAAATCTTATTCGCAAGCAAAATAGAGGTCAAGTCTCACTTACCTCAAAATCGGCTCAAGTGGCTAAGGAACGACCTCCTTTCCCAAACGATGTGCCTCCGTAAGACTCTTCTCTGAGCCAAAGAAATAGTGTCGCACTTGACTCTTCTCTGAGCCAAAGAAATAGTGTCGCACTCGTAAGCATGTGAGGAAAGGATTCTAAGCCCTTACGCAATTTAAGAGGCAATTTACCAAAATACCCCCGGGTCGGACGTACCCAAAAACCCGTAAAATTTATGTTTCCAGACTCCCCATACTCCCACGAGTCCAGAAATACCATTATTGTACATACCCGAGTCCAACTCGGTCATTTTTCCCATTTCACAAATCTAGGGTACAAACCCTCTTTCCAAGGATCATCACTTCGATCCTCGGATTAAAGCGTTGAAAATGGGTAAGAATAGTTACCTTGTGTTTAGGAATGATTTTGGTACTTCAAATTCCCCTTGGAATCACTTTTAAAAGCTCAAAACATGAAAATAAAAATGAATTCCTGCCCTAGTATATATAGCAGCCCGCAGCTTTAAAGAGTTGTACAACATTCTGTCCAAATTGTACCTCACTGGATAGCTTTCAGTAAAATACCCGTAACGTTTCATAGAAATGTCCAAATAATACTAGATTGGTGGAATTAGAACCACAACTCAAAGAGCTACAACTTTCATGTTTCGACTTTTTTTTCAATTCCTTATTGATTAATCTGAAAAATCGATTTCTTTCCGGATGAACAGTAAAAAACAGAATTCAGCAGCTTTTTTTGGATTTGCACCAAGTCAGCCACTGTTTTTTGGTCCAAACGGGACCCTACGAAGCTCGGAATGATCCCAAATTCTGTATACAAGTCATACAAGACTTGTGTGACATGCTCGTCAAGACGAAACTCAATTCGGATCTCTAGAACACAAAAAATGGGTCCCACGGGAAAGGGTCAAATTTCGACTTTCACGAAAATAGCGAATTTTAATCAAACGACCCCGGAATCTAAATTCGAAAGTTGCTACAAGTCACAAATGATGATACGAACCTACCGGAACCCTCAGATCTCTCATCGGAGTTCGTTTACTCAAATCGAGCTCCAAAACCTCTTTTAGTCTTAACGAATATCCGAAACGGATGTCTTTCTCCGATACCTATCTAACAAAGTTCGTTTTAGCTAAAAATTTTCAGGCATGTCATAATGGACCTTATGGAGCTTTTGGGATTGTCGACACGCAAATCGAGGTCCCGATTCCCGAAACGACTATTTGAGGTCGTTACAATCTCCCCCACTTAGACTCTCGTTCGTCCTTGGACGAGCCCGAGTCTAAGGTAAGATTCACATTTTTACGAAAATAATTACACGGATTTCGAAGACTCTCGCTACTACCCGAAATCATAAACAACAACATAACTTTCAGGCTTTAAAGATTGAAAGCATACCTGAATTATCGAAAAGGCGAGGATACTTCTCCCGTATGTTGGACTCGAGTTCCCAAGTGTCCTCTTCGCTAGGACGATTCTTCCATAGCACTTTAACCAACGGGATCTCTTTCGACCTTAGTTTACGGATCTCTCTAGCCGCAATAGCAATCGGCTCCTCCAAATAAGCCAAGTCCTCGTCGATCTCAACAGAAGCCATATCAATAACATGGGATGGATCATGAACATACTTTCGGAGCATAGATACGTGGAATACCGGATGAATTGACAGAGATGGAGGCAAAGTAAGCCTATTTGCAATAGCGCCAATGCGCTCCAAGACCTCAAAAGGACCAATGAACCTCGGACTAAGCTTGCCCTTTTTCCCAAATCTCATAACACCCTTCATCGACGATACTTTAAGAAACAGCCGGTCACCTACCATAAACACCAAATCTCTCCTCCTCCGATCCGTATAAGATATCTGTCGACTCTGAGCTGTGCGGAGCCGATCCTGAATGATTCGGACCTTATCTAAGGTCTGCTGAACTAGATCCGGACCCAACACCTTCACCTCTCCAGGTTCAAACCAACCAACTGGAGAACGACATCGGCGGCCATATAATGCCTCAAACGGAGCCATCTGGATAGAAGACTGATAACTGTTATTATAGGCAAATTCCGCCAAAGGCAAATAACTGTCCCAATGGCCTCCAAAGTCAATAGCAGAAGCCCTCAGCATATCCTCAAGAATTTGGATGGTCCTCTCAGACTGACCATCAGTTTGAGGATGAAATGCGGTGCTAAGATCCACTCGGGTACCCAGCTCCTTCTGAAATGATATCCAGAACTGAGCTGTGAACAGAGTACCGCGATCTGATATAATAGATACTGGAGCACCATGAAATCTCACGATCTGCTCGATAAAGATACGAGCTAAGCGCTCCGATAAGTAGTCCTCACGGGGATGAAATGAGCTGACTTGGTGAGACGATCCACCACTACCCATACTGAATCATGCTTGCCCAAGGTCAAAGGTAATCCACCCACAAAGTCCATAGTAATATGCTCCGATTCCCATTCCGGAATCGGCATGGACTGAGTCACCCCGGTTGGTCTTCTATGCTCATACTTTACCTGATGACAATTTAAGCACCGGGACACACGATCAACAACATCTCTCTTCATTCCCTTCCACCAATATAAATCCCGAAGATCTTGATACATATTCGTAATACCAGGATGAATAGAATACCGAGAACCGTGTGCCTCTGCCAATATCAGCTGCCTCAACTCCCCAACATTCGGAACACATAACCGACCGTTGAGCCGCAGTACACCATCATCTCCGATCATAAATGAGGTCACTCCCCCACTTAAAACTCTATCTCGAATATCACGCAAATATGAATCATCAAATTGCTTTTCCTTGATCTGGGAAGCTAGGGATGGCTGAGTCCCTATATAAGCAAAAACTCGGTCTGGCACAGAATCATCAAATCGCACTCCACTAATGGACAAGGCCTGCAACCCTCGAGCTAGTGGTCTCATATCAACATCAAGATAGGCAAGGCTACCCATAGACTTCCTGCTCAGAGCATCAGCCACAACATTAGCTTTCCCCGGATGATACCGAATAGCGATGTCATAATCCTTAAGCAACTCCAACCATCGGCGCTGTCTCCCATTCAAGTCCTTCTGGGTGAACAGATACTGGAGGCTCTTATGATCAGTGAAAACCTCACAAGGTTCACCATATAAATAATGCCTCCACAACTTCAATGCAAATACCACCGCCAATAACTCTAGATGGTGGACAGGGTAGTTCTTTTCATGCACTTTCAGTTGTCTCGAGGTATAAGCTATCACCTTGCCATTCTGCATCAAAACACTATCCAAGCCAATACCAGAAGCATCACAATAGATTGTGAATCCCCCGGATCCACTAGGCAAGGCAAATACAGGTGCTGTAGTCAAGACAGTTTTGAGCCTCTGAAAGCTAGACTCACAAGCAGTGGACCATAGAAAAGGAACATTCTTCTGCATCAATTTAGTCAGTGGTGCTGATATGGAAGAAAATCCCTCCATGAATCGCCGATAATAACCTGCCAAGCCTAAGAAACTCCGAATCTCTGTAGGAGAAGTAGGCCTTGGCCAATTCTGAACGACCTCCACTTTCATGGGATCAACACTAATACCGTCCTTGGTCACTACGTGACCCAGGAATGACACGGTATCCAGCCAGAACTCACATTTAGAGAATTTAGCATACAATTCATGGTCTCTCAAGGTCTGAAGGATAATCTTCAAGTGATGCTCATGCTCCCCTCGACTCCTTGAATATATAAGGATGTCATCAATGAACACAATAACAAAAGAATCAAGATATGGCTTGAACACACGGTTAATAATATCCATAAAGGCGGCCAGAGAATTTGTAAGCCCAAATGACATGACAAGAAACTCATAGTGCCCATATCTCATACAGAAAGCAGTCTTAGAAATATCCTCAGACCGAATCCTCAACTGATGATACCCCGATCTCAAGTCAATCTTGGAAAAATGAGTAGCACCCTAAAGCTGATCAAATAAATCATCTATACGCGGTAAAGGATACCTGTTCTTGATAGTCACTTTGTTCAATTGCCGATAATCAATACACATGCGCATAGAACCATCCTTCTTCTTTACAAAAACACTGGAGCACCCTAAGGAGACACACTGGGTCTAATGAAACCCTTATCAAGCAAATCTTGAATTTGCTCCTTCAATTCCCTCAACTCAGCAGGAGCCATACGATATGGAGGAATAGATATAGGCTGAGTACCTGGCAATATATCAATACAGAACTCAATCTCCCGCATAGGAGGCAAACCCGGCAAGTCATCCAGAAAGACCTCCGGATACTCGTATACACCGGTACTCGATCAATAGATACCTCCTCAATTCGAACATCTCGAATAGAAGCAATATACCCTCCGCACCCGCGAACTATCATCTTCTGAGCCTTCATGAATGATATGATCTTGTTCCTCGGAGAAGACCTGGAACCCTTCCAAATAGCCTTAGGCTCACCTTCGGCACCTATAGTCACGGACTTGGCATGGCAATCCAACGTCGCGTGACAGGATGCCAACCAATCCATGCCCATGATCACATCAAATTCCACCATATCTAGCAACATCAAGTCTACTAGAGACTCAACACCACAAACAGAAATCACACACTCCCGATACCCTTTATCTACACATATAGGATCTCCGACAGGCGTTGCCACCATAAATGGAGCATCAATAAAACCAGATCCTTGCTCAAGCAAGGTGAAAATCCAGGAGACACACAAGAGAAAGTAGATCCCGGATCTATAAGGGCAAAGGCACTGCGGCCACAAACAAAAAGAGTACCTGTGATCACATCATTGGATGCCTCGACATCCTGGCGTGTCATAGCAAAAACCTGAGCTGAACCTCCAGGACCAGGAGCTCTCTGAACCGGCTGCCTAGGAGGAACCTGAGTGACA
This sequence comes from Petunia axillaris subsp. axillaris, assembly GCA_029990575.1. NCBI lineage: Eukaryota > Viridiplantae > Streptophyta > Magnoliopsida > Solanales > Solanaceae > Petunia > Petunia axillaris. Next base: position 34,355,221 of record JARKNS010000007.1, read on the forward strand.
GGCCTAGCTGCCTGAGGAGAAGACCGAACCATAGCAGCAGAACACTGATGTCCCGCGGAGGTAGGTCCAGATAAAGTAACATAGGGGCAATCCCTAACAAAGTGCCTGGGATCCCCACACTGGTAACAAGCCTTACTACCACCTCCGCCGCATCCACCTCCGGGCCTGTACCTCCCATAGTGCCTCTGACGGCATCTCCCACAAATAGGTGGAACAGACTGAGATGAATCCCCACGCCTCTGAGACGGCTGAGGCCTCTGAACACCCGACGAAGTACCCTGAGATGATAAAGTAGCGGCCTGAGGAAGTCTAGGCTGAGTATGACCACGGGAACCCTGGCCTCCATGCGAAGGACCACTAGAAATACCAGAATATCGTGACCTCTTGCTCGCTCTCTTTGCATCTGCCCTGGCATGAATATCCTCCATACGCCTCGCAATATCAACCACCTCATAATAAGACTTGCTGCCCATATTAGGGGCAACAGCTATCTGAAGACGAGGATGAAGACCCTCAACAAATCTAAGGACCTTGTCCCTCTCCAGCCCAACCATAGCAGGCGCAAACTGGGATAACTCTAAGAATCTGGTATCATAAGCAGACACGGACATGTCTCCCTACCTCAACCTCTCAAACTCGCGCCTCTGGGCATCATGGTGGCTCTGAGGCACAAATCTACTCATAAACATGGCAACGAACTCGGCCCAAGACAAAGGAGGAAGATCACTGGACCTTTGTCTCATCACAGAAACCCACCACGTCTTGGCATCACCGGACAATCGGAAAGAAGCACATTGCACCCCAAGGGTGTCTCTAGTACCTAGCACCGAAAATATCTTCTCACACTTCTGAATATATCTCTGAGTAGAACAAGTAGCTGGTGTACCATCGAACTCGGGAGGCTTGAGCTTCATGAAGGACTCAATCCTCCGAGCTACCTCCTCCTCACTCATAGAAAGAGCAGGAATAGAATGACCCAACTGAATAACCGACTGAGGAGCCAAAGTGGAAGGCTGAGCAATAGGACTAATAACTGGAGTAGACTGAGGAATCACCGGAGTAGCCTCAGCAGTCGGCGTACTCATAGCTGGAGTAGCTGGCTGGGGTACTGCAGAAGGTACTGGCATATCGCCCAAAGGCGAGGCCTGAGATCCAAGCATTCCCATCATCCACAATATAACATCTGCAGGAATAGATACCGTTGTGCCCGGCACAAAAGAAGGCATAGTCGATGGGACATGTGCGATGGGTATCTCAGAAGACACCGGTGGAACTGTACTAGTCTGTTTGGAAGCAGGAGGTCTGCCCACAGAAGCTCTGGTAGTAGCCGCTCTCGGCTTAGTAGGTGCCCGCGCACCAGTCGGTGTGCTATGCACAGCTCTCCCACGGACCGACTCAGTCAGTGCGTCACCAGCTCCCGAAGCAGAGGACGATCGCGTTCTCACCATCTGTCATAATAACATTAAAGGATTAGCACCTATGTAAGCATCATAGCACGAGAAGAGATGAAATGAAGGGAAAAAACTCTTCCTAACATGCCTTTGCAGCCTCTCGTTTATAAGTATGGTCGACAACATACCCATAAACAAGGCTCTGCTCGGACACTGCTCCATTGACTCCCTAAGACTCGACTTACAACCTAGGGCTCTGATCCAATTTGTCACGACCCAATTTTCGGGGCCGTGATGGCACCTAAGTGTTACATCCTTAGGCGAACCACGAATAATTAAACTGACTCATAATGATAATTTAGATAGAAATATTTCAATAAAATGTAGGTGTAGACATCCACCCGAAATACAGTGTCAATAGAGCATCTACGAATTCTATATATATATATATATACAAGATGTAGGAAGCGTCTAAACACTAAGGTGGATCAGACGGTATGCCACCGCGAACCATGCGGTTGGCTCACCTCAAGCTAAAATAGCCACAGCCTCGAACGGATCAGATAAGTCCAGCTGTCTGACTAGTAGAAGGATCTGCACATTTAAACAGTAAGTTATGAGCCAAAGCCCAGTAAGATCATCGACATGCCCGCTAAATTACCCTTTCGGGACAAGTCTTTGATAATGCATAAGCAGATAACGGAAGTACAATCCACACCTTTACAGCAACCCGTAAACATTACATACGATAATATAATTATACAACAACACAAGCAATAATACGCGAATACATAACATGGTCAATAATATAAAGATACATAATATAGGCAGCATATACAATATTATATTGATACTATGGCATAAGCAATAATATAATTAACACACAGCATGGCGATGATATATCTCGCATACCACATAGGTAATGATATACCTAGCACATAGCATAAGCACACACCCGGTGCGGCTTTGTTTATAGGTCATAACGCACCACAGGCCTCTGTCCCTATAAACAACTTTACTTATAGGTCATAACGCACCACAAGCCTCTGTCCCTATAAGTCTCCACATCTAGGTCATAACGCAGCACCGGCCTCTGTCCCTAGATGGAATTTCGCTTCTAGGTCATAACGCACCACTGGCCTCTGTCCCTAGAGCATATCAATAATACACCAGCACACAACATCGACTATACAGAAGTCACGTTGGTGCTTTCTCCTTTTTGTATAAATATAACGAGTAGTACATAATACTATCTACTAGACAATGCTAGTCAATTAAGTACTCGACATCTTACTTAGCAAGATCAAATCTTATCCGCAAGCAAAATAGAGGTCAAGTCTCACTTACCTCAAAATCGGCTCAAGTGGCTAAGGAACGACCTCCTTTCCCAAACGATGTGCCTCCGTAAATCTCTTCTCTGAGCCAAAGAAATAGTGTCGCACTTGACTCTTCTCTGAGCCAAAGAAATAGTGTCGCACTCGTAAGCATGTGAGGAAAGTATTCTAAGGCCTTACGCAATTTAAGAGGCAATTTACCAAAATACCCCCGGGTCGGACGTACCCAAAAACCCGTAAAATTTATGTTTCCAGACTCCCCATACTCCCACGAGTCCAGAAATACCATTATTGTACATACCCGAGTGCAACTCGATCATTTTTCCCATTTCACAAATCTAGGGTTCAAACCCTCTTTCCAAGGATCGTCACTTTGATCCTCGGATTAAAGTGTTGAAAATGGGTAAGAGTAGTTACCTTGTGTTTAGGAATGATTTTAGTACTTCAAATTCCCCTTGGAATCACTTTTAAAAGCTCAAAAAATGAAAATAAAAATGAATGCCCGCCCTAGTATATATAGCAGCCCGCAGCTTTAAAGAGTTGTACTACATGCTGTCCAAATTGTACCTCACTGGATAGCTTTCAGTAAAATACTCATAACCTTTAATATAAATGTCCAAATGATACGAGATTGGTGGTTTTAGAACCACAACTCAAAGAGCTACAACTTTCATGTTTCGACATTTTTTCAATTCCTTATGTATTAATCTGAAAAATCGATTTCTTTCCGGATGAACAGTAAAAAAACAGAATTCAGCAGCTTTTTTTGGGTTTGCACCAGGTCAGCCACTGTTTTTTGTTCCAAACGAGACCCTACGAAGCTCGGAATGACCCCAAATTTTGTACACTAGTCATACAAGACTTGTGTGACATGTTCGTCAAGACTAAACTCAATTTGGATATCTAGAACTCAAAAAGTGGGTCCCACGGGAAAGGGTCAAATTTCGACTTTGGAATCCAAATTCGAAAGTTGCTACAAGTCACAAATGTCGATACGAACCTAACGGAACCCTCAGATCTCTCATCGGAGTTCGTTTACTCAAATTGAGCTCTGAAACCTCTTTTAGCCTTAACGAATATCCAAAACTGATGTCTTTCTCCGTTACCTATCTAACAAAGTTCGTTTTAGCTAAAAATTTTCAGGCATGTCATAATGGACCTTACGGAGCTTTTGGGATTATCGACATGCAAATCGAGGTCCTAATTCCAGAAACGACTATTTGAGGTCGTTACACTTAAGAGCCCTGGGAAGTTGAATTCTGAAATTATAGTTAAAGAGTTAGATGAAATTGTAGGATCAATGGAACCTAGTGGTATAACTGATATGGGGAATGTTAGTGGAGAAAATTTGCTGATTGTACAGGAGGACTTAGTTCCTAAGATTGGGTATCATGTTCCGGTAGTGACTGACAAAGTAGAGGAAGTTAATGTAGTTGAAAATATGTTGGAAAGATTAAAAGAAGAGGATTCTGCTGAGTCTCATAAGGGCCCAGTCAACGAACCTAGTTCGGAGGCTGCTCATGTTGAGAAAGTTCATGTGATGTCTGTGTTAGAAGGTCCAGTAGGTGGAGGACCTAGTTCTGTTGAAGCTTCCAAGGATTTGAGTCAAGAACCTGCTTCTTGCTCAGTTCATGTAGTGGCTGAGGATGCAGAACTAGACTGGACTGACTTTGAGGGAGAAAAATATGAGGAAATTCATGATGGAGATGGTGGAAGTGAAAAGCTGAGGAAAAGAAAAAGAAGAGGGTGAAAAGAAAGTTTGGTGAAGAGGATGAGAATCTAATAGGAGAGGAAGAAGAAGAGGAGGTAGTATTTGTGAGCGAAACAAAGCCAGAAACAGATAAGAGGAGAAGGCTACTGAAAGGGGGAAAAACTGTGACTAAAAGCAGGTTAGTGGATGAGAGTGATGAGAACTCTCAGGATAAGAGTGGGAGTGATGATAACCCTACTGCTCAGACAACACCTAGAAGGGTGGCTACCAGGTCTGCCCTGAAGCAGCAGGTAGAAAAGATGGCAACTCTTGAAAAGAAGAAGGTCAAGAAGGTGAGTGGTGAGAAGCAGGAGAAGAATGTTGCTGAAGCTAAGGGGGAGAGTTATGAGGCTAGGAGTTATGCTGAGCCTAGTGATTCAGATACAGATAGTGAGGTGGAGAGCAAGAAGAAGAAGAAAGATACTGATGAGGAGGTTGAAAGAGTAGCCTTCTTTGCTAGGCACCAAGTATTGGCTGGAAGCATCTTGAGTGGCCTAAATGAGCACAACATGAAACCTCTGCTAAGGAAGGTGGAGGATCAAGGCTGGTTGAATCTCTTTGCTAAGGAGAGCAAGTTTCTGTATGCTAAGGAGATCAGGGAGTTTTACACAAACTGTAGAGTGGCTGCAAGAAGAGTGTTCTCAGTTGTCAAAGGAGTGGAGATAGAGTTTGGAAGGACAGAGCTGGGAGTAATGCTTGAGGTTCCTGCTGAGAGATATTGCAGGTACATCAAGCTGAAGTGGCCAAAGAGGACTGATGGGGTAACACCTCTAAGTATGGTGAAGAAATTCTCAAGAAAAACCAAACTTAGAAAAGAAAGAAAAGTTGAGTAGAAAGAAATGGAGCCTGCACATCAGTTACACTTTAAGTTTGTTCATAGGTTTCTGTTGCCAGGGGGAGAGGAACAGTGAGGCGTGTGCACTTGATTTGACTTATATGGATCTGCTGGATAGAGGAATAAGGATCTATCTACCTGGTCTGATCATCAGACACATAAAAAGGATTGCTGATACTGATCAAAAGCCACATTCCTTGGTGCATTCCTACATCCTGCAGCAGGTCCTTGAGCACTTTGGGGTACCTTTGGAAGATCGAAAGAAGCCAACCATACATCAGATGTTTTGCCAAAATATGCTGAAAAACTGTGACTTCTTCAAGGAGAAGAGAGCTTCCAAGAGGCCAGTGCAAGTCAAGCAAGAGCAGCCTGAGGAAAGTGAGGACTTTGGACCAGATGAAGCAATTGCAGCTGTGAAGGAATTGGAGCAGCATGTTTTGGAAGTGAATGCAGAAAATGCCGAATTCCAGAAGAAGCTGGAGTTGAAGGATCAAGAAATTGATCGCTTGAAGATCGAGTGCCACAAGTATGAGGCCGGGTTGGTGATGGAAAGGGCAAAGAATACCAAGAACATTGAGGCGCTTGTCAAGCACTTCAACTTGAAGACTTGAGTCCTACCTACTTTCCTTCCTGTCCTTGCCCATATCCCTTCTTTTATCTCCCTATGTGACCTTCCTTGATATGTGTTCTTAAGACAATCTTTTAAAGTTGTGTGCTTAATTAGGCCGTGTGGTTGTCATGCACTGGATAACTGGTTTTAAATTTATTTTGTTTGAATTGGGTCTGTTCTTAATATATCTGGTTCTAATTGGGCCCTTAGCCTTATTTCTGTGTATTCAGTTGACTTTATTGTCGTGTGCTCTAGACTGGATAGTACTAACTTGTTCTTGCAAGTTTTTGAATTTTTCGATGACGCCAAAAGGGGGAAGAAAGTAATGTTGGGGTGTTTGTGACCTAACTCATATGTTTTAAATTTTTCAAATGTATTTTTGTTTTTATGTTCTTGGTATTTTTGTCTATCAGGTTCTTTGGCAACATTTGTTTGTCATCATCAAAAAGGGAGAATTTGTTGAGGAAAATATTTTGAAGAATGACAAACGAGAAGGACCCAGTGGTTCTAAAGGAGGACCTGGTCCTTGTACAGAAGGGCACGACTGATCGAAAAGATTGAGGGTTGTAAATCCCTGCCGAACTAGGAAGAGTGGTGCGTGAACAAGTATGCATCCTAGTCAGCTAAAATAGGTTGTGCCATGGCTGTGTCTTCGAAGTACGAAAAAGAGTTGGAGCTAAACTAGGAAAGAGTCATAGAAAATATTTTCTTGCTATAATTATAAGGTTTCCTTGTGAAACTCTACTAGGGTTATGAAGCCCATATAAAAGCTAGTAGTTGATGCAGCCAAAACTCAGTTATTCACATACAGAAAATTGAGAGCATACACAGGCGATCCATCAACTTTCAATGTGACTTAACTGGAGAAGACACCTATCAAAGGCTATTTAGTTTAATCTAGATATATTGTCTAGGTTCTTGGTTTGTATGTTGTCTGAATTGGTACTATCATTGCTTTACCTATATGCTTACTTTAGAAAAAACTGTATTAGGTGAACCTTTGTGAGATTACTTTGTAAAGCTAGAGTTTAGCTTTGTTGAGTGATTAGGGTCTAGAGTGTAGCCCCTTGGTTACAGAGTTTTGTAATCTAAAACTTGCTCTTTGTGTTAGTGAATTGGTTCTAAAATCCCAGAGTGTGGGTCGTGGGTTTTCTCCCTTGAGCAAGGAGTTTTCCACGTAAAAACACCGTGTTCCTTGAGTTTTCTATTTGTGTGTGTTGTGGTGTTTGCAGAGGAAAACTGTTGAATCAAGAACAAGGTTCTTGACGGTAAGAATCTGGTTCTTAGAAAATAATCAGTAGACACTATTCAACCCCTCCTTCTAGTGTCAAAGGAGGTGCTTAGATCATAACAATGACAGTGATCTTTCTCTTGTGAATAAAGAAAAAGAATTTCTTGGACCTTGTGATACTTTGAGTGGTATTGGTGGTTTCTTGTGTCAAGTTGAAAATAGTGATGGATTGGAAGGTGTGTACTTACTTGAATGAAGTGAAGAATTGTATTTGAATGATAATGAATTGTCTTCCTTTTTGTTTGAAATTGATGGAACATGTTTTGAATCGTTAAGTGAGTGTATACTTGAAAAGGTAAAATGTTCTTTGCATTGTCCTAGTTTTGACCTTGTGCTTGATAGAGATTCTAATTTCAAAAGTGAGCTTGAATATATGGACACCATTGATCATGTTTCCTTGAATGATACATTTCTTTTGAACTTGTTTGCACTTGATGAAAATGATGAGTCAATATTTAAAGAGTGTATAACTTGTGAAAATGATTCTTGTTACTTGCTTGAAAGTGCTAATTGTGTGGATGTTAGCAAACTAACTCCCAAAATATTTGTTGAAAGCTTGTCTTATGTTGGTAAGTCCTCCAAAAATGAAAAGTGTATTTTAAAGAAGGAGGGAGGCACTAGTGATAGTAGTAGTAACTTGCTTGATGCTAATTTTAGTGTCATGTTCCTTACTTATTCTATTCCTAGTTTTGAAAATTTAATTTGGAAGGATTTTGTGAATGTTTTTAGAAAGAAATGCAAGAATAACACATTTGAGGTATTTCCAACTATCCATGGGTAAAATTGTGATAATCCTTTTCTTGATGAGTTTACTAACCATCTTGGCCCATTTGTAAAAGACTATCAAGAGAGGATCTACAAAGAGGTAAGACACTTGCAAGCATCTTCTTGGGCTAAAAAAAGGTTTGACGTGTGGTTGTCTTCTAAAGCCAAGAATGATTTGTTTAAATAGCTAGTTCTTATTTTTGGGCTTTAAAAAGCCATTGAGGTATGTAACTTATCCTTTGAACTTATAGTATCTTGGATAGTGGATGTGTGGTATTATGTGTTAATTCCTTGTCAATAATATTTGGTTGGTTTGATGATGTGATGTGTAGAATTTTGAAGGATGTTTTGGATGTGAGGGTAGTGTTTGACCCCGATGATAAATCTTATTGTTTGATGATTAGTCATCTTGGTGGTGTTATGCTTAAAGGATCCAATTGAAATCTACATTATGTATTCATTAAACCTATTGAATTCCTTGATTTCTCTTGTGTATATTTATCCTTTGGCCAACTTCTTGGAACTTTAGTTGTAGAATTGATCTTCTTTGAGTCATTTGACTCTTGTGTCTACCACAAAAGTGTGAGGTTTGAGTGGGAATATTCAACTCCATCATCTTAGGTATGCAAAGTCTATAAAGCTTGTGATTTGGTGCTTATTCCGGTTATTCTTTTGCTAGGTCCAAATTTGAGGATAAATTTCTTTAAAGAAGGAGGGAATGATGCAAAACGGCTTGGCGCTCATGACATTGGCAGATTTAGACTTAACATCAAAAGCTTGGAGCGTTTCGAAAGGGCTCAGAAGCCAAGAATCAAGGCAAAAGATGGCCAAAGTGTATAAGAGAAGCTGCTGGGGCAAATATTGGAGGCTGCAGGGACTGTTTACAACCTTACTGGCTCAGAACCAAAAATTATTCATCGCGATCGCGAGACTACAGACGGGATCGCGCAAGGACTTGGAAGTGTGCAGCCCGATCGCGAGTCCTCAGACGCGATCGCGAGTCCTGAGACATGATCACGCAAGAAGCTGAAGAGGATTGAGGAGTTTCTCTTCACGACCGCGTGTTCTCGACCGCAATTGCGAAACTCAGGTTACTCATGCTATGTGATCGCGCATGTGATAGCGCGATAGCGCTGTGGCGAGAACCAGAATACTATCCTAAGTTTAATGACCTTACTTCAGCCCACTCTAGGGGCAATTAGGGCATTGTATGCAAATTTTAAAATCTATTATATAAGTTCCTTAGCTTCATTTAATAGGGTTAGCTTTTGATGAATATTGATTGTGAGAAAACTTTGGTAAGCTTGTTTCTTAAGCATTTAATCCTTGATTTGCAATTGAATATGGATTTAATTGAGGATCAATTAGTATAGGTTCCTTTGTTAGACAATTAAAGGTGTGATTAGGCCTTTTTCCTTAATTTGCTTCTTTAATCTTTTCTAATTAAAGTGGGTCGTGCTTTAATTCCTTTTTAATTCTTGTTATTATTAATTCTTGTTGTTTTGATTCATATCAAAACTTTTCGTTTCCCGTTTTCATCATATGTTTTTTGTTGGTACACGGAGAAATAAGGGAGGTATGGTTGGCTATGGAGAAAAGTCAGATGGAAAAAGTTCTTACTACACTCTCGAGGTAACTAAATCTGACCTCTTGGCCGAAATGAGGAGAATGGAGAATGAGATCAAGGGAATGGGAGAACGAGTTGATAGTCTTGCTATCATGATTATTCGGGTTTGTACTTGGATGAAAGTAGGTGAAAGAGTAGGTTTGACATTGAATTTGATGGGTATAGAGTATTCTAGCTAAAGGTTAATGGTACTGATTCCAATTCCATTGACCCTTTGTTGGTTGATATGCTAAGGATACCGTGCCACAAATTTGCCACGAATTAAAGCATCCTTATGAATATAATGGAGTGTGGGTTTTTTGAGGAAGCCAAAGTACTCATCTTTAAAGTGGATTATAAGGAGTTTTTGTGGTGTGATGTATATCTTTTGCATTTTTCTTATGTTTGGTTAGGTTCCCCATGGTTGCATAATAAGAAGTTTCTATATAGTGCTAAAGAGGATATGTAGCGTCTGATCATGTGTCATAGAGATTATGACTTTGTGTCGAGGGGAAGAAGAGTTCGGGCATCGACTAGTGAAAACTCTTGGCCTAAACAAAAGGAATGTAAGGTGAGAATACTGAAAGGGTGGTCGCGCAACTACCGTAATCTAACTCAAGTGGATCACCTAAGGAAAATAGGGCATCAAGTGATGGTTCTCAAAGTCCAAGATTTCGGGTTTTGATATAAAGAATCTACCTACTCCGGCTAAGGGCATTCTTGGAATTCATCCCAATTCGCACGAACATGAGAGACAAAATATTGAGAGGAGTAAGGGAGTGACCGGTGAATACTCTCAAGTGAAAAAATGAGAGGATATGTTGAGTGATGTGAGTGGGTTTCCACCTCAATCAAAACTTGATCTTGAAAGAAAAAGAAGGGAGAAAAGTTAGGGGAAAAGGATAATTTAGAGTGAGGGAAACCCTTATTCTAATGCTACCTCTTTATGTTTTTCTTCTGCTTGTCTTTAGCTATTGTGCATGGATTCTTAGAGGCAAGCCGATGGAGCCTCAATTATGCTCTAAGTTGTAAAGGCAAGGTGATGAAGATCCTCATTGTGAGCTACAAGGTGAGGGAGCTTGTCGTGACACTTCAAGTGTTTTGAGTAATCAAGGCAGCAACTCGAGTGTAAGTGCTAGTTCTTCCTTCTATGAGTATAATGGTCCCTTGTCTTGTGAGAATATTTGTGAAAACTCAACGGTAGTTGAGGATTGTAGTGCATATAATGTATTTGCAACTAGTGTAGAGTCTATTGGTTATTTTATGTGTGAACGTGAATCACTAATTGACGGATTTTATAAGTCACATGATAATGTGAATTCTATGTTCGATGAACCTCTCTTTAGTGAAGAATCTGTAGTTGACCCTATTTTTAAGTCTTGTTATGACACACCACCAATATTTGATATAGAAATAGATGAAGTGGTAGATCATCCTATACAATCCTTTGATGATATAATTGATTTTGATGATCTTGTGTGTCATAGTGAAGATGTTAGTGGTCTTGAGTAGTCCCTAGCATATGAGCTGGATAGGGTTGTACAAAATGACTTCTTAAAATGTTGATGAAACTGGTTTTGATGCTTTACCATTGTTAGGTAATGAGCTTGAGAAGCTTGTTTTAACTGACCATTAGTTTGAGGGGACTTTTAATAAAGGTGGTGACTTGTATTAATCTAGAGTAAAAGGTGAGTTAGAACCTCCATGGTGTAGGAAGTTTGACTCTATCCTGTGTTGATCACACCTTGGATATTAAGCATTCCAAAACCACTGAGTTAAATTATGAGAATAATACATTTGGGGCTTAGTGTATTAGTCCTAAACTTAGAGATAATAGGATCTCTGATTGTTTGAGATTACAGGTTTTACGCCCTATTTATCTCATTGTTTGTTGTTATTTTGAGCGCATTACATTGTTGAGCCAAGAACTTATTGTTTCCGTTGCAGACGTGAACTTTTTCAATTTTATTGATTCTTGGATATATCATAAGAGTGTGTTTTTCACACCACATGCACTATTCTTTGTTGAGCTAACCGACTTTTGTAGTAGAAAGTTGTGGTTGTTTTTACCTCTACTTGGAGGGATTGATGGTGTGATTTCGAAGATGAATTTCTTTCAAGAAGAGGAGGATGATGCAATCCAATTTGAGAAAAGATGCAATCAATCAAAAGTCAAGTTAAGGAGTCGTGGAAGCGTGAGCTTCGGAGGAGAGCCTGGAGAAAGGATTGAGCGAGAGTGCAGTTTCTGTGAAGGGTGGAGAATCCCTGAAAGAAGGTAGAGCGCCCAAGCATTAATCCTCCAGAAAATGGCCAAGTATGGAATGTGCTACTCTCTAAAGTTGGGGAAGGCGGACTGCCCACCTCCTAAGGCGGACCACCCATGTCCACCAAGGCTGGCTGGTTCTGCGCAGGGTTGGCGGCCCTAGCACCAGACTTCATAACGAGGTTGGCCCTTGTCTTTAAAATGGTAGTACTTTAACGGTCCTGGGTGGTCATGCTTTCAAACCCGACTTGTGGCTACTTTTTAAACATATGGGAGTATATATTAAACACTATAAAAGGTCATACTTAGGTTTATTTCATAAGTTAGTTCATTATTACACAAACATTGAAAACAAGCGTGTTTGCCTTGTAGAAGCTCTTAGCTATGATTTATCTCTTTCCCGGGTGGCTACCCATGGAGAATATTCGTAGAATGATTCCATTGATTGGTTAAAGTCTCTCATCTTCCTAGGATTTATATCATGTTGCGAGTTTAATCTAATTCTTTCTTCTTATTTATGCTCTTTCCGATCTATCTTTCTTGTATGAATGCTTGGATTCCATCTTTATTTTTGCATCCGCATTTTTGTTTACATCAGCCTGAGACAACAACTGAGGTTTGATAAGTACTCCTTCAGGTCTTGAAGTGCTTGCCGGCACTGCTATGTCCATTCAAATCCCTTATTTTTCTTCATCACATTAAAGAACTGATAGTTTTGCTCAAATGATCGTGATATGAACCAGCTCAGTGCAGCGATACGGTTATTGAGCCTCGTGGCCTTTGGTATTCTCTCAATCTCCTTTGTTTGCATTGGGTTTGCGTCGATCCCCTAGTTTGAAATGATAAAAACCTAGGATTATTCACGATGATGCTCCAAAAGTGCAATTCTCCGAGTTAAGCTTCATGCTTAATTTATCTTAGATGTCGAATGGAATTTTCAAGTGTTTAACATGATCCTTGTCAAACTCAGAATTCACCTGCATATCATCGATGTACACCTCCATCGTTTTCCAAATTTGATCCTTGAACATTAAATTGATCAGTCACTGGTACGTGGCCTCAGCATTCCTAAGGCCAATGGCATCACTCGATAATATAAAGTCCCCCAGTCTATGATCAACTATATTTTCTCCCAATCGCCAGGATCCATGAGGATTTAGTTATATCCCGGAGTAGGCATCTAGAAAACATAGCATCTTATTCCTTATCGTTGCATCAAAAAGATGAATCCTTTGGGCATACTTTATTCAAATCTCTGAAGTCTACGCACATTCTCCACTTGCCATTCTTTTTTTGAACCACTACAACGTTTGAGAGAAACTTTGGAAATACACGGCTAGATCGACCCGTTATTCAATAGCTTTTCTACTTCTTTTTGTACTGCCTCGTTCTTCTCGCAACTGATTGATCATCTCTTCTGTTTGACTTTCTGGAAGGAGGGGAAAACATTTAACTTGAGTATGATCACCGCAGGGGGGATTCCTAGCATATGTGTATGTATCCAAGGAAAACCGGTTCCTCGGAACCTTGAGAAATTTGGCGAAATCACCTCCAACCTCAAGTGTCAACTTCGAGCACATATAAAATTTCTTTTCAGGATGCATTAATAAGAAACTAGAGGATCCAATTCATCCATATTAGCTGCCAATATTTCCCTTAGATGAAGGTCATAGATGACGTCCGGTGTTTCGTGGGTGTTTTCCTTTTTTGGTTCCTCCTATTCGATGGCGATGTTGGGGTTTAAAGGCAGCCCCCCAATTCTATAATTTCTCTTTGGCCTCCGTTTCGGCTACACTTGCAACAGCAGTCGTACAATACTTCCTCGACATCTTCTTTTCCCTAGATTTCATTTATTACCCACTTAGTTGGATACGTGACCCCCTGATGTATTGTAGAAGGTACCACCCATCTCTTGTATCCAAACATCCTAATTATCATATTGTATAAGATGCTACCAGCCATTACTTGGGAAGACGTTGGCTTGACCACCTCGGGCGTATGTACCTGGCACCTCTCACCAACAAAACTTTTGCTAGAATTATTGAAGTCGGCATTGTGTACGAGCTCTTGACTATCTTTTCCGTTATTTTCACTACTTTCACCACTTCCCACCTTATAATGTTTAATGCGCTGCCGTAATCCATAAGGACGCACTTCACCTCTAAATCTTCTATCCTTAGGGGACGACTAAAGCGTCGTGGTGCGGGAAAAAAAGTCTGTATGTATCCTCACTATCAAAAAACACCATATCATTATGAGACCTCATGTCGCCATTTTGCTGACTTTGGCCATCCCATTTTTGATTATATGACCTTTATGTATCACGTTGATCAACTTTTTAATCTCTTGCGACTTTGGGAGCCACCCCGGATCCCTATTCTGCATATACATGTGTTTTCCCTTATTCGATAGTAATTGCTTTAGATGACCCTCATTGAGGAGATAGGCTACCTCGAGCAAGAGAGCCCTGCAGTCAACGTTATCATGGTCATCATCTTGATGGAATTCAAAATATATCGACTAGTTCCTCTTGCTCGGATCAATCCTCATATCCTTAGGCCAACAGAATTACTGACCTAATCCCTTGAAGTGCTTCCTTCACGCGAAGGAAAAGATCTCTGGTTCTTCTTGGCTCAATTGCTCTCCCGGAGCATGAGGATTCACTATTTTTGCCGGAACCTAAAATTTGGGTATCACTCTGCCTATCTACCATCCTTGGTATATCTAAACATGATTCTCTCCTTTTTTTTACCTCCGGTAATCTGGCCTATCATCTTCGATCGAGTCACGCTTACAGCTCCTGTCGCTCCTACGCAAGTGATCTCATTGTGCCAGTTTCAATTCTGAATACTGGTGGTAAACCTCATTCCAGATCTTTGTCGGGTGCTCTTACATACTCTTTTAGTAATTCCCGGGTGGCTACCCATACCTTTGTATTCAACCTTTTGTCGAATGCTACAGTTGCTATGTTATCCGGCACTACTGGGAGTGCCATCCGTTCCTTTAGGAATCTTTCCAAGTAATCCTTGAGCAACTCCTCGTCCCTTTGCCTTATGTCAAATATGTCTTCCAACCTCTTCTCATGTTTTTGGGGCCAGAATGCGCCTTAATGAACAAGCCCTACATCTGAGCGAATTTTTTCACCAATATATGATGAATCTGATCTTTAGCTAGGTCATTGGCTCATTGCTTTGAGCCCCATCACATAGGTTACTACATGATTGTTTGGTTCCATTGTACTATTTACTTGGGTACATCCTGCATACGAATCTTCTTCAGAATTGGGAGCTGCTTCGCGCTCAGCTTATAGGGCTGCTGGGCAAACTTAGCATTGTCAATCTTCTTTTTTATTTTTTTTTATTTTTTATTTTTTAAAGGAGTCCTAGATAATATTTTTACTTTTCCATGCTTTTGTTCCTTAAGCTTGCAGAGACAGCCTCTTCGAAAATTGTTCGTGATGTTGCTGGGGCGGCGGTATCCCAAATTTCCTAGCGCCGTCACGAGGTTGGTTTGCCATGCTACGGAATATGGACTGTTTCCTATAGGACTTGACCCTAGGCGAGATTCTGGCGGCAGCACCATCTTTTAAAGTGCTTTATCAAGACGTTTAGATATCGTTTTGGTCACCAACACAGAAAGACGCTCTTGTGCCTCAAGGAATTTCTCTAGCAAATTTTCCAATCCGCTTTTGGACTCCACCTTGCCCTTTCCTTTGGTAGGATCCTTCTTGTTTATGCCTAAATTGGACGTCTAAGTTAAACAGTTGAGTTTATAAGAAGGTCACAAGAAATACGGTTAATACGCTAGAAAAAGTAAATAAATAGAGAGAAAAGTAATAGAAAAGAGAGTAAATAATCTTATTCCTTGAGAATAGTCAGATTCAGCGTGAATCACTTGATGTATAATAAAATGTAAGGAGGGGTATTTATAGTAGAGATTTAACCAGTCCTAATTATGAAAAAATACAAAGACTAATAAGTCTATGGGCCTATAAACTCAAGGCAGTGGTATATACGAAACCCTAACTAGGAGAGGTAAACCCTTAGGAGGCGGGATGTATGCCTTGCGTCCTACGGCCATACCGCTTGAACGATCGTAGCTCAAGGAGCAGGTGTGTATCTTCTGTACTCGGTGACTTGTAAGATAAGGCTAGTCTTTCTAGCTGGACTCGTATCCCCGTAATATTAGGTGGCGTATTTTTTTCCACATAGTGAGTCCCCTTCACTTTTTGAGTGCTAATGTAAGCAATCAGGAAGTGAAACCAGTGTACATGATGGATGTGAAAAGATTTATCACTAACTCATTG
The DNA here is from genome assembly GCA_029990575.1 of Petunia axillaris subsp. axillaris. Taxonomy (NCBI): domain Eukaryota; kingdom Viridiplantae; phylum Streptophyta; class Magnoliopsida; order Solanales; family Solanaceae; genus Petunia; species Petunia axillaris. Next base: position 34,371,372 of record JARKNS010000007.1, read on the forward strand.
AAACTCGCAATCTCTTTGATCCAGAATGATGCTTATTTTTTTGAGAACTCCACATGCCTTCATCTGATTGTGAGAAAACTTTGCTAAGCTTGTTTCTTAAGCATTTAATCCTTGATTTGCAGTTGAATGTTGATTCAGTTGAGGATCAATTAGTATAGGTTCCTTTGTTAGAAAATTAAAGGTGTGATTAGGCATTTTTCCCTAATTTGCTTCTTTAATCTTTTCTAATTAAAGTGGATCTTGCTTTAATTCCTTTTCAATTCTTGTTATTTTTAATTCTTGTTGTTTTGATTCATATCAAACCTTTTCCTTCCGCGGTTTCTTCATATGTCTTTTGCAGGTACACAGAGCAATAAGGAAGGTATGGTTGGCTGTGGAGAAAAGTCAGATGGAAAAAGCTCTTACTACACTCTCGAGGTAACTAAATCTGACCTCTCGGCCGAAATGAGGAGAATGGAGAATGAGATAAAGGGAATGGGAGAAAGAGCTGATAGTCTTACTATTATGATTATTCGGGTTTGTACTTAGATGAAAGTAGGTGAAACCTTTGATTAAGTAGGTTTGACATTGAATTTGACGGGTATAGAGAATTCTAGCTAAAGGTTAATGGTACTGATTCCAATTCCATTGACCCTTTGTTAATTGATATGCTAAGGCTACCGTGCCAAAAATTTGCCACAAATTAAAGCATCCTTATGAATATAATGGATTGTGGGTTTTTTGAGGAAGCCAAAGTACTCATCTTTAAAGCAGATTATAAGGAGTTTTTGTGGTGTGATGTATATTTTTTGCATTCTTGTTATGTTTGGTTAGGTTCCCCATGGTTGCATAATAAGAAGTTTCTATATAGTGCTAAAGGGGATATGTACCGTCTGATCATGTGTCACAGAGATCATGACTTTGTGTCGAGGAGAAGAAGAGTTGGGTCATCGACTAGTGAAAACTCTTGGCCTAATCAAAAGGAAGTTAAGGTGAGAACTACCGAAAGGGTGGTCGCACAACATCCTAAATCTAACTCAAATGGTTCACCTAAGGAAAAGAGGTCATCAAAAGATGGTTCTCAAAGTCCAAGATTTCGGGTTGATGTAAAGAGTCTACCTACTCCGGCTACGGACATTCTTTGAATTCATCCCAATTCGCACGAACATGAGAGACAAAAGAGTGAGAGGAGTAAGGGAGTGACCGGTGACAACTCTCAAGTTGAAAAATGAGAGGATATGTTGAGTGATGTGAGTGGGTTTCCACCTCAATCAAATCTTGATCTTGAAAGAAAAAGAAGGGAGAAAAGATAGGGGAAAAGGATAATTTAGGGTGAGGGCAATCCTTATTCTAACGCTACCACTTTTTCTTTTTCTTCTACTTGTCTTTAGCTATTGTGCATGGATTGTTAGAGGCAAGCCGATGGAGCCTCAATCATGCTCTAAGTTGTAAAGACAAGGTGATGAAGATCCTCATTGTGAGCTGCAAGGTGAGGGAGCTTGTCATGACACTTAAAGTGTTTTGATTAATCAAGGCAACAACTTGAGTGTAAGTGCTAGTTTTTCCTTGTATAAGTATAATGGTCCCTTGTCTTGTGAGAGTATTTGTGAAAACTCAACGGTAGTTGAAGATTGTAGTGCATATAATGTATTTCCAACTAGTGTAGAGTCTATTGGTTATTTTATATATGAACGTGAATCACTAATTGACGGATTTTGTATGTCACATGATAATGTGAATTCTATATTCGATGAACCTCCCTTTGGTGAAGAATCTATAGTTAACCCTATTTTTTGGTCTTGTTATGACACACCGCCAATATTTGATACAGGAATAGATGAAGTGGTAGATCATCATGTACAATTCTTGATGATATAATTGATTTTGATGATCTTGTGTGTCGTTGATGTTTGGAATTTTATGCCTATATTTCCTTAATATTTCCTCACGTTTGAGTACTTTATTCGCGCATTTTCTAGTTGATGGATGTGATTTTGCACTGATTTTATGTGGTATGATTGTAGGTTGTTATGAAGTGCATTTGGAGCTTTGAAGAGCATGATCGAGCAAGAAAAGATTGGATTTGGATTGAGGATTGGATCGAACATACAAAGGTACAACGCGACGCGAGCTGCAGACGAAGGAGGCAGGAATTTGGCCTGGCGCATTGAGTGGCGCGGAGCGCCCCAAAAGCGCCCAGCCTTCTGGAGCTTCGAGTGGCGCCGGCGCCCCAAAAGCGCCCAAGTTTAGACGGGTTCTGCCTGGGGTGGCGCGTTCGGGGGCGCGGGGCGCCATCTACAGCGCCCCTGGAGCGTTTTTGGACTTCCTATTTCGTCTACGCTTAGGTGTAACTTATTACTAGGCCTTTGTAAACCCTATAAATACTCTTTTACTTAGTTTTTGATAAGAGTTCAGGCTTTGGAGCAAGTTTTGGAGGAAAGGGGAGGAGCCCTTGATGTCTTCTAAACAAGTTCTTTCTCTTTTTCTATTATTCTTCTCCTTAATTCTATAGTTTGTTCGTTCTAGGGTTAGACTAAATACATGAAGGTTGATGTTTCAAAGTTGATTTCTATATATTGTTTTACCATTACGGATTGTTTATTCTTTCTTGATCATAATTGTTTGATTATTGAGGCCTGATAATTGAACACTATCTATGGTTTTTAGATTGAACTCGAAAGAGGGAATTTATGAACGCAATAAGAAAGAGTAGAGCTAGATTATGAACCCGGGCATCGGGGAACCAATTTGTGAGTAGGATAGACATAAACTTGCTCGCCTAGCTTAACTAATCACAGAATTCGTTAATGCGTGCACGTGATTCAACCCATAGACGTATAGGGATTGGAGTAGCCTGCATAGATCGTGAAGAATCGAAAGGTTTTCACGGGTACATTTAACCTGTTAGTTAGCAATCTAGGAAATCAAGAACTGGAAAACTCAACTGGATTGTTCGTAACTCTGACCCTGGACCGTTTCTCTTTGATTGATAACAACTTAGAATTTGCTCTGTCACTTGACTTCAGTTATTTGTTCTAATTATTGTTTTAGTTAGTAAAATCTCAACCATTGGAAAAAGATCCCTGAATAGTTCTTAAGAAATTGTTTGCTAAGATTCAGTCTGAATAGTCCTCGTGGGAACGATACTCTACTTATCACTTTATTACTTGTCGACCACGTATACTTGCGTGTGCGTTGGGAGCAACAAGTTTTTGGCGCTGTTGCCGGGGACTAAATAATTGATTGATTTCTTTTTGAACGATTACTTATTTTCTATTCAGGTTTAATTTTTGTTTAGTTTAGTATTGTGTTACTTGTCTTATCATGGCATGTTTTAATGAAAATTTGTCCAGTGGTTGTAATTCTAATTTTGATTTTCTCTGTCTACTTTGCGGAGGAACCCACTTGTGGGAAAATTGTCCAACTCTTTCAACCCTACGAGACTGGTTATGTGATTTTTCTACCACCTTTGATTGGAATTTTTGTAAATTCTGTGGTGGTCGGTGGAATGATTGTCCTAAGTGTCATGCTCCTTCCCCCAATATTTTTTGTGATGATTCTAATGATGTTTGTGAGTTTGACAGGAGCGATAAAGTGCAGGTTGTTAGCGAAACTTGGCTAATGGAGCAAACCAACCTCTTAGAAGCTTATAGGGATTTCAGGAGTGAACTTACAAATATGACAATGCAATTTATGGAAGAAAGAGTTGAGCTCGGACAAGAGATCGACCGATTTGGCTTGGCTATTCACGACTTGGAGGCGAATTTGAGTGATATGGTTGAGGTGTCTAATCCCCAATTATCAGTTGTCGTGAATAGTAGATTTGAGATAGAAGAGCTTAGAAGCCAATTTGAGGAGCAAAAAGTAGAATTCCTACCATTCGACCCAATATTATTTGATGATGCTAAGGTTGAAAAAATTACATTAGAGTCAAGTGAGGAAATAGAAAACATCATATTAGAGGACTCTAGTATTTGTGCAAGTGAGGGTGTCAAAAGTAATGCAACTTTAGAATTGAAGCGCATTGGACCTCACTCCAATCATTTTTCAACATTGTGTTTGGATGGTGACATGAAAATTGAGCCACCCGAGCCTATGAAGAAATCCAAGGAGGAGGAACAAGGTGCCTATATTTTAAAGTTTGTGATGTTGAGGAGACAAAACGACATCCCTCATTTAAAGGCTAAGAAGTGTAAAATACGACAATGGTTACTTGGTCCTTTTGTATTTTTGCCACCACCCAAATACCATAGTCGTAAGCTTGAGGCAAAGTTGGGGATTCAATTCATTAGTTCAAGATGGAGACAAAAGTGATGAAGTTGTCTTCGTCGTGCCGCGACGTTAAATCAAGCGCTTCTTGGGAGGCAACCTAATTTGCTTGCTTTACTTTTATTTATTTTTTATTTTTTTATAGTTGTATATTACTTTGGGTGATTCTTTGGATTGCAGGTTCATGTAATGTCAAGTTTAAGTGTGGGGTATCCTCACCCCTGCCTAATATTTTTGACCTGATGAGGGAAATCTGAGTACCTCATACTATACGGAAGCTTGAAGGATGCTAGCACCAAGGACTAGAGCCTTCAGGGAAGTTCTCTTACCCCTTTTACTTTATTTTTTGTCGCACTGAGGACATTGCTTAGTTTTAAGTGTGGGGTGGGGAACTCCCCTTTATTTTTGAGGTTAGGGATGCATGTACCGTTAGGATTTTCTTTTGTCACTTGACGTTATTTTTATTTGTTTCTTGCTTTAATATATGAAAAAAATGAAAAAATTAGAAAACTAATGAAAAATTGCAAAAAGATTTTCTTTTTAGTCTTTGTTAGTGGTACATGTCATCCACCCCGTGGTTTTTCTTATGGCCTCGGTTCTTTTCCACGGGTAGACCTTTGAACCGGGTAGTTTTTTTATTTTTATTAGGATTAGAGTAGTTAGTTATAGGTGGCCCTAGATGAAAGAAATAGGTAAAATGCTAGGTGCCTTTGATTTGTTTGATACCGGTGGACTTGAACTTGAGCATGTGCTATTTGTCGTGTCTTTTGGTTTTAATTTGTGATGCATGCCTAGAAAAAATGGAGTGACCCCCTTTAGATGCTTGAGTCCACTCACTTGATTCTTTTGTGAACCTTTGTGCATTAGTGCTTAAATTTCCACAAGTTGCACCCGATTTGCTTGATTGAGAGTTGTGATGGAGCCATTTTGTGTGGACTGTGAGCAATGTGTGTTGTGAGGCATATTCTTATTTTTACTCCATGTTTGCAAATTGGTGTCTAGAACTTGCCCCGTGTGTGTTCAAAGCGAAATCTTAGGTTTGCTCTAGTCGGAAAATGATACAAGCCTTCTTTTGATTTGTCTACCCTTACACATACACCTTGGACTTGATTGTTGTGATTTCTTTGACCTTTTTGTTGGCACCCACACCCCGAGCCTACCCACTTGTTCTAAATTGTTCTCTTTTTGGCCCTTTACTCCTTAAGCACTTTAATTGCTAATGTGATATTATTGTGGAGTTGTGGTTGAATATTGGGAGGTTTTTAAGTGGAACCAATGAGGGGAATACTTGAATGAATTGTGTAGTAGTTATTTATGAGCATTGGCAAGGTTGGAAGGTAATGAATAGAAAAAGAAAACAAATGAAAAAAAAAGGAGCAAAGTTGAAAAGAAAAAATAATTGGAAAAAGAAATAAAGAGAGAAGAATATCCATCCTTGCTAGTGTGTACTTGAAGAAAAAATTGCTACTTGTTGAGAAGGTGTGTGTGAAAGTTGTTGATTGGGTGGCTTGATGAGATTTGTGCTTGAAATTAATTGTGATGTATTAATGTGCTTAGGGAGGTAGTCACTATTACCCATATTTATCCTACCAGCCCCTTAGCCTACATTACAACCCTTTAAAGTCCTAGTTAATCCCGATTGGAGTGAGCCTACATTAGTGGAGTCTTACACTACGGGCAAGGCTATGGTACATCATGTGTGACATGTGAGATTTTCATGAGAGTGAGTGAATTCTTTCTATGCTATTGTCCTCGTTCTATTCTTGATATTCATTGTTGTGTGTGATATTTTGGGGACACTCTTTTGCTTCATATTGGTGAAGGCACATGGTTTGCATGAAATAGGTGAAGTTGATGGCTTCTTGGTTGAGTAGATAGGTGTGATTTTGTGGGGGCATGGTTGCAATGAGTTGAGTTTGTGCATTTGAGCTATTTTGGGGTGGTTGTTCTCATATTTTTGAGTTTGTTAAATTGTTGGCATGTTTGTGGATCCATAGTAGTCATGTATGCATTTGTTCAATGGTCGGTATCAACCATAGTCATAGGCAGACCTGTTTTACCTAGGTTGGGAAGTTAGTTGTGACTTGCTCGAGGGTGAGCAAGGGTTCAAGTGTGGGGTGGTGATGTTTGGCATTTTATGCCTATATTTCCTTAATATTTCCTCACGTTTGAGTACTTTATTCGCGCGTTTTCTAGTTGATGGATGTGATTTTGCACTGATTTTATGTCGTATGATTGTAGGTTGTTATGAAGTGCATTTGGAGTTTTAAAGAGCATGATCGAGTAAGAAAAGATTGGATTTGGATTGAGGATTGGATCGAACATACAAAGGCACAACGCGACGCGAGCTGCAGACGAAGGAGGCAGGAATTTGGCCTGGCGCTTTGAGTGGCGCGGGGCGCCCAGCCTTCTAGCGCGGGGTGCCCCAAAAACGCCCAAGTTTAGACGGGTTCTGCCTGGGGTGGCGCGTTCGGGGGCGCGAGGTGCCAGCTACAGCGCCCCTGGAGCGTTTTTGGACTTCCTATTTCGTCTAGGCTTAGGTGTAACTTATTACTAGGCCTTTGTAAACCCTATAAATACTCTTTTACTTCATTTTTGATAGAAGTTCAGACTTTGGAGCAAGTTTTGGAAGAGAGGGGAGGAACCCTAGATGTCTTCTAAACAAGTTCTTTCTTTCTTTCTCTTATTCTTCTCCTTAATCCTATAGTTTGTTCGTTCTAGGGTTAGAATAAATACATGAAGGTTGATGTTTGAAAGTTGATTTCTATATATTGATTTACCATTACGGATTGTTTATTCTTTCTTGATCATAATTGTTTGATTATTGAGGCCTGATAATTGAACACTATCTATGGTTTTTAGATTGAACTCGAAAGAAGGAATTTATGAACACAATAAGAAAGAGTAGAGCTAGATTGTGAACCCGGGCATCGGGGAACCAATTTGTGAGTAGGATAGACATAAACTTGCTCGCCTAGCTTAACTATTCACAGAATTCGTTAATGCGTGCACGTGATTCAACCCATAGACATATAGGGATTGGAGTAGCCTGCATAGACCGTGAAGAATCGAAAGGTTTTCACGGGTACAATTAACCTGTTAGTTAGCAATCTAGGAAATCAAGAAGTAGAATCAACTGGAAAACTCAACTGGATTGTTCGTAACTCTGACCCTGGACCGTTTCTCTTTGATTGATAACAACTTAGAATTTGCTCTATTACTTGACTTCAGTTATTTGTTCTAATTATTGTTTTAGTTAGTAAAATCTCAACCATTGGAAAAAATCCCTGAATAGTTCTTAAGAAATTGTTTGTTAGGAATCCAGTCTGAATAGTCCTCGTGGGAACGATTTTATACTTATCACTTTATTACTTGTCGACCACGTATACTTGCGTGTGGGTTTGGGAGCAACAATTTAACAAACTCACTTTATTAATGGTACATTACTAATGAAAAAAAAATTAGAAAACCAATGAAAAAATTTCAAAAAGTTTTTCTTTTAGTCTTTATTAGTGGTACATGTCATCCACCCCGTGGTTTTTCTTATGGCCTCGGTTCTTTTCCACGGGGAGGCTTTTGAACCGGGTAGTTTTTATTTTTATTAGGATTAGAGTAGTTAGTTATAGGTGGCCCTAGATGAAAGGAATAGGTAGAATGCTAGGTGCCTTTGATTTGTATGATACCGTTGGACTTGAACTTATTACATGTGCTACTTGTGGTGTCCTTTGGTTTAAATTGTGATGCATGCCTAGAAAAAATGGAATGACCCACTTGAGATGCCTGAGTCCACTCGCTTGACTTTGTAGTTAACTTTTGTGCATTAATGCTTAATTTTCCACAAGTTGCACTCTATTTGCTTTATTTGAGAGTTGTGATGGAGCCATTTCGTGTGGACTGTGTGCAATGTGTAATGTGAGGCATATTCTTATTATACTCCGTGTTGCATATTGGTGTCTAGAACTTGCCCCGTGTGTGTGCAAAGCGAAATCCTAGGTTTGCTCTAGCCGGGAAATGATACAGGCCTTCTTTTGCCTACCCTTACATATACACCTTGGACTTGATTGTTGTGATTTCTTTGACCTTTTTGTTGGCACCCACACCCCAAATCTACCCACTTGTTCTAAATTGCTTTCTTTTGGCCTTTTACTCCTTAAGCACTTTAATTGATAATGTGATATTATCGTGGAGTTATGGTTGAAATATCAGGAGGTTTTTTAGTGGAACCAATGAGGGGAATATTTGATGAATTGTGTAGTAGTTGATTATGAGCATTGGTAAGGTTGGAAAGAAGTGAATAGAAAAAGAAAACAAATGAAAATAAAAGAAAAAAAAGGGAGCAAAGTTGAAAAAAAATGGAAAAAGAAATAAAGAGAGAAGAATATCCATTCCTTGCTAGTGCGTGCTTAAAAGGAAAAATTGCTACTTGTTGAGAAGTGTGTGTGTGAAAGTTGTTGATTGGGTGGCTTTGATGAGATTTGTGCTTAAATTAATTGTGATGTATTAAAAGTGCTTAGGGAGGTAGTCACTATTACCCAAATGTATCCTACCCGTCCCTTAGCCTACATTACAACCCTCTAAAGTCCTAGTTAATCCCGATTGGAGTGAGCTTACATTAGTGGAGTCCTACACTACGGGCAAGCCTATGGTACATTGTGTGTGACATGTGAGACTTTCATGAGAGTGATTGAATTCTTTCTATGCTATTGTCCCCGTTCTATTCTTGATATTCATTGTTGTGTGTGATATTTGGGGGACACTCTTTTGCTTCATTATTGGTGAGGGCACATGGTTTGCATGAGATAGGTGAAGTTGATGGCTTCTTGGTTGAGTAGATAGATGTGACTTTGTGGGAGCATGGTTGCAATGAGTTTAGTTTGTGCATTTGAGTTCTCTTGGGGTGGTTGTTCTCATGTTTTTGAGTTTTTTATATTATTGGCATGTTTGTTGGACCCATAGTAGTCATGTATGCATTTGTTCAATGGTCGGTATCAACCATAGTCGCAGGCAGACCTGTTCTACCTAGGTTGGGAAATTATTTGTGATTGCTCGAGGGCGAGCAAAGGTTCAAGTGTGGGGTGGTGATGTTTGGCATTTTATGCCTATATTTCCTTAATATTTCCTCACGTTTGGATACTTTATTCGCGCGTTTTCTAGTTAATGAATGTGATTTTGCACTAATTTTGTGTCTTATAATTGTAGGTTGTTATGAAGTGCAATTGGATCTTTAAAGAGCATGATCGAGCAAGAAAAGATTGGATTTGGATTGAGGATTGGATCGAACATACAAAGGCACAACGTGACGCGAGCTGCAGACGAAGGAGGCAGGAATTTGGCCTGGCGCTTTGAGTGGCGCGGGGCGCCCCAAAAGCGCCCAAGGTTAGACGGGTTCTTCCTGGAGTGGCGCGTTTGGGGGCGCGGGGTGCCAGCTACAGCGCCCTTGGAGCGTTTTTGGACTTCCTATTTCGTCTAGGCTTAGGTCTAACTTATTACCAGGCCTTTGTAAACCCTATAAATACTCTTTTACTTAGTTTTTGATAGGAGTTCAGACTTTGGAGAAAGTTTTGGAGGAGAGGGGAGGAGCCCTAGATGTCTTCTAAACAAGTTCTTTCTCTTTTTCTCTTATTCTTCTCCTTAATTCTATAGTTTGTTCGTTCTAGGGTTAGACTAAATACATGAAGGTTGATGTTTGAAAGTTGATTTCTATATATTGATTTACCATTATGGATTGTTTATTCTTTCTTGATCATAATTATTTGATTATTGAGGCCTGATAATTGAACACTATCTATGGTTTTTAGATTGAACTCGAAAGAGGGAATTTATGAACGCAATAAGAAAGAGTAGAGCTAGATTGTAAACCCGGGCATCAGGGAACCAATTCGTGAGTAGGATAGACATATACTTGCTCGCCTAGTTTAACTCATTGCAGAATTCGTTAATGCGTGCACGTGATTCAACCCATAGACATATAGGGATTGGAGTAGCCTGCATAGAGCGTGAAGAATCGAAAGGTTTTCACGGGTACATTTAACCTGTAGTTAGCAATCTAGGAAATCAAGAAGTAGAATCAACTGGAAAACTCAACTGGATTGCTCGTAACTCTGACCCAGGACCGTTTCTCTTTTATTGATAACAACCTATAATTGGCCTTATTACTTGACTTCAATTACTTGTTTTTAATTATTTCCTTTAATTAGTAACTTTCACAACCATCCTTGAAAAAGATCCCTGAATAGTTTGTAAGAAATTGTTTGCTAGGATTCAGTCTGAATAGTCCTCGTGGGAACGATACTCTACCTATCACTTTATTACTTATCGACCACGTATACTTGCGTGTGCGTTGGGAGCAACAAGTTTTTCATATATTAAAGCAAGAAACAAATAAAAATAAAGTCAAGTGACAAAATTCCTAACGGTACATGCATCCCTAACCTCAAAAATAAAGGGGAGTTCCCCACCCCACACTTAAAACTAAGTAATGTCCTCAGTGTTAAAAATAAAGTACAAGAGGTAAGAAACTTCCCTGAAGCCCGAAAAGGGCCTAGCCTTTGGCGCTACCAGTGACGCCATCTCTATCACAAATCCAATAAGCGTCCGTATAACAGGAGGTACTCAGACTTCCCCCAACAGGTCATCAATATTAGGCAAGGGTGAGGACACCCCACACTTAAACTCGACATTACATGAACCTGCAATCCAAAGAATAACCCAAAGTAATATACAACCATAAAAATAGTAAATAACAAAAACTAAAAAAATAAAAATAAAAGTAAAGCAAGCAAATTGGGTTGCCTCCCAAGAAGCGCTTGATTTAACGTCGCGGCACGACGAAGACAACTTCATCACTTTTTCCTCCACCTTGAACTTATGAATTGAATTCCCAACTTTGCCTCAAACTTATGACTATGGTATTGAGGTGGTGGCAAAAATACATAAGGACCAAGTAACTAATGTCACATTTTGCACTTCTTGGCCTTTACATGAGGAATGTCGTTTTGTCTCCTCGGCATCACAAACTTTAAATTATAAGCACCTTGTTCCTCCTCCTTTAGTTTCTTCATAGGGTCGGGCGGCTCAATTTTCATGTCACCATCCAAACACAATGTTGAAAAATAATTGGAATGGGGTCCAATGCGCTTCAATTCTAAAGTTGCATTACTTTTGACACCCTCACTTGCACAAACACTAGAGTCCTCTAATATGATGTTTCTATTTCCTCACTTGACTCTAATGTAATTTTTTCAACCTTGGCATCATCAAATAATATTGGGTCGAATGGTAGGAATTCCACTTTTTGCTCCACAAATTGGCTTCTAAGCTCTTCTATCTCAAATCTACTATTCATGACAACTGATAATTGGGCATTAGACACCTCAACCATATCACTCAAATTCGCCTCCAAGTCGTGAATAGCCAAGCCAAATCGGTCTATCTCTTGTCCGAGCTCCACTCTTTCTTCCATAAATTGCATCGTCATATTTGTAAGTTCACTCCTGAAATCCCCATAAGCTTCTAAGAGTTTGGCTTGCTCCATTAGCCAAGTTTCGCTAACAACCTGCACTTTATCGCTCCTGTCAAACTCACAAACATCATTAGAATCATCATAAAAATTATTGGGGGAAGGAGCATGACACTTAGGACAATCATTCCACCGACCACAACACAATTTACAAAAATTCCAATCAAAGGTAGTAGAAAATTCACATAACCAGTCTCGTAGGGTTGAAAGAGTTGGACAATTTTCCCACAAGTGGGTTCCTCCACAAAGTAGACAGAGAAAATCAAAATTAGAATTACAACCACTCGACAAATTTTCATTAAAAGATGCCATGATAAGACAAGTAACACAATACTAAACTAAACAAAAATTAAACCTGAATAGAATATAAGTAATCGTTCAAAAAGAAATCAGTCAATTATTTAGTCCCCGGCAACGGCGCCAAAAACTTGTTGCTCCCAAACGCACACGCAAGTATACGTGGTCGACAAGTAATAAAGTGATAAATCGAGTATCGTTCCCACGAGGACTATTCAGACTAATACTTAACAAACAATTTCCAACAAACTATTCAGGGATCTTTTTCTTTGATGGTGAGAGTTTTAGTAACTAAAAAGTAGTAATTAAAATGGTAAAAGTGGATTCAAACAATGGAGCAAAACTTGGATGTTATCAGTAATAAGGAGACGGTCCAGGGTCAGAGTTACGAACAATCCAGTTGAGTTTTCCAATTTATTCCACTTTTACAATTCTAATTACTGCTTTTTAGTTACTAAAACTCTCACCATCAAAGAAAAAGATCCCTGAATAGTTTGTTAGAAATTGTTTGTTAAGTGTTAGTATGAATAGTCCTCGTGAGATCTGTGCGTTTGGGAGCAACAATTTAACAAACGCACACCCAACAATTTAACAAACTCACTTTATTACTTGTTGCTCCCACACGCACACACAAGTATACGTGGTCGACAAGTAATAAAGTGATAAGTAGAGTATCGTTCCCACGAGGACTATTCAGACTGGACTCCTAACAAACAATTTCTTAAGAACTATTCAATGATCTTTTTCCAATGGTTGAGATTTTACTAATTAAAACAATAATTAGAACAAATAACTGAAGTCAAGTAACAGAGCAAATTCTAAGTTGTTATCAATCAAAGAGAAACGGTCCAGGGTCAGAGTTACGAACAATCCAGTTTGAGTTTTCCAGTTGATTCTACTTCTTGATTTCCTAGATTGCTAACTAACAGGTTAATTGTACCCGTGAAAACCTTTCGATTCTTCACGGTCTATGCAGGCTACTCCAATCCCTATATGTCTATGGGTTGAATCACGTGCACGCATTAACGAATTCTGTGAATAGTTAAGCAAGTAGTGGTCTTGAGTAGTCCCTAGTAAGTCAGCTGGATAGGGTTGTACAAAATGACTTCTTAAAATGTTGATGAAACTGGTTTTGATGCTTTACCATTGTTAGGTAATGAGCTTGAGAAGCTTGTTTTAACTAACCATTAGTTTGAGGGGACTTTTAATAAAGGTGGTGACTTGTATTAATCTAGAGTAAAAGGTGAGTTAGAACCTCCATGGTGTAGGAAGTTTGACTCTATCCTGTATGTTGATCACACCTTGGATATTAAGCATTCCAAAACCACTGAGTTAAATTATGAGAATAATACATTTGGGGCTTAGTGTATTAGTCCTAAACTTAGAGATAATAGGATCTCTGATTGTTTGAGATTACAGGTTTTACGCCCTATTTATCTCATTGTTTGTTGTTATTTTGAGCGTATTACATTGTTGAGCCAAGAACTTATTGTTTCCGTTGCAGACGTGAACTTTTTCAATTTTATTGATTCTCGGATATATCATAAGAGTGTGTTTTTCACACCACATGCACTATTCTTTGTTGAGCTAACCGACTTTTATAGTAGAAAGTTGTGGTTGTTTTTACCTCTACTTGGAGGGATTGATGGTGTGATTTCGAGGACGAATTTCTTTCAAGAAGAGGAGGATGATGCAGTCCAATTTGAGCTAAGATGCAATCAATCAAGAGTCAAGTTAAGGAGTCGCGGAAGTGTGAGCTTCAGAGGTGAGCCTGGAGAAACGATTGAGCGAGAGTGCAGTTACTGTGTAGGGTGGAGCACCCCTGTAGGAAGGTAGAGCGCCCGAGCTTTAATCCTCCTGAAAATGGCCAAGTATGGAATGTACTACTCTATGAAGTTGGCGAAGGTGGACTGCCCACCTCCTAAGGCGGACCACCCATGTCCACCAAGGCTGGCTGGCTCTGCGCAGGGCTGGCCGCCCTAGCACCAGACTTCATAACGAGGTTGGCCCTTATTTTTAAAATGGTAGTACTTTAACGGTCCTGGGTGGTCATGCTTTCAAACCCGACTTGTGGCTACTTTTTAAACTTATGGGAGTGTATATTAAACACTATCAAAAGGTCATACTTAGGTTTATTTCATAAGTTAGTTCACTATTACACAAACATTGAAAACAAGCGTGTTTGCCTTGTAGAAGCTCTTAGCTATGATTTATCTCTTTCCCGGGTGGCTACCCATGGAGAACACCCGTAGAATGATTCCATTGATTGGTTCAAGTCTCTCATCTTCCTAGGATTTATATTATGTCGTGAGTTTAATCTAATTCTTTCTTCTTATTTATGTTCTTTCCTATCTATCTTTCTTGTATGAATGCTTGGATTCCATCTTTATTTTTGCATCCACATTTTTGCTTGGTTAAGCCTGAGACAACAACTGAGGGTTTATAAGTACTCCTTCAGGCCTTGAAGTGCTTCCCGGCACTGCTATGTCCATTCAAATCCCTTATTTTTCTTCATCACATTAAAGAACTGACAGTTTTGCTCAAATGATCGTGATATGAACCAGCTAAGTGCAGCGATACGATTATTGAGCCTCGTGACCTTTGGTATTCTCTCAATCTCCTTTGTTTTACATTGGGTTTGCGTCGATCCCCTAGTTTGAAATGATAAAAACCCAGGATTATTCATGATGATACTCCAAAAGTGCAATTCTCCGAGTTAAGCTTCATGCTTAATTTATCTGAGATGTTAACTGGAATTTTCAAGTGTTTAACATGATCCTTAGCAAACTCAGAATTCACCTTCATATCGTCGATGTACACCTCCATCGTTTTCCAAATTTGATCCTTTAACATTGAATTGATCAGTCACTGGTACGTGGCCTCAGCATTCCTAAGGCCAATGGCATCACTCGATAATAGAAAGTCCCCCAGTCTATGATCAACTATTTTTTCTCCCAATCGTCAGGATTCATGAGGATTTACTTATATCCTGGAGTAGGAATCTAGAGAACATAGCATCTTATTCCTTATCGTTGCGTCAGAAAGATGAATCCTTTGGGCATACTTTATTCAAATATATGAAGTCTATGCACATTCTCCACTTGCCATTCTTGTTTTTAACCACTACAACGTTTGAGAGAAACTTCAGAAATACACGGTCTAGATAGACCCATTATTCAATAGCTTTTCTACTTCTTTCTGTACTGCCTTGTTCTTCTCGCAACTAATTGATCATCTCTTATGTTTGACTTTCTTGAAGGAGGGGGCAACATTTAACTTGAGTATGATCACCGCAGAGGGGATTCCTAGCATATGTGTATGTATCCAAGCAAAAGCGGTTCCTCGGGACCCTGAGAAATTTGGCGAACTCCTCCGACCTCAGGTGTCAACTTCGAGCACATATAAAATTTGTTTTCTGGATGCATTCATTAGAAACTAGAGGATCAAACTCATCCATATTAGCTGCCAATATTTCCCTTAGATGAAGGTCATAGATGACGTCCGGTGTTTCATGGGTGTTTTCCTTTTTTTGGTTCCTCCTATTCTATGGCGATACTTCCTCGACATCTTTTTTTTCCCTAGATTTCAATTATTCCCCACTTAGTTGGATACTTGACCACCTGATGGATTGTTGAAGGTACCACCCATCTCTTGTATCTAGGCCTCCTAATTATCATATTGTATAAGATGCTACCAGCCATCATTTGGGAAGACATTGGCTTGACCACCTCGGGCGTATGTACCTAGCACCTCTAACCAACAAAACTTTTGCTAGAATTATTGAAGTCGGGATTGTGTACGAGCTCTTGACTATCTTGTCCATTATTTTCACTACTTTTACCACTTCCCACCTTATAATGTTTAGTGCACTTCCGAAATCCATAAGGACGCACTTCACCTCTGAATCTTCTATCCTTAGGGTGACGAATAAAGCGTCGTGGTGCGGGAAAAAAGGTCTGTATGTATCCTCACTATCAAAAAACACCATATCATTATGAGACCTCATGTCGCCATTTTGTTGACTTTGACCATCCCGTTTGTGATTATATGACCTCTATGTATCACGTTGATCAACCTTTTAAACTCTTGAGACTTTGGGAGCTACCCTGAATTCCTATTCTGCGTATACATGTGTTTTTCCTTATTCGATAGTAATTACTTAAGATGAACCTCATTGAGGAGATAGGCTACCTCGAGCAAGAGAGCCCGACAGTCAACGTTATCATGGTCATGATCTTGATGGATCAAAATAGATCGACTAGTTCCTCTCGCTCGAATCAATCCTCATATCCTTAGGCCAACAGAATTGCTGACCCAATCCCTTGAAATGGTTCTTTACTAAGTCGACTTCCTTCACGTGAAGGAAAAGATCTCTGGTTCTTCTTGGCTCAATTGCTCTCCTGGAGCATGAGGATTCACTATTTTCGTCGGAACCTAACATTTGGGTATCACTCTGCCAATCTACCATACTTGGTATATCTTAACATGATTCTCTCCTTTTCTTTTTATTTTTACCTCCGGTAAACTGGCTTATCATCTTCGATCGAGTTACGCTTACGGCTCCTGTCGTTCCTACGCAAGTGATCTCATTGTGCAGTTTAAATTCTGAATATTGGTGGTGGTAAACCTTATTCCAGATCTTTGTCGGGTGCTCTTACATACACTTCTGTAATTCCCGGGTGGCTACCCATCCCTAGGTATTCAGCCTTTTGGCGAATGCTACGGTTGCTATGTTGTCCGATACTACTGGGAGTGCCATCCGTTCCTTAAGGAATCTTTCCAAGTAATCCTTGAGCAACTCCTCGTCCCTTTGCCTAATGTCAAATATGTCTTCCATATTCTTCTCATGTTTTTGGCGCCAGAATGCGCCTTAATGAACAAGCCCTAAATCTGAGCGAATTTTTTCACCAATATATAATGAATCTGATCTTTTGGTAGGTCATTGGCTCATTGCTTTCAGCCCCGTCACATAGGCTACTACATGATTGTTTGGTTCCATTGTACTATCTTACATGGGTACATCCTGCATATAAATCTTCTTCAGAATTTGGAGCTGCTCCGCGCTCAGCTTATAGGGCTGCTGGGCAAACTTAGCATTGTCAATCTTTTTTCTTTTTTTTTTTGGTTTTTTGTTTTTTTTAAAAGGAGTCCTAGAGCTGGGGCAGAGACAGCCTCTTCGAAAATTTTTCGTGATGTTGCTGGGGCGGCGGTATCCAAATTTCCTAGCGCCGTCACGAGGTTGGTTCGCCGTGCCACGGAATCTGGACTGTTTCCTATAGGACTTGACCCTAGGCGAGATTCTGGCGGCAGCACCATCTTTTAAAGTGCTTTATCAAGACGTTTAGATATCGTTTTGGTAATCAACACAGAAAGACGCTCTTGTGCCTCAAGGAATTTCTCTAGCAAATTTTCCAATCTGCTTTAGGACTCCACCTTGCCTTTTCCTTTTGCAGGATCGTTCTTGTTTATGCCTAAAATTGGACGTCTGGTTAAACAGTTGACTTTATAAGAAGTTCACAAGAAATACGGTAAATTTGCTAGAAAAAGTAAATAAATAGAGAGAAAAGTAATAGACAAGAGAGTAAATAATCTTATTCCTTGAGAATAGCCATATTCAGCGTGGATCACTTGATGTACAATAAAACGTAAGGAGGGGTATTTATAGTAGAGATTTTACCAGTCCTAATTATGAAAAAATACACAAACTAATAAGTCTATGGGCCTATAAACTCAAGGCGATGGTATATACGAAACCCTAACTAGGAGAGGTAATCCCTTAGGAGGCGGGTTGTATTCCTTGCGTCCTACGGCCGTACCGCCTGAACGATCGTAGCTCAAGGAGCAGGTTTGTATCTTCTGTACCCGGTGACTTGCAAGATAAGCCTAGTCTCGCTAGCTGGACTCGTATCCCTGTAAT
This sequence comes from Petunia axillaris subsp. axillaris, assembly GCA_029990575.1. Classification (NCBI taxonomy): domain Eukaryota; kingdom Viridiplantae; phylum Streptophyta; class Magnoliopsida; order Solanales; family Solanaceae; genus Petunia; species Petunia axillaris. The sequence goes on from JARKNS010000007.1 coordinate 34,389,353, forward strand.
AGCAGGTGGCGTATTTTTTTCCCACACAGTCAGTCCCCTCACTTTCTGAGTGCTGATGTAAACATCAGGAAGTGAAAGCAGTGTACAAGATGGATGTGAAAAGATTTACCACTAACTCTTTGAAACTCGCAGTCTCTTTGATCAAGAATGATGCTTATTTTTTTGAGAACTCCACATCCCTTCATCTGATTGGTTGATGTTGATTCCATGTATCGTCCCAAGAATGCTTTTACTACGTCGGGTTGTTTCATATCTCCAACCATAATTACGCTTGATCGTTTCATGCTCCATCTTTATCTTTTTCTAGCCTATAAGTAGGGGCTTTGTAATAGTGGTGGAATCACATACCTTCTTCAAGAATACTTCCATTCTTTCTAAATATTTCTTGTTAAAAAAATCCTTTGCCTTTAAAAATGTTTTACTTTGATCCTGGTCTGATATTCCCAGTAATACTCTTTTATTTAGAACGGATAGTGCATGATAAAACTGTAAACCAAAGAATTCATATAGTTCTCTTTCCATGTTATTCTATCCATGAATGGATGAACAGAGTCCCCCGAGTAATGAAGTCTGATCGGGATCCTAATGATATTCTTCAGAATGTCTTTGATATAGCATGTGCACTGATTATGGTTCACTCAACTTCTAACACGGCGGTTGCTGTGATATTTTCTTGTAATATGGGTTCAGGAGGCTTAACCTTATCAGTTGCCATGGGGCTTTTCCGCCAGGACACTTTCGGTGTTCAGGTAGCTCCTTCTACAGTATAGGGTTGATGATCCACTGCCTGGCTCCGTTTCATGGCAGGCAAGAGGATACAACTTCATGCCATCAGTCGATTAAGGTGTCACCAAGTTTCGAATCTCCTAGTGATTCATGGCTTTCACCTTGTTCGTCTAATTTAGCTGGATCGTCATTGCAATTCCTCTTCGGCCGCTGTCTGCGGGATATCCCACGGAAGAGGCTCCCTTGTGGTAGGTTTCCAGCTCAAGCCCTCTCGCCTTTGGTAAGCTCATGATTGTGCTTGCAGATCTACGGGGTCGTGCACTCCCGTTTGATTATTGAAGGTTGAACCAAATCTTCAAGTTTCTTTTTAAGTTTAGATGATGAGATGTGGGAAGATTATGTCTATGCTCAGACTCTTTCGAAGACCCTTGCTTTGGTGAAGGTATTCGGGTGTTGGTCGTACCAAAAGAAATGCTCGGGGAGACATATATCTGGCCGTCAAAAAGAACTCCGAACTGCTCTATTGCTTGTAGCTACAATCTAGATGAAGGATCTTCAGCCATGCAGATTTTAAGGATTTCATAGTTTTCGTCTTTTAGCCTTTTAAGACTTTAGAAAATACATACTTTGGTACCTTAACTGTCCCGAAAACACAGTTACACACTCTAACTTGCGGGCAACCTAAGATCCCCCTTAACAAAATCATAGTGGTATTAGCACACACCGGAGACATACATAACCATTTTCACCATAGGAGGTGTGTTGCACTCGCCTTAAGGTTTCACCACGTGGAAAATGAGTACAATGTAAATTTTTTTTCAACTTTTATTAAAGTATTTTTATTTTTATCATACTTTTTATTTTCTAAAATGAAACAAAAGAAAAAAGAAAAAAAGGAAGAGTCTCGATCTCACCAGAAAAGTTTCAGAATCGAAGGAAACTAACCTATCTTCTTCTCTGTAACTTTTTAGTTTCTCAATGTAAAACATCAAAATAATAGTTTCGGAGAAAAGGAAAAGGAATGTTGTAATTCTCATCAGATTCAATTTTGGAGAAAAGCTAGAAGCTTGGTTCCTCTTTTAAGCTTGAAGCTAGGTTCCTCTTTCAAAGCTTTAAGCTCGGTTCCTCTTTTAAGTTTTCGACTTTTTATTTTGAAAATAATTTTAATTTGATAACAAAACATGCTTTGGAGGGAACTTAAGGATAGTTAATGGGGAAATTAAAACATGGGTGGAAAGATATAGTTGTTTAATGGTACAGTGATGGGTCTTGAAGGAATAGTTGGTGGTGGATATTGGAGTTGTGCTACATTGAGGAGGAAGGTGGGGCGGCACAAATGGATTTCTGGCAATGGAGATAGAAAAGAGAGGAGAGAAAGATTTGTTTGCAAAGAAGAGTAAAAAGGAAAAAGAAACCAAAAGGAAAAGAAAAAGAAAAAAGGGCCATTTAATTAAGAGTAAGTATTTATATAATAGCTAATCAAGCACTGACACGTGTATGATTTGTCAGCGATTAGCATATTTTTGGCTCTTTACTCGTGTTTAATTCTCTCTCTGCCATGTTATCCTTTAAGGTTTGTATTAATATCACTTCGAACGTGTTAAGTGGGGTCATAGGTCGCCCGCAAAATTAGGGTGTGTAACTGTATTTTTGGAACAAGTTTAGGTACCAAAATATGTATTTTGCCCCATCTGTAATGTACAGTGTTGTATTTGAAAAGACTTAATTGTATACTATGAGCCTACGAGCTGTTTGATATTAATGCATCGGTCGTCCATTAACATTTTTGTGCGTACTTGCGTAGTTACTTGTAGTGTAACCAAGCAGCATGTTTTGAGTGCTTTTCTATGCTAGTGTCTTTCAAAGAGTGGTGTGCGCACTGAGAGGCGCTTCATTTGCATTAGCGAGTGACGGCTTATATTGCGCCCGTAATGGGACGTCTTTAGCCCGTGTATGTAATGAGGCAATTTTTTGTCCAACTTTGAACGTCTACGCTAAGTTACTCGAGCATATTAAGACTTTATAGCACTATTGTATGTCTAGATTAAACAATTAATTATGAATGAGGTCACAAGCAATACGGTAAATTACTACGGAAAAGTAAATAAAATAAGGTAAAAATAAAGACAAGTAAATAGACAAGAAATAATGGAGAAAAGAAATGTAAATCTTAATCTTTGAGAGTAGCCAATGTTTTTGGCGTATCCAGCGATAGTACAATACAATGTTAGGAGGGGTATTTATAGTAGTGATACACAGTCCTAAATAAGGTAAAATACAAATAATAATAGGGCCATGGGCCTACAACTCAAGGCGGTGGTATACTGAACCCTAACTAGGAGACGGGATGTGTGCCTTGGGCCCTGTGGTCAAACCGCCTTAACGGTCACTAGCTCTAGGAGCGGGCGTATATCCTCAGTGACCGGTGACTTGTCGGATAAGTCTAGTCTCGCCAGCTGGACTTGTATCCCCGTAACAATAGGTGGCGTATTTTTGCACACACAGTCGGTCCCCCCACTTGCTGAGTGCTGACATAACCAGTCAGGAAATGAAAGCGGCGTGATATGAAAAGATATCTCTCTGACTCCTTAAAACTCGCAGTCTCTTTGACCAAGAATGACATTGAACTCTTCGAGAATTTTGCGTGCTTCCTTCTGATTGGCTGGCACTAGTTCTTTGCACCTTTTCAGGAACTGCCATTAACTGCTCCAAATCGTTTCATATCTCTAGCCATAATGACGCGTGACCATTTCATGCCTTGTTCTTATCCCTTTTTGCCTATAAATAGTAACTTTGTGAGAATGGGAAAATCATAACTCTACTTCAGAAAATAACCTGCTTCTTCAATAATTTCTTATGATAGCAAGAAACTCTTTCCTCCTTAAAATTTTCGCCTTTGATCCTGGTTTAATATTCCTAGAAAACCTTCTCTGTTCTGAATGAATGTTACAATTAGAGAGGAGACTCATCTGCGGTTATCTTCTCCTTTCTCTCTATCAAGGAAGGAGTGAATAAAGTCCCTCGAGTTATGAATGTTGATCGGGATACTAAGATGCTTAGCCCTTGATTTCTCTGGTGTTTAGGTTGCATCTTCAACGGAGTGGGTTAAAGCCGACTTGTCTGACTCCGTTTTATGGCAGGCAAGAGGATACTGCTTTTGGCTATAATCAGATTAATGAGTCACCAAGTTCTAGCTCCGCTCGTGGCTCAAGGTCGTCTCTTGGTTTTGCTAGTACGGCATTGTTGGCATTGCAATGCCTCATCGGCTGTTGGATACATGACACCCGAGGGAAGAGGCCCCCTTGTGATAGGTTCCCAGCTCAAGCTTTCATGCTTTCGGCAATCTCTTGTTTGCGCTTGAAGATCTGCGGGACTGTGCACTCTGGTTGGGCCAGTTGAGGTTGAAGTGGATGGTCAAGCTTTGCTGCTAGTCTTCTAGTTTCTCTTCGAGTTCAGCAAACGAGATGGGGGAAGGTTAGGTTAATACTCAGGTGCTTCCGGGATCCTTTGCTTTGATCAAGCAGACAGGATTTAGTTGCACCAACGGCCGTATACTTTGCAAGAATACTCGGGCCGACATATCTTGGGATATCAAAAGAAAAGAAGAACTTCGGATTGTTTACGGTGTATAGCCACAATTCAGATGAAGGATTTTTCAGCCATGTTAATCCTCAAGAGCTCTTTGTTTTAGTCTTCCCTTTATTTTTTTCTACAATTGTTATAAACTAATATTGTAATCAGAAAGAACTGAATGTATATTATGAGCCTACGAGCTGTTTGTTATTAATGAAGCGAATGTTCATCAATATTTCATACAGACTTATGTTATTACGCGCTTTGTAGGGTGTAACCAAGCAGTGTGTTTGTGCACCTAGATATTAGATGGCTTCCGGTCATCCTGACTGCTCTAGTTTAAGAATGTGTGTTTGTGTGCCTGCCTTGAGCAATTACGTCCGTTGTGCACCGATAAACGGTGGCTAGGTTGCATCTGTAGTAGATTGTTGTTTGCGCCCACAATGGGACAACTTTAGCCTGTGTGGAAACTGTCTATTTGTGTTTTGAGACAAAAAGTCTTAGCAAGATCAATGCTCGATGAATGCCTGGCGGCTGAGTTAGACATGGTCTAACTCTAAGTGAGTAGTGTACTCTACTCTACTTTTTGTAGGAAAAAGTAAGTGTATTACTTCAACTTAGGTATGGCCGGGGCTATGTATAGTTGGATCATAGATGGATCTAAATAAATGAGTAAAACTAAGTAAGATAGTAGTTTTATTGATAGAAGACGCGCGGGTCCTGTGATGCTGTGGGTGAAAACCTGTAACATGTCTGAAAAATATCAAAAGGAAATAAAAATAAAGTAAATGCTTTCTCAAGCAAAGGTACTTTATGTTTGATCCTTGAAAGATTCGGGGTCATTAAGTTGGCTTCCCTTTTTGATGGTGCTGAGCCTTGAAAGTCATCGCCGGGGTCGTTGATGACCGTGTGGTGGAGCTGCTCACCGATCAAGCAATAGTGAACCGCCTGTTTCAGCAAGTAAATGCTTTGTGTCTTGTCTTCATGAAGATCTCCTTTGCTCAGATAGTTAACCAGCGCTTCATGTTCCCCTGCAAAGGATCCTGTATCTGGAACTTCAAGATTCATTAGGTCTGCGGGGGTTAGCTCAATTATCATCAGCCAATCGTCTGAGTTTTCGGATGCTTCGGCGCCTCTTCTTGGTGAATGAAATCCTACGCATGAAAATTATTCAGGAGTGTCCTCATTTTCCTCCTTCGATCCGGCTTATGGATGTCCCCAGCTACGAAGATTTCCCTAAGTTGATTGACCATCAACGGAGATTTATTGTACAGGTCGATCTCCCTGGCCCCCAGTGTGTAGGCTAAGTAAAGAGCTTGAATTATGGCTTTACACTTCGTGGTTATCTACCTTCATGGCCTGGTGGTAGACCATCCCAGACGGCGTTCTGATCCAGAGATCGATCTTCCCCCTGTTGAGATTTATTCACGTGCGAATTTCCCAACGCCCGTACTCAATTACTGCTTCATTCCTGAGCGACTCTTCAGCATTAAATTCCAATTCTTCAGCAAAATCTAAGGTAAAACCTTCCAACGCCTATATCTTGATGTCCGTATGGGGTTGATAGATGATGTCGTACTCTCCTAACTCTTCAGTCCACTTTTCCATATCTTTCGACAGATCGGGCTTAGACAGAATGGCTCGCATCAGTATTGAAGAGACTAAACTGACAGAATGTTCTTGAAAGTACGAACGCAACTCTCGTGTGGAATTTACCGCAGTTGCTATGAACTGGAGTTATAAGGGCAATAATTTGTCTATGCATTGCGACATTTTGCTTGCATACTTCAGGGGAAATTGCTGCCCGTTCTATTTTCGTACAAGGACTGCTTTCCAAGCTATCTCAGATATTGAAATATATAACAATAGGTGCTCACCTGTCTGTGGCTCGGTTATGACTGGAATCTGCAGGAGTTGGATGTTCGTCTGAATCATCGTCAAATAACGCCATATTAGCCAAAAGGGTCCTCCTTGCTTCCGTAGTACCTCGGAAAGACAACACACCAATTCAATAGTTCTTGGGGCTAGTTGATCCATTAGTGCCAAGATCCCGCAACTCGCTGAGTTCTTCTCTGACATCTCGCACTAATGCTTCAATAATTTTTTTACTCGGAAGATGTAATTCTGTCTGCAGTATGGTGACATTCCTCGGGGAGTAGCCACTCACCTTGTAGGTCGGCGACCCTATGCAGGGTCGGGTACTTGAAGACCTGATGAAGTGTTGAGGGAACTCCCCTGACGTCGTGTATCAATGACCGTCACAGGATTATATCTTACGGGAGATTGCAATTCATCACCTGGAAAGTTGTTATGCTCGTCATGCTCGGTATATGGCTCGGTAGAGCCAGTTCCCCATTGGATGCTTCCCAGATTCCGTTGAAACCCATTATGTTTCGAGTGCTCGAGGATATTTGAGGAAAGTGGCTGAACTTGTGTAACATCTCCCCCCAGATAATATTAGCACTGCTTCCCGGGTCGATAAGAGCCCGCTGGACATGTATACCAGATATTTCCACAGGTACAAAGAGGTCTCGTTGGTGATCTACTTGCTCCTCAAAGTCAAATGCGATGGATTCAAATATTATCCCAGTTATTGTAGTCCCCGGACCATGTCTGGTTATTCGTCCATAAAGATTGCGTTGATTGTCTTCAGGTTGTCAGACTCTGGGCCTTTAAATCGGTGGGGCCTTGGTTCCAGCAGCTCCTTGAGATGATCTTCCTTTAGCAAATGTTCAATATCGATCATCTAGGAGTTGCAATCGGCCGTTACATGGCCCCCGCTGTGATGAAAGTCGCAATAGGGCATTGTATTTCTCCCTGTAGATCCCTTCGTGTTAGGTGGCCATCGGACCCTGGGGCCCAGTTTACCAAGGTGATTGGCGGCTAGGTCCACAACATTGACGTGAAGACCAAAGTCCCTAAAATTTTGGGGCTCAGTTCGCTTCTCCAGGGACCCGGACGCTCGAGAATATTACCGCCCGGCTCCCGCTTGATTCTGGACCTTTGACTTCATTCTTCTACCATCTCCCTCACTTTCTAGGGACGGGCATCCAGGTCTCTTCCTTCGGTCATCCTCGAGGTTATTAGAGTGGTCTGGTTCCAAACGAAGTTTCTCAGTATACCTCAGATGTAGCGCACTCCATGTGGATACTGAGTGTTGGGTTAAACTCCACTGCAATTCTCGGGTAGCTAATGATCCCTTTGAATTTAGGCTTTTGCCGAAGGCTACCACATCGATATTACCACGGACTGGAGGGAGCTCCATGTGTTCCTTCTGAAATCTATCGACCTAATCCTTTAGCAATTCGTTGTCGGGCTGTCGTATCTGAAAGATGTCTTCCATGCGCTTCTCCCGCTTGCGGGCACCGGAATGCGCTTTCTTGAACAGATCTTGCATCTGAGTGAATGATTCGATCGAACCGACTGGTAGCTGAGTGTACCAAGCAAGGGCTCTTTTGGTCAAGGTTGAGCCAAAACTCTTCACCAAAGCAGACTGGATTTCTTCTTCAGTAATCTTGTTACTCTTCAAAGCTATAAAGTATGCAACGATGTGCTCGTTCGGATCGGTCGTTCCATCATACTTCAAGTTATCCGGCAAGCAGAAGTGCTTTGGTATACGGAGCAGTGCTACACTTGCTTTGTAAGCATGTTTGTAGAACTTCTGCTCATCTACTGTGGTAACTTGGGGTGGAGCACTCGGCACATTACCAATTCGGTCATGGATGGCCTTCATCTCCTTTATGAGATCTTGAATGACAGGGGTTCTCTTAAGGTCTTTCTTGTTGATTGTCGTTGATCTATCCATGTTGAGCCTACGATTGGGAACCGATGCTGACGAGTTTTTCACGGGGGACGGTCGTCGTGGGAATATTTGCCTCTGGGACGAGCCGGCAAACATTGCTCCCAATCTCTAGGATATCCCTTCAACTATGATGCTCGAGTTTTGTTCGAAAACAGTTTAGAGGATATCCAAGAGATAGCCTCTGAACTAGAAATTACCTCCTGGAGGTTGATCGCCTTCACCATCATTAGCAATAGGGATAGGCTCATGAGAAGAATCCTTTGGCTGCTCGATGGGATCCTTCTGTTGTATGCTGGGATCGCTGAGATCCTTTATAGACTCGTCTGTGGTGTTCATCAAAACACTGCTTCCATCGTCCGGCATGGTTGCGCCTTTTCCTTCGTAGAATACCTACAATTGTCTGGGCCTCATGGTGGTCTCCAAATTGTTTAGGCCTAAATTTGTACATATAGGTTAAACAATTAATTATGAATGAGGTCACAAGCAATACAGTAAATTACGATAAAAAAGTAAGTAAAATACGGTAAAAATAAAGGCAAGTAAATAGACAAGAAATAATGGAAAAAAGGAATGTAAATCTTATTCTTTCAGAGTAGCCGAAGTTGTTGGCATATCCAACGATAGTACTATACAATGTTAGGAGGGGTATTTAAATTAGTGATACCCAGTCCTTAATAAGGTGAAATAAAAATACTAATAGGGCCATGGGCCAAGAACTCAAGGCGGTGGTATACTGAATTCTAACTAGGAGACTGTAAACCCTAGGCAACGGGATGTGTGCCCTACGCCCTGTGGCCAAACCGCCTAAACCGTCGCTGGCTCTAGGAGCGGGCATATATTCTCAGTGCCCGGTGACTTTTAGGATAAGTCTAGTCTCGCCAGCTGGACCCGTATCCCCATAAAAATAGGTGGCATATTTTTTCCAACAAAATGCAGACGGGCATCCCCACCGGCATGTAGGTGCAAATTGTTGAATTGATGAGTTAAACTTATGAATGATGCCTTGTGATTGAGCTAGACATGATCTAGCTCTAAGCGAATAATGTACGCTACTTTTATAGCGCAAAGTGAGTGTATTACTTCTAGATACGTCTGGCCAGGGGTATGAATATTTGGATCGTAGATGGAGGTGAATTGTAAAGCTGACTAAGTAAAATAGTAGTAATATTGATGAATAAGGGTGCAAGGCCTGAACTGTTGTGGGTGAAAACCCGTGACATAACTGAAAATTATGAAAATATTGCAATCGTAAATTAAAAGAGACTAGAGACTTTATTTAAGTAAATACTGAATAGAATTGTACTTTCAAAGTCGAATGGTGGTTACTTCATCCATATCTTCAAGAGGTTTTTATTCTTAATTTTCGAGAGGTCTAGAGGCATCTGCCAAGGCTCCCTTGTCGGAGGGTGCTGGGCCCTGAGGTATGACCCATGGGCCGTTAAACCACCCGATGGTATAGTTCCTCATTGATAAAATAATAATGAATTGCCTGCCTTCGCATCTGTCTTCTTTCTACTTCATTAAAGTCTATGAAAGTTTCCTTACCGAAAGTTTATGAAAGTTTAATAAACTCCCATTTATGAAAGTTTTTCAAAAGTGTTTTGAATTTTCCTTACCGATCTGGTGCACAGATGTTCTCTGTCGTGAAAACCTTGTTCGCTCGATTGACTACTAACTAGGAACTACTGTAGAGGCTGACCTCCTAGACCCCCAGTATATAGGCTAAATCAAGAGCTTAAATTATGCTTTATATTCTGCTCCGACGCTTGGACCTTTCACGGCTTTATAGAAGACCTTCCAGGTGGGTGTTTCATCCCATTAATCAAGGTTAGCTTCCTCTCCTTCGAGGTCCACATCAGTATGGATTACCCAATGTCAAGGCTCGACCATCTCTACAGCCTTGATCGACTCTCCCTCCTTCAATACTAATTCGTTCGCAAAATCTGAGGTGAACCCCTCTAAAGCTTATGACCTGACGGCAGTTCATGGTTGATAAATGATATCATATTCTACGAGTTCTGTGGCCCATCCTGCCAACCCTTTCGGAAGCCCATGTTTGGATTGGTCTGTAGCGGCATAGAGGAGACCACACTGACCGTATGGCTAAGAAAATACGAATGCAACTCCTAAGTCGCCATGATCACGGCCGCAACAAGCTGAGCATGCAGAGACAAAATCCCATCAGGATACATGAATCCGTTACTGGCGTACTTTACAGGGAACTGTCTCCAATCTTCTTCTCGTACGAGCACCGTTTTCAATGCCACTTTCGAGATCGAAACGTACAGCAACAGGTACTCCCCTTGTGTGGGCAAAAATATGCCACCTATTGTTACGGGGATACGAGTCCATCTGGCGAGACTAGACTTATCCTACAAGTCACCGAGCACTGAGGATATACGCCCGCTCCTAGAGCTAACGACCGGTTAGGCAGTTTTGGTCACAGGGCACAGGGCACACATCCCGTCACCTAGGGTTTACAGTCTCCTAGTTAGGATTTAGTATACCACTGCCTTGAGTTGTAGGCCCATGGCCCTATTAGTACTTATACTTATTTAGCGCCCAGCGTGTGGCCTAGGAAATTGTAGGTATTCTACAAAGAAAAAGGTGCAATCATGACTGACGACGACAATAGCATTCCAGAGAACACCGCAGATGGAGTGGATGAATCAGAAAAGGATCTTGATGATCCCAGCGTCCAACATAAGGATTCAGCCAAGCAGCCAAAAGATCATTGTCAAGAGCCGACCCCTATCACTATTAATAAAGGGATCAACCACCCATTGGAAGGTAAAAGTTCAGAACTTTCATCACTGATCTCCTCAAAACTATGATGGAACAGGCGGAACAAAACTCCAACAACGTGATCGAGGGGGTGTCTCTCAAACTAGGCACGATATTTATAGGATCGTTTCAGAGGCCAGCATCTCCACAAGGATCAATGCCTGTAAACAATTCACCAGCATATGTGCCTAGTCGAAGGCTTAACATGGACGTCGCTCTAGGAGGCTCATCAAAAATAAACAATCAACAATCAGAATATTAAGGGAGCCCCTTTCCTTCAAGACCTCATAGAGGAGATGAAGGCCATACAAGACCGGATTGGTAACGTGTCGAGTGCTCAACGCCAAGTTACCACCGTAGATGAGCGAAAGTTTTACAAGCACGCTTACAAGGTTAGTTCTGCACCGGTCTGAATACCAAAGCACTTTCGCCTGCCGGATAACTTAAAGCATAACGAAACGACTGATTCGGATGAGCATATTGCTACGTACTACACGGCTACGAAGAGCAACGAGATTATTGAAGAAGAAATCCAATCTGCTCTAGTGAAGAAGTTTGGCTCGACTCTGACAAAAGGTAAAGGTGCCCTTGCTTGGTACACTCAGCTACCAATAGTTTCGATCTAATCATTCACTCAGATGCATGATTTATGTAAGAAAGCAAATTCCGGTACCCGCAAGCGGGAGAAGCGCAAGGAAGATATCTTTGAGATCAGGCAGCGAGACAAGGAGCTGCTCAAAGATTATCTCGACAGGTTTCTGAGGGAACGCATGAAGGTCTCTCCAGTTCCCGACAATATTGCTGTGGCAGCCTTTGGTAAAAGTTTGAATGCAAAGCGATCCCTAGCCACCAGAGAGGTACAGTGGAGTTTGGCTCAACACCCTATGTCAAAATAGAACGCCCTGCACCAGAGGTACACTGAGAAGCTTCGCCTAAAGCCCGGGAAATCTTCTGCTCCCGAGGAAGCCCGACCGGTTATCCAAGATGTCATCCGTCAAGGATAAAAAAGAGGATATGTGGAGAAACCTCGAATAGGGGACAAAGGCAACCAAAACAGGAAAGACTATAGGGACGATTTTCCAAGGTGGCAAGACAGACATGGAACGTGAAACGACCTCGGTCAGTCGTTTTGGAAGTTAGGACTCCGATTGGCGTGCCAATAATTTTAAAATATTCGTAAGATTCATTACGACCTGTCTGTAAAATTTGAGCTAAATCAGACCACGTTTGGTAGGCCTCGGAAGTAGGTTTCAGTTTTATTGTCGATAAATATTAAAAAGAGATTTTCGAGCTCGGTTTTGACGAATGAGCTCCGATTCAAAATCCAAAAGCGCCGTTGGGTTTGTATGATTACACTACTAAAAAAACTACTTTTTTCGACTACTACCTATCGACCGAAAATCGGTCGAACCACAATTTCGACCGATTTTCGATCGAACGGTTGTGAAAGTCACAACTATTCGACCGAAAATCGATCGAAATTGTGGTTCGACCGATTTTCGGTCGATAGGTTTAATTTTCTTGGGCCTGTCGACCGAATTTCGGTCGATGGAGCGGTCGGAAGCCCCGTTTTTAATTGGGGCAGAACACCATTCTTGGCTCATTTCCTTCTTCCCCAAAATCATAAAACACTCTTTAAAACCCTCCCCAACCTCCATACTCGAAATCCACCATAACCCACCCCCAAAATCAACAATCAAACACAATCTACCCTCCTAATCACTACCTATAACAAGAAATTCAAGGTAAATTCTTAATTTTAGGGTTATTTTAATTACTTTGTAAAACTTAAGCCCTAACTTTTTAACTCATTTTTTTTTTTATAGTTTTGAAGCATATAACTAGTGGGGAATCATTAGTAGGTGCTATTGGAGCATAAATCAACCTCGAGGGAAGGTTTTTTTTTATTAAATTTGAATTTAATTATGTATTTAATTATTTTTTAACTTTGGCCTATAATGTTGTATAGGTAGTTAATTATTAGTTATCAAACTTTATTGTAGTTATTGTTGATGATGATGAACTTGTTTGGTGTTGTTAGCTAGTATAAAGTTTGTTTGTGTTGTTTGGGATTGTTGTAGTTGTTGGAATTGTTTGGTAGTCTTGTTTGGAATGTGTTGTTGCCTTGGTATTGTTGACAAGATGAACATGTTATGCCTAAAAGGAATAAGCTTTTGTTGGTTTGAATTGCTTTGATAGTAGTAATTAATAGGGTGTTATTAAAAAATATTGTTTGTTTGGGGCAAAAAAATGGAAAAATATTATAAAAAATCATACATATTGTTTCTCAATCTGTACTTTGATGTTTTGTTTTTTTAATAGGCTAGTTTAATGTACTTATATAATTATAAACATAAGAAGATATTTGTATTCTTATTTTTGTGCAATGAATGTGTTTACTTTTTGCAATGAATGTGTTTATTTTTGTGCAATGAATGTGCTAGTATGTTACATATTTACTTGTTCCTTAAGTGATGTGAATGTGTCAACAGGTATGAAGAAAGTGTTTAGTCGAAGGAAAAAGGCAGGTGAGCCTTCAGGTGAGCCGGTACAGGACACTCCTACCTCTCAGGTGCCGCATCACCTTCCTACAGGAGCACCTTCAGGGTACAGTCTAGATTTTTTCAGGCCACCTGGCATGTCTCAGGGCCATCCTGGTTGGCAGCAAAACTTCAGTAGTTATGACATGACTGAGACCCAGGCCGGTCCATCCCAGGGCGTTCCCAGACTAGGCGATCCCACACAGTCCACTAGTCCGTCTGGGTCGACTCAGCCGCCTTCCGACCCATCTAGCCCTACCTGCCCTTCGGTACAGCAGGAGATTCCTTACTATGATCGGAGATCGCCCTATTACATCGGTGAGCCTGGCACATGGGAAGACGGGCGGTTGATTATTTATCCTGAGGGGGATAACAGGTAAAGTATAGTATTTTTGAAGTTCTTATCTATTTAGTAGTAAGTTTTTAAATGTTAGTATTTCTATTAACCCTTCTGTTTTTTTATGTAGTTTTTGCCCCAACACTGATGCTACTCCTGTGGTGACGAAATGCATGAAATCTCAATGGAAATAATCGTGGCCATCCTGGGGCGCTGTGCCCCCTCAAGTAAAGCAACGGATAATGCAGGCTTTTGAGGTGATAAATATGCATACGGTTTATCACTAATTGCAGGTTTTTTTAATGATTATGTTTAAATAAAATATTTTCATGAATATTGCAGGTTCAATGTAAGTGGCATCCGGCTCTGGACTATAAAGTCCGTTCTAACTTCCCCAAGAAATGTAGGGAGTTATTCAAGAATGCAATGTATACTGCGCGCAAAAAAGGGAAAATGCCCAGCTTCCACTATGATCATCAATGGAGAGAGCTGCAGCAATATTGGAATACTCCCGAATTTCAGAAGAAGAGCGAACAAGGGAAGAAAGCGCGTGCATCAAGTAAGGGTGGATCGCTGCATACCGGTGGCTCAATTAGCGCTGCGACGCAGAAGATGCGCTTGGTAAAGTAATTTAATTTATAAGAATTACTATAATAGTTTATTTTTTATCTAACTTGTTCTCTTCTTTAATTTGTAGGAAAAGCAAGAAAACCGGACTATTCCACTCTCTGAAATGCACAAGATCCGCCATATCAAGAAAGATAAAAAGGGCGGAGAAGCCTGGGTCGAGCCTCGCGCACAAGAGACCTGGGTAAGTAATTAAATTCAAACTAAAGTCGCGCCAATTCTTTAACTTTTAAACTTCATATTTGTACCGTTGATATATTTCTGTTTTTCAGGAAAGAGCTACAAAGGCCGTTGAGGACTGGACCGCAACTCAACAATCTGAATGCGGAAGCAGTACCCCAGCACCGCTAACGCTTGAGCAAGAAACCAATTTATGGTTGGAAGCGGTCGGAGGGGTGAAGAAGGGGTCCGCTTATGGCCTTGCAACTCTTTATTAATCTGGCAAGCATAAATCGAACTATTTGGGCTCGTGTTCTACTGCGCCTTCAAGCTATGTAACTCCTGAAAAAATGACTCGGATGGAACAGGAGACTGAAGAACTAAAAAGACAAAATGAAGCTATGCGCTTAGCACAGGAGGCTCATCAAAGACAAATGCATGAAATGATGCAACAGCTCCTAAGGAACCAAGAAAAAGGCAAAGGAAAGCGTGATAGCTCGGGAAAGGGAAAGGGCAAGAGCAGGCGTCGCCACTATTCGCCGGCTCAGTCTGATGCCGAGTCTAGTTCGGCTTCTTGCCAGTAGTACTGATTGTTGAACTTTAAACTATTTGTTAAGTTTGTTTGATTATTGTAACACTTGAACTAATGTTGAAAGACTCCTTTCTATTGTTTGGCTTTGTTAGCCTTGTTTGCATATCGTTTGTGAATGTGTTTTGTCTGGATTTTCTGCGTGTTGCTGAATTTACAGGTGGTGTAGGGCTAATTTAAGCTTTTATGTTGCAGGTTTTTACAGGTTTTCGACCGACTTTCGGTCGATAGTTGGTCAAAAAAAATTACCAGCCTTCCGACCGAATTTCGGTCGATAGGCCTTCGACCGAAATTCGGTCGAACATCAACCGACGTTCGTCCGAATTTCGGTCGAAGAACATGTCACTTTAGTCCATGTTCTTCGACCGAAATTCGGTCGAAGTCGGTCGATGTTCGACCGAATTTCGGTCGAAGTTTGATTTTCGACCTTAATTGTGTCGACCACCACAATCGGTCGAAAAAGCCTGTTTTTTTAGTAGTGTTATTTATGACTTTTGTGAACTTTTGAAAGTGAATTTCGAGGTTGTTCGGCTAGTTTCCGCTAAAATGCCGAAAGTTAAATAATTTGACCTTTTTCCATTTAAATTCGCATATTGTGTTTCGGGAGTCCGATTTGAGATCCGTCTTAGCAAGTGTGTAACATGTATTTTGTATAACTTGTATGCAAAAGTTGAAATTATTTCGAATATCATAGGGTACCATTTTAATTTTCGTCGACAAAAGAAAAGAAAATAAAATAAAAGAAAAAAATAGAAACGGTAAGGTAAGGACGAAGTTGGATATGGAAAACAGAAACATGAACATTATTCGAAAGAGAAAGAAAATGAAATGATGGCAGCAACAGAAAAAATGCCAGAAAATGAGAAAAGAGCCGGAGAAAAGATAGGATTTTTACCCCGAAACATCAAAGTAATGATGTTAATTCATTATTTAAGTTTATTACGTATTTTTGAATATATTTTAACAGTAAAAATTGGGATATTAGACACCGTTTTAACAAGTTCAACGGATAGTTTAAAGGGTCAATTAGACCCCGATAGTGGAATTGATTATATATTCGTACTCAGTGAGTTATGGGTAACATATAAATGTAATTTATTTGGGGTTTAGTTATGTGACCTTAAAACCTGTACATAGGCTTGGTCTGCGTATTGCGTATGCGAATAGGGTATCATGTTCCTAACCGGATTGCCTTAAGATGTGAGGAATGAAGTGTTTGGCCTAATTTGATATATTTTTCTGCTTATTGAATAGAGAGGGATCGTTTGGCAATGAATCCAAAAGGATAAAGCGGTTGTTGGGTAGCAGTGTTAACTTTGGAACGAGGTAAGTATTTATATCCATTTCTTTGGAGGCACCTGGCCTTGTGGATTTTCTACCACGTGTTCCTTACGTGTGTAGCTGCCGATAGGCGTACTCATTACGCCTTAGCTTTGGATTTACATTGTATAATATATGTTATGTCCTGTTGTTGGTATTGCATTGAGGATCTGAGTATTGTACACTGGCTGTGAGTTGACATATACTTCCCGGCAGTCGATGAGAGTCCCGAGCCGGTGAAGGGTTATCATTGCATCATATTGACGATAGGAGGATTCCGCCCTCGGAGCAGGAGGATTCCGCTCTATTTCATCATATTGAGGGTAAGAGGATTCCGCCCTCGGAGCAGGAGGATTCCGCTCCATTGCATCATATTGACGGTAGGAGAATTCCGCCCTCGAAGCAGGAGGATTCCACACCATTACATCATATTGAGGGTAGGAGGATTCCGCTCCATTCATTTGGCACATGTGACCCTTTGCATCATATTTTATTTCATTTCAATTAATCTCATTTCATTTCATATCATTGTGTAGACTTGTGGTACATAATTACTATTCTGCTTATACGTGCATTGCTTATTTGGTGATATGCTTCTGGCTCGTGTTCCCGGTTGAGTTTATTGTTTCGTACGTGTTTCTGGTTATTACCTGGCTCTGTTTTTTTTTTAATATAATTTAAATAAGAGGAATTTGGTTTAATTGTTTCTTTTCTCCCTGGCTAGCTATCCTATTATTTGAGGTGGCTAGTCTGCCCCACTTATTAAGTCCTTTTGACCCACCCTTGTTTATTGTTTGTTTCTTTTCTATCTATTTCGTTTCGACAGGTTCGCTCCAGGATTCAGTTCACCACATTGTGAAGGAGCGAAGACGACTTCAGCTGTCAGGGTGAGCCAGCTTTTATTTCGGATGGCCACCAGTTTATTTTTTATTATTTCAGTTGTATTTTGCTCCCTTTAGGAGGTACCTGTCTTTTTTTCACTCTTAGATTTCTAGTCTGGATAGCCCTAAACCTAGTATGTTGGGTAGTCAGCTGTAATTTCTTTTGTACAGCTTAGAGGTATCAGTATGTCTGTGTTTTTTTAAAATCCTTTCCTTATTTATGAATTGTTATATTTTTTTCCTAATTTAACTGGTAAGGGTTCGCCCGACGGGTCTAGGGGAGGATGACGGGTGCCCGCACGGCTTAACCAGATTCCGGGTCGTGAATGTCGGGTCATTATCCAAGGGATCGCTCAACGTGGAGTGTGTTCTAAATTGATTCGAAGAATTAGGTCTGCCTGTCAACACCGTGGAGTTCGTAAGAGATCATATGAAGAACACACAAATACGTTGGCCAAGCATCCTGAGAGCAAAACTTGGTAGGCGGAACACAGAGCTTTAATGCCAATTTCATAGGGACCATGTACATGACACGGCCGGGTGCAGCGCATTGATCTTAGAGTTCCTGAATTTTTTGAACAAAGGATACCTCAAAGACCTGCTCACCGATAAGGGAAAGCAGACCATCACCAGAAGTGAGAACCAGGACGCACCGCCAAGTCTGCCCGATCCTAAGAGGTCCATCAATGTAATAATTGGGGGACCAACATTGCTCGAGGGTCAGAGGATATCTTGGCAGCACCGAACCAGGGTCTCGCCCGAGATGAGACGATCCTATTCAGCGAGGAGGACAACATCATCTGGAACACCCCGCACCATGATGCCCTAGTCATAACACTTAGGATGGAAGACACAGACATGAAACATGTATTAGTCAACATTGGTAGTGCCGTAAACCTCATAAGATGGGATGCACTGGAGGCGATGGGTGTAGAAGATCGAATCATGCCAAGCTTCTACACGCTCATAGGCTTTAATAATTCTTGTGAGAAAGCTATAGGGCAAGTTAACTTAACCACCCACTTGCCGGGGATAGATTATATTTCATCCTTTCAAGTAATCAAGGGAGGCATTCCTTACAATGTGATCGTCGGGCGACCGTGGATTCTTCAAGCCAAAGCAGTACCATCCACCTGGCATCAGAGACTGAAGTATCCTACTCTGTGGGGGATAAAAGAAGTGAATGGTGATCATGAGACAGCAAGGGAATGATATACGGCCGCAATCATTGGAGCAGCTGTCCCCGAGCAAGTGCCCGAGATGAACATTCCAGGAGACCCCAAAGACCTTGAAGCCACAATCAACCAAGACTGCGATTTAGACGGTACGGTTGATTGGCGTCTTTTGGGGGGGGGGGGGGGGGAGAAGGAGTAGGGATAATTGGAAGTACTTTTCTTTCCACAATTTACTTAGCACATTAGTCTTGCTCTCAGATTACATCATTTTCATACTTTTATGGACTTGTTATGGGTCTTCACCCACAACATCCTAGGCTCCGCGCCTTTATTGATAAAACTACTATCTTACTTAGTTATTTTTACTCATTTATTTAGATCTATCTACGATCCAACTATTCATAGACCTGGCCATATACAAGTTGAAGTAATACACCCACTTTCCGTGACAAAAGCAGGGTACACTACTCTCTTAGAGCTAGACCACGTCTAACTCAGCCACCAGGCATTAATCGAGCGTTGATATCGTTAAATCAACTATTGCACCTACACACCGATGGGGACTCCTGTCCGCATAGTGCTAGAAAGTCTTCAATAGTCGAGTACTAAGAGAAGACGTTTTGTCTTAAAATGCAAAATGACCATTTTCACATGGGCTAAAGTCGTCCCATTGTGGGTGCAAACAACCATCTGCTATGGATGCAACCTAGCTGCCGTCTATCGGTGCACAATGGATATAATTGTTCAAGGCAGGCACACTGACACACGTTCTTAAACGACTAGAATTGTCAGGACGACGATTAGGACTTGTAATTTACCGTATTTAGGACTGGGTATCAATACTATAAATACCCCCTCCTTGTATTGTATTGTACAACTCATGTTTCGCCAACAACTTCGGCTACTCTCAAGGAATAAGATTTGCTTTGCTTTCTCAATTATTTCTTGTTTATTTACTTGTCTTTATTTTCATCGTATTCACTTACTTTTCCATCGTAATTTACCGTATTGCTTATGACCTCATTCATAATTAATTGTTTAACCTAGAAGTACAAATTTAGGCATAAATACCCCTGCACTAGCTCGGTTATCATCGAGAGTTGCAAGAGTTTCACTTTTTTTCAAGCCAATACCATGCTACAATATATCAGCCATTATGGTCCTTCGTCTTTTATCAGCACCTTAGAGTGCTGGTACCATAATTCCGCTGCCTTGGGAATTAGATGGCTCATCTCTGACACCCATTCTCTCAACTCGCCGATCTCTATTCTTACCTTACGCTCCACAGACGTATACCAAAAGGATTCCTCATCGATCATATTTACCTCTACTGAAGCTGATTATCTTAGGAGTGCTCAAAATTTTCTGATGGTGCTGGTCTATCTTCTGTAATACCTTCCCCCGGATAATATTCACATTACTACCTGGATCAACCAAAGCTCGTTCGATTTGAAGTTCAGACACCTTGATGGGGACGACGAGAGCACCCTGGTTCTTTCTAAACGTAATATGACTAGTAAATGACTCTGGAATTTCAGCCCCCAGGCTGTAATTGGTCCCGACATTGCAAATCGTGTTGATGCTCTACTTGTCCTCAGAGTTCGGTTCTCTCGATCACTTAGCCCTTTCATCAATCAAATCCTTGAGGTTCCCCTCCTTCAACAGGTGCTCAACTTTTAACATAGTGGCCTTGCAATCGACTTTATCGTTACTGCATCTTCAATGAAAATCACAATAAGCCTTCGAATTCCTCCCGATTGTTCCTTTTATGGTGGGCAGCCACCGTATTTTTGGGCTTAGTTTTCCAATATGATTGGCAACCAGCTCCACGGCGTTGACTCGCAAATCAAAATGTTTGAAGCTGTGAGGCTTTGTACGTTTCTCCTAGGAACCAGACCCCCGGGCATTGCCCCGCCTTCCAGTTTCTACTTGGCTCTGAGTCTTTCTTTTTACTCTTCTCAAATCTCCTTCTCCCTCCAGGGATGTGCTTCCTGTTCGTTTCCTTTGTTCATCTTCACGGTTCTACGAGTGTTCTTGCTCTAGGCAGAGCTTTTCGGTGTATCTCTGATGTAAGGCACTCTACGTTGATACAAGGTGTTGAGTTAGACTCCATTGCAACTCCCTAGTAGCTAACCTGTCTCTAGAATTCAAACTTTTTCTGAAAGCTACTACGGTAATGTTTTTTCAGGAACTGGAGGGAGCTCCATGCATTCCTTCTGAAATCTTTTCAGATAGTCCTTTAGCAACTCGTCATCACGCTGAGGAATCTCGAAGATATCTTCCATGCGCTTCTCCCGCTACGGGCACCAGAATGCGCTTTCTTCAACAAATCCTACATCTAGGGGAATGACTCTATGGAACTCATAGGTAGCTGAGTGTACCAAGCGAGGGCACCCTTCGTCAGGGTTGAGCCGAACCTTCTTCTTTAGAGATCTCATTGCTTTTAAAAGTTGTATAGCATGCAACAATGTGCTCGTTGGGTCATTGTTCCGTCATACTTAAGATTATCCGACCGGTGGAAGCATTTTGGTACATGGATCAATGCAGCACTTACCTTGTATGCATGCTTGTAAAACTTCTGCTCATCTATGGTGGTAAATTGGGATGGAGCACCCGAAACGTTACAAATCCAATCGTGGATGGCCTTCATCTCCCTTAGGATGTCCTGGATGATAGGTGTTCCTTTGAGGTATTGATTGTTGAATATTGTGGAGCTTCCAGGGACGGTGTTTGTGTTGAGCCTGCGATTTGGGATGGATGCCGGTGACTCATTTACAGGCGCTGGTCCTCTCAGGGATGCTGGCCTCTGAGACGATCTGGCAAACATTGCTCCTAGCTTCTAGGTCATACCCTCGACCATGCTGAGCAATTTCTGTTCTGCTCGTTCTGACAGGGTCTTGAGGAGATCAATAAGGAAGTTTTGAAGATCGCAATTACCTTCGCGTGGTTGGTTGTCCTCGCAGTCGCTGGCTACATGAACGGGTTCCTGAGCAAGGTCCTTTGGTTGCATGATGAGATCGAGGATCCTGTGTAGAGTCGGCTACTGCATCGGTAGTGTTCTTTGGAACGTTGTCGTTGTCGCCTGACATGATTGCGCCTTTTTGTTTGTAGAATACCTACAATTTCTTGGGCCCCATGCTGGGTGCCAAACTGTTTATGCCTAAAATTGGAAATCTAGGTTAAACAATTGAATTTATAAGAGGGTCACAAGCAATACAGTAAATACGCCGGAAAAAGTAAATATATAAAGAAAAAAGTAATAGACAAGAGAGTAAATAATCTTATTCCTTGAGAATATCCAGATTCAGTGTGAATCACTTGATGTACAATACATTGTAAGGAGGGGTATTTATAGTAGAGATTTACCCAATCCTAATTATGGTAAAATATAAAGAGTAATAAGGCTATGAGCCTATAAACTCATGGTAGTGGTATATACAAAATCCTAACTAGGAGATTGTAAACCCTGAGACAGTGTGATGTATGGATTGTGTCCTACGGCTGTACCGCCTGAATAATTGTAGCTCGAGGAGCAGACGTGTATCCTCTGTGCCCGGTCACTTGTAAGATAAGTCTAGTCTCGCCAGCTGGACTCCTATCCCCGTAATAGTAGGTGGCGTATTTTTTTCTACACAGCCCTCTCGCGACTAAGAATCTGGGCCACAGCGGTTGCGTTGAGGCAAGTTCTATCGTGACCGGGTGTTATCGTCCACCGTCAGGTCCACCGCCCTCTC
The DNA here is from genome assembly GCA_029990575.1 of Petunia axillaris subsp. axillaris. Taxonomy (NCBI): domain Eukaryota; kingdom Viridiplantae; phylum Streptophyta; class Magnoliopsida; order Solanales; family Solanaceae; genus Petunia; species Petunia axillaris. The sequence continues at coordinate 34,411,600 of JARKNS010000007.1, forward strand.
ATTAGAATTTAGAGTCGCATTGTCTATTCCTATGACAACGTCGTGCTTAATTCCAGTATTTTCTTTCAACTAGAGAAGTCTATTTCTTCGGGTTAACAAATAATTGGCAGAGCCACATGGTTGGCATTAAACTATTAAACCTAAAACTTGTGCAGTAAATGAAATAGTTAAATTTGTGTTAAGCCCACAAGCAATGATGATATATCGAAGAGCGCAAGTAAGGTTGTATTTCTGAATGCCTATCATAATGGGGTGATTGGACCGAGTATTTATAGGTTAAGTTTTACCGCAATCCTAACTCTATTACAATTCTATACGTGAGGCCTATGGTCTATTACAACTGCATCGCCTATTACTACTATGTGTGCAACACTTACTGTTATTGTCCCTGCGACCCTGAATACCTCTCAACAGAAGGTTCCTTCTAACTCTTTGCTGGCCAAGGGTACTACAGAGAATGATGATGATGTGAAGGATGACCAGTTGGAGGTAGTTGACTGAGAGAATGATGATGATGAATTGGTGGATTTTGGGGAGGAGAGTGAAAGTGATGTTGTTGATCCACAAAATTTTGAAGATGATCCTTCTGAGGAATACATAGGGTTGGAGGGTGAAATGTCAAGGGATAATAGTTACAATGAAGAAAAGGAAGACAAAGATCAAGGTGGTTCAAGTCAGAAAAAAACAAGTGCTGAAAAGTCACAGGGTGGTGCTGTCAAGCAAATTGATGTGGTTAACGCCAGTTCTGTGCTATCAAAGGGTATGCCAGCCACTGATAAGGAGCTGGAGGAGTTTAAAGCAGCCTTTCATAGTGCAAAAAATAAGAATACACAGTTGGTTGTAATGAATTTTAAGCCTACACCACCTTTAGCGCATGTTTTGACTACCGGTTGAAATTGGTGATGATGAAGAGCTTGATACTAATTCTACAGCTCAGAATTATTTTAATGCAGCTGAAAAGGGTGATATATCATCTAGACAGGTGGCTGTATTGGATAAAAACTGACGACATCCAAAAAAGTGACACGTGTCTGCCACGTGGCACGGGCAGAGATTTCACTGGACAGACATCTGGCGGACAGATAATTAGCCAGGCGGTTACCACGATCAGACCCAGAGCAGCAATGTAACGCTTCCCAGGTCAGCATGATCTGAATGAGCAATTATTAACCTGATCATGTAGGATTACTCAATGAATGGTCATAAAAGCAGTAATTACGATCCAACGGTTTCGTATCCAACGGATACGTGCCCAGTAGTTACAAAACTCAACAGACGCCTATCAGACCTATAAATAACATTCGTCCTAAATCATTGTAACATAACTTTATTTCCTGTCTACAACATTAATAAAAATACTCTCTCTTACTCTTGCTCAAACATTGTTCTTTGCTTATATTCGTTGAATACTTTGCTCGCTAGTCTTCTAGTGCGATCAGTAACGAAGAACTCTCACCGAGATCAAGCGATCCAACACAGTTATCTCTATCTATTTTATTAACACTTTAACTTTACTCACTTTAGGTTATATCCTGTTTCCATATATTATTTATCATTGTTGGAAATCACGAATATATTGGTAATCTAACAGTTAGCGCAATTCCCCATTTAAACTCTTAATCTAAACTATTGATCGTGACTCCGCAAATACAAATTTTATTGTTAATTGGCCTAAAATCGGATCTAGGTTAAACAATTTGGCGACCACAGTGGGAGCCGGTAAATAGCCTTTATAGGTTAATAGTTTATCTTTTCCGGCATTACATTCCTTTTTGTCGATCTTTTTTGGTTCACAACGAACTATCATCGACGGAAGTCAGGTATGTACCTCTTCATCAAGTCCCAATTATTCTCCCGATTACTCATCCGATGGGTAGCAACAGCCTTCCCAAGGACAGGTCAGGCAGCGAAATAGGCGTAGGCACTCTCAAAGCGCCACTCCGCCTAGGAGAAGACGCCATAGGAGTCTCTCCCCTGGCCGAGGGAACCTCCAGGAGACGCTCTACGCGTTTATGCAGGAGCAGGCAGAGGTCAACAGAGGGATAAATGAGGCACTCACCTCTCTCCGGGGGCAAAACCCTCCGGTTGCAAGAGCTGACGCTGCAGCGCCAGGTCGTGATGCCCCTTCTTCACACACTTCAAGGCAAGGTGAGGAGCGAAAAAACGGAGGATCTATGGCGTCCGCGAAATGAGCATTGTCCAGGAGGCTCTTACCAACTTCAGAAGTCTCTCCACGAGGGAATCGATCAGATACCAGGTGCTCCACCCACGCTAAAGAAAATTGATGTCCAACGGTATTCCCAGAGCCCTTGGAAGAAAGAGGCAGCACCAAAGGCAATACCCAAGACATTCAAGATGCCCAACATTTCGAGATATCGTGGGACATCTGATCCCAATTATCATCTCATGATGTTCAGAAAATTTATAAAAGCTAGCGATCTCACCGATGAGGAGATCGAATCTGTCCAATTGAAGAAGTTCGTGGAAACCCTAGCGGATGGAGCTCTACGATGGTACTCAATGTTGCCACCAAACTCTATTGGTTCCTTCGCAGAAATGGCTGAATTGTTCGTGAAAGCCCATACAGGCGCTCAGAAGACGGAGACCCACGTAGAAGATATCTTCGAGATCAAGCAGAGGCCCGACGAGTCTCTCCATAAATATGTGGATCGCTTCCAACGGGAACGTATGATGCTACCCAAAGTACCGGACAGATGGGCAGCAATCGCATTAACCAACAGTTTGGATATCAGGAGCTCAGAGGCTACGCGCAGGCTATACGAATCCCTTCGCGAGTTCCCAGCAGCCAACTAGTCGGACGCCTACAACCGCTACAACTCAAAGGTACATATTGATGAAGATAAATTAATTGGAACAGGTACCCGAGGAAGGACTCAGTCGCGCAGCGGTGGTTCCGGCGGAAAGGCGGAGACGGAGAGGTAAGACGTACGTTACGAGACGTACCATCACCAGTCACGCAACAACTCCAAAGGACGCAGCCGCAATAACAGAGGGCTATCCCGAAGAGATGATTCAGAATTAAGCCTCCGTGGAGACCCAAGCCTGCCGAGCTTCAATGTGGTAATGTCTGAAGTAGTGGCAGCACTCAAAGATATGGGAGAGAAGGTCAAATGGCCGAAGGACATGAAGACCGACCCAAGCAAGCGAAATCAGGACCTATGGTGCAAATTTCATCACGACCACGGTCACACCACCGAGGACTGCAAAGCCCTAAGGTATGAAGTTGCACATTTATTGAAACAGGGATTCTGGAAAGAGTTCTTGACCGAGAAGGGAAAGCAAACTCACGTGAAGGCTCAGCAGAACAAATATGGCCCTCCACGAGCATCTTCCCCAAAGAGGACAGTCAATGTTATCTCGGGTGGGATCGAAGTGGATTCCGTCACCTTCACAGCGAAGAAGTACGCAAAGGTCTCCATCACAAATACCAAGCATCCACGACAAGAAGAGATGATAATATTTGAAGACTCCGACATAGATGGTTTGCAGTTCCCACACGCTGATTCGTTAGTGATAACATTACGCGTGGAGGAATTCGACGTCAAGAGAGTGGTCATTGATACGGGCAGCTCTGCGAACATTATTCAATCACGAGTTGTAAGGGAGATGCAGCTGTCGGATAAGATCGTGCCAATATCTCGAGTTCTCTCCGGTTTCAACAAATCGAGTGAGAAGACCCTTGGCGAGATTACTCTTACGACTCTTGCCGAAGGGGTAGCGAAGGAGACGACATTTCATGTTGTCGATGCGGACCTAGCTTACAACATCATCCTGGGAAGACCATGGATCCATGATATGCAAGCCATCCCTTCAACTTATCATCAGGTGTTGAAGTTCCCATCTGAATGGGGAGTACGTGAGGTTCGACGAGAGCAACGCTCTGCTCGAGATTGCTATTCGGTGGCCCTCAAGATGCCCGAAGAAAGAAAATAGCAACTACAGCAACCGGGATCAGACATGCCAAATGAAAAAGTGAAGTACGAGGTCCCGGAATTCATCACAAAGCTGGATGCACGGGAAAGTCACTTGCCGACCGTGGAAGCTTTGGAGCCCGAAGAACTGTTCGTAGACCAGCCGAAACGGAAGGTCTATTTAGGGACCGAGTTGAGCGAACGCTTACGAGGAGATATCCTCTAGTTCCTCAACGAGCGGCATACAACGTTCGCCTGGTCTCATGCAGATATGACAGGTATGTCTCTAGATATTATCTCTCACAGGTTGAACGTCGACCCATACCACCGCCCGGTAAAACAGAAGAAGCGCCAGCAAGGAGCTTTTTGGAATCAGGTCATTAACGATGAGGTTGATCGGCTGTTGAAAATTAGATCTGTACGTGAAGTCAAATACCCAAACTGGTTAGCTAACGTGGTCGTGGTGCCCAAGAAAAATGGCAAATGGCGAGTCTGCATTTACTTCAAAGATCTAAACAAAGCCTGTCCGAAGGATTCATATCCTCTTCCCAGGATAGATCAGCTAATTGACACAACAGCCGGGCACGAGGTGCTCACCTTCCTCGACGCATACTCTGGGTACAACCAGATATTGATGGACCCCGATGACCAGGAAAAACAACGTTCATAACCTGCAGAGGTACGTATTGCTATAAAGTCATGCCATTTGGGTTGAAAAATGCAGGTGCAACATATCAGCGCCTAGTCAATCGAATGTTCCATAATCATATTGGCAAGACTATGGAAGCGTACATCGATGACATGCTGGTCAAATCCAAACGAGCAGAGGACCATCTAGCGCATCTAAAAGAAGCTTTCCGAATTCTCGATCAGTACAACATGAAGCTGAACCCGGAGAAATGTGCATTCGGAGTCGGGTCGGGAAAATTCCTGGGCTTCATCGTTTCTCAGCACGGAATTGAAGTCAATCCCGCTCAGATCAAAGCCATTGAGTCAATTCCAAACGTACTCCACAACCGGAAAGATGTCATGAAATTGACCGGAAGAGTGGCAGCCCTGCGAAGATTTATATCCCGATCATCAGACTGATGCAAAAGCTTCTTCGACGTCTTGAAGCAGAACAAGGAGTTTGATTGGACCCCCGAATGCCAACAAGCGCTGAAGGATCTCAAAAGATACCTATCCAACCCACCATTGGTCTCTATACCTCAACACGGGGAGCAGTTGCTGATTTACTTGGCAGTTTCAGAATCCTCGGTAAGCGTAGTTCTTGTTCGAGAAGAAAAAGGTAAACAACTTCCTACCTATTATATTAGCAAAGCTCTAATTGATGCGGAAACGCGCTACCAACCTTTGGAAAAATTAGTTGTAGCACTGGTAACTGCCGCCCGTAAGCTACGCCTTTATTTTCAAAGTCATTCCATAGCGGTAGTAACAACCTTTCCTTTGCGAAATATTTTGCACAAACCCGAATTTTTGGGAAGGTTAGTAAAATGGGCTATAAAATTAAGTGAATTTGATATCACCTATCAACCTAGGGTAGCAATAAAATCACAAGCCCTAGCGAACTTCGTAGCAGATTTTAGCGCCAACATATATCCTGAGGCAGAAAATGATGCTGTTCTGTATGCCGGACAGGCTCTTGGTGCATGGACCCTATACACTGATAGCTCCTTGAGCGTCAAAGGGTCTGGTCTTGGACTGGTTCTCATCGCCCCATCCGGAGAGACCGTCAGGCAGGCCATCAAGTGCCCGTTTATTACTAACAATGAGGCTGAATATGAGGTCGTTATTGTAGGATTGGAGTTAGCCCGAAGCTATGGAGCAAACATCATCAAGCTTAAGAGTGATTCTCAACTGGTTGTCAACCAGGTGACCGGAGGATTCATTGCACGAGAGTCCAGAATGCAAGTGTACCTTGCCCGTGTGAAAGAACTCATGTCCCAGTTTGACGAATGGGAGGCACTTCAAATTCCATGTGAAGAAAACCATAAAGCTGATGCTCTCGCGAATCTAGGGTCAGTTGCAGAAATGGGGGCGGCCAGCTCTTCAGCTGTTGTTCAACTCCTCTACACGACCATAGATCGGGAAAAGTTCGAAGTCAACACCATCAATGCAACTTGGGACTTGCGGAATGAAATCACGAACTATATCCTTCATGAGACTCTGCCCATTGACACAAAAGCCGCTCACAAGCTCAGAATAAAAGCTGCTCGGTACACAATCATCAACGGCGATCTCTACCGCAAGATATTTGCAGGACCCCTCGCAAAGTGCCTCGGTCCGAATCAAATCAACTACGTGATGCGGGAGGTCCATGAAGGCTGCTGTGGCAATCATTCCGGGGGCAAGGCATTAGCCCGCAAGTTGATTCGTGCAGGATACTACTGGGATAATATGGAGAAGGATACGAATGAGTTTGTCAAAAAATGCGACAAGTGTCAGAGGTTCGCACATCTTCTTCATCAACCGGCAGAACCACTCCACTCAATAATCTCCCCATGGCCATTCTTGAAATGGGGAATGAACATAGTTGGTCCTCTCCCCACGGCCCAAGAGGAGTACGTTTCTTGTTGATAATCACCGATTACTTTACCAAATGGGTCGAAGCAGCAGTATATGCAAAGATACGGCAAACGGAAGTTATTGACTTCCTTTGGCGTTTCGTCGTGTGTCGCTTTGGAGCACCTAAGGAAATAGTCAGGGACAACGTCCCACAATTCATCGGCCAGAACGTGACTAGTTTCCTTAACGACCTGCACATCAAGAGGATTACTTCTTCTCCATACCATCTGGTTGCCAACGGACAAGCAGAATCCACCAACAAAATAATCGTTGAATCCCTCAAGAAGCGCCTCGAGCAGGCCAAGGGATGTTGGGTAGAAGAGCTACATGGTGTACTATGGGCTTATCGCACGACAATAAAATTGAGTACTGGAGAGACACCTTACTCATTGGTGTACGGTGCAGACACCTTAATCCCAATCGAAATCGGAGAACCCAGCTTACAGTATGCACATGCCACTGAAGAGTCAAACTCAATCAATCTCTCCGAAGAGCTGGATTTCCTCGAACAACAAAGGGAACTAGCCCTTGTATGAGTAGTCATCCAAAAAGAACGAATTGAACAATATTACAATCGGGGACTGCGCGTACGATGTTTCCAGGTTGGAGATTTTGTGCTAAGGAATGTGTCCCAGAACACACAGGAAGCAAATTCAGGGAAGCTAGGCCCTAATTGGGAAGGCCCCTACTAGGTAATCGCCTCATTCGGCAAGGGATCTTATCACTTAGCACGACCAGATGGTTCAATTGTTCCAAACAGTTGGAACGTGATTCACCTCAAAAGGTATCACTTCTGAGTGGTAAAACGGTTAGTTTTTTTCTTCCTACCTCTTAATTTTGCGACAATTCTTACTTTCATTATATTTCTTCTAAATGGTACTAACGGCCTGAACAAGGCCAGATCCGTTTAGCTCAACCGGTAGAGCTCGAAGTTCTTCAACTTCACGGCTGTAGGTTCGAATCCCACAACGGACACACTCCTCGTTTGGTTATATGTGTTCTTTTATCTACAACTTGCCTTAACTCTTTTTATGTTATCACTTCCCGTGTTCCAACATAAAAACAAGGAGGGTGGTGAGAGGCCCCTGTAGGCCAGATAAGACCTTCATAAAGGCAAAAGACCTTGTGAAAAGGCGAATTTAAAAACTTTTTATGTGACAAGCTTCAACGAAAATAAGAGAAGTCGTTCCCAAGGCCAGCGACTCGGCCAAAATTAAACTACAAATTTCCTGCGACAACTTTCAACTGTCAAGGCGATAAGCAAAGTTGGCTCGCAAAGGCCAATGATTCGGCTAGAAACTATCGACCACGACTCGGTCAGAATAAAAACATATGCGCAGATAACTCACGACTTATGACCTTTTCCTTGGGGAAAGACTAAGTTAAAAACATTCGGACAGACTTTTGGAGACTAGAACTTAATAAAGTTCAAACTTCAAAAAGCTTCTAAACATAAGGCACGAAGGCCATATCACATACAAACAAAAGATCAAAAATTCAGGCTAAATATAGTCATTGAATTAATAAAGATCTGAAGTTATATACACGATCCTGACAAAATGATAAAATGCCAAAAATGGCTGACAGAAATTTTTCAGAGTGATCAAAGGCCAATGAAACCGGCCAAATAAGGATCAGAGGGTCTCTAAGAAACCTCTATCCACAACCAACTAATCCGGCTCTCGCCAGATGTAAAAACTTGCAACCTAATAAGTTTGGGGGGCATCAGTTTTGGGGCTATGACCAGAACCCGACGCACCAGCTCCGTCGATTCTATCATCGCCCCCCAAATTCTCGTCATCATCCTCATCCTCATCTTCGCCTGCCTCAGACTCCTCGGGAGAAAGATTCAACACTTGTCTTACTCCGCGAACAACACTCTTCAATTTCAACAGCATCTCCTCAACGTTGATCTGCCTAGTCTAGACTTGCTCAAGCCACGTACGCTTAACTTCGAGCACGGCAAGCTTCGCCTTGATTTAAGATTGATCAGGCAGGTTTGCCAAGTCCTTAGATAAAGCACTTTGAACACTCAGCAACTAGGCAACCTAGTCCTTAGCAGCTTGAAGCTCGGTTCTGGCTTTAGCGGACTCTTCATTAGCCCTTTGCAAGTCCATCTCAAGAGATCCACGCTCATCGAGCGCTCTGTTCAGCGAAGCTTTACATTCCTCAAGCAGAATCTCCACACCCTGGGCAGATTATGCGAACCCTTCTTTCTCTTCAGAAAGAAGATCCTTCACCTTGGTGAGTTCATTAATCCGTTCAATTCGCTCATTGTTAACTTCAGTTAATCGGTTAACTTCACCCCCCCCCCAAGGAGACCACACTGCTATGCCAGGATCTTATTCTCCTTCAGAGCGTCCAGCAGCTCTTTCTTCACTTCGAGTACTTGATCGACGTTGTTGATCCTGGAGCGGATCATCAGCTCAGCAGACATCACATTTGACTGAAGAAATAAAAAAAGCAAAGTTAAAAGTCTGAAGTCAAAAATACTTCCGACGCAAAAGGTATTAAGGAAAACACTCACCCGGGCAGAGTCAGCGGCAATTGCAAAAGCCAACTCTTCATCACTCATTCCCCTCATTGTCCATTCCTCTCGGGGACCAATGAGTGAAGAAACACCCTTGGCTAAACTGCCCGGCATGGATACAAAGTTGACATCAGGGGCTAGCTTCATGGTACACTTCCTCTCGCAGTACTTGGGTTCCCAAGCCTGTTCGGAGGGGTAGTTCGGTCCAAACTTGTAGCGCATGCCCCGGATGTCTCCTAATCCAGTCTGACCATTGATGACTTACGGCCAGATAAGCCTCGTTGTTGACATGTCAGAATCACCCTCCGCTCCAGGGTCTTTCGTGTCACACTCGTGTAAACCAACAGGCACCGCCCCTTCAGTGACCACATTTTCCAGGTCCTCAAAACGAAGAACACGAGGACCTCGCCCACCCTCTTGGGCAACCTCTTCTCCTATCTCCTCTTCTTCTTCTTCTTCTTCTTCTTCTTCAACCACTTTCCTTTTACCTTTATCCGCACGGGAAGGAGCCGCCCTCACCCCGTCATTAACTCGAGGACTCCTCTCCGGAGTATGGGCAGCCTCTTCCTCAACCTTCCTCTTATCGCTCCAAAGATAAGGTTTTCGCACAAGGGGTTCATTGGTTTCAGTCTCAGTATCTGAAACATCAATCACCACCTTGTCTAAACCCTCTCCCCGTGCAGACTCGGGGACTTCGGCAGCGGTCTTGGCACTCTCTCCTGCAGACTCTAGTACATTGGCTATGGGCGAGGATTCACCTCCAGCAGCTGAGGTTTGCCCGGAAGCAACGGAAGTCTTACGAGCAGACTTCTTCCGTGCTCGCCCTCACCTTGGCCCTTCTTCTTCCTCTTCAAGGAACCAAGGCCACTGGATAGAAGCTCCTCACCACCTTCTCTTCCGCGCAGTGCCTTCGCTGAAGCCAGTATAGATGCGACCTTAGTGTCGGGATCAACAGCGGCCTCAGATGGCACGACCTGAGGGGGAGGGGTAAGAAAAAAGTCCCCTTGAGTACCCAGACCTGCAAAAGGCAGTACGGTCAGACACAACAAAACTACAAAGGAAAGAAATGGCTATAACAACGGAAAGTTCTCACCGTAAGTCTTCACGGTCAAACTCTTCTGCGCAGCAAAGTACGCCTGCTCTCTCGTCTCAAGGGATAACTCTTTCAAGATCACCTCAACCCACGTCGTTAGCTCATCGACTGATATGAGCTCGTCGTAGGGTCGTTTGGCGGCTGCAAGGAAGAATCAAAGGAATAAGCGTACAAGGAAAACGAGGAAGCACGAAAAACTCAAAAGAAAACTCGGGGACTTACGCTTCTTGTTCAAGACTTCGGGGAGTAAAGCCTTGGAGTTGAGGGACAAGGCCTGGGTACGCACGAATACATACCGGTGTAGCCAACCTCGGTCGCTTGTATCCTCGGAGCTATGTACCAGACCCTTCCTCACGCGCATCCTAGCATTTACAAAGTCGTCCTTGAAAATTTGTATATTGTACAGAGAAATAAAATGCTCATATTCAAAAACTTGATCGGTTTCTGCCGCAAACCAATCCATGAGTGTAACTATTCTATACACGCTGGGGCACAGCTGCCCCGGGCAGAGTAAATACTCCCTGCAGAGCCTCTCAAGCACAGGATGCAGGGGTAGTTTACATCCAACTGTAAAAGGGTAGGTGCACATAGCTGTCCACCCAGCCCTATGCGAAGTGATGTTCTCCGCTTCAGATACCGGCAAGAGGGGAATACTCTCGTCCCAATTACAGTCTGCTCTAACCCAGGGGATCATCTCTTATGTGATCCGAGATTTGAATCTATATGCCGGCCAAACGCGTATATCTCCGTGATATTTGAAAGCTTTGATGTTGCAATCCTTTTCCAACTCACCCCCACTTCTTAGGGATGATCTCCGCGGTGGTGGCCTGAGCAGCCCTAGGCCTGGGGGTGGCTGCCGAAGAACTACCAGCTGCATCCATATTTTGGTTTCTCCTAACTTTTGAAGACATGATTCCAGAAGAATTGAGAAATTCGAAAGAAAAGTTGAAGGATATTCAAAGAATTCTCAGATAGAAGATCAAAACAAGTAAAAAGGTTTTAACTCAACAAACCCCTATTTATAGAAGTGAAAATCCGGCCCATCATGTTCCCACGAGACACGTGGAGACTATCGGAGAGGCCACGATCAGATCCGATCGTCAAAAGAAGAAGTAGGTTGCAGCAACTTTCAAAATGTCATCATTACCCTGAAGTGCAGCGGTGACCTCGCGATCAACAGGCGACGTGTGCACGTGATTAAGGCGGTTAAAATAATTATTTTTACCCTTGGGACGCGCAGTAGTCACTTCAAGCAGGCTGCGGACGTGCAGGTGTGCCAGCTGCAGTTACTTTTTTACAAATGCGCACGTCAATGGGGATTTGTCACGTAGCTGGTAAGATATGTACGTCACCCAGCTTCGTCACATAAGGATTGGATTTTGCAAGATAAAACTTTCCGCCAAAATTCACATTTACTCGAGCAGAAACTCTGCTCGAGAAGTGCGGGGACTATCTATATTGGATAAAAACTGACGACATCTAAAAAAGTGACACGTGTCTGCCACGTGGCACGGGCAGAGATTTTACCGGACAGACATCTAGCGGACAGATAATTAGCCAGGCGGTTACCACGAGCAGACCCAGAGCAGCAATGTAACGCTTCCCAGGTCAGCATGATCTGAATGAGCAATTATTAACCTGATCATGTGCGATTACTCAATGAATGATCATAAAGGCAGTAATTACAATCCAGCGGTTACGTATCCAACGGATACGTGCCCAACAGTTACAAAACTCAACGGACGCTATCAGACCTATAAATAACATTCGTCCTAAATCATTGTAACAGAACTTTACTTCTTGTCTACAACATCAATAAGAATACTCTCTCTTACTCTTGCTCAAACATTGTTCTTTGCTTACATTCGTCGAATACTTTGCTCTCTAGTCTTCTAGTGCGATCAGTAACGAGGAACTCTCACCGGGATCAAGCGATCCAACACGGTTATCTCTATCTATTTTGTTAACGCTTTAACTTTACTCACTTTAGGTTATATCCTGTTTCCATATTATTATTTATCATTGTTGGAAATCACGAATATATTGGTAATCTAACAGTTAGCGCAATTCCTCATTTAAACTCTTAATCTAAACTATCCGTAAATACAAATTTAATTTTTAATTAGCCTAAAATCGGATCTAGTTTAAACAATGGTGGAAAAGAAGAAAAAGACTAAGAAGGTTCGGGGAAAAAGAGAAAAAAGTATTCCTCCGCCAGCCGGAAGGGTATCAACAGGGAGGACGATTTCCAAAACCTCTAGCTTTCAATGAACAGCTCACTCATATGGAATATAAGCTCTGTTAATACCCAGCAGGCCTTTGATTGAGTGGACATAATGCATAGGCAGAAGCACTTTTCATTTATTGCATTAATGGAGCCGTTTCACCACTACAAACATATTGACAAGTATCGCCAGTGGCTATGTATGGGTTCTTCTTGGCATAAATTCAATGGTAAAATATGGTTTTTTTGTAGAGGATGGATATCAAGTGGAGGTTATGTATGATTCATCATAAATGTTGTCTTTGAAGTTGACACATTTAGATGGTTTGCTGGAATTTGTAGTGTCACTGGTTTATGCTAGTACTGATCACACCACTCGAGTGGAACTGTGGGACTTGTTGTATGATTAGGCTAGTGACATGACATCGTCGTGGCTGATGGGGGCTATTTTAATGTCATTGCTGATGAGCTTGAGAATTTTGGGGGCCTACCAGTTTACTACCGGAAGGTAGAAGATTTTGTGCACTGCATCAACACTTGTCAGCTGATTGACATAGGCTTTAAGGGAAGAATGTACACTTTTTGGAATAGTAGATCGAATAATGAATGCATATATGAAAGGCTTGATTGTGAAAAAAAATAAGAATACACAGTCGGTTGTAAAGAATTTTGAGCCTACACTAGCTTTAGCGCATGTTTTCGACGAATCAGTTGAAAAACAGGTGGAAATTGGTGATGATGAAGAGCTTGATACTAAGTCTACGGCTCAAAATTATGTTAATGCAGCTGAAAAGGGTGATATATCACCTAGACAGGTGGCGGCACAGAAGAAAAAAACTAAGCAGGTTCAGGGAAAAAAAGAAAAAAGTGTTCCTCCGCCAGTAGGAGGGGTATCAACAAGGAGGATGGTTTCCAAAACCTTTGGTAGTCATATGGAATATAAGGTCTATTAATACCCAGGAGGCCTTTGATAGAGTTGTCACAATGCATAGGCAGAAGCACTTTTCATTTATTGCATTAATGGAGCCATTTCAGCACTACAGACATATAGACAAGTATCGCCAGTGGCTAGGTATGGGTTCTTCTTGGCATAAATTCAATGGTAAAATGTGGGTGTTTGTAGAGGATGAATATCAAGTGGAGGTTGTGCATGATTCATCACAAATGTTATCTTTGAAGCTGACACATTTAGATGGTTTGCTGAAATTTGTAGTGTCGTTGGTTTATGCTAGTACTGATCATACCACTCGAGTGGAACTGTGGGACTTGTTATATTCTCAGGCTAGTGACAGGACATCCCTATGGCTGGTGGGGGTTATTTGAATGTCATTGCTGATGAGCTTGAGAAGTTTAGGGGCCTACCAGTTTACTACCGGAAGGTAGAAGATTTTGTGCACTGTATCAACTGTTGTCAGCTGATTGACATAGGCTTTAAAGGCAGCAAGTCAACTTGGTGGAATGGTACATCGAATGATGAATGCATATTCGAAAGGCTTGATAGGTGTCTTATGAATCAGGCCTTTCAACAGCTATTTTCTTAGTTTGAAGTGGAGCATTTGATTAGGTAAAGGTCAGACCATGCGTCGTTGTTGATTACTACTAACATGGATAGCCCTACAGTAAAGAAGTCATTTAGATTTTTGAACTTTTGGGTGCAGCATGAGTCTTTCCATACTGTTGTTAGAGAAAAATGGGCTGAAAGCCTTAGTGCGGACCCTTTTTATAACTTCAATGCAAGCTGAAAAAATTGAGAAAGGTATTGTCTGTCTAGAGCAGGGAGACGTACGGTGACATCTTCAGGCAGATTGCTACACTAGAGGAGGTGGTCCGGGTATATGAACAGGAGTTCGAGGAGTATCCTACTGGGTACAACAGAGAGAGACTACATAGAGTGAATGCAGAGTTAATACGATTTGTGCTCTGGAGGAACTATTTTGGAAGCAAAAAGCTGGTATGCACTTGTTCAAAGATGGGTATAGAAACACTAAATTTTTTCATGCTCATGTACATGGAAAAATAAAGGTGTTGCAGGTTAGAAGAATTCAGGATGCTACTGGTTCTTGTCTTGAGAACGACACAGACATAGTCCAGGAGGTGATCAGATTTTTTCAAGCTTAGTTTTCTACTGATTCGGTGCAGATGATTTTTCTATACTTGATCACCTGCCTAGTCTTGTTACAAAGGACCAGAATGATGCTATTGTTGCTGAGCCAGATGAACAGGAGGTGAAGAAGGCAGTTTTTTACCTGAATGCTGACTCTGCAGGGGGGCCTAATGGTTATACGAGTGCCTTTTATCATTCTTGCTAGGATATTATTGGTGCTGATGTGGTTAAAATGGTACAGGAATTCTTTTGGGGTCATTTTCTGCCTCGTTACATCACTGCTACTAACTTGGTTCTCTTGCCTAAAATGAATGATTTTACCACCTTTTCAGACAAGAGACCAATTAGTCTGAGCAACTTCATCAATAAGGTGTTTTCCAGGGTAATTCATGACAGGCTTTCTATTTTTTTCTGGGATAATTTCACTACAACAGTCTGGTTTTGTGAAGGGGAGGGGCATTTTTTAGAATATTTTTCTGGTGCTAGAAATTGCGTGTGATATTGCTAACAGGGGAAGCCAGCTAATGTGGTAATCAAGCTAGACATGGCTAAGGTGTATGATAGAGTGTCATGGATGTTTCTGACGAAGGCCATGAGGAGGTTGGGATTTGGTGAGGTGTTTAATGACATGGTCTACAGGAACCTACGTAATAACTGGTACTCTGTGTTAGTAAATGGTCAGCTCTGGGTTATTTCAATCTTTCAGGGGGTGGAAACAAGGTGATCCTCTGTCGCCTACCTAGTTTTTGCTTGCTACTGAGTGCCTTTCCAGAGCTCTGAATGCGCTGAATAGAGATGCTAATTTTGTGCCGTATGGGATGCCAAAGTGGAGTCCCTATCGTAATCACCTGGCATACGCGGATGATATAATTACATTTTCATCTGCTGAGGAGGGATCATTAAAACTGGTGATGGAGACTATTGCTGGTGATGAGCTGTTTCAGCGGTCAGAAAATCAATAAGGAGAAGAGTAATGTATATATGCATAGTCAGGTTTCACAATTGATAGTTCACAAGGTGCTTCATTTTACTGAGATACCGAGGGGGAATTTCATTTCAAGCATCTTGACGTGCCTATCTATTATGGTAGGAGGAAAAATTGCCACTACAATGAATTGGTAGAGAAGGTGTAGAAAAAGTTTGACTCCTAGACTGGTAAATTGCTTTCCATAGGTGGACGGGCAACTCTGATTTCCTCAGTGCTTCAAGATATTCCTATTCACTTGTTATCTGCCTGTGACCTCCCTGCTGGGTGGTAGCTCAGGTTCACAGGATGTTTGCCAAGTTTTTCTGGAGCAATCTGTGGGTCAGGATAGCAGGCTCTAGGCTTCTTGGAAGACTTTGTGTCATCCTCTGAATGAAGGTGGAGTTGGCTTTAGGAGCTTGTATGATATCTCCAACGCATTATTCGCAAAGTTGTGGTTAAATTTTCGTACCAAACAGTCTTTATGGAAGGATTATAGGAGCAACAAATACTTGAAAAATATCATTATGTTGTGGTGCCATGGAAGAAAAGGACTTATGCATGGAAGAAGATGTTGCAAAGAAGGCCTGAGATGGATCATGAGATAGTTTAGCAGCTGAAAAAGGGCAATTCTTACTTCTGGCTTGATAACTTGGCCGGAATTGGTGCGTTGTATCATGCAGTTCCTCGTGAGTTTGCATGTGATGATATTGTAGTGTGTTTATGAAGTTTCTGAGGGTGGAGTATGGCTGGAACAGCACCTCAGGGAGCTACTGCCTGAATACATTGCTGAGCACGTGATTTAGAATGTCAAACCTCCTACTTGTCCTGAGTAGAGGGACATGCCTTTTTGGATGCGGGAGTCTCGGGGCACTTTTTCAGTACGGCCAGCGTATCATTTGGTGAGACAAAGAAAGAAGCTAAGCGATCTTTACAAGCACATCTGGATAAAAGGTAATTCTTTTTAAGATGTCATTTTTTCTTGTGGAGGTTGTGGAAATTTAAGTTGCTCCTTAGATGATATGTTGAAGAGGTGGGGAATTCAATTCCCCTCTAGGTGTCATTGTTGTGTGAACCCTGATGTGGAGACTGTCTCATATGTGTTTCTGAATGCACCTCTAGCATGTTATGTCTGGAAATATTTTGGAGGTCATGCATGTCTTAATTTTGATGGGTTGCACTTGACACAAGTGATAAACTTATGGTGGGATGCCCCTGGTAGCCCGGTCCTAAGGTTAATTTACAATGCTATTCCCATTTTTATTTTGTAGGAGTTGTGGAAACGGAGGAATAATTTAAGGCATGATGGGTAGGCCTCAGCTCATAGGCTGCTGTATCTTATCAATAAGCATATTATCATGTTGCTAAAAGTTCGCAGAAGGAACTTTCAGTATGCACCTGATAGGTGGGAGGACTTGTTACCGGTGTTAAGGGATCATACGCCTAAGCTTGTGATGACAAAAGTTGCTTGAAGTCCGCCTCAGGTGGGGTGGATCAAATATAATACTGATGGAGCTTCTACAGGTAATCCAGGTGTTAGTTCTTAGGCATTTTGTGTTAGGGATGGTAGGGTGATATTGTGTACGCTTGTGCTAAGGAGATGGAGGATTGTATGACCACGAATAGTCAAGCGGAGGCAACTGCATTTTTAATGGCCTTGAGGTATGTGGTATCTACTTCCTATTCATAAGTTATTGTTGAGACGGACTCATTGTTGCTCAAGAATGTAGTGACAAAAATTTGGGAGGTGCCTTGGCAAATTGTGCAAATAATGGAGGAGATTTGAAGTTTGATGGAGGGTATAGAGGTGGTGGTGGTGCATGTGTTTAGAGAATGTAATAAAGTGGCGGATTACTTGGCAACTTGGCGATTGATCAAGGGGATGTCAGGGTGAATTCATTTCATGTGTTGGATAGCATAGGAAGGAGGCTGGTGAATGGGGATAAGTATAATGAGCCTTACATTCGCACTACGCCAAGGAGGAATGTATAGAAATAAGGGAGGTAAAATTTTCCTACATGCTCGAATCTATGTAGAGGAGAGCATGGAGGCTTTCATTAGTAACTTTGTTTTCTTTTTTGTAGGTATTTTCAAGATTATAATTCATGGTGTGAAGTTTATTCATGCTCAAATGTTTGATTGGAAAGGTTTGGAATGCTTTTTCATTGGAATGTTTCAAGCTTGGGTGGTGGTGCTCGTCGTTGGGATGTTTGATGATGGAACGTGGTGGTGCGCTGTAGAGGAGGCACCGTATTGGAAACCGTGCGGAGTTACACAATTGGGATGAAATTTATCGTGCTCAACATGCACCTCACTGAGCCATCAACTCTGTCCAGGCGTTTTGGTGGGTGGCGCATACGATATAACTTTCAGCTTTTTTATCGCGGGCGTTTTGGCAGGCGACGCCTTTCATACAGTATTATGCTTTTTGCATGCGAGCGTTATTGAAGCGAAGCGACGCCTTTCACACAACCTGGGCAAAACAGTGGATATGATTTTTGTGCAGGCTTTTCTCAGGCGGTGCATGGAGTACAACCTTCACAAGTTGGGGGCGATCTTGGAGGCGACGCCCGCGCTACAGCTTCCCTTTATCTGGTGGCATGCTTCTTTCACTTGTTCAAGGCATCAAAAGTTGATCCATGATCATTAAATAGGACATGTAACAACCCAAAAAACTAAGAAATAGTAGTTCATGTGATTAACAGGAGTATACTTTATTACTTTGAATTTTCATTATCTTTATTGCTAGCTAGTAGCTTGTTTGTAAAACTTAGTGTCAAGTTATTATGTTTGCTTCCATTGGTGGTATTGGCATTTTCATATGCTCAGTCTAGTGGGGTTCCTATAGTAACTTGGTATGTAGCTATTAGTACTCTATCTAGTGAGAATGGGCGTTCAGGAACCCCTCAAGTTATTTTTGGCATGGCAGGGCGTCGCCTTTTCTTTTTATTCTAAAGCTGATTAGGACTAATTAGGGACCAAATTAATATTCTTAGAACTTGAGGGTCGTTCTTAAAACATACAAATTAATCATTTCAAATCCTTGGAAACAACATACTCCCCCGCGTTTCTCTCTCTCTTCATCTTCCATCACTTCACAACCTGCGCACAACACTAACTTGCACGAAATCTCAACCAAAATTCTCTGAACTTCTCTGTTGTTTTTCAAGGAATCCGACCATCAAAACAATAAATATTCGTAGTGTATTAAATATAAACGGTAAACATTGTCTTTATTTTTTAAATTATGGTGTAAATCTTGAACCTAGTATTTTTTTTGTATTTCTTCGTCAAAAGTGATTAACGCTGCTTTGGGTGTTTGTTTTTTAACAAAAGTTGTAATATTGCGTTGAAATTGAATGGCTTTATGTGTTTTAATGGGGAAAATAGTTCCGAACTACAAAGGGGATTATCGTTGTTCAACTGAAATTTTTAGGCTTTTTTACATTTGTTGGTTAAATTCTAACGATTTCTGGGTTTTCTGTAAACCAACACTGCTTTATTTAGTTGCAAATAGAAGTTATTGCAGTTATTTGTTTTTTGATGTTCCGAACACCGTAGTAGCTTCAAAACAGTTCATAATAGGTTCTAAGCCCCTGTTTTTTTATAGTTTTTGGGTACATTTTTTGGGAGTTTTTCGGAGAAAAACTATTTGTTTATGCTATTTCATCAAAACTTCTCCCAAAAAGTCCCAAAAACTCAAAAAGTGCTCAAAAGCTGTTTTTGGACAGTGTTTGAGAAATTTGAAAAATTACTCACAAAACTTCAACTATTTTTTCAAGTAAATTCTATGTCCAAACACAACTTTAAGTTCCAAAAATTATTTTTCAACTCAACAAAAAAAAAACTCAAATTCCCAAGTTTCAATCAAATCTATGTCCAAACGCTAGCTAAACATCTCATTAGATGTTCATGATTTTCTATAACTAAAATTTGTATCCCCTTGTTTTGCAGAAAAATGGTAAATTTAAGACATAGAAAATTAACACTGAAAGATGAAGATGAGCAGAAGAAGAAGCCTACAAAGACTCCCAAGAAGAGAATTTCTAAAAGAAATGGCCCTGAGCCGAAGAAGAATCCTGAGAAGCCTACTACTTCAGATTCGAAACGTACTCCTATAGATTTAGAATCTACTCCTAAACGCCCATGAACAACTAAAAGAAAATTTCTTGTGGAGAGTAACGATAGCCAAGGAGAGGTAGTAGGTCCACAAAACAAAGGTGAAGCAGGTGATAAAACAGAGGAAAGCCAAAGCCTAGCACGAAGTTACGTTTAAGTAAAGGTGGGGAGGCTTTTGAGAGGGCTGCAGATGAGGGTGAAAGAAGAGTGGATTCAGATGACGTCGCTATTGCTGAACTGTTAAAAATTGATTTTTTGAGGACTCGAGAGGAAGATGATGATCGTGAAAATGAAGAAGAAGATGGTGGTAAAAAAATAAAGAAGGTGATGATTTAAGTAGAGAAAAAGGAGAAGAAGTAGAAGGGGAAGCAGATGAGTCAGGGGAGAGTCCAAGAAGCAGTAAAAGAAGAAGAAGAGAGGTGGAGGATGTAATTTTAAAAAGCAACTTTCTGGAGGATCGTGTAAAAAGAGATAAAAAAGATGGGAAGCTGTAAAGGATGCAGCTGGGAATGTTGAAGAGGAAGACAGTGAACAGAAGGAAACTGAAGGAACATTTGGATGAAGGAGGAGGAAGACCAGGTGATAGCTGAATTGAAACTCGTGATTGCTTGGAACATCAGTGTGAATGTTCTACATGACTTGGTAATGCTTCCAACATCAACATGAAGGCTGGTAGCATTGATAGAGTCGTTCTGAACACCATTACACGATGTCCCAAACGATAGTTATAGTCGTTCAGAACATCATTATCACCAGTTTCGAACATTTGATTTTTTTTCCTTTAATGTGATTTAATATCATTATGATTCATTTTATTAATTTAATGATAAAATTATGTGCAGTCGAAGATGATGGTCATCTTATTTTTAAGAGGGACGTTGAGGAGCTCTATGATACATAGTTGACCAAGAATGAATCATTTAATGGAAAGATTACTGTTAGATCATCATTGGCTAGGGGCATGATACAGTTCAAGACAGTTTTGAAAAAATTGGAAGTGAGAAACGCATTTTCTCATAGTTGTTTCGGTCATTTCTTGCAATTACCGGGGTATCCACTGTTTGGCACCAAGTTGGTGCATAACCTCCTCATGCGAAGGATTCTTTGCAAGAAGCAGAGAGAGGTTTGGATATCCTTCAATGGATTTCCAGCATGTTTTGGCCTATCCAAGTTTGCACTAATGATAGGACTACACTGTGGTGCCTAACTAGATAAAGAGTACATGGAAGAAATGAAAGAAAAGGGGAAGGAATTTTGGAAGTTTGTTGTTTCTTATTTCAAGGAGAAGACGAGGACGCAGAAGAAGAAAGATAAAAAGGAAATGGAGGAGAAGGAGAAGAAGGAAAAGGAGGAGAAGGAAAAAAAAGAAGGGGAGGGGGAAGTGGAAGGGGAAGGGGAAGAAGAAGGTGGAGGAGTCACCCGCACCCTCACCCTCACCCTCACGATCATCCTCATCCTTACCTTCACCCGCCAAGAGGAAGTTCAACAAGCCCCAAAAATATGTTCAGCATTTGTTCAGAATGAGATAAAGGTATTCCTCGCGTAAGTGTTTGATGTTCCAAACATGGATATCTCATTGTATAAAGGATAAATATGACGGTGTTCCAGAACGACATATACTCATTCTGAACATAACAACGGATGTTCTAAATAGATTATACACTTATTTACAAGAACCAGGCAAACATATCCTTCATTGATCATCATTGTCAGCGCTTTACAAAAGGAAATCTAATTATATTAGCATTCAAACAAAGAAAATACATAATAAATATTCAAAAAGAAATCATATAATAAACATTCAAAAAGAAATTATATAATAAACATTCATATAAACATCTAAATCTAGGGTGAAGCTGCTAGTGAGGAGTAGTAGTCAAGGTAATGCATCCCCTTATCAGCAAGTACCCCTTTGAGCATTCCTTTCATCCTTTGCATTTCCTTCTTCATCTTTCTGACATCCTTTATGTAGTCATGGAAGAAGTTCTCGAACTTGAACTTCCCACCCCACATTTCAGCTCTAAGTTGTTCCAAGATGTCGCTCTCCCTTTCAGTTCGTGGTGAGTTTGGTATTTGAGCAACAACAGTGTTTTGCCTAGAGGTGGATACTCCTCTTGACGTGGAGGCTCCTCTTACTGTGGAGGCTCCTCTTGCCGTGGATCCTCCTCTTGTTCGCGCTCCTCTTGAAGTGGATGGTTGACGAGCCATTTTTGTATTCTTTTTGTTGTTGTTAGTTTATAAATGTGTATTGAAATGGTTTGAATTGTTAGTTAATGAATGTGGATTGAAATAGTTTGAATTGTAGGGTATTTATAAGAGTAAAGAGAGGCAACCGAAATGTTTGTTTGGATGTGACTGGTGCAACAACTTGTATTGTAGCCATTTGGTGTATTGGTATTTGCAACTTGTATTGTAGCCGTTTGTGTATTTCAAATTTTGAGTGTCTAGTTCGGAACGTCAGCGTATATAAGTATAATTCGCGTAATGTATCCTTGACAAGATATTGAGCATCCTTTCGATCTAGCCCAAACTCGTGATCAATTATTGCATTGGGCGCGTGAACAACAGTTATTTACCAACGGTAATAAAATATACCACCCAACACATTATATATCCGTTCATTATTTATCAAACCAGTTTACAAAAATAAATCAAACATCCAGTTTAAAATGTCTAGTAGATTCGTTAATAGTGGAAGTGTAGTACCATTTTATCGATGTGTAGATTATGTGAAGTTAACAACATCGTGGACTCAAGTAAACCCAGGAAGGAGGTTTTATGGATGCAAATATGGACATGTTAGTTGATGAGTTTATTTTTTTATTGTATTTATTTGTTTGTTGTATTTATTTTTTTCTTCAACTCTTGTACTTATTTTCTTCTTTTTATGTAGGGAAAGGGCTTCAACTACTTTAGATGGCATGATGACGAGATGCCAGATCAAGCGAGAGATTAATATGAAGTCTACTTAAGAAGTTGAAAGCTGCTAAAGAAGAGAGGAAAGAGGCACAATTATAGCAAAAAAGTTGGGTGTTGTGGTAGTGCTAATTGTGGTGCTAATTATTCGCATATTCTGTACTTAGATCAAGTGTTGATTCATTGTTTAGGTTCTATTTATTTCCACTTGTTATGTTTTGTATACTAATGATCAATGAAAATACATTTGAACTTGTTATGTTGTTAAATAAATAACGATTGTAATTTATTTCGTTCTGCACGAACCACTACATATTTCAATCATATAACTATCTGTTATGAACATTTTGAAAAACTATACGACGAAGATGGTAAGAATGAAACGAGCGCGCTCCGAACGATTGCTTAAATGTGACCAACATCAACATCATGTTCGAAACAACTATGATAGACGGATCGTCATTTGTCACTCTAACAAGTATAATGGGTCATGTATAGTGATAATCATCATTAGTTGTCACTATAACAAGTATAATTGGTCATTTCTAGTGGAAATGATCATCATTTCTCACATTAACTACTCTAAGTAGTTTTTTGTAGTGAAAATGATCATCATTTGTCACTCTTACAAGTATAATTGGTCACTTATAGTTATAACCCCATCATAATTTGTCACTCTAACTACCCTAATTGGGAAAAAATACGATGAAGATAGTAACAATTAAAGATCGCGCTCGAACGATTCCTTAAACGTGACAAACATCTATAAGATGTTCGAAACAACACTATGATGGATGGATCATTATTTTTCACTCTAACAAGTATAATGGGTCATTTCTAGTGATAATCATCATAATTTGTCACTCTAACAAGTATAAGTGGTCTTTTATAGTGAAAATGATCATCATTTGTCACTCTTACAAGTATAATTGGTCATTTCTAGTGAAAATGATCATCTAAGTTGTCATGTATAGTGATAATCATCATCATTTCTCTCTCTAACAAGTATAATTGGTCATTTCTAGTGATAATGATCATCATTTGTCACTCTAACAAGTATAATGGGTCATGTATAGTGATAATCATCATTATTTGTCACTATAACCAGTATAATTGGTCACTTGTAGTGATAATGATCATCATTTGTCACTCTAACATGTATAATTGGTCATGTATAGTGATAATCATTATCATATCTCACTCTAACTACTCTAAGTGGTCTTTTGTAGTAAAAATGATCATCATTTGTCACTCTTACAAGTATAATTGGTCACTTATAGTGATAACCCCATCATAATTTGTTCACTCTAACTACTCTAATTGGGAATCAATACGATGAAGATAGTAACAATTAATTATCGCGCTCGGAACGACTTCATATTTGTGACAAACATCTATAATCTGTTCGAAACAACAGTATGATAGATAGATCATCATTTGTCACTCTAACAAGTATAATGGGCCATTTATAGTGATAATCATCATAATTAATCACTCTAACAAGTATAATTGGTCATTTGTAGTGAAAATTATTATCATTTGTCACTCTAACAAGTATAATTGATCATGTATAGTGAAAATTATCATCATTTATCACTCTAACAAGTATAATTGGTCTTTTGTAGTGATAATCAACATTATTTGTCACTCTAACAAGTATAATGGGTCATATACAGTGATAATGATCATCATTTGTCACTCTAACAAGTATAATTGGTCATTTATAGTGATAATCAACATCATTTGTAACTCTAACAAGTATAATGGGTCTAACAAGTATAATGGGTCATGTATAGTGATAATGATCATCATTTCTCACTCTAACAACTATAATTGGTCTTTTGTAGTGAAAATTATCATCATTTGTCATTCTTACAAGTATAATGGCTCATTTATAGTGATAATGATCATCATTTGTCACTATAACAAGTATAGTTGGTCTTTTCTAGTGAAAATGATCATCATTTTTCACTCTAACAAGTATAATTGATCATGTATAGTGATAATTATCTTCCTTTAGCCGTGGAACATACTTGTGCCGTTCCGAACGTATAATTTAGGGTTGGAACACGTGATCTATGTTCCGAACGAATATAAAGATTTTATTAACTTTTTCAGAAATGGAGGATTAGAATAAGAGGTCGTTTGAAACATCTTATTGTAATATCCTAAACGACAGTTGATGTGTTGCGAACTATAAGCAAATGTGTGCACAACATAAATTAAAAATGCAGTAAAGCAAATATATGCAGAACATAAATTAAATAATTTGGAGACACAAATTAGTAATACTAAAAAAATGATAGTTTGGAGACACAATTTAGTAATACTAATAAAATGATGGTTTGGAGACATGTTTTAATAATACTAATCAAATACCTTCATAATAATACTAATGGAACAGAGATAGCAATAACATCTTGATAAGCATTACAACTACTTAAACAATTAATACATAATAGCATCTCGATTATTATTTTGGCCAGCAACACCTCCACCGAAGTGATTTTCCAAAAGCCTCTCAATCCGATCTACTGCAATTCCATCTCTTCAAGTTTTGTCTCAAGTGTTTGAATGGCCCTCTCAGTATTATCTGCAACCTCCTTAATGTCAATGATTTCATAGTGCACGTCTAGCAGTCTAGCAGGAACCGACTTGTTTGGAGGGTGTCAGACTCAGTAGTACTTATTCTATGGATCGTTCAATGCAATGCCATCATTGTTACGGTTGGCCATTTGTATGCAAGTTGTTTAAAAAAAAGAATCAAAGTGGAGTTATGTTAAAGGAAATATAAACAGTAATGAGTTAGAAATATTTTTAGGAAAAACTTTATATATATTTACACACACACACACATAAAACCACAAAAAATACTTAGAAAATATGGATCAATTGAGTACCTCAACTTGTTCTTTGCTGATATAGAAAATAAAGGTAGTACTTGGTCAATGCTATGACTATGAATTGTGAATTTAGTTTATCAAGCGGGTATTTATAGATGGTTTGTAGTGCCCTTTCAGTTGCAGATTGAAATGAAGGGATGCATCACTGTTGGAACACTTTGTATTATATTCGTTTGGTGTATTGGTATGTGAGCAACTTGTATTATAGCCGTTTGTGTATTTCAAATTTTGAATGTCTTGTTCGAAACGTCATCGTATATAAGTATAATCTGAGTAAATTATCCTTGACAAGATGTTCCCAACATCATTTCGAAGGTAGTACTTGGTAAATGCTACGACTATGAATTGTGAATTTAGTTCATCAAGGGGTATTTATAGATGGTTTGTAGTGCCTTTTCATTTGTAGTGCCTTTTCAGATGTTCCGAACGAATATTAAGATTTTCTTAACTTTTCCAGAATGGAGGATTAAAAGAAGAAGTCGTTCGGAAAATCGTATTGTAATACCCTAAACGACAGTTGCTGTGTTGCGAACTATAAGCAAATATGTGCACAACATAAATTAAAAATATAGTAAAGCAAATATGTACATAAATTAAAACTGTAGTAGAGAAAAAATGTACACATATAAATTATGAAAGTAGGACGAAAAGTCCATTATACAATTCAAGTAGAAATCCAAATAAACGAAATTGTTCAAACATTACAACGAGGACGAAGCTTCTTCCAATTCACAAATTCAATTTGTAGGCTGACTGGTAGCTTCCGTTCCACTACGATCAACGGGACATGTAGTTCTTTTGTGACCATATCTCTTGCAGTTGCCACGTTTATTTTTCCTCTTTGGAAGACGTTCCCCAATAGATCAAATCCGGTGAACCCTTCTCCTTCCTGGCTTGTTCGGCTTTGGGGGCAAAGGCACTGGATAAAGTATCTCATCAGCAGGGACAACCCATGATTCTTCAGGAGGTACTGCATTGACAGGCTCTGCATAGGCAAGGATGTATGTTTTTGATGTGTAATATCCAGAAGTGTATTCATACATTCTACTAAGTTATGACATTAAACATAGCTGAAGCAAATGAAGGGACGCATATTTACAAGTGTGCATGTGTTTTGACGTGACTGTTCCAGTAACTTGTATTTTAGTCGTTTGGTGTATTGGCATTTGGGCAATTGTTCATTGCAGTCGTTTGTGTGTTTCAAATTTTGAATGGCTTGTTCGGAACGTCACATATACAAGTATAATATAATATCCTTGACAAGATGTTCCGAACATCTTTTCGAAGGTAGTACTTGGTAAATGCTACGACTATAAATTGTGAATGAATATTAAGATTTTCTTGTATTATAGTGCCTTTACCGATGTTCCGAACGAACAAGATTATCACAGGCTCCCTCAGGCTATTACATGGAAAGAGAAGAATCTCACAAGCTTTCACATGGACTTCACATGCCTTCACATCGTTCCGAACATCAATTTATAATATCCTAAACAACAGTTGATGTGTTGCGAACAATAAGCAAATATGTGCACAACATAAGTTAAAAATGCAGTAAAGCAAATACGTGCAGAATATAAATTATACAAGTAGGACGAAAAGTCCATTATGCAATTCAAATAGAAATCCAAATAAACGAAATTGTTTAAACATTATAACGAAGACGATGCTTCATCCAAATCACAAACTTAATTTGTAGGCTGACTTGTAGCTTCATCTCCACTACGAACAACGGGGCATGTAGTTTTTTTGTGACCATATCTCTTGCAGTTGCCACATTTATTTTTCCTCTTTGGAGGACGTTCCCCAATAGATCGAATTTGGTTAACCCTTCTCCTTCCAAGATTGTTTGGCTTTAGGGGCAGAGGCACTGGATAAAGTATCTCTTCAGCAGGGACGACCAATGATTCTTCAGGAGGCACTGCATTTACAGGATCTGTATAGGCAAGGATGTATGCTTGTGTTGTGTAATATCCAGAAGTGTATTCATACATTCTACTTCTATATTCATCGCCATGCAACCCCCTAATTGCTGCCATAGCATGTACACAAGGTAACTCATCAAGATCAAACTCCCTACTCGTACATGTCCTCTTATATAGATCAACTTCTGCCTTAAACCCTGGACTAATGATTTCGAAACCATAAGTTCCCTTCCTGTTGACTACTAGCTTATCTCCCACTTCTTTATTCTTCCTTATTTTAGTTTCAATGTCTGGGACACATAAGTTTTGGTGGTTGATTAACTTCATAGCCCTATTGTGGAATTTTTCTGCAAAGTTCCTACCTATATCTTTCAAGAGGGTAGTAATGGGGTATTCTCTTTGCTCCTTCAGCATGGAATTAATGGACTCAGCTATGTTTGATGTCATAACTTCAAACCTATTAAAAAGACAAATAGTGTAATAATCTAATAAATGTTCCTACCATTAAGCACAAGTGCAAAACGACAAGATGAAGTGCGGAACATCAGTAAAAAAGTAAATATACCTATAAATATTTTGCACACCAATGATATGTGCGGAATGCCGAGTTAGACGTTTGAAACAGAACAGGAAAGCATGACAGTAATATTAGACCTTGTTATTGATAGTTTACCTGTTTCCTGGGAAATGTAATCTGCTCCATCTATGATAGCCAACAACATTTTCAAGATAATCTGCTATCCTCCAATCAATACTCCTGATCTCATTCATAGCATCAGTGAACTCATCTAATCTGTATGCCTTTGCTGCAGTGTGGTATTTATGAAGACTGATTCCAAACTGAAGCCTTGATTGGATGTTTTCACCAAGGTGCCACATGCAAACTCCATAGTGAGCAGAAGGAAATACTTGGGCGACCATCTTCGATATGCTCGGATATTTATCCGAAACAATGCACAACTCTTCACTATCTGAAACTATGCTGCGCTATTGTTCGAAAAAGTACTCATATGAGGCGTCACACTATTTGTCTACAACACAAAAAGCAACAGGGAATACGTGACTCATTGCATCCTGAGCAACAACAGACAACAACACCCCTCCATACTCATCAGACAAATGTGTACCGTCAACGGCTAGGCTTTTCTCACGTAAGTTAATCCCCTGATCCACGCTTCATAAGAGAGAAAAAAATACAAGAACTTCCCTGTGCTAGAAAGCCTCAAATCTATCTTGGTTCCTAGATTCTTACTCTTAACCATATAATCATAAGCATCTACAATTTCAATACCTTTCTCAAGTGTTCCCCATGTCAAAGCCTTTGAAACTTGACAGCCCTTAAGATACTTTTAGTAGCTAACCTTACAACCCAAATCGGTGTTAAGGGACTCCCTAACAGCTTATGTTGTTGGACCTTTTCCCTTTAAATATTTACCTTTCATGAACTCACCAATTATCTGGGCAGAGGCGCGTGAATTATGACTGGAATGATGTTGGACATCGCATGTGTGCAAGTTATTGTAAACACTAATGTAGAACCTATCATTATTTCTTATCCACAATTTGCATTTCACATCTAAACAACTAGTATTAAAAATCTTTGCAGTATTCTTCAATGCTTTGTAATTAAAACGATGTTTAACTGGTGCAACCTTCAATTGGGTGACCAGTTCTTTCTTATTGGGAAAATTCATACCTTTTTCAAAACCTATGTCACCGAGGAAGTGAAATTTTGGCTCGCTACTTTGTGTTGGAAACACAGGGATATACATGGCAGGATCTTCCTCAACATATTTTTCTTCTGCTTCTTCTTTTTCTTCTTCTTCTTTATCTACATCTACGCCTCCTATGTCTTCTTCTACCCCTCCTCATTTTTCTTCTTCTACTTCTTCATGTATGTCATCCAATCGCTGACTAAAATCATGCCCTCCACTATTTGGAATTTTTTGGTCATTAGAATCAACACATTCCTCCGTCGTAGAAACGACAATTACCCTGGCCTAGCACCATTACGATCAACATCAACCATATAAAGGCGTACATCGTCATCATTTCTTATCGTAATGGTAGGAGTCTTTTGATTTGCGGCAACACTCAGCATGTAAGTAATGTAACTGTCCCTCGGATTGTATCTTATCCCCCAACTTCCAATGATTTTGTTAAGTAGAACATCATACGTAACATCTCTGGGCACAAAAATGGGTCTCGAGTCTTCAACCTTCGAAATCCAAGAATAACATTTAGAACGCTCCACCCATTCACCTTGATTTTTAACTTCACCCATCGATGGTCACCTGCAATAAATTGGAATGACCAACTATTAGTATCAAATTGATAATATTTATACAGTATGTTCCAAACCTTAGTGTTTCTCGTTTGGAACATCGTATACTGACGTTCTGAACATCATGTTACAGTTTTTCATTGCTTAATGCAAGATAACTGCTAACAGAACACTCCAACATCTTAGCAGGATGTTCCGAACATTACCTGAAGAAATTTTAATATTTACATACGACGTGTAAAATGCTAAAAATTTGTTTGGAATTACAGTTACGACCATAGGAACGTCTAAAAAGATGTTTGAAGTTTTTGGCAGGATGTTCGAAGAAAATGAATCCATAACAACCTCGAATCAACCAAAAAACAGCTAAAAACATATTCTAAAGTTAGTACACTTACATGAGATGACTGAATTGATACGATTACAATTAAAGGAACAAGATTCCCCCTGTAATGGATAAGAAACAAGCAGCTTTAACAAATTTAATGAAATACCGTATAACCCAAATGTGGGTGGTCTCAGCTTGTATTGCGTAAAACTGGAGATGATATTCAGTAAATAATATGGAGGACGAGATTATTTCGATGTAGGAAGAAGCTCAACAATGCAGCTATGGTGGAATTTTGAACGGGTAAAGGAATGTAGAAAAAATTGAGGGAAAATGGGCGAGAGGAGAGTGGGAAGAGCAGCGGGTAGATCTAGGTTTATGGCCAAATTTGGCAAAAACTACCTTTATACATGGATCATTGTGTAACATAAAAAACTCTGGGGTGAGAAGGTTAGGTAGTTAGAATCTTTTAATGTCATTAATGATTAGAGGACCCTATACTACATGATTAAAGCTTGAGCATTTTTCCATTCAAAAAAAACTTGGCAAGTTCTGCCATGCCAATATGACATGACCCAAAATCTGGTTAGGCCGTGCGAGCACCCAACATCCTCCCCTAGACCCGTCGGGCGAACCCTTAACAATTAAATTAGGAAAATAAACATAACAATTCATAAATAAGGACAAGACAAAAAAAAAACACAGACATACTGATACCTCTAAGCTGTACAAAAGAAATTACAGCTGACTACCCAACATACAAGGTTTAGGGCTATCCAGACTAGGCATCTAACAGTGTAGAAGAAGACAAATACCTCCTGAAGGGAGCAAAATGAAACTGAAATAATAAACATAAAACTGCTGGCCATCCGGAATAAAAGTTGGCTCACCCTGACAGCTGAAGTCCTCTTCGCTCCTGAACAACGTGGCAAACTCAATCTTGGAGTGAACCTGCCGAAACGAAATAGATAGACAAAAACAAACAACAAACAAGGGTGAGTCAAAAGGACTCAATAAGTGGGGCAGATTAGCCACCTCAAAGAATAGGATAGCTAGCCAGGGAGAAAAGAAACAGATAGACCAAATTCCTCTTATTTAAATTATATAAAGGCAGAGCCAGATAATAACCGGAAACCCGTAAGAAACTATAAACTCAACCAAGGTTTCGAGCCACAAACATATCAACAAATAAACAATGCACATATAAGCAGAACAGTAGTCATGTACCGCAAGTTTACACAATGCCCTAGTTTTCGGGGATTCCATTTCGATCTGGTTTGAATTGAGATGAAATGAAATGTGATGCAAAGGGTCACATGTGCCGTCATCCCATCCCGAAGCGGAATACTCCTGCATTCGAGGGGAATCCAATCTGATAACCAACTAGAGAGAGGAATACTCCTGCTCCTGGGGCGGAATACTCCTGCACCCGATATAATATAAACCAGAGGCGGAATACTCCTGCACTCTCCTGGGGCGGAATACTCCAGCACCCGATATAATGTAAAGTTGAGGCGGAATACTCCTGCACTCAGTATCTGACATAAGAGCGGAATACTCCTGCTCCTGGGGCGGAATACTCCTGTACTCTCCTGGGGCGGAATACTCCTGCACCCGATATAATGTAAACCAGAGGCGGAATACTCCTGCACTCTCCTGAGGCGAAATACTCCTGCACCCAATATGATATGCAATGTAATGCATATGAATGGCATATAATGCATATGAATGCGATATGATGCAATAATAACCCTTCACCGGCGCGGGACTCTCATCGACAGCCGGAAAGTAGATGCCAACTCACAGCCAGAGTACAATGCTCAGATCCTCAATGCAATACCAACAACAGAACATAACATATAATATACAATGTAAATCCAAAGCTAAGGCGTAAAGAGTACGCCTACCGGCAGCTACACATGTAAGGAACACGTGGTAGATTATCCACGAGGCCAGGTGCCTCTAAAGAAATGGATATAAACACTTACCTTGATACAAAGTTACCACAGTTACGCAACAACCGCTTTGTCCTTTGGATTCATTGCCAAACGATCCCACTGTGTTTAAGAAGAAGAAAAATATATCAAATAAGGCTAAATGCTTCATTCCCCACATCTTAGGGTACTCCGGTTAAGAACCCGATACCCTATTCGCATACGCAATACGCAGGCCAGGCCTATGTACAGGGTTTAAGGTCACATAACCAAACCCTAAATAAATTATATTATATGTTGCCCATAATTCACTGAGTGCGAATATATAATCAATTTCATTATCAGGGTCCAATTGACCCTTTAAATAATCAGTTGAATTTATTAAAACGATGTCTAATATTTCAATTTTTTCCGTTAAACTATATTCAAACACACGTAATAAACTCAGATAATATATTAGAATCATTACCGGAATGTTTCGGGGTGAAAATTCTACTTTTCTCTGCTCTTTTCTCATTTTCTGGTATTTTTTACCTCTGCGTTTTTCTCTTCTCTTTTCTCGCTTCTCTATTTCGTCTTTTGCTTCTGTTTGATTTCACTCCTTCTGTTCGTCCTTAGGACCATTCCCCACTGCCTTTTTCATTTATTTCTTTTGTCGTTTTCTCTTTTTTTTTCTTTTTTTTTCGTGACGAAAATTAAAACGGTACCCTACGATATTCGAAATAATTCAAATTTTTGTATACAAGTTATACAAAATATATGTAACATACTCGCGAAGGCGGATCTCAAATTGGACTCCCAAAACTCAATATGAAAATTAAATAGAAAAAGATCAAATTATTTAACTTTCGGCATTTTAGCGAAAACTAGCCGAACAACATCGAAATTCACTTTCGAATGTTCACAAAAGTTACAAAATAATCATACGAAACTAACGGCGCTTTTGGATTTCGAATCGGAGCTCATTCGCCAAAACCGAGCTCGAAAATATGTTTTTAATATTTATCGACAATAAAAACTGAAACCTTCTTCCGATGCCTACCAAACGAAGTCTGATTTAGCTCAAATATTACAGATAAGTCTCAATGGTCCTTACGAAGATTTTAAAATTATCGGCACGCCAATCGGAGTCCTAACTCCCGAAACGACTAACCGAGGTCGTTTCACAATGCTCCCTCTAATTAGCCATTATTTAGTCTTAGCAAGTTCGTATTTCATTCATGATTGTGAAGACCGCTTTTATTATTTTGGTTTATTAAATATAAATAAAAATAGCCGCTAAGCTACGCGCTTAGTAGTATTTGCTTAAAAATAAATATGGACAAAGCAACTCATATCAATGCATAGAGAAGACCATAAAAATCAGTAAGGTCACCGCTAAGGCCAACGAAGATGTCCCACTTTGTCCTACTCCACCACCTTCCAATCAAATCACTAAATTTGCAGTCTTATCTTTTTTTAACTCTTTCAAGTGACAGTACGTTGATAAGTCAAGGTTTGTTGAAGGTACAAAATCTGGATATTATTTGTGGCAAATAGTATATTTCATCCCTGAATTATAATTTAACATTAATTTTGATCCCTGTTTAATTCGAAAAAACATATTTACACTACTAAAAAAACAGTAATTTTCGATCTCACCATTTCGACCGAAAAAATTAATTGAATTTCTACTATAAGCTTTCGACCGATTTTCGGTCGAACAAATTCGACCCACAAGGCGTTCGACCGAATTTCGGTCGATGGGCGGTCGATAGGCCCGTTTTAAGTTTCAGCAGAACCCCCCTTTCCCCATTTCTATCTTCTTCTCCAAACACCCAAACTCTCTTTAAACACCCCCCCCCCCAACCTCTATACCCGAAAACCACCATAACCCACCCCTAAAATAAAAAATCAAACACATTCTACCCTCCTAAACACTACATATAACAAGAAATTCAAGGTAAATTCTTAGTTTTAGGGTTATTTTAAATATTTTCTAAAACTTAAACCCTAACTTTTTTACTCAATTTTTTTTGTAGTTCTTAAGCATATAACTAGTGGGGAATCATTACTAGGTGCTATTGGAGCACAAATCAACCTCGAGGTAAGTTTTTTATTTTTTTATTAAATTCGAATTTAATTGTTTTTTAATTTTTTTTTAATTTCGGCATATAATATTGCATAGGTATTTAATTATTACTTAATTTGTTTATTGTAGTTATTGTTGATGTTGAAGAACTTGTTTGGTGTTGTTAGCTCTTATAAAGTTAGGTTTGTGTTGTTTGGGATTGTTGTAGTTGTTGGGGATTGATGGAATTGTTTGGTAGTGGTGTTTGGAATGTGTTGTTGCTTTGGTATTATTTAAAAGATGAACATGTTATGCCTAAAACGAATAAGTTTTTATTGGTTTGAATTGCTTTGATAATAGTAATTAATAGGGTGTTATAAGAAAATATTGTTTGTTTGGGGCATTTCATCAAACAAGTTGCGAGCATTAACAAACCCGACCACATTAATCTTGCTATAGTGATTACAAAAAAGTGGCAAGCTAATATAAAAAATTTATTGGGTTAGGCAAAGCATGACATAAAACTTTATAATTGAGTAATTAAAAATTGATAATCTTATATTTAAAAAAATCATACATATTATTTCTCAATCTTGCAATGTTTGTGTAGATATGGACATTAATCGACGTCGTTTGTGGATGGATAATAGAAATTTTCCCGAGCGGCGGGGGTTGAGGCCTTCGTTTGTAGCGGGTGTTATGGAATTTCTTGGTATAGCCCGCACCACAGACGATTATTTAAGGCATAGCAAAATTAGGTGTCCATGTGAAAAATGCAAATGCGTAAAGACACAAGATTTGGAGAATGTAGAGGTACATCTTTATAAGAAGGGGTTTATGCCAAATTACTACGTTTGATATAATCATGGAGAGCCGTGGGACTTGCAGGAGCACCTTCAAAATCTTGAAAATATTCATGGCGGTAGGAGTTCTCCTGTTGTGGAACCAGACCAAGCAGCCAGGTATAGAATGGAAGATATGGTACATGATGCTTTTGGGATGTACCCGGCTAATGATCCCCTTCAGCCGGATACATCACAGCCAAACATTGAGCACATTCCCAATAATGAGGCAAATCAGTTCTATAAATGGTTGGAGGAATCAAGTCGTCCATTTTATGAGGGCTTGGTACATTCCCAGTTGTCGGTTGCTGTTAGATTGCTAAGTATCAAATCAGATTTTAGTATTTCTCAAGCTACCATGGATTCCATCATTGGCCTTATGAATGAACTCAATCCGACAAATATGGTCTTACCAACTAATTATTACTATACTAAGAAGTTGGTTTCTTCGTTGGGCCTTTCTGCCGAGAAGATTCATTGTTGTGTTAATGGTTGCATGTTGTATTATAAGGATGATGCAGACCTCGTGACATGTAGATTTTGTGAGGAGTCTCGATACAAGCCTGAGCAAAATCCTAAAAAGAAGCCGAAGCCTGTTACGTCGATGCATTACTTGCCCCTTATACCCCGGTTAAAGAGGTTGTATGCTTCGATGAGTTCTGCTTCACACATGAGATGGCATCATGACCATACCAAGCAGCCAGGTATTCTATCCCATCCGTCTGATGGTGAGGCATGGAAACACTTTGATCAAGTGTATCCAGTATTTGCTAGTGAGCCAAGGAATGTAAGGTTGGGTCTATGTTCTGATGGGTTCACCCCTTTTGATGTCTCCTCTACGCCCTATTCTTGTTGGCCCGTATTTGTCACCCTTACAACCTGCCTCCCGGAAAGTGCATGACCAGTCCTTATCTGTTTATAAATTGTATAATACCGGGTCCACATAACCCGAAAGCCTCTATTGATGTATATTTGCAGCCTTTGCTTGATGAGTTGCAGATACTTTGGCATGAAGGAGTTGAAACCTATGATATATCAACGAAACAGAACTTCCAAATGCGTGCTTCTTTGATGTGGACTATAAATGACTTTCCAGCTTATGGGATGTTGTCTAGGTGGTCCACTGCAGGTAAGCTCTCTTGCCCTTACTTTACGGAAGATACCAAAGCCTTCACTTTGAAATATGGAGGTAAATGCACATGGTTCGACTGTTGCCGTCGATTCTTGCCAATGGAACATCCTTTCAGGAATAACACTAGTGCATTTATGAAGAATCACGTTGATTTTTAGGAGCCTCCTCGAAGGTTATCAGGCATAGAGATATGGGACAGGGTTAAGGAGCTTCCTAAGGTAACTGAAGAAGTGCCATCTAAAGCACCTGGTTATGGGGTTGAACATAATTGGACTAAACTGAGCATTTTCTGGGAGTTGCCTTACTGGAAGGATAATCTTCTTCGCCATAATCTGGATCCAATGCATATTGAGAAGAAATTTTTCGAGGCTATCCTTAATAGTGTGATGGAACAAGACAGTATAGTGTCGGTTGGCCTCATAAAAGATTGGTTCTTTTCCGGTGCAAGTGGTTTGATCCCAGTAACAGAGGTACCAGGGTAGACCCGTCTTCTAAGTTAGTTGAGGTTAATCACAAAAGGTCATATGGACACTATGATCCTTTCATCATTGCACATAAAGTAAAGCAAGTGTGGTTTGTTCCTTACTCTCGGACAAAGAACACAGCAAGATCAAAGGCCAAAGCCTATTGGTGGGCAGTTCTAAAAGGAAAACCGGTGGGATTAGTTGAAGTACCTGATCTGTTAGATGTTGCATACTAGAACGAGGTCTCAACCGTTCCATTGATAGCAGACAATGAACTAGCCGACCAGTTGCAACATATTGATGGCATATATGAGCAGTTAGATGCATTTGTAGCTAGTCGAGGAAAAAACCCGGCTAATTTTGGAGAAGGAACTTCAAGGGCAAATGAGGATGATGAATATACAGATGGTGACGAGCCAACCGAAGAAGAATTTAACGATGAGGATAAGGAAGAAGAATTGGCTGATGATGATGATTGACCTTATTTGTACTTTGATGTTTAGTTTTTTTAATCTGGCTAGTTTAATGTACGTATAAACATAAGAAGATATATGTATTCTTATTTTATGCAATGAATGTGTTTATTTAATTGATCCTGGTCGTGGTAAAATTGCTCAAATTATATAACATTACTATCATTAAAATACAAAAACACTAAGTAATTAATTACTCCAAATGACAACAACAAGCTAGTATGTTACGTATTTACTTTTTCTTTTCTAAAGTAATGTGAATGTTTCAACAGGTATGAAGAAATTTTTTAGAAGAAAGAAGGGAAATAAAAAGGTAGGCGAGACATCAGGTGAGCCGGCACAGGACACTCCTACCTCTCAGGTGCCGCATTCGCTTCCTACAGGAGCCCCTGCAGGATACAGTCCAGATTTTTTCAGGCCACCTGGCCCTGGTTGGCGGCATAACTTCAGTAGTTATGACATGACTGAGACCCAGGGCGTTCCCACACAGGGCGTTCCCGCACAGGGCGATCCCACACAGTCCACTACTCCGTCTGGGTCGACTCAGCCGCCTTCAGACCCATCTAGCTCTACCGGCCCATCGGTCCAGCAGGAGATTGCTTACTATAATCCGAGATCGCCCTATTACATCGGTGAGCCTGGCACATGGAAAGGAGGACGGTTGATTATTTATCCCGAGGGGGATAACAGGTAAGTATCTTATTTTTGAAGTTCTTATCTATTTAGTAATTAGTTAACGTTTAATTGTATTTCTATTAACGCTTCTGATTTTTATTTAGCTTTTTGCCCAACACTGATGCTGCTCCTTTACTGACGAGATGCATGAGATCTCAATGGAAAGAATCGTGGCCATCCTGGGGCGCTGTGCCCCCTCAAGTAAAGCAGCGGATAATGCAGGCTTTAGAGGTGATAAATATGCATCCGGTTTATTACTAATTGCGGTTTTTCTAATGATTATGTTTTAATAAAATATTTTGATGAATATTGCCAGGCTGAGTGTAAGTGGCATCCGGCTCTAGACTATAAAGTCCGTTCAAACTTCCCAAAGAAATGCGGTGAGTTATTCAAGAACGCAATATATAATGCGCGTAAAAAAGGAAAAATGCCCGGCTTCCTCTATGATCATCAATGGAGAGAGCTACAGCAATATTGGGAGACTCCCGAATTTCAGAAGAAGAGCGAACAAGGGAAGAAAGCGCGAGCATCAAGTAAGGGTGGATCGCTCCATACCGGTGGCTCAGTTAGCGCTTCGACGCAGAAGATGCGCTTGGTAAAGTAATTTAATTTATATGAATTACTATAATTGTTTATTTTTTATCTAACTTGTTCTCTTCTTTAATTTGTAAGAAAATAAAGAAAATCGGACAATTCCAATCTCTGAAATGCACAAGATCCGACATATCAAGAGTGATAAAAAGGGCGGAGAAGTCTGGGTCGAGCTCCACGCAAAAGAGACCTGGGTAAGTTATTAAATTCAAACTTTTTTTGCGCCAATCCTTCAACGTTTATACTTCATATTTGTACCGTTGAAGACTGGACCTCGACTCAATAATCTCAATGCGGAAGCAGTACCCCAGCACCCCTAACGCTCGAGCAAGAAACCAATTTATGGTTGGAAGCGGTCGGAGGAGTGAAGAAGGGTTCCGCATATGGCCTTGCAACTCTGTATTCATCTGGCAAGTATAAATCAAACTATTTGGGCTCGTGTTCTACTGCTCCTTCAAGCTCTGCTGATCCTGGAGAAATGACTCGGATGAAAGAGGAGATCGAAGAGCTGAAAAGACAAAATGAAGCTATGCGCTTAGCACAGGAGGCTCATCAAAGAGAAATGCATGAAATGATGCAACAAATCCTCATTAACCAAAAAAAAGGCAAAGGAAAGCGAAAGAGCAGACGTCGACACCGATCGTCATCTGAGTCTGATGCCGAGTCTAGTTCGGGTTCTAGCCAGTAGTAGTGATAGTTGAACCTTAAACTGTTTGTTAAGTTTGTTTGATAATTGTAACACTAGGACTAATGTTGAAAGACTTGTTTCTATTGTTTGGCTTTGTTAGCCTTGTTGAATATCGTTTATGAATGTGTTTTGTCTGGTTTTTCTGCGTGTTGCTGAATTTACAGGTGGTGTAGGGCTAATTTCAGATTTTATGTTGCAGGTTTTTACAGGTTTTGGCCGACTTTTGGTCGAAAAATTGGTCAAAACAATTTACGAACCTTTCGATCGAAAGTCGGTCGGATGGCCCATCGACCGAAATTCGATCGATAGGCCTTCGACCGAAATTCGGTCGAACGTGACCGAATTTCGGTCGAAGAACTGGTCACTTTAAAAAAAATGGTCCATGTTCTTCGACCGAAAGGGTGGTCGAAATTTCGACCGAAAATCGATCGAAGGGCTATTTCGACCTAATTTTGTTCGACCACCTCAATCGATCGAAGATCGGTCGACATGTCGACCGTTGTTCGACCGATTTGGCGGTCAAAATCCCTATTATTTTAGTAGTGTTAACCTTCCATTAATGTAAGCGTGTGATTTTCATCCTCAAACTAAGGGTGTAATTTGAAGAAAAATGCCTAACCTTTCAATTAATGTAACTGATTTTCATCCTCAAGCTAATGGAAGTTAAATAATTAACGAAATAAAATTTGAAGTTAAGAAGATGATACAAAAAGAAGAAAAGTTGATTATTGACAAATGTTTAATTTTTAGTGAAGTGCATAACATCTCTATGTCATATTATTGAATAAGGACAAAGCAACTCATGTCCATGCATACAGAAGACCATAAAAATTACTAAGGTCACTGCTAAGGCCAGCGATGATGTCCCACTTTAAGTTTCCTAGTTCACCTTCCAATCAAATCGCTAAATTTATAGTCTTATATATCTTTTTTTTAACTCTTTCAAGTGACACTACGTTGATAAGTCAAGGTTTATAGAAAGTACAAAATCTAGATATTATTTGTGGCAAATGGTGGATTTAATCCCAGAATTATAATTTTACAATAATTTTGATCCCTCTGTAATTTGAAATGCATATTTAACCTTCAATTAATGTAAACATGTGATTTTCATCCTCAAACTAACCCCTGTATAATCTGAAGAAAAATTATCTAACCTTTCAATTAACGTATGCGTGTGATTTTCATCCTCAAACTAATGGAAGTTATATAGGTAACGAAATAATAATTTTTAAATAAAAAAAAGAATTGAAGTTTAATGTGCTGCGAAGATTGTAATCGTTATCAATCATCGTTGGAGAGATTTTCAACCACCAACTATGGCTGATCGAATTATCATGCAAAATCGAAATATTATTATTTTGGTATCGGCATTTTGGTATTTGATACGGTATTTGGTATATATTTTTAAAAATTTTGGTATTTGATACGATATTCGGTATTTATAAAAAAAATAATGACCGAAAATACCAAAATATTTAATTACATATAAAAATTAAATATAATATTTATATAAATTATAATAATTTAATTAATCTAAATATGAGCTAATAAAATCCTAGATTATGTAATGCTAAAACTTGTGATATGATCAAATATTTAATTAAAACTAATAAATATTCATAAACTAATTAAAATAGTACAAATACCATCAATTGTCATTTACTGCCTTAACAGAGAAGTCTTCCAAGCACCATCAAAACTCAAAAATTTATTGTTATTCTGTATAAAGTACACTAGAATACTAGATTATCATAGGTAGCCCATTGACTTACTAAGTTTTCCACTAGTGCATTGTGAAGTTCCATTGTTAATTGTCAAATGAAGCTTCTTAATTCCTTTAGCATTTCTTTACAATAAACGTATATATCTCTACTATATGTAAGTTGGAGTTGAACAAAATATGGTTATCGATTTTCCGTACCGCAATTTACCGAAACCGAACATAAAAATACCGAACCATACTGAATTAGTTTGGTATGGTAACGATATGACATTTATAAAAATCAAAAACTAAAATTACCGAACTGAAGTCTTAAATACCGTATAGTAGTGTACCACGGGCGCCCCTATCAGATAATGAGAACAAATTGAAGATGAGAATTGAATTTGTGATAGCTACGGAATAAAATGGAATGAATTTGGGGCTTGAAACGATGTTCAGGTGAAGAAGTAAGGCAATGAACGAGCTTGACAAGATGAGGAAGGGGAATTGTGGGCGGAAAATTTGGGGGGAGAAGATTTTTTTTTTAGTATGGGCCAAAGTGTATTATTTGAAGCTTGGAGAGTTGGGACGCCTAGCTGTTTTTTGGTCTAGTTAAGTCTTAAACATGATTAAATAGACGGAGTTTATCTACCCAATTTTTATAACTTGAAGGTCATTTAATTAATTGAAGACCTGAAACAAGGTCTTTTAACCTAACTCTCCCTTTTTCCTGTTAGGTGTACTTTTTGTATAAGAAAATATGTTGTCCCATATTGACACAAGTTGTCGTGCCTTTTTAGCCAAAAATCTTCTTTAAATCCAACTCTTCTTTTAAATAGTAGCTAATTATACCCTTGAATCATATAATATTATCTAAGTTTGCCCTTCATTAAGAAATCGTTGCACTCGTATCCCTATCATTCCCAAGTTGGCACGACTATGTCATTTTCGACTAACATGAGCACCCTTTTTCAATTTTTGAAATGGGAACCGTGCTGCCTTATAAGTTATACCCTTCCACATGCGTAAAAAAATTAATCCTAATTCCCAACCATAACATGGAGAGAAGGCACTACTTCTTTTATGTTACACTTTTGCTGCTACAATCTTTTACTTGGTCAACGGCAATAGCCACCACTACCAACATCTCCATAGATCAGTCAGCCCTTCTCGCATTGAAATCCCAGATTACTATTTTAAATCCTCATGATGAATACAACATCTTTTCAAGTAACTGGTCCACTGATACATCATGTTGCTACTGGGCCGGAGTTACCTGTAGTGGCAACCAAAGAGTGACTGGATTAGACATTTCAAACATGGGTCTTGCTGGAACAATTCCTCCACATATAGGAAATCTTTCTTTCCTTGTTTCCCTGGACTTGGAAGGCAACAAATTTAATGGTAGCCTGCCTAAAGAGTTGACTGGCTTAACAAGAGCAAGAATTATCAATCTTTCGTCCAATAAGTTTGGAGGAGAACTTCCTGTCTGGTTTCATTTGTTGCCAGAACTGAAATTCTTGTCTCTTGGAAATAACAGTTTTACAGGATCTATTCCTGGTTCTCTGTTTATCTCAAAGAAGCTGGCTGCTTTAATACTGCCCTACAACTCTCTTCAAGGACCAGTTCCAAGACAGTGTGGGAATGCAACGTTACTAGAGATACTAGACCTTGGACATAACAAGTTGATTGGTACGATCCTATCTCCACATTGAGTACACCCTTTCGATATTTTAATTATATATTTGCTTTGAAATTATTGGACATTCTTTTTACCAAATGGAAAAATGGAGAAAAAAAATAAAAGGATATGTAACAGCAATAAGTAAGAGGAGGACCACTATGGCTCGGAGCCTATATATTTTGGTAATAAAAGAATTTTCCTTATTTTATTGGAAAGTTGAAGTACTATGGCTGAAGATTTTGACGTATAAATTTGTAACTAACTTTTTTCATGCAACTTGTAATTATCAGGTCCTATTCCAAATGAGATTGGTAATCTTCAAAAGCTAAAAATGTTATTCATGGCAAGTAATGTCTTGGAAGGTTCAATCCCATTCAATGTATTCAACATCTCCTCCTTGGAAATTGTTAGCTTATCAAACAATAGCCTTTCAGGCACTCTCTCTGAAAGCCTTTGTTCTCGTCTTCATAAACTTGAGGAGCTCTACCTAACTGGGAACCATTTACATGGCCTTCTACCCACCAGTTTATCTGGATGTTCAGCACTTAAAATATTGTCAATGGCAAGTAACGAATTCAGTGGAACCATACCCAGAGAAATTGGGAATCTTACTCTTCTCAATACGCTGGTTCTTAGGGATAACAATTTGACAGGTATGTAGTTATACAGTCTTAATTTTATTTTTAATGGAACTTTTTTTTTTAAACTAGTTGGAGATTCATGAATTTGCCGTTGGTTAAACTTTTTGTTATAGAAATGTTTCATTTTGGGAAAAGAATATAAGAAACGATTTATCAAATCCTTAACAATTTAAATATAACAAAATGTAAATATGGCATTTGGGGGTCAAATTTTAAGACATCTAATTTTTATACTTTTTAAATAAAATTTATATATTTGAAAACTATATAAATATAATAGAGTTCATGATAATTAAAATTTAAAATATTTAAAAAAACATGAAGATATCGCTGTCAAAGAGGAACTCTTGACTTTTCAACTATAAATTGTGACTAACAAAGAGTATATATATTTTTCTTAGATCTTTTACGTGGAATAATAATGGAGTATCTTTGAAGAGGTTTGACATAATAACTTTTAAAAAAATCAAGCCACCGGACCAATTTTGAAAACATTATTGTTTGTTAGTCATATTCTCGTTTAATAACTATTGATTCTGTCTCATTATAAGTGTCTACTTTTTCAATTTCAAATCCATTAAGGGGCCATTTGTTTTTATTTAGATCTAGAATCTGAATACACATCTAAATATTAAGATATTGTGATGTAGAGTAAACTAATGGAAGCAAACTAAACGATACGCGGAAGCAAGTAAAACGAGATAACAAGAAATTAAGGATTGGGGAGGCAAGAAATAAGAAGAAAGAAACGAATCAAACTCACATACGTGGATTGAATTCAATGGGAGAACGAGAAACTTGAACCAAATGCCGGATTCATACTAGGATGAAATCCTCGAGTTCCCAAGTCTTAAGGGATAAATGAGCTTGAAGCTCCAAACAAGAAGGCCAAGCCTCTCAATGTTCTTTCTTCTCTATTCAAGATTCTTAAACTAGGTAACTAATGAATGGAAATGGCTAAGGGGAGTTTAGATAGTGCTCCATACATGTTTGTGAAATGACCAAAAGCCCCTAAGTATAGTTCATACAATAGAAACACTTAGGGCTAAATTAGGAATTACACCACAAAAACAAGTCTTGAAACAGCCTGGAAATAGGCGCCCCGCCTAGCCAAAATAGGCGCCCCGCTTAGCCAAAAGAGGAAACAGGCGCCCCACCTTACAGGAGTAGGCGCCCTCACCTGCTGGGAGTAGGCGGTCTGCCCAAACACGGGGCAGTCCGCCCCTTGGAACTTCAGAGAGGGCTTCAT
Organism: Petunia axillaris subsp. axillaris; assembly: GCA_029990575.1. Classification (NCBI taxonomy): domain Eukaryota; kingdom Viridiplantae; phylum Streptophyta; class Magnoliopsida; order Solanales; family Solanaceae; genus Petunia; species Petunia axillaris. Next base: position 34,455,615 of record JARKNS010000007.1, read on the forward strand.
AATGTGGGCGGTCTGCCCTTCAAAAGAGGCGCTCCGCCCCTTCCTGGGAGTTCTTGAAACTGCTCAAAATGTGTCTCTCGAGCCTTTCCTTTGTCGCCTAAGTGGTCCTCCTTCCATGGCGCTCCAATGCATGATCTTGAAGTCGCTTCCGGAGCCCTTCACTTGTGTTCTTCGTGCTCTCAAGCTTGGTTCTTGATGGTTGAGAACTAAGCCAAATTGGATTGCATCATATTGTCACATGATCTGAATACTAAATCATTAAGATTGTTTATTTTTTTAATATCTGAATGAGTGTAATATATGTATTTAAATATAATAACATATAACTAAAAATAGTAATTAAACATTATAATCAATAAATTATTATAGATAATACTCCCTCCGTTCCAAAATGGTTGTCATAGTTCGGATTTCGAGAGTCAAACGAGTTTAACTTTGACCGTAATATTTTCATATGTCTTTTAAATATTTTGAATTATTAATTATTGTGACTTATAGTACTTTTTATGTAGTTTCTAAATATATAAACATCGTTACAAAAAACTTAAAGATTATATATTTAAATTCACGGTCAAAATGAACTTGTTTGACTCTCGAAATTCGAACTGTGACAACCATTTTGGAACAGAGGGAGTATCATATAAAAATAAAATTATTTTTAATTAAAAAAATTAAATATGTAAAGATATAAATGACTACTTTATATTTCATAAAATGTTGGACTAAAATAAAATTATATATCAACAAACACAATTATCTCAAAGATTTTATAAATACAACTTTAGTTAATATTTTAATAAAATATTATTTAATTGAACAATTTATTCTAGGAGTAACTTATTTCAATAAAAATGCATAAGGACAAGGAAAATATGGATGATGCTGCGGATTAATCAAATCAAGAAAGAGCATAGTTAAAAAAAAGTGTGAAAGTTAATTTCAGTGCACGAAAGAGCAAAACTTTCAATAAGAAAGAACGAAAGTTGGTTACAAGAAAGCAAATAGTGGAGCCGAAAAAGGTGTCGTCCTTTTTATATTGAAATCTGAACGCCAGAAAGTTTTTGTCATAAATCTGTTTCGGACAGATTTCCTAACAATCAGTCATAAAATATCATAGAAAACAAATGCATTTAATGGGTTGAGATATACATTCAGATTTAGACATTCATTAAGTGCAAACAAATGAGACCTAAGAAATGTATTATTAACTACTATGTACACTTTATATAATTGCTTTTATTTATTTCATTGTTAAATGAGAAAAGAAAAAATAGTCACTTTTTACATCTTTAATAACAAGGATAATACTATTGGTAAAAGTATGTATTTCCACATTAATATTATAAAATTGACATTTATTTTGAAATATTAAAAAAAGTAAAAGATGATCACATATTTTGGGGCGGAGGTAATACTTTATAGTAAGAAAGAAAGCACAGAAAGTTGATAAACATGTATTTAACGTCCAATTTTAAGTTGTGAACCGAACTCGACTCGGATTCTAAAGGGGGAGGACCCCCTGATTCAGGAGCCGTAATGCGCTAGCGCTGGCGAGTTAGCGCAACAACTTAGTGTCTTGTTTTCTTCGCTGCTTTTTTTGTCCGCAGGAAAGCGGTTGCTAAGGCTTGTAGCTTGCTTCTGTCCTTAATCAATTTTGGACTGAAGCTGTTCTGACTGCCGTATATTTAATTTTCCATTTTCAGCAATTCAATTATTATATGAAAGCAGTCAACTATTGTCTCTAGAGAGAAAAGAGGGGAAAGGTCCCATAAGTCTTAATATAATAATATGTGTACACATATATTATATGTGTATGTGCATATATCTCGTCAGATGTGTACACATATAGTAATATGTGTACATATCTCGACTGATGTGTACACATCTTTTTATTAGAGTGGTGTAGGATGGTGGGTGGTGGTGGAGGGTGGTAGAAGGTGATGGTTGCTGGTGGAAGGTAATAGAAGGTGGTGGTGCGTAGTGGAGGGTGGTAGAAGATGGCGGTGAGTGGTGGAGGGTCGTGGTGGAATGGTGGATGGGCGGGGTGGGGGAGGGGGTGGAGGGCCGGATGGAGGGGCTAAGGGGTCGATGGGGTGGGTGATGAGAGGTGGGGGCTTTGTGTAAATAAAAAAACTTGAAGGACTTTTAAAATGTTAGTCATTAGTACTAATTTTAAAAGTGTCGCTCTCACCCATTTTTCAAGACTTGAGTCCTTTATAACTAATAAAAGACTTGGGAGACCTTCTCACCCAAAAATCCCTTGTCTCTAATGGTATGAGTACTTTTATAAGGATTGTGTAAACTGCTACTACTATTAGAAACCTGTAATTAAAGGAGGGTAATGGAAAATATTTTATCCTTATGACATGGGAAGGGGGAACAAAGGGAGAATGAAAATTTTGTACTGAAGCACTTCTGAATTATTTTCACTTTTAAGTAAAAAATATTCTAGCTCTTTGAAAATGGAAGACACAGACAACCATGTTACTATGTCTTGAATATTTGGAGCTTTGTTTTTTATTTGGCAGGTGTAATGCCAGTGGAAATTAACAACCTCGACAAATTAGAGATACTTGCTTTAAGGAATAACAATTTAAGCGGTCCCATCCCTTCAGGAGTTTTCAATAATTCAGTTCTAAGAATAATGTATCTTTCTGGGAACCACCTTTCTGGCAATCTTCCATCAACCATGGGGTTTGGACTGCCCAATATTAAGCATATTTTATTAACTGGCAACAATTTGGATGGAGTTATACCTAGTTCCATTTCAAATTGTTCAAAGCTTAGTCATTTTGAGATTCAGAGAAATGACTTCCGAGGTATAGTCCCTGACTCTCTTGGTGATTTAAGATCGTTGGAGTGTCTAGGCCTAGCTGAAAACAATTTTCAGGCCGACTCCAAGAAGTCAGAATTGAGCTTTATCACCTCCTTGACAAATTGTAGAAACTTGACAGAACTGCGGATAAGCCAGAATCCGTTGAATGGAATTCTTCCATCTTCCATTGGGAATCTTTCCACCAATCTGAATAATATCTATGCTTCTAACTGCAATCTCCAGGGCAGAATCCCAAAAGAGATTGGAAACTTGAGCCAATTAATCTTGTTGGACATTTCGAGTAATGATTTGCTTGGTTTCATTCCATCAACAATAAGAGGAATGAAACAACTTCAGGGATTAAGATTAAATTTTAATAATATTGAAGGATCCATTCCAGAGAGCCTGTGCAAGATGCAAAACTTGGTGGAACTATATATGGGCAGAAATTATCTTACGGGGCCAATTCCTGAATGCTTGGGGAGTATTGCTTCTTTGAGGTATATCTTTGTAGGTTCCAATAGATTAACAGCAACAATACCTGCAAATATATGGAACCTCAAAGATCTCTTAATACTCAATGTGTCATCAAATCTCTTAAATGGGTCGTTGCCACAGGAAATTGGAAACTTAAGAGCTATAACCCTTTTAGATCTGTCGAAGAATGATCTCACGGGAAATATCCCTGTCTCTACAGGAGGACTGCAGCGCTTAACCACATTTTCTTTAGCAAAGAATAAATTAGAAGGACCTATTCCTGATTCAATAGGTAGGATGTTGAGCTTGGTACTGCTAGATCTTTCTCACAACAAGCTCTCTGGTGCAATCCCCAAAAGCTTGGAGACACTTGAATACATGAAGTATTTCAACGTGTCTTTCAATGAACTAAGTGGAGAAATTCCTGCTGGTGGCCCATTTAGAAACTTCACAGGTCAATCCTTCTTGTTTAATGCTGCATTGTGTGGTGATCCTAGGTTCAATGTTAAGTCTTGTACAACCAATGGTGAGAAAAGAGCAAAGAAGCACAAAATCATTGGAGTTGTATCTGCGTCAGTGGGAATGGCATTGATGGTTCTTCTACTGGTCGCATTTTTGCTAGTTAAATTTCGGAAAAGAAATAAGCTTCCAACCCAAGAAGACATAGAACTAGAGGTATCTAAAGAAAGATTATCATACTTTGAACTTGTACAAGCAACTGATGAATTTCACGAAAGCAATTTGCTTGGGTCTGGGAGTTACGGTTCTGTGTATAAAGGAGTTCTTGCTAACGGGACGGTTATGGCCGTCAAAGTTTTCAACTTGCGGTTAGAAGGCACTTTCAATAGCTTTTACACAGAATGTGAAGTACTACGTAGCCTCAGACATCGAAATCTTACCAAAGTTATCAGTAGCTGTTCTAACCCTGATTTTAAGGCATTGGTGCTTGAATACATGTCCAATGGGAGCCTTGAACAATGGCTGCATTCTAATGATACTTTCTTAAACGCCATTCAGAGATTGAACATTATGATTGATGTGGCAAACGCGTTAGAGTATCTCCATCATGGCTGCTCAACGCCCGTGGTCCACTGTGATCTGAAGCCTAGTAATGTTTTACTAGATGAGGATATGACTGGTCATGTGACGGATTTTGGAGTGTCAAAATTACTAAGCGAAGGAGAGAGTACTTCTCATACAAAGACACTAGCAACTTTAGGTTACATTGCACCGGGTAATGGTTTTCATATTTGGTATTTTCATTAAAATTGCTAGTTCCTAAACAAATTTAATAAGTTCATTTTACTATCTTATTTCTACAGAATATGGACTACAAGGACAGGTATCCACAAAATCTGATGTCTATAGCTTTGGAATCTTGTTGATGGAAACTTTTACAGGAAGAAGACCAAGTAGTGAAATGTTTTCTGGAGACTTGACACTAAAGCAATGGATAAGTGGTTCAGTGCCGAATGACCTATTTAAGGTCATCGATCCTGATTTGCTAAAGGAAGATGAAAATCATTCCATTGAGAAGCTAGAAGTGTTTTCTGCTATCATGGAACTAGCCCTATGTTGCTGTGCAGAATCACCCAGTGGAAGAATCAACATGACAGACGTTCATGTGACTCTGGAAAAGATCAAACTTCGGCTGCAGGGGCGGATATAGTATAGCAAACACGATTCACGTGAATCCATGGTCTGTCCACGAAACTAGGTATTTTATGTATTTTTTTTCAAAATATATCTGAGATGATGTTCAGGAACCTATGCTCCAAAAAATTAAATGGTTCACTTGGTCGAACGATTGTTTGCTTACCTTCAGAGTAGGGATTGATCCTATTTAAATGCCCTTTAATAATTTTTTTCCTCCATAGATCATCATATAAAATTATATTTAACCTATATACACAATATAATTTTTAAATGAAGGTCGTTCGTCGATGATTTTAGGGACGCTATAACTCGGCTTCTAACAAGGGTGAACTCATCCTCTTAAAATCCTAAATCGTCTTTGTTGGGCTGATACATCTTGGCCAGGGGCCAACAAAGTGAATACAACTTGCATTTCAGTCTGATATGGTGACCTACAATAAATGAGATTCATTATTTCCCTCTCTACTATGATCAAATCCCTTGTCTCTCTCTCCCCTTCCCTGTTTTCCTATGTAATAAAAAAGGTATTAAAAGAAAACTTATTTCAGGTTCGTCTCGGTAAAACTAACATTTTATGTGAATTAGGATATTATGTTTACTTTCTGAATTTTAATTCTTCTTTTTCAACAATCTTTTTCCTATTTATTGTTAATTTAAACAAATTAGGATATGACAAATTGTTCTTTCTTAATTAGACAAAAGAATATAGTAAGAAAAAAACCAAAGGATGATTAGAAAGTTATAGTGTGCGAGTAATATTTCTGAAGCCACATTTCGACCCGTTTAGAACCTGGAAGATCAAGTTTAGTATTATCCTTTTTGTCTCTGACACGACCCAGAATCCGGTTAGGTCGTGCGGGCACCCGACATCCTTCCCTAGACCCGTCGGGCGAACCCTTAGCAATTAAATTAGGAAAATAAATATAATATTTCATAAATAAGGACAAGACTAAAAAAACACAGACATACTGATACCTCTAAGCTGTACAAAAGAAATTACAACTGACTACCCAACATACTAGGTTTAAGACTATCCAGACTAGACATCTAAGAGTACAAAAGAAGAGAAATACCTCCTGAAGGGAGCTAAATGCAACTGAAATAACAATCAATAATCTAGTGGTCATCCGGAATAAAAGCTGGCTCACCCTGACAGCTGAAGTCGTCTTCGCTCCTTCACAACGTGGCGAACTCAATCCTGGAGCGAACCTGCTGAAACGAAATAGATAGACAAGAAACAAACAACAAACAAGGGTGAGTCAAACGGACTCAATAAGTGGGGCAGAGTAGCCACCTCAAATAATAGGATAGCTAGCCAGGGAGAAAAAAAACAGATAAATAAAATTCCTCTTATTTAAATTATGAAAAGGCAGAGCCAAATAATAATTAGAAACACGTATGGAATCACAAACTCATCAATAACCAGGAACGTAAGATAACTAAAACATATAGATATCCCGAACACATCAACAATCAGAAATACATCCTGTTGCGGCGTGCAACCCGATCCATATATTTATACCGTTGCGGCGCGCAACCCGATCCATATATTTATACCGTTGCGGCGTGTAATCCGATCCATATATTTATACCGTTGCGGCGTGTAATCCGATCCATATATTTATAACGTTGTTGCGTGCAACCCAATCCCCGCAACCCAGAATACGAGCCAGAAATATATAGGCAAATAAGCAATGCACGTAGGAGCAGAACCGTAGTTATGTACCACAAGTCTACACAATGGTATGAAATGAAATAAAATGATATGAAATCAAATGAAATGAAATATGATGAAAGGGTCACATGTGCCAAATGAATGGAGCGGAATCCCCCTGCTCCGAGGGCGGAATCCTCCTACCCTCAATATAATGTAATGGAGCGGAATCCTCCTGCTCCGAGGGCGGAATCCTCCTGCTCCGAGGGCGGAATCCTCCTACCCTCAATATAATGCAATGGAGCGGAATCCTCCTGCTCCGAGGGCGGAATCCTCCTACCCTCAATATGATGCAATGGAGCGGAATCCTCCTGCTCCGAGGGCGGAATCCTCCTACCCTCAATATGATACAATGGAGCGGAATCCTCCTGCTCCGAGGGCGGAATCCTCCTACCCTCAATATGATGCAATGGGCATACGAATGCAATATAATGCAATAATAACCCATCACCAGCGCGGGACTCTCATCGACAGCTGGAAAGTATATACCAACTCACAGCCAAAGTACAATACTCAGATTCTCAATGCAATACCAATAACAGGACATAACATATAATATAGAATATAAGTTCAAAGCTAAGGCATAATGAGTACGCCTATCGGCAGCTACACACGTAAGGAACACGTGGTAGAAAATCCACGAGGCCAGGTGCCTCCAAAGAAATGGATATAAACACTTACCTCTTCCAAAAGTTAGCTCTGCTAATCAACAACCGCTTTATCTTTTGGTTTCATTGCCAAACGATCCCACTCTATTCAATAAGCAGAAAAATATATCAAATTAGACTAAAGGCTTCATTCCTCACATCTTAGGGCAATCCGGTTAGAAACCTGATACCCTATTTGCATACGCAATACGCAGGCCAGGCCTATGTACAGGGTTTAAGGTCACATAACCAAACCCCAAATAATTTACATTTATATGTTTCCCATAACTCACTGAGTACGAATATATAATCAATTCCATTATCGGGGTCCATTTGACCCTTTAAACTATTAATTAAACTTATTAAAACGATGTCTAATATTCCAAGTTTTACCGTTAAAATATATTCAAACACACGTAGTAAACTCAAATAATATATTAGGATCATTACCTGAATGTTCCAGGGTGAAAATTCTACTTTTCTCCGGCCCCTTTTTTCATTTTCTGGCATTTTTCCCATTTCTGCGTTCTCCTTCGTTTTCTGTTTTTTCCTATTTCTCGTTCTATATTGCTCTCTGATCGACCTTAGCTTTAAAGCTGAGGAGCACCCCTCCACCGCCTTTCATTTATTTTCTGTCATTTCCTTTTCGTCATTTTCTCTTTTTCTTTTATTTTCTTTTCCTTTCGTGACGAAAATTAAAATGGTACCCTGCAATATTTGAAATAATTCCAACTTTTGCATATGAGTTATACAAAATATATGTAACATACTCGCGAAGGCGGATCTCAAATCGGATTCCCGGAACTCAATATGCAAATTAAATGGAAAAGAAATCAAATTATTTAACTTTCGGTATTTTAGCGGGAACTAGCCGAACAACATCGAAATTCACTTTCCAAAGTTCATAAAAGCTACAAATAATCATACGAACCTAGCGGCGCTTTCGAATTTCGAATCGGAGCTCGTTCGCCAAAACCGAGTTCAAAAAATCTCTTTTTAATATTTATTGACAGTAAAAACTGAAATCTTCTTCCGATACGTACCAAACGAGGTCTGATTTAGCTCAAATTTTACAGACAAGTCCTAATGGACCTTACAAATATTTTAAAATTATCAGCACACCAATCGGAGTCCTAACTTCTGAAACGACTAACCGAGGTCGTTTCAGTCTCTTTCTTGCCTTCTCTTTGCTTCTTAATATATTCTTCAATGTTAATGTTTTCTTCTCAATAGTCCAAGAATAAAAAAAATTACAAACCAAACTTGCTTTGTCCTAATTTGTAACATAGATAGGGGACAAATACACGGGTTAAGCTGAATTTGAACAATCAGAATAAGCTTAGTTAATACATTGATGGGTTAATGACTCGTCCAAAGATTACATGACTTGAGATGGACGAGTCAAGATGGGCTAACAATAGAGTTATAGCCGAACTTGCGCAACTCTACCAAGTTTCATTTTCTTGAATTTATTTTTATATAATTAATTTGACAATATATAATATATCAAACAGAAAATTCTTCTCTAGAAACCATTTTGAGAAGGTTTTCTTCACGGGTCAATTTGGGCTACACAGTGTCCCAACAAATCCAACTTTAAATGGGCTATTTTAGACTGGTCAAACAATGTTAGACAATGACTCTCCAAAATATGGATGGTGTGGACGGGTCATGTTTGCATAAGCTAATTATGTCACCCCTAAAAATAGTACATATTTTTCTACTGCTTAGTGCTCGAGGACGAATTAACAAGGTTCACTAATTTTGAGAACTACGCTTGATGTTGTGATTAATTATTGCCACCTATTCGAGTGATGTTGTTTCCATTCTCTTCGATGGACGATGCTAGTGACTGGCTTGATTCTTTGTCAATCAGTTCTATAACTTCGCAGGATGATTTGGTGAACCAATTTATAAAAAAAAAAACCCACCAAACAAAACTTCTAAGATGGTTGATGAGATTCTCATCTTAAGGCAGAACCCGCTTAAAACTTTGTTAGAGCCTTGTGAGAGATTTTAAACTTACTTGAAAAAGTGTCCTCATCATGGGATTTCTGACCAAATGCTTGGGAAAAGGATATGTTAGCTTGGATAAGCTTGGAGTTTTGACTGATGACTAAGGAACGGATTCAAAGGACTTGTTCCTTTGAATCACTGCAGCTATATAGATAATTCATGCAAAATCGTTTAAGTTGAGATATTATTAATTATCCTAAACCTAATGTTTATCTTGATAATTATGCAGGTCTAAACATATATGAAAAGATTGCATAAATAAAGGATAAAGGATAGAAGATCCGGATTCTAAAGAGAAGAATCCAATTAGGACTCAAACTCATGGGAGCTTTGGAGTTCTAATTGCTCAAGACTTCTTGGCTGCTGGAGCTATAAAACGTGGAGCATATCAGCCATAGAAGTGTGCACAAATACAGAGAGCATCGAGCAAAAGCTTAAAAGAGTCATTAGCTTATTTGTGTAATCAGTGAGCTACAGTAGAACTAAGTTAGAACATGTTCCTTAGATTGAATCTTGTAAAAGTTCAAGTCTTAGTTCAACTGTAGTAAGCAATAATTGAGTTGTAAACTTTCTGGTTCAAGTCGTGAACTTGACACAACTTCACTGATCGTGAGAAAGATCACTAAAGGATGAGAGTTAGTCCTAGGTTAGTAAGAAGGAGTCTTGTAACCAAGTGGGTCTTTTTACATAGTGAAGTTGAAATGAAGTAGGTCGTGGTTTTTTGATCCCGAGTCAAGGGGTTTTTCCACGCTAATATCTGGTGTTGAATTACTTACAGTTTTAATTCCGCATATCGTATAGTAAAGGAACACATTTTAAGGAACTGGTCCTTAAAACAGTAAAGTGGTGTATCGTTGGAAATATCAATTGGTATCAGAGCCAGGTTATCCTTGAAAAGGCTAACACCTAGGATTAGATGAGTACATCACGAGAGAACAGTGAGGGTCAGTCAATGGTTAGAGCTCCTTATTTCAATGGGAAATACTATTCATGGTGGAAAGAGAGGATGCGCGATCACCTTCAAGCAGAGGACTATGAATTGTGGTATATAGTAACTAAAGGTCCCATGATCCCAATGAAGAAGGATACTGAGGGAAACGATGTTCCCAAAACCAGGTAGGAATGCAATGCTGAAGACATAAAGCAATGGGAAAAGAATGCAAAAGCTAGGAAGTGGCTTGTTGGTGGACTTAGTCCTGACGAATGCACTAGAATCAGAGGATATGCCACTGCAAAGGAGATTTGAGATGCTCTACAAGTGGCACACGAAGGAACAAGTCAGGTAAAAAGGTCCAGAGGTACACTTCTTTATGCTGAATATGAAAGTTTTAAAATGAAAGAAGAAGAGTTAATCTCTGAAATGTATACTAGATTTAATGCCATTGCTTCTGAACTTATCTCTTTGGGAAGGGTTTTAACTGTGGAAGATAGAGTAGAAAAGATTCTAACTAGGGGTCTTCCAGATTCTTGGGAGATCAAAGCTTGTGCTATCATAGAAAGCAAAGATTTAACCACTCTATCCTTAGATGAGCTTATAGACAATTTAAAGACTTATAAACTAAGGAAAAAGGTTAAAAACATAGGAGTACCAGTTAAAACTGAACCTAACCTAGCCTTGACTGCTGCTGATAAGATTATTGATGATAAGGACCTGGTCCTTATCGCTAAAAGTGTTCAGAAATATTTGATTAAGAAAAAGGCAATTAGTGGACAGGGTAGGTCTTCTAACATGAAACAGGCTGGAGAATGCCACAAATGTGGAAGCTCGGAGCACTACATCAGCAAATGTCCAATTATGGAAGGAGAATGGAGGAAGAGATTCATTGAGGAAAGGAAAAAGGCTAGGATACAGGTCCATAAGAAAAGTGGAAATCCCAAAGCAATGGTTGCAGGATGGCAAGACAGTGAAGACGAAATAACTGATGATGATCTGGATGAGGATCTTGCTCTAATGGCTCTTGGAGATTCAGAAAATGAAGAAGATGCTGAGGTATTTGTTTCTAAACTTAAAGAAGATGTAAAAAGCATGCCTAGAGAAAAATTGGTTAAAGTATTTCATACTGTGCTAAATGAATTTAAATCTCTAAGGGATGGCAATCATCAACTGCATGATGAAATAGATTGTTTAGAAGAAGAATGCAAAGAGGAAATAATTAAAAATGATTTTCTGGAAAGGAAGATTAGCATGCTTGAGGAACAGGTCCTCACAATGAATCAACTGTTCAGGAATTAGAAAATGTTAAAACAGTTGAAAAAGGTAAAGGTATTGCTAATTCTCATCAGATCATTGCTGAAGAGAAACTGAAAGTCATAGTTGATGAAATGTGTAAAAAATATGAGAAGATAAGATCTTTGGAAGAAGACTTGGTTAAAACAAAAATGGAACTAAGAAAAACTGTAGAATGGAACAAGTCTTCTGAAGCACTAGAATGGTTACAAGAAAATCATAGTAGTAACAGGAAAGGTATTGGATTCATGAAAGCACAGTCTTCATCCAAATGGGATCCAAAGAGTAAGTACTTATCACTTCCTGAAAACTGGCTATGCACTCATTGTGGGAACACTGGTCACCGGAAAGAAAATTGTCAATCTTTAAAAATGGCTGCCCAGAGGAACAGGTCCTACAAACCTGTTTAAAATTCTGTGAAACAGAAGAATAGGTCCTATAAACCTGTTCAATATTCTGTAAAAAGGAAAATTGTTCACACAAAGAAACCATTACCATTTTGGGCTAGGAAAGATTTGATTCATCCTTTTTCTAAAGGAAAGGAACCCAAACTAGTTTGGGTTCTTAAAATTAACCCCTAGTTTTCTTTTGCAGGCTAGAGTGAAGGAGATAAACCATAAATAGTATATGGACAGTGGTTGCTCAAGGCACATGACAGGACATAAGGAACTGTTCCTTTCACTCTCAGCCTTCCAAGGAGGAAGTGTTTCCTTCGGTAATGGTAAGAAAGGGGAAATCATTGGAATTGTAAAGGTAGGTAGGTCTGATTCACACTGTATAGACAATGTGTTTCTAGTAGATGGGCTGAAGCATTGCTTATTGAGCATATCTCAATTGTGTGACAAAGGTAATAATGTTAATTTCTCATCTACTGGATGCACTGTGACTAACCAAACTTCTGGAGAGATTATTTTGCAGGGAAATAGGCATGGAAACATCTACAAAGTAGACTTGCTGATACTATCTGATGGAAGCTTGAGTTGCTTAAGTGTGGTGCAAAATGATCCCCTCCTATGGCAAAAAAGACTAGGACATGCTAGTCTTTCACAATTGAACAAACTCGTGTCAAAAGACTTGGTGATAGGTCTTCCTAAGATCAAGTTTAACGATGAAAAAGTATGTGAAGCATGTGCCAGGGGGAAGCAGGTAAAATCCTCCTTCAAACCGAAGAAATAGGTAAGTACCACTAAACCTTTGGAACTGGTCCATATGGATTTATGTGGTCCAATGAGAACAATGAGTCGTGGAGGTAAGAAGTATGTTATGGTATTGGTGGATGATTACTCCAGATTTACATGGACTATATTTCTTGCATCTAAAGAAGAAGCATTTAATGCATTTTCAATTTTTGCTAAGAAAGCTCAAAGAACTCTAGATAATCATATTGTTGCCATTAGGTCAGACCATGGAACTGAATTTGAAAATCATATGTTTTTCAATTTCTGTAATGAAAATGGCATTAATCATAATTTTTCTTCACCTAGAACTCCACAACAAAATGGTGTAGTGGAAAGGAAAAATAGAACTCTAGAGGAAATGGCAAGGACTATGTTAATATCTGGAAATCTTCCACAAAACTTTTGGGCTGAGGCTATTAATACTGCATGCTACATAATAAATAGATGTATGACAAGGCCATTAATAGAAAAGACCCCATATGAATTGCTTAAGGGAAGAAAACTCAATATCTCTCATCTTAGGGCTTTTGGTTGTAAATGTTTTATACATAACAATGGGAAAGATGCCTTAGGAAAATTTGATCCTAGAAGTGATGAGGGAATATTTGTTGGTTATTCTTCAAATAGTAAATCCTATAGGGTGTTTAATAAGAAAACATTGAAAATTGAAGAAAGCATGCATGTTAAATTTGATGAAACTGACAGTCTCACTCAAGAACAGGTACAGGAGGATGAAGAAATTGGAATGCTGAGAGATTATGAACTTAATCCACAAATGCAGACTCTGGACATGAGAAGTGAACTTCAAGAAACTGTTCCTCAGGATAGAACTGAGAAGAGTGGCACTGAAACAGGGGGAACAAATGTTGGTTCCACCTCACAAACTGGTAGTGCTACTCTATCAGGAACTGTTCCTCAGCAGAGGACTTCTGACAATGGATTGACACCCAAGCCTTATAAGTATCAAGGGTCACATCCGGTGGATCAAATAATCTCAGATAAGATGGCTGGGATTCAAACTAGATCAGTAGTCAAAAATCACAATCTGTGTGCCTTTAGTGCTTTCCTATCTCTTGTCGAACCCAAAAATGTGAAAGAAGCACTGAAGGATGCAGATTGGATTAATGCTATGCAGGAAGAATTGAATCAATTCCAAAGGAGTCAAGTTTTGCATCTGGAACCCAAGCCAAGGAACAGGTCCATAATTGGAACAAAATGGATTTTCAGAAACAAACTTGATGAGGATGGCATGGTAACAAGAAATAAGGCCAGGCTAGTTGTTCAGGGATATAGCCAAGAGGAGGGCATCGACTATGATGAGATTTTTGCTCCAGCTGCAAGATTGGAAGCAATAAGACTTCTTATAGCCTTGGGACTTTGGTATCCAAAAGGTGGTAGTTTTAATCTTGTTGGATATACTGATGCTGACTATGCATGTTTGTTGATAGAAAAAGTACCTCAGGTATGGCACATTTTCTTGGTGAGTGTTTGGTTTCTTGGGGAACCAAGAAACAAAATTCAGTGGCACTTTCCACTGCTGAGGCTGAATATGTGGCAGCTGCTTCATGTTGTTCACAGTTGTTATGGATCAACCAACAATTACAGGATTTTGGTGTTGATGTAGGAACTGTTCCTATCTATTGTGATAACACTAGTGCTATTAACATGACAAAAAATCCAGTGCATCACAAAAGGACTAAACACATTGACATAAGACATCATTTCCTAAGAGACTATTATGAAAAAGGTTTGATCACCATAGCATTTTGTCCCACTGAAAAGTAAATTGCTGACATTTTTACAAAAGCTCTAGGTAGAGATGATTTTGAAAGAAATAGATTGGAATTAGGGATGATTAAATTCACATAAAATCATCAATGATCTACTTCATAATTGGCTAGGAAATTGCACTCAAAATGAATTTTATTCAAGTCTTTATGAATAATTCAGTCCAGTTTAATACTTAAATGTATAATCTTATGCCATATTTCTTATTTATAGTTGCTAAAATTGAATGATGTTACCCTTATGCTCTTAGAATTTCAGATGATAAAAAATGTTGCAAATTGGAAGGACACTGAATTTTTGTGTTAAAATTAGGTATGTACTCATTATTATTCAGTTAATTTAGAAGTGCAAAGGCTATAGGTAACTTGTAATTAGGATAAATCCCACTAAGTTTCCTAACCATATCCAAATTGCATAAGAGTCCCATCGGAGGAACAGTTCGCACTCTAAAAAGGTAACTTTGCAGTCCAACGGCTCTATTTCTCCGGGAAACTCCCAAGAGTCCATAACAGTTGCATGTTGGGCTGAGGTAAGTGTGATCGATTCCTACTCTATTTCTACTACCTAATTCACCCTATAAATACACACCTTCTCTCCCATTATTCTTTTACTTTGCTCACAAACTGAATTCTCAAAATTTCAGAAAGAATAATCAATTATCTCTTAATTCGAATTGCTAAGATTTCTCTTTCTCCTGAAAATTCTTCAACTGCACCCACCTCTGATCAACCACAAAATCTCAACCCTTCTTCACCCATAGATACCACTGACCTAAACCCTGAAATTCCTGAAATAATCCCTGAAATACCTGAACCTGAAATTCAGGGGGAAGGACAAGTTCCCACGGCTGAATCAATTGCTGAGAAGGTTGAGGATTTGTCACGAGCTATGGTTTTGTATCAGTATCAGGTAAATTTCACCTATCCTTTAAATGTTTTGATAGACGAGGAAGAAAAGGGAGAGGGGTCTGAGGCTGTTCTTGAGGGGGAAGAAGAAACAGTTAAGAGGTTGGAAGCACCCATGCATGGGTCATCGGGGTCTCCAGAGGTTGCTTTTAGAGCACCCATGGAGGATGTTATAGATGTTGATGAAGCTATAAGTGATAGTGATAGGCCTTTGGTGGATTTGATCAACATTAAAAGTCTGAAAAGAAAATTATCTAGAAAGGGACCCATTGATGACCATGTGACTGCTGAAATTGCTGCTAAGCTAAAGAAAATTGGGGACAATTATAAGCCAGGAATTAAGAAGAAAGGAGAAAGTTCCTCCAAGGCAAAAGGACCTGTTCCTTCTGCCTCAACCCCTGTTTCTGGGGTAAGGAGGACAAGAAGTGCTGCTAAAGCTGTTGATGAACAGTTAGCTGCTGCTTTAGAAAAAAGCAGAAAAGGGAAAGGGAAACAGGTTGTTGACCCTGTAGAAGAGGAAGAACTGGAGGAGTTTGAATTTGATGATGTTGAAGATAATGAGATGGCAGATGCTGAGGAGGTTGCTCCTAAATCTAAGAAAAGAAAAGTTGTTCAAAGACGGGTAACAAGAAGTTCTGTTAAGGCTGGAGAAAAGAAGGACCAGGTCCTCTAAAAGAGTTGTTGTAACTGAAAGTTCTGGTAGTGACAGTGATGAGTCTTTTGCTGGAGATGAAAGTGATAGTGAAGCTGAGGGAGATGACCTGATAGCTGGGAAGAGAAAGCATTCCTTGCCGTTTGGGTTCATCTTAACTGATGTGTTTGCAAAATTGAAGATTCCCTTGGAAGGGGTAGTGAAGGCTACTAAGAAGGAAAAAGTTGGCTGTGCCACACTGATTAGTTGTGATTTGCCTGTTCAGGCTGATCCTCCACAGGCTGGTGTTGGGAGGCAGCCTTTGAACAACAAGGTAAGGGCACTTAGGCAACAGGTTGCTATTCAGGTTGCTGAAATAGCAAGGTTGGAAGAGGAGAAGAATTACTGGAAGGCAGAGGCCACAAAAGCAAAGGAGACCAATGAGGGAATGCTCAAGCAGATGTTTGAGTTGCTTAACAAGTCTCAGGGACCTGGTCCTTCCACATCCTGACCACCTTAGCCTTTAGCCATCTTTTGTCTAGTGGGATTTAGCCTAGTCTAGTGCCTTAGTCTTTTCCTTCTCTAGTCCTTGAATAATTCTGTAGTACTTGCTTGTATCTCCTGGTTTCATCTTTTGATTAAATGAATCGTCTTTGATGGCTAATATGATTGTCTTGCAGTTGCTTTAATCTGATTTATGTTTGCATTTTGAGTTGCCTCAATGGCCATGTGCTGATTAATTCTAACCTTGAGTTATATTTTTTATGCAACCTTTTCAACGATGCCAAAAGGGGGAAGAGTAAGTCTGATTTTGCGTGAACTTATACCTAGTTGAAAATCTATTCCTTAATGATGAATAAAGTCTCTACTGACTGTTTTTTTTTTTAGCTTAAGTTGTACTTCAGGACATTAAGGATATGAAGCTATGCTTATGAATTTGTCATCATCAAAAAGGGGGAAAATGTTAGCTTGGATAAGCTTGGAGTTTTGACTGATGACTGAGGAACGGATTCAAAGGACCTGTTCCTTTGAATCACTGCAGCTAAATAGATAATTCATGCAAAATCGTTTAAGTTGAGATATTATTAATTATCCTAAACCTAATGTTTATCTTGATAATTATGCAGGTCTAAACGGATACGAAAAGATTGCATAAATAAAGGATAAAAGATAGAAGATCCGGATTCTAAAGAGAAGAATCCAATTAGGACTCAAACTCATGGGAGCTTTGGAGTTCTAATTGCTCAAGACTTCTTGGCTGCTGGAGCTATAAAACGTGGAGCATATCAGCCATAGAAGTGTGCACAAATACAGAGAGCATCGAGCAAAAGCTTAAAAGAGTCATTAGCTTATTTGTGTAATCAGTGAGCTACAGTAGAACTAAGTTAGAACCTGTTCCTTAGATTGAATCTTGTAAAAGTTCAAGTCTTAGTTCAACTGTAGTAAGAAATAATTGAGTTGTAAACTTTCTGGTTCAAGTCGTGGACTTGACACAACTTCACTGATCGTGAGAAAGATCACTAAAGGATTAGAGTTAGTCCTAGGTTAGTAAGAAGGACTCTTGTAACCAAGTGGGCCTTTTTACATAGTGAAGTTGAAATCCTACTTGTGAAGTAGGTCGTGGTTTTTTGATCCCGAGTCAAGGGGTTTTTCCACGCTAATATCTGGTGTTGAATTACTTACAGTTTTAATTCCGCATATCGTATAGTAAAGGAATACATTTTAAGAAACTGGTCCTTAAAACAGTAAAGTGGTGTATCATGGGAAATATCAGGATATACATGGGAATGGAAATCAAATCATGGGTAATTTGGATGTAATAGCTGGATGAGCAGTTTTGAGCAAGACGTTTAATAAAGCAAAAGTGTTACTAGACACTACGACTCAAAACTTAGCTGGCTTAAAATAGATGCATCTACTGAATCATGTTCGAGAGCTTTACTGGTGGTATTGATTCTGGGATGGAAGAATAGATGTCAAAGCTGCAGACTACATTTGATGTTGTGATGAAACAAATTAACGAAAAGATGTTGAAATCTATCAATCAAGTTGACTCACAGGCTCAAACACATGATGTCAATCTTGGTAAACTTTCTGCTGCTGATTTGCTTACTTATACTGAAGATGTGAACTTCGTGAGTTATGGGCAGCGCCAGCAATACAATCAACAGGGTCAATTTAGGCTAGTGCAACAACAATTGCAATACAATAATGCCAAACCATAGGGTCAGAAAAGTCCTTTCCAGGCAACATACAATGATCAACCACACAAAATTTTACCCCTACAGCGGGCGAATGATATAATTGAAATCAAGACTATGGTGCAAAACCATGATAGGTGCCCATAAGAAGCTACAAGACAAAGTGACAGCCCATGAAACTGCAGCATAGATGGGTCAAACAAGTTGTCCCAACAAACCCAAATTTAAGTGGCCTATTAGACTGGTCAAACAAGGCTAGATAACGACTCGCCAAACATAAACGGGGTGGACGGGTCACAATTGCATGGGCTAATTTTGTCACCCCTAAATATGTTAAATATTTTTCTACTGCTTAGTGCTCGAGGACGAATTAACAAGGTTTATTAATTTTGGCAACTATACTTGATGTTGTGATTAATTTTGATAATCCATTCGAGTGATGTTGTTTCCCTTCTCTTTGACGGACGATGCTAGTGACTGGTTCGATTCGCTGCCAATTGGTTCTATAACTTCGTGGAAGAAATTTTTCCCACCAAACAAAACTGCTAAGATGGTTGATGAGATTCTTACTTTCAAGCAAAACTCACTTGAAACTTTGTCAGAGGGTTGGGAAAGATTTTAAAGTTACTTGAGAAAGTGTTCTCATTATGGGATTCTTGACCAAATTCTAGGGAAATGGATCTACGTGGGCAAAGAAAATAAGATCATTGGTAATTTGGATATAACAGCTGGAGGAGCATTCTAGAGCAAGACTTTTAATGAAGCAAAAGTATTGCTAGACACTACGATTCAAAACTTAGTTGGCTTAAAAGAGATGCATCTACTGGCTGATGTTCGAGGGCTTCATCTGCTGGTATTGATTCTGAGATGGAAGAATATATGTAAAATATGCACACCACATTTTATGTTGTGATGAAACAAATGACCAAAATGATGCTGAAATCTGTCAATCAAGTTGCCTCACGGGCTCAAACCCATGATGCCAATCCTGATAATTTTTTTATGCTGATTTGCTTGCTTATACTGAAGATTTGAAGTTAGTGAATAATGGGGAGCGCCATCAATACATTCAACAGGGTCAATTTAGGCCAGTGCAACTATAAGTGCAGTATAATAATACCAAACCACAGGGTCAGACAGTTCCTTTCCAGGCAACATACACTTATCAACCACAGGAAACATTACCGCTGCAGCAGACAAATGATATAACTGAAATTAAGAATATGGTGCAAGCCATAATGGGTGCCAATAAGAAGCTGCAAGACTAAGTGACATCATAGAGACAAGGTGCTTTAAAAAAAATACCTTAATGTGCTTTGTCATGCGATACTGTTGTGGATCCTAAGGATCCAAATCCTTATCAAAATATGGCAGCCTCTATGAGGAATGGTAAAGACTTGGACAAAGAGCAGGAATTAGCTCTGGTGGTACTACTCACTGTGCCAGATGTTGAGCTTGTTGATGACCCTGCCAAGCTGGTTGAAAATGACACTGTTGAGAAGTAGATCACTCTAAAACTTGTTCCTGGTACTGAAAAATAAATTTCAAAAGAACCATTCAAAGAAGCCAAGAAAGTGGTTGAACAAGCCAAAGTATCAAGGGAGCAAAATCTGTTCCTGGTGCTGAGAAGGCTATAGCAAAAAAAAAAAAAAAAATTAAAAAAGTAAGATCCTGATAGTTTCACAGTCCCATGCTCTATTGGTGATCTCACAATTGATAAGGCCTTATGTGTTTCTGGTGCAAGCATAATTGGATGCTGCTGGAGGTATACAAAAAGCTGGGTTGACTAGTATAAGAGAGTCTGCACTCATAACTAGTTGGCAAATAGAAGACAAAAGCACCACGTTGGTATAATTGACGCTGTATTTGTGCAAGTAGGCAGCTTCATATTTCTGGTACATTTTGTGGTTCTTGACTGTCTCGTTGATAAAGATGCACCAATTATCTTAGGTCGTCTATTTTTGGCTAATAGTAGAGCAGCGATTGAAGTTGACAAGGGGAAAAAGACATTGATGCTATATGATGAAGAAGAGGTTCACAATGGTAAAGTGGTAAAGGGACATTTTGATGATGCGAGTTGTTCGTATATGCATACATGCGAGCCTGGATAAGCAATGAGTAAATATAAGTGAAGTCGTGCAATGAGTATAATAAAGGTGCTTCTCGGAAGGCAACCTGTGATTGTAAATGTATAAATAAAATAAAAAAATTACAAAAAGATTTCGTGCTACGACCTTAAATAGGTAGCTTAATGGGAGGCAACCCAACCTTTCTTGTTTTATTGCTATGCTATCTATTGTTATGTTTTGGAGGATGTTACTTGGTGAGTTTCTTTGTTTTGCAGGATTTGATTGGTTCGGAGTCTAAGTGTGGGATGTTTGCAATCCATTATGCTTGCAGATGAAGTCATGCTTGGGGGAAGTCTGAGTACCTAATGCTCTAAGGAATATCACAAGTATGTTCTTTGGGCTTAGAGCCCTAGGGAGTTTTTTTATCACCCTTGTTTTTATTTTTTTAATACATTGAGGGCAATGCATGGTTTGAAGTGTAGGGAGGGAATATTCCAATTCGTGTTAATATTCCCATTTGGGTTTTCCTTTGCGCATCGGTTCTTTTTCAATGGAAGTAGTTTGAACTGGTATAGGAGAGATTATTTTTTAGAATTAGAGTGTCGTAGATGGATAGGAGAGACTTGGCTCCATAATTTAACTAGTTTTCTTAGTTTGGGGTATGTAAACTTCATGCATATATTCTATTGTGTCCATTTTTCCTTAAGAAAATATTAAGTGCATGTGTTTGACGCCTATCATCATGATTCAGACTCTAGACTTACTTGACAGTTTGGTTGTTTTTACCTTTGTTTGAGAATACAAATTGAGCTATTTTGAGTAGGTTATTCAATGTGTGAGTTAGGATTTTGTTGCTCCATGTTTAATACTTGATCTATAGAACTTGCCCGGTATATGAGCAAAGAGAAATGAGAAGTTTGCTTGGTTAGGAAGTAATATAAGCATTCTATTCATAGCTAATTCATTTAAATCTTTAGAATTTAATAAATGTGGATGAAATTTGACCTTAGCTAACTCTTTTGAGCTTAGAGCCTTTTCTTTGATAGCCATTGGGCACCCTATTTCGTGTGCTAAATTATTATGGGTTTATTTATAGTGTTATGAGTTCAAAAGTCTAAAGAATAAAGAAGGAAATTATGGTTGTTTGGAAAGATGAAGACGCTTTTAGGAGGATCCTATTGGAGGGATCTACTAGAAAAAAAGTCAAAACTCGAAAAAGAAAGGAAAGAATTGAAATAATGTAAAAAAAACATTTTTGTATCTTGAAAGATAGAATGAAAGAAATAAAAAAGTAGTCCCTATCATTAGCTCATACTCCACTAATGTAAGCTCACTCCAATCGGGATTAACTAGGACTTTAGAAAGGTCGTAATGTAGGCTAAGGGGCGGGTAGGATACATATGGTAATAGTGACTACCTCCCTAAGCACTTTAATACATCACATTCAAATTAATCATCAATCTCATCAAGCCACCCAAATCAACAACTTCTACACATACACCTTCACACAAGTAGCAATTTTTTTCTTTTAAGCACACACTAGCAAGGAATGGATATCTTTTTCTCTTTATTTCTTTTTTCCACAATTTTTTTCTTTCTTTGCTATTTTTCTCTTTTTCTATTTCATTATCTTCCAACCTTGCCAATGCTTTTCACTACTTCACAATGTTTACAATTATTTCCCTTTATTAGCTCCACTCAAGAACCTCCCAACTCCAACCACAACTCCAAAGTAACAACACAATATTAACTAAAGTGCTTAAGGAGTAAAGGGCCAAAAGAGACAATTTAGAACAAGTGGGTAGGCTCGGGGTGTGGGTACCAATAGAAAGGGTCAATTCAAACCACAACAACAATTTTTCAAGGTATATATGTAAGGGTAGGCAAATCAAAAGAAGGCCTTGTATCATTTCCCGACTAGAGCAAACCTAGGATTTCGCTTTGCACACACACGGGGCAAGTTCTAGACATTAACATGCAACATGGAGTAAATAAGAACATGCCTCACAACACACATTGCACATGGTCCACACAAAAAGGTTCCATCAACAACTCTCAACCAAGCTTCTAGAATGCAACTTGTGGAAATTTAAGCACTAATGCACAAAGGATAGCAATCAAGTCAAGCAAGCGGACTCAAGCATCTCAAGGGGGTCGTTCCAATTTTTTTCCTAGGCATGCATCACAATTAAAACCCAAGGACACCACAAATAGCACATGCAATCAAGTCCAAGTCCATCGGTATCAAACACATCAAAGGCACCTAGCATTCTACCTATTCCTTTCGTCTAGGGTCACCTATACTAACTATCCTAATCCTAAAAATAAAAACTACCCGGTTCAAAGGTCTACCCGTGGAAAAGAACCGAGGCCATAAGAAAAACCACGGGGCGGATGACATGTACCACTAATAAAACTAAAAGGAAAATCTTTTTGGAATTTTTCATTGGTTTTCTAATTTTTATTTTTTCATATATTAAAGCAAGAAACAAATAAAAATAAAGTCAAGTGACAAAAGAAAAACCTACGGTACATGCATCCTAACCTCAAAAATAGATAAAGGGTAGTTCCCCACCCCACACTTAAACTAAGCACTGTCCTCAGTGCTAAAAATAAGAAAGCGCAAGGTAAAGAAAACTTCCCTGAAGATTCTAGTCCTTGGTGCTAGCATCCTCCAAGCTTTCATATAGTATGAGGTACTCAGACTTCCCTCATCAGGTCATCAACATTAGGCAAGGGTGAGGACACCCCACACTTAGCCTCGACATTACATGAACCTGCAATCCAAAGAATCACCCAAAGTAATATACAACCATAAAAATAATAATAAAATAAATAAAAGTAAAGCAAACAAATTGGGTTGCCTCCCAAGAAGCGCTTGATTTAACGTCGCGGCACGACGAGGACAACTTCATCACTTTTTCCTCCACCTTGAACTAATGAATTGAATCCCCAACTTTGCCTCAAGTTTACAACTATGGTATTGGGGTGGTGGCAAAAATACAAAAGGACCAAGTAACCATTGTCGCATTTTACACTTCTTAGCCTTTAAATGAGGGATGTCGTTTTGTCTCCTCGGCATCACAAACTTTAAAATATAGGCACCTTGTTCCTCCTCCTTTTGTTTCTTCATAGGCTCGGGTGGCTCAATTTTCATGTCACCATCCAAACACAATGTTGAAAAATGATTGGAATGAGGTCCAATGCGCTTCAATTCTAAAGTTGCATTACTTTTGACACCCTCACTTGCACAAACACTAGAGTCCTCAAATATGATGTTTTCTATTTCCTCACTTGACTCTAATGTAATTTTTTCAACCTTGGCATCATCAACTAATATTTGGTCGAGTGGTAGGAATTCTACTTTTTGCTCCTCAAATTGGCTTCTAAGCTCTTCTATCTCAAATCTACTAAGCACGACAACTGATAATTGAGCTTCAGACACCTCAACCATATCACTCAAATTCTCCTCCAAGTCGTGAATAGTCAAGCCAAATTCGTCGATCTCTTGCCCGAGCACAACCCTTTCTTCCATAAATTGCCTCGTCATATTTGTAAGTTCACTCCGGAAATCCCCATAAGCTTCTAAGAGTTTGGCTTGCTCCATTAGCCAAGTTTCGCTAACAACCTGCACTTTATCGCTCCTGTCAAGCTCACAAACATCATTAGAATCATCACAAAAATTATTGGGGGAAGGAGCATGACACTTAGGACAATCATTCCACCGACCACCACACAATTTACAAAAATTCCAATCAAAGGTGGTAGAAAATTCACATAACCAATCTCGCAGGGTTGAAAGAGTTTGACAATTTTCCCAAAAGTGATGTCCTCCACAAAGTAGACAAGAATCAACATTCAACCCACTTTCATTAAAAGATGCCATGTAAACTAATAATACAATAATAAACTAAAAATAAAATAAAAAAATTAAACATGAATAGAAAATAATAAATTGTTCAAAAAGAAATCAGTCAATTTAGTCCCCGGCAACGACGCCAAAAACTTGTTGCTCCCAAACGCACACGCAAGTATACGTGGTCGACAAGTAATAAAGTGATAAATCGAGTATCGTTCCCACGAGGACTATTCAGACTGAATCTTAGCAAACAATTTCTTAGAAACTATTCAGGGATCTTTTCCAATGGTTGAGATTTTACTAACTAAATGCAATAATTAAAACAATTAACTGGAGTCAAGTAATCGAGCAATTTATGGGTTGTTATCAATAATGGAGAAACGGTCCAGGGTCAGAGTTACAAACAATCCAGTTGAGTTTTCCAGTTGAATCTACTTCTTGATTTCCTAGATTGCTAACTAACAGGTTAATTGTACCCGTGAAAACCTTTCGATTCTTCACGGTCTATGCAGGCTACTCCAATCCCTATATGTCTATGGGTTGAATCACGTGCACGCATTAACGATCCTGTAATGGGTTAAACTAGGCAAGCAAGTATATGTCTATCCTACCCGCGAATTGGTTCCCCGATGCCCGGGTTCACAAACTAGTTCTATTCTTTCTTATTTGCGTTCATAAATTCCCTCTGTCGAGTTCAATCTAAGAACCGTAGATAGTGTTCAATTATACGGCCGTTATAATCAAACAATTATGATCAAGAAAGAATAAACAATCTATAATGGTAAATCAATAGGAAGAAATCAACTTTCAAACATCAACCTTCATGTATTTACTCTAACCCTAGAACGAACAAACTATAGAATTAAAGAGAAGAATAAGAGAAAGAGAGAAAGAACTTGTGTAGAAGACATCTAGGGCTCCTCCCCTCTCCTCCAAAACTTGCTCCAAAGTCTCCCCTCCCATGAAAAACTAAGTAAAAGAGTATTTATAGAGTTTACAAACACCTAATAATAAGTTAGACCCAATCCTAGACGAAATAGGACATAAAAACGCGCACAAGGGGCGCTATAACGGGCGCCCCGCGCCTCGGAACGCGCGAGGACAACCAGAGGACGCCACAGACTCTTCCGCTTTGGGCATGCGGCGCATGGGCAACCGCGCCCAACCCCTGCGCGCTATGGGTGGCGCGGCGCGGAGCCCACGGCGCCCAGCCAATCTTCGTGTTTTCTCGCTCCTTTGCTCGCTCGTGTCGTGCCTTCGTGTGCTCGATCCAATCCCCAATCAAAATCCAATCTTTTCTTGCTCAATCAAGCTCTTAAAAGCTCTAATTACACTGCATAACAACCTACACACACACGACATAAAATTAGTGTAAAACTACATTGATAAACTATAAAACGAGCGAATAAGGTACTAAAACGTGAGGAAATATTAAGGAAATATAGGCATAAAGTGCCAAACATCACTCTACCTTTTTATAATTTAAATAAAAGAAATTTGGTTTATCTGTTTCTTCTCCCCGGCTAGCTATCCTATTCTTTGAGGTGGCTAGTCTGCCCTACTTATTGAGTCCTTTTGACTCACCCTTGTTTGTTGTTTGTTTCTTTTTCTATCTATTTCGTTTCGGCAGGTTCGCTCCAGGATTGAGTTCGCCACGTTGTGAAGGAGCGAAGACGACTTCAGCTGTCAGGGTGAGCCAGCTTTTATTCCGGATGGCCACCAGTTTATTGGTTATTATTTCAGTTGCATTTTGCTCCCTTCAGGAGGTATTTGTCTTCTTTTGTACTCTTAGATGTCTGGTCTGGATAACCCTAAACCTAGTATGTTGGGTAGTCAGCTGTAATTTCTTTTGTACAGCTTAGAGGTATCAGTATGTCAGTGTTTTTTTTAAGCCTTGTTCTTATTAATGAATTGAATTATATTTATTTGCCTAATTTAATTGGTAAGGGTTCGCCCGACGGGTCTAGGGAAGGATGTCGGGTGCCCGCACGGCCTAACCGGATTTCGGGTCGTGTCAGTTGGTATCAGAGCCCAGTTTAGTGTCTATCCAGACTAAGACAGTGTCTAGTAGAGTCTCGCTGATGGGTACGTAGACGTCCGTACTTATCTACGAGGGGCTATGATGGCATTTAGGAAGTTTCACTTCCTTTTTTTTTCTGATCTTCCGTCGGTCTAAGATGCAAAAGTATTTTCGCTAATTCGTTCGTGGTAATTGTGAACCCTCGTGCGATAAATCAACAAACGGTATGAGTTCAGGACGAAGCAGTCTAGCGTTGGGCTAGCACTGACGAAGCCCCGAGTATTTTGATTGTGCTGACGATCTAGTTACGGAGGTCCCAATTGTACGAGCTCGCGATGGGCATGGGAGCAGGGCCTTGTGGTTCCCTTGGCTATCTACGATATTTTACGAGAATTTTGGCGACGCAGATACCGCTAGAACCTATTATTCGTTAGGCAGCCTATCAGGTTGCCGCAAATGGAGACGCTCGATCTCAGGGAGCTCCTATTCCAGTTCTTAATGTTGCCGCAATAAAGTATGTTTCGGAGGCAGCATGTGTTGTGTCTCTAATTGTTCTGGCTGGTTAGCTAGCCGAGGTATCAGTTCGGTCCGAGTGCCTAAAGAGGTTGCATTATTTTACGCGGTTGAACCTTCCGATATTCTTAAGCAATGCATCAGATAAACCTCGTGATTTTTTTTTTAAAATAAAATAATGCCAGCGTATCCTTCAGGCTTTTGATTATATCAAGCGGTATGGTGTTGATTATTCTTCTTTCCAGTTTCAGGGGTCCAGCCTTGAATTGGTGGGCCTCTCTTTTATTAGCTAACGTGGTTCGATTTTTCTTCTAGGTTCGTGGAAAAAGTTCCTTTCTAGTAGCTAACAAGATGAAAAATGTTGTCAGTTCAAGTGGATTGGACAGGGTAGTCTGTCGGTTAGCCTGTTGGTGTTTCAGAATATAAGATTGAATTCCATAAAATGGCCGAATATGCATTTGAACTAGTTCATGAGCCTTTCGAGAGATTCAAAGATTTATTGATGACCTTTCTTTTTCCTTGAGATCCCAGATGGCTCGAGAGATTGAGGTCGGGATTTCATTTGATATTGTTGTTGATATTGCTCGAAGGCTCGAGGCATACCGTAAGTTAGAGCGGGAGAGCAAGAAATCTCGTGGCCCTGGTGGGCAACCATGGTACCTCATTTGGAGGTAAGTGTTCTGATTATTTTTTTGAAGTCACCTTCCAGGTTATCTCAGCTTGTAGAGCGTGATTCTCAAAGTGTGCAAGTAGTTCATCAAGATTAGACCTAGTTTTTCTCTTTATAGCTATCGACAATCTTTCCAGCTACCATTTTCAAGGAAAAGGGTGTTATCACTGTCATGAGTCTGGTTATCCTTTGAGGAGTTTTTCCTTACTCCAGCAAGTAGACAATCGTCCTTCTTCTTGCCCTCAGGCACCTGCACAGTCGCAGGAATTTCATGTAAATTTTAATTAATCAGAGAAATGCCACCATCCAGTAGAGGTCGAGAGCGCAGTGGTAGTGGTTCTTCTAGAAGTAATTATCAGTGTAGCGGCTTAGTTCAGCCGCAAAGGCAGTTTTATGAACTGCCAGTCTGGCAGGATGCTGAGGCATCCGATGTAGTAGGCCCGTGTGTTTCTTCTTCCCTTATCTGTAAGTAAGATTTATCTTTCCGATCGATCTGGAAATGGTGTGTCTTATCATGTTTCGACGGTTTCCTTGGATATTGTCGTAATTAAGAATTGGTTGCGGTAGAGGGGTGAGTTTCTGATACGATTTATTCCTGGCATTTATGAGACCCTACTAGTTTATCTAATCTAAATATGAGAGATTTGACAGTGAGTGTCGCTATTGTTTGCTTGGCATCCTGTTGTGCCACCTTCTGTTATAATGTCAAGTCAGTCTACCTCTCTTTGGAACTCAGTGCTGGTAGGATGATGGGATTCTTATTTATCACCATCAGGAAGTGTCATTGTTTCTTCTGGTGTAAAGTGATCAATAAGTAATACTCGATCTATGTGTCTCCTCTTGGTTCGAAATGTTAGTAAGTCATGTTATTCTATGAGCTTGTTTAAGTTATAAAAGGGTATTCTGGTAAATTATCAGAGTTTCCTTCTTATTGGGAGGTTAAATTGGTATGGATGTTTTTCCATAAAGCTTACTTAATGTCTATCTCTTCAATTGCGCTTTTTTGGCTCGCTTGACGCGAAAGTAGTCTAGCTTTGGTAGTCAAGCAAATAAGAAGATGAACTTTCTGAAGCTCTAATTATATCTATCCTCGATCTATTTCCATTTCTTCTTCGTCCGGCACTAGTGAGCTTGGGCGATTGGTAGCCGCTTGTGATGTTCCCTGTGTTGAGCCAGAGTACGTGTTATTGCGGCCGGGTAAGCATATTATTATTTTGGAAGCATATTATTGTTTTGGTCCAGTTGTCTCATCTTGTTATCCGTTTAACATGTTTATGTTATCAGTTTATCCGGGTATCCATTCCCATGTATAGTATAGTGCTGGTTCTGTTTTTGCGGATCGTCCAGTTTCAGGGGAAACTCTGCCGAAATTTTTATATAGAAGTACCATTCATCGGGCGGTGGTGTTTACGGCAAAGGTATGGAGTTGTGAATTTGAGAGTTGCAGCTGTTTGGCAACTCGAAAGGGTAGTTGGTAGCTTCGGTCTGCTTACGTTCAGCTTTTAGCCAAATCTTCTTTAGTCCAGCAGACTGTGCGAGGATGGTTATTCCTATACAAATGGCTGTATGAGTTTGTGCTTTAAGTGGAGGAGTCTTCCTCCAAATACTGAATGGTAATATTAAATCTCTGAGGTGTTGATATCACTTTTCTCACGACCCAAAGTAAGGCTACGGTAGAAATCTACAATGAGTGTCGATCATTGCTAAACCCACTAATAATCTATTAATGATAGGGATAAGCTGGCAACCTGATCATATATACGTATCTATCTGCTGAAAATATAAAGTCTGAAAAGATGACATGACTTTAACCTGCTGGCAATTAGAACACTGAGCCACAAATCCTGCTATGTCACACTTCATTCTATCCCACCAATAATCTGCTTAAGATCATGGTGCATCTTAGTCGAATCTGGATGAACAGTGTATTTGGAATAATGTGCCTCTATCATAATCTGTTCACGTAAATCTGTGACATCAGAAATACAAAGTCTATCTTTATACATGAGAACACCGTCAGTAGTGACCCTGTATGGTGACTTCGGTTTTCCTTGGGCTATCTGTCTGTATTCAACTAGAAATGGATCCTCATACTGACGCTGTTTTACTTCATGGAAATTTAGAGTGAAAGATCTAGTGCAGCTTGTCGTCCATCCATCATTGGCATATCTCCTTCACACCTTAACTCCTTGAGAGGTTACTTTAGCGTTGTAAGCGCTCATGTAATCAACTTTGTTACTGGTATTCTGCCTCAGCTCATGGTTCAACTACGTGTCTCCTTTATTTTTACTTTTTCAAGTCATAATATTTTCAATTGAAAGAAAATACCCTAAAGTAGGTGTTCAGTCTGGGGATCATTCCTGGTCTGCATCATACTATCCAGAAGTATTTGCCTGATCCTTATCCTTATATATAGACCCTGTTCAGATGAACCTTTGACATACATTAGGATATGAGTAACTACATTCCCACAAGGAGCTTGCGGAACAACACTAACATCAACGGAGATGTTGCCTAGTGTGTTTGTAAAAATAATATAGCTTGCATCAAATCTTCTATAATATGTACTGACAAGGTACTTCAAAAGTTCCCCCTATTACATCAAGCGTAAGCTAATTCTTTGTTTCATCGACTTGTTCTATATCGAAAGGTATATCGAAAAGGTGATTCTCGGCTGAATCATGTTAGTCCATCCAGAGTTTCGTATATCTTTGCTTCGAAAATGCAGAATTCTCCTCTCGTGATCGAGGAAGGATCGGTTTAGTCAGAATAACTTGGGCAATGACGTTATGATATTATCCAGCTATGTTTTTATCCAAGGGTTTGATGTGCATGTCATAACTCTGATTCTGTAATTATGAGATCATGTCCATGGAGTAGTTTATGAAGGTTGTGCAAGTTCTCTTGTTATCTGCGTAAATCTTGCTTTAGATTTAGGCTCGTTCGAGGACGAACGAGAGTTTAAGTGGAGGAGAATGAAACGACCTCGGTCAGTCGTTTCGGAAGCTAGGACTCCGATTGGCGTGCCGATAATTTTAAAATATTCGTAATGTCCATTAGGACCTGTCTGTAAAATTTGAGCTAAATCAGACCTCGTTTGGTAGGCATCGGAAGAAGGTTTCAATTTTTATTGGCGATAAATATTAAAAAGAGATTTTCGAGCTCGGTTTTTGCCGAATGAGCTCCGATTCGAAATCCGAAAGCGTCGTTGGGTTCGTATGATTATTTGTGACTTTTATGAGCTTTCAAAAGTGAATTTCGATGTTGTTCGGCTAGTTTCCGCTAAAATGCCGAAAGTTAAATAATTTGACTTCTTTTCATTTAAATTCGCATCTTGAGTTTCAGGAGTCCAATTTGAGATCCGCCTTCGCGAGTATGTTACATATATTTTGTATAACTTGTATGCAAAAGTTGGAATTATTTCGAATATTGTAGGGTACTATTTTAATTTTCGTTAAGAAAAGAAAATACAATAAAATTAAAAAAAAAAAAAGGGACAAAATTAAAAAAAAAGTAAAAGTCGGTCTTCTTATAGTCCTAATCTTATATAGATTAGGATGGTACAGAAACAAAAAAACGGCAGAGAGAAAAATACGACAAGCAGAGAAAATTTTCAGAAAAAATGCCAGAAAATAAGAAAATGGGCCGGGAAAAAGTAGAATTTTCACCCTGAAACATTCAGGTAATGATCCTAATATAGTATTTGAGTTTATTACGTGTGTTTAAATATATTTTTGCGGTAAAAATAGGAATATTAGACATCGCCCTAATGACGTAAATTGATAGTTTAAAGGGTCAAATGGACCCCGATAATGAAATTGAATATGTATTCGTGCTCAGTGAGTTATGGGCAACTTATAAATATAATTTATTTGGGATTTGGTTATGTGGCCTTAAACCCTGTATATAGGCCTGGCCTGCGTATTGCGTATGCGAATAGGGTATCAGGTTCCTACCTGGATTGCCCTACGATGTGAGGGATGAAGCCTTTAGCCTAATGTGATATATTTTTCTGCTTATTGATCACAGTGGGATCGTTTGGCAATGCATTCAAAAAAATAACGCGGTTGTTGGTCGCAATGCTAACTTTTGAGAGAGGTAAGTGTTTATATCCGTTTCTTTGGAGGCACCTGGCCTCGTGGATTTTCTACCACGTATTCCTTACGTGTGTAGCTGCCGATAGGCGTACTCATTACGCCTTAGCTTTGGATTTATATTATATATTATATGTTATGTCCTATTGTTGGTATTGTATTGAGGATTTGAGCATTGTACCCTGGCTGCGAGTTGGCATCTACTTCCCGGTTGTCGATGAGAGTCCCGCGCCGGTGAAGGGTTATTGCATCACATTGCATTCATATGCATTACATTGCGTATCATATTGAGGGCAGGAGTATTCCGCCCCAGGAGCAGGAGGATTCCGCTCCATTGTATCATATTGAGGGCAGGAGTATTCCGCCCCAGGAGCAGGAGTATTCCGCTCCATTGTATCACATTGAGGGTAGGAGGATTCCGCCCCAAGAGCAGGAGTATTCCGCTCTTATGTCAGATATTGAGTGCAGGAGTATTCCGCCTCAGCTTTACATTATATCGGGTGCAGGAGTATTCCGCCCCAGGAGAGTGCAGGAGTATTCCGCCTCTGGTTTATATTATATCGGGTGCAGGAGTATTCCGCCCCAGGAGCAGGAGTATTCCGCTCCAGTTGGTTATCAGATGGGATTCCCCTCGAATGCAGGAGTATTCCGCTTCGGGATGGGATTACGGGCACATGTGACCCTTCGCATCATATTTCATCTCATTTCATCTCACTTCATTTTATTTCATTTTATTTCATACCATTGTGTAAACTTGTGGTACATAACTATTGTCCTGCTTATATGAGTATTTCTTATTTGTTGTTATGTTTCTGGCACGCATCCTTGGTTGAGTTTATAAGTTTCTTACGTGTTTTCGGTTGTTATCTAGCTCTACCTTTTTATAATTTAAATAAAAGAAATTTGGTTTATCTGTTTCTTCTCCCCGGCTAGCTATCCTATTCTTTGAGGTGGCTAGTCTGCCCTACTTATTGAGTCCTTTTGACTCACCCTTGTTTGTTGTTTGTTTCTTTTTCTATCTATTTCGTTTCGGCAGGTTCGCTCCAGGATTGAGTTCGCCACGTTGTGAAGGAGCGAAGATGACTTCAGCTGTCAGGGTGAGCCAGCTTTTATTCCGGATGGCCACCAGTTTATTGGTTATTATTTCAGTTGCATTTTGCTCCCTTCAGGAGGTATTTGTCTTCTTTTGTACTCTTAGATGTCTGGTCTGGATAACCCTAAACCTAGTATGTTGGGTAGTCAGCTGTAATTTCTTTTGTACAGCTTAGAGGTATCAGTATGTCAGTGTTTTTTTTAAGCCTTGTTCTTATTAATGAATTGAATTATATTTATTTGCCTAATTTAATTGGTAAGGGTTCGCCCGACGGGTCTAGGGAAGGATGTCGGGTGCCCGCACGGCCTAACCGGATTTCGGGTCGTGTCAGTTATAATGAGCTGGTTGAAAAAATCATTCAAAGTTGGGGAATTCTTGATGATCCGAGGGATCTATCTATTACGTACTTGTTGAGCATTGTAAAGCAAAAGACTGCACCTTCTCACATTAGGAATGACACTGATGTCTCTCTTTTTATGGCTGATGTGGATGCATCTGGTGCTAGGCCCACTCTACGTGTAAATGTGGTTCCTCGGACTGAAAATTCTAATGAACAAAATCATGGGTTGGATGACATTGCAGAGGAGGCTTCATTAAATATGAATGTGGCTGAGAAGGAAGAAGATGAAGAAGCAAAAGAAATCCAAGAAGATAATGAGGTACAGTTTCCTGATTCAATACCATCACAAGGCAGCCACACTCGACCGGACGGCACTGGTTTCTACACAGGGCAAACATGCACGAACAAGCGCGAGTTGGTTGTGCTGTTGAAGCTTGCTGCAGTGAGAGTGCCTTTCTATTTTCAGTATGTGAAGAATAAGAAGAATGTATTTTGTGCTAGATGTGTGGACAAGAATTGCCACTGGTGGATTCGAGCCATGAAGTACAAGAGCTGTGACATGTTTTATATCACTATCTACAACAGCCAGCACACTTGTGGTTCTGAGCATTCTAAAAGCCATCATCCACACGCCACGTCCAATGTTGTTGGAGAGTACATGAAGAACAGATTTCATGATGGAAAAGCACCATCCACCAAAGAAATCAAGGATGCAGTTCTAGCAGAGTTGGGTTGCAAAATAAGCTATTAGAAGTGTCTCAAGGGCAGCAACATTGCAAAGTGTTTGGCAAGGGGGTCACCCAAACATGGCTATGCCATTCTTGGTGCATACAGCTATATGATTCGGCAGTCAAATGAAGGAAGCAAGACAGCATTACAGCTTGATGAACAAGGGAGGTTTCTGTATTTTTTTGTTTCTTACGGTTCGTGGATCAGGGGGTTTAAGACTATTAGAAAAGTGCTGGCTGTTGATGGCACTTTTTTGACGGGTCCATATGGTGGAGTGTTGTTGTCCGCTGTCGGTCAGGATGCTCAAAATCACATCTTTCCTCTTGCATTTTGTGTAGTTGACAAAGAGTGTGATGCCGCCTACGAATTCTTTTTTGAGAAATTGGTCGGAATAGTCCCTGACGATGATGAGTTGTGCATTATCTCCGACAGGCACAGAAGCATTGAAAAAGCTGTTTGTAAGGTTTTCCCATTTTCTAACTATGGTTATTGCATGAGGCACCTTGGTGAGAACCTCCGCACGACTTTTCATTATGGAGATTTAATTGGTAAGTACATTACCGCAGCGGAGGCGTATACGGTTGCTCAGTTTGATAAGCATTTGAAAGAAATTGAGGAAATTGACCCAAGGGTATCCAACTACCTGATTGATCTTGGGGTTGAGAAGTGGAGCAGAGCACACTTCCCTGGAAACAGGTACAGCTTATTACACCAAACATATACTTGGATGTTTGAAACATTATTGTTGATGTTTGAAACATAGTGTTGGATGTTTAAACATATTAATGAATGTTCCAGTATGTGTGACTGCATTTCCTATTTATTGTTGTTAATATTGTAGGTTCAATGTGATGACCACAAACATTGCCGAGTCGGTTAACGCAATGTTCAGGAATCACAAAGAATTTCCAATTGATGCGCTTTTCAATGCTATAAGCGAGAACTATGCTGAAAAGTTTCTTCAGAGGCGCATGGAATTTTTGTACAGTTCGAACACTTGTGTCCCTTTAATTGAGGAGGTGATAACAGCCAACAATTTATTGGGCAGCAAGCTTTTGGTGCATCGAGTGAATACCTGTTTTTTCAAAGTTAAAGGAGGAGGTCCAACAAATATGACTTATGAGGTGGACCTACACAACAGGACATGTACTTGCAAGCGGTTTCATTTGGACAAGATACCTTGTCCACATGCTATGGCAGCTATGAGGTTGAAGTATCCAGATGAGTTTGGGAGGAAAATCTATGAATACACGTCGTCATATTATTATGTAGAGTCCTACTTGCTTGCATATGCCGAATCAATCTATCCAGTTCCGGATGAACAATCCTGGCATGACTGTCCTCATGAGCTGAAGGAATGGAAATTACCTAGCCCTTACTTGAAACTTGGCCGTGGAAGAAGGAGGATGAAGAGAATTCCATCCGTTGGGGAGCGATTCAAAAAGAGGAGAAACAAATGCGGGATTTGCAAAAAGCTTGGCCACAAAAAAACTACCAGTTACAAGACCAAGTCAGAACGATCCCACAAGTGTTTAGCTGCTGCTTTGAACAATCCTTTTATTTGGGTGTTTGTTGTTGAATTTCTGAACCTCTTTTTAGACAATCCTTTAATATGTAATCTCTATTTAGACAATCCTTTATTTATGTTCGTATTAAGTTATTAAGGTGTGTCTTGTTTTCTCATGCTTTGCCTGCTTCCTTGTTCCATATAAAATGTTTGATCGCACTTGAGTCTGTTCCAAACATCGTGCACAATGTTTAAACATAAGTTAATATGTTTCAACATCACGTGTAATGTGTAAACATATTATGAAATGTTTGAGATTCCACCTAATATATTAAACATCCAACTGGATGTTTAAACATCATGACGGATGTTTCACAGTAACTGTTAAAAACTGCACGTCTACACTGAAAAGACGGGTTCTCCTGAAAAGACACATTTCAATACTGCACGACTGCACTGAAAAGACACATTCATTCCACAAGGTGCCTCTTAAAGTATAAACGGTGACTTTTGAAAACCACATTGACATCATATAAATACCCAACATTATATGCACCAACAGTATATGTGAATTTTCCATCACCAAACACTTCATAAACATAAATATGTCTGAAGCAGGATCAAACGACGCCTTGCAGGTTGGCAATAGTGATCAGGCATCACGTCACAACCAACCAATACAGAATGCTCCACAAAGAGAACGACGAGGCGATATAAATTGGGAAGTTGCAATTCTAAAGGACGACATGGCAGAGATGAATCGAGCCATAGAAATAGTACGAGCAGATTTATGGCGTTTAAGGTACAGGCACACGAGGGATCACCGAAGGGTCATGCAAATAATTACACAAATTTTGGATGAACTGGACCTGGAGATTGAAGGCGTATGAAGTTTATGATATATTTTAAGTTGTTATATATTACCTTAGTTTCCGTATTTAACATATTATTATGTTGTAAACTTTATATCATGTAACGTATTATTATGTTGTAAACTTTATATCCGTACGTCGTAAACTCTATTATTATTTAATTTAGTCGTTTAGTCTCTTTTTTACAACTGCGTCTTCTCATTTTAGTATAGTACTTGCAATGTTTAACAAGCAGGCGGAATCTTAAACATTTAACACGATGTTTAAACATATGTCGTTATGTTTAAGATCTCACTAAATTACTTAAACATAATGTGTTATGTTTAAACATTTGTCATGATGTTTAAACATCCCATGTGATGTTTAAACATATCAGGTTATGTTTAAACATCACATGGGATGTTTAAACATATTATGATATGTTTAAACATCACACGTGATGTTTAAACATCATGACAAATGTTTAAGATTCTGCCAAATATACTAAACATCACCCTCTGATGTTTAACATTTCGTAAGATGTTGCACATCGTACGAGATGTTTCAAACATCTGATGGTATGTTTAAACATCGTGGAAGATGTTTGAAACATATGACCATATGTTTAAACATTTCATCGAATGTTTAAACATATCATGCTATGTTTGGATGAAGCAATCTATTTTTTTGCAAGTATGCAACCATATGTTGAGTTATGAGACGTGTAATTACACATTTTGAAGGATAAACTTAATGATTAAGTATACAAAGTATAATTCCATCGATATTGAAGGTGTTTGAAATGATAACACTGATGATTGGTGTTTCTATCAATCAAGATGGAGGTGTTTGAGTGAAAGGTGATAGTGTTATGAGTGATAACACCAACAACTAAGCGTTTACATGTATTTTTATTGAAGGGTGAACATATTGGTTGTTTAAACACCAATAATTAGTCGTTCCTATGTGCATGTGAATGATTTTGAACAAAATTGGAGTGAGAACTCTATTTTAACTTGTTCACTCATGTAGATGAACATTAACAAAAGAGTTTGGAGTGACCTATCAAGGGATTAGAGTTAATCTAAGTTTTCATCGACAATTGAATGGTTTAGGAGTCAAAACGGTAAAAAAAACACTTTAAAGTAAGTATATATTGATAATTGAACTCATTCTTATTGAAAGCTCAAGCTTAAGCTTAAACATCATGACAGATGTTTGAAACATATGACTATATGTTTAAACATTTCATCAAATGTTTAAACATATCATTATATGTTTAAACATCATGACAGATGTGTGAAACATCTGATGATATGTTTAAACATCAGGACAGATGTTTGAAACATATGACTATATGTTTAAACATTTCATCAAATGTGTAAACATATCATGATATGTTTGGATGAAGCAATCTATTTTTTTGCAAGTATGCAACCATATGTTGAGTTATGAGACGTATAATTACACATTTTTTTGCAAGTATGCAACCATGATTAAGTATGCAGTTATTCTATTGTGTAAAAGGGAAAAGATGAAGAGGTGTACGTGGGGTTATGAAGGGGTGCGTTTGAATTTATGAAGGGGTGGATGTGAATAGGCACATACACAACTACATGTGAATAGGCACCTCCTGTAACCATCACATATGCAACTGAAAAGGCACCAAATGTAGCCTATATATATGTTCCATAATTACTTCCATCCAGCCCAAATAAAATCTGAAGAAAACAACACAAACCAACACTATTAGAAAGCATTTGAATCTGCAGCAAGCAACAACTTTAACAACAACAAAGATGCCTCACCGAGGAATGCCAAGGACCACTGAAATCGAATATGTCCATGAAGATATTGCAACCTTGAGCGCAGATATGGATCAATTACCAGCATATATTGGAAATATTGAGGATCAAGTGACGCAATTAACAACTAGGTTCGACGAATTCCTTGAGGATTATAAGATAAATATACATCTTATCAAGCGTATGCTCCGTGGTATTCAAGTTGAACTCAAGATTGACCCGCAGAACTACTCTACACCACCACGTCCTCCAGCGGCACACATGTGAAGTGAAGATATAATGTAGTTTGAATTGTCTCCTTTTAAGTCTAGTCATTTAATTTTCAGTTTGTTTACAATGCCGTGTTTTGTAGTCTTGTATTTTCATTTTCCGTTTCATTGTTTTGAATAATTATTAAGTGGTATTAAGTATTACTTATAAAAAAGAAAAACAAAAAGGAGAGATTTGGATGCCGTGTTTTGTAGACATTTGCATGATGTTTCAGCATATTCCAATTAATAATTTAAACATCTGAATTATGTTTCAACATAGTCAAGTATGTTTACACATATGATGAAATGTTTAAACATCCACACGATGTTTCTTAAATCAGTGAGATTGCACACAACCAAAGTATTTACATAAAACAGATAATTATCCTTACATGACTTCCAACAAAACATAACATAACATAAAATTAAGAAAACAAGCCAAAACAAATACTTAATCATCCTTACATGCCAACAAATACTTAATTGTCCAACCATAACTTATCAAACTACGGTACCATCTTCCCACGAAATATGTCCACAGCCCATTTCACCCTAAAATCCACCATGGTGTTGTCACAGAGCTTGTCCCAGGGAGTCTTTGTAAGAAGGTGTTCAATGAAGGCAAGGGCATAAGCACCTGATGCAGTATGAGTGTTGCTTGTCGGGAGGTCTTTGACACGCTCATATGGCCACACTTTTATGTTCAGGATATCCTCCGGCAAACTTTGGAACATCTCGCACTGTCTGATGAAAATGGGGAAAAGGGAAGTGATGGGCTTGATCATTGTGTCAAATTCATCATCAGTGTTGTCACTGTACATGGAGTCGTATACCCTTATCTTACCTTTCTCCACAAGGAACTCCACAGTGACAAAATGAACCCCTTTCAATTTCATAAGACAGAAAATCCTCTTCACCCCAGCCCACTTCACACCCCCTGGGTTCGGCTGCTTACCTTGTGCATAGTCCAGCATGTCATCCTTGAATTGAACAGTCTCAAGCTGTACTTCTAGGGGCGCAGCCAATGCATTAGCGAGTACACGCTGCTTCTTGTAAAGCTCACACAATTTCTTAGAGAAATTCAAATCCAAAATGACATCGGATTTGAGATAGAACTGGGAGTGGGCATTCTTTTTAAGCCTCATCAGGCTCATGATTTCCTCAACATGCTGCAGAAAAGGAAAAAAAGGAAAAAGAAAACAGATAAAGAACAGGCAGAACATGTCAACATCAGGGGAAATGTTTAAACACCAGACATAATGTTTAAACATATTATGATATGTTGCAACATCGTATAGATGTTTAACATTATATAAACATATATGCGTAATGTTTAAACATTAACTAATATGTTTACACATTCTGTATTATGTTTAAACATATCATAAGTTATTTGTGATGTTTAAACACTGCTTGTTATGTTTGCACATCCCAATCCATGTTTAAATATATGATCTAATATATGCACTAAGAAAAAAGAATTAGGGTGAATTGCGTGTACCTTTTCCTTCAAACTACTTTCCATTCTAATGATTTCTTCCAGATCCTTGTAATTGTATTCATGCCCAAGAAAAAGTGGACTTTTTCATTTTTCTTCTCTGCCAAGAAGGCATCCAATGCATCTTTGCTCTTCTTATCCACAGGCTTGTAAATATCAATCTTCCCCCTCACTGTCTTCTTCTTCCCCTTTCTTCCTGAAGCAGTAAATGGGGATTTCAGAACTCTACTAGGGAAGATGCTTCTCAAACCTATTCTCTTGGGCACCTGTGTTTTCATCATTTCCTTCAACTGCTCTAACATAGTCTCAATCCCACCAACCTTCAACAACAATTTATCAGTGTCCTCCTTGCACTTTAAGCATTTGCAAGTGCACTCTCCAGTCGACGTACCCACAACTGCTTCTTCTCTCCTCACAACTCCTCCTCTAGTACTGCCACCATCTTCTTTTCTTCTAGCAGGTCCTCTACTGCTTCCATCTTCTTCTCTTCCAATAACTCCTCCTCTACCCTCATCCTTCCTTCTAGCATATCCAAAAAGATCCCCAGCAATTCCAGTGTACTCTCTTCCACTTACTCCAAAAAGATCAGCACCCTTGCCCCCATTGTATCCCGTCAACATTGCACCACGACTTAGCACAACATGTTCTAGAGGGGTGTTAGGAACAACAGCTTGTTTCCTCAACATTGTCACCCCATCCATCAAGCCATCAATCACCACGTCCTCTACATCCTCAAATGGCACAAAGTCATGGAGCACATCCCTCAACTCTTTGGGTGTGGGTACGAGGTAAGGGTGCACCTCCTGCAATAAAATAACCACAAATGTTAAAACTACTGTTTAAGGATTTATGGTAACATTTAAACATCAGTACCAGTGTTTAAACATCACGACTAATGTTTAAACATTTCGTGTAATGTTTAAACATCACTAATAATGTTTAAGCATTTATTGTAACATTTAAACATCAGTACCAGTGTTTAAACATCACGACTAATGTTTAAACATTTCGTGTAATGTTTAAACATCACTACTAATGTTTAAGCATTTATTGTAACATTTAAACATCAGTACAAGTGTTTAAACATTTAGTATAATGTTTAAATATTTTGTGTAATGTTTAAACATCACTACTAATGTTTACACAAATAATGTAGTGTTGAATGTGAAAGAACTGGGGAGTAAAAGAAATCCTACCTGGATGTCAACATGCTGGAACACTGCATCTGGGTCCTTTTCTACCTTATCCCCCAACCAACGTTTCATCCGTGGTATTGTCTTCTCCTTAGGGTATTCCCTTAGCCTAAGTGCCGGAATAACCTTTAACACCCATGCCATGAAAGCCCATGGAAATCCATACAGTGTGTAGCTATTCTCAGGAGCCTTCCAGCTTGTAAA
The DNA here is from genome assembly GCA_029990575.1 of Petunia axillaris subsp. axillaris. Lineage (NCBI taxonomy): Eukaryota > Viridiplantae > Streptophyta > Magnoliopsida > Solanales > Solanaceae > Petunia > Petunia axillaris. The sequence continues at coordinate 34,496,566 of JARKNS010000007.1, forward strand.
ATCTTTCAGGATGTAAAACACAGTCAAGTCGAAGCTTTTTCTTCCCCATGGGTACTTGTAAAAGTATTCAGGGGTGCTCGCGAGACAAACTACCCATTCCTCAATACCACTGTTAGTGTCCTTTGAACACAACACTTGGTGCTCGAACCAACACAAACATAAACTAAACCTTTTGTCATCATCCTTCACCAGGTCTTCACTCTCTATCAGTTCCAGAATATAATCACTACTTGCAGCCTTCTTCCCCTTCCTTGAAACCAAATCCCACAAATCTTTCCCCTTGCTACGGGCTTCATCCATGAAATCATCAGGGGAAGGTAGGGCACAACTCAATCTTGTCATCAAGGCAAACTCCTGCATCCCAAAACGAAGAGGCAGTTCATGGAATTTAAACCACGCCTCAAACTTCTTCTGACAAATAACCCAGCGAAGTAAAATGTTGTGAACCAGCTTTGGAGCAAACACACACTTGGGCAAATCGATTAGGTGCCCAAAACAGCTTTCCATGAATCTTTCCATTAGATTAAAATGAGGTAAAGCTTTACGAAATTTATCCAACTTCGAGTGCAGTGATGATCTGACCGTCACCTTCTTTGTTGCGAACACATTATTATACTCCATCCACGTCTTCATTTGACTCAAATCAGGCAGGTCAGTCTTTATGCATGGGGTAACCTCATCAGCCAACTCCACCTGAAATTGATACAAGAAAAACAATCATTACACAGTCACATTTCTAATGAAGAAAACATTTTCATGGGTTAAACATTGTTAAGATGTTTAAACATCACCCAACATGTTTCAAACATCTTATAATATGTTTGGAACATAATCTATAATGTTTGAAATAAATCCAAACATCATTTATTATGTTTGAAACATAATATAAAATGTTTGAAACATTCGGAGTGATGTTTGAACATATTCGTATATGTTTGAAACATCATACAAGATGTGTAAACATAAGCTTCGATGTTACCTCCTATTCTATTGCCTCTACAAATTGATCCTCTGCTGTTGCTTGTGTTGTTGCTTCTGTTGTTTCTTCTGTTGTTGCAGGCAAATCATGAACAGCTTTTGTTCTTCCTTCCCTTGCCTCACTAACTCTAACTTGAGGCATAGCACTACCCCTACTTTCTCCCCTTTGTTCATTACTTGGCTCTGCTGCTTCTGCATCCTCTGTACCTTCTTCACTACTTCTTGATCTTTGTTGTTCCTCTTCGTGTTGATTTTTGCTAAGATCCCGACTAGCTTGACTAGCACGACTAGCACGACTAGTGTTTGGGCTCTCGAAAGGGACCTGTAAAAGATCCGGTACTGCCCTGCTTCTTTGTCTTTTTGCACGAGGAGATTCACTTTCAGATTCCAAGGGAATTTGCCTATCTGTGGCTTTGGCTGTGGTCTTCTGGACCTTCTTAGCAGCAGCAGCCGTAGCCTTTACCAGTTGTCTTTTTTTGGGGAGCATGTTGCCTATATACACAAATAACAAATAAGTTTCTTTACACGTATTTCCCATATTTATAAGAACAAAATATGGTTCAAAAAACTTGAGGCCCATTTCCTATTCAACATATACAACTATCATGATTGTGTACATTAGGCTTGTTATTACCACTCTTCACAAGTTTTAAGAATATTCTAAATGCCTTATCCATATGTGTTACTGAAAAATGCAGTTCAAACATCATGAGTAATGTTTAAACATCATGCTTAATGTTTGTATTCTACAGGGGATGATGTTTAAACATCTCTATTGATGTTTAAATCATCTCCGGCTAAACATCCGGTGATATGGCCAAACACAACACAGATGTTTCAAACATCTTATGGGATGTTTGAAACAAACGGATTTTGTTTAACAATATCACCGGCAACTACACAAAAAATTCAGTCAAAACTTCATCATTTCCTCGTCCCAAAACCGACCCAGACAGAATCATAAACAAACATAACTTTTAAAACAAAATTCTACTGCTTTTTTGTTAACAACAAAAATCGATCAAAAAATTGGTAAAATCATGAAAACAAATGAAGAAAACTACAATGTTGGTGTCGGAAAAGACTTACAATAGAGATTCGGTGACAATCGATGAGTTTTGACAGTCCGATTTTGAGAAAAAAAAAAGCCGGGTCGAAAACGGGTTGGAAACGGGTCGCTTTTGAAGAGAGTGATGTTTGGGATTCTTTGGGAAATGTTTGGGGATGTTTGGGTTTTTGGTTTTTTGAAAAATCAGAAGTTGGGGTAAAGGGTAGGTAGTGGAATAGTGGGTAAGTTTGTATGTTTTGGGGTGTTTTAATTTTGCCCCACAATTTTTAAAAGAGTCTAATCACCCCCCCCCCCCCCCACTTACACTTAATCACCCATTTGAGAGAAAAGAAAAGCAAAAATAAAACAAAGGACCCTTTTTTTCATTCCACACTTGAGATGACCTTTTTGTGTCATTTTCTCTAATATCCTTCCACTTTATGCTTCTTTCCCGTCATCTTCTCCAAAATTCCACCCGTTTCTCCTTCAATTTGTTAGAGCAAACTCACCTCAAATTTATGTTGGGGTTTTTGGAATAAATAGAGTGTGAATGGGAAATGGGTGGGAAGGTCAAAAGGTTCCTTTTTGTAAGGAAATGCACATTCTCCCATATTGATAGAGGAAAAGACTTTTGTTGGGTTTAAATACAAAATCACTTCTCTTAGCTCTTAAAAGGGTTGAGAAGAAGGGAAGCCTCGCGCCGTCGTCGTCGCTCACTCGTCTCGGCTTCGGCTTCGGATTTCGGATTTTGGTTTTCGGTTTTCGGTTTTCGGTCAATTGATATGATTGATTGACTTAATTTTTTATTTCTGGACCAACAAAACTAAAAATATTATTTAATTAATAATTTATTATTAATATTTAATATTTAATCTGTTTGTGTAACAGAAATCTGAATGGATTAATCTGATTAATCCAGAGTAATTGTTCCTCCACGTTCTCCCACTCTCCCACATTTTCTCATTAGTGGACAATTCATTACTGACATTTAGTGAATTCAGCCATTAGTGGCAATGAATTCAGGTGCCATTAGTGGCAGTGTTAGTGGCTATTAGTGGTGACTCTTCCTTCCATTTCCCATGGCTATATAAACTGGTCAGTCTTCAACATTTGAACACACACTGAAACACAGAAATACAACACTTCTTACTGCATTCCCTCTCCTTTCTGCATACTAAGTAAGTCTTAGTAAGTCGTGTGATTTGCTCCGTTTCTTTGAGTTCGCAGTATTCTACTGTTTGAAGTGCCGCTACAGTAGAACTGTTATCCCCTTCCATCCTGGGAGAAATTAAACCGTGAACCTTGGGCAACTGTGAGGGGGTTAGATTTTTTAAGGAGACACAAGTAAATTGTGGGCTCGGGATCGTCCCATAACAAACTGATAATATCCTTCTGTTTTTCTGTCTTTTCTGATTTATTTGGTTGCAGGAATAACAAGCTTAAGAAATCTACTGTTATTTATTTTCTGCACTTAAATAAATACTGGTTAAGGAGACTAAAACCTTTGTGGTTTTCTACTCATATATAATATATTAATCTGCTGTGGAGACTAAAACCTTCGTGGTTTTTCTCCTCCTAATTACTGTGAAATAATCTGTTTGTGGGGACTAAAAGCCTTCGTGGTTTTTTCTACTCCTATTGTTTAAACAGTTTATTAATATTATTTCTGCTTGTGTCACTTGACAGAGATGACTAATGGAGCTGAACAAACTGTCCCTGCTGTGAATACGAATGATACCGCAGTTTCTGGTGCTGCTGGGCCTAGCCGTGCTGCTGCAACGATTATGCCACCTGCAGAAAAGCCGGGGAAGTTTACTGGTGTGGATTTTAAAAGGTGGCAGCAAAAGATGTTCTTTTATCTGACCACCTTAAGCCTGCAAAGGTTTATCAAGGAGGATGCTCCAGTCCTGACTGATGAAACACTTGAAAACGAACGCTTCCTTGTGATTGAGCTTGGAAGCATTCTGACTTCCTATGCAAGAATTACATTCTAAGTGGCTTGGAAGATGACCTGTACAACGTTTACAGTAATGTTGAAACGTCTAAGAAACTGTGGGATGTTCTAGAAAAGAAATATAAGACTGAAGACGCTGGACTGAAGAAATTTGGGAAATTTGTGGCTGCCAAATTTCTGGATTATAAAATGGTGGATAACAAATTTGTTGTGTCCCAAGTCCAAGAATTTCAAGTCCTTATCCATGATCTCCTTGCTGAAGGTTTGATATTGATTAATACTTCTGTTAAGAGTATTATTTATATTGTTGCTAACAAACTGCTCTTTGAAGGTTTGAAGATTAATGAAGCATTTCAAGTTGCAACCATGATTGAAAAGTTACCTCCATCATGGAATGACTTTAAAAATTACTTGAAACACAAGCGCAAGGAGATGACCCTTGAAGATTTGGTTGTACGCTTGAGGATTGAAGAGGACAACAAATCTGCTGCAAAGAAGGCTCGTGGAAGTGCTGCAATAGCGGGAGCAAATATTGTTGAGCACACTCCAAATCAAAATAAGAGAAAGAAGCCTTCTGGAGGGAAGACCAACCCCAGCAAGAAAAAGTTCAAGGGAAATTGCTACAACTGTGGCAAGAGTGGACATAAGTCCGCAGACTGTCGTGCTGCAAAGAAGGACAGGAAAAAGGAAAAAGGTCAAGCAAACATGGTTGAAGAGACAAAATTGGCCCAAGGAGTGCAGGACATTGATTTATGTGCTATGATTTCTGAATGCAACTTAGTTGGAAATCCTAAGGAATAGTGGATTGATTCAGGAGCCACCCACCATGTTTGTGCTGTGAAGGAAGCCTTTGCTTCATATGTTCCCGCTGGACCTGATGAGGCGCTCTCTATGGGCAATTCTGCAACGGCCAAAACTGAAGGATATGGGAAGATATTCCTCAAGATGACGTCTGGCAAGGTTGTGACTCTGACCAATGTTCTTCACGTTCCTGAAATAAGGAAGAACTTGGTGTCTACTGCACTTTTTGTAAAAAACGGGTTTAAGTGTGTGTTTGTTTCTGACAAAGTTGTAATAACTAAGAATGAGCTGTGTGTAGGAAAAGGTTACCTGACTGAGGGCCTTTTCAAACTCAATGTAATGGTCGTTGACACTATGAATAAAATTGCAGCTTCTTCTTACTTACTTGAGTCAAATAATTTATGGCATTCTCGTTTGGGACATGTCAATTATAAAACCTTGCGAAAAATGATCAATTTGGAAGTATTGCCTAAATTTGATTGCGCTAAGTCAAAATGTCAAATATGTGTTGAGTCTAAATATGCTAAACACCCTTACAAGTCAATTGAAAGGGATTCTGAACCATTAGACTTAATTCATACAGATATTTGTGACATGAAGTCAATACCATCTCGCGGTGGAAAGAAGTATTTCATAACTTTTATTGACGATAGCACTCGTTACTGCTATGTTTATTTACTTAGTAGTAAAGATGAGGCAATTGACGCATTCAAGCAATACAAAAATGAAGTTGAAACGCAACTTAATAAAAAGATCAAAATGATAAGAAGTGATAGGGGTGGAGAATATGAATCTCCTTTTGAACAAATATGTTTGGAATATGGCATTATTCATCAAACAACTGCCCCTTACACGCCTCAATCCAATGGGATTGCGGAAAGGAAAAATCGGACATTAAAGGAGATGATGAATGCCTTGTTAATCAGTTCGGGTCTACCCCAGAACTTGTGGGGGGAAGCTATATTCACGGCTAATCAAATACTCAATCGAGTTCCCCATAGCAAAACACTTTCCATTCCATATGAAAAGTGGAAAGGAAGGAAGCCCAACTTGAATTACTTCAAAGTGTGGGGGTGTTTGGCAAAAGTGCAAGTCCCAAAACCCAAAAGGGTTAAGATTGGACCGAAAACAGTTGATTGTGTTTTCATTGGGTATGCTATAAACAGTAAAGCATATCGGTTTTTGGTTCATAAATCAGAAAATCCCGACATTCATGTTAATACGGTGATGGAATCAGATAGTGCTGAGTTCTTTGAAATTATATATCCGTATAAGAAGAAATGTGAGTCAGTTGGTGAAAGATCCAAACGACCTCGGGAAGGAACCAAAGGAAATTCACCAAATGAGGAAGAACCAAGACAAAGCAAGCGTCAAAGAACTTCTACTTAGTTTGGAGATGACTTTGTCACTTTCCTGTTGGAAAATGAGCCTCGGACGTTTAAAGAAGCAATGTCTTCTTCAGACTCTCCATTTTGGAAAGAAGCAGTCAATAGTGAAATAGAATCTACTTTGAGCAACCATACTTGGGAGTTGGTTGATCTTTCTCCTGGAAACAAACCATTAGGTTCTAAGTGGATTTTCAAAAGGAAAATGAAAGCTGATGGCACTATTGACAAGTACAAGGCAAGGCTTGTTGTTAAAGGCTATAGACAACAAGAAGGTCTTGACTACTTTGACACATACTCGCCGGTAACCAGAATTACATCCATACGTATGTTAATAGCGTTAGCCGCCGTGTATGGTCTGGAAATCCATCAAATGGACGTTAAGACAGCGTTCTTAAACGGGGATCTGGAGGAAGAAATTTACATGGAACAACCTGAAGGGTTCGTGGTTCCAGGTAAAGAAAAGATGGTGTGTAAACTTGTTAAGTCACTTTATGGACTGAAACAAGCACCTAAACAATGGCATGCGAAATTTGATCATACAATGTTGTCAAATGGCTTTAAAATTAACGAGTGTGACAAATGTGTCTACATTAAGAACACTCCTAATTTTATAGTCATTGTTTGCTTATATGTGGACGACATGTTGATAATGAGCAATAACATTGCCAATATAAATGCTACGAAACGCATGTTGACTAGCAAATTTGATATGAAAGACTTAGGAGTTGCGGACTTAATTCTGGGTGTTAAGATCCATAAAACTCCTCAAGGTCTGGCGTTGTCTCAAACTCACTACATCAATAGTGTTCTTGAAAAATTTAAATATTTGGATTAAAATTTCAAAGACTCCTATTGATGTAAACCTTGCTCTAAAGAAGAACAAAGGTCAAAGCACGTCGCAACCAGATATAGCTTGTGCTATAAGTAAACTAAGTCGATACACGAGTAATCCCAATCAGACGCATTGGATGGCAATGAAACGTGTTTTGGGGTATTTAAAATACACTCAAGACTTTGCATTGCATTATAACAAGTATCCTGCAGTCATTGAAGGATATTGTGATGCCAATTGGATCACCGGCACAACTGATTCTAAGTCCACAAGTGGATATATTTTCGCACTTGGTGGAGGAGCGGTGTCTTGGAAATCATCCAAGCAAACATGTATTGCCCGCTCTACTATGGAAGCTGAATTCATAGCCTTAGATAAAGCCGGTGAAGAAGCTGAATGGCTTCGGAACTTTTTGGAAGACATTCCGTTTTGGCCTAAGCCGTTGACACCGATTTGTATACATTGTGATAGTCAATCGGCTATAGGAAGAGCGAAGAATGTCATGTATAACGGTAAGAATCGTCACATACGACGAAGGCATAAAACCGTTAGGGACCTACTCTCTAGGGGAATTATCACCATTGACTACGTGAAGTCAAGGGATAATGTGGCGGATCCGCTTACAAAAGGCCTAACTAGAGAGGCGGTTGAGTGTTCATCAAAGGGAATGGGACTATGGCCAAGGACAAGTCATCACGGCGGTAACTCTACCTAGGAGACTGGAGATCCCAAGAACTAGGTTCAAGGAGAATACAAAATTGTGTTTGACGGTCCAACATTGTCAGTTAATGTTTGGTCCATTCTCACAATTAGACAATGTTCAAGTACCAAGGGTAAAATGCTAGAGGCATTTTTTAATGATTGTCTAAGTTTGATATTTTAATTATCAAACAGTGTACATCTATAGGATTACACGTTTAGAAATCACCTATGTAAGTGTGAAGTGGAAGCCGCTTCAAGGAGAATTCGGTATGGCAAGTTCTCTAAGTACTTATGAAACCAGGCGGTGTTCATGGCTGAAAAGAACACAACAGTGAGAACCAAAGACGGTTAAGGGTTAGTTGTGTGACTTACGTTGTCTAGGTATACACCAAAGCTCAACGGTTCAAAGATATCAAATCTACCGATTGACCGAGTATATCCGATGTATGTTCACTACGGAAAGTTCAAAGGGAAACCTACTTATCCCGATGCAACTAATTCTTTCTTGCAAATCACACAAGTCTGTCATGCATATTTCCAATATAGCCATTCCCCATTCATGTGGGGGATTGTTGGGGTTTTTGGAATAAATAGAGTGTGAATGGGAAATGGGTGTGAAGGTGAAAAGGTTCCTTTTTGTAAGGAAATGCACATTCTCCCATATTGATAGAGGAAAAGACTTTTGTTGGGTTTAAATACAAAATCACTTCTCTTAGCTCTTAAAAGGGTTGAGAAGAAGGGAAGCCTCGCGCCGTCGTCGTCGCTCACTCGTCTCGGCTTCGGCTTCGGATTTCGGATTTTGGTTTTCGGTTTTCGGTTTTCGGTCAATTGATATGATTGATTGACTTAATTTTTTATTTCTGGACCAACAAAACTAAAAATATTATTTAATTAATAATTTATTATTAATATTTAATATTTAATCTGTTTGTGTAACAGAAATCTGAATGGATTAATCTGATTAATCCAGAGTAATTGTTCCTCCACGTTCTCCCACTCTCCCACGTTTTTTCATTAGTGGACAATTCATTACTGACATTTAGTGAATTCAGCCATTAGTGGCAATGAATTCAGGTGCCATTAGTGGCAGTGTTAGTGGCTATTAGTGGTGACTCTTCCTTCCATTTCCCATGGCTATATAAACTGGTCAGTCTTCAACATTTGAACACACACTGAAACACAGAAATACAACACTTCTTACTGCATTCCCTCTCCTTTCTGCATACTAAGTAAGTCTTAGTAAGTCGTGTGATTTGCTCCCTTTCTTTGAGTTCGCAGTGTTCTACTGTTTGAAGTGCCGCTACAGTAGAACTGTTATCCCGTTCCATCCTGGGAGAAATTAACCCGTGAACCTTGGGCAACTGTGAGGGGGTTAGATTTCTTAAGGAGACACAAGTAAATTGTGGGTTCGGGATCGTCCCATAACAAACTGATAATATCCTTCTGCTTTTCTGTCTTTTCTGATTTATTTGGTTGCAGGAATAACAATTTAACAATAAACACACTAAAGATACAAACACAGTAACACACCACAATTTATTAAAAGTAAAAGAAGATAAATTCGGAACAGATTGAGTCCATATCAAATTTATCACAACAAAAAAATGAAGAAAGCAAGAAAAGCTACACGCAGTTCAAATTCATCAACAAAAATAAGGTTCTCTTCTCGTGTCTCCTCTATGGCTACTGCAAATTGATGAAAAAAAAATTCTTGATTTTCGCTTGCATGAGAAAGCGTCTAGAATTTTTGGCGATGGAGGTTTGAGATTTTAGTAAATCAATTGATAATGAAGTTTTATTCGGATCGACCGAAAAAAACCAGCGAATTGGCTAAACTTTCTATTTTCTTTTCTTTCTTTCTCGGTGTGTTCTAATGTACATAACCAGAGTTTTTGCTTTATGGTCACTTGGTCAATGACACCTACAACAAAGCCATCTGATTTTTTTTTCCTTGAAAAAACCTACGAAGTTAATTACCCATAAATCTCATATTTTTATTATGACTATTTTGGTGGTACACGTTATTGATTCAAATGTGATTCTTCTCCTAATGGTGAGTTAATTCACCAAGTTGCTGAAGCTTTTGAGAAACATTTAAACAACAACGAATAGAGGTTGAAGATGACTTTGTTGATGCCAAAGCCTGAGGTGCAGAGGGCGTGGAGGAGGTGGATGTGGTCATTGAGTGACGAAAGGATAGGGGTGAAAGTGGTGGGGCTGGGATTTATTTATTTAAAGCTGAAAATTAATTTGAATTTTAGATTTTAGTTTGGTAGATGGATTCATTTAAGTAAAGGGGATGGATCGGTATCAGGTCAAATTTGGATTGGGTATAAACGAAATTGGATAAATTTTAATGGGAAGTTTACATAAATATCCGCTCATCAACAAATATTTACTTTTAGTTGTCCATAACTTTTTCTGTCCAAAAACTTAATACATAAATATATATTCAAAATATTTAAAATATATTAAATATATATCCGAAATATATATTAAATATCTATTAAATATATATATCCAAAATACATAATATTAAATATATATCCAAAATATTTAATATATATCTATGGTTATGGAAAGAAAGAAACAACAAAAGATGGACAAAAATAGTAATTATTCTTTCCCAACGGTTATGTGGCGTAATTTTTCCAATTTTTTTTAATTGGGGATGGGTTGGATGTCTTCTGGCGTGCCACGTGTCCCTCCGTCAAAATTAGGGGTATATGTGATTGATAGTATCACGGTAGGGGCTTGAGAGACCAAATTGTATAATGAAGGGTAAACTGAAACTATAAAAAATAGTAGAGGGGCAATTTTGACCCTTTTCCGCTCAAGTGAAGGTCAGTTCTATTAATCAAAACTGAAAGGTGGTTTAATCCCCAAAGAAAGTTAATTTCTCAATCATAGTTAAAAGCAGGAACAATTATGCAAAATATAGGCAAAAACATGTCAGTGTTGATATACGTAGTTTAGTACAATTGCATAAACAATCTTAAATGATAATTATGTTTAACAAACAACCACAAATTATAAAGTTAAATTAAACCAACAACATTGTCATCGCAAATTAACGTTTAAGTGAAAAACAATGAGGAAATATATAATTTAAAAAATGTGCTCACTAAAGGATGGTATTGTGACACTATTGGTCACATACCTTTAACTTCGATGGCAATTTTAATGTGAGGTCGCGTTTAAAATAATTTGGTTTACAGTAAAGGGAATGCATTTAAAATATATATATATATATATATATATATATATATATATATATATATATATATATATATATATATATATATATATATATATATATATATATATATATATATATATATATATATATATTATATAAAGTTATATCTAATTAAATACACAACGTGTTGAGCAAATATTGATGTAATGATATATATAAATTAAGTAGGAGATAGACATCAATTTAAAAAATATTACTATATAATTTAATAAGCAAATAATGGTAGATACTTATATATATAAATTAAGGTATGACATTTAAAAAATATTAATGTAATGTAATAAATAGAATCAAAAAACTAAGTTATAAGCTTAATAAAGAAAATAGTTTAGTGGGCGAAGTGCACCAAAGGCCACTTTTGGCAGTGGTCTTTGGTTTGAGGAAACTTTTTTTATTGGTTTTATAGGAAAGGCCACTTTTTGGAACTTCAATTCTTTTGGGTTGAACTTCACACAAGTTCAGCCCACAAGGATTGAAGTTAAACTTCAGCCCACCACAAGGATTGAAGTTCAACTTCAGCCCATAAGGGTTGAAGTTTACACATCTATACCTAAAAGTTCAGCCCTTACAGATTGAAGTTGAAACTTCATAATTTAGGCATGAAGTTCAACCCACAAGGTTTGAACTTCAGCCCACAAAGATTGAAGTTCCAAAAAGTGGTCTCTCATGTAAGACCAATAAAAAAAAGTGGCTTCAAACTAAATACCTATGACAAAAGTGGCCTAAGGGTGAAAATTTACTAGTATAGTATTTTAGGACTTGACCTCCAAAGCCTAAAATTCCACACAAATTATCAATTAACTTGAAGAAGTTTACAAAAACAAGCGCATAATCCTTTTAGAAAATGTTTGAATTTACAGATTGCAAAAGCAACCATATTTTAAAGTACTTGCAGATTTTAAACTTTGTAAAACTAGGCCAATTTTAAAAATAAACCACACTTTTAGCCTTTATAAATAAACTGTAGACCTGCTACGTTTTGCTATCAAAAAATTTCATGCAGTGCCCTCCATAAGCACTGGTCTTACCAATTTTCCACCACTTTCAAATATTTTAAGTAAATGACCTCTACATCATCCCTCACTATGCGAAAGGACTATTTTGCCCCTGCCTAAACCCAATTCACATGGAACAGTCTCCTTCTCTCTTTCCTCCTTCCTTTCCTTCTCTCCTTCCTCCTTCATTTCCTTCTTTCTTCTTTGAGTCCTAGAGAGATTTAAAAAATCTGTAAAAATTTTATTTATTTTATTATTTTTCTTTATTGGTGTTATAATATAATTTTTATTTTGCCTAATCTTTTATTTGTATTTATTTTTTTTTGTATTTTTTTTTTTGGTAATTTATTATCTGTACACTTATTTGTAAGTTTTTTTCATTTTGATTGATGATCGTTGAATTAAATTTGACGTTCCTGTGAATTTTTGTTTTACTTCTTATGCTTGATTAAGATGATTTCAAGGTTCTTATTGACAGTAGCAATTAGATATTATTGTTGCTCATTGCACATAGCTTAAAGTCTTGGATATTGCCATTAATGCAGAGACTTTCTCTGTAAGTAGCCTCTATTGCACAGAGATTAAAGTTTTGGCTATTGCCAAGACTTGAAGAGACTTTCTCTGCAAGTTGTCGATAGCATAGATCTTAAAGTCTTGGCTATTGCCAATACTTGCAGAGACTTTGTCTGCAGGTTGCCTATTGCACCAGATCATAAAGTATTGGCAAGTGCCAATACTTTCATAGACGTCCCTTATAAGTTTCCTCCTTCCACCCGACCTTAAAGTGTTGGCTATTGCCAAAGGTTGCAGAGAATTTGGTAACATCACTTGGATGGTGTTACCATTGATAAAAGAAGTTGATTTCTTGATTTGTCCAGTGATAAGTTGACCTTTAATGACGATGTTCGTAACTTTCATTCAATCTTTTTTTTATTTTTCTTGTGTTAGATTCCACTTTGATTTCCTAGTTAAGGCGCTCATTGCACCAGAGCTTGAACTCTTGTCAATAGCCAAGACTTAAAGAGACTTTCTTTATAAATTACCCACTGCAACAAGGCTTGAAGTCTTGAAAATTTCCAAGAAGCATGTGTAAGGTGCCCATTGCAGCAGAGCTTGAACTCTTGGCAATAGCCAATACTTGTAGAGACTTTCTCTGCAAATTGGGCACTACAACAGGGCTTGAAGTCTTGGAAATTGCTAGGAAGTCTTTGTAAGGTGCCCATTGCACAAGAGCTTAAACTCTTGGCCATAGCCAAGATTTGCAGAGACTTTCTTTTGTAAGTTGGCCACTACAATAAAGCTTGAAGTCTTGGCAATTGTCAGGGAAGTCTGTGTAAGGTTCCATTGCACCAGAGCTTAAACTCTTTGCATAGCCAAGACTTGCAGAGACAGGTTATCCAATGCAACAGGGCTTAAAGTTTTCGCAATTATTAAGAAGTCTGTGTAAGATACTTATTTTCATAGATTCTCTACAAGGTTATCCAAATGAATGTAAGAGATTAGGAATTTGAAGGAATCTAACATTGAATCTTCGTTTCAATGGAAGAATCTGTAAAAGTTTTAGGTTTTTAGGGTTTAGAGATTGTTTGAATGGAGAAAAGGAATGGGAGGATAGTGTGGGTCTTTTTATTAGTTGTGAGGAGTATTTTCGTCCGGAATAAGTTTCATTAAACTAATAGAGAACAGTTTTGTTAAACCACTGTTATTGAGGGTATCTTGGCAAACCATTGCTTCCCGAATCATATTTTTGCAATTTAGCCTTTTGCTACTGTTTCAGACTTAAAAATTTGTGCAAACGGTCTAATTTTCAACATGTCTTACATCTTCAGCACTCAATATATAAAACATAAAGAATAGGGTTAGAAATAGCCCTAGTTTAGCCAGCGGGCTGCTTATAGCAGCGTGCAACACCTGTCCTAATATCTAACTTGTACCTCATGGTACTTATACAAACATGTAGATCCTAACAAATATATTTTTCATGGATTTAACTCTAGTCACATGATAAATTGCAAAAGAAAGAAGGCACGAAGATAAGAGATAAGGACCTTTGTCCCATGGTGCTTTTACAAGCTCTTTGTCCACGTCATTTTACATGGACCATCACAGTCCTCTAAATAGCCAAGAACCTGCACTAAACGTTAATGTGCTTTGGCTTATAGCCATCATGTTATGATTAAAAACCTTGTGAAAGACAGTGAGCAAGAAAGTTGAGAAAGTCCACCAAAGTAAATATGAGTTGTAGAACAGTAGCTTTGGCAGATCAATACACTAAGAGAAAAGGGAGGAAGGAACCACATTTTATTTGTGTGTTTCCCAACAGAAGGAGGAGCAAAAGACAGTGAATGCATGTGTCCTTTTAGTTGAAAAGACAAGTACTATTTATAGTATGAAAAATAATGTATTAGACTAACCATATAAGGAAAAGTAATGTTTAGTTTTAAGACTAAAAGAAAGAGGAATAATTATCTTTTAAATATGGAAAATATACAATTTGGTAAAAATTCTTGTGGGAAAGGTAATTTTTTACCGTTAAAAGTAGTTTAGAAAAAAACAAGTATAGTAAAAGTAGTATTTTTTTTTTTTATCATACAATAGTATGTGCAAAACTTTTGTGTGAACAAAAGAGCGAGAAAAAATAGCGTACTTATTATTTTCCAAAGAGTGATTCTAATCAAACTAGGCAAGTGTAAACAACTTAGGTACATAGACAGAGAAAAGTGTACCTGACTCTCTAGCTACTTCTTTATGTGGATTACATCTTAGAAGTCGGGGTAGTTGTACTCATGACCTAGAAAAAGACGCTTCTCCTTGTTTCTCTTCTTCATGTATGCATGAAATGTAGCCTCCTTAGCTAGATCAACTGGTCTATAAAGATCAACAGACAGCCTCTCTTGCTCATCAACATCTGCAACCCTTGGCCTGGTCCCCTAGCCCTTGTCGTCTTCGCTGACCTTGTCCTTTCTTGCCTTCTTCAATGATGCAACATATGGAGACATACTTTCTCTCGAAGGGTACACAGTCCTCTTCGGCCTTTCCTCAGCACACGTTTTTAGGAAATCCACAATTTCCTTCAATTCCTTCTACAACTTCATTTCACTTTCCTTTTCTTCCTTACCGCCTTCACACAATTTTCACCTGCTGCATCCATGACTTCTAGAGTTTCTCTCACCAGCCACACCTCCAGACATTTCAAACATGCTACGTCGACCACCACTAAATTAAACACTCTCTCTTACTCTCTCATCAACAAAGTCCACACTCATTCCAACAACATTATCTCCAACATCGCCTCTTCCATCACCACTTTGCTCTGGTACACTTCTTCTATCACTTTGTTTTGGAACAACACCCCTGTCACTAACCACTGCAGAATAATATACAACAACTGCTGCATCGCCAACTGCAACATCCCCCAGCTTCAAAGTTTGGGCACCTTCAAGTCTTGCCATCAATCCATCAATCAACTCATCCTCCTCATCAACAAACGTCACCAAATTTTTCATGAAACCCTTTCTCTTCTTCCTTGGAGTAGCCACAGGTAATGGGCTCACCATCCACAACCCATTCCAACCAAAAATTAAAATAAATAAATAAATAAATCAACCTGAGGAATAGAACATATGTGTACACTTATTATTTATGCGTACATATATAAGTTATGTGTACACATAGATAATATTTGTGAACATCAACATGTATGCGTAATATATTTTTATATTTTACTTGTGTGTACACATATATGTAATATGTGTACACATATACACTATGTGTAAACACCAAATGGACAATAACTAAAAAAATCACTAACCGGGTTATCAACACGGCAAAGGATATGATCACTTTCCCTCTCTTTCTTGGTAGGGATCGATCTTATCATTCTTGGTTTTGTGGGCTTTTCTTCAAATTTTGGGTGCCGAAGGGATGGAATGGCTTCATATGCCCATGCAATGAATGCCCATAGGAAGCCATAGAGGTTGAATCTTTTCATTCCTATAGATATTGGCTTGACTAGGCTCTGAATTGTCATCTCAAAGCTTCTTCTCCCCCAAGGATACTTGGCGAAGTATGTGGTGGGCCTAGAAGCTAAGCAGACAAATAAATGATCAACACTTATACGAAAATCCTTCGAACATAAGATTGAGTGCGCAAACCAAGCAAGGGAAATTCTATACATCATTCTCGCATCTAGGTCACCTTCACCAATCACTCTTAAGAGCTCACTTTCTGATACAACCTTTTTTTTTCCATTCTGCTTGGTTTACTTGTGCCACATTTGTTGCCCCTTTTTTTTCACCTCATCCAAATAATCATCACTTGGTTAATCATGGCAGGACAACCTGTCGTTAATGCAAATTCGTTTAGTCCAAATCGAGCAGGAAGTCCATTAAATTTGACCCATACCTCCTTTGTCTTGTTGCATGTTATAGTCCGGAATCGGAGCCTATGGACTAATTTTGGAGGAAAAATAGCTTTATCACTCAGACCCAGCAAGTGCCCAAACACTATACCTTTAAATTCATCCAACATATCCAGATTGGTCAAGGTATCTTGAAACTTCTTCACTTTCCCAGAAAGGGAGGATCTTTGTGTAATCTTGGTCAGTGTAAACTCTCCATGATCCGCCATAAAGGTCCTGAGATTCATATCTGGCTGGAAAGTCATAGTGCCCTCCTCAACCTGCAAATGATTAAGAGATATTGATTAGTTACATATTTTCAAACATATTTTATTTGTGTACACATAATTTATATGTGCACACATATAAAATATATATACACATATGTGTGCACATAAACACGTACTTTTTCTAGAGCTGCCTCTCCTGATTTTGCAGCATCAACTTCTTCAACGGTCTCCGTTTCCTCATCATCATCCCAGCATCATCAACTTTATCTTTATCCTTAGCCTCCTAAGCATTGTCAACTTTATCCAACTCCTCCTCAAATTATCATCATCCTATACCATTCTCTTCAGCAACATCCTCTGTTTACTATTAGCAGCACATTTTTCTTGTGTTTCTTGTTCTCCACCAACACCTTCTGTTTCTTCTTGTTCTCAACCAACACCTTCTCCTCCTTCTTTTTCTCCACCAACACCTTCGCCTCCTTCTTATTGTACTCCACTAGCACTAGCAACCACTTGTCGTCCTTTTTCTTCTTTTCCATCACTTCTACTAGCAACACCTTGTCGTCCTCCTTCTTTTGCTCCATCCCTTCCACTAGCAGCACCTTCTTCTCTTTCTCTATCACTCCCACTAACAGCTTTATTTCTACCCTCACTAATAACTTTTTCTATTCCCTCGCTGACAGCTTGTTTCGTACCCTCACCAGTCTCTTTTTTTCCATCAGCATCTTCTTTATCACGAGTCTCTCTTTCATCTTCTCTCTCCATATCTGTGGCAGAAATTACATTCCCTCTAGACCCACCATCACGTGTATTTTTCTCTCCCTTATTGCATTCTACATCGATGTCCTTATTTTCCACTACATGAGTTGTAGAGCCCTCAATTTTTGATCCACTATCTATGAGTGCATCTTGTTGATCAACTTCTTCAAGGATTTTATTAACATCTACAAGTGCACACATATCTATGCTGGCTTGGCTCTCTGATTGGACCTCATTTGATCGTGCTCTACTGCTAGCAGTTCTAGTTCTTTTGCTAACCTGTTCAGACGTCTCGCTTCTTCCATCAGTCTTCCTTTTGCCACACCTATTACTGTTACCACTAGGATCCCCACGACATGTGCTAACCGTTATATCTACATAGCAAATAAAAAGAATAACATAGAAAGATTAAATGACAAAACTTCCAACCGAATTACATCTGGGCAGGTGCAGACACATCAAGAATATGTGCATATATATTGTTATATGTGTGCACATATTCTTGATGTGTACACACATCAGAATATGTGTACACATCAAGAATATGTGTAAAAATAATAGTGCCATTTTTGAACTTTATGTACACATATCAAGAATATGTGTAAAACTAATAGTGTATTTTTTTAACTTCTTTTGCTGTGTACACACATCAACAATATGAATAAACATATTGTTATATGTGTACTTTTATTTACACATCTGCAAAAATGTGTACACATTTGCAAATATGTGTGCACATCATTATAAATGTTTACACATAATTTTTTTTGTGAGTACCGAATAAACGATATAAATCCATTTATTCTGGGTTGTATGTCCAATAATCCATAAACAAACCCAGAAAACGAACTCAAATCAGAAAAATGAAACAAGGTTTTTCAAACGAATCATATTGTTTGTTTTACTTTAAAAAGTTTGAAAAAGTACGTGTTTTACTTGATGATCAGAAATATGCAAGAATCGATTAAGTTCCATAACAAATTTTGACGGAATCAGAGAAAACAAGGAAGAAATTCGATGATGAACAGTAGTTGTTTTTGAATATGGTTGTGTACTTGAGAAGGTAAGAAGAAATGGGGAAATGGGTCTGTCAGTGGAGAGAGAGGGAGTATATATATATTTGCCTACTTTTCGATTTTTGCCTCAGGTTTTAATATTTACAAACAGGTTCCTCCCCCTCTTAATTACATGATTAATGACGCCTACATAATAAAAGAAAAGGGAAAAGAAATGCTTGTCCCCTTTTCTTTTTTTGAAACTTAAATAGTCCCTATGCCTATTTTTTTTTTTTACAAGAGTATGAGGGTGTGAGTGTAAATATTGAAAAACGGGAAATAGGTTTCAACCGTTGGATCAAGTGAGTAATGGCCAGGATGATCGTGTATGTTGGATTGTATGTGTGTTGGCTTATATTTAAGGGTACAAAGCATTTATTATGCTCTAAGAGGTTGTACTACGCGCTTAGATGGATTGTACACATGCCTAGTTAAGTTATAATACATATGCTAGGAGTGTGTTTTAGTGAGATGTAGGCTTAGGTGGCATTATGTGGACGAAAATGATGAGATGGAGCTTGTAAATGGGTAAATTGGCTAGTATTTAATTAAAATGCTAACAAATATAAATAATTTGTATAAAAATAGGAAAAATTATAAATAATTATAAATAAATATATTTAATCACAAATAAATATAGATGAGCTCAAATTATATATTTAATCACAAATAAATATAGATGAGCTCAAATTATACTAATTAAGTATAAATAGCCATAGATAATCATTAAATGATGTCGTAATGCATTAGATGGCGCAAATAGCATACATATTTTAAAAATAGCCTAAATGATACAATTACGTAATATAGTCACAATTAAGTAAGTATAATATAAATAGAGGATTAATAATAGTGCTACGCATTTAATTAAATGCTATCTAATGTAATTTTATTTAAAAAATAGTATTACACATTTTAATTAAATATAGCCTCATTGCATAAATAGAGGGACAAAGAGTCAACAATTGTACTATTTACTTATTTAGAAGTTGTGAAAGAGTACACCATTCAAGTCTTATTACTTGAAGAAACTTCAGCTATTGAGAAAGGAGTCACTATGGGATTAGAGTTAGTTCTAGGTTAGTAAGAAGTGATTCTTGTAACCAAGTGAGTCTTTCAAAATAGTGAATTTAAAATTCTACTTGAGGAAGTAAATCGTGATTTTTTCGGGATTTTTCCACGCTAAAAATTTTGTGTTCATTTACTTGTTTATTTATTCCGCATTTAACTAAGTAAAGGAACAAATCTGAGAAACTGGTCCTTAAGTTGTTACATTAAAATAAAAATTGAGCATTACACAAATCAACCCCCCTCTTGTATAATTGTAGTGTGTCTTGGGAATAACAAAGCTAAAATTCCAGTTGAATCTAAGCCATGTCAGAAAGGGATATTAATATAATGAAGTATGAGCGGGTTGCACCGCATTCTAGACACTTTTCCACATTGATTTTAGAAGGAGATATGGAAATTGATTCTTCTAAGCCGATTAAAGAGTTGAAGGATGAGGTATATGATGCGTACACTCTAGCCTTTATACTGCCAGCTAGGAAAGATGAAAATCCTAGTTTGAAGGTCAAGGAGTACAAAATGGTATATTTGGTGCTTGGTCAAGAGCATAGCCAACAATCTGAAGATACTCATGAGTTAGTGGCTACACGCAAAAGGGGATGCTTAGCTTTCGGCATGCAAGAACTTGTGCCACCTCGAGAGCTTAACCAGAGAGATGAATTACAATTGGGGAGGCAGTACATAAGCTCAAGTTGGAGGAAAAATTGTTGATGCTAAGTGAAGTCGTGACACGACTACCACTAAGGCGTTTCTTGGGCGGCAACCCGTGATTTTAATTGTATACAAGTAAAAAAAGAAAAAGAAAAAAAAAAAAAAAAAAAAAAAAAGAAATGTCATCTTTTGAAGGATGTTATTTGTTGAGTTTCTTTACTTTTTGGAATCTGATTTTGGGGTGTCTAATCATGCTTGAAGATGAAGTCCTGCTTGGGGGAAGTCTGAGTACCTCATGCCCTAAGGAAGTCACAAGAATTTTCTTCGAGCTTAGAGCCCCAGGGAGTTTCTCTATTACCATTTTATTTTATTTTTAATGCATCGAGAGCGATGCATGATTTTAAGTGGGGGTTAGTGGAGTCTTCCTGTTTGTGCTAATAATCCCCTTTGGTTTTTCTTTGTGGATCGGTTCTTTTCAAAGGAAGTAGTTTGAATCGCACTTTTCCTTGCTAGTAGCTTCCTCTGCCTCAACATGGCAAACCTCTTCGCTATTGCCACAGAAGACTTACAACAAGTTGTTTTGCTTTTTGGTTCAATTTAGAGATTTTAGGTTTAGGAGAAGCAGGGTTGGTGGTGTTCTTGGAAGTGGTAGACATTTGATTGAGTCTACTGTGTGTAGAGAGTGTTTTTTCTTAGAAGGTTTGTGTGTGTTCAGATGATATGAGTAATGAAGGAACAAATACGCACACACACTGGTAATTTATCGAAGTGGAGAAGACTTACTGTGTGTATCGGGAAGTGGAACAAGGCGATGAGATGTGAAAAGGCAGAATTATCATTATTATGTCTAGGAGCTGATGTCACCTGATTCAAGGAATTAGAATTATAAATTAACAACAAATAATCTGGCGCCATGTGAGGTTAAAAGGTAACAAATTGGCCACGTAAAACAAATTTTACTCTCAATATAAGTAAATTGGATACATACCTAACCTTCAAGCACTAGGTTCTTAAAACTTAATCCTCTACTAGCAAAGGTTTATTTGTCAGTATCTAAGTCATGGAAACAGTTTTCAACAAGGTTAGAAAGAACACAATTAAGTTATAAAAGTAGAGTCAACAATGCAAAGTTAAGATAAATAAACAAAGAAAATTTTCTAGCCAATCATCGGGAGAACCAGATGCTGCTTCGATCAGTGTATCTTGGTCATTCATAACTCAAGCATGTTCTTTTCAAATTGTATCATGTTCAAAGTTTTAATGAAGATGTCAGCAAATTGATCCTAGGTCCTACAAAAATTCATAGATTAGGTCTTTCTCAACATTATCCCTTAAAAAGTTATGCCTAATATCAATGTGTTTTGTTCTCTTGTTCTGAACTGGGTTCTTGGCTATATTGATTGCACTGGTATTGTCACAAAAGATTGAAATTGGTCCACACTTGATTCCAAAGCCCTCCAAGTGTTGTTTGATCCATAACAACTGTGAACAGCACAAAGTAGCTGCTACATAGTCATCATCAAAAAATCCAATCAGATCAAAACTTCCTCCTCTTGGATAAAATAAGCACAGATCTTGAGTTCCTTTCAAGTATCTCAAGATTCTCTAGACCGCAGACAAGTGTGACTCCTTAGGTTTTGACTGGAACCTTGCGCAATACACAATATCTGGACTACTTGATGTTAAATACAACAGTGAACCAATTATTCATCTGTATTTAGTTTCGTCAATCAAAGCACCAGTTTCATCCAGATCAAACTTAGTTAGATGAGCTATGGGTGTGCTCATATCTTTAGCAGTTTTCATCTCAAATTTCTTCAAGAGTTCTTTAATGTACTTCTATTGATGAATCATTGTCTCTTCTTGAGTTTGCTTGATTTGTAAGCCTAAAGAGAAATTTAGCTCACCCATCATACTCAACTCAAACTCACTTCCTATCAGGTCGGCAAACTCCTTGCAGAGGTTTTCATTCGCAGCTCCAAAGATGATGGCGTCTACATACACTTGAACAATCAGTGGATACTTGGCTTTCTTTCTTAGAAACAAAGTGTTGTCTATCTTTCCACTGGTAAAACCATTCTTCAATAAAAAAGCAGACAACCTTTCATACCACGTCCTAGGAGCCTATTTTAGTCCATACAATGTCTTATAAAGTTTGTAGACTGATCTGGAAGCTCTGAACTTTCAAAACCAGGTGGTTGAACCACATATAACTCTTCATTCAAATAATAATTAAGGAATTCATTCTTCACGTCCATGTGATGCAACTTGAAATCCATGTAAGATGCAAACGCAATTAACATCTTAATGGCTTCCATTCTAGCAGTAGGTGCAAAGGTTTCATCATAGTTGTCTCTTCTTCTTGACTGTATTTTTGAACCACCAGTCTTGCCTTGTTCCTTGTAACTATACCATGTTCATCTTGCTTGTTTCTACACCCACTTAGTTCCAATGATAGACCTTTCCTTAGGCCGAGGAACCAGGTGCCACACTTTGCTTCTTACAAACTGATAAAGTTCCTCTTGCATACTAATCACCCAATCTAGATCCTCATTTTCTTCTCGTCCATTCTTAGGTTCCAACTTAGAGAGAAATGAATAGAATGCACAGAACTTCTTCAAAGCTTTTCTAGTAACAATTCTAATATTAAGATCACAGATGAGGTTCTCCAATGGGGGAGGACTTTGATATTTCCAAGGTTTAGGCTGAATCTTGTGTGAAGTTCCGCCAGAGGGACCAGATGCTTCCGAATTATCTTTTTCTTGATCTTCAGTTCCCCCTATCTGATTGTCTCTTTGTTGCCCCTAAGATTGACCTTTATCTTCACTTTGATCAGCTTCTCGCTCAGTCAAGTTCTCAGAGTCTCCAGTAGGTTAATCTCTGACAAGCCCACTCTCATGATCATCATTTTTTTCTTTATTAGTTACTGCTCCGGAATCATTAAATACCACATCCACACTTTCTTCCACGGTCAAGGTCCTTTTATGGAACACCTTATAAGTCTTACTCTGTGAAGAATATCTTAAGAAGATTGCTTCATCCCTCCTTGCATCAAATTTCTAGATAGGTTCTTTCCATTATTATGCATGAAACACTTGCACTCAAAGGCTTTTAGATGTGCAATATTGGGTTTCTTGCATCAGATCAAATCATAGGGAGTTTTCTCAAACAATGGACGAATAGAACATCGATTCAGCAAGTAGCAAGTGGTATTTACTACTTCAGCCCAGAAGTTCTTTGCCAGATCGCTTGACAACAACATAGTTCTAGAAATATCCTCTAAGGACCTTTTCTTCTTTTCCACTACTCCATTTTGTTGAGGTGTCTTTGGGGCAGAGAATTTGTCGTCCACGCCATGTTTATTACAATATTCTGCAAATTTAGCATTCTCAAACTCCATTTGATGGTCAGACCTAATGCTCACAAGCTGAAACCCCAGTTTCTTCTGAACGATCTTTGCCCAATCCTCGAACATATCGTATGCTTCATCTTTGGATTTAAGAAATAGGGTCCACGTGTATCTGGAGTAGTCATCAACAATCACTATTACGAACCTCTTACCTCCTCTGTTCCTTACCTTTATTAGCCCACATAAGTCCATGTGAACCAGCTCAAGTGGTTTAGCAGTACTAACAACCTTTTTTGACTTGAATGAAGATCTTACATGTTTTCCCCTCATACAAGCATCGCATATCTTGATGTCTTCAAACATTTTACTTAGCATTCCACGAACCAAGTCCTTTAACACTAACTTATTTAATTGAGTCAAGCTTACATGTCCTAATCTCTTGTGCCACGATTGTGTATTATTCTCAAGCACATTCAAACAAGTCATATTGTTCTGAGGAGGAGAACCTAATGTAGCCTTGTACATATTTTTCACATATTTCCTATCCATTACTAGTTTACCAGTCTGCAGGTTCTTCACTATACATCCTACAGATTAGAAGCTTACTTAGTTTCTTCTATCACATAGTTTGGAGATACTTATTAGGTTGTGCCTTAATCTATCCACGCAAAGTACATTTCAATAACATGATTGAGGGACCTCCCAATTTTCCTATGCCTACAATTTCACCACTTTTTCCTCCTCCAAAAGCCACCCTACCCCCTTAAAATACAGCGAGTGAGAGAAAGCTTCTTCTATCTCCTGTCATATTCCTGGAACACCCACTATTAAGAATCTAGATTGGGGTGTTCCTTCCCACTCCAGGCTGCAAAAGAAAGTCAGGGGTTAGTAACAAAAACCCAGAGAAGCTTGGGTCCCTTTTTGTGATAGAAAGGATGAATCAAATTTTTTCTAGTCCAGTGAGGTAAAACAGACTTTTTGTTCTTTATAACTGCCTTTTTGCAACACTGCATTCATTTTTATAATGATGAGTTTTTCCACAAAGACAACGGAGCTTGTTGCAAGGAAATCCTGATATGAGGCTAAATATTACTTTTACTTTCGCCTCGTATTCATGCTTCTACTTGTCATATTTGTTAGCATTTTGAGCTGAATTTCACTTATTTGATGTGTTTCATGTTATAGGAATTATGTTGATGATATGAGGCATTCGTGGAGCAAAATTTAGTGAAAAAAGAATTTTGAAGTCTGAGTATAAGCCCGAGAGTCGAGAGAACGAAGGCGTGGATGAAAACGATTAAAATAATGGAAGAGCTATAAAAAAAGACCTACCACGCCGCGCTGAGCGTTGCATAGCGCGCCGCGGTAGGGCCTATTTTTAGAGAGTTTTGAAAATAGTGCAGGCGCAGGCAAATTGCCTTGACACGGCGCGCGGTGCGAGGCAGCTGGCCAAAAATCCTTACGTTTTGATTCCAACTTTATTTTGGATTCCCGGCTTGTGTGGGACTATGGGGACGATATAAAAGCCCTACAATATGTCTAAAACAAAATTTTTGACCTATTATACATCGAAAGGAGGCAAGGAAGAGAGGAGATCAAGATTCAAGGCTCTACTTCATCCATCTTTCCATCTTATTGTGATATTTACGTACTTATACTTATTTCTTGTTATATAATATGATTATGTGTGGCTAAATCACCCGTTCTAGGGTTTATTGAACCACTCCACATGCTTGTGTGATGATAAATTATTTTATGAATGAACCTTGTTAATACTTCCTATCTATGTTGTTTACGAATTTCATATTGATTAATTGGTAGGATCCCCAATTAATTGTTCCCTTTATTTTTGTGATTACTAGGAATATATTCATGAGTTAGGGTTAAACACATAAAAGTATTTCAACCTAAAATAAAGACATTGCTTAAGCTTTCAAAATGGTGAATTAGGAATATAGATCCTTACTGTGAACCATAAGTGTAGTCCTCCCTATCTTCATTAGTTAATTAGAATAGTTAATTAGCGAAAGTTATGATTGTTTAATAGAAGTGGGTAGTTGTAAACTTGGAACACTTTTTCAATAGGAAGACTCTAGGAGAATTAATAACACAATACTTTAGCACAAGTTATGAGTTGGGGAAATCAATGCTAGGTTTCACATCTGTTGAATCAAATCTATCTTTCTATACTTTTTATTTAGTTTATTATTAAGTAGTTAATAGAACTAAACCACATTAAAGATATACTCTTGAAGTTGATTGGATAGATAGTTTAGCTAGATTAACTAGTAGGAGTTGTGTTCTTTGTGGGATTTGACCTCGAGACTTTAAGTACCGAGCTATATTTTCTGCGACCGCTTAGTCTCCTTTATAGGGCGTAGTTGGGCGTGATCATATTTTGGCACCGTTGCCGGGAAACACGGTGTATTTCTAGCTTTTAGGATAGCTGGTTTGTTAGTTCAATTAATTTCGCATTTGTACATATTTGTTTAGTTTATATAAGAATATGGCATCAGGAAATTACATGTGGCTAGGTGATGATTCAGATTATATGTGTAATAATTATGCTAATCAAGGTGGTCATTATCATGGTTGTGGTAATATGTTTCATTCGTCCCCGAGGCCCTATTATGATGGTACTTCTTTTTTATTTGATAATAGTAGGACAAATGAATTAAAGGATGATAAGGAAAAATATGAAGCTGAATTGAAGAAGATTTGGGACAGATATAAAGCACAACTATGTCGCATAAAATCTCAAGTGAATCACTTGACTGCATTATTGGGAATTCAACAATCTAGCCAAGATGACATGGAGTTAGAAGAAGAACTCATGGCTATAGTTGAAGATCTAAAACGTGAATTTCCATTGGAGGAGACAAGGGTTGAAAGCCAACCATCTAGCCATATGGTGTGGGAAGATTACGATGATGAAGATGTGGTACTAGAGTCAGACAATAAAATTGAAGCTGAAATTCTAGTTGGCTCTAAGTCGTGCCAGAAAGAGGATGTGAGTAACGAATCATAGTGTGAGCGGGTTGCATCGCATTCTAGACATTTTTCTACATTGATTTTAGAAGTGGACATGGAAATTGATCCTTCTGAGCCGATTAAAGAGTTGAAGAATGAAGTGTATGATGCTTACACTCTAGAATATGTGATGCCATCTAGGCACGAGGAAAATCCTCGTTTGAAGGCTAGTGAATACAACATGGTATACTTGGTGCTTGGCCAAGAGTATAGCCGAAACTTTAGAGATATTCCTAAGTTAGTGGCAACGTGTAGAAAGAGATACTTAATTTTTGGCATGCAAGAACCTGTGCCACCTGTTGCTCCCAATGCACACGCAAGTATACGTGGTCGACAAGTAATAAAGTGATAAGTAGAGTATCGTTCCCACGAGGACTATTAAGACTGAATTCTAGCAAATAATTTCCTAGGAACTATTCAGGGATCTTTTTCCGATGGTTGAGATTTTACTAACTAAATGCAATAATTAAGAGGAAGTAACTGAAGTCAAGTAATAAAGCAAATCCTAAGTTGTTATCAATAACATAGAAACGGTCCAGGGTCAGAGCTACAAACAATCCAGTTGAGTTTTTCAGTTAATTCTACTTCTCGATTTCCTAGATTGCTAACTAACAGGTTAAATGTACCCGTGAAAACCTTTCGATTCTTCACGTTCTATACAGGCTACTCCAATCCCTATATGTCTATGGGTTGAATCACGTGCACGCATTAACGAATTCTTTGATTAGTTAAGCTAGGCCAGCAAGTATATGTCTATCCTACCCGCAAATCGATTCCCTGATGCCCAGGTTCACAATCAAGCCCTATTCTTTCTTATTTGCCTTTACAAGTTCCCTCTGTCGAGTTCAACTTGTGAACCGTAGATAGTGTTCAATTATCAGGCCTCAATAACCAACCAATTAGGCTTAAGAAAGAATAAACAATCTGTAATGGTAAATCAATAGGAAGAAATCAACCTTCAAACATCAACCTTCATGTATTTGCCCTAACCCTAGAACGATATGAACTATAAAATTAAAGAGAAGAATAAGAGAAAGAGAGAAAGAACTTGTTTAGAAGACATCTAGGGCCCCTCCCCTCTCCTCCAAAACTTCCTCCAAAGTCGGAACTCCTCTCAAAAACTAAGTAAAAGAGTATTTATAATATTTAGAAAAGCTTAGCAATTAGTTATGCCTAAGCCTAGACAAAATAGGACTTCTAAAAACGCTCCAGGGGCGCTATAGCTGGCGCCCCGTGCATCAAAATGCGCGCAACAAGGCAGAGTCCGTCGAATCTCGCACGCAACGGCCACGCCCCGCGCCACAAAATGCGCCAGAAAGTGGGCGCTATAGGGGGCGCGCCACGCCTGGAACCGCGCCAGGCCAATTTCCTGCTTTGGTCGTTCGCAGCTTGCTTCGTTCCGTGCCTTCGTGTGCTCGATCCAATCCTCAATCCAATTCCAGTCTTTTCTTGCTCGATCATGCTCTTTAAAGCTTCAATTGCACTTCACAACAACCTACAATCATACGACATAAAATCAGTACAAAATCACATTCATCAACTAGGAAACGTGCGAATAAAGTATCCAAACGTGAGGAAATATTAAGGAATTATAGGGATAAAATGCCAAACATCACCACCCCATACTTGAATCTTTGCTCGCCCTCGAGCAATTACAAATAACTTCCCAACCTAGTTAGAACAGGTCTGCCTATTACTATGGTTGATACCGACCATTGAACAAATGCATACATGACTACTATGGGTCCAACAAACATGCCAACAATTTATCAAACATTAAAACATGAGAACAACCACCCAAGACAACTCAAATGCACAAACTCGACTCATTGCAACCATGCTCCCACAAAGTCACACCTACCTACTCAACCAAGAAGCCACGACTTCACCTATCCCATGTAAACCGTGTGCCCTCACCAACAATGAAGCAAGAGAGTGTCCCCCAAATATATCACACAACAATGAATATCAAGAATAGAATGGGGAAAATAGCATAGAAAGAATTCACTCACTCTCATAAAAAGATAACGTGTCACACATGATGTACCATAGGCTTGCCCGTAGTGTAGGACTCCACTAATGTAGGCTCACTCCAATCGGTATGAAGAAACTCTGCTATATTCATCAGGACCAAGTCCACATATGATGAGCCTCTTAGCTTTAGCATTTTTCTACACCATCCTAAAATCAACATCATATATTCAGATCTTTCCTTTAGAATAGTTTCTTGATTAGTTGGTTGTCCAACAATCTTGGTAGGAATAAGAGGTCCATCTGTTGTGATGATCCAGAGCTTATAGTCTTCTATTCTACCTTTACACTATCCATAGTACTGTCCATTGAACTGAGGAGGCCTGTTAATGGACTGGCCTTTGGTTATTATCTGTTTGCACTCATGATTCAGATCCTTTTCAAGATGTTAATCCTTATGTGAGAGAACCTGCTCTGATACCACTTGTTGCACTTGGTGCACCTTCGTAACACACTAGGAGGGGTGAATAGTGTCCTTACCCAATTTTTCGAACTCCTATTATTACTTCCTTCTTGATCACTTAACTCTCAAAGAACCAGGTTCTCAAAGACTTCTTCCTATCTCTGAACCTTAAAGTAATTGCAAAAATGTAAAGAACACAGAGATTTTTACGTGAAAAAATCCTTGCTCAATAGATCAAAAACCACGACCCAAACTCATGGGATTTAAACACTTTCCACTATGAAAATTTGAGCAAGTTTTAGGTTTTAACTCTATAATTAAGGAACTAAAACTCTTAGTACCTAGAACATTACAAGCTTCACTTTATTGAATCTTCTACTTCAAAAGGTTTCTACTTTCAATGCTTCTCAACAAGCTGATAGAACTACAACTCGATTCCTATAACAGAAAACTAAACGAACAGACTAAACTATATGAACCTTCAACTCTATTGGTTATGCAGCCTTGTGTTGCTCCCAACGCACACACAAGTATACGAGGTCGGCAAGTAATAAAGTGAAAAGTAGAGTATCGTTTCCACAAGGACTATTCAGGCTGGACTCCTAACAAACAATTTCTTAAAAACTATTCAGGGATCTTTTCCAATAGTGAGAATATTATCAACTACAAAAATAGTAATTAAAATGGTAGAAGTGAATTCAAACAATAGAGCAAAAATTGGTTGTTATCAGTAATAAGGAAACGGTCCAGGGTTAGAGCTGTGACTAATCCAGTTGAGTTATCCTGTTGATTCCACTTCTTATGCCCAAAGATTGCTAACTAACAGGTTAATTGTACCCGTAAAAACCTGTCGATTCTTCACGGTCTATGCAAGCTACTCTAACGAATATATGTCTATGGAGTTAAATCACATGCACGCATTAACGAACTCTGTATATAGCTAAGCAAGGTGAATAGGTAATATGTCTATCCTACCCACAAATTGATTCCCCGATGCCCAAGTTCACAATCAAGCCCTATTCTTTCTTATGTGCGTTCATAAATTCCCTCTGTCGAGTTCAATCTAAGAACCGTAGATAGTGTTCAATTATTCGGCCGTTATAATCAAACAATTATGATCAAGAAAGAATAAACAATCTGTAATTGGAATTCAATTGATGGAAATCAACATTCAAACCTCAACCTTCATGAATTCGCTCTAACCCTAAAACGATATATTAAGCTACGCCTACTCATAATAATAACACAAGGATTTGATGAAACAATGAAATAATGATGTAATAAATTAATGGAAGGAAGAAAAACCCTTGTTCAAGATGTTATGAGCTCTCAAATTTGCTCCAAAGTCTGAACCCCCTTCAAAAACTAAGTAGAAGGGTATTTATAATGTTTACAAAAGCCTAGCAAATAGTTATGCCTACGCCTAGACGAAATAGGAAATCCAAAAACGCTCCAGGGGCGCTATAGCTGGCGCCCCGCGCCTCAAACCGCGTGGAACCAAGCAGAGGACGTTGAATCTTGCACGTAACGGCCATGCCCCGCGTCCCAAAACACGGAAGAAAGTTGGGCGCTGCAGTGGGCGCCCCGCGCCACCTATAGCGCCAGGCTAATTTCTCTGCTTTCGTCGTTCACAGCTTGCTTCGTTCCGTGCCTTCGCGTGCTCGATCCAATCCTCAATCCAAATTCAATCTTTTCTTGCTTGATTATGCTCTTCAAAGCTCCAATTACACCTCACAACATCCTACAAGTCACACAACACAAAATCAGTGCAAAATCATATTCGTCAACTAGAAAACGGGCGAATGAAGTACTCAAACGTGAGGAAATATTAATGAAATATAGGCATAAAATGCAAAACGTCACCACCCCACACTTGAACCTTTACTCGCCCTCGAGCAATTACAAATAACTTCCCAACCTAGGTAGAACAGGTCTGCCTATGACTATGGTTAATATCGACCATTGAACGAGTGCACACATGACTACTATGGGCCCAACAAACATGCCAATAATATATCAAACATCAATACATGAGAACAACCACCCCAAGATAACTCAAATGCACAAACTCGACTCATTGCAACCATGCTCCCACAAAGTCACACCTACCTACTCAACCAAGAAGCGACGACTTCAGCTATCTCATGTAAACCGTGTGCCTCACCAATAATGAAGCAAGAGAGTGCCCCCCAATTATCACACATAAGAATGAATATCAAGAATGGAATGGGGACAATAGCATAGAAAGAACTCGCTCACTCTCATGAAAAGTTCCCATGTCACACACGATGTGCCATAGGCTTGCCCGTAGTGTAGGACTCCACTAATGTAAGCTCACTCCCATCGGGATTAACTAGGACTTTACAGAGTTGTAATGTAGGCTAAGGGCTGGTAGGGTACATATGGATAATAGTGACTACCTCCCTAAGCACTTTAATACATCACAATCAATTTAAGCACATATCTCATCAAAGCCACCCAATCTACTCAACCAACAAATTTCTCACACACCTTTTTCAACAAATAACAATTTTTCTTTTAAGCACAACACTAGAAAGGATGGATATTCATTCTTTTCTTTTTATTTCTTTGAATTTTTTCAGCTTTTTTTTTTCTATTAAATTCTTTCCAAACCTTGCCAATGCCCCTTCAACTACTTCACAATTTATTAAGTATTCCCCTCATTGGTTCCACTCAAAAACCTCCCAATACTTCAACCACAAACATCCCAATAATACAAAATTATCAATTAAAGTGCTTAACGAGTAAAGGGTCAAAAGAAAGCAATTTAGAACAAGTGGGTAGGCTTGTGGTATGGGTGCTAACAAAAGGTCAATATGGATCACAACAATCAAGTCCAAGGTGTATATAAGGGTAGGCAAATCCAGGTAAAAGGCTTATCCAAAAAGGCCTGTATCATCTCCCAACTAGAGCAGACCTAGGATTTCGCTTTGCACACACACGGGGCAAGTTCTAGACACCAATATGCAAACATGGAACACAATAGAATATGCCTCACAACACACATTGCACACAGTCCACACAAAATGGCTACATCACAACTCTCAATCAAGCAAATAGAGTGCAACTTGTGGAAAATCAAGCACTAATACACAAAGGTTCACAACAAAGTCAAGTGAGTGGACTCAAGCATCTCAAGGGGGTCATTCTATTTTTTCTAGGCATGCATCACAATTTAAAACCAAAAGACACCACAAATAGCACATGCAATAAGTTCAAGTCCACCGGTATCAAACAAATCAAAGGCACCTAGCATTCTACCTAATTCTTCGTCTAGGGCCACCTATAACTAACTACTCTAATCCTAAAAAGAAAGAAAATAAAAGACTACCCGGTTCAAAGGCCTCCCCGTGAAAAAGAACCGAGGCTATAAGAAAAATCACGGGGCAGATGACTGTACCACTAACCAAAACTAAAAATAAAATCTTTTTGAAAATTTTCACTAGTTTTCTAAAAAAAAATCATTTTTCTATATATTAAAGCAATAAAGAAATAAAAATAAAGTCAAGTGACAAAATTAAAAATTGCTAAAATTACATACCTAAAGGTACAATCATCCATAAAACTCAAAAAGAACGGAAGCTTCCCCATCGCACACTTAAAATCAAGCAGTGTCCTCAGTGCGACAAAAAGAAAGTGCAAGAGTTAAAGGAACTTCCCTGAAGGCTAAACGACCTAGCCTTTGGCGCGAGCAGTGGCACCATCTCCATTACGAACCCACCAAGTGTCCGTAGAGCAAGGGGTACTCAGACTTCCCCCAACAGGTCATCAATATTAGGCAAGGGTGAGGACACCCCACACTTAAACTCGACATTACATGAACCTGCAATCCAAAGAATCACCCAAAGTAATATACAACCATAAAAATAATAATAAAAATAAATAAAAGTAAAGCAAGCAAATTGGGTTGCCTCCCAAGAAGCGTTTGATTTAACGTCGCGGCACGACGAAGACAACTTCTATCACTTTTTCCTCCACCTTGAACTTATGAATTGAATCCCCAACTTTGCCTCAAGCTTATGACTATGGTATCGCGGTGGTGGCAATAATACAAAAGGACCAAGTAAACAATGTCCCATTTTACACTTTTTGGCTTTTAAATGAGGGATGTCTTTTTGTCTCCTCGGCATCACAAACTTTAAAATATAGGCACCTTGTTCCTCCTCCTTGGGTTTCTTCATAGGTTCGGGCGGCTCAATTTTCATGTCACCATCCAAACACAATGTTGAAAAATGATTGGAATGAGGTCCAATGCGCTTCAATTCAAAAGTTGCATTACTTTTGACACCCTCACTTGCACAAACACTAGAGTCCTCAAATATGATGTTTTCTATTTCCTCACTTGACTCTAATGTGATTTCCTCAACTTCGGCATCATCAACTAATATTAGATCGAATGGTAGGAATTTCATTTTTTGCTCCTCAAGTTGGTTCCTAAGCTCTTCTATCTCAAATCTACTATTCATGACATCTGATAATTGGGCTTCAGACACCTCAATTATATCACTCAAATTTGCCTCTAGATCATGAATAGCTAAACCAAATTGATCAATTTCTTGTTTGAGCTCCACTCTTTCTTCCATAAATTGTCTCGCCGTATTTGTAAGGTCGCTCTTGAAATCCCCATAAGCTTCTAAGAGTTTGGCTTGCTCCACTAGCCAAGTTTGGATAACAACTTGCACTTCATCACTCCTCTCAAACTCACAAACATAATTAGAATCATCAAAAAAATTATTGGGGGAAGGAGCATGACACTTAGGACAATCATTCCAGCGACCACCACACAATTTATAAAAGTTCCAATCAAAGGTGGTAGAAAATTCACATAACCAGTCTCGTAGGGTTGAAATAGTTGGATAATTTTCCCACAAGTGGGTTCCTCCGCAAAGTAGACAAAGATCATCAAAATTAGAATTACAACCCCTCGAACAATTTTCATTAAAAGATGCCATGATAAGACAAGTAACACAATACTAAACTAAACAAAAAATTGAACCTGAATAGAAAATAATAAATCGTTCATAAAGAAAATAATCAATTATTTAGTCCCCGGCAACGGTGCCAAAAACTTGTTGCTCCCAACGCACATGCAAGTATACATGGTCGACAAGTAATAAAGTGATAAGTAGAGTATCGTTCCCACGAGGACTATTCAGAATGAATTCTAGCAAACAATTTCCTAAGAACTATTCAGGGATCTTTTTCCAATGGTAGATTTTACTAACTAAATGCAATAATTAAGAGCAAGTAACTGAAGTCAAGTAATAGAGCAAATTCTAAATTGTTATCAATAACAGAGAAACGGTCCAGGGTCAGAGCTACAAAGAATCCAGTAGAGTTTTCCAGTTAATTCTGCTTCTCGATTTCCTAAATTGCTAACTAACAGGTTAAATGTACCCGTGAAAACCTTTCGATTCTTCACGGTCTATGCAGGCTACTCCAATCCCTATAGGTCTATGGGTTGAATCACGTGCACGCATTCACGAATTCTGTGATTAGATAAGCTAGGCGAGCAAGTATATGTCTATCCTACCCGCAAATCGATTCCTTGATGTCTAGGTTCACAATCAAGCCCTATTATTTCTTATTTGATTTTACAAGTTCCCTCTGTTGAGTTCAACTTGTGAGCCATAGATAGTGTTCAATTATCAGGCCTCAATAACCAAACAATTAGGTTCAAGAAAGAATAAACAATATGTAATGGTAAATCAATAGGAAGAAATCAACCATCAAATATCAACCTTCATGTATTTGCCCTAATCCTAGAACGATATGAACTATAAAATTAAAGAGAAGAATAAGAGAAAGAGAGAAAGAACTTGTTTAGAAGACATCTAGGGCTCCTCCCCTCTCCTCCAAAACTTTCTCCAAAGTCTGAACTCCTCTAAAAAACTAAGTAAAAGAGTATTCGTAATGTTTACAAAAGCTTAGGAATTAGTTACGCCTAACCCTAGACGAAATAGGACTTCCAAAAATGCTCCAGGGGCGCTATAGCTGGCGCCCCGCGCCTCAAAACGCGCGCAACAAGGCAGAGTCCGTCAAATCTCGCACGCAACGGCCACTCCCCGCGACACAAAATGCGCCAGAAAGTGGGCGCTATAGGGGGTGCGCCACGCTAGGCCAATTTCCTGCTTTCGTCGTTCGCAGCTTGCTTCATTCCGTGCCTTTGTGTGCTCGATCCAATTCCAGTCTTTTCTTGCTCGATCATACTCTTTAAAGCTTCAATTGTACTTCATAATAACCTACAATCATACGACATAAAATCAGTGCAAAATCACATTCATCAACTAGAAAACATGCAAATAAAGTATCCAAACGTGAGGAATATTAAGAAATTATAGGCATAAAATGCAAAACATCACCACCTCAAGAGCATAACCGGAGAGTTGAGTTACTATTAGGGAGGTGATTCATAAGCCTAAGGTGGAGGAAAAAGTATTGACTTTAGGTTATGTCGTGCCACGACATTAAATAAGGCGCTTCTCGGGAGACAACTCGTGATTGTAATTGTATACAAGTAAAATAAAAGGAAAAAAAAATATAAAAAAAAATATTATCTTTGAAGGATATTACTTGGTGAGTTTCTTTGTTTTGCAGGTTTCAACTGGTTTGAAGTCTAACTGTGGAGTGCTTGCAACCTCATACGATTCGATGAGGATGTTCTTCTTGGGGGAAGTCTGAGTACCTCGTTCCCTAAGGAAGCTCACATGGATGTCTTCGGGCTTAGAGCCCTAGGGAGTTTCTCTATCACCCTTAGATTTTATTTTTAATGCATTGAGGGTAATGTCTGATTTTAAGTGTGTGGGAGTCTTTCTATTTGTGTTAATAATCCCCTTTAGTTTTTCTTTGTGCATCGATTCTTTTTCAGAGGAAGTAGTTTAAATCGGGTATAGGTAAATTTTTTTAGGATTAGACTGTAGTAATTGGATGGGATAGCCTTGGCTCCACTTTTACTAGTTTTATATAGATACTTGATTTGGGGTATGTGATCTTCATGCATGTTTTCTGTCAGGATCCATTTGCCTTAAGGAATGTTTAGTGCATTGTTTGAAGCATATGACCATGATGTTGACTCTAGATTTGCTTGAGAGTTTTGTTGTCTTTGCTTTGTTTGAGAGAGCAAATTGAGCCGTTTTTAAGAGGTTATGTGTCATGTGTGAGTGAGGATTTTATTTCTCCATGTTTAGTACTTGATGTCTAGAAGTTGCCTGAAGTGTGCACAAAGCAAAATGAAAAGTTTGCTTGGTTAGAAAGTGATATAGGCATTCCTTTCATAGCCAATTTGTTTGAAGCCTCAGAATTTTGTGTTTACCAATAAAATTTGACCTTAGCTAACGCTTTTGAGCATGTAGTATTTTCTTTGATAGCTACTGGGATTCCTATTTCTTGTGCTGAATATATGTAAATTTTACTTGTGGTGTTATGAGCCTAAAAGGCTATTTAATAAAGTTAAAAACTTGTGGTTGTTAGAGAAAGAAAAAAGGTGCTTAGGAGGATGCTATTGGAGGGATTTACTAAGAAAAAAAACTGAAAGCTTAAAGTATTATGCAATAATTGAAATATATATTGACAAAAAAAAATATTTGTTAGGAAGAAAGAAGAAAAAAAGTGAGTAGTCCCTATCATTAGCTCCTATCTTTGCTTAAGGAAGAAGGGTGGGAAAACTTAATACTGAGCTGGTAAAAAAAAGATTGGTTGGAAAAAAGAAAAATTCTTGAATTAATTATGGTGTATTAAAGTACTTGGGGTGGTTAGTCACTTTTACCCATATGTATCCTACCCGTCCCATTGCCTACAATACAACCAGAAGAAGTCCTAATTGATCTTAGCCGAGTAGATGGATATTAGTCAAGTTCTACACTAAGGGCAATGGTATGTCTTGTGTTGTATGTGAGTTCTTTTCTGAGAGTGAGTGTTTCATCTTTATTTGAACTTTCATGTCTATTCTCTTGTGTGAATTCCTTCGTTTAACTTTGAATTGATTGTGAGGGCACATGATTTACGAGAAGCGAGCTCTTTTATTAGTCTCTTAAATAGAGTGAGTACTTGCATGACTTGCTGGGTGAGTTTGGAGTTGATATGGGATTGATAGCTTGATTTGATGCACTTGGTTGTTTTTAAATACTCTTGGCATGGATTTACTGTAAATTAAGTATGACTAGTACATACGAAACTTGTTAAGTGTCTGTATAAACAAACGTCATTGCAGTGAGTTGTTTTGGTGCGTATTAAGTTCAAGGTATAAGTTTTTCGAGGACGAGCAAAGTTTTAAGTGTGGTGAGTTTATACGAGGCTAAATATTACTATTTTTTCTTTTACTTTTGCCTCGTATCATTCTTCTACTTGTCATATTTATTAGTACTTTGACCTGAATTTCTATTATTTTGTGTGTTTCATGTTGTAGGAATCATGTTGATGATATGAGGCGTTCGTAGTGCAAAGTTTAGTGAAAATAAGGTTTTGAAGTCTAAGTAGATTCCCGATGGTCGAGCGAATGAAGGCGTGGATGAAAACGATTAAAAAAACAAGAGTAATAAAAAAAAGGCCTACAGCACCGTGCTTGGTGTCTCATAGCGCGCCGCGGTAGGGTCGATTTTAAGAGAGTTTGAAAATAGTGCAGGCGCAGGCAAATTGCCTTGCCGCAGCGTGCAACGCGACACATGGCGCGACTCGGCAGACCATAAATTCTGAAATTTTGATTCTTACTTTATTTTGGATTCCCGACTTGTGTGAGTCTATGGGGATGATATAAAAGTCCTAAAAAATATTCAAAATGGAACTTTTGACCTATTCTACATCAAAAGGAGGCAAGGAAGAGAGGAGATCAAGATTCAAGGGTCTACTTCATTTATCTTTCCATCTTATTGTGATATTTACATACTTATATTTATTTCTTGTTTTAGAATATGATTGTGTATGGCTAAATTACCCATTCTAGGATTTATTGAACCACCCACCTGCTTGTGTGATGATAAAGTATTTAATGAATGAACCTTGTTAGTTCTTCCTATCTATGTTGTTTACGAATTTCATGTTGATTAATATGTAGGATCCCTAATTAATTATTCCATTTATTCTTGTGATTACTAGGAATATATTCATGAGTTAGGATTAAACACATAGCAGTATTTCAACCTAAAACAAAGACATTGCTTAAGCTTTCAAAATGGTGAATTAAGAATATTGATCCTTACTGTGAACCATAAGTGTAGTCCTCCCTATCTTCATTAGTTAATTGGAATAGTTAATTAGCGAAAGTTATGATTACTTAACGGAAGTGGGTAGTTGTAAACATGGAGCACTTGTTCAATAGGAAGACTCAAGAAGAATTAATAACACAATACTTTAGTACAAGTTAGGAGTTGGGGAAATCAATCCTAAGTTTCACATCTTTTGAATCAAATCTATCTTTCTATACTTATTATTTAGTTTATTATTAAGTACTGAATAGAACTAAACCACATTTAAGATATACTCGTGAAGTTGATTGGATAGATATAGTTTAGCTAGATTTTTTGGTAGGAGTCGCGTTCTCTATGGGATACGGCCTCGGGACTTTAAGTACTGAGCTATATTTTCCGCGACCACTTAGTCCCTTTTATAAGGCATAGTTGGGCGTGATCAAGTCCTACATATTCACTATTAGGATTCAGGCAGGTAATGGTTTTCGAAAACCTAAGTCATTTTTACTTATGTTATGATTTTTATGTAACCAGTTCAAAGCTACAGAAGACCTGTTCCATTTAGTGAGTCTGAAAAGTTCATAGTTAGCCTTATCAACTTTTTTTTTTTAAAAACTCGGTTCTTCGAAGTTTCCTGCTATAGAACTTCCTTTTTTTAAAGCTCCGTTTCAAGGTTGATTTGAGCCTCACGAACTACTTGCTTACCAGTAACTTCTTTCAATTTACGTTTTTCAAGTTTAAGTGCTGAAACTTTCTTTTGCTCAACAAGGATCTATTCCTTTAATGTTGGGGTTTCAAGTTCAAAGGCTGAGAATTTCTATTTTAGTTAAAAAAACATGTGTATTACAAGATGCAATTTCAACTTTAAGACTAGTTTTAGATTCTTCAAGGTTTTTGTTTTCAATTTTAAAATCAGATACAAGTGAGAGAAGTTGGTCCTTTTCATAAAGAAACTGGTCATTCTCAACCTTTAAACTGTCAATACCTTCAATTAAAGTTTGTGCGAGCAAAGTAAGTTCCCTTTGAGAACAGGTATGAAGTTTTATTTTTAAGTCATCGGGATTTACCTCGGGTTGATCATCAATTGGGTTCTCTTTACTAAGAGCCATCAAAGCCAGTGGAGAATCATCCTCAGATTCTTCTTCATGGTCGCTATCACTTTCACATGGTCCCCATGTAGCATAAAATACTTCCTTCTTCTTTCTCCTCATGACTCTGAAGTTGTGTTATAACCCATAATAATAATAATAATAATAATAATAATAATAATAATAATAATAATAATAATAATAATAATAATAATAATAATAATATTTTAGTAGTCTTGTATATATTAGTAAGACATTGGGAGTAGTTGAGGCCAAAGCAAAAGTTCAATAGCCATTTATAATTTTAAAGAGTTGTTAGACTAAGTTGCAAATAAGAAAACTACATTAAACGAAAGAAAGGAATAAAGAGAATAAAATAAAACAAAAAAAAAAAAAGCAAAACAAAAGGGAGAAATTAGCTAAAAACCTAAGCTGCAGGCAGCCAAAGAGAACCAACGAAAGGTGCTGGAAGCTTACAGATTCTTTGGTTCTTTTTCAAGTGGGTATCCAAGGTACGTGTAATTAATTGCTTTAACAATTTAGTAACCTTATAATGGGTAGTATCCATAATAAGAGAAGTAATTTTCTTACTAATATAAATAATAGTGCTAACAGTAGATAGAGATTAAGAAGAACAAGTAGTGTTAACTATCTTTTATTGGAATGGGATATTAAACCATTAAAGTAGTGGCCTATTGGACCTAGTTTATTGATAATAATGTTAATATAGGTCAATTATGGGGTGGGTAATGCATCCTATCAAGTTTAACACTAGGATAAATTAGAGTACATGAATTCAGAGATGATTAATTGATACATGAATGTTATATTATTTCCTAGATTTCTAACTCTTCAAGACAAGACAGTCGGAAGCGAGTTGGAGTCATTCGACAGGAGTACCGTGAGTGAAATATCTACCCGTAGTTGGCTTTCAACTATAGTATATCTGAAACTCACTTTCTTGCATCAATACTATTTTTATTAAATTGTTTTATTGTATGGGACAAGTGCTAGTATAACTATTATATTGTTCTAACCAACTGTTATTTTGGTACTAAAGTTGTTGATACAAATTGATTTATTTTGAACCTTTGTTATTTTGAGAACTGCTACAGATATTGTGATTTGATATCTGGTCAGAAAGAAAGTACAAATATGGGATATTGTGTTATTAAAGTTAATATTATTTTGGGAATTAACTTAGTCAGATCGCCGTTATCTAACGTCGGGATCGTTAGGCCTAGTGCACCTTGTACAGTATTTCTCCTTCGCTAGTAGGAAAGAACTAGTCCACTCTCTAGAAGGGAACCCAGCTGACGGGGTAGTCAGACGGCCGTTATAAACTCATGGTGTCAGACCGTAATATTTGATTCTGGCTCAGGAACCTTCCATTATATATAAAGACACGAGTATTATGGTTTAAATTACTATTTTCAATGGAATTACTGTGTTATTTATTTATGCATATTTTCTCATATATGCTTGTCCCGGATAAAAACGCTATGGTTGATATTGTCCTCGCTTAGTCTGTGTGACTAACCCTTTTTCCTTTCCCCACTCATAGATAAATTAGTTGAGGCTGATACTTTGAGTCAAGAGGAGTGACAGAGCTGAGGATTGATCCAGTAAGCCCCGCATCTGCTTTGCGAGGGCCATTATTTATTCTTTAATTTATTTAAGTCATTAGTTCATTTGAATCTAGAGTTTTGCTCCTTAGTCAGTCTTGGGATGTCGTTTTTGGTTAAAGTTGGTACTGAAGTACTTTGTGGTTTAATTATTATCGTGGACAGCGTGGATTTAGTGTTGTTGATTGTCCTTTAGACTTTAAATATGCGTATTAATGTGATAGTCATTTTATAGACTGGTTCTGGCTGGTTGTGGACAGGTACAGAAATTTTGGTTTGCTCCCGGTACAGGGGAAACGCTATCGAAATTTCTGTGCGAATATGATAGGCTTGCTAGGTAGGCTTAGTCTTGTCTAGCGCTGATCACAGCCCTATATAAGGTCGTGACAAGTTGGATGTACGTGTGGTTTTCTTAGGTTCACTTTCCTTTGCAGCACCCTGCTTCTTCTACTCAATTTCCCACATATGAAAGTCTTTCACAACATGATCCTGTTTATGATACTTGAAACAACCTGAGTAGTCTGGATTGTCAACGATGCTTTTCTTGGCATGACTGGATTTGGTGGATCTTTTATTTTCTCTTCAATACTCAGTGATTTTCTCACAGCATTTACCAGGGCTACCTCATGCTCAGAGCTCTCATATTTAAAATCTTCAGTAGCTTCCAAAGTCAGGTTCTTCTCCTTCTTGGGTTCTACCTTTTTTGACTATTTCATCAGCTCATGAGTTTTTAGCCTACCAATGAGTTCATCCAATTGAAACTTATCTAGTTTCTTTGCCTCGATGATAGCTGTAACTTTAGATTATGAAGAATCATAGAGAATCCTGATGACTTTTTCTACCAAGTCTTACTTAGTAATAATCATACCCAATGACTTCATCTCATTGGTTATGATAGTGAACATGTTCATCATATTTTGGATGGATTCAGTCTCTCCCATAGCAAACAACTCGAACTTCCTTTTCAGTAACTGGATCCTATACTTCTTAACGTGAGTTGCTCATTCATTAGCAACTTGTAATGCATCCCAAATTTCTTTGGTAATCTTGTATGAAGAAACTCTGCTATATTCATTAGGACCAAGTCCACATATGATGAGCCCCTTAGCTTTAGCATTCTTCTACACCATCCTAAAATCAACATCATATATTCAGATCTTTCCTTTAGAATAGTTTCTTGATTAGGTGGTTGTCCAACAATCTTGGTAGGAATAAGAGGTCCATCTGTTGTGATGATCTAGAGCTTATAGTCTTCTATTCTACCTTTACACCATCCATAGTACTGGCCATTGAACTGAGGAGGCCTGTTAATGGACTGGCCTTTGGTTATTATCTGTTTGCACTCATGATTCAGATCCTTCTCAAGATGTTAATCTTTATGTGAGAGAACCTGCACTGATACCACTTATTGCACTTGGTGCACCTTCGCAAGACACTAGGAGGATGAATAGTGTCCTTACCCAATTTTTCGAACTCCTAAAACTTGCTTCCTTCTTGATCACTTCACTCTCAATGAACCAGGTTCTCAAAGACTTCTTCCTATCTTTGAACCTTAAAGTAATTGCAAAAATGTAAAGAACACAGAGATTTTTACGTGAAAAAATCCTTGCTCAATAGATCAAAAACCACGACCCAAACTCTTGGGATTTAAACACTTTCCAC
Organism: Petunia axillaris subsp. axillaris; assembly: GCA_029990575.1. Lineage (NCBI taxonomy): Eukaryota > Viridiplantae > Streptophyta > Magnoliopsida > Solanales > Solanaceae > Petunia > Petunia axillaris. Next base: position 34,539,076 of record JARKNS010000007.1, read on the forward strand.
TATGAAAATTTGAGCAAGTTTTAGGTTTTAACTCTATAATTAAGGAACTAAAACTCTTAGTACCTAGAACATTACAAGCTTCACTTTATCGAATCTTCTACTTCAAAAGGATTCTACTTTCAATGCTTCTCAACAAGCTTATTGAATTACAACTCGATTCCTATAATAGAAAACTAAACAAACAGACTAAACTATATGAACCTTCAACTCTGTTGGTTATGCAGCCTTGTGATGCTCCTAACGCACACACAAGTATACGTGGTCGACAAGTAATAAAGTGATAAGTAGAGTATCGTTTCCACGAGGACTATTACGGCTGGACTCCTGACAAACAATTTCTTAACAACTATTCAGGGATCTTTTCCAATAGTGGGAATATTATCAACTACAAAAATAGTAATTAAAATGGTAGAAGTGAATTCAAATAATGGAGCAAAAATTGGTTGTTATCAATAATAAGGAGACGGTCCAGGGTTAGAGCTTCGACTAATCCAGTTGAGTTATCATGTTGATTCCACTTCTTAAGCCCAAAGATTGCTAACTAACAGGTTAATTGTACCCGTAAAAACCTGTCGATTCTTCACGGTCTATGCAAGCTACTCTAACGCCTATATGTCTATGGAGTTAAATCACATGCACGCATTAACGAACTCTGTATATAGCTAAGCAAGGTGAATAGGTAATATGTCTATCCTACCCACAATTGATTCCCTGATGCCCAGGTTCACAATCAAGCCCTATTCTTTCTTATGTGCGTTCATAAATTCCCTCTGTCGAGTTCAATCTAAGAACCGTAGATAGTGTTCAATTATTCGGCCGTTATAATCAAACAATTATGATCAAGAAAGAATAAACAATCTGTAATTGGAATTCAATTCATGGAAATCAACATTCAAACCTCAACCTTCATGAATTTGCTCTAACCCTAGAACGATATATTTAGCTACGCCTACTCATTATAATAACACAAAGATTTGATGAAATAATGATGTAATAAATTAATGGAAGGAAGAAAAACCCCTGTTCAAGATGTTATGAGCTCTCAAATTTTCTCCAAAGTTTAAACCCCCTTCAAAAACTAAGTAGAAGGGGGGTATTTATAATGTTTACAAAAGCCTAGCAAATAGTTACGCCTAAGCCTAGACGAAATAGGAAATCTAAAAATGCTCCAGGGGCGCTATAGCTGGCGCCCCACGCCTCAAACCGCGTGGAACCAAGTAGAGGACGTCGAATCTTGCACGTAACGGCCATGCCCCGCATCCCAAAACGCGGAAGAAAGTTAGGCGCTGAAGTGGGCGCCCCGCGCCACCTATAGCGCCAGGCTAATTTCTTTGCTTTCATCGTTCGCAGCTTGCTTCGTTCCATGCCTTCGCGTGCTCGATCCAATCCTCAATCCAAATTCAATCTTTTCTTGCTCGATTATGCTCTTCAAAGCTCCAATTGCACCTCACAAAATCCTATAAGTAACACGACACAAAATCAGTGTAAAATCACATTCGTCAACTAGAAAACGGGCGAATAAAGTACTCAAACGTGAGGAAATATTAAGGAAATATAGGCATAAAATGCCAAACATCACCACCCCACACTTGAACCTTTGCTCGCCCTCGAGCAATTACAAATAACTTCCCAACCTAGGTAGAACAGGTCTGCCTATGACTATGGTTGATATCGACCAATGAACGAGTGCACACATGACTACTATGCGCCCAACAAACATGCCAATAATATATCAAACATCCAAACATGAGAACAACCACCCCAAGACAACTCAAATGCACAAACTCGACTCATTTCAACCATGCTCCCACAAAGTCACACCTACCTACTCAACCAAGAAGCCACGACTTCAGCTATCTCATGTAAACCGTGTGCCCTCACCAATAATGAAGCAAGAGAGTTTACCCCAAATATCACACACAAAAATGAATATCAAGAATGGAATGGGGACAATAGCATAGAAAGAACTCGCTCACTCTCATGAAAAGTTCCCATGTCACACACGATGTACCATAGGCTTGCCCGTAGTGTAGAACTCCACTAATGTAAGCTCACTCCCGTCGGGATTAACTAGGACTTTACAGAGTTGTAATGTAGGCTAAGGGCTGGTAGGCTAAATATGGGTAATAGTGACTACCTCCCTAAGCATTTTAATACATCACATTCAATTTAAGCACATATCTCATCAAAGCCACCCGATTCACCACCCAACAAATTTTACACACACCTTTTTCAACAAGTAGCAATTTTTCTTTTAAGCATAACACTAGCAAGGATGGATATTCATTTCTTTTCTTTTTTCAATTTTTTTCAGCTTTTTTTTTCATTTGTTTTTTTCTATTCAATTCTTTCCAAACCTTGCCAATGCTCCTTCCGCTACTTTACAATTTATCAAGTATTCCCCTCATTGGTTCCACTCAAAAACCTCCCAATACTTCAACCACAAACTCCACAATAATATAAAATTATCAATTAAAGTGCTTAAGGAGTAAATGGTCAAAAGAAGGCAAATAGGAGCAAGTGGGTAGGCTTGCGGTGTGGGTGCCAACAAAAGGTTAAAGGGATCACAACAATCAAGGGTGCATATAAGGGTAGGAAAATCAAGATAATAGGCTTATCCAAGAAGGCATGTATCATCTCCCGACTAGAGCAAACATAGAATTTCGCTTTGCACACACACGGGGCAAGTTCTAGACACCAATATGCAAACATGAAACACAATAGAATATGCCTCATATCACACATTGCACACAGTCCACACAAGATGATTCCATCAATACTCTCAATCAAACTAATAAGGTGCAATTTGTGAAATTTAAGCACTAATGCATAATAGTTCACAAAAGAGTCAAGTGAGTGGACTCAAGCGTCTCAAGGGGGTCATTCCATTTTTTTTAGGCATGCATCACAATTTAAAACCAAAAGACACCACAAATAGCACATGCTCAAGTCCAAGTACACCGGTATCAAACAAATCAAAGGCACCTAGCATTCTACCTAATTCTTCGTCTAGGGCCACCTACAACTAATGACTCTAATCCTAAAAAGAAGGAAAAAAAAACTACGCGGTTCAACGGCCTCCCCGTGGAAAAGAACCGAGGCCATAAGAAAAACAACGGGGTGGATAACATGTACCACTACAAAGCCTATAAAGAAAATCTTTTTGCATTTTTTCTAATAAAACAAAAGCAAATACTAAAAAGAAAAATAATATGTCAAGTGACAAAAGAAAAATTCTAACGGTACTTGCACCCCTAACCTCAAAAATAAAGGGGACTTTCCCCACCCCATACTTAAATCAAGCAATGTCCTCAGTGCTACAAATAAGAAAGTGCAAGGGTAAAGAAAACTTCCTTGAGGGCCAATCGGCCTACAATGGACGGTGCGATGGAGTGCGGGCCTCGTTCAAGCTTTCATACAGAATGGGGTACTCAGACTTCCCCTAACAAGTCATCAACAATAAGCAGGGGTGCGGCCAATAACTCAAAAAAAAAAAAAGAGTACAGAAATTGCGAAACCACCCCAGCCGCGGTTCCACCCGCGGCGCGCCACCAAGGCGCCTGAAATTTTTTGCTTTCTGCCACTCCAAGCACGGGGCGCCCCCAAGGCGCCCGTTCAATTTTTTTCCGCACTGAATTCTTGTTCCTCGCGCGATACCAAGTTTGGGGCATGCTTTAAAGCGCCTCAAATCCCTGACGAGGTCCTCTTCGAGTGAGACATAGTACGACGTTAGTTCAAGGTGCAAACCAGACTAAAACACGTCGACTACATCTCGTTTCGCACTCCTAATACCCACAAAAATGACAAAATAAAAAAAAAACTACGTGACACTATAAATAAAATAATACAAGTACAAACTCGGGTTGCCTCCCGAGAAGCGCCTTAGTTAACGTCGTGGAACGACGACACTTTTAGCTCACTTCCAGCATTTATGTCTTCTCTTCTTATGACGAACCTTTGCTTTCTTCCTTTCTTTGAGAGAACCCATCTTCAACTTCACATGTGATGTGTCATTGCTATCTTGTTCCACATTCTGCTCACACACTTTATTTGGTTTACTTCCATGTTCTTGTTTGACACATTCGATCATAGAGCACTCTTCAACCTTAGTTATGTGCTCCTTCTCATTATAAACTTTGAAAGTAACCTTTTCTCCATGCGCTCTAACAGTCATCTCTCCTAGCTCCATGTCAATAATTGCCTTCGAGGTGAATAAGAATGGTCTCCCCAAAATGATTGGAGCGTCTCGGTCCTCTTCATAATCTAGGACTACAAAATCAGCAGAGAATGTAAACTTACCAACTTTAAGCAACACATCCTCCAACTTACCATCAGGGCGAGTGCGTGATCCATCCACCATCTTAAGAGTAACTGAAGAGGGCTTGATAGCTCCTAGCCCTAACCTTTTGCAAACAAATAGAGGCATGAGATTTATGCTTGCACCCAGATCACACAATACACCAGTGATATTATGCCCTCCAATGGTGCAAGGAATAGAAAACCTCCCAGGATCTTGAAGTTTTGGAGGTAGCTTGCTCAAGATTGTGCTACACTCCTCGACTAACTCAACTGTATCTATCTTTTGAGGCTTTTTCTTCTTGACTAAAATCTCTTTTAAGAACTTCTCAAAGGATGGCATCAATTCAAACACATCAGTCAAAGGAATGTTAACTTGAAGCTCTTTAAACATACTCACAAATTTTTGATACTGGGCCACCTCTTTCAATGGTATAAGTCTCTGCGGGAATGGTGGAGGTGGCAGAGGTGCCTCTTTTTTCTCTTCTTTATTCTTTACCTTCTCCACTTTTTCAACTTTTTCTATTTCAGCTCTCTCCTCAGACTTGGCCATCAGCTCTCCACCTTCAATTAAAGTCACTGCAAGATATTGCTCCAGCCCTTTTCTAACATTACTCGATCCAGCATCACCAGGGGGTGCTCCATGTTGTCTAGAATTTGTAGCGCCCACCAACTGCCCCAACTAGTGCGCCAGGTTCTTTTGATCATTGAAAAGATCTTGTATGGCATGTGCATGGGCTGCAGTGTCAGCTATCATTCTCTGCTGGCCTGCCATTAGCTGCTTTAGTATATCTTCAACTGAATTGCTGACCTGCTGTGGTGGAGCTGGAAGTGGTTGGTAATTATTTGGCGCTCTCATATTTCCTTGATAATAAGCATTACCAAACTGATGTTGACCCTGCGACCTGTTTTGATTATCCACGTAATAAACTGACTCTGGATTAGTGGAGCAAACCTCTGTAGCATGATCTTGACCACAAACCTCACAAAAACTCTAGAGTTGTTGCACTGGAGCCACTGTTTGCTGAGTCTTTAGCTTGCTGATTTAGTTGGCAATGGCGTCCATCTTTGCATTCAATGCTGAGATTTCATCTAGTTGAAGTACCCCAGCAGCCTTTTGAGTAGTAGCTCTACCATCACCCTGCCAGTCAGGATTTCTCTGCGAGAATTTATCTAGTAACTCATAAATTTGGTCAAAGTTTAAGGCCAGTACTTGGCCTCCAGCAGCAGCATCTACCACGATCTTAGTATTCGCAGTCAACCCCTCAACAAAAGTATGTGCCAGAACCTCATTTGATTGGTTAATGTGTGGACAATCTCTCAGTAATGCTATAAACCGCTCACAGGCTGAATACAAAGGCTCTCCTTCTCTCTGTTTGAAGGACATAATTTCACTCCTCAGCCGGGCTGTCTTGGCAGATGGATAAAACTTAGCTAAGAACTTCTTAGTCAAATCATCCCAAGTAGTGATAGACCCAGGCTTTTCAGCCTTTAACCACTTCCTTGCTGCCCCAATCAGCAAAAACGGGAACAATGTCAAGCGAACATAATCAATAGGAACTCCCGTCGGTGTATAAGTATCACTGATCTCCAAGAAATTCTGAATGTGTTGCTGTGGATCTTCATGAAGTAATCCACCATATTGTCCAGTCGCATGCAACAACTGAATCATGCCGGGCTTAATCTCAAAGTGCCCGGTGATAGCGGGCTTCACAATGCTAGATGCCACTCCCCCCAGGCTGGGAAGAGCGACATCTCGCACCGGTACTGCTCGTTCTTCTGCCATTTCAGTGGGAAAGGAAGCAAGTACAAGTGCTAGTGCTGCTCGGTCTCTCGCTTCTCTTCCTTACCCTTCTCAAGGTCCTTTAAGGCTCGGGATCAAAAGGTTCGAGTGGTTCGTCCCTTCTATTCCTTTGCATTCAAAACCTATTACCTGAAACTGCACAAGAAACTTAACAAAAAATTAAACCTGAATAGATAATAAGTAATCGTTCAAAAAGAAATCAGTCAATTGTTAGTCCCCGGCAGTGGCGCCAAAAACTTGTTGTTCCCAACGCACACGCAAGTATACGTGGTCGACAAGTAATAAAGTGATAAGTAGAGTATCGTTCCCACGAGGACTATTCAGACTGGACTCCTAACAAACAATTTCTTAACAACTATTCAGGAATCTTTTCCAATAGTGAGAATATTATCAACTACAAAAATAGTAATTAAAATGGTAGAAGTGAATTCAAACAATGGAGAAAAAATTAGTTGTTATCAGTAATAAGGAGACGGTCCAGGGTTAGAGCTGCGACCAATCCAATTGAGTAGTCCTGTTGATTCCACTTCATAAGTCCAAAGATTGCTAACTAACAGGTTAATTGTACAAACCTGTCGATTCTTCACGGTCTATGCAAGCTACTCTAACGCCTATATGTCTATGGAGTTAAATCACATGCACGTATTAACGAACTCTGTATTTAGCTAAGCAAGGTGAATAGGTATATGTCTATCATACCCACAAATTGATTCCCCGATGCCCAGGTTCACAATCAAGCCCTATTCTTTCTTATGTGCGTTCATAAATTCACTCTGTCGAGTTCAATCTAAGAACCATAGATAGTGTTCAATTATTCGGCCGTTATAATCAAACAAGTATGATCAAGAAAGAAGAAACAATCTGTAATTGGAATTCGATTCATGGAAATCAACATTCAAACCTCAACCTTCATGAATTCGCTCTAACCCTAAAACGATATATTAAGCTACGCCTACTCATAATAATAACACAAGGATTTGATGAAACAATGAAATAATGATGTAATAAATTAATGGAAGGAAGAAAAACCCTTGTTCAAGATGTTATGAGCTCTCAAATTTGCTCCAAAGTCTGAACCCCCTTCAAAAACTAAGTAGAAGGGTATTTATAATGTTTACAAAAGCCTAGCAAATAGTTATGCCTAAGCCTAGACGAAATAGGAAATCCAAAAACGCTCCAGGGGCGCTATAGCTGGCGCCCCGCGCCTCAAACCGCGTGGAACCAAGTAGAGGACGTCGAATCTTGCACGTAACAGCCATGCCCCGCGTCCCAAAATGCGGAAGAAAGTTGGGCGCTGCAGTGGGCGCCCCGCGCCACCTATAGCGCCAGGCTAATTTCTCTGCTTTCGTCGTTCGCAGCTTGCTTCGTTCCGTGCCTTCGCGTGCTCGATCCAATCCTCAATCCAAATTCAATCTTTTCTTGCTCGATTGTGCTCTTCAAAGCTCCAATTGCACCTCACAACATCCTTCAAGTCACATGACACAAAATCAGTGCAAAATCACATTCGTCAACTAGAAAACGGGCGAATAAAGTACTCAAACGTGAGGAAATATTAAGGAAATATAGGCATAAAATACCAAACATCACCTTGCTTCTTCTCTTGCACACAATAACTCTCACAAGTATTTGCTTTGTTGAGATTTTTTGAGGGCGTAATAATTCGAGCCAAAAAAACTTGTATTTATAGAGTCTATATAACCCTAATTCAGTTTAGCTTATGTTAGCTTGGATAAGCTTGGAGTTTTTACTGATGACTGAGGAACGGATTCAAAGGTCACTGTAGCTAAATAGATAATTCATGCAAAATCGTTTAAGTTGAGATATTATTAATTATCCTAAACCTAATGTTTATCTTGATAATTATGCAGGTCTAAACGGATACGAAAAGATTGCATAAATAAAGGATAAAGGATAGAAGATCTGGATTCTAAAGAGAAGAATCCAATTAGGTTTCAAACTCATGGGAGCTTTGGAGTTCTAATTGCTCAAGACTTCTTGGCTGCTGGAGCTATAAAACGTGGAGCATATCAGCCATAGAAGTATGCACAAATACAGAGAGCATCGAGCAAAGCTTAAAAGAGTCATTAGCTTATTTGTGTAATCAGTTAGCTACAGTGGAACTAAGTTAGAACCTGTTCCTTAGATTGAGTCTTGTAAAAGTTCAAGTCTTAGTTCAACTGTAGTAAGCAATAATCGAGTTGTAACTTTCTGGTTCAAGTCGTGGACTTGACACAACTTCACTGATCGTGAGAAAGATCACTAAAGGATTAGAGTTAGTCCTAGGTTAGTAAGAAGGAGTCTTGTAACCAAGTGGGTCTTTTTACATAGTGAAGTTGAAATCCTACTTGAGATGTAGGTTGTGGTTTTTTGATCCCGAGTCAAGGGGTTTTTCCACGCTAATATCTGGTGTTCATTTACTTACAGTTTTTATTCTGCAAATAGTTTAGTAAAGGAACACATTTTAAGGAACTGGTCCTTAAAATAGTAAAATGGTGTAATCGTGGGAAATAACAATTTGTATCAGAGCGGGTTATCCTTGAAAAGGATAACACCTAGGATAGATGAGTACATCATGAGAGAACAGTGAGGGTCAGTCAATGGTTAGAGCTCCTTATTTCAATGGGAAATACTATTCATGGTGGAAAGAGAGGATGCGTGATCACCTTCAAGCAGAGGACTATGAATTGTGGGATATAGTAACTGAAGGTCCCATGATACCAATGAAGAAGGATGCTGAGGGAAACGATGTTCCCAAAAACCAGGAAGGAATGCAATGCTGAAGACATAAAGCAATGGGAAAAGAATGCAAAAGCTACGAAGTGGCTTGTTGGTGGACTTAGTCCTGACGAATGCACTAGAATCAGAGGGTATGCCACTGCAAAGGAGATTTGGGATGCTTTAGCACAGGAAGGAACAAGTCAGGTAAAAGGGTCCAGAGGTACACTTCTTTATGCTGAATATGAAAGTTTTAAAATGAAAGAAGAAGAGTCAATCTCTGAAATGTATACTAGATTTAATGTCATTGCTTCTGAACTTATCTCTTTTGGAAGGGTTTTAACTGTGGAAGATAGAGTAGAAAAGATTCTAACTAGGGTTCTTCCAGATTCTTGGGAGATTAAAGCTTGTGCTATCATAGAAAGCAAAGATTTAACCACTCTATCCTTAGATGAGCTTATAGGCAATCTAAAGACTTATGAACTAAGGAAAAAGGTTAAAAACATAGGAGTACCAGTTAAAACTGAACCTAACCTAGCCTTGACTGCTGCTGATAAGATTATTGATGATAAGGAATTGGTCCTTATCGCTAAAAGTGTTCAGAAATATTTGATTAAGAAAAAGGCGATTAGTGGACAGGGCAGGTCTTCTAACATGAAACGGGCTGGAGAATGCCACAAATGTGGAAGCACGGAGCACTACATCAGCAAATGTCCAATTATGGAAGGAGAATGGAGGAAGAGATTTATGGAGGAAAGGAAAAAGGCTAGGGAACAGGTCCATAAGAAAAGTGGAAATCCCAAAGCAATAGTTGCAGGATGGCAAGACAATGAAGACGAAATAACTGATGATGATCTGGATGAGGATCTTGCTTTAATGGCTCTTGGAGACTAAGAAAATGAAGAAGATGCTGAGGTATTTGTTTCTAAACTTAAACTAGATGTAAAAAGCATGTCTAGAGAAAAATTGGTTAAAGTATTTCATACTGTGCTAAATGAATTTAAATCTCTAAGGGATGGCAATCATCAACTGCATGATGAAATTGATTGTTTAGAAGCAGAATGCAAAGAGGAAATAATTAATAATGATTTTCTGAAAAGAAAGATTAGCATGCTTGAGGAACAGGTCCTCACACTTGAATCAACTGTTCAGGAATTAGAAAATGTTAAAACAGTTGAAAAAGGTAAAGGTATTGCTAATTCTCATCGGATCATTGCTGAAGAGAAACTGAAAGTCACAGTTGATGAACTTTGCAAAGATGAGAAGATAAGATCTTTGGAAGAAGACTTGGTTAAAACAAAAATGGAGCTAAGAAAAACTGTAGAATGGAACAAGTCTTCTGTAGCACTAGAATGGTTACAGGAAAATCATAGTAGTAACAGGAAGGGTATTGGATTCATGAAAGCACAGTCTTCATCCAAATGGGATCCAAAGAGTAAGTACTTATAACTTCCTGAAAACTGGCTATGCACTCATTGTGGGAACACTGGTCACCGGAAAGAAAATTGTCAATCTTTAAAAAGGGCTGCCCAGAGGAACAGGTACTATAAACCTGTTCAAAATTCTGTAAAACAGAAGAATAGGTCCTATAAGCCTGTTCAACATTCTGTAAAAAGGAAAACTGTTCACACAAAGAAACCGTTACCATTTTGGGCTAAGAGAGATCTGATTCATCCTTTTTCTAAAGGAAAGGAACCCAAACTAGTTTGGGTTCTTAAAATTAACCCCTAGTTTTCTTTTGCAGGCTAGAGTGAAGGAGAGAAACCACAAATGGTACATGGACAGTGGTTGCTCAAGGAACATGATAGGACATAAGGAACTGTTCCTTTCACTCTCAGCCTTCCAAGGAGGAAGTGTTTCCTTCGGTAATGGTAAGAAAGGGGAAATCATTGGCATTGGAAAGGTAGGTAGGTCTGATTCACATAGTATAGATAATGTGTTTCTAGTAGATGGGCTGAAGCATTGCTTATTGAGTATATCTCAATTGTGTGACAAAGGTAATAATATTAATTTCTCATCTACTGGATGCACTGTGACTAACCAAACTTCTGGAGAGATTATTTTGCAGGGAAATAGGCATGGAAATATCTACAAAGTAGACTTGCTGACACTATCTGATGGAAGCTTGAGTTGCTTAAGTGTGGTGCAAAATGATCCCCTCCTATGGCACAAAAGACTAGGACATGCTAGTCTTTCACAATTGAACAAACTTGTGTCCAAGGACTTGGTGATAGGTCTTCCTAACATCAGGTTTAATGATGAAAAAGTATGTGAGGCATGTGCCAGGGGGAAGCAGGTAAAATCCTCCTTCAAATCGAAGAAACAGGTAAGTACCACTAAACCTTTGGAACTGGTCCATATGGATTTATATGGTCCAATGAGAACAATGAGTCGTGGAGGTAAGAAGTATGTTATGGTATTGGTGGATGATTACTCCAGATTTACATGGACTATATTTCTTGCATCTAAAGAAGAAGCATTTAATGCATTTTCAATTTTTGCTAAGAAAGCTCAAAGAACTCTAGATAATCATCTTGTTGTCATTAGGTCAGATCATGGAACTGAATTTGAAAATCATATGTTTTTCAATTTCTGTAATGAAAATGGCGTTAATCATAATTTTTCTTCACCTAGAACTCCACAACAAAATGGTGTAGTGGAAAGGAAAAATAGGACTCTAGAGGAAATTGCAAGGACTATGCTAATATCTGGAAATCTTCCACAAAACTTTTGGGCTGAGGCTATTAATATTGCATGCTACATAATAAATAGATGTATGACAAGGCCATTGATAGAAAAGACCCCATATGAATTGCTTAAGGGAAGAAAATCAAATATCTCTCATCTTAGAGCTTTTGGTTGCAAATGTTTTATACATAACAATGGGAAATATGCCTTAGGAAAATTTGATCCTAGAAGTGATGAGGGAATATTTGTTGGTTATTCTTTAAATAGTAAATCTTATAGGGTGTTTAACAAGAAAACATTGAAAATTGAAGAAAGCATGCATGTTAAATTCGATGAAACTGACAGTCTCACTCAAGAACAGGTACAGGAGGATGAAGAAATTGGAATGCTGAAAGATTATGAACTTAATCCACAAATGCAGACTCTGGATATGAGAAGTGAACTGCAAGGAACTGTTCCTCAGGACAGAACTGAGAAGAGTGGCACTGAAACAGGGGGAACAAATGTTGGTTCCACCTCACAAACTGGTAATGCTACTCTATCAGGAACTGTTCCTCAGCAGAGGGCTTCTGACAATGGATTGACACCCAAGCCTTACTAGTATCAAGGGTCACATCCTGTGGATTAAATAATCTCAGATAAGACTGCTGGGATTCAAACTAGACCAGCAGTCAAAAATCACAATCTGTGTGCCTTTAGTGCTTTCCTATCTCTTGTTAAACCCAAAAATGTGAAAGAAGCACTGAAGGATGCAGATTGGATTAATGCTATGCAGGAGGAATTGAATCAAATCTAAAGGAGTCAAGTTTGGCATCTGGAACCCAAGCCAAGGAACAGGTCCATAATTGGAACAAAATGGGTTTTCAGAAACAAACTTGATGAGGATGGCATGGTAACAAGGAATAAGGCCAGGCTAGTTGTTCAGGGATATAGTCAAGAGGAGGGCATCGACTATGATGAGACTTTTACTCCAGTTGCAAGATTGGAAGCAATAAGACTTCTTATAGCCTTTGCTACATACATGGTATTTACTCTACATCAAATGGATGTTAAGAGTGCATTTCTGAATGGTTACTTGAAAGAAGAAGTGTATGTCAAGCAACCTCCAGGTTTTGAAAGTGAACAGTTCCCTGAACATGTGTACAAGTTGGACAAGACCTTGTATGGGCTCAAGCAGGCACCAAGAGCATGGTATGAAAGGCTATCAAAATTTCTACTCCAGCATGGATACAAGAGAGGTAAAATTGATAGAACATTATTTTTGAAAGAAAACGGTAAGCATCTCTTAATTGTTCAAATTTATGTAGATGATATAATCTTTGGTGCTACTTGTGAAAATTTAAGTAAGGAATTTACAAACTTGATGGGGAGTGAGTTTGAGATGAGCATGATGGGTGAACTCAATTTCTTTTTGGGTTTACAAATTAAGCAAACCTCAAATGGAACTGTGATCCATCAACAAAAGTATGTTAAGGAATTACTTAAAAGATTTGATATGGATAATGCTAAGGAAATTGACACACCTATTGCCACTGCTACAAAATTGGATCTTGATGAACATGGAATATCAGTTGACCAAAAAATGTATAGGGGTATGATAGGCTCTCTTATTTATCTAACTGCTAGTAGACCTGATATTGTGTTCAGTGTTGGTTTGTGTGCTAGGTTTCAATCAGATCCTAAGGAATCTCATTTGAAAGCTGTTAAAAGAATATTGAGGTATCTGAAAGGAACAGGCCCCTTGGGACTTTGGTATCCAAAAGGTGGTAGTTTTAATCTTGTTGGATATACTGATGCTGACTATGCAGGTTTCCTTGTTGATAGAAAAAAGTACCTCAGGTATGGCACATTTTCTTGGTGAGTGTTTGGTTTCTTGAGGAACCAAGAAACAAAATTCAGTGGCACTGTCCACTGCTGAGGCTGAATATGTGGCAGCTGCTTCATGTTGTTCACAATTGTTATGGATCAAACAACAATTACAGAATTTTGGTGTTGATGTAAAAACTGTTCCTATCTATTGTGATAACACTAGTGCTATTAACATGACAAAAAATCCAGTGCATCACAAAAGGACTAAACACATTAATATAAGACATCATTTCCTAGGAGACAACTATGAAAAGGATTTGATCACCATAGCATTTTGTCCCACTGAAAAGCAAATTGCTGACATTTTTACAAAAGCTCTAAGTAGAGATGATTTTGAAAGAAATAGGTTGGAATTAGGGATGATTAAATTCACATAAAATCATCAATGCTTTACTTCATAATTGGCTAGAAAAGTGCACTCAAAATGAATTTTATTCAAGTCTTTATGAATGATTCAGTTTAGCTTAATACTTAAATGTATACTCTTATGCCATACTTCTTATTTAGAGTTGCTAAAATTGAATGATGTTACTCTTATGCTCTTAGAATTTCAGATGATCAAAAATGTTGCAAATTGGAAGGACACTGAATTTTCGTGATAAAATCATGTATGTACTCGTTATTATTCAGTTAATTTAGAAGTGCAAAGGCTATAGGTAACTTGTAATTAGGATAAATCCCACTAAGTTTCCTAACCATATCCAAATTGCATAAGAGTCCCATCGGAGAAACAGTTCCCACTCTGAAAAGGTAACTTGGCAGTCCAACGGCTCTATTTCTCCGGGAAACTCCCAAGAGTCCATAACGGTTGCATGTTGGGCTGAGGTAAGTGTGATCGATTCGTACTCTATTTCTACTACCTAATTCACCCTATAAATACACTCCTTCTCTCCCATTATTCTTTTACTTTGCTCACAAACTGAATTCTCAAAATTTCAGAAAGAATAATCAATTATCTCTTAATTCGAATTGCTAAGATGTCTCTTTCTCCTGAAAATTCTTCAACTGCACCCACCTCTGATCAACCACAAAATCTCAACCCTTCTTCACCCATGGATACCACTGACCTAAACCCTGAAATTCCTGAAATAATCCCAGAAATACCTGAACCTGAAATTCAGGGGGAAGGACCAGTTCCCACGGCTGAATCAATTGCTGAGCAGGTTGAGGATTTGTCACGAGCTATGGTTTTGTATCAGTATCAGGTAAATTTCACCTATCCTTTGAATGTTGTGATAGATGAGGAAGAAAAGGGAGAGGGGTCTGAGGCTGTTCTTGAGGGGGAAGAAGAAACAGTTAAGAGGTTGGAAGCACCCATGCATGGGTTATCGGGGTCTCCAGAGGTTGCTTTTAGAGCACCCATGGAGGATGTTATAGATGTTGATGAAGCTATAAGTGATAGTAATAGGCCTTTGGTGGATTTGATCAATATTAGAAGTCTGAAAATAAAAATATCTAGAATGGGACCCATTGATGACCATGTGACTGCTGAAATTGCTGCTAAGTTAAAGAAAAATGGGGACAATTATAAGCCAGGAATTAAGAAGAAAGGAGAAAGTTCCTCCAAGGCAAAAGGACCTGTTCCTTCTGCCTCAACCCCTATTTCTGGGGTTAGGAGGACAAGAAGTGCTACTAAAGCTGCTGATGAACAGTTAGCTGCTGCTTTAGAAAGAAGCAGAAAAAGGAAAGGGAAACAGGTTGTTGACCCTGTAGAAGAGGAAGAACTGGAGGAGTTTGAATTTGATGATGTTGAAGATAATGAGATGGCAGATGCTGAGGAGGTTGCTCCTAAATCTAAGAAAAGAAAAGTTGTTCAAAGATGGGTAACAAGAAGTTCTGTTAAGGCTGCAGAAAAGTCTGCTAAGAGGACCAGGTCCTCTAAAAGAGTTGTTGTAACTGAAAGTTCTGCTAGTGACAGTGTTGAGTCTTTTGCTGGAGATGAAAGTGATAGTGAAGCTGAGGGAGATGAGCTGATAGCTGGGAAGAGAAAGCATTCCTTGCCGTTTGGGTTCATCTTAACTGATGTGTTTGCAAAATTGAAGATTCCCTTGGAAGGGGTAGTGAAGGCTACTAAGAAGGAAAAATTTGGCTGTGCCACACTGATTAGTTGTGATTTGCCTGTTCAGGCTGATCCTCCACAGGCTGGTGTTGGGAGGCAGCGTTTGAACAACAAGGTAAGGGCACTTAGGCAATAGGTTGCTATTCAGGCTGCTGAAATAGCAAGGTTGGAAGAGGAGAAGAATTACTGGAAGGCAGAGGCCACAAAAGCAAAGGAGACCAATGAGGGAATGCTCAAGCAGATGTTTGAGTTGCTTAACAAGTCTCAGGGACCTGGTCCTTCCACATCCTGACCACCTTAGCCTTTAGCCATCTTTTGTCTAGTGGGATTTAGCCTAGTCTAGTGCCTTAGTCTTTTCCTTCTCTAGTCCTTGAATAATTCTGTAGTACTTGCTTGTATCCCCTAGTTTCATCTTTTGATTAAATGAATTGTCTTTGATGGCTAATATCATTGTCTTGCAGTTGCTTTAATCTGATTTATGTTTGCATTTTGAGTTGCCTCAATGGCCATGTGCTGATTAATTCTAACCTTGAGTTATATTTTTTATGCAACCTTTTCAATAATGCCAAAAGGGGGAAGAGTAAGTCTGATTTTGCGTGAACTTATACCTAGTTGAAAATCTGTTCCTTAATGATGAATAAAGTCTCTACTGACTGTTTTTTTTTTCTTTTGAGCTTAAGTTGTACTTCAGGACATTAAGGATATGAAGCTAAGCTTATGAATTTGTCATCATCAAAAAGGGGGAAAATGCTAGCTTGGATAAGCTTGGAGTTTTGACTGATGACTGAGGAACGGATTCAAATGACCTGTTCCTTTGAATCACTGCAGCTAAATAGATAATTCATGCAAAATCGTTTAAGTTGAGATATTATTAATTATCCTAAACCTAATGTTTATCTTGATAATTATGTAGGTCTAAACGGATACGAAAAGATTGCATAAATAAAGGATAAAGGATAGAAGATCCGGATTCTAAAGAGAAGAATCCAATTAGGACTCAAACTCATGGGAGCTTTGGAGTTCTAATTGCTCAAGACTTCTTGGCTGCTGGAGCTATAAAACGTGGAGCATATCAGCCATAGAAGTATGCACAAATACAGAGAGCATCGAGCAAAGCTTAAAAGAGTCATTAGCTTATTTGTGTAATCAGTTAGCTACAGTGGAACTAAGTTAGAACCTGTTCCTTAGATTGAGTCTTGTAAAAGTTCAAGTCTTCGTTCAACTGTAGTAAGCAATAATCGAGTTGTAACTTTCTGGTTCAAGTCGTGGACTTGACACAACTTCACTGATCGTGAGAAATATCACTAAAGGATTAGAGTTAGTCCTAGGTTAGTAAGAAGGAATCTTGTAACCAAGTGGGTCTTTTTACATTGTGAAGTTGAAATCCTACTTGAGAAGTAGGTTGTGGTTTTTTGATCCCGAGTCAAGGGATTTTTCCACGCTAATATCTGGTGTTCATTTATTTACAGTTTTTATTCCGCATATAGTTTAGTAAAGGAACACATTTTAAGGAACTGGTCCTTATCGTGGGAAATAACAGCTTAGAACTCCTTTTACAATTTGGAATCTGTTTTGCATAAGGTTTACAAGTCTTTTTTTATTTAAACCTAAGTCATTTTTCCTAAGTCTTCAATACTTTGCCGCCTAGTAAACTCTTTTCAGCGCCGCTTCTAAGCTTCTCCTTCTTCAACTTGGATTGAGACTTTGACTTCAGCTGTTCCCTTTTCCTTTTTCGGCTCGGTCTCGAACTTCAACTTGAACAACTTCAACTCTAACTTCAACTCTAACTTCAACTGTGAATCTTTTCCCTTATCAGCTCAGCACCAGGTCCTTTGTCATCAAAACCTGACTTCAACATAAGGTTAATTACCGTAATACTACTATATATAGTAAATCCCAGCTAAATTACAATGACTAAAAAGGGCCTAATCTCTAATGTCATCAAATTGTAGGAGTGCCCTTCAACGTGACCGTGTCCTCTTGCTCGCGATCACGTACTGTGAGTGTTGGCTCCTGCACGACCACGATTGATGAGAGTGCGACTGCGGACAGTAAGTGAATACTTTCTCGCGATCGTGACATGCACTCAAATTTTCAAAATCCTGCAAACTTGAATTCCACTTTAACATGCTTTTAGCCTTCAAATCCTCTAGCCATGATTCGTTTACGTTCTTAAAACTCAATGGATAAGGTTACTGCTTCAAGTTTTCGATGATTTTTCTGATTCGCATTACGTTATCTATATATCCGAATTTTAAAGTTTGTTACTTGAAGTTGGATTTAGAGTATCATCTTTGCGGTGCTTAATACTTCGCTTAAATGCCTAAACAAGAGAATTTATGTGGATTAGTTATCATCTACTATGAGTAGTATCTGAAAGCTCTGAAAGTGTAAAAATACAAGTAATTACTACCGAGTATTATCCTGGCAATGATGAGCAGTGAGTACAATCGTGCTATACAGCAAACATATATGAGGCGTACACTAAACGTTGTAAGCAGCTTCCTGAATCCTCGTATCAAAAGAATTTGACGCGCCACACGCGCACGATTAAATTAGAACCGAAATTAGAAACAATACTATAGCAAGTAAATTCCACGCTCCAGCACATGGAGCCCCCGGACGGCCATCAAACGGCGCGTACGGGAGCTCAAACTGATCTACAAGCTATGGCGAACCAAGCTACTGAAGGCATTGGAGGGATAATATCTTATGCTACAACTATTAGCACAGCTCAAAACTCATCTGGGTTAACTCCAGGACATGAACTTGAATCTGTAATTGCAAGGAATACAACTCATAACGGCATCCCAGCAGTGATATTTAAGACGAAAGATTACTATGGGGTGATGGCAACTCAATGTAGAAGAACTTTAGTGGGTCGTTTTCTGAAAACCAGACCACAGATAGAACAAATTCGGTCAAAATTCACAGAGAAATTCCCATTAAAAGGTTCAGTGAAGATTGGAGTTTTTGATAACTACAATGTCTTCATAGACTTTAACAATGATGATGACTACAACTTAGTATGGTTTAGAAGGGTGGTAGAGATTCAAGGATTGCAGATGTGGCTTCAAAAGTGGACCCCGGACTTTAAACCCGAGGAAGATTTACCAGTTGTACCGGTGTGGGTGCTATTGCCAAGGCTCCCATATCATATGCACTCGTGGACCTACATCAAACAAATTGTCAGCTCTGTTGGAACACCTTTGGAACTGGATGCCGCAACAAAAAGCAGGACTCGACCTAGTATGGCTAAGGTAAGAGTAGAAGTAGATTTACTCAAATCATTACCTACTAGTGTATGGGTCGAGCTAGAAGATGAGAATTCACCACTCAAAGGATTTGAACAAAAAATTGACTACGAGGGAGTCCCCAAGTACTGCAAACATTGCAGAAAGCTTAGCCATACTGTTATTAACTGCAGAGTTATTGAAAGGAAGAAGTTAGCTGAAGCAAAAGATGTTGATAATGATCAGTCAAGCTCTACTAATCATGACCGCAATAATTCAAACCAGAGTAATAAGGGGTTAGAAATTGAGGGTACTAAAGATGTAAGTAAATTACAAATGCACAAAACAATTGCTGAGGAAAAGGAGCCCAAGGCTGATCATCTCAAAGAACCAACAGTCACTGTCAAAACAAGAAACAAAAAGAAGAAAAAAGTCAAAACTGTTCCAAAGAAGAAAAACAAAGTGGTTATCAAAATGGTGAAACACAACAAACATAAGGAAAGAAATGAGGATTTGGAACACAAAGATCACATGGAGGAAGCAAGTAGCAGACATCAACGCAGTCATACAAGAAGCTTGGAAATAGTACCAAATCAAGACCAACCAGATCAGATTTTGAAAAATGTTTTTGATGCTGAAAAGAAACAGAACCACCAGGGTGCTCAAGGAGTTAAAACACAAGCTCCTTTCGATTCTGTGGTCAGGAATGATGAAGAAACAGTGCAAAATTCAGAACATGAGCAAGATTGTAGCAGTAAGGGTGTACAAGAAACTGTCATGTCCTCAAGCTTACCTTCTTATATCAAAAATCATAAAGGTGTTCAACTAATAGTTGACTTGACGGAACATAGGAATATACAGGAAGAAGAAAATGGAAGTGAAAGTGGGGAGGTGCCAAACAGCTTAATTCAAGCCTTTTCACCTATTACCAACTCAGAAGATGAACAAGAAGAAACAGAATTGATACAACAACAACTAATTATTGACAAGGAAGGCCTATCTCCAGCAAGAAGGGGAAGAACTAGACAGATAAAGAAGGGAAGAAAAGAAAGAAACAAGACTGCTCCTAACCTCAGGGAAGGGAAGAACAAAAACTCCAACAATTTAGTTTTCCATGATTAGTGCTCTTTTCTGGAACATTAGAGGGGTGAGGTCTAAGAAGGCCATTCACAGACTCAAACACCTCATCAAAATTAACAAGGTGAAGTTTGTAGCGATAATGGAACCTTTTGTAAGCAAGGAGAAAATTATTGGATACATGAATTTCTTGGGCTTTCAACATTGTGTTACCAATGAAAATGGTAAGATATGGTGTTTTTGGTCCTCGATTTATAATGCATCCATCATTGCAAACGAGGAACAACAAATTACCATTGGTATGAAGTATGGGTCAGACTTCAAAGGTGTATGTATTACAGCAGTCTATGCAAAAAGCACTACTCTGGAGAGGAAGGATCTGTGGAATAGCTTAGAAAATATTAGTAATACAATTGATGAACCATGGTGTGTGGGCGGGGACTTTAATGTGATTATGGATCCTACAGAAAAACTAGGTGGTAGAAGCTACAGGGCCATTAAAAGTTTTGATTTTGTGGCTTGCATGAATTCTTGTGAGCTAGTAGATGCAGGATATGTTGGGACTAAATTTACGTGGAGTAATAATAGAAGACCGGGTAAAAGAATATGGAAGAGGTTGGATAGAATTTTTATTAATGATAAATGGGGCCAGCTTTTTCAGAGTACTACAGTTAAACACTTGGTGAGGACGGGTTCCGATCACAGACCTTTGCTTATGAAGTGTTCATCACATCAGAAAGAAGCAATCAGGTACTTCAAGTTCTTAAACTTTTGGATTGACATACCAGGCTTTTATGAACTAGTAAGGGAGGTGTGGGACAATCAAGTTATTGGAAATCCGATGTGGATTCTCCAACAGAAATTGAAAGCTCTTACAAGTAAATTGGCTCAGTGGTCCAAAGAAGAAGTTGGGGATGTTAACAAGAAGGTAATCGAGTGGGAAGAAATCATTCAAAAACTCGAAGAAGAAGAAATAGTCAGTAACACTGAAACAAACAGAGAATTTTTGAATAAGGCACAAGCAGAGTACATCAAATGGCTTTCAAGGCAACACTCTTTATTAAAACAAAAAGCTCAGTAAAGTGGTTTGAAGAAGGGGATTGCAACTCTAGTTATTTTCACAGTGTAATTAGAGACAAAAGAAGAAGAATGCAACTGATCAAGATCAAGAATCAGAGAGGTAGATGGGTTCAAGGAGACGAAAAAATTGCAAAGGCAACCATCTCTCACTTACAAAACCTGTTTAACCTGAAACATTCACAGATGAATCATAGCAGACTCTTAGAGCTTATTCCAAAGTGCATTTCTGACGAAGATAATGTCTTCTTGTCCTCTATCCCCAAAGAAGAGGAAATTAAAGATGTTATCTTCAACATGAGTGCTACAAGCTCAGCTGGACTGAATGGATATAATGGAATTTTTTTCCAGAAGTGCTGGAATATTATCAGAGAGGATGTCATAAATTTTGTCCAGCATTTCTTTAATGGAACAGTCCTATCCAAGTTTTATTCTCATACATGCCTGGCCTTAATTCCTAAAGTGGACACTCCGACCATATTTTCAGAGTTAAGACCAATCAGTTTGAGTAATTTCTCCAGTAAGATTATTTCTAAAATCATCTCTAGAAGACTAAATCCACTTCTACCAAAACTGGTATCAGAAAATCAATCTGGATTCATTAGAGGAAGATCGATCACCGACAATATATTAATGGCTCAAGAAATAGTTCATGGAATAAATCAAAGGAACTCAGGAGGTAATATGGTGATCAAGTTGGACATGGAAAAGGCTTATGACAGAATGTCATGGACCTTTCTTACTATGGTGTTGAGGAGTTTTGGTTTTTCAGAGGTGTTCATAGATATTATCTGGAGAATCATGTCTAATGTGTGGTACTCAATTATAATAAATGGTTCCAGACAAGGTTTTTTCACATCATCTCAAGGGCTCAAGCAAGGCGATCCTTTGTCACCTTCCTTGTTTATTTTGGGAGCTGAAGTGTTGTCAAAACTCCTGAATAGGCTGATTCAGCATGACAACTTCACTCCTTTCTCTTTACACCCTAAAGCACCTATTGTGACACACTTAGCATATGCAGATGACCTTGTGATTTTCACTGCCGGGAATAACAAGTCTGTTAGGCTAGTAATGAAGCAAGTCAACAGGTATGAAAAAATGTCTGGGCAAAAGGTGAACATGAACAAAATCTTCTTCCTGACTGATCCTAAGGCCTCTCCTTCAAGAATTAACAGAATGAGATCTGCCACTGGTTTCTTAGAGAAAAATTTTCCTTTCACTTATTTAGGTTGTCCTATATATGTGGGAAGAAAAAAAATTGAGTACTTTGATCCTTTGGTGTCTAGAATTGCAATGAAAATGAAGGGTTGGCAAGGGAGAATGCTGTCAGTGGGTGGAAGAATTACTCTTATTAAACATGTTTTACTTGCTATTCCAACATACACTCTCTTGGCATTGAATCCACCAAAAGGAACTTACAAACTCATTGAAAAGCATAGTGCAAGGTTCTTTTGGGGATCAACTTCAGAACAGTTAAAACATCATGGGTGCTCTTGGGAAAGTATGTGTTTTCCCGAAAGAGAAGGAGGTATTGGGGTAAGAAGACTAGAAGATGTTGCTAATACTTTTGCAATCAAGAGATGGTGGAATTTTAGAGCCAACAAATCCTTGTGGTCTGATTTCTTGAAGGCTAAATATTGCTCTAGAATGCACCCAGTTGCCAAGAAGAAAAGAGCTAATCAATCACATGCTCGGAGGAAATTAATGGAGATCAAAGACATTGCCGAGAACAATATTACATGGAAGATACAAGAAGGCCAATGCAATTTTTGGTGGGACAATTGGACAGGGCAAGGAGCCTTGGCTAAGACAAATGATCCTAGTTCAAGATCTCACACTGTTAAAGTCAGTGACTTCATCACTGAAGGACAGTGGAATGTGCATAAAATATCACAGGTTGTAGCGGACTCGGTTGTCCAGCAAATAACAAAGGTGGAGATAAGAGATGTAAAGAAACCTGACTATGCCTTATGGGTGGAGATAAGAGATGTAAAGAAACCTGACTATGCCTTATGGGAACCATCAGCTAATGGTTATTTCCATAACATTACAGCTTGGCAAATAATTAGAAAGAAAAGGCAAAGGTCAAGGATCTTATCTAAGGTCTGGAGTAACAAGATACCATTCAAAATGTCCTTTCTAGCATGGAGAGTGCTGAAAAATAGGCTACCATTTGATGAGGTACTGTCTAAAATTGGGTTCAACTTGGTTTCAAAATGTAACTGCTGTACAGAACCACAAACTGAGACAATCCAACATATTTTTGAAGAGAGCGAGGCAGCAAAGAACTTGTGGAGCTACTTCGGAGCTCCTTTGGGGATTAGATGGCAAGTCACTCCACTTAACAACTTTATCATGACTTGGTGGTATATTAAAACAAATAATGCAGTTCATAAGCTTCTTATGGGTATTACTCCAGTCATAATATTGTGGGAATTATGGAAAAGTAGGTACCCATGTAAGTATGGGGAGCAGAAGAAGTTTATTCAAGGAAGCATGATTCATCGAATATTTTGGAACGTTAAGGCTGCTCTAAGATTGGCATTTCCTAACATTGATACATCCCTGACTTGGCATAAACTCTTTGAAAAAGTGCAGTGCCTAAGACAAGTTAAAACATGGAAGCATGTCTTGTGGAAAATGCCAGTTAACTGCATAAAAGTTAATACCGATGGAAGCTACATGGAGAAGAAAAATCTGGCAGGGATAGGGGGAATAATAAGAGATGCACAAGGAGAATTCATTATGGCCTTTTCTATCCCAGTTAAATGTACCAGTAACAATCTAGCAGAGGCGCTAGCAGCTCAAATGGGAGTAAACTGTTGTATAAAGCTGGGATTGAGAAACTTTGATCTTGAAGTTGACTCTATGCTAATAGCCAATATGATAAAGAACAAGGAGGCAGACAATTTAAAGCTTAAAAGTGTGATTGAAGGCATTATTCGGAATCTGTCCCAAGCAGAAGGAGATGTAATACATTGTTACAGGGAAGCTAACCAAGTGGCAGATGGATTGGCAAAACATGCAACTACATTAAAAGAATCTAAGTTCTTCAACAGATTCCAAGAGTTGCCAGGAGTCTGTAAAAGTTCTTTTCAACTTGATAAATGCCAGTTGCCAAATATTAGAAGCAGATATGACAAAGCTAATTTTTTTGTAAGTTGATTTCTATTTGGAGAAGGAAATTTACTGTATAGTCTTTCCTCCTACCTTTTTTGTTGCTGCTCTTTGATGTAATGCTGTAGCAGAGGCCAGGCAAAGCCCTCCTCTTATCCTTACAAGATTAATACAACAAAGGCAGTTCTTCTTAAAAAAAAAAAAAAAAAAGAGCAGCTTCCTTTCCATCATTTCTTAAACTTCACTTATCGAGTGGGGAAAGGTGTGCATTCTAGATTGATAGATATAGCTAATATTATTTAACCTATATATCCAATATAATCTTCCAGCTAATAGTGTTTAATTGACCACCTTTGCCAACACCTAGCTATGCCCTAAAATAAACAAATACTGTAATAAATTTCAAATTCTAGTGAAATTATGATAATGTGCTAGAAACTCTTGGCTACTATGAGGAGTTCAAGTGTTATTGTTGAGGAAAATTTTTCGAAGCCTTAACCAACTGCATGCTAGCTGACAAATAAAAGGAAGGTTCACACAACTCAGAGCACATACATTGTTCAATTCGACATACATATGCATTAACAAAACCACATTCCTGGATTTAAGTTATATAGCAATGTGAAGGATTTACTATTATCATTGTTTGATCAGTTATATCAAGTTAAATATCATTTTACCTCGGTGCAAACCAATAAGTATCGTAAATCTTTACTAGTAACGATTTTATAAGTAACTTCATAGTGTAAATATTTTGGATACTGCTAAAAATTTGCCAAGCGAAAAAGGGTACTCAAAGGATGATATATACCTAAATTAAAGGACTTCAATGTGGTTCTCTTCTCTCTAGTATTACCAGAGAAATCGTAACTTTCTGTATTTAAAGGCATCAACTTTTTTGAACTAGACAGAGACACTAGAGAGATAAGGAAACACTTGCATACACGAGGCGAAATTCGTCCCCATCCAAATAGTAGTAAGGAATGCTTCCTTCTCAGTGTACTATAGTTTTTGTGCTTGAAATCAGTAAGTGACTGATATACTAGTACTCATGAATTTCGAACACAAGATCCTAGTATATATAATTGTAGCTATAGTACATAACCACCCCCGTCCCCCACCAACACTCTCCATACTAATTAACTTAAAGTACCCAATATATACTTATTTCCATTACTATTTATGTTTTATACATTGACATTAAATATTGTGACATCTATTTTTCAAGTTACTAAAATTAGATTTGATATTTGGAGAAGTTGATGGTGTAAAAACTTTTACACTGTCAAATGAAAATGAACGAAACATAAGCCGTTTTTGGTCATTATGATCCTCAGTGCAACAGCTGCAATATTATCAAATTATAATTTTACGTTACAACACTTGAGTAGTAGAATTTTGAAGTGATCAATCCAACTGAAACCTCGACCTGAAAGTTCAAATATGTTGTCTTGCCTTTGGCATACTAGTGGCTCTATACACTTTGTTCATTAAGTCCAAGAATACTATTAATGGCACTATCATGATTATGTTCAAGGATATCTAGTACCTATATCACTGGTCGTTTGCTACATCAATATATTCTAACCATGTTCCAAAGTTGTATAGATTATGCGGGCGTCACAGCTTCGATAAAAGCTTAACACTTAAGTGGAAATATAGAGAGGCAGGTAAATTATTCTGCGAATTTTCACTTCATGAGATTTCTCAATTATAAAAAGAAAAAAAAGTTTCAAGGCCGGCTAAGTGACTTCTCCTTCATCTTATTCATCTTCTTATCATCGTACGAAATCAAAAACTCATATGAATACTTCCTATGCTTTGACAAGTCTTACAGATCTAAGATTGCAAAGGATGGGTAGTTGCTCACATACCTGAGACACTAGTGAGCGTGAGACATAATAAAGTAAATAAATTTATGATATCTTTAACCGTTTAAACTGCTACCTAAATTGATCACCCTAAAGCAAGAACATTGGGTCAAACTGGTAAAAGGGGAAAAAACCAAATGTTCATAATATAATATAAATTTTAAATGAGATGATCACACAACGAATTACCTAATATTTCACAAAAGCAAATGTAATCATATAGGAGTAATACATAAGATATCAGGAAGCTAGAGAATTTTCGATCAACTCTGGCTATCAGTGAGATCGTGCCATCACTGCTCTCTATTATAAAACCCTAAATTCACTAGAAGGTGAAATTTGAGAATACCTTCATATCTCATGATAATATTTTAAAGGTCTAGGCTAGAACTCAAGCCTAAATATCACAAATATTAGACAATAGATAGACTACAGACACAGTAATAATAAACTGTTTCGAAGGATCTAAAACTAGAGTTTGTTAAGAGATACAATTAGGATATCTAAAAACAGATCCATGTAGTAATATAGTATTAAAGATGCACCAACACCACACCTAATAAAAACTTCTAAATGAAGCAACTACAAAGTACACACAAACCCACATTCACCTTATTGCATATACTTCACCTTATTGGATATGCTACTACGCAAAACTCACTAAGCGATAAATTCTGGATCTACCAGTTGCTGCACCTGAATTTAAATCTTGAATCCGCGTCTGGTATTAATTGCAGTTGTAGATAGAACAGTCTCCCTTTGAGATCTAGTAAGCAGAAGGTTCTATATATATTATACTTTGAGAAATATAACTAGTTGTAGTAACTTAACTAAACAAGTGACTTTGCTTGATATAGCAAAGGGATATAATCGGACCACGATGCTTGATTCCCCACAAAGAAAAAAAGTGACTTTGGAGTCATTCATTTCAAAGTCTTGAGAAAGCAAGAAAGAGAAGAGTCAAAAGAAACTCTTTATTTCTTCCCTACCATCATCATCATCATCATCATCATCATCATCATCAAGAACAACAACATGTCCACGTTTTTTCTGACGAGATTTATAATTGCCTTTGTTAGTGTTTGAATTACATGGTAGTGATAATAATGATGATGTTTTGAGTTTTAGTGAATGGAAGTGGTGGTGGGAGTGGGAATAATGATGACGGCGGTGAAGTTTTGGTCTTGGTGGTGGTGATGATTCAGAGAACATGATGATTGCTTTTGGTTTTTGGCGTTGAAAGGTAGGGAAAAGCAAGTCAGAATAATAAACCTAGCTTCTACTCAATGTTTTTCGTGCAGTCTTTTTCTTTATATCGTCTTCCGATAAGGAAAGAGAAATTGTAACACTTTTTTGCTACAACATACACTCCCTTTATTTCGAAGTCATAGTTTGACTTAATAAAAATTTAAAAAATATAATAAAAATTTTAAAATTTATGATCTAAAATAAAATATACATATAAATGTGTAACTATAAGGTATTTTATCAAGAGTAGAATGGTAAATTAAAATTTAATTATTTTTTAATTTAGAATTGTATTGATTTTTTTTGGAACAAATTAACAAAAAAATTATATTATTCTCTGTGAAACGGATGGAGTAGTTAGTGAGATTCCACGAGCGGATATGGAGGGGGGAAGCGTACATAGGTATATATTACCCATAGTCCCATACCTTTGTGAAAGCCGTACTTTTTCTTTTTCATCTGTCAACATAAAAGAGATATATATTTAGAAATAATGTAATTTCAAGCATCCCAATTTGTGTTTATAATTAGAGATAGATGTGACTGACTTATAATCACATACTCCCTCACAAATAATGTTTTAGTTTACTTGAATTAGAGTTTAAGAAATAAGAAAAAAATTTGAAATTTGTGGTCTAAAATAAGACATAAATAAATGTGTGGCCATAAAGCATCTGATTAGGGGTAAAGTGGTAAGTTTCAAGTTAAACTCTTTTCAAATTTAGAATATGACATTCTTCTTTAGCGAACTAATAAGGAAATAGTGTCATCATTTTTAGAACAGAGGGAGTAATATATATATGAAAAATAAGAGTTATTGTCTAACTAACCCTCTTCATAAAAATTTTCTAGCCTCATTTTTTTAAAAATAACTCTAAATAAATGTTTAACCAAACCCACTAACTTTTTATAGCTACTAGGAATTTTTGGTCTTCTCGTTCTTCTTCCCCTATTTTTAGGGTTTTCGCGCCGCCGCCAACCCCCACTCCCATCAGCCACCGCCGATCCTCCACCGCTGCTCCTCCATCGTTGCTTCTCCGTACACCCTCGTCTCCCCCATCCTAGATCTGCAGTTTGCGACGCCGTCTTGATCTCCACCGTCGTCTGCATCATCCTCCGTCCTCCGATCTACCCCTGCTTCCTTCGATCTGCGTCTGTACGTGCAGATTTGCAGCTTCGCCGGAGCTCCGGCATGCTGCTGCAGCGAGGGAAGTGCTGCAGCTCGTCAGAGCTCCGGCGAATCTACAACTCTGCTGCTTCAGCGAAGAGGAGCTGCTGCTCCGACTTGTTTGCTCTCTTTTTTTTGAGATAATTGGATGTATGCAATTTTTATTTTGTTAACATGTGTATACACTATAAAAAAATTGTGTATACACTAAAAATAACTCCAAAAAGTACATGTATAGATTGCGTATACCTAATAAATCTGGTTGTATACACCATATTTTTTAGTGTAAATATTGTGTATACGTAAGGATACCATTTTTATATCTATTGTTATATACCATTTGTATTTGTTTTTGTGTATACTGGCTATAAAAAGTAAGGGTTAGTCAAAAATAAAAGGAGAGAGTTGACTGATTGTTTCAGTAGTGATCCCTAATATATATATAACTCATTTTAGAGTAGAATTTTAAAAAATTACTCAAACTTGTCCAATCAAAAACTGCACATAAAATAAAACGGAAGGAATATCTGAGTGTAACCTTTCCTTCTTCGGGATTAATTTGTCCGATTAATCAATTTGCATTATGATAACCTATTAAGAGAACATATTTTATCAGTATTTCTCCTTTGTCAATACGAAAACTCGAGACCCGTAAATAATAATCAATTTGCATTACGATAAACTTATTACGAGAAAAACACTTTTTATCAGTATTTCTTGTTTTTCGATACGAAAACTCTGAGACCCATAAATAAAAAGGTGAAGAATTATCATTCATCTTTCAACAAATATATACACTATCTTTTACAATGGAAAAATCACTTAATTTTTATGTAAGTATCACTTAATGTCATGAACTTTTATTTGGAACAGAAAGAAGTTTTTGGGGTGGTTGGGTATTTCGAGAATGAGTAGGGAAGTCATTCTCATAAATCAAAGAAATATGTGCTTTAGAGGAAATTAGTTATCAAAATATTTAATACAACCAAATACGAGAAATTAAAACAAGTATTTTTTCAAATAATGTTTTCTCCCTATCAGACACGTACCCTTATATTAGATAAAGTTAAGTGATTTATTTATATAATAAAAAAAAAAAAAAAAACCCTAGAATCACTTGTTCACTCAGCAATTGGACTTTTCTTAAGAACAAAAATGACTAATTTACATATTTTATATAACTAGTTTTTTAACACATGCGTTGCACGTGAATTCCATATTCATAAGTATATGCGCAATGCAATATTTTGAGAGGAAAATATAAGTTTTAGAACTATCAGATGATATTTGTCACGACCCTTTTTCAACTTAAAAGAAAAAATACTTATTAATTTTAAAAGGTTGTGACTAGGTGTTACAAGATACACGAATTATTAGAGATTATTCGGAGTCGCCACTTGACAAGTTAAAGGTGTGCCAAGTCACCAAATGGTGTACCTCACAACACCAATGACTCGTAAATGATCTGCGTCAGAGTTCCAGATAAGGATCTCGGTTGACTCTAGGGAAGGTATTAGGCACCCTCGAGTCCTGTGCCAAGCACAGTTGCTTTATTGACGCATTTCGACTCTTTGAAATTGTTCATTATATTTTGCCTTGATTTGTTACGCTTTGATTTATTAAATATTTGATGGTTTGAAACTCCAATCGAATATAATCGCGCGAGAACTTCACTCGTTCGAAATCTTTCGACTTAAATCAGTTAAATCGTGCAGGCACTTCACCCGTTCGAAATCTCTTGACTTAATATGAGTTCCAATGAAAAATATGTATTTCCTTAATCAGATTTCAATAAAGCACCTCTATACATTTGCCTAATATCATTTGTTATTAACAGATTTCAATAAAAAAACACCTCATACACTTTTGTCTAATCGTCAGTTTCCTTTGCTCAAACTCATTTGCAAATCTAATGAGGTATTCACTTAAAACTTGTATTACCAATCACCCTATTAGCCTAATCCTCACCTAATTGCAACGATTCGTTGTGAAAACTTACAAATTCAAAGTTGTATGCATTATAAGGTCTCATTCTGCCTAATAATTTATATTTTGTTCAAATTTGGGAGATTCATCATCAGACCCACTATAAACATATAAATCTGACATTTGTTTACATAAAGAAGACTAACAATATTTATTCAATGTCCAGACCAAGTTCGCTTGCTTTGCTTTTTTTTCTCAAATTTTCTTTTATTTAGCCATTTCAACATGACAAACGACATAAAATGCTAACTCAAATCCGACATTACAAAATTTATTTTATCCCCTTCTTTCCTTAATAACAAGGAGATTAACAAGGAAGAAACAAGCAAACTTTTAAATAGGTCAAGCTTCGCATATCAGGGCCTTAAAGAGGCCATAGTTTACAAGTTCATCTTTAAAATAATTACCAGCAGTTCATACATAACTCAAAAGCATTTAATAAAATACCTTGCCAACATAAAGCTAAGCACCAGCAACAACAACAACAAACAGGAGAAGAAACCAGCTCTAGCAGCCCCTCAACAGACCCTCTTTTACTTGCTAACTCCCTTTATTTCTCTTCTACTTTCTCTGCTTTCTATTTTCAATTTTTTCAACTCTCTGTTCTTTTTTTTATCAGTCTATTGCCTCACTCTTCTCTGTTTCAGCTTTTATATGTTCTGTTGTTTTTTTTTTTTTTTTTGTTTCAGTTTTGTTCTCTCTTTTTAAAGAGAGTCAAAGGATCTCAAAATAGAAAAGGGAGAGGGGGTGTGTACCAGTAAAGTACCAAGACCATGTGCCCAAGCCTTAACCATTTCAACCCATAATTTCCTTGCATGCAAGGCTTGTACCAGATAAAAAGAGGACAGAACTATGCTGCCACCCATGTACTTTTTTGACTCAACCTTTGACATCATCAAACCTATGTCATTCTAACTATCTAAGCAAATCAAACCACCATGACCAACAGCTAGAATTTGGACAAAATAACCTGATCAAGACAAACATCCATACCCAGGCAGACATTCACTCAAGTTAATTCAAACAAATTCAACAATAACATATACACACTTTATATTTAAACAGTGAACACATGATCAAGCAACATCTTTTCAGTTTCTCTTTTTATTTTTGTATGACAATTAAACAAAAAGTTCATCGGCTGAAACAAATGGACTCTTGAACATATTCAGGCATACTCAAAGCGAATACTCACTTTACTGATTAATCACTACGACCAAATCAACAATGAAGCAATGGAAACAATCATAGGACCTTATGTCTAAACAAACAAAGTCAGCGGACAAGGAAAAGACAAATAAATGCCCGGGAGCGTAACAGGAAGCGGCAAGTTCATTGTTCAACAGAGGTCAAATGAAAACTAACGGATTCACATTCAAAGAGCTAAACGAACTACTGTACTCAGCCATGGACTTTATGCGACAAGGCTCGACAATTTTCACACTTCTAGCATTTCAATATCTCAAGATTCAAATCATGCCCTCTCAGATTCATGCTTAGACAATACCAGTCATGTTCCTCGAATTCAAATGCCTCGTTCACAGGCTGCACACTTGCGAAAATTATCATAACTCAAACTCACATAGCAATTTCGTGAGCAATTTGACGAGCTAACGATTTAAACCATTGATAAGCAATATAAACAGGTATGTACGTAATCGCTTACTATCGATCAGAAACAACAACATGACAGTACTAATTAATGACTAAACCTAATAGAGAAAGAAAAAAGGAAAACAAACTGCGAGTTTCCTTTCTAACCCGTCACGAGCCATAGCTGCGTCGTGCCTCACGAATCACCAATCGCAAGCCAAAGTTGCTGCCTCGGATCACCACCGCTGCCTCGTCCCTACATCACCATAAACAATCATCACAGCCGTATCAATGACACCGTGCACCAACACAACATCACCACTGCCTTGCAAATGCCATCGCCAATATACAGGCATCGCAGCCTCGCCAATCAATTCAACATCATCATCACATCGTCAACCTCATCACAGCCTCCACGACGCTGCCTCGAATCGGCCTCAACACAGCACGCACACTGGAACCCCTCCGCGGATTCACTACTAGCTTCACCCGTGTGCCAAACAAACAACTCCACTGCCTCGCCTCACATGTCGACGCTGCAATCCAAGCATCACCATCACTGCCTAAATACCAAACCACGACTGCTATAACAATCGCAGCATCATGAACAACACAGCTGCGTCGAACATCACACCGACCCCGTCAAAAAGCTACATCACTACCAGTATGCCCTTACCATCGTCAAAGAAAGGTCTCACTGGTTCAGTCCCCTCATCACCACCATCGCAGCAGCTATACCATCATTTAAAGCCTCGACGAGTCAATCCCAACCCCTGCCTTGCCATTGAAACAAACATCATAGCCCCATCACCATTACTCATTGTCACAAAAACATTGATTCAAATCAGTCCCGAACCCAAAACGCACCAAGTTTCGCCATCGTTAGATGTCATCGACTAAACAAATCCCTACCTCTCAATAATCTAGTCGAAAACGATCCTAACGGAGTCATTTTCCATTAGAAAAGGAAGAGATAAGGATATGGAGGCCGAGAGAAACAAAAATATGTAAGAATCGCCGGAAAAAATAGAAGATCGCCGGCAACCTAGGGTTCCGCGAATTTTGAGTCTCGATCTAAGCGAAATGAGTGAGAATCAGTAGAAATCGACTTGAAAATTGGATAGAGGGCATCACGGCGAGTCCGGGGATATATAATTTTGACCGGAGAAGAGTGGTTCCGCCGTCGGGGCACGGCGATCGTTGGCGGAATCCGGCGAGCATATGTAATTTGGCCAAGTTCTCTTTGGTTCTGTTAGTTTGTGGAAAAATGGACAAAAGGGCAAATTTTGCTTTTATATCATGAGATGGGCCGGGTCAAGAACAGAAATGGGCTGGTCTAGAATTATTATTGGGCTGATCTCTTTTTCCTTTTCTTCTGAATTTTAATGACCCAAATGGCATATTGCATTAAATTAATCTTAACCACTTAAACCAACAATTAGCTTAACCAATTAAATTAGACAATTAAAAACACTCATGAATAATACATGGAACATTTCAATTAACACAAAATGTAGGCAAAGCATGCTCGCAAATAATTCTATTTTTGGTTAATTTTCTATCATTTTTCTTCCTACTCAATTACTAAAATAGTCAAAAGAAATGGTAAAATCACATAATAATTAAGACACATATTTTATGCATTTTTTTTATTTTTGGTGCCAAAATTAGGTGATTACAATATTCATATGGAACAGTTAAGTCCTGTTACATCTGTTCCCAAATTACATTTAATACTCCCGTTAAAACTATTCCCATTTCTCAAAGATATAACCTTGCTTTCTTAAACGTACATACTACATTTATACTAGCCTAATACAGAGGCACCGTAAATCGGTGGCCACAATTAAATGCCTAAATACAAAAGGCAAAGATTTGTAGGTTAATTTCTCAAAGCTTTTGTGAACCCTTGTTCACATACAACACTACATGTTCATGTATAGGCTAAGGCTAGAATTTTAACGTAATTTTTTTTTTTTTTTTTACACTCTAAACTTTGAAAAGTAATATTTTTTTTTGGGCGATTAAAAGTATGGCCGAGACAAAGGAAATCCTATAAGAACTTCCTACTATCCATAAATTAAACCATATTTAATACATCAATCAGCTTTTTCTTTTCACTTTATCACATCACTTAATTAGACTGCACTTCATAACTCTTTAGCTGCATGATTGATAACTTCGTTTCTTAGAGAAAAGCATGGATCTAACTTGCTAATAACCATATTTGGATTTTGGCAAGCAAAAGTTAAACACCTGGAATTTGGGTTAGAAAAAACACACAATATAAATCAAACTTCTTGAAATATAAATAGTATGCTACTGAAGCTTCGGAGAGAATTGAGGAATGAATATGGAAGCCTGAAGTAACATCGTTTAAAGGGAAAAAAAGATATAAAAAGAGAATGAGAAACACTGACCTTTGATATTTCTGGCACATGCTACATTTCTATCTTGTCTACCCAATTTTTCAATAAACAAGTATTGACCTAAAGAAGAATCGCGAGAAAATATGGAAAAACATTGCAAATGGTTGGTTTTTACATTGTAACAGCGATAAGTATATCGTGTATGGGTCTATACAATATCCTTAAACATTCTTGTTCTTACATCAGTCATGTGGCTTGTGATTTTTAATACAAGAGGAATCTTAAAGTGTTTGAGAGGAATTAGGTATCTACTTAAGAGTGTTCTTGAGAATTAGCGTCAACAAACCAAAGGGTTACTTCAAAAATATATACAAACTGAATGGTTCCTAATACATTGTCTCCGCACCATTTTTCGTTTAGAGGTTCAAATTAATCAAATTGCAATTAAGTAGATAAACTATATGGAAATTTAAAAACTTAAAATTTGATGAATAGAAACTGAAATGCATTTATTTTGGATAATGTGTAGGCTGTGCATATAATGTATTTCAATTAAATAAATGCATGCAAATATTCAGATCGATCCAAACTATCTATACTCTTTATACAAAACTATTTTTGGAGTAACTTTTGGTTGAAGAGTAAAATGGTTGTTCACTATCATTGTAGGGGCTTTTCAGTAAAATAACTTTATATTTGGGGATTTTTACTTTTATAATAATACGATATGATATAAAAATAAAGAAAGATTGGCAAATCAAATAAAATAATACACACATTTTTTGTTATATATACAAGTGACATAATTATATTTATCTTTACGACACATGAGTTGATTTCATCCTTTCCATCATGATAGCTTACTCTCTTCTCGTCGAGTTGTCTCCATTTCCATCAGCTTACTGTTCACAAAAATTGAAACCAATATTGATAGTAATTATTTAGAGTGGACTAAGGCCAAAAGCTACACAGTCTAGTACATTTGCATGTGTGGTGTTGGGAAAATATTAAGTATTTATTGACAAAAGGTTTACGTGGAGGGCCAGCTATCTTAAAACGAAAGTTGTGAACTTGTGCCTCATTTTATTTGAGATTTGGAGTAGGACTCTTTTCCATTACTGTATGGTTCATGTTTGAGTGAGTTTTATCCACTCACGAGTAATGTTGTACTCCACCTAAATAAAAATGACTCCATGATGATTTCTTAAAGTATATGTAATTGTTAATAATAATAATAATAATAATTTAGAATTCTCTAGATACTACGAGGTGCTTGTACCTTGTTCTTGAACTTGTTAGTCTAGAATTGTCTTGGATGATCTAGTATATGCAAAGTCTAGAATGCTCAAATTCCTAGGAGATAAATCTTATCTTGTAGAAACTCTAGAATTATCTTTTGTGTTCTCTAGGTAATAAGGTCTATCTAGAATGGTTCTAGAGTGCTCCATTAGCACCTATAAATTGCCTCCTTTGTATTGCCATTTGCACCAAGTTGAATGAAAAAACAACTCCTCTCCCAAAATACAAAGTGTTCTTCCCTTTCTCTTCTTCTTTGTTTAGTATACAACCTTTCTTCTATATTGTTCTCTTTTTCCTAACATAGTGGTATCAGAGCCATGGCAAATAATGGCAATGGCCTACTTGCTTTCCAATTTCCTCGTCTTACAAAAGAGAACTACCAAAAATGGTGTATAAGGATGAAAGCCATACTTGGCTCTCAAGATGCGTGGAAGATTGTAGAAGAAGGATTTGAAGAACCCGACAATGAGGAAACTTTGCCTCAAAATGAGAAGGATGCTTTGGCAAAATTAAGGAAGAAGGATCAACAAGCCCTCTCTCTTATCCATCAATGTTTGGATGATACCATGTTTGAGAAGGTGGCCGATGCAACCACATCAAAAGAAGCTTGGGAGATTTTACAAACATCTCTCCAAGGAGTTGACAAAGTGAAGAAGGTGAAGCTTCAATCTCTAAGGGCTGATTTTGAAGCTTTAAAAATGAAGGAATCCGAATCCATTTCGGATTATGGTTCAAGAGTGCGGGCTGTTGTGAACCAATTAAAAAGGTACGGAGAGAAAATTGAAGATGTCCGTGTGGTAGAAAAGATCCTTCGCTCCCTAACACCTAAATTCGATTTTGTGGTGTGTGCTATTGAGGAGTCTAAAGATTTAGACACTATGACGGTGGAGCAACTGGAAGGTTCTTTGCAAGCCCACGAAGAAAAAATCAAGAGGAGGCAAGAAGAGCCGTTGGAGCAACTCCTTAAAACCAAGGCATCATTGAAGGATGATGGAGGTGAAAAGAGCTATCGAGGCCATGGACGAGGCAGAGGACGTGGTGGCGGTCGTGGAAGAGGAAGAACCAATGATAGAAACTCCAACAATGAAGAGAAAAGTCACCAAACATATAGAGGTCGTGGCCGAGGAGGTGGAAGAGGACGTGGCTACCATCAAGAAACAAATGAAAAGAGGTATGATAAATCTAAAGTTGAGTGCTATAATTGTCATAAATTTGGCCATTATTCCTGGGAATGTCGTAGCAATGTTGAAGAAAAGGCCAACCTTGTTGACGACAACAAGGAAGATGAAGAGTCAACATTATTGCTAGCACTCAAGCAAGAAGACAAAGATGATTGTGGTTCGTGGTATCTGGATAATGGAGCGAGCAACCACATGTGCGGATACAAAGACAAGTTTGTGGAGCTCAACAAAAGGGTGAAAGGCAATGTATCTTTTGGAGATACTTCAAAGATCCAAATTGAAGGGATAGGTACGATTCTTATCTCCTCTAAAGATGGTAGTCACAAATTGATCAAAGATGTTTACTATGTGCCAAAGTTAAAAAATAATATTTTGAGCTTGGGCCAATTTCTTGAAAAGGGATATGACATACATATGAAAGATATGAACCTTTGGCTTAGAGATTCAAGTGGCACTCTAATTGCTAAAGTTCATATGTCAAAGAATAGATTGTTTTCTTTGAATCTTAAAACAATTGAAGCAAAGTGTTTGAATGCAAATGTGAAAGAAGAATCATGGTGTTGGCACATGAGATTTGGGCACTTGAATTTTGAGTCGCTCAAATCAATGGGAGAAAAGAAGATGGTGCACGGGATGCCTTTAATAAATCATCCCAATCAGTTGTGTGAAGCCTGTCTTCTT
The DNA here is from genome assembly GCA_029990575.1 of Petunia axillaris subsp. axillaris. Classification (NCBI taxonomy): domain Eukaryota; kingdom Viridiplantae; phylum Streptophyta; class Magnoliopsida; order Solanales; family Solanaceae; genus Petunia; species Petunia axillaris. Next base: position 34,576,407 of record JARKNS010000007.1, read on the forward strand.
GGAAAACATGCAAGGAGGAGTTTTCCTAAGGAGGCCACATCAAGAGCAACCAAGCCACTCCAACTTGTTCATACCGATGTGTGTGGGCCAATCACTCCACCTTCTTTTGGTAAGAGTAAATATTTCTTACTCTTTATTGATGACTTCAGTAGAAAGACCTGGGTTTATTTTTTAAAGAAAAAATCAGAAGTGTTTGGTGCATTTAAAAATTTTAAAGCAATGGTGGAAAAAGAGAGTGGCTTTGAAATAAAAGCTTTAAGGTCCGATAGAGGAGGCGAATTTACTTCGAGAGAATTTAATGAATTTTGTGAATCTCATGGAATTCGTCGCCCTCTAACGGTACCTTATTCACCGCAACAAAATGGAGTTGCAGAGAGAAAAAATAGAACCATTCTTAATATGGCTAGATGTATGTTGAAAGCTAAAAATATGCCCAAGGAATTTTGGGCCGAGGCTGTTTCTTGTGCTGTTTATTTGAGTAACAGGTCTCCCACAAAGAATGTGAAAGATCAAACTCCTCAAGAAGCATGGAGCGGAAGAAAGCCATGTGTCAAACACTTGAGAATTTTTGGGAGCATAGCCTATGCCCATGTGCCACAACAAGGGAGAGCTAAACTTGATGATCGAAGTGTCAAGCATGTGTTCGTTGGCTATGACACAAGCTCAAAAGGGTACAAGTTGTACAACCCAACAAATGGAAAAGTGGTGGTGAGCCGCGATGTTGAATTTGATGAAGTAGCAGCATGGAATTGGGAAGCTCAAGAAGAAAGGACATACGATTTTCTCCCATATTTTGAAGATGAAGAAGAACAAGAGCACGTGGCACCTTTGCAAGATCCAACTCCTCCTCCTTCTCCAACTAATGTTGCATCTCATTCACCTGCAGAAAGCTCAAATGGAGAAAGGCCAGAGAAAACAAGAACTTTGGTGGATCTCCTTGAGAATACTGAAAGAATTACTAACTTTGATTATAGTAACTTAGTTTGTCTCTTTGTTGAAAGTGAACCAGTGAATTTTGAAGAAGCTGTCAGGAACAAACAGTGGAGACAAGCTATGGAAGAGGAGATCAAGGCAATAGAGAAGAACAACACATGGGAGCTTACAACTCTTCCCAGAGGTCATCAAGCAATTGGAGTAAAATGGGTCTACAAGGCAAAGAAGAATGCACAAGGAAAGGTCGAGAGATACAAGGCAAGACTTGTGGCAAAAGGTTACAAGCAAAGGCATGGAGTGGACTATGAGGAAGTCTATGCACCCGTTGCCCGCATGGAGACGATTCGCTTGCTTATTTCTTTAGCGGCACAAATGAAGTGGAAGATCTATCAGCTGGATATCAAGTCGGCTTTCCTGAACGGCTATCTTGAAGAAGAAGTCTACGTTGAGCAACCGTTGGGCTTTGTCGTCAAAGGTCATGAAGACAAAGTTTTGAGGCTGAAAAGAGCATTATATGGATTGAAGCAAGCACCACGGGCATGGAACAGCCGCATTGACAAGTATTTTCAAGAAAATGGGTTTGTTCGTTGCCCTAGTGAATATGCTCTTTATATCAAATATTCTAATGGAGATATATTACTTGTTTGTCTTTATGTTGATGATCTTATTTTCACGGGAAATAACCCAAGTTTGTTTGAAGATTTCAAGAAGGCTATGTCCCGTGAGTTCGAGATGACGGACATAGGTCTCATGTCATACTACTTGGGTTTAGAAGTGAAGCAAATGGAGGAAGGCATATTTATCTCTCAAGAAAGCTATGCAAAGGAAGTGTTGAAGAAGTTTAACATGCTTGATTGCAATCCTGTGAATACACCAATGGAGAGTGGATTAAAGTTGTCAAAGTTTGATGATGGAGAAAAGGTAAATCCTACTTTTTTCAAGAGTCTTGTGGGAAGCCTAAGGTACTTGACATGTACAAGGCCAGATATACTATATGCGGTTGGAGTTGTAAGTCGCTTCATGGAAGCTCCTACTTCTACCCACTTAAAGGCAGCTAGAAGAATACTTCGTTATCTAAAAGGTACGGTTGACTTTGGGCTATTATATTCATCTTCTAGTAACTTCAAGCTTGTGGGATATTGTGATAGTGACTTTGCGGGAGATGTTGATGATAGAAAAAGCACCATCGGATTTTTATTCTTCTTGGGTAAATGTGCTGTTTGTTGGAGCTCTAAGAAACAGGATATTGTTACTTTGTCGACTTGTGAAGCTGAATATGTGGCAGCAACATCATGTACATGTCATGGTGTTTGGCTAAGGAGATTACTAAAGGAGCTCAATTTGCCACAAGATGAAGCCACAGAGATTTATATCGACAATAAATCTGCTCAAGAACTTGCCAAGAATCCGGTGTATCATGAACGAAGCAAGCATATTGATACAAGATATCACTTTATCAGGGAGAGGATTGCCAATAAAGAAGTGGAGCTCATATATGTGAAGACTCATGATCAAGTTGCAGATATTTTCACAAAGCCACTCAAGTTTGAGGATTTTCGAAGATTGAGATCAAGTCTTGGGGTGCAGAAGAAAATTCAAAATTAAGGGAGAGTGTTAATAATAATAATAATAATAATTTAGAATTCTCTAGATACTACTAGGTGCTTGTACCTTGTTCTTGAACTTGTTAGTCTAGAATTGTCTTGGATGATCTAGTATATGCAAAGTCTAGAATGCTCAAATTCCTAGGAGATAAATCTTATCTTGTAGAAACTCTAGAATTATCTTTTGTGTTCTCTAGGTAATAAGGTCTATCTAGAATGGTTCTAGAGTGCTCCATTAGCACCTATAAATTGCCTCCTTTGTATTGCCATTTGCACCAAGTTGAATGAAAAAACAACTCCTCTCCCAAAATACAAAGTGTTCTTCCCTTTCTCTTCTTCTTTGTTTAGTATACAACCTTTCTTCTATATTGTTCTCTTTTTCCTAACAGTAATTAAGTTTAGATTCAGTAAAATAATGTTTTGACATAAATTTTGATGTAAAACAATATACAAGTAATCGTAGAAGCAGGAGAAAGAAAAGAGTCACAAAAATGGGGAGGCAAAGAATGAAGAATCCACCCGACAAACAAACGCCTAACAATCCCTTTGGCTGCATTGCACGCTGCAATCTGTACACTGCAGAAGTTAGCAGCAAAGTACACAGAGTTTTGGCTTTCATTCAAATACAGGATGAATTATGGAGCCTACCACGGAAATGCTCGAAAGTCGCTTGAACAGCAGGATAAAACACACAGGGTATAATCCTAGCTAGGGCTACGCTCCACTTGGGAGCTTTTTTATGTTCATCCGACTGGTTCAGATTCACTATGCATCTAACTCAAAATCTTTGGTTAAAGCTGAAAGAATCTTATTCATCTCACCGTATTTCTTTGTCGTGAAAATTAAAGCTCATATAAGGTTTACTTTGATAAATAAACTAAGCTTGTCCAAGATGGAGCTCTAACCTAAATGAATTTTAAGACATGGATCACAGTTAATGTTGAGAAGTAAGTTTGAACTTGTTTTCTTGAAGAATATGATGTAGTGTCCATCATTTAATGTAGACTATTAATAGCAACAAAAAAAAAGATGATTTGCTAAAAATAAAGATTTAATCACTAAAATGTACAATATGACAATTGACCAATTTCAAGTTATACATGAGAACCTTTGGACAATTATTCATATAACTCTATAATTAAATTAGAAAATATATCAAATAAAGAAATGGTGTATTAAGAAGAAAAATAGTTTATATCTACAATTTGGAGTAAACACGAAATATGAGAATAGTACTATTTTTAAAAATAAAAGAAAGGCACTTGACAGGAAACAGAGAGGGCATAACTCTAGGGATAGGGTCCACTTGGAAATGATTTCTCAGCATTCCGTAGGGTTTACTTGGATTCCCCAAAAACACCGTCTTATTCACTTACATGTGCAAACTCTCTGTACATTCTGAAATGTTCCTACTACGTCCTCATCTACATCACGTTTCAGTTTTGCTCCATAAATATCACCATTACAAAATCAAAATTAGTGTTGATTGTTTAAAGCAATACTCGTGTGACATCTTACTTGTAATTTGTTAATGGACAATAATGTGTAGAGAAGATTATAAAGGAAAATTCATGAGTTTGAGTTTTTATAAGATTAAAAAATAAGAAGATAACTTTGAGTTTGAGTACTGGAAAGGCAAAGCTTACTCTGCTTTTAAAAGAACTGCCTTTCATATTTGACTCAAAAGTGTTTTGTTTCCTAAAAATTGTAAAGTGTAAAAATACTTTTTTTTTTTCTTCAGAAAACAAAACAAAACATCTTCAAAGAACCAAAAGCAAACAAAAGGCTATTATGTGTATCCTCCTATTTGTAAATCAACTTTCTCTATACGTAATTAGTAGGGTTGCAGCTTTAGTTTTATTTGTGCCCAGTGAAAACTTTTTAAAGTTCTAAACGAGGATAATCAACATTTGTACTTTAATTGATTAATAATTACAGTTAAAATACTACCAAAAAAAAAAAATTACAGTTAAAATGCAAATGTATGTTAATATATAGGCAGCTCGACATCAGTATAAAAATTTGGACTTTATAGTTAAAAAAAACTGTTTTCAAGAAAAACGGCTGATTTTTGAAGCTCAATTACAAGGATAAAAATATGGAGTTTATTTAAAAAAAATATATATACCCCATTCGCTTCTATATTTATGTGAGCCTTTTTTGCTTTTCAGTAATTAATTTGACTAAGAAGTTAAATTAAATTAAATAATTAAATCTTTTAAAATTAGAAAATAAATATTCAACAACCATAAAAAGTACTATAAGTTGCAATTGTTCTCATATTGATAAGATAAAAAATATATATTGTAATATTAGTCATAATTCATGGAGTTTGACTCTCGTAACTTGGAATAATATGAGTACTAATTTTCAAGAAAATTACTGAATGTCCTATTAAACTCCCAATTTTATCCTAGATTTCAACCTTCAGGATAATGGAGCATGTAGTTAAAAATATTGATTTTCAATTAAGAAAATTACATTTGAACCAATTAACTCCATATTTTTTTATCCTAGAGTTCAAACTCCAATGTATAAAAACCAAGAATTAGTAGTTAAAATATTGGTTAAAAAATTACGAAATTTTGGGATTGAATAAAAACTCCAGTTTTTTCTTATGTTAGAAAATTTATTTCATGTTACTGAAAAAAAAAATCCAATACTACGATGACTTTTTTCCTTTTTTTGTTAGATGTTTGGTCCATATATCTAATTTTTTTCTTTAGTTTATTGAGTAAACACGAGTTTAAGAAGAGGTGCAGTTAGTCGCTGTGCAGCACCGAAGAATACAAGCGCTGGCTACTAATACCCTGAAAATGGTTTTTACTCAAAATTAACCCAAAAATTTTCACTGCAAACTCTTGTTAAGACCTGGTCATAACAAATTGTCCTCACTTTCAAATATTTTACGTAATGCCCTCCACATCATTCATCCGTCTGTAAAAGGACTCTTTTGCCCCTGACTAAACATAATTTATATTGAACGGATTCCTTTCTCTCTTTTCCGATTTCTTTCTTTATTTCTTCTTTGTGTGCTGGAGATTTAGGGTTTGTTTTTTTTTCTTTTTTTCGTATGTTTATCTTATGTTTGTTCTATTATTTTTTCTTTAAAATGTATTTTTTATTTCGCTAATGATTTATCTGTATTTATTTTTTCCCGTAATTTATTTTTATATTTATTGTTTATACATTTATCTATTAGTTTTTTGCATTTGGATGGATGATCGTTAAATTAAGTTTGAGGTTCGCTTATTTTTGCTTGATTAAGGTGATTTGAATATTTTTATTGGCTATAGCTATTAGATTTTGTTGTTGCTCATTGTTTAAAGCTTAAAGTCTTGGCCATGGCCAAGAGTTGCATAGACTTTATCTGCAAGTTGGTTATTACATTAGCTTTTAAAGTCTTGGTTATTGCCAATGCTTGCAGAGATGTTCCGTGTAAGTTGTCGCTTCCAGCAATACTTAGAGTCTTGGCTATTGCCAAGAGTTGAAGAGACTTTGTCTGCAAGTTTTTCACTACAATAGAGGTAAACGTTTTTGCAATTGCCAATACTTTTAGAGATTTTCAGTGTATGGTCCCCCTTGCACTAGAACTTAAAGTCCTGGCTATTGCCAAGAATTGCAGAGACTTTCTCTACAAGTCTGTCACTGCAGTATAGGTAAAAGTCTTGGCAATTGCCAATACTTGCAGAGACTAGTTGTACAAGTTGTCCGTCCCACTAGATTTTAAATTTTTGGGTATTGGCAATAGTTGTAGAGATTTTCCTGTAGTGTTTCATTTGTCTTTGTTTTTTAGGCCTGTTGACTTTGAATTATGGTGATGGCACATGAATTTTTCTCCATATTAATCGTGAGTTCATGATGGCACGTCGTAATGTATGTTGCTTTGTCTTTCCTTGTTGTTTTGTTATGATACTATTTTTATAATAGTGTTTGTTTAATATTTATATTTTATATTTTGTTCCCATAGGAAGAAGATCAAATTTTTATGTTTAAGCATTAGTTTGATGCCAAAAGGTTCTTGGGATGGTGATATGAAGTATAGTAGCTTGGTTAGTGAATTTTTGATGGAGCGGCAGTTGATGCTGTTGAAAGGTGGAGTTTTCGGCAAATTCATGGAGTTGGGTGATGTGAATTTTTCTTGGAATGTCGTGCATTGCATGATGCTTTCACAAAATTATTATGCTGATGATATAGTTATTAGGTTTAGTGTGTGTGGGCATCAATGTGTATTTGACTTAGAGGGGTTTAGCTTGATTACTGGTTTAGGTATTTGTTCGGGGGATTTTAGTATTGTATCTTCTCAGCCAAACCGTCTTCTAAATTGTTATTTCCAAAGCTATCACATAATCAAATTATCTGATCTGAAGAGGTTTCTTAGCACTGATCCATGTAGTCGTGTGTAGCCTTTTTGGGACAATGATGGTGATGTTGTTAAGCTTGCCGAAGTTTATATTTTTGAGAGGGTTTTATTGGTTCGGTCTGAGGATTGTGAGGTGAGTAGTCACTTGATGAAAGTGATTGATGATGATGAGCTTCGTTACAGTTACCCTCGGGGTACTTTGGGTTTCAAGTGTTTGGTTGATTCTCTTAGAAATTGTCTTCAACAAATTAAGTCAGAGCCATAGAAAAATCAAAAATCGTATTGTTTAAATGGTTTTCCCCTTGTGTTCAATGTGTGGGCGTTGGAAGTATTCTCTGCATTTTGAGCATATGCAGAAGCTAAGTCTCGGGCATTTCCAAGAATGCATTCTTGGTGTAATTTGAGGCAACCTCGGTTCTCAACTCTTGTTGAGAAGTACTTCCATGCGTTTTCTGTAATTTCCTACTCTTTGTGTTTGTTTTGATTTTTTTATTTTTGATATGTATCTAATATTTTTTTTTTATTTTTTATGTGTTATAGAAGTAGGTGTTTGATTCGTTTAAGATGGAGTCACTTGTTGCTACACTGATGAAGAGATGAAACATTTGTCATTTCAGTTGCAGCTTCCATGTGAAGTTGGTGCTGCTAGTTGTGCAACTTTTTCTTTGGGTTTAGTGAATTTGGTGGTTGATGTTAATAAGAGTTGCTTGTATTTTTAATTAAAGTCCAATCAACTTTTATTAATTCTGTATAAATCTTGAGCAGCGCGTAATTGATAATTTAAACAAGCATTTGGATGTGATTCCTCTACTATGGTGACACGTGTAACGGTAATATATGTTTTCTATTTTGTTCATTGTATCAATTTTCTGATTGTGTCTCTTGAATATTAATTTGTGAGCTCAGTTTATCCTTCTTTAGTGTCTGGATTCCAAGGTCGACTTGGTCTTGGAGTATTATGTTAGGTTTACCAAAGGTTTTGAATACACGTAATGTAGGAGTTGCAGAATTGGCCGCACCAGGCATTGCTGTTGGTATACAAGGCTATCATGGAGAAGGTGGTGAATTTGTCGTAGAAACTGCTTCTCAGATTCGTGCTAAACTCCAAAGTGGAGAGATTAATATCTTTTCCCAACCAGAAGATGTTGAAATACTGAGTGGCAAAGAAATATGTTTGTGTATGGTCTTTTTATGATTGTTTTATTATTTTCTTTTTATGTGTTGTCATTGTTGTTTTTTTGGATTTTGCAGGTAATTAATATTGAATCTTCTGATCATGATCATATAAATTTAGATGTAGTAGATGATTTTATAAGTCAGCCAATATGTTCTGATGAAGGTGGCAGGAAGAGGCAAAAAAGTGATGTGGCGATGAATTTTCAAATTTCCGTTTGTTACCTCCGTCGCAAGATGATCCGTGTGGTCTATCTTGTAGTAGTCCAAATGAAACTTTTAGTACTACAAAAGAGTTACAGAAAGATGCTGAGTAGTTTTTACTGACTTGTGTTTTCTATTTACTGTGTTTGTTATGTTTATGTAAACAAATACACTTGGATGTTTGATATTTTTGTTATTTTAAAGATTGGTGTTGTTATGAATTTGATGAGTGAAAGTGTTGGCAATTGCATGGCTTCAAGGTATTTTAGTTCTTTTGGGGTGAAGGGATTAGATAGAAAGTCTTGCCAATGGGCAAGACTTGAATTCTAGTTAATTAATTCCAAGTCTAATATTATTTAATTAATTTAAAATTGATAAATAATTCGTGGATGATAGTGCTGGTAATGTTTTGCCAAGATGTTGGGGCAATTTAGTTGTCAATAGTATTGCCTATGGCAAGACTTCAAGGCAAGTTAATTATGTATAATATTAAAGTCTATAAATAAGTTTTGGTAGGAAGTCTTACCCTTTTACCAAGACTTTGCGTCAAATTAAATTGAATTGGTTATTTGTATGAGAGTAAAGTCTTGGGGCTATTGCTAAGAGTTCAGTTTATTGGTAATATTAAATCTTTAATCACATTTGATGTTTAAAAATATTTATAATTTGTGAAGTTAGTATTTAAAAATTTTATAAATAACTGTTATTTACAAGCTTATTCTAAGTTTGTAGTATTATTATTTTTAACTTATTATTACTTTAAAAATTATAAAGCTTGTGGTAGTTGGTAGGAAGTCTTGCCCATTGGTAATACTTTGTATTAAATAAAATATGAAGTGTGACTAGTTTGAATGTAAAGTCTTGACAATATTTAATAATAGCTTTTCCTATGATATTTGATTTTAAAAAATATTTGGCATCAGTTATTAAACTGATGTGACGGTCTTTTTATATTTTTTTGTTTGATTATATTTAAACACCAAGCGACTTTTCATTTCCAATTCTCCAAAAAAAAAAAAAAAAAAAAAAAAAACTTTTACTCTCTCTTTTCCTCTTCTACTAGTGTGCTTGTCATGTTAAATCAAAATCATTACAACTTTTCTCTCCTATTAAGCTATTACTACTTGTTTGAACGAAAACTTAAGTGAAGTTAGTACAAAAATTTCTTGGATTTTCAATTATTTACAAGGCACACTTGCTTTTGTATGTTTATTTTATTATGTTATTTTCGTTTTTATGAAGTTTATTTAGGGTTTACAGTGTGTCTTGTGTTAAATTTATTATTTATGTTGAATTTGAGTGTGTATTATTATTTTTTTTGTATGGAAGATGCTGTTTATAGTTTGTGTTTTTTTTTTTTTTGGTTAAAATTAGAAAATATGTTGAATTCTCAAGTGTTTATTGGTGTAATATATTGATTTATTTTCGTGTGTGACTATTTTTCAGTGTATTTTTGTGTGTTTCTTTGTTTGAAATGGTGTTTGTTTAATTAATCGTAAAAGTCTTGTCTATAGCCTATACTTGTAGAGATTTTTTGAGTTGGTGTTGTATGAGCGTTTAAAGTGATGGTTTATTGAATCTATGGTGTTTGGTTTAGTTAGGCTTGAAAGTATTCCCTATAGACAATACTTGTAGAGGTTTGCTAAGTTGGCCTTGCACCGAAATTTCAAGTCTTGGTTTATTTTTAGTTAAATCTCGTGTGTTGTTGATTTAGGTATGAAAATCTTGCTTGCAGGAAAGATTTGTGGAGATTTTTTTAATTATGCCTTGCATTTAAAGTGTTGTTTTATGTAGGTTTGAATTCATAATTTAAGTAATTTTTGTATGTTTTTTTGTTTTGTTTTTGTGAATAAATATTTAGTAATATGATTTTGCCTGATTTTGAAGGTTGATTCATGTGTATCTTGTTTGTTATAGATGGCTGGCGCCGGAAAACTTTATATTGATTATGCTAGTTGGTATAATGTGAAATCATGTTGGAGAGGGAATCCTAACGTCCAGGATATTATAAAGAAAGGTTTAAATCCTCAGCAGTTTTTAGAATTAAAAAGAGGTGTGTTTGGGAAGCTTATGGAGATAGATATGAAAGGCCTATCGGGTAATGTTTTGCACTGTATGCTATTTTCTGAAGTTGAATGCAAGAGGCGAGATGCAATGGCATTTTCTTAACAAGGAAATTATGTTGAGTTTGATCTCGATATCTTTGGTGTTGTTACTGGTTTGCGGACTTCTACTATTGATAGGGTTGCTGTCGAAGCAGCTATAAAGGAAGATGGTAGTCAGCTGATTAGGGATTATTTTGGTGGAGATGAAGAGTATCCAAGAAAGGGTATATTGATGGCTAATTTGGAAGATATATTGGTGGAAGAGAAAAGGACTGTTTGGTCTAATGAGAATGATCTGATGTAGCTTGCTGAGTTATACATTATAGGTCGTATATTATTAGGCGGTAGGCCTTCGAAAGTTATTAAAACCAAGTATGTTAGGTTGATTGAGGACATCAACCTTCGTTGTAAGTTTGCATGGGGCTCGCTAGCCTATGATGAAACTTTGAATTCATTGAAGAATGTGTTTGTTAATGGTAGTAAACGTCCAGATTCGTCGTATCAGCATAACGGATTCCTGTTTGCTTTTACTGTTTGGGGTTGGGATATTTTCTCTGCATACAGCTTTCCTTTGTGTTTATAAATTCTAAAAGAGAGTATCCTCTGATGATCCATTACTGGAGTTGTGGCGGCCTCAGTACGATTCTGTGGTGTCGTTATTTCTGTCAAAGAATTTAAAATTTGTAAGCGTTGTGATTTTTTATTTTTAAGTTTGTGATTTGGAAGTGCTTTCTGTTTTTTTATTTGTTATATTATTTTTTTTTAACTTGATAGAAAGCTAAAGCAGTTGTTGAGCCTTTTATTCTTGTGGATGAGTTGCCAAAGAGGGATGTTCCATGCACTTCCTCTGTTTCTGTTGGTGATAGAAATTATTATGATGCTTTGAACAAGCGTCTTGATGTAGGTCTTTCTTGCATGTTCAATTCATTTCAAAACACAACAATTTATTTTCTATATGTGTTTATGGTTTTCGATATTTGTCTTTTTGTGCAGAAAATGGAGAAGAGTTGGAAAAAGTCTTTGGATGCTATTTTGGATGAGAAAGTTTTGATTAAACAACGAGTTGGTGAGCTTGTGGATTTTCTGAAGAAAGAGAGAGATGGTAGATCATCCGGAGTACATAGTCCTCCTCGTCGTCGGTCTCCTATTGTCAAATCTCATGTGTCCGAACGGAATACTGGCAGGGAAGCTGTGTTTGCATCTGGTGGACTGTCTATTGGTGGCAAAGGTAAAGGTGTGTTGGTTAGGCAGAGGAAGAGCAGTCTTTCCAGCAAATGGATGTTGATAGGAGCGTAGAGAGAGATGTTGATGCTCAGGATAGGGACCTTGGTGAAGATGACGACAGTTTGTTGGATACTAGGAACAATGAAGAGAGGCAGATAGTTGTTGTTGCTGGTGGTGAGGAGGTGAGTAGGGTATCAAAGCCAATTGAAGGTTTGGTTTCTGATGAGTGTGTTTTGGAACAAATAATCTCAGCTGTTGATGAGCTTAAAATGGATGCATTGGTTAGTGTTGGACGGCTGAGTGATCTTGCAGATGAAGATTTTGTAATTGGAGATGTACAAGTGGATGATGGTGAATCAGTAGATGCTACTATTGGTGTTCAAGTTGCTGTGACTGAGAAAGAATGTGAGCGTGAAGAGCATGGTGGTCCAGCAACAGGAGATGTTAGTGTTACGGGATCGGTTGACTAAGCTGCTGCTACAATTAGCAACGTGATCTTAGATTTGAATCTTTATGGCAACCCTTTCTTAACACATGTTGATGCGGAGCGGGAGGCATTGGTAAGTGTGATTTGTTATGCAACTATTTTTTTGTTTAAATCATTTTGTACGTGGGCACAGTTTAAAGTCTTGGCCATGCAGAGGTATTCTCGGCAAGCTGACTCCCACTAGAGCTTAAAATTTTGGCGATAGCCAAGACTTGCAGAGACCCTTGCTCCAGAGGTTAAAGTCTAGTCTATACAGATCTCTTGTCTATGCTAAGATCTGCATAGACTAGAGTTTCCTTCTTCTATTAAAGTCACATTCTTATATTTTTTCTTTTATAGGATGCTGGTGTAGCTTGTAGTCTAGATGTTTCACTTGCTTCTTTGAGAAAAAAAAAGCAGGTGGGTAGAGAAAGGCTGACGATGAAGGTCTTGATGATATTAACGAGTCACGAGTGGTGAAGGATGCTCCGGTTGTAGGTGATTTTGATGACCAGGGAAGACCAAAAAGGGTTTTAAAGCCTAGCTGGGCTCTGTTATCTCCTTTTCAAGGTTATGGTCATAATAATGTTAAGGCGGCTAGTGATTGGAAATATCATTACAGACGTTGATGCCCATTTCATTATGCCGGTATTCTTCCACACGCGCCAAATTTGAAAGCCTTCATCAATCAAAACGGTCTTTCTATTCCGAAATTCTCCAGAGTGTACGTTTGATTGAGTTCTTTCTTTTGCTATTTATTTGTTGTTTGTGTGCTTTATTATAGTAGTTGTTATGTCTATATATTATTAGTAGTTTTCTTTTCGGTATGTGCTTCGTGCAGGGTTGATCGAACTGTTTATGCTGATGGCGAGGATGGTTTGCCCAATTATCACTTGGGCTTCCATTTTTACCAAAACTTGGTTTTCTGAGATTTTGAGTGATAACAGGACCCTCACTGTTGAGGTTTGTAACCTTCATTTCTTGTTTTTATTTTTCTTCTGCTATATAGTAGTTTAGTTTCCAACTTGAACTCTTGGCAATAGTCAAGACTTGCAGAGATTTTCTCTCTAAATTGGCCATTGCTACAGGGCTTGAAGTGTTGGCAATAGCCAAGAAATCTCTGCAAGGTGCTAATTGCACCAGACCCTAAACTGTTGGCAATAAGCAAGACTTCTCTGAAAGTTGCCTATTTCAACAAGCCTTGACTGGGTTATGTAAATGAATATAAGAATACATACTATAAATGTTCATTCTTTTATTCTGTTTGTTTGTGCAGCATTTGTATTATTTGAAGAAAAGGTGTCTGTACCATCCTTTTGATGGTCAATTGAAATTTGCCAGCATGACACTTCTCTTTGATCGTTGGTTTATGGAAACATGCAGAACTTTTAAAGATGAAGCAAATTTTAATTGGGGAGCTGATCCAAACTATGAACTTTTTACTGACATTATATATGCAAAGGAGGTTAGGAGTGGGATGTCTTGGGAGCTTGTTGATCGTGTGTTGTTCCCTATTCGGTTGGGTGATGAAAAGACTGTAGTTACTTGTTATATTCTTGGAGTTTCTGTTTGGATGAGCATGTTTTTGAAATCTATGACTCTGTTTATGAGAAGAATGAACCGAAGGTGATATTGCATGTGGATAACTATTCTAGGATGATTCCATCATTGCTTGAATTTATAGAATTCCACAGGTTTCAACTATCATATGGATCGGTGTATGAGCCGTTGAAGTATGTGTGACCAAAATTCCCTAAGCAGGCCAACACATGTGCATTCTTTGACTTGGACTATTTTAAATTAGTTGATTATTTTCTCTTTCTTTTTTGTTCTTTGTTTTATTTTCTTATTCTTATTCAGATTTTGTGTTTAATTTTTTGCATCACTGATTGTTGTGTTTTTATGATTAAGTTTGCTGATTTGTTGATGGATAGGAAGAATATTTCAAAGTATAAGTTCACCCAGCTTAGGCAGTATCGGATTGCCTTGGCTACCAATCTGTGGTGTCATGCCAGTTCCAAGGAAAATGATGGCTATGAGACGCCTCCGGAGATGATAGGAGAGGATTATCATGAACATAATGATTTTGTGAACGAGAGCTTGGTGTACCATTTGGTGTTGGAAACAATTAAACATGTCATATTTATGAATGATTGCCAGTACTATTTTAATATTTTTGGAATGTTAATTGTGATGACTAGTTTGTCATAATAGTACTTTTTATTTTAGGATGTATATATATGTGCAAGCAAAACTTATCGTGTAAGGTGTATCCTTATAACTCTTTATGTTTTTAGTTAATGAATTGTGTGTCCTTTTTGTATGTATAATTTTTCTTTTTAGTGTTTGCTAGTGGTATGGAATACCTTTTTTTTTCTCTTTCATCTAGTTAGGATATAATTTGTTATATTTTTTATTTATCGAAGTGGTCAATTGCAAGTGTTTCGTTTTGCCAATACTTCAAGGCATTTTGATGGAAGTAAGCACTTGCATAGAAGTTTTCCCTTTAAACAGGGCTTAAAGTCTTGGTAATAGCAAAAAGAATCAGTACCATGTGCTAATTTGTAGCACAGCTTGAAGTCTTGTCAATAGGCAAGACTTCCAGAGACTTGCTCTGCAAGTCCGAATTGCAAATTTTTTTGAAGTCTTGGCAATAGGCAAGAATTGATAGAATTCATACATTGGGATAAGGAGGGGGTTACCCATTTACCAATACTTGCAGTCAAGCAAAAATACCCAGAGCTTGAAGTCCCAGCAATAGCCAAGACTATTAGAGACTTTGTCTGCAAGTCCGCTTTTCAAGTGTGTTTAAAGTCCTGGCAATAGCCAAGACTCTTAGAACATTTCTGCAAGTCCGCATTGAAAATTTATTTAAAGTTTTGGCAATTTCCAATACTTGACGGCATGTTTGCTCGTAAGACAATTAAAATTCAAAAATAAGCTTTCTTGAAGTCATAAAATTCACCAATAGTGCAATTTGTAGGTAATGCTAACATATAACGTTGTAGTTCATAAGAGTAATTAAAAATGAATCATGGTGTAACTTTCTTTCTGTATTTTCTTGCATGTGGATGAAGTACTGGAGTGTAGAGACAGCTGGTTCTATTGTGTCTTGACCTCTTGCATCTTGTACATCTCATCTTAGCCTTAAAAACTATGCTCTTGAAACATATCTCTTTGTTTTCCTTCTTCCCAGTTTAACTTTTGTGTTGGGTGGTATTGTGATGAAATTCTTAACGCTTTGTGGAACATCCCACGATTATGAACTTTCTACTGGTAGAATTTCACCCTTGTAATTTTCTTGCCAAGTATGTCTCGTGAACCACTGGGCGCAATAACTAGACTTTTGCAGATTTCTCCTATCTATTGCTACAATGGCATGCGTGCATGGTAGCTCGTCTGTTTGGAATTACAAGGACTTGCAGGTTCTCTCATTTAAGTCGACAGTACACTTATCTTCTCCATCCTTTATAATAAATCTTGTGTCATTAATAAGATCAACCTGCGAATGAAGTCAATAAATATGTAATAAGCATTTGTAGAGTCTTAGTAGTTTTTTTCTTCAGTGTTTTTGTAAGAAATGTTACTTACTTTCATCCTGTAGGCAAAATGAACCTTTTCTTTCAGCTCGTCTTCAGCCCAACTCATGAGGTCATGATATGTTCCTTGTGTCTGACTGTTGCTATCAAAAACCATTTCTGTAGCTTATTTTGGATGTAGTCGATGAACCCCATTATTGGCAGTTCCTGGCTTTTGCGAGCACGCTATTCATAGTCTCGACATTGTTTGTTGTGAGCATGTTGTATCTTTTATTGGTGTGGAACGAATGCGCTCATCTTTCTGGTGGTTCCTCTTTCACGTATTTTGCAGCACTCTTATCAAGATCCTCAAGCTGAGTCATATAAGTATCAAAATCTGTGTGATTGTAAGTGGTTGCTGCATTGTAGAATAGTGAGATGACCGCGTTTGAGTAGAATCTGCTCCTCAGATTCTTCTCCATATGGTAAATGCATATGTCGTGCTGGCATTCTGGATAGACATTACTGATGGAATTTGCAATGGAGGGGTGGAGGTCTGATAGGATGGAGAGTTGTTCATGTGTCCCTATCACGATTCTCAACTGACGTAAGAACTAATTGTACGCATTGTTGTTTTCTGAACCAGCAATTCCAAATGCCAAAGAAAAAATGTTGTTGTTTCCATCCTTAGATACTGCTACTATAAGAACGCCACGATATTTCCCTTGCAAAAATGTGGTGTCTGCCATTATTACGGGCCTGCAGTGTCTCCAACCCTGTATTGAAGCGTCGTACGCAAAGAATGCATACTGAAACCTGCATGAGAAATCATAAGATTTGTTATTCCAAGGGTAGGGGAAGTTTTATGGGGAAGGGGGGAAGTATTACCCATGCCAAGATTTCAAGGGAAGTTATGGCAAGTCAGTGATGTATCAAAGAAAGTGTTGCCTTATTGCCAAGAGATCAAAAAACAATTGTTAGTACAGTGTGTTGGAGTGCGCATACCTGTTCTCGGCATCCGTTTTGATTTTTACATACGTGCCAGGGTTGTTTTATTTCATCATATGTAGATAGGAAGGTATCATGATGTAGTTCTCTTCCGAACTCCCTTTGAGTACGGAATAAGCATCTTGTATTGAACGCCATCCCTTCTAGTAGCTGATGGTAGTTCTAAATTTTCTTCTCATTCTTGAACCACAAAGTTCGGAGTGATCGCATTATCATTTTCCCATATAAGCTCCACAATGTAGTCGCTTATCATTTTTGATGTTGCCGTTCCACTGGTCAGATTTAATGAAGCCAATAGAGCATGTGTGTGTTTTTTGAAATTTGTCCACCTTGAAAAGCAGAGAAATTGCCTATCTTCAATGCATGGAAACACCAAGTGCAATTGGTATCAAGACACCTCAACCAATATCTTGTCTTACATGATTTAGCAACCTTTAACTATATGTTTTCTGTAATTGCAATGGTAGACATAGAATTCTTCATACTCTGTTTGTCTTGGAAGACAAATTTTTCAGTTATGACATCCACAGATGCATTATTCCCTAGAATGGTCATTTCAATGTCAATTTTTCTCTTTCTATTTACCTTTATACCATGGAGGGCTCTCCTGGTTCTTGCACTGTTGGTGGTGGACTGATAGGTTCAATGTCCATTTCCGTCGACTGCTAGGTTATGATTGTTTGTAGTTCAATGGGTATCATGAGTGCTTGGCTTGTGTTGACCTCTTCATTGGTTCGTCTTTGATCTTGTCCCGCATCTTCACTTTCTTGGTCAGTTAGGAAGAGTAAGTCTTCATTTTGGTCAATAAAGTCAATCAATTGCCCTTCTTATTTATTCAACACCATGCAATAGTCAGTTTCATTCACAAAGAATTCGCATGTGCTGGGGGTGGTGGTGTTGTTACTTGACATGGCATTTCTTTTAGTATCTTCTACACTGAAGCAGGATTTTATGAAATTCTCGTCATTGTTCAGCAGATACATACAAGTCATAAGTTCTTCATCATTTGTTACCATCATACCTTTGCATTTTTCCAGATTCATGTCAAACCTTATCTTTGCTTCACTTTCATCAGTGTTGATGCTTAGAGCATTGCAAATTTATTTTTTAAATGCCTGGTAGGTTATACCATCTTTGACAAGTATCAACTTTATGTCATGGTTCAAATATTTGTTGTTTGCATCCCGTTCCCCGTTATAAGCTATGTAAATGCAACGTGTTGCCATTGTTGTAATCCTACATATAATGAATACGAATAAAATGCTTAGATTTTTATTGGTCTTTTTGTTGTACTTGAGGTAAAAGTCATTGGCCATGGCCAAGATTTGAAGAGACTTTATTTGCAAGTTGCCCATTACACCAGAGCTGCAACTCTTGGCAATAGCCAAGAAGTCTCTCCAAGTTGCCCATTACACAAGAGCTACAACTCTTGGCAATAGCCAAGAAGTCTCTCCAAGGTGCCCATTGCAACAGAGCTGCAACGCTTGGCAATAGCCAAGATTTGCAAAGACTTTTTTTTTTCAAGTTGCCCATTGCAACAGGTCATAAAGTATTGGCCATTGGTAAGAAGCTTATGCAAGGTGCCTATTGCACTAGATTTTAAACTCTTCGCAATAATCCAAGAGTTGCATAGAAGCGTCCTCCTGCAACAGGTCTTAAAGTCTTGGCAATAAATAAGACAGTTTGTGCTATGTGCTAATTGCACCAGAGCTTGAAGTCTTGGAAATTGCCAATATTTTCTGAGACTTTTCTCTGCAAGTGCGCATTGGAACTGTGCATAAAGTCTTGGCAAAATCCAAGACATGCAGAGAATTTATAGATTTTCTACAAGGTAATTCAGATGAATGTAGGAAACATATTGCCATTACGGTAACAGTATAAAGTCGATATCATATGTGATTTTATTCGCATTCTCTTTGTAAATTCTAGTATTAAGACAAATCAATTAATTTTTATGAATCAGCATATTACAATTACTGGGCAAGTTTTTTGGATCATTATTAATAAAATTCATAGCTCATTTTTAGCTAATATGTAGTTATATATAATTTAAAGTAAAATTAAGCATAATTTAAACTAAATTATAAAAGAAATTAATGCAGCATTTAGTAAAAGTAAGTAGGAATTTGAAGATATCTTACCTTGAATCTTCGTTTGAACGGGGATAATCTATAAAAGGTATGGGTTTTTAGATTTTTGTTAATCGCGTGAATGGAGAAGAGGAAGGGAAGGGATATACGCAGGTCTTTTTATTGGTTGTTAGGGGGTAATTTTCGTCCGAAAAATTTTTCGTTAAAGTAATGGAGCACATTTATGATGAACCACTGTTAGCAAGGGCATTTATGCAAACCATTTGTTCCTATAGCATATTTTTACAAATCAGCCAAATTAACCAAAAGGTAGATTTGGACTGGGTAGCCACTTTTAGAGAGTCAAACAATGAATTGTCACCATTTGCAAAGTTTTTAAAGAATAGTCACAATTTTAAAATACAAAATTTTTTCGAAGAAGAGTTGCTTAAAGTGAGGATAAATACTAAAATTTTGACCTAAATCTATGAAATTTTCTTTTACCTAAATTTTAGGATTTTGTCTAGGAGTGTAAAAATCTTGAAGCTCTGTCAAAGTTCAGGATAAGATCCTAGTGTTTAGTCAAAATATTCAGATAGTCCTGGAGTTCTAGCATCTATTCTTCCTAAACCATCTGTATTTTTTTGTAGTGCTATTTTTCTAAAACTTTAAAAATATTGATTGTTGGTCAATTAGCTCTGTCAAAAGTGGTTATTCATCAATGTTTCTCCATTTACATTTCGGACAAAAATTTCACTACATGTATCCCTTATTTTTGGTTATGGTTTTTTATCCCACTTAAGAATAGTTTAGCAAAATGGCCTTGGGAGGCAATACTTTACGTTATAAAATGACCAGTGCTACCTTGAAGGTAGCACTTCAAGCACAATTTGAAGTGCTGCCTTCAAGTTATCTAGGGAGGATGTTGACAGAGATAAAAGGTCAAGTGCTACTACGAGGGAAACACTTGTCAATTTATACTTGAAGTGCTGCCCCCGCGGTAGTACTTGTCAATTTTACAACTTGAAGTGTTGCCCACGTGGTAGCACTTACTTAAAATTAGTGGAGGCCATTCTTATAAATTTTTTAAGCGAGGTCAGTTAGGCAAACTATTGCCTAAGCTGTCATAAATGTGTAATTCTCCCCATTTCTAAGGTGAAATTTATGTAGTCATTTGGTTAGCGCTAACCGAGCTATAGTCCGCATTCGCAAAGTTTTAGATAAATAGCCACAACTGCTAAAATTTCATATTTTTTAAAAACTTCATTTCAGAACCTCAATACAAAAATACTGAAATTTGATGTAACAAATACTGAAGTTCTAAAATATACTGAACAAAATCTTTGTACAAAATACTATTGTTTGAAGAGTAAATACCTGAATTTCGGCAAAAAGAATTCTAGATTTCTCAACATTAGTATTTGTTTAACCAAAACTTAGTATTTTTACATTTCAAACTTTAGTAATTTGTAATAAAAATTCATGAATTTTTATGAAGTTCGAGCGGCTATGCTATTTTTTGAATATTGTACGAGCAGTGATTGGTCATCATTCGGCATTCTATAATACGGCCATTCATCAATCTTTCCCATTTCGGGGACCATTGTTACTGGGCCAGAGTTGTGCATGTCGTGGTCTACAAAGGATTATTTTGGTGAATAACCAAGATTTTTAGTCGCTCAATAAGAAACAATCATAACTTAGAATTTTTTTTTTTTAAAAACAACATAATTTAAAAACACGGAAGTTGTTTGAAGAATAGCCACTAAAACGTTAGGAAAATTTTCTAAATCCGAAGTATCTTCTCAGAAAAATTCCTTGAATTTAGTTTAAAGTTTCTAAAAAAATTCCTAGGGTTCATATTTTAAAGTGGCTTTTTTTCAAAATATTTCTGTATTTTCTTAAGTTGTGACTTTTTTCTTAACATTTGTAATTGTTGGTTGTTTCTCTTTCGGCAACCTAAATATTTTTTATTTACAAATGATATGATCCTCATGTAGGAATAGAAAGAAAGCAAACACAAATGGAAGATTAGTGAAAGTTAGGCACAATTTTTTAAAAATAGTAATAATTAGGGACTGAGATCTAATCACCTCTTTGTTTTCCAGGATTTTCATCGGGTGCTCTCAGTAAGTCCTAGTTTTGGATAAATGCCTCCATTTTGAAATATTTTAACTAACTACCCTCCACATTAATAATTCGAACATGAAAGGACTATTTTATCCCTGCCTAAGCCTAGTTTACATTGAGCGTTTCCTTCTTCCTTTCCTCATTGCTTTCCTTCTTTCTTCTTTGTGTTCTAGAGATTTAGGGTATGTTCTTCTTTCTTTTCATGTGTTTATTTTATATTTATTTTATTATCTATTGTTTAATTTGTGTTATAATGTAATTTTTATTTTGTCTAATTCTTTATCCGTATTTTTTTTTTTGTAATTATTGTTGATATACTTATCTGCTAGTTTTTTTAAAAAAAAATTTTGATTGATGATCGTCGTATTAAATTTGAGGTTCATGTGAACTTTTTTTGCTTGTTTTGCTTGATTAAGGTGATTTTAAGGTTCTTCTTGGCCATAGCCAATTAGATCTTCTTATTGCTGATTGCATAGAGCTTAAAGTCTTGGCTATTGTCATTAGTTGCTGAGACTTTCTTTGCAAGTTGCTTATTGCACAAAGCTTAAAACTTGCAGAGACTTTCTCTACAAGTTGCTCATTGCACCAAACCTTAAAGTCTTGGCTATTGCAAATACTTGTAGAGACTTTTTCAGCAAGTTGCCCCTACCACCAGAGCTTAAAGTCTTAGCTATTGCCAAGAGTTGCAGAGACTTTCTCTGTAAGTTGTTCTTTTCACCAGACATGAATTTTTTTTAGAAAAGTATTGCCTATCAGACATGAGTTTCTTTATGATTTATTAGTAGTTACTGTGTACTTTATTTTTCTTTATTTTTGTCCTGTTGACTTTGCATTTTGGTGATGGTACAAGAATTTTTCTGCATATTAATTGTGGTTGTCTTTACTTGTTATTTTGTCACGATACGATTTTATAATTTTGTTTGTCGAATAAGTATAGTTTATTTTTTGTTCCCATAGGAATGAGATCAAAATTTTAGGTTTGAGCATTGGTTTGATGCCAAAGGTTGTTGGGGTGGTGATGTGAAGAATAGTAGTTTGGTTAGTGAATTTTTGGAAGAGTGCCAGTTGATGCTGTTGAAAGGTGCAATTGTTGTTGAAACTATTTATCAGATTATTGTTGAACTGAAAAGTGGAGATATAAATATCTTTTTCTAACTAGCAGATGTTGAATTACTGAGCGGCAAAGAGTATGCTTGTGTATTTTCTTTCGTTATTTTTTCTTTGTTTTGTTATTATGTATTGTCATTGTTGTTTTTTGAATTTTGCAGGTAATGAATAGCGAATCTTTTGATCATGTACATTTAGACACAGTGGATGAGTTTATAAGTCAGCTAAGATCTTCTGATGAAGGTAGCAGGAAGAGGCAAAAATATGATGTGGGGATGATTGTTGAAGTTTCTATTTGCTATCTGAGTCGCAAGATGATTCGTGTGATATATCTTGTAGTAGCGCGAATGAGACTTTTAGTATTACAAAAGAGTTAGAGAAAGTCGATGTGTATTTTTTATTACTTGTGTTTTCCATTTAATGTGTTTGTTATGCTTATGTAAAGAATTATATTTAAATGTTTGATATTTTTTCTATTTTAAGATGAGAGTTGTTTTGAATTGGATGGGGTGGAAGTGTTGCCCATTGTAGGACTTCAAGGAATTTTAGTTGTCATAGGGGGAAGTGGTTATAGGAAATGTCTTGCCCATGCCAAGACTTAAAAGACTACTTAATTAATTCCTAGACTAATATGATTTAATTAATAAATAATATAGTGCTGGGAACGTTTTGCCAAGACTTTGGAGCAATTTAATTCTCAATAATAATGCCCATGCCAAGACTTCAAGGCAATTTAATTAATTATAATATTAAAAAAATATTTTAAAATTGATAAATAATTTTTGGAGAGTTGTGCAGGTGAGATTTTGCCAAGATTTTGTAACAAGTTAGTTTTCAATAATATGCATATGCCAAGACTTCAAGGCAAGTTAATATATTGTAATATTAAAATATTTTTAGCATTAATATTTATAATTTGTTAACTTAGTGTATCAAAACTTTATAAGTAATGATTATTTATAAGCTTATTCTAATTTTTTAATATTATAATATGTGGACTTATTACTACTTTAAAAGCTATCAATAAAGTATGTGGGAGTTGGTAGGAAGTGCATCCTTTTTGCTAAGACTTTGTGGCAATTGACATGGTAGGGATGAAATGGTTGAGTGTAACATCTTGGTTATTGCCAACTCTTTAGTTTATAAATAATATTATCTGTTCAATCACATAAGAATTTCAAAAAATGGCTGCTGGGTACTAATTGTTTGTGGTTCAATGGGTATCATCAGTGCTTGGCATTTGTTGACCTCCTCAATCGTTCCCCTTTCCTTTTGTCGTGCATATTCACTTTCTTGGTCGGTCAGGAATAGTAAGTCTTCATGTTGGTCGATAAAGTTAATCAATTGCCTTTCCAGTTGATGCAACACCATGCTATGGCCGACTTCATCCACAAAGAATTCTTATGTACTGGTGGTGGTGGTGCTGTTATTTGACAACGGGATTCCTTTAAAAACTTCTACTATGAAGTGAGATTTTCTAAAATTCTCATCATCTTCAGGAGATACATGCAAATTATATGTTCTTGATCGTTTTTTACCATCATACCTTTGCACATTTCTAGATTGGCGTCAAACCTTATCATTTCTTCACTATTATCAGTCTTTGTACTTAGAGCATTACAAATTTCTTATTCAAATACCTGGTAGGTAATACCGTCTTTCACAAGTATCAACTTTATGTCATGGTTCATATATTTTCTGTTTCCCCCCTATTTTCCGTTGTAAGCATGTCTACGCAATGTGTCGCCATAGTGTTAATTCTGCACATAATGAACATGAACGACATGCTTAGATTTAAGTGGACAGATCGCCTAAATAGAAGTAGGATTATATGGGAAGGGAATGACGGGTAAACTCTTGTCCTTGATGTTGGACTTGAGCTTAAAGTCTTGGCCATGGCAAGACTTGCAGAGACTTTTTCTGCAAATTGCTCATTGCAATAGAGCTTAAAGCCTTGGCAATAACCAAGAAGTCTCTGCAAGCTAAGGTGTCCATTGCACCAGAGCTTAAACTCTTGGCAACAACCAACACTTACAGAGATTATCTCTGCAAGTTGCCCATTGCAACATGGTTTAAACTCTTGGCAATAGACAGGATTTAAAGAGACTTTCTCCGCAAGTTTTTCGTTGCAACAAGGCTTAAAGTATTGGAAATAGCCAAGAACTCTGTGCAAGGTTCCCATTGCACTAGAGCTTAAACTCTTGGCAATAGCCAAGACTTGCAAAGACTTTTTCTGCAAGTTTTCTATTGCAACAGAGCTTAAAGTCTTGGCAAAAGCCAAGAAGTATCTGCAAGGTGCCCATTGCACAAAACCTTAAACTCTTGGCAATAGCCAACTCTTGCAGAATGTTTCTCTGCAAGTTGCCCATTGCAACAGGGTTTAAACTCTTGGCAATATCCAAGTTTCTCTGCAAGTTTTCCAAAGAAACAGGGCTTAAAGTCTTGGCAATAGCCAAGAAGTCCGTGCAAGGTGCCCATTTAACCAGAGCTTAAACTCTTGGAAATAGCCAAGACTTGCAGAGACTTTCTCTACAAGTTTCCCATTGCAATAGCCAAGGCTTGCAGAGATTTCATAGATTTTTTACAAGTTAATCCAAATGAATATAATGCAACATATTTCCCTTACGGTAACACCGTAAAATCGATCTGCTATGTGATTATACTTGTAATTCTCTTTGTAAATTATAAAATTAATACAGGTCAATTAATTTTTATAAAACTTCATATTTTCACTACTTGAATGTCGATCTAATGTCATGTATTACCCATAAGGCATTTGTTTGGATCATTATGAATAAAATTCATAGCTTGTTTGGAGATAATATGTAGTTATACAGAATTTAAAAGCAAAGTTAAACATAATTTAAACGAAATTGTTAGAATTTAATGTAGCATTTGATAAAATTTAGTAGGAATTTGAAGGAATCTAACCTTGAATATTCATTTGAATGCACAAATCTGTAAAAATTTTGGGTTTTTAGGATTTATAGATAGTGTGAATGGAGCAAAAGGAAAGGGATGGATAGTGTGGATCTTTTTATTAGTTGATAGGGGTATCTTCATTCGAAAAATATTTCATTAAACTAATAAAGGGCAGTTATGCTGAACCCATATTATTGAGGGCATTTATGCAAACAAATGGTTCCCCTGTCAATATTTCTGCAATTCTTTCATTCACCAAATAACACCTAAAATAAATGACTCTCAATTTGACTGAATCCAAATTGAAAATCATGGAAGAGTGTTTAAGCAACAATGCTTTACCAATGCTCATTACCATAATTTCATATTCAACAAGTATAACCCTAACTAATAAAAATAAGAGTACTTATAGTGTTTCCTAAATTTACATGAAATGCCTTAATCACCTCCAAAGCGAGCTACAAGCGAAGTAGATTTTACTAAATCTGTCTAGGCGCGCCTTCCGTGTGGTCGTGCCATGAACGTCGCTACTGCTTCTTGAGATCGAGTGCCTAAGTAATGCGGCCGCGAGGAGCATTCCTTAGCCTTGTTCTTCTGCAGCCGCATCCTCTATACTACTAGAAATTGATTGATTTGCGTCACAGTTTGGAGACGGAATTCTCTCTCTAAAAACCCTCTCTAAAAGGTGTTTGGAGACAGAATTCCGTCTCTGCGCGTCCTTCGCGAAAAAGCGTGTCGTTGGACAACTTGGAGACGGAATTCCGTCTCCAAATGCAAAAGTCACTGACACACTGACACATTCTTGGAGACGGAATGTGTCAGTGCGCACTGACTTTTGCATATTCCCTCTCCAAGCATTAAATTAATTAAATTAATTTAATGATTGGAGAGGGAATTCCCTCTCCAAGCATTAAAAATTAATTTAATGCTTGGAGAGGGAATTCTCTCTCCAATCATTAAATTAATTCCCTCTCCAACATAAAATGTATATATTATTTTTATTGTTTAGGGACGGAATTCCCTCTCCAGTAAAAAATTTAAAAATTATTTTTGTTGTTTAGAGACGGAATTCCCTCTCTAGTAAAATAATTTAATTTTTTTTGGTTGGTTCCGTCTCTAACTATATAAATCCTGTTAAATAAAAACATTAAAAATTCGGTACAAAGCAACCAAAAATCAAAAACAACCTGTTTAACATAAAATACCTGTTTAACATAAAACAAAGCCACCACGGCCAATTAAACAATTCTACATACATATTGTTTCATCATTAAGCATTCAACACAAATAAAAACTAAAGTATTTAATTAGTAACATGTTCACAAACTTAACAAACCATGAGACTAATCCGCCCCTTGGGAGGAGCCACTTCCTTGCTCCTTATCTCTCCAAATCTTTGCCACAATTTCCTGTAATTTCTTCACATTCTCACGGTCTTCCAACCGTTGCCTTTCACTATCTAGTAGCCTTTGCTCCATTTCTGCCAATCTAGAGCGCAACTCATCATCCGCAGCTTGTGGTGCAGGTGAAGAAGAACAATTAGCATTGACAATACCTACACGAGAAGGCTTCTTGTACCTCGAAGGACCAAGGCCATAGGCTCGATTTTTGCTAGTATAGCCACCACCCGCCTGAACGAACATTGCATTTCTTCATCCTGGGTGGGTTTAGGAGAGCCTTCATCAACTTGTGACCCTTGGCTCTCAAGCCATTCTTGGTGTAGAGCTTTGTAGTTTTTCTAAAATACACGACGCGATTAGAATAATTAATTAAAGAATAATTTAAAATAAAATAAAATTATTTATGATATCTCACCTCTAGTTGTTGTGCACGTGGCTCGACCCATCCCACCTCATTTCCTTGTTCGTCATATAAATAATGGAACAAACGGAAAAATTCATAATCACTAACTTTTCCATGTACCGCTTCCTACACAATGCAAATGTGTTAATGCTAAATCAAAATGGTGTTAAGTTTTTAATTTAAATAAAAATTAGATTGACTTACATATCGTGCCCGATGGGTGGCCAAACTAACTGAACCACAAGTGTGCTTCGATCCTCCCTTTGCGGATGCTCTGTTTTTCTTAGCCTGCTCGCTCTGGGCTAAGAATTCAGGTGTTTCCCTATAAATTTTGAGTTTATCCCAATTCTGTTGATAAATCCATTTGGGAACTTTACCCTTATGCCTGTATTTTGACAAGGAATCACTTAGCCTTTTAGCCGCATTTTTCTCAAAAACTGCTCGGACTTCATCATCATATATAGCATCCCACGAACACTTGTGCTGAAACAATAACAATATAATAAGTGAAAACTAATAAAACACATATAATAATCAAATGACAAAAGCTTCATAAGTATAGTTAATACCGTAAAAGCTTCAAACATGCGGTTTCTAACAGGTACTGGCACCTTTCCCCAGGTCGGCCAACCATCAGTAAAGTGTGGTGTCATAGATTCAACAACAAGTTTCACTGCCTTGTCTGATGGAAGAAACCTGCATTAAATTTAACATACAAAATTATGTTGATAAATATATATTGCATTCAATTCAAAAGTTTATAATTTAAAGGTTAATGAATAAATCTTACCCTTCTTTGCTGTCAGACATGATAATCAATCTCCCAGACTCATCGAGAGATCCAATACCACCAGGCAACTGAACTGTAGCGCTAGTACGCTTTTTCCTACCCTTTCGTGCTGTAGTGGTGACAGATGGAGAGGACTCTGGCTGAGTCTCTGGGACGGGTGTAGTCGAACTGGGGCATGCCGATGATGATGCAGATGGAACAGTACTCGAAATGGAAGGTGTAGCAGATGGCAAACTATGTGGATGCATACTAGGAGTAGGTATCATCATTAGCTGTGAAGGGCCCGGTGCGCCGAATGGCTGAAATGTAGGGGCCCGTACATGCACAGACTGAGGGGATGTGCCTACTATAGGCATGGAATGGAAAGAGGGACCAGCAGGCTGGCCAAACTGATAGTGTGGCCCCGTATGTGGCATGGTCTGTGCAGATATACTAGGGGCATGTGGCTGATGGAATAGTGGGGTACTAGGGAGACCAGCGAAAAATGTACTCGGATAATTACCTAACTGTGAGAGCAAGGCAGAGGAAGGGGTCAATGCCGGAAGTGGAGAAGTAGTATGACCTGTGGAAGTATGGCCACCACGGGTCCTAGGTCCTTTCCTACCTCGAGATGCCATATCTGTAAATTAATATTAAATTCAATAGAATTAGATATTTAATAAAGTGTATCATCGTTAATTAAAAAAATATTACATAAAATATTAGTCACAAATACCACAAACAACTAATATAACGCACAAATATTCAACTACTAACATCAATCATCATCGCTTCCTTCTAGTTCATCAAGCAATTCATCCTCAGTTGATTCATTTTCATCTATGTACTCCCCTCTTCATTTCCCAAAGATGTTTCCATAGTTTGATTGAGCACCAACATATAAAATTCTTTAAAATAATCCAAACCCTGATGCAACTCGTCGGGTAATTCTTTATCTATAATTTCTTGAACAGTTGAAATGTCATTTTGGTATGCTTCATCTAATGCATCATCCACCGCAATTCTTCCAACCAGTTTGTCTTTCAAAACAACCCACCAATTTGCTTTTGCCTTGTTCTTCAGTTTATTTTTTCACTTTGGATAAGGAACGTAGTACACTTGTTTCACATTTTGAGCAATGATAAATGGATCATAATGTGCATACGTTCTTTTGTGATTGATTTCAACTATTTTATATACTGGATGCACCTTTGTACTCCGAAGTGGTGTTGGATCAAACCACTTACACCGAAAGAGCACCAACTTTTTCCTTGGATGACCATTAAACTCTAGCTCTAATATTTCATGTATTATACCATAATAGTCAAACTCTCCATCACCAGTGCCTGCATTCACCCACACTCCGCAGTTATATGTTTTCTTCCCCATGGACAATTCTTCATTATGAAACTTATAGCCATTGATGAAGTACTTAGACATTTGTCTGTACTTATAAATAGGGCCCAATGATAAATCACAAAACAGTGGATGATTGACGCCGTTTTCAGGATTGTGCACCTAACATGCATACCATTAAATTTATACGTTAAAACAAACTTGCGTATAGTATTCACCAACGGGATATGTGCCACTAAAATACTTACGTATTCTCTAAACCACTCTGAAAATTTGGCCGTCACAGTATCGTGCCCAAAGTTACTGACAAATAAACTGCTATGCACAAAACAATATTAAGGATGTAAAAATTAATATATGTATTAACCTTTTTTTTGTTTGTAGAAAGTGACAAATACCTATAAAAAGGTTGCACTTCTGGGCAATTCAGCAGTACATGTGTCGTAGCAACTTGTCTATCGATGTCGCTGAATGATTTTGTGCAACCTTTTTCTGATCCTCGACCGGGATGATTGAATATGGAAAAATGAGGATACAGTGAATTGCCGCTTCCACCATCATCATGTCGGTTAGGCCTGCGACTTAGAGAAGGTACTTTGGCCCCGAAATAATAAGAACAGAAATGCGACGTTTCCCTTACAAGATAAGCCTCACATATCGACCCCTCAATTCTATTCCTATTTTTTGCAGTCCGCTTACATTTGCCAATAGTCCTGTATAACATAGATAGCCATATAATTTAATAATGAATTAAAAAATATTAAATATAGGAGGAAATCTTTGATATGCATTACCTTTCAGTAGGATACATCCACCTTCCCTGAACCGGGCCTCCAAGTCTTGCTTCTTCAACAAGGTGCATAGGCAGATGTTCCATAACATTGAAGAAACCAGGGGGAAATATCTTGGTCAATTTAGTAGAGATCACAGGAATATTACTTTTCATCAATTATAGATTTTCTTCCCTTAATGTACTAGAACACAAATCCTTGAAAAACACACTCATTTCAGTGAGTGGTTTCCAAATTGTATCAGGCAAGCCATTGAACGCAATTGGCAACAAATTTTTCATGAAAACATGACAGTCATGGCTTTTCATTGCCGTAAGCTTACCTTCTGTCATGTCGACACATTTGGATATATTCGATGCGCAACCATCAGGAAACATAATATTCTGTATCCACTCACAAATCATTCTTCTCTCCTCCAAGTCAAAAGTGTAGTTCGCTGATGGCTTGCGCACCTTAACCCCATTTGATTGTAGGTGCAATTCAGGTCGCCGACAATATGCCTGAACATCTAACCTTGCCTTCAAGTTGTCCTTTGTTTTGTTATTGACATCCATCACAGTGTTAAAGACAGCATCAAAAAAGTTTTTTTCAATATGCATTGGATCCAGATTATGCCTAAGAAGATTGTCATTCCAATAAGGAAGTTCCCAAAATATGCTCTGCTCTGTCCAATTATGTGTAACACCAAAACCTGCTATTCTAGGCAATGGTTGCTGCTCCGTTGCCTTGGGATACCCCTGAACCCGGGACCAAACTTCATGGCCCGTCAACCTCTGTGGAGGATCATCAAAATCCTCCTTGTTCTTCATGAATGCACTAGTGTTTCTCCTAAATGGATGGTAATCTGGCAAAAACTAGCGCTGACAGTCGAACCATGTGTGCTTACGCCTATGTTTCAAATAAAATGCTTTTGTATCTTTCATACAAATAGGACAAGATAGCTTACCAGCAGTTGACCAACCAGACAACATGCCATATGCCGGGAAATCATTAATTGTCCACATCAAGCAAGCATGCAAACTAAAGTTTTGTTTCAAGGAACAATCATATGTTACAACACCATCACGCCACAATATTTGTAACTCATCAATCAAAGGCTGCAAGAATACATCAATAGAGCTTTTTGGGTTACTAGGACCAGGGATAATACAAGTCAGGAAAATATATGGACTTGTCATACACATTTCTGGGGGTAGATTATACGGTGTGACAAATACAGGCCAGCAAGAATATGGTGCAGCAGAGACAGCAAACGGAGTAAACCCATCAGAACTTAAATCCAACCTGATGTTTCTAGGTTCACTTGCAAATTCAGGATACACTCTATCGAAATGCTTCCATGCTTCTCCATCAGACGAATGACATAGAATACCAGATTGTCATGTACGTTCATGATGCCATCTCATATGAGGAGCAGAACTCATTGATGCATACAACCTCTTTAACCTTGGTATAAGAGGTAAGTAATGCATCGCTTTTACTGGGACCTGTTTCTGTTTAGAATTTTTGACTGGCTTGTAGCGAGCCTCACCGCAAAACGTACAAAATTGCTTATTTTTGTTTTCTTTGTAGTATAACATGCAACCTTTTTTACAGCAGTGAATTCTTTCTGAAGATAGTCCTAAAAACGAAACCAACTTTTTTGCATCGTAGTACGAGGAAGGCAATCCCAATTTACTTATGTTTAGTTCATTCAAGAGTCCAATGATCTCATCCATGCCTCCTTGAGATATGTTATAATCTGATTTAATGCTAAGCAACCTAACTGCCACCGACAGCTTTGAATGACTTGCCCCCTCGTAAAATGGGCGACTTGCTTCTTCCAACTGTTCATAGAAGAGCTTCGCCTCATTATTGGGAATCTCCTCAACATTCGGTTGAGAGGGTTCCCCTTGGTACATTCTAAACACATCCTTCAACATCTCATTCATAGGATAGTTATACCCGACATAGTCATTTTGGAAGTTCTCTCTATGGACACTAGGGTTACACTCTCCATGTGCAGTCCACACAAAATAATTTGGCATAAATCCTTTTCTATAAAGGTGCAACACGACATTTTCAATTGGTTGCACGTGGCTACACTTGCATTTCACACAAGGACATTTGATTGAACCCCCTCGTATATATTCAGGAAGTAATTTAGCTTTAGCAATAAACCCATCAACCCCATCTACATAACTTTTCCTCAAATCCATATTTTCATAGAACATATTGTACATCCAACTACGATTTTCATCATGTTCCATCTACAAAAGTTACAAATAAATAAATATAAATCAATGCAACAAAATATAGCAATTTTTCTAGCAAACTATATGTGTATAACATTATTTTTAAATTATGTTGTATATTAATTTTTAATTAACTAACTAAATCAAACTCCCTACATTTATTTTATTTGCCATGTTCAATAATATTGTTCTTAATTATTTTATTCTAATTATCCTTGCATTAAATTTATCTACTTTATATTATTTTTCTAACTATTTCTAAATTTCCAAGAACTAATGACATTTCTAATAATCCAATCTAACCAATATTCTTAAAAATGAGAAAAATATTAAACAACCACACAAGTATACAAACATGATAGAATTATATAATAAATTCAACATTGATAAGGATGATAATGGAGTGTCAAAGTTGGTATTGGGGAGGGGAAAATGGGGGCCGAATTAAAGGATGGGGAAAATGGGGAGGGGAAAATAATTCGAATTGTAGCTAAAAATAATGGGGATGATGAAGAAAACTTACTTGAATAAGTTGTTAGGATGGGTTGGGGAAGATTTCGCCGGGGAGGGAGTAATTTTACCGGGGCAGGGGTATTTTTCGCCGGGGCAGTGAGTTGCGTGGGGAGGATTTTATTTTTTGGGGGAGATAATGAATCTGAGAGAATATGGGAGACTGTGTATATTTTTAGAGTTGGAGATGGAATTCCGTCTCCAACCAAAAAGCAAAAAAGCGTGTCAGTGATTGGAGACGGAATTCCATCTCCAATCACTGACACGCTTTTTTGCTTTTTGGTTGGAGACGGAACTCTAAAAAAATTAATTAATTTTTTATTACAACACTGATTGGAGATGGATTGGAGACGGAATTCCCTCTCTAACTGATTGGAGAGGGAATTCCGTCTCCAACCTTTTTGTAGCTTTTTCATCAATTTCTAGTAGTGCTACAGTCGGGGTCGCGGTTGCATGTTGGTCTGATTTGGACACGTTTGCATCTCCTTTGTTGCAATACACGGAGCATCAGAGTTATCATAAACAAAGAGTTCGCAGTATCACACCGTACAGTCCATCAACAATCCCAACACTTTCATTTTCAGGAAAGACGTTTGTAATTCCTGTAGCTCCTTAACTTGGCTCCTTGTAAACAGTCTTGATATAAGTCAGGTTGCATCAACAACCAGAGTTATAGTTTAATAATTCTAATTATACCTTGCAATATAAAGGTATATGTTTTCAAATCACACCAAATACATATGTTTCTTTTCTAACTTTCTTTAGCACTTTCGTCCATGCGAAAATCCATAGCTGGAGCACAGAAATATTTTCGAGTCTCCAACTCTTCATTAAAGATGATCTCAAAACTCTAAGCCAATAGAAACCTGCCGTCGAGTTCACTTGGGCATGATTGTTGGACAATGGAACAACCTCTAATTTGTGAGTGGACCATAACCCAAATCCATAGTTAATCAAAATTAGCTTTGTAGTTTAATGGTTGCAGCGGCACCTTGAAAGATCTTTGGTGATTCCATCAAAAATCTTTTTAGCTACCTATATTTCGTGATTGGAATAAACCAAATTCAAGCTTCATCTGAATTATAGTTGCGGTCTAATATTTACAATTCCACCTCGCAATACTTAGGTCCATGGTCTTGATCTTGCAAAAAATCATTTTCTTTTCCTACACATTGTCTTCTTAGGTTCGTACCTGCAAACTAGCCCTGGTGGGTGCTCAGTGAATTAATACTTCTGAGTTTCTATAATTTAGATGATTAAATTTAGGGACAAAATGGTAACTCAATTAATTAACTGTATAGAAAATGAAATCACATAAATTGAAACGCATGGATATGTATTATTTTAAAAACATGATAGATAATCAGTATATAAGTTTATTGAACATCATTCCACAAAATGGAGCGGATAAGATCAGTAAAGTTTAAGTAATTCGGTCACTGCAAACAGTAATCTAGTATGTTCTACTTGTGTAAAATCTACAGAAAACTGTAAATAATAAAAAGCTTATTGCACTTAACAAGGCTAGAAACCAGTAAAATTTGTCTAATCTAGCTTCTCTCATATCATCAGAGAACCAATTATGTTCTCCCCTTGAATCTGTAAAAAGTTCAATCATGGAGATAAGTAATGCACTAAAGAAGCTTCCTATCCCAAAAATACTAGAGTACAAAGCAATGCCTAAGGTTCTCATATTAGTAGGAACTTCAGAATAAAAGAACTCTTGCATTCCAACTACTGTGAATATGTCTGAAATGCCTAAGAGGATATATTGAGGAAGCAACCAAAAAATACTCATTATATTTCTACTAATTTCGAGTTCAAGTCTTTTTCTTTCAATAACAGCTGCAGTGACCGTCGCGATCACTGAAAGGAACATTCCTACACCCATCCTTCATCATAGTGATACCTGTTGAAAATATTAGAGATGGATGTATAATCAGAAGAACATTTAAAATATACTAATACTAGTAAATAATATGCAACAATTGATATTTTTGGATGTGAGATATCGGTTTTGAGGCACAACTATAGAAGGCAGTGTCTTCAGAGTAGATTTCCACTAACACGATGTCCAACTCCTATGATACGATGAACAAATCAGGAACCTGTTCTAGGATGCATTCTAATAAAAGTAGAAGAAACTCTCAAATCTTTCAAAGATGCATTGTAGGAATTCAAAATGAGGCAAAGACACTTTGGAAGATAGTGAAGGACGAATAGCCATGTGATAGAAGTAGCACTAGGAAAATCGAGATACTATAATTTTATGGCTGGTGGTATACTTATATATTTATAGAGACCGAATAAGTGATGTACCCGTTAAAGAATAAGTGATGTACCCGTTAAAGATTGAATAACAAAGTTTCACAAAGAAGTGTGTGTATCCTTTAAAGAACGTAACATCTTTTCTCAAAAAATATGCGATTTCAAAGGTATGTACATATTAATTTTGAATAACTTATAAATAAATATACCAATCATATCTTCGTCATTGCGTGTGAAAATGCGAGCAAGTGGGATAATGAACGTATCATATAGAGTCATGAGCAGAGTTATGGACATTGTAATTGCACTTTGAAGAGCAGCTCGTGGAATTTGGAATCTGTTTCCTATGTTTCTTTTCATTGTCATACCTTGTTTAGTGAAGAATGTCGAAGGCTGTTGGAAAAGCACTGCAAACATCATAAGCATGGTCCAAATTGGTAGCAGAGGTAATACGACTTTTGCAATTTGAAGCATATTGATCTCATTCTCTGATTTTGTGTTCCAGCAGTGTCTTTAGAGTAGATAATAAAATTTGGACATTTTCCTTAATTGATATGATCCTAACTATGATACAAGAAATTAAATAAAAGATTAAATAAGATAGAAGTAAGACCACGTTGATTAGAAGAGATTAAAGAAGCAAATTAGGGGTAAGGCCTAATTACCCTTTAATGGTCCAACAAAATGAACCTAAACTTTTGGATTCTCAGTTGAATTGACATTCAATTGCAAACCAAGGAAAAGAGATGCTCAAGCAACATGCTTAGCCAATATTTACACATATCAATAATCATAAAAAATCTCACACTAGCAAATGAGGCTAAGAAGCCTTAAATACTGGATTCTAAAAATGGCCTTAATTTCCCCTAAAGTGGGCTAAAACAAACGTAATTAACTTAAAGTGAGCTTCTAATCATCGTCTCAACGCTATTGCGACAGAATGTGTGCGATCACGATGACCAAGCCAGCAGTACTTTGCGAACGCGCAGAGGCCACGTGTCCGTGAAGGGGGCTTCCTCAGCCTTTCTCGACTTCCTGTGCAATCGCGTATGTGGACTCACGAACGCGCTGCTCAGTGAGTTTCCCTTGCATGATCGTGTCTGTTGACTCGCGATCGCACTGAGTTCATTCTGAAGTTGAGGCAGTAAGCTTGTAAACAGGCCATGCAGTCTCCAATATTTGCCCCTGCAGCTTCACTTGTTCACTTTGGCCATCTTTTGCCTTGATTCTTGGCTTCCAACCCCTTTTGAAACACTCCAAACTTTTGATGTTAAGTCTAAATCCGCCAGTGTCATGAGCGTCAATCCAGTTTGCATCATTCCCTCTTTCTTTAAAAAAATTCGTCCTCGAATTTGGACCTAGCAAAAGAATAACCAGAATTAGCAACAAGTCACAAGCTTTATAGACTTTGCATAACTAAGATGATGGAGTTGAATATTACCACTCAAACCTCACACTTTTGTGGTAGAGCCAAGAGTCAAATGACTCAAAGAAGATTAATTCTACAACTAAAGTTCCAAGAAGTTGGCCAAAGGATAAATATGCACAAGAGAAATCAAGGAATCCAATAGGTTTAATGAATATATAATGTATATTGCAATTGGATCCTTTAAGCATAACAAGGAATTATTTGTGACACTATCCTCACATCCAAAACACTATCCTCACATCCAAAACATCCTTCAAAATTTTACACATCACATCATCTAACCAACCAAATATTATTGACAAGGAATTAACATATAATACCACACATCCACTGTTCAAGATACTATAAGCTTCAAAAGATAAGTTCCATACCTCAATGGCTTTGGAAAGCCAAAAAATAAGAATTAATCATTTAAACAAACCATTCTTGGCTTTAGAAGACAACTACACGTCAAACCCTTTTGTAGTCCAAGAAGATGCTTGCAAGTGTCTTACCTTTATGTAGATCCTCTCTTGATAGTCTTTCACAAATGGGCCAAGAGGGTTAGTAAACTCATCAAGAAAAGGATTATCACAATTATACCCATGGATATTTGGAAATACATCAAATATGTTATTTTTGTATTTTTTTCTAGAAGCATTCACAAAATTCCTCCAAATTAAATCCTCAAAACTAGGAATAGAGTAAGTAAAGAATATGAAACTAAAATTAGCATCAAACAAGTTACCAACATAAGACAAGCTTTCAAAAAATATTTTGGGAGTTAGCTAGCATCCACAGAATTAGCACGTTCAAGCAAGTCACAAGAATCATTTTTACAAGTTAAACACTCTTTAAACATTAACTCATCATTTTCATCAAGTGAAAACAAGTTCAAAAGAAATGTATCATTCAAGGTAACATGATGAATGGTATCCATATATTCAAGCTCACTTTCTAAATTAGGATCTCTATCAAGCACAATGTCAAAACTAGGACAATCCAAAGAACATTTAACCTTTTCAAGTGTACACTCACTTAACAACTCCAAACATGTTCCATCAATTTCAAACAAAAAGGAAGACAATTCATTATCATTCAAATACAATTCTTCACTTCCTTCAAGTAAGTGCACACCTTCCAATCCATCACTATTTTCAACTTGACACAAGCAACCACCAATACCAATATTAAGAATGCTACCGCTCAAAGTATGACAAGGTCCAAGCAATTATTTTTCTTTATTCACAAGAGAAAGATCATTGTCATCATAAGAATAATTAGCACAATCATCATCCAATTCTATATTCTTTATGGAACACATGAAATAAAATAAGTAATGAATTTTAATCATGCTCTCTTGATTTTCAAGGCCACCAATTTGACCACTTTCTAACACGTGACATGACACTTGTATTTTCCAACTTCATTTCATTGTTGCTTGTACAAATAGAATTCATGTCTTTACAAGTTAAGGAATCTACACAATTTAATTCACTTGTAAAAAGACAATTCTTTGACAAATTAGCACCAAGAATAGTGTTCCATTATATAAAGACAAAGTAAATTCATCTTCATACAAAAATTCAAAGAAACACTTTCTATCTCATGTACTTCAACAATGGGCATAACACTAGTTTGACAATATTCACGCTCACAATCAATAACACACTTTGCTACTCCATTAAGCTCAACTAGTATATGCTCCAAACAACCAACTTGACTTTCAAGGCAATATAAAGAATCATCAGTTCCAACAAAATTCAAATTATCATCCATACTCAAATCTCTATCTAGCTCACCCAATAATATATTACAAGAGTTAGGATTAGCTATCTTACCATGAAGCACCAAAGAACTTTCTTTACCTTGAATTTCAAAGTTAAGGCTTACTTGACCAATTGGAGAAGTATTTTCGGTCTCATCATTTTCTTTCAAGCAAGAGTCATTTTCCAATAATGATTCAGTTTTGCAATCAATTCCAAAAGAACCTATAAAAGAGACATCACTACTAAAAGAAGTAATGAGGGGGTTAGAGTTAAAGCAATGAGCAGCCTCTCTTATGTTCTCTTATTTTTCTTGATTCTCCATTTCTTTTCCCTCACTCTCTTCATTCTTTTCTTTCTCACCCTCTTCATTTTCTTTTGGTGACAACTCACTCTCATTTTTCAACTCATCCTCTCCTTTTTCCTTTCTTGAGTTGTCACTTTGCTCACCCTTACTTCTCTCAATCTTTTCTCTCTCACAATTTCTTTTGATTGGAATATCAAGGTCACAAGTTAAATCATCATGGGGAAGCTTTGTTGTATCCTAGAATGACTCCTGAAATTTTTCTTAAGATCTTGCCAAGTGGGCTTTGGTTTCCAAGGAGGTTCCCAAGGCCGCCCACGACTTAGATTATAATGGTTTCTCAAGCCTATGGGAAGAGACCATGCCACCAAAGTCAATTTATCCAACTCCTTGTAAATATCTTCATGCACAAAAATCTCCAATTGAGATTCCCAAAGGGCATAGAGCTCCTTTTTATATTTTTCATGCAACTTAGGCAACTTTATGTACCTCTTATCCCTTTTACTCTGGCCCTTTCTCTTGGAAATTCTAAAGGTGCCAACTTTTTGTTCCGAGACTTCAACTACCATAAATTGCTTGATCTTGTCATTTCCACCATTAGGTAGTGGAACTTGCTTTGGAGGATCTTGAGTAGGATTCTTTGCTTGCGGAATGACATTTGGAGAGTAGGTATCTTAGATATCCACTTGAGATTAGTGGTGACTAGCTCGAGAGAACCTACTAGAACTAACACCACGTACCCCCACGGTTGGAGGTGTCTCCACCACTTGCTTTCTCATTTCTTGGAGCCTAACTTTGTGAGATAGGTCATCAATGGTTTCCTTGATCCCCTTGAATTCCTCTTGGAAGATATCAAAACGGGCCATCATCGCTTGAATCATTGTATTAGTCTCCATGTTCACATCGACTTTCTTTTGAGCCATAGTACCAACAAATAATCAAAATAAAAAAGGTTAGTTAAAAAAGGTCCTCACCAATGCACTCCCTAAGTGTATACACTTGTTTGATTGCAAACAATCCACTCGGGGTTACATTCATTGATTGACTTTTTCTCGCTTAAATTTTCTCACCATGCTTGCCTTTTACCTTTCGTTGGCAAAATCAAGTTGCTCTTCGCATTCAATTCCGATTTGACAATCGAACTTAATCCAATTCGGGATGGAATGGAGCTGATGTACAAAGAAACAGACATTTAAAGCAAACAGGCGGGAATTAGAAAAAGTCAACGAAATGAAAAGAGAAAAGCTCGAATCAAATTGGTGCGAAACGAATTCAGATTTGGATAAAATTTTGTTTGTGATCTAGAAACTCAATTTATTTGATGTTGGGAATGGGTTTTGGGTGATTGGAAACTATTTAGGAGCTGTTTCAAGCAATCTGTAAAGAGGTTGTTTTTAAGCTCTGCGCTATCGCGTGGGTTTTGGTGCTACTGCGAAGAAGAAATCAATAATCCTGCACTGTCGCCTCGCGATCGTGAAGAACAATAATTCAACAGACCTTCGCGAACGCAACAAATGTAGTGCGACCGTGAAGAACAAATTCTGAGTTTGATGCAGAACTTGAAGCCCGAATTTCTTGAAATTTTCTTCACTTGAATCTTCACAAATCAACTTATTTTTGCTTCAAATTTGAGATATAAGCTCCATATAAGTCCGTGAACAAACCCCAATGATCAATTCTTCAAAAACAACACCCAAAATGCATAATCTCAATTCTTTGTTGAAGAACCCTAACTTTTAAATTTTCAAATGGAAACCCCAAATATTGTTTGTTGTTCGATTCCTTCAAGAAACAACTTCTAGAATCATCAACCAACAATTGGTAACTTTGATTTTATACAAAGAAACCTAAATCTAAGACTCAATTTTTGAATTTTTGATTTTTTTTTTGGTTATTTTTTTCAGATTTTGATATTCAAAACCTAGCTAGTGCTTGTAAGAACAAACATTAATCCAGCTCTGATACCAAATGATATGATCCTAACTATGAAACAAGGAAATAACTAGAAGATTAAACAAGATAGAAGTAAGACCTACTTTTATTAGAAGAGATTAAAGAAGCAAATTAGGGGTAAGGCCTAATTACCGCTTTAATTGTCCAACAAAATGAACCTAAACTATTTGATCCTCAACTGAATTGATATTCAATTGCAAACCAAGGAAAAGAAATGCTCAAGAAACAAGCTTAGTCAATGTTTAGACACATCAATAATCATCAAAAGTCTGACCCTAGCAAATGAGGCTAAAAGGTATTAAGTACTAGTTTCTAAAAATGGCATAACATTGCCTTAATTGCCCTTAAAGTGGGCTGAAATAAAATTAACTTAAAGTGGGCTTCCGATCATCGTCTCAGCGCTATCGCGACAGAATGGGCGCGATCGCGATGACTAAGCCAGCAATACTTTGTGAACGCGCCAGAAGCCACGCGTCCGCGAAGGAGGCTTCCTCAGCCTTTCTCGACTTCCTGCGCGATCGCGTCTGTGGACTCGTGATACTGCGCGCCTGTTGACTCACGATCGCGCTGAATTGAGGCAGTAAACTTGTAAACAGGCCCTACAGCCTCCAATATTTGCCCCAGCAGCTTCACTTGTTCACTTTGGTCATCTTTTGCCTTGATTCTTGGCTTTCAACCCCTTTTGAAACACTCCAAGCTTTTGATGTTAAGTCTAACTCCGCCAACTTCATGAGCGCCAATCCGGTTTGTATCACTAATATAAAACCATTTTATTAGATGTCTCACATGCCATGTCATACTTGTGTGAGCCTCTTAGTTACTTGACAAGTGGAGTCATGGTCTCATTTATTACTTCATGCCAAAAATAAAAAATGAAAACTTTTTTTATCCATATTTATTATTTCTAAGATTTTTAACTGAGAGATAAACATAGTTGTAAAATAAAAGACAATATGGTAAGAATCTTTCAAGCATATATCACGTTTCTCTTTCTGTTCATCATTCTTTTTTATATTTATCTATTGAATAAGTTTTGTATTATTAGCTAGTTACATGACCAATCAACTTCCCTTTGAAATACATGTTTAATTAAATATAATAGTTAACTAAATAATCTGTATGAAAACAATGAATTATATGTTGCAATAACGTTGATAATTCTTAGTAAACTAATCACTCAATATTAGCACACAAAATGTAAACAAAATCAAGCATAATCGTCTTTCAAATAAGGTGCACAAAATGCATGATATTGAAGCCTAACCTTCATTATCAAAATTCTCATTTGAAGCAAGCAGGGTCTCCATATTCTCTCTGTACAAAATTTTGTCACTACTCTTCTTCAAATTAGAACCAAGAAACAGAAAGAGAGAATAGCATTGAAGATGGAGAATTTCCGAGTGATGATCACTGCAATCGAAAAAAGACGTGATAATGCTTGAAAGATTCTTACCATATTTTCTTTTATTTTACTACTATGTTTATCTCTCAATTAAGAATCTTATAAATAATAAATATGGATAAAAAAAAGTATTAAAAAAGTTTCCATTTTTAATTTTTGGCATGAAGTAATAAGGGAGATTTACACAAATATACAACCCTAACACCATATTTACAAAAAATAGCAACACTTTATCACTTTACAAAATATAACAATAGTTTTTTTATATTCCATATATAAATTTCAACAAATACCTACAATTAAGGGTTTCATCTCCTTCTTCCTTACCTTCTCCCACCCACCACTGCCTGGAGGCTGCTGCCACCACTCACCAGCCACCGCTGGCCACCAGACAGCCGCCGCCGGCCGCCATTGCCACCACCAATTTTTTTTTTTTTTTTTTTTTTTGGATCTACAAGATGTAACATACAAAAATACAAATATATACATTGAAAAATTTTAAAACTTTACTGTTTTGAAACTAGAAATAACCAAATATATATATAAACATACAAAACATATACACAACACATACAAAAAAATACAAAAACTACAAATACAAATAACTATCCATTCTACACAAGCATACAACAACATACACATATATACAAACACATACACATACAAAAACGTGGATATAGTCATTCATATACAAAAATATACAAAGATATACATATTTATTTATACAAAATATAAAATATACTAATACATACACATTTATAAACATACAAAAAGGGGAAAAAGAAGTAGATCGGAGATGAACATAGGTGTTTAAAACAAAAAAAATATAAATATATAGATGTATACATATACAAAACGAAAAAAAAAAAGGAACCAAATTGGAAATACAAAGATCGGAGCAGCGAGCCAACGAAGTGCAGCAGCGCCGCCGCGAGGAGCAACACCGCTGCATTGCGGTGGCAGCAGTAACGGTAAGGCAGATCACAACGCAACAGCAGGGAGAAGGAGAGAAGGAGTTGGTCGCCGGTGAAGGATGGGTGACGGCGTGGGGCGGGTGGGTAACGCAGCGAGGAGAGGGGAGAAAGAGAAAAGGGGGAAAACTTAGGGTTTTGTGGTTTGTAGTGTGGAAAATGAAAAAAATGGTATTTAGGGTTATTTTTAAAACTATTGTTATGTTATGTTATGTAAATAATGTAAAAGTATTGTTATTTTTTGTAATTAAGCAATTAGGGTAGTCATGTGGTGTAAAATTTTCAAGTAATAAATAGAACCCGCGAATCCACTTGTCAAGTAACTAAGAGGCTCACACAAGTATGACATGGCGTGTGAGGTATCTAATAAAATTTACGGGTCCCATTTATTACTTCATGCGAAAAATTAAAAATGGAAATTTTTTTTTATCCATATATATTATTTCTAAGATTTTTAATTGAGAGATAAACATAGTAGTAAAATAAAAGACAATATGTTAAGAATCTTTCAAGTATATATCACGTTTCTCTTTCTGTTCATCATTCTTTTTTTATATTTATCTATTGAATAAGATTTGTATTATTAGTTACAAGACAAATCAACTTCCCTTTGAAATACATATTTAATTAAATATAATAGTTAACTAAATAATCTGTATTGAAACAATGAATATGTTGCAATAACATTGATAATTCTTAGTAAACTAGTCACTCAATATTAACACATGAAATGTAAACTAAATCAAGCATTATCGTCTTTCAAATAATGTGCACAAAATGCATGATATTGTAGCCTAACCTTCATTATCAAAATTCTCATTTGAAGCAAGCAAGGTCTCCATATTCTCTGAATACAAAATTTTTTTTCCACTGGTCTTCTTCAAATTAGAACCAACAAACAGAAAGACAGAATAGCACGAAGATGGAGAATTGCCGAGTGATGGTCAGTGCAATCTAAAAAAGACGTGATAATGCTTGAAAAATTCTTACCACATTGTCTTTTATTTTATTACCATTTTAATCTCTCAATTAAGAATCTTAAAAATTATAAAGATGGACAAAAAAGTTTTCATTTTTAATTTTTGGCATGAAGTAAATAAATAGGACCGTGAATTCACTTGTCAAGTAACGAAGAGGCTCACATGACATGGCGCGTGAGACATCTAATAAAATACAAATTCAAAGTGATTTTCAGTTCTCCTACATCTTTCCCGCTATAGCTAATTTCTCAGCCTGAAATACAAATTTTTATCACAAAAATATAGAGAATTCCAATCACCTTTAAAACTCACTCTTTACCGAACCTATACGTTCAAAAAAAAAAAAAAAAAAAAAACCTAAAGTTAGTGATCTAGATCTCTGCATCTTGCGTAAATAAATTTTGGAGAACGAATTTCAAACATAAAAGCCTTAATTGTTTGGTAAATCAGCTTAAATCCGAGAGTTTACTTAGTAGACTCTCAGATAGTTAATTCAATATTTAGCACTTCCGTCCCTAAATTTAAAATCATATAACATCTCATCTCCACCAAATCACTCTATTAACTTCCAACAACTAAAACATGCAATATATTTATATAGCAAAGTAATAGTACTAAAAAGAGCTATATCTATTTTCGCAAATCTTTGATGATCATTTAAAAAACACATACTTCACAAAATATTCAAAAGAAAGAAAGTACAACATGTAAATTTTACAATTCATATTGGTACGTGAAGAAAAATATGACAAATATGAAGATGAAGAAATTTGCAACTATGCACAAAGACATGATATGTTTTCGTGAATTGTTATCAATGAACCGCGGGAAAAATAAATAAAACTAATTACTAAAATCAACACGAATACACTCAGACAGGAATATTGTCTTACCATTTTTGTGTTTCTAATGTTTCTAGCTGCTCCAAAGACGTAGAAATAG
This sequence comes from Petunia axillaris subsp. axillaris, assembly GCA_029990575.1. NCBI lineage: Eukaryota > Viridiplantae > Streptophyta > Magnoliopsida > Solanales > Solanaceae > Petunia > Petunia axillaris. The sequence goes on from JARKNS010000007.1 coordinate 34,620,690, forward strand.
GTTATTGATCTTCAGCTACCTCATGTTCCTTCAAATTGTATCAGGAAGTCTTCCCGGCCATATCCTAAAATCTTCTGCTCCTAGTATGTTTTTTTTCTTGATTTTATGTTCAATAACATAAATGTGCCTGAAGTCAACTTTTAAACTATTTCATTCATCAATTATACACACATACACACGAAAAAAGAAAAAAGAGAATCAAACATGAGCTTTAATTGTACCTCGGGACAGTACTGGTGTGAACTACAAAATTTTGCAGCAATTTCAGGTCCACCTATTATGGTTCCTGTTGAACAAGCTGACACTTAGCCAATTTAATCAAAGGCAGTTTAGTAATTAGCCACATATCTGAAAGTTAGTTACATGAGTTAGTTACAACTAACTCATTAGTTAGAAATCAGATGCTTTGATTCAGCTGTATAAATAGCACTGTTAGGCTCATTTACAATCAATGTATTACAATATTTTCTTCCAGATTACTCTTTCTCTATGGTTTTCTTCTTCTACTCATCTTCGAAAAATTAGGGCTTGTATTCTTAGCTCATCTTAGCTTGTCCTAGCTCAAATCACAACATGGTATCAGAGCCTTCACAGGCGTAGACTTGACGCTGGGTTTGTGTATTGATCCTACTAAATAATCTATGTTCATTTCTTGATTGTTTTCTCTCGTTTCTTGATTACTTAATAGACTTCCACTAGTAAAAATGGCTCTGAATAGTGACCTTAATGCTACTACTGTTCTTGATCATAATCATCCTCTATATCTGAATTCCAATTATGTTAGTGATATCTCGTTAATATCAATTCAACTAATTGGTAGTGAAAATTACTCTCTATGGAGTCGATCCATGCGTATTACATTGTTAGGAAGAAACAAACAAGGGTTGGTTGATGGTTCTTGTAACAAGGAAAAATACCCAGAAAATGTATGGACCTAATAGAAAAGGTGTAATGCAATTGTACTTTCTTGGTTGATGAACTCTGTATCTTTGACAAGGTTAATAATTCAAGAATATTTAATCTGCAAAAAGAAATCTCTACATAGACTCAAGGAACTAACTTTGTTGTTGTTTCTTTTACAAAATTGAAAGATATATGGGATGAATTTGAGGCATTAGTGCCTACATACATAGGGTGTGATTGTGAGAAATCCAATGATTTCAAATTGCATCTACAAAAGCGGAAGCTATACCAATTCTTGATGGGTCTAAATGGCTCTTATCTGCAAGAAAGAAGTCTGATTCTTCTAATGAATCCTACACCGACAGTAAATTAGGCCTATGGTATGATCATTGGTGATGAAAGCTAGAAGGGCTTGACTGTAAACAGTGCTATTCTTGGAGCTGCCCCAGTGATTGGTGGTTTAGATCAAGCAGCTATGTACACAAAGACTAAAGGGTATCAGCAGTACTAGAAATAGGATAGAACTCTATATTGTGATCATTGCAAGCTTACAAACCACAACAAAAAAAATTGTTGGAAGCTGCATCCAAAAAAGAAGAGAAGCTGAATTGGTAATACTACATACAATGTTCAAACTGACAATGATAATACTCGAGAGAACTGTCAAGGTGGGCAGTAGATGGGGACATGTATATTTACTCCACAATAATATGCTCAAATACTGCAGATGCTGGGGAATAACACAGGTCCTGTTTTTACATCAGCTGCAAATATAGCAGGTACTAGCAGTGCTTTTCTAGTATCTAATAATCCTTAGGAATGGATCATTGACATAGGAGTAACCACATGTTGTTAGATGTTAGTTTACTTGATAAAGATTCTAGTCAAGTTACTTGCACAAGAAAAGTGTTTTTACCTAATGGAGATACAGTGTGTGTTACTGACACAGACACTAGTATCCTGAAAGGGAACAATGTCTTAAGCAATGTGTCCCATCTACCCCAGTTCAAATATAATCTATTGTCTGTGTCTCAAATAACTAAGGACCTAGGATGCTCAGTCACCTTTTATCCTAATTTCTGTGTATTCCAGGATCTCTATAATGGGAAGGTGAAGCTGATTGATAGAGAAAAAGGTGGACTATACATGATACAAGGACAAGGCACAATCAAAGTTGAAGTCGTCAGCGTAGCTACTAGCATTACTGATCAAGATATCAATATGCGGCACAGAAGACTGCCACATGTATCAACTTCTGTACTTAAGAAGATTTTAGCCGTTGAATACACTAGAACTTGTAAAGTGTTAGGTAGTTGTTTAGTTTTTCGTTGTGCTAAACAAGTAAGACCTACATTTCCTTTTAGTACTACAAAGAAGCAGCGTTGCATTTGAATTGATTCATGTTGATGTATGGGGTATGATTCCATAATTGAATCAATTCCATACCGGTTCTTAGAGGAATGTTATGGTAAAACTTCGTTTGAAATGATGTGGTAGAAAGCAACGTGCGACTTGAAGGACACGATCCGTTGTGGATTTGTACATCCACCATTTTATGTAGGAATGAAGGTCCCTACAAAACTCCTACTTTTGATGGACATAAGTACTTCCTGACTATTGTGGATGACATGAAAGAATGACCTGGACTTTTTTGTTAAGACTAAAGTCTAATGTATGTGTTGCATTACAGAATTACTTCAATCTAGTTAGAAATCAGTTCAACAGTTCTGTAAAAATTAACAGAGCAGACAATGGCACTAAGTTTCTCAATGGTCATTCACCAAAGGTCATTCACCAAAGGTCATGTGCCTATACATCACAGCAGAATGGTGTTGCAGAAAGAAAACATAGACACATACTAGAATTAACCAGGGCAATCAGATTCCAGGCCAATATACCACTAAAGTTTTGGGGTCACTGTGTATTAGTTGTTGTATATCTCATGAACATACTACCATCTTCAGTCATTGGTAATGTCTCTCCTTTTCAGAAGCTGTATGGTAAGAAACCCTCATTAGCTCACTTGAAAGTACTGGGTTTCTTGTGCTATGCTAAAATATTACAGGAACAAAAAAAATGGCATCTAGAGTAAGAGTGGCAAGTCACATGGGCTACTCTGAGGTACAGAAGGGGTACAAACTCTATGATCTGGTGAACAAAGTATTCTTTGTAAGTAGAGATGTGGTGTTTAAAGAAGAACTTTTCTTTTTAAACAGCATTCTACTAAACCTCCTATATTTCTAGATAATTGGTCCGCAATTGGAGAGCAAGATGTAGACATTCAACCTCAGAACAACTAACACTTGGATCAAAGGGGAGTTTACAATCAACATGAGGATGTTGCACCTCTACAAGTGCAAGGTCGAGTGCAAGAACAGGACCTCCCACTTGTGCCACTAGAAGAAGTACCACCTCATCCACCAGCTTAAGTAGAGAAACATCCAACTGAGCAGATTCAGCAACTAACTCAGTCAAATTCTAACAGACCATCAAGAGCCAAGAATCCACCTCTGTGGATGAAAGATTTTGTGTCATAAGGTGTGCAGGATGGCATATAATATCTTCTAAATAACTTCCTTTCGCATGACAATCTTTCTTCTAAATATCAAGCCTACATTGCTGCATTCTCCACCGAAATTGAACCTGCCAGCTATGATCAAGCTGCAAAGTATCCAAGATGGATTGAAGCTATGAAAGTAGAAATTGAAGCATTTGAACACAATAAGACCTAGACTATAGTTCCTCTACCTAAAGGAAAAAGACCAATAGGTTGTAAGTGGATCTACAAAATTAAGTACAAAGCCTCAGGAGAAGTTGAGAGGTTTAAGGCAAGGCTGGTAACAAAAGGATTTATTTAGAATGAGGGCATAGAGTATAATGAAACCTTCTCACCAGTGGTGAAAATGGTGACAATTAGAGTTATATTGTCAATTTCTGTAGCTAAGAATTGACCAATTCACCAGATGGATGTCTATAATGCGTTTCTTCAAGGTAATATATATGATGAAATCTATATGACTCCACCTTAACGATTTAAGAGCTGGGGAGAATCAAATATGCAGGCTCACTAAATCCCTGTATGGGCTAAACCAAGCCCCAAGACAGTGGAATGAAAATTTGTGTGAAGCTTTAAGAAGAATGCAGTTTCATCAAAGTTAACTGGATCATTCTTTATTTACGAAGAAGACCAAAAGAGGCATGGTGGTGATCTTAGTATGTGTAGATGACATGTGCATAACAGGTGATAGTCTGGAACTGATAGAAGAAACTAAAGGCAAGCTGCAACAAGCCTTCAAAAGGAAAGACATAGGAGAGCTTAAATACTTTCTGAGCATAGAGTTTGCCAGGTCAGAGAAAGGCATACTAATGCACCAAAGAAAGTATGCACTTGAACTCATTTCTCAAGATGGACTTAGTGCTTCCAAACCTGCAAGTATTCCTATTGATCCTAATGTTAAACTCACCACCTGGGAATACGACAAATACTTGAAAAAAAAGGTCTAACTCATAAGCTTCTGTCTGATCCTGCCTCTTATCAAAGATTGATCTGAAAACTCTTGTACCTAGCTGTTACAAGACCTGACATTGCTTATAGTGTGCAAACACTTTCTCAGTTTGTACATCAACCCAAGACATCTCACTTGGAAGCAACAATGAGACTAGTTAGGTATGTCAAAAATCAACCTGGACAAGGAGTTCTGCTTTCTAACAGTCCTATTGATAGCATAAATTCTATTGTGATGCAGACTGGGCTGCATGCTCTTTCTCCAGAAGATCAGTTACTAGCTTTATTATAAAAATAGGTAATTCTCTAGTGTTTTGGAAATCCAAGAGATAGACTACATTATCTAAGAGTTCTGCTGAAGCAGAATACACGAGTATGGCATCCATATCTGCTGAGCTTACCTAGTTTTACTACATCATTATTGAGATTTGAATTAAGTGTGAACTATCAATCAAAATTCATTCAGATAGCAAAGCAGCCCTACAGATTGCTGCAAATCCTGTGTTTCATGAAAGAACAAAACACATTGAAACTTACTACCATTTCATAAAAGAAAAGATTGTGCAAGGCCTAATTGCTACTCAGTATAAATCCACTAAGGATCAGCATATAGATATTCTTACAAAAGGGTTAACTCGTGTACAACATGCTTACTTATATTCCAAGCTAGGAGTGCTCAATATATTTGCACCCTCTAGCTTGAGGGGTGAGTGTTGAATAAGCTGACACTTAACCAATTTAATCAAGAGTAGTTTAGTAATTAGCCACATATCCGTAAGTTAGTTACATGAGTTAGTTACAACTAACTCATTCGTATAAATAGCACTGTTAGGCACATTTACAATCAATGTATTACAATATTTTCTTCCAGATTACTCCTCTCTCTCTCTCTCTCTCTGGCTTTCTTCTTCTATATATATATGGTGATTTAAAAAGTGACCCTAATGGTGCATGGTTGGAAGTTTTAGTCCCGCTAACAAAATCTTAAAATGTGAGTTTTATTTCCCATTGGATGTAAGTTTTCAATATATTTGTTGCCCGTTTCAATTAATCAAAAAATTTCACCAGTTAAAAAAAATTCTAATAAAAAACACTTTATATTATATTTATAACAGGGACTGCCCAATGGTGAGGCTACTAAAGCTATTGCTTTAGGCCTCACTATTTTTGGGGCCCGTTTCTTAATCAATTACTATTTTGTCACTTTTTTCTTTTGCATCTCTTAATTTCAATTGTTATTGTCTTCTATATTTTACTTCATAGTTAAAGGTCTTTAACCACACTCAGAAAGTGTGGCCTAAATATTCAAAAAGTGTGGCCTATGATTAAACAAAAAACTTCACCTGTGTGCCCTCCATAAGGAGGCCCGCACTAAGAAATGTTTTAGCAAAATACTCTTTTTAGCTCGGAGTCAAGACTTCAAGGAAAAAATCTTGTTAGTCTTGGCAATTGCCAATACTTCAAAGGCAAGTACTCTTTTGCCAATACTTCAAGATATATGGCGAGAATGCAGGGAAAGACCGGAAGGGGCAAGTACTTACGACCAAGTGCGGCAAGTGTTGCCTTTTGCCAACACTTTAAGGGTAAGTGTTGGTAAATAGAGAGGGGTCAAAGGAAAATCTTGACCTTTGCTAAGACTTACGACCAAATGCGGCAAGTATTGCCTTTTTCCAACACTTGAAGGGATAAGTGTTGAAAAGCATAGAGGTATAAAGGCAAGTCTTGGCCTCGATCTAAAAACTTGACAGAAGTGTTTCCGTCCGGACTTTTTTCATGAAACCTTAACGGGCACATTTTTGCAAAACCCCTGTTAGCGCGGGCAAAAAGGCAAATCATTGCTTATGGTGTCATATTTTTGCAAATAGGCCATAATTAAAGGCCACACTTTTCGATCTAAGGCGACGTTTTTCAAGGGGTGGTCTAAAGAGGCGTTAGCTTTGGCCTAACGCAACGCTTTTCACGAAGCAAAGGGTCCGGTAGACAAAAAGCGTTGCTTTATCATTACCAAAGGTCACCCTTATAATACTATGACTATACTTCTCAAACGTGACCTTTGTTATGTTTTAGGCCACACCTTTCAAGTGTGGCTCCTAATACGGGTACTAACTCACCAATTTCTATGGCCGCACTTTTGAAGTGTTGCATTTTGTCTATGCTACAAAATATTTTTATTTTTTATGATTGAAAATTACATTTTTTTTATATATGCACATTTACTTCATCAGAAACATTATTATCAAATAAAATATATAACAAAATAATTCAACCGCAAAAATTTTCAATAAACTTCAAAAAATATATTTTTCGTACTACATCAACTAATAAAAAAGATTGCTTCAGAGTTACTAGAAATGAACTTTACAAAATCAAATGTATTTAGTATCTAATAAACATTATAACTGTCCAAAAGTCTTCGTCGATAACTTCCAATATATCAAATTAACTTGTTGGCACCATTTTCAATTTGTTCCAATTGCATCATCAAAATCTTCCTGCACATCCAAACTGAAATTAGTAATTAGATATAAAGCAGTAGTGTGCAAGTACAAACTCGAAGGGAAGTGGATGACTTTTTTATTAATAATTAGATAGAATGTAGTAGTATGCAAGCACAAACTTAGATGAATGTGGAAGAGTTTGTCCCTTGGACATTATATATCAAGCATCATTCTAAGAAAGGCTGCACTAATTCTCAATATTTATAATGGTTCTAGCTAAATCTTTTCACTCATAAGGCTCAAATATTAGTCTTTGGAGCTGATAAGATTCATTCTTCATATACAAAAAAAAAAAAAAAAAAATAAAAAATAAAAAAATAAAAAAATTCTTCAGCCTGGTAATGATTTGGCTATCATTAAAATGAAAAAAGAATTCATGTCTGAAAATGAACGATATCAATTTTTTGGCACCAAATTTATAATCTAACAGCAAACATGGAACAAAATAACAATTTATCACATCAACAGTGATTCATCTACCTTTGAGATATATCTAGCCCGAAAGGGGCCCTCTTATGTACTACAATTACATATCCACAATGAAAAGGATTATCACTAAGCCACTATTTGTCCAATTTATATATGATAAGTAAAGAGGTCAAGTACATTCGAACTATTATGAGTAATGCATTTATAAACTTCAAGTTCAGCAACTTCTCAAAGAGCATAACTCTTAAACATACCAGAGATGATTACCACAGATCTCTTCAAGTCAGACTCATCTAGGTCTTACCTTAAAAAATTCATCTCCAACTTTACCTATTACTAAATCGAACAGTAATTCGAACACCTTAATTTACAATTAGCAGACAAGAAATAGCAGCACCAATGTGATCCTCTCAATTAAGAAGACAATAATAACTAACAAAAGTTATTTCTTTACTTTCTTTCTACTTCTCTATAATATTAGAGAATATCAGTGACTCTTTGGTCACATTAGTATTTAATCTGCTCAATGTTCAACGGTACTTCAAGCATTTAGCGGAAGAACAACTTGCACACACATGATTCTGAAGTCATTAAGATTGTCTCTTAGCAAAGGAAAAAAACCGTTACCTGTCACGACCCAATTTCCAAGGGCTCGTGATGGCACCTAAACAACATTTGCCTAGGCAAACCAATGAAACAAGATGCGGAAAAGAAATAATGTGAAAAGATCATAAATAGATATATAAATATAAAAGGGTGAAGTCCAAAAGAATATATCCACAAAAGAATTGGAGCATTCTAAGAGTGACTCAATAAAGTATGAATATACATCAAAGAAATTTGAGTCCTATCTCTAAGTGACTCCGGCGGTATGCCACCACGGTCTGTGTGGTCGGCTCACCTCAATCAAAAGTCTCAGAAGCCTCGGGAACCGCTAACGTCCGGGCTGCTGACTGGATGAAGGACCTGCGCACGTAGCAGAGTAAGTTATGAGCCGAAGCCCAGTAAGATCACCGACAGGCCCGCTAAGGTACCCTTGCGGGACAAGTCGCTACATGCATCATAAGCAACAACATACTATAGGAATCATACAATAAAGTAGTGAAATCACAAATAGATGTAACACATTCCATACACACAAGTAGTAACCAGAAGTCTCAAGGATTATGCCCATCCAACGTAAGGCATAGGTCAACTCAGCGGCGGTTTGGAGGTCCAATCTCTACTCCCGTGCCGACTAACCTAGACCTACGATGGACTAGCAACACCACTACTAAGTATCAACCATATACCGTGACCCGAAGTCACTATCACAATCATGAATAAGTAGACCAATGACCCGTAGTCGTTGGCTCATCTCAAATCTGTCTACGATCGCACCACACCCCCTGTCAAGTGCGTCGTATCTCAATAAATCAAGTGACCACACCACACCCCCTGTCAAGTGTGTCACATCTCAAAGATCAAGTGTCCACACCACACCCCCTGTCAAGTGTGACACATCTCATAGTATAGGCGATACCACACCCCCTGTCAAGTGTCCCTCTAACAGTATTAATATCCACGACATTAATAACAATAACAGAAATAATAATAATAGAAATATTAATAACGATAATATTTCACAGTCACCGTAACCCAGGTTGGTTATGCTAGCTGAACGTAAGGCGAAGGTTAACCCGACCACAGTTTGGGGGTACAATCCCTACTCCCATGTCGTCCAACCCAAGGTTACGTATAGACAGCACTACCCAACCCGGCACGTGAACAAATCAAGTACCAATATCATACAAAAGCCGGCAAAATCCTCGGCAAGACATTTATCATGACATGCCGGCAACATCCTCGGCCATGTCCCAAGTTCTTGCTATCTAAGCATGGCGTAGCAAGCGTTACTACGATATAAAATTTAAGCTACCTCGACGTAGCGTTTAGACCGGCACATACCTCGGTCGAGTCACAATCTCGCTATTTATAACAAACAATAATAGCAAGTAATTCACATCATTAATCCTAACCATTGTTAGGTATATATATGCGTACATGAAGCATACTAGCATGAAGGAAGAGTCCACAAGCACAATAGAGGTCAAGTCTCACTTACCTCGAAATTCGGGCTCAAATGCCGGGAAGAATCTCCTTTCCCGCTCGCCTTGTCCGCGAAGGACTCTCCACTAGGTCTATTAAGACAAGATATAGCACATATGAGTGCTCAATTATAGCTATTTAAGCCTATAGGCATCCTAGGGTAAAAATTACCAAAATGCCCCCGGTAGGGCCGAGCCTTAAATTTACAAAATGTACTTTTCCGGACTCCCCACGCTCCCGTGAGTCCAAAAGTACACTTAGATTCCACATGCGAGCCTTGCTCGATGTCTTTCCCCAATTCTTAAGAATCTAGGGTTCTAACTGTTGACACCCAATTTTATCCCGGAATTTTCTTAAAGTAAATAATTATTAAGGTTAAATTTGAAATTAATTAAAAAATAAGTAAATATATATATAGTAATAAAAGAAAATTAATTGAATTTGGAGAAGAAGGGCCAAATTTGGTAGAGCATATCCTAAAATCAAGCTTACCCATGCAATTATCTATATTTCAATTAACTTATTATAAAAAGGGCTAAATCTGTTTTTACACTTCTAAATCAGCCCACTCGTGCAAACATTACATATACACACTTTAGCAAAACACACACTTCATTTTTCAGATCAGCCCGTTTCATTTTCTCCCCGGACCCATTTCAGAAAACCCGACTGAAAACCCGATTCCTCTTGGCAAAACCCGCGATTCTCAGTTCAAAGGAGATTAGTCCAAAATCTTTGGTCCCCACTTCATTTCCAGATTATTTTTCGTACACAAGCTTATCCGTTAGAGACCGTTAGGGTTATTTTGGTCTTGTTCTTTCAAGATTTTGCACCTGAGAAAAACCCTAGCAATTTGGGTATAAATACTATGGATAAAAGTTCTTATGAGGGTCTGGGAGCAGCGGCAGAAGAGAGGGGTTTCTAAAATTTTGAGCCATGGATTGTGAAAAGGGATCCAGCAGCCGTTAATGGAGTAAAGGGTGATTGCGGCAGCCGTTAATGGGGTGAGGATAGAGCGCGACAGTAAAAGAGAACAGCGGCAAAATGGAGAGAGTTCTAAAAAAAAAATTGAGTTAGGCGCAGAGCATAGCGAAAATATAAAGCTGCAGAATACATCGTTTTTTTAGTCTGAAGTTATAAAATTGTTACTGGTTCAATTTTATCTTTGGTGTTGTATATCCTCATTCGAGTCAAATCGTCGCTTCGTCTTCCACGTCGTCGGCTCTGCTTGTCGTTTGCTCGAGTGCAAAACTTCAGATTCGACGCCTCAGTTCCTGCCCTAGAACAGGTAATAGCCTCACCTTTGTTTTTTCTTTGATGTTCATTTATTTGCTGAGAATGTAGTTTGTTCACTCGTCATTTTGTAGTTACTGTTTGCTTAAAATCGAATCATTATAAGTGTTGAAATCAAATCCCTGCCAATTCCTTGTTTTGTTGGGGTCGCGATGTGCTTGTTCGTGAAGAATGTTCTTGTAGGCTTCACTAGAGATATGAACTGGTTTAGATATTCAGGCCGTAATATGCTTTGCATCAAATCTTAGATAAAATTATTTTCTTGAATAAGTTCAAGGGTTTAATTGGAATAGACCAGGTCTGCATCCTCAAATCCATGTTCATGTATGAAGTAGCAGAGCAAATTAATTTCAAGCATGCCAGTTTGTTTTCTGTTAATTCTCGTTCCATTAACTTTAGTATAAGTTAAATGTTCTAGTTTTTGTTTGAAAGCAGGAGGAAGTTATGAACTTTGGTACTATGCATTCACCTCATTTGTTTAACACAACGTTTTATATTTAAAGTTTTAGCCTGAACCTGGTAGGATATTACTTGTTTCATACTGCATTTGCTATGAGAAATCTTGATTATCCGACATATGGGGCTACATATCTCTTGAACGGTATACTTAGTGTTTTAAAATTTGGTTCTTGCTTCGGTAGCTAGTTTAAATTTCTGCTAATTCTTTTCTTTCGCATTCTTTGGGATAATAAAACACGAGATGAGTTCTTGCCTGAACTCAGCTTTGCAGGCCTTTACTCTTGTAAAAATTTACATTCTCATGTTAAGTTTCCACCCTCAGTTGGTCCATTTCATTGCTGCAATTTTAGGCCTAGTCAAAGAAAAAAAAAAGTGTGTTTACTGCTGCTTTTCTTTTAAAAGAGGGGAATCCCTGGTTGTTTGTTTATTTCCCTTGGTATCTGTTGGTTTGTCTAAGTTGAAAGGGCTGCGGATTCAGGGGTTTTCAAGGGGTTTTGTAAGTGTTTCAGGCCTATTTTGTTGCTTCTAGTAGTTTGGGGGGCAGTTTCATGGAGAGTAATGTGTATGTTAGTATGCTGAGGTGAGGGGTAGTCCTAGGTCTGGTGTGATGCTGCAACAGCAGGGGTCAGAGAGTATGTGTTTGCTTCTATGTGTTTGTGCAAGTATGAGAGTTGGGAGGAGCTGTAGTCTAGGGATATGCAGAGAATGGTATGTGAGTGTGAGGGAGGTGAGTGTTTGTTCAGGTTGTTTTGTGGTTGCTGGAGTGTTTTAATGGAAGTGCAGGGGTTGTTTCCTGGTATTTAAGGATTAAGTTTGCAGGTCTGAGAGTCTGCGAGTGAAGGAAGATATGTATAGCTGCAGTTTAGTCAATTTGAGAGTGTGTAAGGACTGTGGGTGCAGCAGGGATGGTCGGATTAAAGGAGTTTCATAGCTGGTTTGGTCTGGTGTGGTCGTAGGTGTCCTGGAGGTTGTGGGATTCAGGAAATGAGCAGGGAATTAGGCTTGGATGTGGAGGAGTGTTCCCTGGTGTTTGGTGAAGTGTGCAGGGTCCATATTTCTTGTTTTGCTCTGATTTGGTTTGAAGTCTGTTCTGGTTCTTGATCTTAGCTTTTTCCCTAAACTATAAATTCAAATGTTTGGTTTGTTCTTTTATAATGTTCAGTTCTTGATAACCTTGATTAATATGTGAGTTCTTTTCATGACTTGAGGATAAATAAAGTTTCATAGGTTTGAACTTGTCCCGTCTTTAGCATGAAAGCTCGCATTAGCTATTTTCGAATGTTTAGCTGAAAATATTGCTCCATTTCTGCCTCTCAATTTCCTTGAGATCTAAACAACGAAAATTTCATAAGCTTGACCATATGACAACATGTTGCGCCTGCTATCTATTTATTTCTTTTGGAAAAAAGGAGATATATGTCGAGCCCTTTTGCTGGTTTTCGTTTGCTTAGACTAATTTAAAAAGATTTGAATGATTAGGATCATTGAGAAGATCTTATTTTGCTAAGGTTTAAAATTCTAATCCATTGTCTTCCTTGGCAACCTGTTAATGTACAATAGGATAGGTAAATGAAGTGCTTTCTTTATGAATTAAGATGGAAAATTCTGTTTGCTACCCCCCTTTCTTTAACAGTTGAAATTCCGACTTTTATTTGTGGTCTAATCTGTTCGTATATTTACTTCATCCCATAGCAGATTTAGTCTAAGTAAAATGTATTGTCATGTTCTATTTTGGTTACTGTTGACTGAATCATATGAAGAAAATTTAATCATGTTAAGTGATAGAGTAAATGAATCAGTTTGTCTAGCCTAAATGACATGAGATAGCCGCTGAATTTCATGAAATTAATGTAATCTAAATATGCAGTTTTTTTTTTATTGGTTTAGGTAAAATTTGATGTTATGGTCTCTATTTAAAAGGCATTACCCCGTTTTTCTCTCTTTTATTTGTGACATAGCGTAAATATTTGGGTTGTTAATCTACAGTTAATTGAGTTGTAAAACTTTTGTATAAGTGTGCTTATATTTTCCAAATGGTGTGCTGTCCGATGGTTTTAAAATATTTGCATATGAAAGTTTGTTTTGATGGATAGAAGATCAACTTTACTGTTTGTTTAGTCGCATATCAAATTTCATGCCATGTTTCATTTTCTATCCTTTTTGTAATTATCATGCATTTAAGTTTGTGTTTCTTTCTTAATTGTCGTAGGTGCTTCTTTAATTTCGTTATTTTGCTCAAATTGCCAATTTATTTGACAAGTCATCCTGAAGCATATATTAATCCTTATTTTCATGTCTTCCTTGCATGATAACGATTCTGGGTGAGTTCATTACAAGAACTCAAGAAGCAAAGTCCATCCTGCTAGACTAAATCACTGTTGCAACTGCATTTTTTGGCTCGAGTCTCGACTGCCCAGTTCAATTTAGTTAGGACCTCTCTACCAGAACAAGATCAGTTTATTAATTGTTCTCAAGTTGATGCGTCTCCAGTATAAAGACTAGAGGAGAACTCTCGTTTCAGCCTCCTTGCATATTTCATATCTTCGACCGCTCCGGGTTCTACCTTTTGAAACTCAATCTTTTATTTTGTTACTTATTAGAATAACTTATTGATTTTATAGAATAATTATGTACTTATATTTATGAATAAATATTTTATTGAGTTATTTGTTTACTTTTATGTTCATTTCCTTTATTTGGGAGTTGTTATTCAATTTATTGCTAATAGTGGCCAAATATGCAAATGCGTGCGATTTAAGAAATTTTTTCAAGAAACCACGATTAATAGTGACTATAAGAAAGACTTCTATCTTATTGATACGAAGTAGTTTCTTTAAAAAGTCAAAATCTATAAAGAAGTTTAAATTAACTTCTAAATGTTCCGAAACGACTTTGCAAAAAGTGACTTGAAATCTAAGTTCCATCTTATGGTGAGATACTCGGATTTTAAAGTTGAAATTAAGCAAGTGTCATTTATGTGTCACCCCATATGAGTTGGCAAAGAAATTAGGACGATCAAATCGTTCATTTTCAAAAGAAAAATGCGCTTTTATTTTATTTTATTTTGAAACTAATTAAGCTTTTAAATAAAATTGTAAAATCTTTTGAAAACTTACTAAATTTAATTAGTTGAATTAATCAATAGTTCAATTAATTATTTTTAGAAAAAGCGCATAAATAGCACTTGCAAATATTTTGGAAACCTGTCGGATTAACCGTTTTTAACGGAATTTCGAAAGTGCCTTAAAAACCTTCTTTCGAAATTAGCAAAACCTCTTACCTTTAGAATCTCTGAAAGAAAGACCGTCTTTTCATAAAACAGAGTTTTGCACGCATTTGTTTATCTGGTTCCCTGTTTTTTCTTAAATTGGGTGGCGACTCCAAAAACTCCAAAAGAGTTAGTCCATCCTGTCGATATTCCTGAAATTTAATCCTTTTCGGGGTAATTTTTGGGGGTTCAACAGCATGGCGACTCCGCTGGGGAACAATAAAGGTTTTGACCATAAAGGTTTCCAATTATTTGCAACTAGCATGCCTAATTTATTTGCTTTATTATATCTGTTTGTTTGGTTTGCCTTAGATTGTATGAATCATTTCTTTATTTGTGCATAGTCCGCATTCCGTTCATATTTCCTCCCTCATGGAGCCTGTCAATTCTCTTTCACCTCCTCGATTTCATCACGGGGTACCCGCTTGACGGGTAGCTATGCAGGAAGGGCATTGCCCTTACCTCACTCTTTGAAACTTCTTTCGTGTCACCAAAGTTAGTTGGGATATGGTTTGCCTGGTTTTGTCATGGCCGGTTTTACTGGTTTATGGGGCCAGGTTTATCCCGCATAGGTCTGAATCAGCCTCAACCGTTAGCCCACTCTTAGAAGGAGATTAGGTCATGCATGCATATACACCCTAGTTTGGACCCGGTACTTGATACCGTTTCCAGGAATTAAGAAACCGCCCTTTTGTCAACGGGTTCTTGAAACCCAACGACAATGCATATTATGTGCTGTGTGATAACGAATCCTCAAGTCCTAACCATGTTTTGAGCAAAATCAGATTTGGAATTTTGTCTTTTGTGTTGCCTTTTAGGTCAGAAAATGGAAGAATTTAGCAGAATTGAGATCATAGACAGAATTGCAGTCGGGGGAAAGTTAGGCAGATTTGGTTGGTTCGTATTTTGGAGATAGTCTGGTGTGGTGAGATCTAAGAGGCGAAGCCCCTGGTGTCTTTAAAAGGATCAGTGGGGTCCCTCTCTTGAATAGCTTTGCGTGTGTGCAGGCCTATGTTGATTATCCAGCTGCAACTGTATAAAATTGAAGTATGCTTGTCGCATACTAGGAGAGCGAAGCCCTGTGTCTTTGAATGACCAATGGGGTCCCTCCTTGAAGACCAGTGCGGTCTTGGTTACCTAGGAAACTGAGAGGCTTGATTAAAGCCGAGGACCAGTGAGGAGCCCTATGAACAAGGTCGGTGAGCCTTGCAAAACCTAGGAAGCGGAGAGGCTTGTCTAAAGCCGAGGACCAGTGAGGTTTTATTTTGAAAGGCCAATTGGCGCCTTTCATGATTTGCAGTCGGGTATTATGAAAGGCGGTTGGAAATTTCACCCCTTGATATTATAAAACAATTGGGAGTTGTGCTTGGAGGAGCGAGGATGTTTGTAAAAGATGTGGAGGATTGTTTAAGGTTAGGCATTTGGGTTTAGAATTCTGTGCAGATGTTGTGGAGAGCATGAGCTGTGTTAGAATTCCGAGTTGACACCAACTTTTGGGAGTTAGTTGGGATAACAGAATTGCAGTGACAAGGCGGAGAGATGATTGTTATCAATTATTATTGCTTACTCTAAATCTGAATTGCTCAAAACTGGCATGAACTATTTTTCGTTACCACTTGTTTGCGCGATTAGGCTTACCTCTAGCACAAAGAGGCACCTTACAGGGTAGGACGCGCCCGCATTTTCATTTACGCTCAACTAGTTGTGATTGCCACATGTCAAACTTGCTTAAAATGCAAAGCGCTACGTGACGCGCGCTACGTGATTGTATGCAATGTTGTTAATGACACGCAAACTAACATAGTTTACCTTTTGAATTTTTCTTTTGTTTGATTATTCCCAAAACAGAGAGAGTTTGATTCGTGTTGACTCCCGAGTTGGTTAAGTGTCTAATCTAAAGTGAAGTAAGCAATGACTGATAATCAGACTGGTATCCCTGCATCTTCTAATGAGCAAGCGTTTGTTGTTCCTGATGAACAAATTGCTAGAATGGCTAAGCAGATTGAGTGTATGCAAGCTGAATTAGACAGAATGAAAGGGTCGAGCCACCAAAACGCGCCAGCCGTGCTATCAACTCTGAACCCCAATGTTGAAACTGCCAATCCGAACACGCTTTTAAATTCCAGTGTCATTCATATGCTTGCACCAGTTAACAACATTCCGAATGCATTCATTAACCAGAACAACTTGCCTCACTATCAATATTTACCTGCCAAAGATACTCCTCGTCATCCACCATCCAAAGCACCCATTGAAGTGCCCATAACTGTAGAAAAGCAGGGAAAGACAGTGGAGAAAGAGGAGATAATCCAAACGATGAAAATCATGCAGCAATCCATCAAGGATTTGCAAGTGTCTAGAGGACGTCAAAGCATCTCCTACCGCACTCTTTATCTATACCCTGACGTTACTCTTCCCCCCGGGTTTAAAGTGCCAAAATTTGATATGTATGATGGTCATAGTGACCCATTTGTTCATTTGACCAAATATCTCAACCGAATGAGGGTTGCGGGAGGTAAAGAGGAACTTCTGATGGCCTTCTTCAGTCATAGTCTGGAAGGTATTGCTGCTGAATGGTTTGCAAGACAGGATATAAGCAAGTGGCGTGAGTTTGATGACATAGCCAGTGATTTTACAAGGCAGTTTGAGTACAATGTCGAGATGGCTCCCGACCTTATAACCTTGTCCAATCTGAAGAAGAAACCAACAGAAACCTTTAGGGAATACGCATTGAGATGGCGTGAACAGGCGGCAAGGGTGCAACCACCAATGACTGAGGAAGACATGGTAAAATACTTCATCCGAGCCCAAGATGATTCTTATTACATGCACTTGCTCCCTATGATGGGTAAACCTTATTCTGAACTTCTTGTGATGGGAGAGATGGTTGAAGAAGGGGTTAAGACAGGGCGAATTGTAAGTTTTGCTGCAATGAAGGCAACTACGCAAGCCATCCAGACTGGTATGGGCAATTTTGAGAAGAGAAAGAGGGAAGATGAATTTGGAATTGATATGGCTGATATCGACCAAAGGCCGAACAAGAAGCCAACCTTCAGAAACTCATCAAACCAATCTATTTACAGAAGCACACTATATCCAACTTATCCAAGTCAGCATCAAATTCCACCCGCGCCATGTCCAGTCTATAATGCCCAACCCAATTACCATCAATTTGCAGCAACCGCTTATCACCCTTATTCACAACCGCAAGCATACAATTATCCGCAACAACATCTGCCACCAGTGGCCCGCCAATCTAAACCATCAGGATCACATCCCAAATATGAAAAGAGACAGCGCCGAAAATTCACTTCTTTAGGTGAACCACAAGCTCAACTGTATGAAAGATTAAAGGATATGGGAGTGCTAAACCCTTTAGCAGGAGATGGTACGTTTGACCCTCCCCCAGAATGTGTTGATGGAGCTAAATATTGTGCTTACCATGCAGAATTTGCCAAGCACGACACTGAGGAATGTGTCCTTCTTAAACATAAGATCCAAGATTTGATTGAAGACAATACAATCCAGCTGAGTGAACCAACGCAGGAGACTTGGCTGTGAACTAAAAGTACTTTGCAAAATTTCCATTTAGATTGAGGCCCCGAATCATTCTGGTTAAAACTTTATCATTTTACCTCAAGAAAATATCTTTCTCATTTCCATGTAATTTTGATTGTAATGCGAACTACGCGTAACCTGATTCCCAGGGCTGGGATACGTAAGCAACTCACATAGAGCTCGGTTACACTAGCATAGGAATCCCCTATTTCCTCTTTTATGTAATTTTGAACTACTTTTGGTCTGATTCCTGGAATGGCAACAGGATAAGTAAGCAATCCACATCGGATTCGATCAGATTTTGTAATGCTTTAAGGCTTGTTTATCTTTGATGATGTAATTCCGAACTATGCATCTGGGCAGATGTGTAGGCATTCCTATTCGGATTCGGCTTCGCACTTAGATTGCCATATTCCTCAAAAATTAATGTAAGCAGAACTACGCACGGTCTGATTCCCGTGGAGGGATACGTAGGCGCTCTTAACGGGTTCGACTCTATAATATTAAAATTTCCAGTCTCCCCTAAGGCAAGCAACTGGGGCAATTTTGCAAGATAATTTGAAGGTTTGAAAGATAGCAACTGGGGCAAATTTTGCAAGGCAAGTTGGAGATTTGAAAGATCATAACTGGGGCAGATTTTGCAAAAAGCCGTATTGCTTGACAAAGATAAGTTGGCCAAGTATCAAAAGACGGATCGCAAATCTAGACAAAGGGAGAAGAAGTAAGCGGTTGAAGGATGAAGGCTCGAGTCAGCATGAATCAAACGCTCCCCCTCCTTCCCAAAACTAACGATTTTTCTTTGAGTGCAGGAATTCCAAAGCAACAAGATGAGGAAACTAGCAACTATAAATTCCTCATAGAGTATTTGTCATACACGTTGAACAATATTGCCAAGATAACTGATCGAGATTGGAGGCGTTATCTGACTCATTGCATACGCAAAAACGATCTTATTTCTCTCTCTAATTCTGCCCTTGCCTAATCAAAATTCATTGCTTTATTGACAACTTTACTTTATACTTTGCAGGAATTAAGCATTAACTCAGTGTTTCTCAAGGATAACACTCAACTCTCTATGGCTTCACCAAATATAAGCCGTTATTCTACCATTTATTTTACAAGTATCAACATCAAGTCTATTGTAAACAATTGAGGGCGCTGTTGTTAAGAAGCCTACCGTAGAAAACGGGAGACTCGATCATGAGTCATTGCCGAAAGGCGGCATTTCTATTTTCCCATAATTATTGCAAATTGTTAAACATATCGGTTTCATTTCTCGTTCGCTTTATGAGAGCGCTTACTACAGTTCCATTTTTATGATTTACAGATATTGCCAATCCTGGGGGCTCACTTTGTTTCGTAGTCAAAGCCATTCCTCAATGGAAGAGTTCAAAGAGTGCAACTCATTCACGCTTCCGAGAAGCGTCATTATATTCCACGCTTTCGATAAGCGTCTTTATTTTCACGCTTCCGGCAAGCGTCTTTATGTGTTTACGCTTTCGATAAGCGTCTTTATTTCACGCTTCCGGTAAGCGTCTTTATGTGTTTACGCTTTCGATAAGCGTCTTTATTTCACGCTTCCGGTAAGCGTCTTTATGTGTTTAAGCTTTCGATAAGCGTCTTTATGTGTTTACGCTTTCGATAAGCGTCTTTATTTCACGCTTCCGGTAAGCGTCTTTATGTGTTTACGCTTTCGATAAGCGTCTTTATTTCACGCTTCCGGTAAGCGTCTTTATGTGTTTACGCTTTCGATAAGCGTCTTTATTTCACGCTTCCGGTAAGCGTCTTTATGTGTTTACGCTTTCGATAAGCGTCTTTATTTCACGCTTCCGGTAAGCGTCTTTATGTGTTTACGCTTTCGATAAGCGTCTTTATTTCACGCTTCCGGTAAGCGTCTTTATGTGTTTACGCTTTCGATAAGCGTCTTTATGTGTTTACGCTTTCGATAAGCGTCTTTATTTCACGCTTCCGGTAAGCGTCTTTATGTGTTTACGCTTTCGATAAGCGTCTTTATTTCACGCTTCCGGTAAGCGTCTTTATGTGTTTACGCTTTCGATAAGCGTCTTTATGTGTTTACGCTTTCGATAAGCGTCTTTATTTTCACGCTTCCGGCAAGCGTCTTTATGTGTTTACGCTTTCGATAAGCGTTTTTATCTCACGCTTTCGGTAAGCGTCTTTATGTGTTCACGCTTTCGATAAGCGTCTTTATTTCACGCTTCCGGTAAGCGTCTTTATGTGTTCACGCTTTCGATAAGCGTCTTTATTTCACGCTTTCGGTAAGCGTCTTTATGTGTTTACGCTTTCGATAAGCGTCTTTATTTCACGCTTCCGGTAAGCGTCTTTATGTGTTTACGCTTTCGATAAGCGTCTTTATATTTCACGCTTCCGGTAAGCGTCTTTATCTGTTCACGCTTTCGATAAACGTATTTGTATCACCTCGAAGGTGTTAATCATTTGAATGCCTCTATGGCGTAATTTTATCGCCTCGATAGGCGCTTTAATATTTGTCACTCTCTTAATTATATTTTTGTAAGCCTCCTGAGACATTTACATTTGCTTATACCTACTCTAATGACCTTATGTTGCTAATAAGTTTGTTAAGACATGCAGGATAATGTGAATACTTTGGACGTATTCCTATTTTTGGTTGGAGCGCAATCCAATATTATTTTCAAATTGTCTCTTCATGATTTAAAGCCGTAGGCTTTATCATGGTTATTGCCGAAAAGGCGGCATTTTTATCCTCATTATTTAGAGTTTAAAGTTCACTTTACGTTCCTATTAATTGAAGCTTTTATTGTTTTATCTTCAGTCTACCAACGGCCCCGAAGTCATCTTGCCTCACAAAGCCAGATTTCTCCATTAGTCGATTGGAGACAAGCTTATCATTGATATTGCAACCAATATCTACAAGTTTATTGTCGTTATTTATTTATTACTCTATTTACCAAGTCTTGTTTGCAGTTACTCGCTTACCGTTTGTCAAGTTTATTACAGGATATTAGCAGCACCGCAGCAGCATTTGGAGCATAACGTGGAACTTTTTCTTAGCAGTGAACTGGGGCAATCATTGATATGAGCTAGTCTCGTCAACGAAGATCTGAAGAATCGCACTCGAACAAGCAAGTCTATCCTAATCTTTCATTTCGGGTTAGGATGTCAGTTTAGTTTCTTTCCTATTCGTGCGTCTTTTCTGTCAATCGTGCGAGTCTTCGTGTCGTCGAACTACATATGTCCTGATTCTCTTTCAGCCCGAGATATGTAGGCAACTCGAAAACCGGAGTTCGGCCATACCTATAACCCTCGTCTTTTGGTCCATGGAATTAAAAGTCTTTGGCTTTATCGTGACAAAATTGGTTTCCCATCAACTTCTTTACCCTGAAAACTCTTTCATACTTTTCGGGTAAAGAGGGGCAGTTGTTGACACCCAATTTTATCCCGGAATTTTCTTAAAGTAAATAATTATTAAGGTTAAATTTGAAATTAATTAAAAAATAAGTAAATACTCCCTCCGTCCCAATTTATGTGGCACCATTTGACCGGGCACGGAGTTTAAGAAAATAGAGGTTGACCTTGTTAAATATCAATTTTACCCTTGAAAAAGTAAGAGAGAGAAGATTTGAGTAATAAAAAAGTTGTTGGTAGGTTTAAAAGTATGTAGGGCCCAACAAGGGTAAAATAGAGATGATGCATTAAATAGTTGTCAAATAAGGAAAGGTGCCACTTATTTTGGGACAAACAAAAAAGAAAATGGTGCCACATAAATTTGGACGGAGGGAGTATATATATAGTAATAAAAGAAAATTAATTGAATTTGGAGAAGAAGGACCAAATTTGGTAGAGCATATCCTAAAATCAAGCTTACCCATGCAATTATCTATATTTCAATTAACTTATTATAAAAAGGGCTAAATCTGTTTTTACACTTCTAAATCAGCCCACTCGTGCAAACATTACATATACACACTTTAGCAAAACACACACTTCATTTTTCAGATCAGCCCGTTTCATTTTCTCCCCGGACCCATTTCAGAAAACCCGACTGAAAACCCGATTCCTCTTGGCAAAACCCGCGATTCTCAGTTCAAAGGAGATTAGTCCAAAATCTTTGGTCCCCACTTCATTTCCAGATTATTTTTCGTACACAAGCTTATCCGTTAGAGACCGTTAGGGTTATTTTTGTCTTGTTC
Source organism: Petunia axillaris subsp. axillaris (assembly GCA_029990575.1). Classification (NCBI taxonomy): domain Eukaryota; kingdom Viridiplantae; phylum Streptophyta; class Magnoliopsida; order Solanales; family Solanaceae; genus Petunia; species Petunia axillaris. The sequence continues at coordinate 34,642,881 of JARKNS010000007.1, forward strand.
TTTCAAGATTTTGCACCTGAGAAAAACCCTAGCAATTTGGGTATAAATACTATGGATAAAAGTTCTTATGAGGGTCTGGGAGCAGCGGCAGAAGAGAGGGGTTTCTAAAATTTTGAGCCATGGATTGTGAAAAGGGATCCAGCAGCCGTTAATGGAGTAAAGGGTGATTGCGGCAGCCGTTAATGGGGTGAGGATAGAGCGCGACAGTAAAAGAGAACAGCGGCAAAATGGAGAGAGTTCTAAAAAAAAATTGAGTTAGGCGCAGAGCATAGCGAAAATATAAAGCTGCAGAATACATCGTTTTTTTAGTCTGAAGTTATAAAATTGTTACTGGTTCAATTTTATCTTTGGTGTTGTATATCCTCATTCGAGTCAAATCGTCGCTTCGTCTTCCACGTCGTCGGCTCTGCTTGTCGTTTGCTTCGTCTTCCACGTCGTCGGCTCTGCTAGTCCATCCTGTCGATATTCCTGAAATTTAATCCTTTTCGGGGTAATTTTTGGGGGTTCAACACTAACCCATTTCCAAGAATCAACCCTTTGATTCTTGTGTTAATCAGCATAAAGATGGATTGAAAGGGCTTACCTTAAGTGTAAGTATGATTGGGTCTTCAAGAAATATCCAAAAATCGCCTCAAGAGCTCACCAAATGATTTTTATAAGTTATGAACCGAAATGGCCCGAAATGGCCTTTTTATAGCAGTTTTTGCCTCTGTGACAGCTTCTTTTAAAAAAATCATAACTTTTGATAGGAATGTCCAAATGACCTGAAACCGGTGCCATTAGAACCAAAACTCAAAGGGCTACAACTTTCATGTTTTTAGTTTTTCCTAATTCCTTACGGATTGGCCGAAAAATCAGCTTTTATCCGGCTGTTTGCGCCAAAACAGAACAGAAAAGTCGCACCAGATTTTCTACTGTTTTAGGGGCAAAACGGGACCCTACGAAGCTCGGAATGATCCCAAATTTTGCACACAAGCCGTAAAATACTTGGGTGACATGCTCGTCATGACGGAACTCAATTCGGACTTCCAAAACTCAAAAAGTGGGTCCCACGGCAAAGGTTCAATTTTCGACTTTCGCCAAAATAGCGAAATTTAACCAGACGACCTCGGAATCCAATTCCGAAAGTTGCTACAAGTCACAAATGACTATACAAACCTAACGGAACTTTCGGATCTCTCATCGGAGCTCATTTGCTCAAATCGAGCTCGGAAACCTCTTTTAACTCTTTTAAACTTCCGAAACGGGGACTTTATCAAAAGTCCTATCAAACGATGTCCGTTTTCAATTTTGAAGGTTGCTACATATCATAAATGACGAGACGGACCTAACGGTGCGCTCAGATTTTCCATCGGGGTTCGTTTACTCAAAACGACCTATCGAAACCCCAAATTTCTTTCCGGAATTTCATAAACGGATCCTTTTCTCGAAAACCTATCAAACGGACTCCGTTTCGACTCAGATTTCACAGACGGGTCATAAATGACCTAACGGAGCTTTTGGGACTGTCGACACGTAAATCGAGGTCACGGATCCCGTAACGACTATTTGAGGGTCGTTACATTACCAATGACAAAATTGACAAGAAAACATCAACAAACAAATATCATCAGTATAACATCTAAAAAAAGATTATTTCATGTCTAAAAATGACTAATATCAACTTTTCATTCACATGATGCATCTATGTTTGAGTTATCTCTACCCTGAAAAGATCCCTCTTATATACAAAAAATACATATCCATGGCGGAAAGGATTAGCACTAACCCACTAACTCTCCAATTACTATTTTTTACTTGCAAAGAGGCCAAGTACATTCCAACTATTATAAGTAATGCATTTATAGACTTCCAGTTCAGTAACTTCTCAAAGAGCATAACTCTTAAACTTACCAGTGATCTCTTCCAGTTTAACTCCTCTAGTACTTACCATAGAAAAAGTTCATGTCCGAACAAATAGGGCCACTAACCATTTGCTAAGATTAGTAGTGTCTGATAGAAAAAGAAACATAAAAAATAGCATTGCATGCAATACTTGTGGTATCAGTGAACATCATGTACAACCATTTTTCGTAAAAATATATTTTTTCAGCTACAAGATGTCAAGAATCCAATAATCTGTCGACTAAGATCATCCCAATTCCCAACTATCAGCTTCTGCTAAATAATTATCAAATCTTTCATGTCACTGATCAGTAATCAGTTCTAATCTAATAGAGGAAAAGATACATGTTTAATATCCATGATCAGTCCACAATCTTCTTTAGTCAGATGTAAAACCTGACACCCAGGTATTACAATTAACTAGAGAAATTCATAACCATGACTACTACTTATCTCTTTCACTTTCTAGCAAGAGGACTTATACATTTCTTCGTACATGGTAAGATGACGCATTTTGGTTCCTCAAGTTACGAAAATAACTTGAGGTGCGTTTAATAGTAACCAAATTATTTACGAAACTAAATAAGATTAAAATAATTTACATATAACACCTTATATTTTAGCAAAGTCCAAGAAAGATTTAAGACCATCAATATACTCTTTGCCATACTTTGGTAAAGTCATCCAATCCTTGGATGGAACATTTGAAGTCCTAAACATCAAATATTGTCATTAGATCATCAAATATATAATAATTTAATCAATAGCTGTACTTTACTAATAAATCCTAAAAATCAAGAACATTTTCAAAATCATGTGTCGTAATATGACAATAGTTTCTTACCTAGTCATGACACTTGAGGTTTCTGGGTGAAAAGACTTTTAAGTCTTTAAATAGTTAAAAAAGACTCAAGTCTCAAAAAATAGGTGAAAGGGACACTTTTAAGATTAGTACTAATGACTAACATTTTAAAAGACCCTCATGTTTTTTTAATTACACAAAGTCTCCACATCTCATCTCCCACCCTCCATAGGCTCCCACCCTCCATAGGCCCCCACCCCTCCCCCTGCCCATCCACCATTCCACCACCATCCTCCACCACTCACCTCCACCTCCTATCACCCTCCACTACCCACCACCGCCTTCTATTATCCTCCACCACCAATCATCACCTTCTACCTGCTAACACTTAATTTTATCCCTCCTGTCTCGATAACCTTTTATTCGGATAAAATTGCACTGACAACCATGCAATCACCCTACACGCATTACTCCCCCGAGTCATTACCTCATGAACGCACACAAATTAGGTTCTTTTAAAAGAATTTGCACGAACCACCGTAATTTTACAAAACTTGCATATCTTGCTGTAGTTTCTCACAGTTATTTCTATTTTTAAAAACACCACCTAAATCATTTTAAAACATAAAATAATGGGTATTTCTTAATTATTTAGCTCTAATAATTACATTTCTTGTTTTTATAATTTTTATAAGCATTTTATATAATTTTTTCACGCATTTATACACTTATATGCACTTTTATACACCATACACTGTATATACGCATATACATATCCACACATTACACCTCATATTCATACACATCAGCCTCATTTATACACATCATCACCTACGCAGCAAAATCCTGGCCGTCCATGCAACTGATCCAACAGCTAGGATAACATTTTTCTTTTTTAATTACATTCCACCCCCAAACCCTAAAAACCCATTCATTTTCTCCTCTGTCACTCAGCCACCTCGTCCCTATGCTCTCTCTCTCTGCGGAAAACCTAATCGACACTGTCTATGGTGATTCCGGCCGATTTCACCAGTGAAATGACAAGAAAACTACATTTCCTTGTCCTCTTCGTGGTTCGCTGTAAAACCCCTACGATAATTCCCCCAAATGATTGAAGTCAGAGACTCGACCTCCGTCGACTTTATCGCCGTCACCGGAGAAGGAAAATCAGGTAACAGTTTCGCAAGACCTAAGTTTCTACGACCGGTAGAGAGGGAAACTCTCTTGCATGTGCATTTGAAAGAAGGGTACGGCATCGACCCGATTCCAACTCAAACAGGTATCCTCATTCTTTTTCCTTCTTTGCTGCTCTATCGCGTGACATCTGTGTTTAACTTGATTCCTTTTGGTTGATTAACTTATTATTTGCATGATCAATTAATTAAGTGTTACATTTAGATTAACTAAAGCAAGGACTGTATAACTGTGTTTGTTCCCTTTCCAATTCATAATAGTAAGTTGTTAAATCCTTGCCATAACCTTAGTACTCAAAAACGTCTGAGTTTCAATGAGAAGGCAGTTTGTGTTCTTTGCTTTAGTGTTAAGTGTTAATCTTAGAAAACTTGTTAGCAATATTTGTGAAATTGACTATGATCATCTTCTATGCCTGACGTTGTACCTAGTCGACTAAATGTTGCCTAAAATTGAAAATAAAATTCGAATGTATAATTAGTAGAATTTTAATTTAGGGCTGTTGCTCCCAACGCACACGCAAGTATATGTGGTCGACAAGTAATAAAGTGATAAGTAGAGTATCGTTCCCACGAGGACTATTCAGACTGAATCCTAGCAAACAATTTCTTAAACACTATTCAATGATCTTTTTCAATGATGGTTGTGAAAGTTACTATCTAAAGAAAATAATTAAAAACAAGTCATTGAAGTCAATAATTGTTATCAATAATGGAGAAACGGTCCAGGGTCAGAGCTATGAACAATCCAGTTGAGTTTTCCAGTTTATTCTACTTCTTGATTTCCTAGATCGCTAACTACAGGTTAAATGTACCAGTGAAAACCTTTCGATTCTTCACGATCTATGTGGGCTACTCCAATCCCTATATCTCTATGGGTTGAATCACGTGCACGCATTAACGAATTCCGTGATTAGTTAAGCTAGGCGAGCAAGTACATGTCTATCCTACTCAAAAATTGGTTCCCCGATGCCCAGGTTCACAATCAAGCCCTATTCTTTCTTATTTGCGTTCACAAGTTCCCTCTATCGAGTTCAACTTGTAAACCGTAGATAGTGCTCAATTATCAGGCCTCAATAACCAAACAATTAGGCTCAAGAAAGAATAAACAATCCGTAATGGTAAATCAATATATAGAAATCAACTTTCAAACATCAACCTTCATGTATTTACTCTAACCCTAGAATGAACAAACTATAGAATTAAAGAGAAGAATAAGAGAAAAAGAGAAAGAACTTGTTTAGAAGACATCTAGGGCTCCTCCCCTCTCCTCCAAAACTTCCTCCAAAGTCTCAACTCCCCTCAAAAACTAAGCAGAAGACTATTTGTAATGTTTACAAAAACCTCTCAATTAGTTACGCCTAAGCATAGACGAAATAGAACTTGTAAAAACGCTCCAGGGGCGCTATAGCTGGCGCCCCGCGCCTCGAAACGCGCACAACAAGTCAAAGTCCATCGAATCTCGCACGCAACGGCCATGCCTCGCGCTTAAAAACGCGCCAGAAAAGTGGGACTATAGGGGGCGCGCCGCGCCAGGAACTGCGCCAGGCCATTTTCCTGCTTTCTTCGTTCGCAACCTGCTTCGTTCCGTGCCTTCCCGTGCTCGATCCAATCCTCAATCAAATTCCAGCCTTTTCTTGCTCAGTCATGCTCTTTAAGGCTTTAATTGCACTTCATAACAACCTACAATCATACGACATAAAATCAGTGCAAAATCACATTCGTTAACTAGAAAATGCGCGAATAAAGTATCCAAACGTGAGGAAATATTAAGGAAATATAGGCATAAAATTCCAAACATCACCACCCCACACTTGAACCTTTGCTCGCCCTAAAGCAATCACAAATAACTCCCCAACCTAGGTAGAACAGGTCTGCCTATGACTATGGTTGATACCGACCATTGAACAAATGCATACATGACTACTATGGGTCCAACAAACATGCCAACAATATAACGACCTCAAAAACATCAGAACAACCACCCCGAGATAACTCAAATGAACAAACTCGACTCATTGCAACCATGCTCCCACAAAGTCGCTCCTACCTACTCAACCAAAAAGCCACGACTTCACCTATCTCATGAAAACCATGTGCCGTCACCAAACAATGAAGTAAGAGAGTGTCCCCCAAATATCACTCACAACAATGAATATCAAGAATGGAATGGGAACAATAGCATAGAAAGAATTCACTCACTCTCATGAAAAGCTCACATGTCACACATGATGTACCATAGGCTTGCCCATAGTGTAGGACTTCACTAATATAGGCTCACTCCAATCGGGATTAACTAGGACTTTAAAGGGTTGTAATGTAGGCTAAGGGGCTGGTAGGATACATATGGATAATAATGACTACCTCCCTAAGCACTTTAATACATCACATTCAATTTGAGCACATATCTCATCAAAGCCACCCAATGTCCCAACAAATTTCACACACACCTTTTTCAACAAGTAGCAATTTTTCTTTTAAGCACACACTAGCAAGGATGGATATTCATTTCTTTTCTTTTTCCAATTTTTTTTCCAACTTCTTTTTTTTCATTTGTTTTTTTTTCTCTATTCAATTCCTTCCAAACCTTGCCTATGCTTCTTCAACAACTTCACAATTTATCAAGTATTCCCCTCATTGGTTCCACTCAAAAACCTCACAATACTTCAACCATATTTTCGCTGTCTGCTAGCTAGTGGCATTAGCGTCGGAGGCTGGTGCGAAGCCCCCACGTCCGCTTTTCTCCGCCCGCAACCCAATAAGTTGGCAAAGCCAACACAAGATTAGGGCCGTCCCCTTCATTCTACATACTCCACAATAATATAAAATTGTCAATTTAAGTGCTTAAGGAGTAAAGGGTCAAAAGAAAGGAATTTAAAACAAGTGGGTAGGCTCGCGGTGTGGGTGCCAACAAAAAGGTCAATATGGATCACAACAATCAAGGGTGCATATAAGGGTAGGCAAATCAAGGTAAAAGGCTTATCCAAGAAGGCCTGTATCATCTCCCAACTAGAGCAAACCTAGGATTTCGCTTTGCACACACACGGACAAGTTCTAGACACCAATATGCAAACATGGAGTACAATAAGAATATGCCTCACAACACACATTGCATATAGTCCACACAAAATGGCTCCATCACAACTCTCAATCAAGCAAATAGGGTGCAACTTGTGGGAATTTAAGCACTAATGCACAAAGGTTCACAACAAAGTCAAGTGAGTGGACTCAAGCATCTCAAGGGGGTCATTCCATTTTTTCTAGGCATGCATCACAATTTAAAACCAAAAGATACCACAAATAGCACATGCAATAAGTTTAAGTCCACCGGTATCAAACAAATCAAAGGCACCTAGCATTCCACCTATTTCTTTCGTCTACGGCCACCTATAACTAACTACTCTAATCCTAAAAAATAAAAAACTACCCGGTTCAAAGGCCTCCCCGTAGAAAAGAACCGATGCCATAAGAAAAACCACGGGGTGAATGATTGTACCACTACTAAAACTAAAAAGAAAATCTTTTTGAAATATTTCATTGGTTTTCTAATTTTTTTTTTTCCATTTCTTATATACTAAAGCAAGAAACAAATAAAAATATAGTCAAGTGACAAAAGTAAAAATTGCAGAAATTAACTACCTAAAGGTACAATCATCCATAACCTCAAAATTAGGGAAGTTTCCCACCCCACACTTAAAATCAAGCAATGTCCTCAGTGCGGTAAATAATAAAGTACAAGAGTTATGGAACTTTCCAGAAGGCTAAACAACCTAGCCTTTGGTGCGAGCAGTGGCACCATTTCCATTACGAACCCACCAAGCGTCCGTAGAGCAAGGGGTACTCAGACTTCCCTCAACAGGTCATCAATATTAGGCAAGGGTGAGGACACCCCACACTTAAACTCGACATTACATGAGCCTGAAATCCAAAGAATCACCCAAAGTAATATACAACCATAAAAATAATAATAAATAAATAAATAAAAGTAAAGCAAGCAAATTGGGTTGCCTCCCAAGAAGCGCCTTAGTTAACGTCATGGCACGACGAAGACAACTTCATCACTTTTGTCTCCACCTTGAACTAATGAATTGTCTCCCCAACTTCGCCTCAAGCTTACGTCTATGGTATTGGGGTGATGGCAAAAATACAAAAGGACCAAGTAACCATTGTCGCATTTTACACTTCTTAGCTTTTAAATGAGGGATGTCTTTTTGTCTACTCGGCATCACAAACTTTAAAATATAAGCATCTTGTTCCTCCTCCTTTGGTTTCTTCATAGGCTCAGGTGGCTCAATTTTCATGTCACCATCCAAACACAATGTTGAAAAATGATTGGAATGAGGTCCAATGCGCTTCAATTCTAAAATTGCATTACTTTTGACACTCTCACTTGCACAAACACTAGAGTCCTCAAATATGATGTTTTCTATTTCCTCACTTGACTCTAATATAGTTTTTTCAACCTTGGCATCATCAACTAATATTGGGTCGAATGGTAGGAATTCCACTTTTTGCTCCTCAAATTGGCTTCTAAGCTCTTCTATCTCAAATCTACTATTCATGACAACTGATAATTGGGCATTAGACACCTCAACCATATCACTCAAATTCGCCTCCAAGTCGTGAGTAGCCAAGCCAAATCGGTCGATCTCTTGTCCGAGCCCCACTCTTTCTTCCATAAATTGCCTCATCATATTTGTAAGTTCACTCCTGAAATCCTCATAAGTTTCTAAGAGTTTGGCTTGCTCCATTAGCCAAGTTTCGCTAACAACCTGTACTTTATTGCTCCTGTCAAACTCACAAACATCATTAGAATCATCATAAAAATTATTGGGGGAAGGAGCATGATACTTAGGACAATCATTCCACCGACCACCACACAATTTACAAAAATTCCAATCGAAGGTGGTAGAAAATTCACATAACCAGTCTCGTAGGGTTGAAAGAGTTGTACAATTTTCCCACAAGTGGGTTCCTCCGCAAAGTAGATAGAGATCCTCAAAATTTGAGCAATCATCTTTCGACCAATTTTCATTAATAGATGAACAATTTTCATTAATAGATGACATGATAAGACAAGTAACACAATACTAAACTAAACAAAAAAAAATTAAACCTGAACAGATAATAAGTAATCGCTCAAAAAGAAATCAGTTAATTGTTTAGTCCCGGGCAACGGCGCCAAAAACTTGTTGCTCCCAACGCACATGCAAGTATACGTGGTTGATAAGTAATAAAGTGATAAGTAGATTATCGTTCCCACGAGGACTATTCAGACTGAATCCTAGCAAACAATTTCTTAAAAACTATTCAAGGATCTTTTTCAATGATGGTTGTGAAAGTTACTAACTAAAGGAAATAATTAAAAACAAGTAATTGAAGTCAATAATCATTATCAATAATGGAGAAACGGTCCAGGGTCAGAGCTATGAACAATCCAGTTGAGTTTTCCAGTTGATTTTACTTCTTGATTTCCTAGATCGCTAACTACAGGTTAAATGTACCCATGAAAACCTTTCGATTCTTCACGGTCTATGCAGGCTACTCCAATCCTTATATGTCTATGGGTTGAATCACGTGCACGCATTAACGAATTCTGTGATTAGTTAAGCTAGGCGAGCAAGTATATGTCTATCATATTCACAAATTGGTTCCCCGATGCCCAGGTTCACAATCAAGCCCTATTCTTTCTTATTTGCGTTCACAAGTTCCCTCTGTCGAGTTCAACTTGTAAACCGTAGATAGTGTTCAATTATCAGGCCTCAATAACCAAACAATTAGGCTCAAGAAAGAATAAACAATCCGTAATGGTAAATCAATATATAGAAATCAACTTTCAAACATCAACCTTCATGTATTTACTCTAACCCTAGAACGAACAAACTATAGAATTAAAGAGAAGAATAAGAGAAAGAGAGAACTTGCATGACAATTTCTGGATAAAAGACTAAACCATATTTTGACCTATATCTTGAGTTTACATGTTTTTGAGTAGAACTTCAGTACGATAACACTGCCTTGTTACAATGTAACTAACTTGCGCAGGCCCTAGAACTAAAATTATACAAAACATTTCACCCAATGCCCTCAATAAGACATAGTCTTACCTAATTGCCACCACTTACAAATGTTCTAAGTAAATTTCCTCCACATCATACCCCCTTTATGAAAGGACTATTTTGCCCCCAACTTATTTTATTCACGCTGAAAGGTTTCCTTCTTTCTTTCCCCATTCCTGGCCTCCTTCTTTCTTTTTTGTGTGGCCCCCAACTTGTTTAATTCACGCTAAAAGGTTTCCTTCTCTCTTTCCCTATTCCTGGCCTCCTTCTTTCTTCTTTGTGTGCTGGAAATTTGGGATTTTTTCTTGTGTTTGCTTGATTCCAGTGATTTGAAGGTTTTTATTGCATATGGCTATTAGATATTCATATTTTGCATAGAGCTTAAAATCTTGACCATGGCCAAGAGTTGCATAGACTTTCTCTGCAAGTTGCTTATTGCAGTAGAGTTTAAAGTCTTGGCTATGGCCAATACTTGCAGAGATGTTCTGTGTAAGTTGTTGGCTCCACCAGTACTTAGAGTCTTGGCTAATGCCAAGAGTTGCAGAGTCTTTGTCTCCAACTTGTTCACTGCAGTAGAGGTAGAAGTCTTGGTAATTGCCAATTCTCTTAGAGATTTTTAGTGTAAGGTCCCCCTTGCAAAAACTTAAAATCTTGGCTATTTCCAAGAGTTGTAGAGACTTTCTCCGCAAGTTTTGCACTGCAATATAGGTAAAAATCTTGGTAATTGCCAATACTTGCAGAGACTATTTGTACAAGTTGCTCCTTCCACTAGAGTTTAAAGTCCTGGCAATTGTCAATACTTCAGCGACTATTTGTACAAGTTGCCCCTTCCGCAGGAATTTAAAGTGTTGGCTATTGGCAATAGTTGTAGAGACTTTTTCTGTAGTTGTAGAGACCATGGAAACAGGGCTTAAGGTCTTGGCAATAGGCAAGAAATCTCTACAAGCCTCCCATTACAGTAGAGTTTAAAGTCTTGGCTATTGCTAATACTTTTGAGATTTTTCAGTGTAAGTTTCCCTTTGCAGCAGAATGTAAACTCTTGGCAATAGTTGCAGAGAACTTTACCCTTGCAACTTTAAGAAATCTTACGTTGAATCTTCTCATAACAGAGCAATCTATAAAAGGAATGGATTTTTATGGTTTTCTTGATCGCGTGAATGGAGAAAGGGAAGGGGAGGGACTGGGGTCCGTCTTTTTAGTGGTTTGTAGGAGTATTTTGGTTCGAAAAAAGTCTCATTAGAACTTAAACTCTTGGCAATAGTTGCAGAGAACTTTACCCTTGCAACTTTAAGAAATCTTATGTTGAATCTTCTCATAACAGAGAAATCTGTAAAAGGAATGGGGTTTTATGGTTTTCTTGATCGCGTGAATGGAGAAAGGGAAGGGGAGGGACTGGGGCGCGTATTTTTATTGGTTTGTAGGAGTATTTTGGTCCGAAAAAAGTTTCATTAAACTAATGTGGGTATTTTTGTTAAACATCTGTTAGTGAGTGCATTTTGGCAAACCATTGCTTCCGGTAGCATATTTTTGCAAATCAACCAAAATTATAACGTTTGAAGCATGCTTTTCAACGTGAAAATCTGGAAATTGTTATAACAAGGCTGTATGCGGATTGACTGTATAAAATCGGAGTATTTCTGTAAATTAAGACTGCCCCTATCTTTACATAAATAATATAGGCCCAAAAAAGTTTTAAAATGTGGCATTTTATGTGTTAAAATGATTTTCAATTTACTTTAATCTTCTATACACTAATCTAATAGTGTATAGGGGAGTATATGTACAAGGGGTCAACTATACAATTATATACGTATTTTCTAAAGTCTAATACATGTTATATATATATATATATATATATATATATATATATATATATATATATATATATATGTATATGTGCATCTTTGTGTGTTTTTTGAAACCTATTTTCAAAGCAGTCCTTATATATCTATTTTGCCAAAACTGACCCCTAAAACAAAATAGCCATTAAGGTTAGAGCTCAACAATTAATGACGAGCCACACCGACCCTAAATGACTAATATTTTATTTTAAAAATAATCCCTATTTGGTTTTCGATAAAATCTAAAATTATTTATGAAAGTTGTCTATTTTTTGCAAAACTGCCTATCTATGCAAAATTAATTTAAATGCTGAAATTGTACAAATAGACTGCTTTTTAACATTCTTTTACAGATTCGGCCACCTTTCTATTGAGGGGAATGCCCCAGTGTCAAGTTTGCATATTTTGGAATTTTTTAGGGTATCCTCAAAAATTCTGCCCAAGTTTATTGTTTATGGCAGATCACCGAGAGAGGGTGGTTGCATTGCACTGAACACCAAACGTATTGGCTAGAATCTTCGTTCGTCATTTAATGTGACGATTTGGGTGTATTGATGACTATGAGTATGTGGATATTTGCATACTCAGACTAAGGTTTGATATTTGAATTTTGCCGGATTTGGAGATTGCCCAAAATTATATTTGTCTTAGGTTGTGATGGGGGTCTTCATGTTTCACGCTTTTGTTTTCAAAAGTCACGGAGCTTAATTTGATGGATTGGCCTTTGTAGAAAGTGTGTTTTTGTGATTTGGGAGTTGCAGTTTTCCTTTGTTGATTTTTTTTGTACTCTTGTCTTGCTTTGGTCAACCAGACTCTGGACTTTGTGTTTCAGTGCTAGGTGTCTTGCAGTGTTATGGTATAGAATGTTTGAGTGAGAAGTTTAGATCTTGTCGGATTGAATTGAGGAATGGGTTTCCAGGGAGTAGTTTGTCTGTTGGTTGCAATGTCATTTGATTGGGCTAAAGGAACAAAGGCATGAGGTTTTGTCTTTTTGGTCTATCCTTGATTTTGTTGAGCCCGATAAGGTTGTTGTTGAAAGTCTTGACAGAGGAGTTACTTATTGTGTAGGTTGGGTGCAACATGAGGTTGTGAGCTCGGCCGAATAGTGATCGGATCTCTTTGTTGTGACTGAGTATGATCCAGGTTGTACAGTGTTGGGATTGTCTGAATGCTCTTGCTGTCATATGCTGATGGTTCAAAGGACTTTGTTGCAGGAAAAAATATTTTCGGCTCGGCTTGCTGCTTCGGCTAGATTCTTGACCAATTTCAGTGTTCAAGCGCGAAGCAACCTTAACAGAGTGGTGAAATGCATAAAATAGTGTGGGCATATTAGCAAAGAATAGACGCAAAAATGACACATAAGCATAAGAGAATGCCTAGACCGCAGATGATGGATTAACGCTTGAATTTGGAGATTGTGATAAACCGCATAGATATCACAGGAGACTGCCTAAGTGGCTAAGTGCTTTATGTAGCATTCAAGGCAAGGATTTTGGTCAAACGACCGATGCTTGTTTAAGCGAGAGATAAGGAATTGAATATCAATGAAAAGTGGTGAAGACGTTGTGTAAGGAATAGATTGTGTTGCGACATCAAGGAGAGGTCGGCTTTTGTCGAATACCAAGACCTTGAGTGCATTTGTCATCCTTTCTTGCAATGTATCTGTCACGATGGCTATGTGTGCTTGTAGAAATACTTAGTGCCTTTCATACTTGTCAACCAATTGCTGCAATATAGTCCTTGCAACAACTTTCCTTGTTGGATAATATCTTATTGCTAAGTCATTGAACTCGATGTAGGTTGCCTATATCATGTGTACTCTCAGATTGCTGCGTCCTATTGTACTTGTTGTCATGAGAATTCATATCACCTCAATAAAGCCTTCGACCAAAATTGCTCCAAAAAGTCTATTCGCCCGTGCTTTTGTATCAGCTCAACCCTTGCTATGGTAAGTATCTCAAATAATTTCACCATCTTGCTTTATCTTTGCTAGTGGATAAAGATATGCTTCCAAATGCTCCAGGGCTCTCTAGGTTTGTCATATAATGATGGCTTTGTCATTGTGTCTTTGCCTCTCCTTTTCAAGTTGAATTTTCTGTCCTGTTTTGGTGGTTGTATATAAGTCTTTGCTTCATCTCTTGCTTTCTAGTTCCTTCTTGTCATTCCCTAGCTTTTGACTGCCGTTTTGATCATGATAGGAGCAAGTTGGAAAGTGCTTTAGATCACAGTCATGTATTGCAAGTAGTATGACTGTGTAGACTAAAGCAACAAAGATGATCCTTGAATACTGGCGTCAAATGGTCTTAAGGCAAATCATGTGTGCCTTCGAGTTTGACCAACATTTATCTTGCTTTGTCAGTTTTTCTCTCCATGTGTATTGAGGTATCAGAACAATAAACCCAGCAGCTTTCAACCTCTCGAGCAATTGGGTGTGAGATTCAGCTAGTGGAGTGTAGTTTCTTTTTTATTTTTGGTTTGCATCAAGGCGAGGCCTAGGAGGGTATGGTGGTGTATTTTGGGAGTTGACTTGAGTGTTTTGCTAGTATGGTGGACAATTTGGTGCTAGGATGTGGAATATAGGTCGAGTGGGCTGAGTGTTACAAACGGGGTATTCAGGTGGTATGTAAGAGTAGGGATAAAATGGTGGCGCTATTTGATAATAGTGGTTGAAGGTAGGGTCTTGAATGGTTGCAGCAAAAGAGACTTCATATTTCTTCTTTTGAAAAGACTCACATTTTCGAACTGGATAGCCTTATTAGTAGCTTGTACTGCAACGGAGATATCGTAGAGGGAGGAGAGTGCTGGTGGGAATTGTAGTGAAAATATCTGACAATTGCACTTGCTTAACCATATCTTTTGCCTTGGTATTCAACTCGGGCCCACTATTTGGGTAATAGACTTTTGAGTTTGGTAGTTGAATTTAGAGACAGTTTGGACATGCAAAAGATTTTACATACCAGGATTTGATCATAGAGTAGGGAGAGGAGGTGCCTCGATAGGAGATTGAATTTGGAAAAAGAATTCATTTAGAGACCTAGAGCAACAGACCCATTCATGCAATGCACACATATCAAATAAGAAATGCATCCTATAATATGAAGGACCGTTTTACGCACGATGACTTTGGAAAGTGATTTGTGCCACACACATCATTAACAAAATGCAAAGCCTAAAGATAATATTATGTTTATTGGACTTTTGTTATATTGGCCGATATTGAAATAGTACAAAAGGTGGAAAACCTTGCTAGAGGGTTAGATCATGGCCAGGTCAACATCTTTCATGCTGATCCTTCCCCAAAAGATTCTTCTTCTTCTTCCTCGGTCGAGTCTTCCTCGGACAAGCTTGCCTCTGATAAGTATCCTTGGAAGATGATATTGCCTGCATCAGTTAAGAGCCGGGATATGCCAAATGTGAAGTTCTTCAACATTTCCCAAGCCTTTCTTCCTTTCTCCTCTATTCCTTAGTTTGCCACAGAGTTCATTCCCTCGTTAGCCCATACGCTGATAGACTCTATACGCTTTGTCAGGAGTTCTGCCTTACTGCGCCATTTGTCTTTTTCTTCGTTCTTTGCTTCGACCAAACTTTGCTTCTTTGCTATTTTCCCTTGTGCTCTTGCCAGTTGTTTGCGTAACCTTTTATACTCAGATTCTAACTCATCAGCATTCATTTTCCTTTTTGTTGTTGCAGTTGGTTGAATTGCCCTTGCTATATCTTTCTTAAGCCAGTCTGGATAATCTTTGTCATAGCCAACATCAAACCTGTCTCATCCCATAATGTCGATTCCCATTCGTTGCCTTTCTTTCCAAAGTTCTATTATCTTGTCTTTGAGCGAATCACTCCTCCGAGAATATGTGCTTTGAAACTTCTGATGTCTGCAATTTGGGGTACAGTATGGTTTCTCCCTGTTTGCCTAAGTGCCCTTAAAGGTGTGTATGGTGTTGAACCCCCAAAAAAAATTAACTCCGAAGGGCTAAATTCAGGAATATCGACAGGATGGACTAACTCTTTTGGAGTTTTTGAAGTCGCCACCCAATTTAAGGAAAAACAGGGAATCAGATAAACAAATGCGTGCAAAAATTCCGTTTTTAGGAAAAAGACAGTCTTTCTTTCAGAGATTCTAAAGTAAGAGGTTTTGTTAATATCGAAAGAAGGTTTTTAAGGCACTTTCGAAATTCCGTTAACAACGGTTAATCCAACAGGTTTCCAAATTTATTTGCAAGTGCTATTTATGCGCTTTTCTAAAAATAATTAATTGAACCATTAATTAATTCAACTAATTAAATTTAGCAACTTTTGAAAACATTTAACAATTTATTCAAAAGGCTTTACTTGTCTTTTTTTTAAAAAAAATAAAAAAATAAAATAGAATAGAATATATAAAAGTAAAATAAATTAAAAGCGCATTTTCCTTTTAAAAAAGAACGATTCGATCGTCCTAATTTCTTTGCCAACTCGTATGTGATAGTGCATAAATGGCACTTGCTTAATCTCAACATTAAAACCAAGCTTATCACCATAAGATGGAACTTTAGGTTTCAAGTCGCTTTTTGCAAAGTTGCTTCGGGACATTTAGAAGTTAATAAAACTTCTTTATAAATTTTGACTTTTTTAAAGAAACTACTTCGTATCAATAAGATAGAAGTATTTTCTTATAGTGTCATTTATTAATCGTGGTTTTTGAAAATTAAAGCAATTTTGCACGCATTTACTTAAACGGCTTGATTTGCAATAAGTTAAATAACGACTCTAATTAAAAGGGTAATAACCATAAAGTAGATTATATCTCAATCAAATAAATATTTATTCATAAATATAAATACATAATTATTCTACAACATCAATAAATAATTATAATAAGGATCTAACTAAAAATAGGAGATTGAGTTTCAAAAAGTAGAACCCGGAATATGATTAACTCGCAGGAGCCTTGAAATTTCTAAAGTTTCTAAAGATCTTGAAAACTTGAGCCCGAGCTTGACCCAATGCAATTCCAAGCCAATGAGTCATCCCAATTGATGAGTTAGCCAAACTCGTCCCAAGGGGTATATTTCATGCAAACATAAAAAAAGGAAATAAAGATTAGTACAAACATATAATTCTAAGCAATCGAAAGAGAGAGTTCAAATAAATGAGGCAATGAGCAGGCGTGGAGATTCAATTAAAAGAGAAAGATCAAAGGGCTATACACATTGAATAAGTGATCATGATATACCATCAATTTCTTTCCTTTTCAAAGTGTTTCATGTTTTATCTAACCTCCCAAGAACTAAAATGGATGTGATAGCAAAGAAAGAGCCAAGTCATGCAGGTTTCAATAGTCTATGAAGCTACAGACATAAGACCAAAAGGCCTTCATAAAAGGAACCAACCTTCATGAACCAGAACTCAAAGAAAGGATTTTTCAAATGAAAAACAACCAACTGCAAACACCAACAAAGAAAGAAACAGAGCCGCTAATATCAGACCAATAACCTGAAGCAAACTCAACACTCCTATACTCCCTTTGACAAGCAGAACAGGGACCAGGCCCTCGCTGAACTTCTGCAAACAACATCAACCAACTGACCACCAATACTTCAATATCGAATCCCATACATCAGTTTGACAAACTCTCAACCAACTTACAGGGATTGATCACTAGAATAGATCCCGGAGACAAACTCTCAACAAAGGAAAATTGAAAGCAATCTTGGGGGAAATTTAATAGATCCCGGAGATAAACTTAACATATCCTAGACTTAGAAACTGCCCCTCTCATTACTGAGCAATACCAGACCCTATACATACCTGCAAACCCTTAACAGCATTTCCACACTACCCTGCGGCAGCTCATCTAACCTGAACTTCATTCCGAACTAACTGCAGCACCCTCACTCTCAGAGAGATCCAAAAGAAAACAACCCTGCACTCCTTCTATCAGACAAGGAACCAGACAACGACCACTTCAATGCCTAGAACCACCAGACCTGACCAAAAATAGGGAGGAACAACACTCCAAAAACTCTGCATATGCCCCTTTCTTAACAACCAAATGCACATCAGCCCTACAACACCCTCACAGACCTCCAGACTCTCTCGCTCACAGAACACTCATCTAGGAACCTCACAGGCCTCTACCAACAGAGGAAGATCAAGGAAAACACCCTTGAACTCTTCAGCATACCATAATGAAACTACACCCCTGAACCTATAAGCTAACAACCTGCCAGAACTCAAAACAGCATGAACCACTCCTCTATATCCACCCTGACTTACTGCTGCATCACACACACAACATCCTCCTAGAAAACATCCTTTACAGGATAAGACAGACCAGAAACAGCCCTGAAACTCTCTCTCACACCTGCAGACAAACAGGACAAAACTCCTATCCCTGAACACCTATACACCAATGACAAACCCCCCAGAACAGCTGATGCACCATAACATTCACTCAACAAACCATCAAACTCCTTCTCCTAGCTCCTGGACAGCCAACCATAACTTCTATGCCCTTAGAAACTACCTAGACATCAGACCAGAATACCACCATTCCAGATATTCAAACTGATCCACAAGGCTTATAGAAATCAGTTTTAAGCTTCAAAGTTGCAACTTTATTAATCTAAAGCTCAGCTGTTGCTTAAGCGATTTAACAAGTTAACGGATTTCAATCAATGTCATGATTTAACAATTCAGAGCAGAACAGCCAATAAGACTACAGGTTCACGTATTTTCAACTCATCATTATATAATAGATTTTACAACTTGTGAAAGATGGCAAGAAAAAGAGAACTAAAATGTAATGAGGAAAGGTGTATTACCTGTTTCAACGCAGCGAACCAGGGCAGCGACTCAAAGAATCCACACTCGAACGACCAAGCGGAACTCTAAAACTTTTACTCAAAGTTGCTGCTATATTTTTGACAAAGGAACTGTTGCATTTTATGTTATATTTGTATGTAAAATTTTCTTTAGAACTCAATATTCAAAGCTGTATTTGTTTAACTCCCACTCTGTTCATGGCTTTCATGGCTGCCCCCTCATTTTACCTTCAACTTCAGCTTTTATATCCCCCATTAGGGTTCTAGAGGAGGAAGGAGATACCCAAAAGAACCCCCCAACGTTCTCATCAGGATAAGATTTGTACGATTCAACAGCTAGAGAGGTAGTGGGGACCAAAGATTTGGCGTTTTTCTCTTTGAATTTTGGGGAAAATCCGGGTCTAAAAATGGGTTACAACGGGTTATGGGATTGGGGAATAGGGTAAAAGGGTTCTCTGAATTGGGGAAGTTATGTTAAGGATTTTAGTTTAAAATGGGGCTTGCACGGGTAGGCTATAATTTTAGGCTGGGGTTGCACATTTGGCCCTTTGGATAAAATTAATAAGTGGAGGGGTTGCGCGGGTGGGACGAATTTAAGGCTATGGATTGCGATATTGGCCATTTTCTTTTAACATCAATTATTTTACTTTTAGTTCTTTATAAATTAGCTTTAACTAAAATAATTTGGACACTAGTTCAAATGCGTAGGGACAAAATTGGGTGTCAACAGCTGCCCCTCTTTACCCGGAAAAGGATGAAAGAGTTTCAGGGTAAAGAAGTTGACGAGAAACTAATTTTGTCACGATAAAACCAAGGACTTTGATTCCAAGGACCAAAGTGCGAGGCTTATAGACATGGCCGAACTTCTATTTCCGAGTTGCCTACATATCTCGGGCTGAAAGAGAATCAGGTCATATGTAGTTCGATGACACTTAGATACGAAGACTCGCACGATTGACAGAAAAGACGCACGAATCGAAAAGAAACCAAATTGACACCCTAATCCGAAATGAAAGATTAGGATAGACTTCCTTGTTCGAGTGCGATTCTTCAGATCCTCGTTGATGAGTCTAGCTCATATCAACGATTGCCCCAGTTCACTGCTAAGAAAGAATTCCACGTTATGCTTCAAATGCTGCTGCGGTGCTGCTAATATCCTGTAATGAACTTGACAAACGGTAAGCAAGTAACTGCAAATAAAGCTTAATAAATGAAGTAATAAAGGAATAACGACAATAAAACTTGTAGATGCTAGTTGCAATATCAATGATAAGCTTGTCTCCAATCGGCTAATGGAGAAATCTGGCTTTGTGAGGCAAGATGACTTCGGGGCCGTTGGTAGACTGAAGATAAAGCAATAAAAGCTTCAATTAATAGGAACGTAAAGTGAACTTTAAACTCTAAATAATGAGGATAAAAATACCGCTTTTTCGGAAATAACCATGATAAAGCCTAAAGCTTTAAATCATGAAGAGGAAATTTGAAAATAATATTGGATTGCACTCCAACCAAAAGTAGGAATACGTCCGAAGTATTCACATTATCCTGCATGTCTTAACAAACTTATTAGCAACATAAGGTCATTAAAATAGGTATAAGTAAATGTAAACGCCTCAGGAGGCTTACAAAAATATAATTAAGAGAGTGACAAATATTAAAGCGCCTATCGAGGCGACAAAATTATGCCATAGAGGCATTCAAATGATTAACACCTCCGCGGTGATACAAATACGCTTATCGAAAGTGTGAACACCTAAAGACGCTTACCGGAAGCGTGAAATATAAAGACGCTTATCGAAAGCGCAAACACATAAAGACGCTTACCGGAAGCGTGAAATATAAAGACGCTTATCGAAAGCGTAAACACATAAAGACGCTTACCGAAAGCGTGAAATATAAAGACGCTTATCGAAAGCGCAAACACATAAAGATGCTTACCAGAAGCGTGAAATATAAAGACGCTTATCAAAAGCATAAACACATAAAGACGCTTACTGGAAGCGTGAAATATAAAGACGCTTATCGAAAGCGTAAACACATAAAGACGCTTACCGGAAGCGTGAAATAAAGACGATTATCGAAAGCGTAAACACATAAAGACGCTTACCGGAAGCGTGAAATATAAAGACGATTATCGAAAGCGTAAACTCATAAAGACGCTTACCGGAAGCGTGAAATATAAAGACTCTTATCGAAAGCGTAAACACATAAAGACGCTTACCAGAAGCATTAAATAAAGACGCTTATCGAAAGCGTAAACACATAAAGACGCTTACCGGAAGCGTGAAATATAAAGATGCTTATTGAAAGTGTAAACACATAAAAACGCTTACCGAAAGCGTGAAATAAAGACGCTTATCGAAAGCGTAAACACATAAAGACGCCTACTAGAAGCGTGAAATATAAAGACGCTTATCAAAAGCGTAAACTCATAAAGACGCTTACCGGAAGCGTGAAATAAAGACGCTTATCGAAAGCGTAAACACATGAAGACGCTTACCGGAAGCGTGAAATATAAAGACGCTTATCAAGAGCGTAAACTCATAAAGACGCTTACCGGAAGCATGAACACATAGAAACGCTTATCGAAAGCGTAAACACATAAAGACGCTTACCGGAAGCGTGAAATATAAAGACGCTTATCGAAAGCATAAACCCATAAATACGTTATACTCTTTGAACTCTTCCGCGGAGGAATGGTCTTGACTACAAAATAAAGTGAGGCCCCAAGATTGGAAATATCTGTAAATCATAAAATAAAAATAGAACTTTAGTAAGCGCTCTCATAAAGCGAATGAGAAACGAAACGGATATGTTTAACAATTTGCAATAATTATAAGAAATAGAAATGCCGCCTTTCGGCAATGACTCATGATCGAGTCTCCCATTTTCTACGGTAGGCTTCTTAACAATAGTGCCTTCAATTGTTTACGGTAGACTTGATGTTGATACTTGTAAAGTAATGGTAGAATAGCCTGCAAAATAGAATTTTCATTAAATTCATATAGATAGGAAAATGTCAAAGATAAAGGAGATATAAAGTGAGAGTTTAAGCCGTCTGGCTTATATTTGGTGAAGCCATAAAGAGTTGAGTGTTATCCTTGAGAAAACTTAGTTAATGCTTAATTCCTGCAAAGTGTAAAGTAAAGTTGTCAATAAAGTAATAAAGTTTTGATTTTGCAAGGACAGAATTAGAGAGAGAAATAAGATCGTTTTTGTGTATGCAATGAGTCAGATAACGCCTCCAATCTCGGTCAGTTATCTTGGCAACATTGTTCAATGTGTATGACAAATACTCTATGAGGAATTGATAGTTGCTAGTTTCCTCATCTTGTTGTTTTGAAATTCCTGCACTTAAAGAAAAATCGTTAGTTTTGGGAGGGATGGGGGAGCGTTTGATTCATGCTGACTCGAGCCTTCATCCTTCAACCGCTTACTTCTTCTCCCTTTGTCTAGATTTGCGATCCGTCTTTTGAGTCTTGGCCAATTTATCTTTGTCAAGCAATACGGCTTTTTGCAAAATCTGCCCCAGTTATGATCTTTCAAATCTTCAACTTGCCTTGCAAAATTTGCCCCAGTTGCTTACCTTAGGGGAGACTGGAAATTTTAATATTATAGAGTCGAACCCGTTTAGAGAGCCTACGTATCCCTCCACAGTAATCAGACTATGCGTAGTTCTGTTTACATAAAGCTTTTGGGGAATATGGCAATCTAAGTGCGAAGCCGAATCCGAATTGGAATGCCTACACATCTGCCCAGATGCGTAGTTCGGAATTACATCATCAAAGATAAACAAACCTAACACATTACAATAATCTGATTGAGTCCGATGTGGATTGCTTACTTATCCTGTTGCCATTCCAGGAATCAGACCAAAAGTAGTTCAAAATTACATAAAAGAGGAAATAGGGGATTCCTATGCTAGTGTAACCGAGCTCTATGTGAGTTGCTTACGTATCCCAGCCCTAGGAATCAGGTTACGCGTAGTTCGCATTACAATCAAAATTACATGAAAATGAGAAAATATTTGCTTGCGCCACTTGCAAAATCTCTTGATTGTATTGAATTACTTCAAAAGTGACTCTTACAAAAAAGACCACTTCTTCAACAGAAATTGCCCCAGTTTGGGATTGCCATGGGGACTTTGAAAAAATTAACCATCATTTGGCTCGGTCAAGTAGTCATCCTTGATTTGTTCATTTGTTTCATAATATGCTACAATCATAATAACGACATATTCATTTAAATCAAAGAAGGTACCAAAGCATAAATGCATTTGCAAATTTTGTAAAATTTCAAAGATAAAGAGGCAAAATGATAAAGTTTTAATCAGCATGATTCAGGGCCTCAATCTGAATCGAAATTTTGCAAAGTCTTTTAGTTCACAGCCAAGCCTCATGCGTTGGTTCACTCAACTAGATTGTATTGTCTTCAATCAAATCTTGTATCTTATGTTTAAGAAGGACACATTCTTCAGTGTCGTGCTTGGCAAATTCTGCATGGTAAGCACAATATTTGGTCCCAACAACACATTCTGGGGGAGGGTCAAACGTACCATCTCCTGCTAAAGGGTTTAGCACTCCCATATCCTTTAATCTTTCATACAATTGAGCTTGTGGTTCACCTAAAGAAGTGAATTTTCGGCGCTGTCTCTTTTCATATTTGGGATGAGACCCTGTTGGCGTAGACTGATGGGCTGCAGGTAACTGGTGTTGTTGAGGGTAATTGTATGCTTGCGGTTGTGAATAAGGCTGATAAGCGGGTATTCTAGATTGATGGTAATTGGGTTGAGTATTGTAGACGGGATATGGAGCAGGTGGAATTTAATATTGACTTAGGTGAGTTGAGTATAGTGTGCTTTGGTGAGTGGGCTGGTTTGGTGAGTTTCTGAAGGTCGGCTTCTTGTTTGGCCTTTGGTCGATATTAGCCATATCAATACCAACTTCATCTTCCCTCTTTTTCTTCTCAAAATTGCCCATACCAGTCTGGATGGCTTGCGTAGTTGCCTTCATTATAGAAAAACTTACAATTCGCCCTGTCTTAACCCCTTATTCAACCATCTCTCCCATCACAAGAAGTTCAGAATATGGTTTACCCATCATAGGAGCAAGTGCATGTAATAAGAATCATTTTGGGCTCGGATGAAGTATTTTACCATGTCTTCCTCAGTCATTGGTGGTTGCACCCTTGCAGCCTGCTCACGCCATCTTAATGCATATTCCCTAAAGGTTTCTGTTGGTTTCTTCTTCAGATTGGACAAGGTTATAAGGTCAGGAGCCATCTTGACATTGTACTCAAACTGCTTTGTAAAATCATTGGTTATGTCATCAAACTCACGCCACTTGCTTATATCTTGTCTTGCAAACCATTCAGCAGCAATACCTTCCAGACTATGACTGAAGAAGGCCATCAGAAGTTCCTTTTTACCTCCTACAACCCTCATTCGGTTGAGATATTTGGTCAAATGAACAAATGGGTCACTATGACCATCATACATATCAAATTTTGGCACCTTAAACCCGGGAGGAAGAGTAACATCAGGGTATAGATAAAGATTGTGGTGGGAGATGCTTTGACGTCCTCTAGACACTTGCAAATCCTTGATGGATTGCTGCATGATTTTCATCGTTTGGATTATCTCCCCTTGCTCAACTGTCCTTCCCCACTTTTCCACAGTTACGGGAACTTCACTTTGTGGCACATAGTTAGTGAAATCCATGTTCTTACCATTGGGGTCATGCTCATAGTACTGGGCTTCGGGATATCCTTGTCTTGGATCATTGGTATTTTGAGGAGCAACAGCCACAACAATGGGTGCTTTGGATTATGGAGGACGAGGAGTATCTTTGGCAGGTAAATATTGATAGTGAGGCAAGTTGTTGTGGTTAATGAATGCATTTGGGATATTGTTAACTGGTGCGAGCATATGAATGACACTGGAATTTAAAGGCGTGTTTGGATTGGCAGTTTCAACATTGGGTTTCTGAGTTGATAGCACGGCTGGCGCGTTTTGGTGGCTTGGCCCTTTCATTCTTTCTAGTTCAGCTTGCATACACTCAATCTGCTTAGTCATTCTAGCAATTTGTTCATCAGGAACAACAACTGCTTGCTCATTAGGAGATGCAGGGATACCAGTATGATTATCAGTCATTGCTTGCTTCACTTTATATTAGACACTTAACTAACTCGGGAGTCAACACGAATCAAACTCTCTCTTTTGGGAGATAATCAAAACAAAAGAAAAATTCAAAAGATAACTATGTTAGTTTCTAGGTTATTGGCATAATTGCACACAATCATGTAGCGCGCGTCACGTAGCGCTTTGCATTTTACACAAGTTTGACATGTGGCAATCACAATTAGTTGAGCGTAAATAAAAATGCGGGCGCGTCCTACCCTATAAGGTGCCTCTTTTCGCCAGAGGTAGGTGTAATCATCAAGTTGCACGCACATGTGGTTATATAACGACACAAACCATTTGTCAATACAACATCTGAGATATAAATAAACCGACATAATTGTCAACTTCTCAAATTTGACATGGCAAATGATTTGGGATTCGTTATAATATCCACACGATCACATAATATGCAGTGTCGTTGGGATTCAATAACCCGTCAACAAAAGGGCGGTTTCTTAATTCCTGAAAACGGTACCAAGGACCGGGTCCAAACTAAGGTGCAAATGCATGCATGTCCTAAAATCTCCTTCTAAGAGTGGGCTAACGGTTGAGGCTGACTCGACCTATGCGGGATAGACCTGGCCTCACAACGCAGTAGAACTGGCCATGACAAAACCAGGCAACATCAATATCCTGAACTAACTTTTGGTGACACGAAAGAAGTTTCAAAAAGTGAGGTAAGGGCAATGCCCTTCCTGCATAACTACCCGTCAAGCGGGTGCCCCGTGATGAAATCAAGGAGGTGAAAGAGAATTGACAGGCTCCATGAGGGAGGAAATATGAACGGAATGCGGACTATGCACAAATAAAATGTAATACATGCGTTCCAAAACAAACCACCCAAACAGATATAATAAAGCAAATAAATTAGGTATGCTAGTTGCAAATAATTGGAAACCTTTATGGTCAAAACCTTTATTGCTCCCCAGCGGAGTCGCCATGCTGTTGAACCCAAAAAAAAATTAACCCCGAAGGGCTAAAAGACAGTCTTTCTTTCAGAGATTCTAAAGTAAGAGGTTTTGTTAATTTCGAAAGAAGGTTTTTAAGGCACTTTCGAAATTCCGTTAACAACGGTTAATCCGACATGTTTCCAAATTTATTTGCAAGTGCTATTTATGCGCTTTTCTAAAAATAATTAATTGAACCATTAATTAATTCAACTAATTAAATTTAGCAACTTTTGAAAACATTTAACAATTTATTCAAAAGGCTTTACTTGTCTTTTTTTTTTAAAAAAAATAAAAAAATAAAATAGAATATATAAAAGTAAAATAAAATAAAAGCGCATTTTCCTTTTGAAAAAGAACAATTCGATCGTCCTAATTTCTTTGCCAACTCGTATGTAATAGTGCATAAATGGCACTTGCTTAATTTCAACTTTAAAACCAAGCTTCTCACCATAAGATGGAACTTTAGGTTTCAAGTCGCTTTTTGCAAAGTTGCTTCGGGACATTTAGAAGTTAATAAAACTTCTTTATAAATTTTGACTTTTTTAAAGAAACTACTTCGTATCAATAAGATAGAATTATTTTCTTATAGTGTCATTTATTAATCGTGGTTTTTGAAAATTTATGAAATTTTGCACGCATTTACTTAAATGGCTTGATTTGCAATAAGTTAAATAACGACTCTAATTAAAAGGGTAATAACCATAAAATAGATTATATCTCAATCAAATAAATATTTATTCATAAATATAAATACATAATTATTCTACAACATCAATAAATTATTATAATAAGGATCTAACTAAAAATAGGAGATTGAGTTTCAAAAAGTAAAACCCGGAAGATGATTAACTCGCGGGAGCCTTGAAATTTCTAAAGTTTCTAAAGATCTTGAAAACTTGAGCCCAAGCTTGACCCCAATGCAATTCCAAGCCAATGAGTCATCCCAATTGATGAGTTAGCCAAACTCGTCCCAAGGGGTATATTTCATGCAAACATAAAAAAAGGAAATAAAGATTAGTACAAACATATAATTATAAGCAATCGAAAGAGAGAGTTCAAATAAATGAGGCAATGAGCAGGCGTGCAGATTCAATTAAAAGAGAAAGATCAAAAGGCTATACATATTGAATAAGTGATCATGATATACCATCAATGTCTTTCCTTTTCAAAGTGTTTCATGTTTTATCTAACCTCCCTAGGTATGGCCCTCCTTACTTTGTATTGTCCTCTTTGAGGAATTTATTGTTTATAAAACTAGTCACTAGGCACCCTGCCTAGTGATATTCGCTAACAAAAAAAAAAAAACTAAAATGGATGTGATAGCAAAGAAAGAGCCAAGTCATGCAGGTTTCAATAGTCTATGAAGCTACAGACATAAGACCAAAAGGCCTTCATAAAAGGAACCAACCTTCATGAACCAGAACTCAAAGAAAGGATTTTTCAGACGAAAAACAACCAACTGCAAACACCAACAAAGAAAGAAACAGAGCTGCTAATATCAGACCAATAACCTGACTCCTATACTCCCTTTGACAAGCAGAACAGGGACCAGGCCCTCGCTGAACTTCTGCAAACAACATCAACCAACTGACCACCAATACTTCAATATCGAATCCCATACATCAGTTAGACAAACTCTCAACCAACTTACAGGGATTGATCACTAGAATGGATCTAGGAAGAGCAGGTTATTTAACATAAATAACAAAGGAAAATTGAAAGCAATCTTGGGGGAAATTTAATAGATCCCGGAGATAAACTTAACATATCCTAGACTTAGAAACAGCCCCTCTCATTACTGAGCAATACCATACCCTATACATACCTGCAAACCCTTAACAGCATTTCCACACTACCCTGCGACAGCTCATCTAACCTGAACTTCATTCCAAACTAACTGCAGCACCCTCACTCTCAGAGAGATCCAAAAGAAAACAACCCTGCACTCCTTCTATCAGACAAGGAACCAGACAACAACCACTTCAATGCCTAGAACCACCAGACCTGACCAAAAACAGGGAGGAACAACACTCCAAACACTCTGCATATGCCCCTTTCTTAACAACCAAATGCACATCAGCCCTCCAATACCCTCACAGACCTCCAGACTCTCTCACTCACAGAACACTCATCTATGAACCTTCACATAATCAGGAACCCACAGGCCTCTACCAACAGAGGAAGATTAAGGAAAACACCCTTGACCTCTTCAGCATACCAGAATGAAACTACACCCCTAAACCTATAAGCTAACAACCTGCCAGAACTCAAAACAGCATGAACCACTCCTCTACATCCACCCTGACTTACTGCTGCACCACACACACAACATCCTCCTAGAAAACATCTTTTGCAGGATAAGACAGACCAAAAACAGCCCTGAAACTCTCTCTCACACCTGCAGACAAACAGGACAAAACTCCTATCCCTGAACACCTATACACCAATGACAAACCCCCAGAACAGCTGCTGCACCATAACATTCACTCAACAAACCATCAAACTCCTTCTCCTAGCTCCTGAACAGCCAACCATAACTTCTATGCCCTTAGAAACCACCTAGACATCAGACCAGAATACCACCATTCCAGATATTCAAACTGATCCACAAGGCTTATAGAAATCAGTTTTAAGCTTCAAAGTTGCAACTTTATTAATCTAAAGCTCAGCTGTTGCTTAAGCAATTTAACAAGTTAACGGATTTCAATCAATGTCATGATTTAACAATTCAGAGCAGAACAGCCAATAAGACTACATGTTCACGTATTTTCAACTCATCATTATATAATAGATTTTACAACTTGTGAAAGATGGCAAGAAAAAGAGAACTAAAATGTAATGAGGAAAGGTGTATTACCTGTTTCAACGCAGCGAACCAGGGCATCGACTCAAAGAATCCACACTCGAACGACCAAGCGGAACTCTAAAACTTTTACTCAAAGTTGCTGCTATATTTTTGACAAAGGAACTGTTGCATTTTATGTTATATTTGTATGTAAAATTTCCTTTAGAACTCAATATTCAAAGCTGTATTTGTCTAACTCCCACTCTGTTCATGGCTTTCACGGCTGCCCCCTCATTTATCTTCAACTTCAGCTTTTATATCCCCCATTAGGGTTCTAGAGGTGGAAGAAAATACCCAAAAGAAACCCCCAACGTTCTCATCAGGATAAGGTTTGTACGATTCAACAGCTGGAGAGGGAGTGGGGACCAAAGATTTGGTGTTTTTCTCTTTGAATTTTGGGGAAAATCCGGGTCTAGAAATGGGTTACAACGGGTTATGGGATTGGGGAATCGAGTAAAAGGGTTCTCTGAATTGGGGAAGTTATGTTAAGGATTTTAGTTTAAAATGGGGCTTGCACGGGTAGGCTATAATTTTAGGCTGGGGTTGCACATTTGGCCCTTTGGATAAAATTAATAAGTGGAGGGGTTGCGCGGGTGGGACGAATTTAATGTTATGGATTTCGATATTGGCCATTTTCTTTTAACATCAATTATTGTACTTTTAATTCTTTATAAATTAGCTTTAAATAAAATAATTTGACGTTGGTTAAAATACGTAGGGACAAAATTGGGTGTCAACATATGGATAAACTCCTCTAAAGCCTACTAACACAAGAAAAGAGTCTCTTTTGGATCTTGTGATTACTGTTGTACTGGGAAAGTAATCAAGCATCCGTTGTATGTTTTCAGATGTCAAGTGAGAAAACTTGTGGTGCCAGTCTTTGGCAGTTGTTGGCTGGTCCCATTTCCCAAGAGCGTTATCCATGTAGGCGGTATGAGTCAAGATGTAGTTTTCTTTTAGTATGGAATGGAAAACTTGGTCTGTGCTAGACATCCTTTGCAAATGCTAGTAAAAGCAAGTTGCAACCTTCAAAGAAACCAGTGCCCTTCTTGCATCTTTCTAAAGCTCGGTATATTTTCTGCAACAATCATCGGTACCAAAGTGTATTTTTTGTTAACGTCTTTGAGTAAGACATCAGCAATTGAAACCATGCAAACATCAACTCATCCTTTGTGTTATGGAAACACGACAATCCCTAAAAAGCTGGTGACAAAAGCAAGTATCCTCCGCTCCTGCCAATCTGTCTGGTTAATGCTGAAATAGTCTTCGGATTCTTGAAATGCTTCTTCATACCCAAATTTAATGTAGATGGAAGTTAGAGAAATTCCCGACTGCCTTATACTGTCTGTGCATAATTCGAGCTTAAACCTTACCATTTCGAAGAACTCCTCGGGTGTAATATTTTTAGGTATCAAGACCTCTTCACTTTCAAATGGAATTGAGTTAACCCGCCTATTTCTTCTAGTAATGGTGTCAACTCTACACTCCCAAAGTGAAAAAACTACTCAGTCTGCATCCCAATAGTGTACTACTGTCACGACCCAAAATCGAAGTACGTGATGACACTTAAGCACTTATACCCTTAAGTGGACCGATTCTTAAAAGCCTTCTCACTTAATTTATTGCTAAGAAATCAAGGTTTCAAAAGGAAATCGGACAAGGAAAGATAAAGCGGAAGACCACATAAAACAACTAGTAATGTCATAATTACAGTAATTTGGATTAAAATAATAGAATAGTTTATACCAACCAAATACCCAATAGTTAATATGGAGCATCTATGAATGTAAGATATATAACAATGGGTTCCAAACCTAATTAAAAATAATAAGGAAGGATTAAGCACAACCACGAACTGTGTGGTAGCATCCATATACAACACTGAAAAATAGTCATGAACAAGACCAAGAACGGCAATCGTGCCTCAATTAATGAACCTGTACACAGAAACTATAAGGGAGTGTGTCACCTGACCCAGTAAGATCCTCGACGAGCCCTCCTATCCTTACCTTTTTTTTATATACTAGTCTGATGGATAATATACAGATAAGCATAAAAGAAGATAAGCACAATAGAAGAAATATTACTAGATAAAGCTTATTCAATATAGTAACAAAGTGAGTCATAACCAAATGGGAGCCCAGCTCCACTACACTATCAACCAAAGCAGCCTAACTTATCCATAACGACAAACTAACTAAGCATTATAGGCCCTCACCATTAAAGGCTAGACCAGTGGCTATATCATCTCAGTAGCTGAGCCTCACCATAATGGCTAGACCAACGGCTAAATCATCTCAGTAGCATAGGCCCTCACCATAACAGGCTAGACCAATGGCCATATCATCTCAGTAGCATAGGCCCTCGCCATAACAGACTAGACCAATGGCTATATATCATCTCAGTAGCGTAGGCCCTCACCATAACAGGCTAGACCAGTGGCTATATTATCTCAATCACATCAACTAGATCATATACTAGGCTACACCACACCCCCTGTCAAGTGTGCCTCTATCACAAATAAGAATAATCACAACGTAGGCTACACCACACCCCCGTCAAGTGTGCCCTAATCACAATCAACTACAACATTACAACTCCGACATAGATAATAATACATTATACTATGTGTAAAATTTGGTAAGCAAGTAGTATGTATTAGTACAAGTCCACAAGACTTGCAAGTCAAGTAAAAGCAGGGATGATAATTATAAAAGACAACACAACTGTAATATGTATTCGCAACCAACTCATAATGTGGGGTATCAAAATAGATCAACAGTATCCCGTAACTAATTGAATACGTGAGTTTGTAACCCTCTCATGACAGTGGTCGTAGCCTTTCCCAAATGTAGGCATATAGTCTTATCAATAAGACGATTTCAATTGAAAAATATAGAGTAACTTAATTAGTAACGTCAACAATACCAATCAAGCCCAAAAGCCCAGTAAGCTACCATAACCAAGTAAATAAGCTGCTTAAGCAATTCAGATTTAAATTATTCTCAACAATATGCATTATCTCAAGTTAAAAATATAAATAAGCTTAATAATTAATCTATAGAGAAATCATCTCAACGACTCAGCATTAGTTCAATTACTAAACTCATAATCAGTATTAATAAAACATTAGTAAAAATAGTAATAGCAAGATTTATCTTAGGCTCTTTAATTAAAAATCAAGTAGAAGTTCAAGTCTCCCTTACCTCGCATCTAGCGAAGAAGTACTACCAAACAATACGAAGAAGACTACCAATTTGATCTCCAATGGCACAAACTCGATCTTATCCTTTGCTGCGTCCAATTGCCGAAAATAGGAGTCCCTCTCACATATGTTTTTCTTATTTGCATTGATTACTTTAGTAACCAGTGAATTCTTTTACAAGAATGCAAAATCTTCTAATCAATAATAAAATTTAAACCATTGAAATGGTTGATGAGCTCAGAAATATAGGTGACCCGTCAAACTTTTCCTCAACCAAAATAATATTCTCCTAGGTCACTAAAGTTGCACGTTAAATGGGTGGGCCTTAGTCCACTAAGGTCACCATTAAATCTAATAAAAAATGGGGATTTTTACCCCCACATAACTATTCCCAACCCTTATCCACTTTTTGTAACTATATTTTGTCCTTTCTTTCTTTTCCTAGCATATTTGTTAAATATAATTTGATGATATAAATATTTAAAAATATAGGACAAATATATATATGTATAAAATGTATATATACAAAATATCAATCTATTATATTTGATATTTTAATTATAAATTAAATTTTAAATATAAATATTGTGGCTATATTATGTTAGTGCTAAATGACTTGTTAATATGAAATATTGTGGGCTATTTATGTGGAAACCCAAAATAATGAAACCACGTACACCTTATTCTTATCAATTAGCCATTTATCTCTGCTCAACTTGATACACTAGTCACTTAATAGATAACAAATCCTATACCTTACATGTATACTAGTATAGCACCCGCGCGATGCGTGGTCAATATGAAAACCCACTTATCGTAGCAATTTTATATATAAAATTAGTAGTTACATAATGTAATCATGCTTGAATCTTAAAACTCAACTATTCACCTACCTACCGAGTATTCAGTTGCTCAATTTCTCTTATCTATAATCTATTTTTAAAGTTATAAAAGTTTTAACTTATCATTATATAATTTGTTCTTACATTTTTTTTTGTAATTAAGTTAATTTTATTAACTACCAATACCATTACATACCGCAGCACAGTCTGCTATTGCATTACATTTGCTCTATCTACTAACAAACTTTGTCATACTAACAGTTAGACCACTACTACATTAGTAAAGAATTTGCTCTTATTCTTGATCTTTTAAGAATACGCTTGATTTTCGTCTTTTCTTTACATTTCCTTTCTCTTGTTCTACTATTAAATTATTTTACACTTTTATCAGAATTATTTGAAACTTTTTCGCCGCTAAAGTTTATGAACAATATTATATAGTATTATTGCAGTATTTAAATTATTTGTTTTTTTAATTTTTTCATAGTACATATAAACCCTCACACGGGTCTTTATTTTACTCTCTATACTTATTTTCATGCAATTTGTGCAAAATATTCCCTCCTAATTTTCATGGCATGATGCAAGGATTATATGAAATCAATACACATTAAAATCGTACTTGAAAGGCAAAACATATATTCTATATTAGTTACTCCAATACAAAATATTAAATATCAAAACCATTGCATTTTTGTTACAAATAATCTTGGATCGGAAACTCAAATAGCAAAACACCAATCGTTCTCTTTAATTTTTAATAGTACCAACCCAATTAGCAAACCATACAGCCCTGCCCCCAATGTTTATACTTTATCGTTAGTAATTAGTTAGTGAAAATAGAGAAATGTTTTTACCTTTTATAAATACTTATTTTGTAATTCAAAATCAAACGTAATAGCTAAATGTAGTTGTGGTTTACTTCTTTCCATGCCATTCAAATAGATAGGATAGTAGATAAAGCCAAAAACTCAAGTATATTATCTATGAACTTCTAACTATAACCACAGGTAAATAATAATAATTTGTTGTTGGTTTACAATTCAATAAGAACGACATGTTTTTCTCAATTTTTTTTTATAATGGACATTGTTGAAAATAAGGCTTCATATGTTGTTTTACTTAGCAAAAAATAGTGTGTAATTTCTTCTTAGCAAATTACATCACTTTGCTTTCTTTCCATCAATAATTGCTGTCACCTCTTGAAAGTTTCTAGCAAGCTGCACGGTGCAATACAACTATTCTACCCTTAGTGTTGGCCATTAATCAATTTTGATCTTAACTCGTGCAGCTCATTCATTAATCTACTATTTTCTTCATTCAGATACTTGTGAGATATTTTTAAGAACTCGCTAAGTAGTTCTTGTTAGTTTCAGTTTATTCCTTCATTACAAAGATAAATTATAAAGGAAAAACAACCCGAAACGTTATAAATAAAAATATCAATACGTAGCTATAAATGACATTTTGAGTTTAACCTACACATCTGATGACAATATCAATTTCTTATACCATCAAATTAAAATGTCTTTGATTCCTAATTGATAACATAAATCTACGAAAAATACGCTGTATTAATTAGTGGGTTAGATCATGTTGATAGTTTTAAAACTTACACATTGTGTATTTGAGTAAAATACGTGTGATTTACTGTACCTCACTCTTCTATTCAGGAATCTAACTTCCACTTAACGTGCCTTGAGTTGCAATTTGGCTGCAACTTCTTGTTTCTGACTCTGCATATAACTATGGAGATTATCAATTAATTTAACCTTTTAATGCTCAAAGAGCTAAGTATTTACTAAAATAAAATGAAGGAGGGAAATAAAATCAAGGATATATTTACTAAAATCTCTATCTGTAGAGTACTAAAAGGTAATAGGAGTAATAATTTCTCATTTCGAAACCAAATAGTAAGTCTTATCCTTCTACATTTTCACAATGGGACTTTTTATGTACCTATTTTTTCCTAATTCATCGTAATTATGGTATAGCGATATTTTATCTAAAGTTAAGTTGCAAAAGAAGATTAATTGATCATTTTGCACAATCCTGCCCTAAACAATATGAAATTTCTAAATCAGTTCCATGTATAGAAGATATATAGAGAGGAAGATATATTCAAATAATATTTTAGCTTATTTTAAACGGATAAAAAAGGCTGCAATTTATCCACAACGAATTTCTTAAATGCACTTATACAGATATAGTTTCACTTGGTTGCTATCGCATACATGTATAGTTTTAGTGGAGCAGTGAATTAAGCACCTTATAAAGGCAATTCGAGCGATTCTTTGCATCTTTTAAAGGAACACTTGACTGTACAAAATACAAATACCGAGAAGACAAATTATATAACTCTAGTAAAAACCTTCCAACTAAACTCAGCATAATTAAAAGACATCGTTAAACTCGGCACAATCAAAAGTACCAACATCGTAAACTTAGAGGATGTACAGTAAAAGAATCAAACATCATAAAACATGTAGAGTCAATATACATAAGAAATGGAAATAACAATAATATACCTTCGACCAATAAAACTGATCAATTCCTGTTAAGAAAACCACCTACTTACACGATTATGCATCATCGTGTGAACATATTTGATTGATACATTTGCAATATGTTCCCCAAAAGAAGGTCTACGAAACTGTAGGCTGGAGTGCTACTTTAATTTCAATTCAGCATTGAATTTTTAGGACATCAATTCATAATTGCTAGTGCCTTTTATTATAAGTGGATATCTAATTCTTCTAAGCCTGAAAGACAAATTTAAACCCTTATAGGTACTATGTAAAAAAATCCATGTACAATCATAACTTAAATCATACAATAACTAAAATTTATTGGTTTAATTTTTGTACTGGAGTAGTCAATAATACTCTGTCTTCATGGATGAAACCAATAGTTCCATGTTGTTTGCCAACCATTTTATGGCCACGATATGGAAGTCGATATGTAACATCATAGCAAATAATTGTCTTATGATACAATGAGAAACTCCAACCATGTAGATCACATTTTATTGATAGGCTTACATGCAAATTAATCATATAGGTTAGTATCCCATAGATCAAAGTAATATAATACAAAATAAGCTTTTACTTAAATTAATGATCAGCAATAAAAAGGAGAAGAAAGTCGATTGTATTTGTACACTGAAGAAGTATATATAATAGGTTAAGAAGTTTGAGCTTCATTCCAACTCAAATTCTATTTAAATTTAAATTCGAAAACCATACCAGTTTGTTAGGATTAAGTTGTTCTTTTCCAAACGAAAAAAATGCATATTTGAAAATATATATTTATCCTTATCTTATCCTTCATCTAATATAATTAAAATATACACTCTGTAGAATATAATGTCACAAAAAGAAATTTGAATATTTGAATATTCAATAACTACATGGAAGTAACTTGAACCAATCATCGTTATTTATTTTTGAAAACCAATCATCTTCATCATTCATCTGCTGTTATGTATTTACCAAGATAACATGTATAATAGTATTTACCAATTCACTAATTAGATAAATATATACCAAGATAACATGTATAATAGTATTTACAGATTCATTTACATTTTCTTTTAGGATATAAATTTACTATTCCATTTCACGACAAAGAATTTTGTTCATGCCACAAGCTTCATGCCAATATTTCTTCAAACTTCTCTTTGATCTCTATCAACAACTCCACGTTGTTAGTAATATACGAAGATGAATGTGTTTATATCATATCAACAAAAAGAAATCTTCATTGTAGATTTCCTGCGAAAGAATAAGTTACAAATTCCTAATAGCTAGTTGACTATAAAGCATGAATTAATGAAAGTAAGTAAAAAGAGATAGCCATATTTACAAAACATCGGTAAAGAAACATATTTGAAGAAAAAGAAGAATTCATGCTAAACCTTAAAATAACTACTCTATTGTTAACGTAATATAACATAATATTATTAATACACATAATAATTGTTTAAAAAATCTAATGTGAAGTTTCTTTTTAAAATTTATTAATTTTCCGTATCCTAACGTGTTATTTATTAAGCAGATTTGATCAAATTTGATTTACACAATTAAATGGAATATGTTGATATCAAAGATAAAACTTTAAAAAAAATGTCTGATCCATTTAACGTAGAAAAGATGTCAGCTTAATCTTTTCTAATTTGGCTTCGAAGAACTCAGCCTAATATTTCAATTTCAAATTTAAAACTTCGATATAAACCTGATAAGAAAAGTCATGAGCTTGTATTTGATAAATATCATTTTCTTCAACCAAATATATATACATGCTTTGATCTTCTACAATAAACAAACACCCATTTCGTCTTCCTACATCTCTCACTCACTCTCCCTTCCTCCAAGTGAAAGGTAATTAATGAAATAAAAATTTTAGGATGCCTTCAAAAAGGATTGGCTGGTCATATAACTTGCAATATGAACATATTAGCATTACAATGATAATGAAAGACATAATAACCACTTAACAAATATAACAATGCATATGTAAAGATCTTTTAAACAAAAAAAATGAAACTCAAAAACATAAATTCAAATTATTGTTACTTAAAAATTCTTCACTCGTGTTGCGAAATTCTTCACTCGTGTACCAAATATCCATTTTCTGGCTTCTTCAAGATTGCCTAGCCACAGAAGCAACTCACAGTGGACTGTTATTCAAGCCAAATTAACTGTTGATTATTCTTCATGCACAAACATGGTGCCAAGAAAAAAAAAAGTTTAAAAATTTATAGTGATACATGACCAAATTGATAGGCTCACTGGTTATTAAACATGATGGACGTGATGACATTCAATAACTTTGACTTTGATCTGTGCATAACAAACAACAATGAAAATAAAAGTTAGTCCAAATTTTACAACCAAAATAACAATCTATATGGTAATCAAAAGAAAGATGTTAACATGAAAACACAGGAGGAAGAATAATAAGCAACAGAATTTGAATAACATTGTGAAATAATAAAATTATTGAGCTCTCTGAGTGTTTAACCCCCACTTC
The DNA here is from genome assembly GCA_029990575.1 of Petunia axillaris subsp. axillaris. NCBI lineage: Eukaryota > Viridiplantae > Streptophyta > Magnoliopsida > Solanales > Solanaceae > Petunia > Petunia axillaris. Next base: position 34,680,517 of record JARKNS010000007.1, read on the forward strand.
TAATTTGAGGGGAATAAATAGAAAAAAGAGTTGAGAGAGATAAACTCTATCTTTAAATTTAAAATATTAGTTTAATTTATATTTGAATGAGAGTCCTTATCTCCAATTCAAATGGTGAATGTAGAAACATTTCAGTGCAAATATCTAACATTTAATCAATAGGTCTACTAAATGATCATATCCACCAAAATTTTCTTCATCCTCTTTTACCCAAGATAATTCATCATTTAAGTTTAGTCGGCCATTAGAATATTCAAAAGAGTCTTTAATCACACTATATTCAAATACAAAGATAATCACACTAAACTCAAAATAGGATAAGAGCTAACCTCCAACAGAACTTGGAGTTATGAAAGGATAAATTATTTATCACTAATGATAAATTCAAAGGTCTTATCCATTGTGAATGTCAATTCAAATTCAAACTCAAATTGCAACATATTTAAATTCATATTTCATCCGCAAATTCATAGTTTATTTATCAAACCATATCCAAATTTCAATTCACTATTTATTATTACTATTTTATTATCTTTATGATAATTAGTCAAGATAGGAGAGTAATTTTAACTTTCAAATGTATTTACTATCTTTATATCCAAATTATAAAAAATAAAATAAAAAATAAGTTGGTTTTATCTTTCCAAAAATATTTACTATCTCTCTATTCAAAATTTAAAACTATTAGTTAAGATAAGGTAGTAGGTTTATCTTTTTATTGAATTAAAAATAATACTTATCTTTATATTATTACTATTTTATTATCTTTATGATAATTAGTCAAGATAGGAGAGTAATTTTAACTTTCAAAATGTATTTACTATCTTTATATCCAAATTATAAAAAGTAAAATAAAAAATAAGTTGGTTTTATCTTTCCAAAAAGATTTACCATCCCTTTATTCAAAATTTAAAACTATTAGTTAAGATAAGGTAGTAGATTTATCTTTTTATTGAATTAAAACAAATCCTTATCTTTCTATTTAAAATTTGGATTTTGATTAATGTCATTACAAATGTGGTCCTAATGTATTATCCTAAATTTTGTCCTAAGAATTCTTTGTTTATATATATATATATATATATATATATATATATATATATATATATATATATATATATATATATATATATATACACACACACACACACACACATACACACACACACACACATAGATGGCTCGCCTCAGTATGAAGCCTATTTAAACAAATAAACAATGGCTAAAATTTTAATTAATCTAAATATTGGGTTGTTACAACTACTGCCTCCATCATCCCTTCCGCTGCAGTGTGCTCTATTAGTGAAATCATATTCCCCAACACCATTTTGACTCGATCTTTTGACCTATGCTTAGGTTTTCCCACCAATCTCTGAACAACTGAGGGATTTCAACAACCATGTCAAATGTTTTAGTGGCCATGATCTTTTGGAAAAGGTAAAGGGTGATAGGAAGAGGGCTAATAAAATTGCCTAAGATTCGCTTTATTGTGAGAAAGATGATCAACGTGGGGCACAAGCTTTTTAAAAATAATGCAACAGAGAATATGCAAAGATGTGTCATTGTGGGTTGATAACCCTTTCGACACTTTAGACAGAAGTTGCTAATAGAGTTTTGACATGCCAAGGATGTCAAGTCTTTATATAATACTTAAAGAATAAATGTGAGTTATGTGTCATCCCATCTATCGAGCGGTCATTTCTGCTTCAAATTGGGGCTTTTAATGCCTCTTCGGTTGCCTTTTAAGCCTTTGAATAGCATTGCAGAATAATTCCAATTCTTTGGGAATAAATGATCGTTTCTGATTCAATTTTGGGCTTTTACTGCCTCTTAGATTACCTTCGTGCCTTTGAATGACATTGAATACAGAACAATTTTGACTGTCTATGAACAAACAATCATTTCTGATTGACGCCTCTTAGGTTACCTACGTGCCTTTGAATGTCACTGAATACAGAATACTTTCTACTGTCTATGAACAAACAATCATTTCTGATTCAATTTGGGCTTTAAACGGCTCTTAAGTTACCTACTACCTTACAATGGCATTGAATACAGAATAATTTCGACTGTCTATACACAAACAATCATTTCTGATTCAATTTGGGTTTTTGACACCTTTTAGGTTACCTACGTGCCTTTGAATGGCATTGAATACAAAATAATTTTGGCTGTCTATGAACAAACAATCATTTCTGATTTAATTTAGGCTTTTGATGCCTCTTAAGTAACCTTTGTGTCTTTGAATGGTGCTGAATGTAGAACAATAACAATGAACGGTCCATATTTTGCACATTTGATCTCTTAGGCAAATGCAAATAAATCATGTTCAACGCTCCATGGGATCAAAAACCTGTTCGGATTGTTTGAACAAGTTGGCCTATTCGACTTGAGAACAAGTCGACCAATGATATGTCATGATGTATGATTCCTAACGCCGCTACTAAGGAATGGAGTTAGCTAGACCGAGTTTTATTATCCTCCCAAGAGGACGGCTCAAGAGCGGAAACGTCTCGGACCAAATAGATTCCAAGTCGTTCCCCCTAAAGGAATTTTTATGTGAGGGAAGAGGTAGTTGTAACCACCGTGTTTTCGACGCACAATTTAGAAAGTTGTCAGGAGTGGCGGAAGGTATGCATGCACAAGTTAAAAATGTATGAGTTTTGAAAGAAATGCACAAGTCAACCTCGGGAGTGGGAGTAAAACTAACACATGAAACAACAAGTCAGTGTTGAGATAATAATTTTCATATGCAAAGCATATCATGTTTTATAATGCAAGGAACCTCTTTTGTGCGGAGGTAGACCTAATAAGGTCAATACACATAATATGCATGATAGGCATCATATGATGATGCTTTTGGACGAATTTTTCTAATGGACGTTAACATGCCAAGGATGTTAAGCCTTCCTAATTTTGATTATGGTAATTAAAATTGAACGTTTGCGTCATCCCATTTGTTCTCATAACCCCAAAAAAAATGGAAAATAATTTATTAAATAAATATAGAAATACCACATTTTCTCTTTTAGGTAAATAGGAATAAATAAGTGATCTTGTTACATTAAAAGTAAAAGAAATTAATTTAAAGTCTATGATTTTGTTTACATAAAAGTAGAAAAAATTAACTTCGTTCATGATTCAAAAATAATTTTATAAAATAATTGGTTTTGTTATATAAATATAGAAATAATGATTTTAGGTAAATAGAAATAAATAATTTATTTTGTTACACAAAAGCAGAAAAAATTAATTTAAAGTCTAAGTCTTCGTGACTTGTGATAACCTCCAACCAGAATAAATAATTAGATGATCCACACTTTTGAGAACAAATGGTCTACATTAGGCACGTTCAATTTTAAATAAATGTACACGTATCAAATTTAAAGGTCCCTTAGGGTTGGAAACTCGTTTGGTTCATTCAAATACGGTGAACTAATAGACTTAGACCTGAGCCAAAGTCAAAATGGTCCTAGATATGATATGATGAATGATCCCTAAAAAGAGTCTTCACTAAGAGTTGGCTAATCTAGACAATGACGTGGTTCCCTTAGGCGGACAACCAAGGGGTGGGAACATTTGAAATTGTTGGTTGTACCACGGATCAACTATACCCCCAACCGCTCCCCCTAAAGGGTTTTTTTGAGAGTGACACGGTTGTGAAATCCACGTAACTGCTTATGGTGTGTGCAAGTGTAAACTTTCCAGGAGTGGAGGAAGTGTGAGTGACAAATACAATTAAGAAAATATAACCAAGCAATTCAAATAATAGAACCCCAAAATTTGGAAATTCAAAAATAAACTTTAATCCTGCAAAAAGGAAAAGAAGAAAAGTTAGTATCGAAATAAATAAAGAAAGTAAAGAATCCCAATTTAAAGTCCGTTATGGTTTGAGCATTGATATCCCCAGCGGAGTCGTCATTCTGTCGCATCCTATTTTTTACCGAACCGGTTAAAGTTCGGAATAGGACTGGCTTATTAGGGTAATTCATGGGTAAAGAGTTGGAGTCTCCACCTAACATATTTTTTAACTAGGCGTAACAGGGCACCTATTTTTTTTTCTAGCAAATTTTACAATTAACTCCGAAACTTAGTCTACGAACCAGAAATCTAGGTAAGGGTTCAAGTTAACCCGAGAGGAAAGGGTTAGGCACCTCTCAGGCTTCACCAAATCTGGGTTACCGGTCGGATTAAATAATTGAGATTCAAAATATGACTAAGCAATATACAAGTTAGACATAATTATTAAAATTAAACAAAAGGCTCTTTTCTACTAATTGTTTTCTTCCTTGGAGCACTTCAATGAAATAGACCTTGCAAAAATTAAATCAAGTTAGTTAGTACATCAAAATGAAATAATAATGGTTAAATAAAATTAATAATTTAAAAGGTATTTTCGGGAGCATAATATTTAAGATTATTCATCCAAATGTACCTCGCAAAAATAAAGTAGTACATCAATAAATAATAATAAGAAATACTAATAACAAGAATAATAATAATAATACTAATAATATTAATAAATAATAATAATGAAAGTAATAAAAGGATTTTCTTCTGTTTGTTCTCTTTCAAAATAGGCCGTTGTCTCTTATCCATTTTTACCTCGCAAACATATAAAGAAAATAAGTTAGTATTTATAATAACAATAATAGTACAAAATATCAAGATTAGTAATAAAATAAAATAAAATAAAATAAAGGGGGAAAGAGATTTTATAAAGTGTAGGCTCAGGTTTGTACGAATCGGCTAGATGTTAGAGACATCGGAACGGCTGCAAACACGCCGGCCGGTCATGTTGCCACGCTAAGTACCGGTCCCACCGCTCCATCACTGGCTTGTTTTGCAATTACAGCTCATACACGTCATCATAGCCTTTGTTTTAGGGACGTGGGAATGGGGTTGTAGTATCTGTCCGAATCAGTCAATAGGCCTCAAATAAATAATTATTTTCCTTGGTCGTAATTGGTATAGCATCCGTCAATTCGTTGTATTTCCGTCAAATCATAGTGTAGGCCTCAAATTAAAATATTTTCATAGACTTAAAGTATAGTATCATGTTCATATTTGTGCTTGACCATCAGGTAATCCAATGTATGGGAAGAATTTCTTGAGTATTTGCACTGAAACAAATCAAGTAAACAATTAGGTGTAACTTAATAATTATCAACAACAAGTCATCCGTACAATAAAACAATGCAGTGGGGCCCGAGATAAAATGCAGAGCAAAAAGCCAGATATTAAACGTCAATGTAGTGAATAGACAAAACGATATCACCAAACGCCGGAGGAGAAAACGGCAACCAATATAGAGTAACAGCCAGATGCGAAGGAAGAAGAGGAGCAACACCACTCAATCACGATGGCAATACTCAAAGGAAATTTAGTTAGAGAGCGAGCGAAATTGAACGCGCTTCAGTAATTAGATGCTTAGGGTATTTCGATAAGAATATTATCAATTAAATTAGCGGATGGTCATTTTTTGCTAAGTTATATTTAAGGATGTCAAAAAAGCAATAAAATGCCTCAGGTGTCATATTTCCAAAATTTGCAAAAGTAATCATCTGATGGGGGATTTGCAAAAATATGACACGGGAAGCAATGGTTTGCCTTTTTGCCCCTGCTAAAAGATGGTTCGTAAAAATTTCCCCGTTCAGATTTAATAAAAAAATCCGGGGCCAAGACTTCCCATTATATTTTTTCGCTTTTCAATACTTATCCCTTCAAGTATTGGCAATAGGCAATACTTGCTGCACTGAGCTGTAAGTCTTGGCAATTGCCAAGACTTGCCATTGTCCCCTGCTCGATTTTCCAACACTTGCACGACAAGTATTGGCAATAGGCAACACTTGCTGTACTGCATCGTAAGTCTTGGAAATTGTCAAGACTTGCCCCTTCCAGTTTTCCCTGCATTCTCGCCATATAACTTGAAGTATTGGTAAAACAGCACTTGCCCTTGAAGTATAGCCAATTGCCAAGACTTACATATTTTTTGCCTTGAAGTCTTGGCTTGTGGACTAAATAAGGGCATTTTACTAAAACATTCCTTAGCGCGGGTAATTTTGTAAACCCACTCCTTATGGAGGGCATCCGGTGAAATTTTTTGCATCTGATGTCCTCAAAATTGACTGGTTACGAGAGTTTATCCAATTTGAGATAATTTTAGCAAAATGGCCTCTACTTCGTTGTGTAGGCAACACTTCAAGTTAGCTAGGAGAATGTGGAAAAAGGCCAACGACAATTGTTCCCTAGGTAAGAAGGTTAAAGACAAGTAATGCATAGGCTACACTGAATGCGTGTGGGCAAGTACTACCTTAGATAATACTTTGAGGTAATTAATTAGCTAGGAGAGTATGGGAAAGAAGCGAGCAAGTGATACCTTAGGCAGTATTTATCAAGAAAGGGACAGCGACAATATGTAGCATCATTAATAAGATTTTTAAGTGTATTTTCTTGAAAAAGTTATTTATTAAATCGAACAAATATCGCTTTTGCTAAACCGTCATTATGAAGGTCAAAAAGTTAAAGCAATTGTCCCGACGTCATAGTTTTGTAATTTACCCTAAAATTTGCATATCTATTTCCAAAATATATTGACCTGGTGTACCCAAAATTAACTAATTCTGAGAATTTATCCTCGTTTGAGACGATTTTAGAAAAATGGTCTCCGCTACGTCCATAGACAAAACTTCAAGTTATTTGAAAAAATGTGGGAAGATATCAAAGGGCAAGTGTTGCCTAGGAAAAAAATTCAACGGTGATGCAATGCCTCAAGTTATCTAGGAGAACGTGAGAAGAGATTTAAGGGCAAGTGTTGCCTAAGCAAGAGGGGTCAAAGACAAGTTTTGCCTCTTAAGCAGTACTTACGATAAAAGGAGAGCAGGGATATGGATGTCATTATATAATTCATATTCGACATTGATATTCATTAAGCTTAGGAGATGCTATTTTTGCGAAATTACTGTTATGAAGGTCGAAAAGGTAAATCAGTTGCCCAGCGTCATAGTTTTGTAAATATCCATCTATTTCAACCAATTAGCCCATGGTCCAAGAAACAAATCTTGTGAAAAATTTCACCGCATGCCCTCCATAAGGAGTGGTTTTGCAAAATTTCCCGTGCTAAGAAATGTTTTAGCAAAATACCTTTATTTAGTCCGGAGCCAAGACTTCAAGGCAAAAATTTTGTAAGTCTTGGCAATTGGCTATACTTCAAAGGCAAGTGTTGTTTTGCCAATACTTCAAGTTATATGGCGAAAATGCAGGGAAGACTGAAAGGGGCAAGTCTTGGGAATTGCCAAGACTTACGACTAAGTGCGGCAAGTGTTGTCTTTTGCCAACACTTGTCGTTGTCACATCCTATTTTTTACCGAACCGGTTAAAGTTCGGAATAGGACTAACTTATTAGGGTAACTCATGGGCAAAGAGTTGGAGTCGCCACCTAACATATTTTTTTACTAGGCGTATTAGGGCACCTATTTTGTTTCTAGTTAACTAACTCCAAAACTTAGTCTACGAACCAGAAATCTAGGTAAGGGTTCAAGTTAACCCGAGAGGAAGGGGTTAGGCACCTCTCAGGCTTCACCAAATATGGTTACCGGTGGGATTAAATAATTGAGATTCAAAATATGACTAAGCAATATAACAGTTAGACATAATTATTAAAATTAAACAAAAGGCTCTTTTCTACTAATTGTTTTCTTCCTTGGGGCACTTCAACGAAATAGACCTTGCAAAAATTAAATCAAGTTAGTTAGTACATCAAAATGAAATAATAATGGTTAAATAAAATTAATAATTTAAAAGGTATTTTCGGGAGCATAATATTTAAGATTATTCATCCAAATGTACCTCGCAAAAATAAAGTAGTACATCAATAAATAATAATAAGAAATACTAATAACAAGAATAATAATAATAATACTAATAATATTAATAAATAATAATAATGAAAGTAATAAAAAGATTTTCTTCTATTTGTTCTCTTTCAAAATAGGCTGTTGTCTATTATCTATTTTAACCTCGCAAACATATAAAGAAAATAAGTTAGTATTTATAATAATAAATAATAATAATAATAATAATAATAATAATAATAATAATAATAATAATAATAATAATAGTACAAAATATCAAGATTAGTAATAAAATAAAATAAAGGGGAAAGGGATTTTATAAAGTGTAGGCTCAAATTTGTATGAATAGGCTAGACGTTAGGGACGTCGGTACTGTTGCAAACACGCCGATCAGTCGTGTTGCCATGCCAAGTACCGGTCCCACCACTCCATCACCGACTTGTTTTGCAATTACAGCTCATACACGTCATCATAGCATTTTCTTTAGGGACGCGGGAATGGGGCTGTAGTGTCCATTCGAATCAGTCAATAGGCCTCAAATAAATAATTATTTTCCTTGATCGTAATTGGTATAGCATCCGTCAATTCATTGTATTTCCATCAAATCATAGTGTAGGCCTCAAATTAAAATATTTTTATAGGCCTAAAGTATAGTATCACGTTCAGATCAGTACTCTACTGTCAGGTAATCCAATGTATGGGACGAATTTCTTGAGCATTTGCACTGAAACAAATCAAGTAAACAATTAGGTATAACTTAATAATTATCAACAAGAAGTCATCCAGACAATAAAACAATGCAGTGGGGCCCGAGATAAAGTGCAGAGAGAAAAAGCCAAATATTAAACATTAAAGCAGTGAAATAATAAAACGATATCACCAAACGTCGGAGGAGAAAACGACAACCAATATAGAGTAACAGCCAGATGCGAAAGAAGAAGAAGAAGAGCAACGCCATTTAATCATGATGGCGCTGCTGCGACTCCAATCTCCACCTTCCCATTTCTTTTCCTTTTAAATTCATCGGCATATCAAATCGGAAACAGGGAACGTGTCACCGGTGACGGGGTTTTCTGGGGTCGCTGTCCCAGTGATGATTTGGCCACCCCGCCTTTATCCTACTCCTGTTTTCGGATTCCCTTACCACTGGTTTTCTTGTTTTGATTTAGTGGTTCAGGGTAAACCCGGCGGCTTCTATGAAGAAGGCGGCACGACGGTGGCGTTTTCACCGCTGCTACTATTTTCCCAAATTTCTGATCTCTGAGTGTGTATACGTATTGTGTATGTGGTGATCTGGGTGTATAGGTGTACGGTTGAATCGGAGAAGAAAAGTGGTGTGTGTCGGTAGTTTTTTAGTGTAAGTCATATGATGATGATCTATAGCATTGGTAGTGGGTTTTCTAGTGTGGGTTTGGGTGGTACTGATCTGTATCTGATGGGTGTGTATATGTATACTAATGAGTGTGTGTGTATTGATCGGTGTTGGTTATTGTTTATGGTGTTGGAATTGAAAAAGTAGGAGGGGAATTGGGGTCTAGGTATATGGTGTTTGTATGATTTTCGAAGAAGAAGAGAGGTGTTGATTGAGGTGTGTGTACTGTATATTTGTGTATTTGAGAAGGAGGGTGATGGAGACGTTGGGGTGAGTATCTGTGTATATCGAGGAGCGAGTGTCTAGTGTCTACATTTTTTTACTTGTGCTGATATGAGAGAGATGAAAGAGAGAATGTAGTGTGTTTTTTGAAGTGTAATCTGATCTCTTGAGAGGAGAGAAAAGAGTTGAAAAGAAAAAATAGTTATTGGGGATTGGAGGATTTTGAATGGGAGTAAATCAAGGGATTTAAGTGTGATTCTTGGACATAAATAGGAAAATAGAGCGATCTAGAGAGAGATGAGATATGAGACTTGTATTTAGTGTCAAAAGATGGGTAGATACATTAAGTGTAAAATATTAAGAGATATTTTGGGATTTGTTTAAAATAAAATAGGAGGAAAAAAAAATGTATGAACGTAACTAGACGAGCACTCGTCTAGGTTCGAAAGGAATTTTAAAAATAAATATTTTAAAGGGCGATTTTATCAAAAAAAGAATGAAAATAAGTGAATAGCAAAATAGGTCGAGAAATTATTTAAAAGATTTTGGATTTGATAGTAGGTGTAGGATAGTAAGGAAATTAGACGAAATATTTTTTTAATTGGAAATATATTTAACTAAAGGTGCAAAATAGTAATGCAATAAATATAAATGTATATAGAGATCACATACATAAAAGCATGCACAAATATCAAGTTAAATTAAAATGAGTACAAATAGGTACAAACAATTATTAAGATGTTATAAATGCAACTTGCACAAATAACTATAATTTAATACGTATTCAATAAATAGCCTAAAATTGCATGATATAACCACAATTATGTATATAATGTATAATTAGGGTATAACACACGTAAATACATGCTTTCTAATGCACATTTTGCACAAATAGTCAAATTGCACCTTTAAGTTATATTGTAGCCAATTTTAGTAAAATGAGAGACAAAATTGGGTGTCAACAGCAGTTCAAGTGTTGGCAAATCGAGCAGGGGTCAAAGGCAAGTCTTGCCTTTTTGCCAAGACTTACGGCCAAGTGCGGCAAGTATTGCCTTTTGCCAATACTTGAAAGGATAAGTGTTGAAAAGAGGAGAAATATAAGGCAAGTCTTGGCCCCGACCTAAAAACTTAACAGAGGTATTTCCGTCCAGATTTTTTTCATTAAACCTTAACGAGGCCTTTTTGCAAAAATATGACACGGGAAGCAATGGTTTGCCTTTTTGCCCGCGCTAAGAGATGGTTTGCAAAAATGCCCCCGTTAAGATTTAATGAAAAAATTCGGGACCAAGACTTCCCGTTATATTTTTTCGCTTTTAACACTTATCCCTTCAAGTATTGGCAATAGGAAACTTTCCGCACTTGGCCGTAAGCCTTGGCAATTGCTAAGACTTGCCATTGACCCCTGCTCGATTTTCCAACACTTGCACGGCAAGTATTGGCAATAGGCAACACTTGCTACACTGCGTCGTAAGTCTTGGCAATTGTCAAGACTTGCTCCTTCCAGTTTTCCATGCATTCTCGCCATATAACTTGAAGTATTAGCAAAATAATACTTGCCCTTGAAGTATAGCCAATTGTCAAAACTTACAATTTTTTTACCTTGAAGTCTTGGCTTGCGGACAATATAAGAGCATTTTGCTAAAATATTTCTTAGTGCGGGTAATTTTGTAAAACCACTCCTTATAGAATGCATGCAGTGAATTTTTTGCCTTAAAGGAGGCATTTTTACAAACCAACTGTTAGGGCAGTCAAAAAGTCAAACCATTGCTTCCCGTGTCATATTTTTGCAAATTAGCCCCAATCTTGAGTTTGGTCAAACTCGATGAAAGTGTAGCAAAGACTATGATCTTTCCTTAGTTCCTTTCCAACATGTTTGATCATTCCACTTGAGAACTGTCCTTTGAACACTCCCATCATGACTGATAACCACCGCCATCACCGCCCTCATCGCCTCTCCCTTCCACCACGCACCACCACTATCTCCACCACCACACCACACACTACCACCAGAACCACCACCCCTTACCCCCCTTTCAACTACTACCCACCTACAACTCCAACACCAACTCCATCCAAACACAGATTATTAGTATCAAAATCAACAAAAACATCTTCTTTACCATTTCTTTTCCTTCTTCTCTTTTCACTCCGTTCCTTTTACTCTCTTATCCCTTTCCTTCAATCTTCCCCTTCTTCTTTCTCTCTTTTCCCTTTCTCTTTCCTTGTTTCCTTCTTTTCTCTTCTCCTCACTCTCTCTTTCTCCTTTTTTACAAAAACAACCCCTTTTCATTTCTCCTTTAAAAAATGTCCCTACAAACTTCTATTAGCAAAATCTTCACTTTTAGCTATCATTTTCCTTCTTAGATTCCAAGCACTTCGTTATTGTGGTGCAGCAGCTATGATTCTTGCTGAAGTTTCTGGTAATGTAGCTGCAAGATTCATTCTTGAAGCTAAAAAATTTGATTTTTATGCAAAGAATCAATTTTTATTGTATAAGTTTATTGGTTTTATTGCTATGTTTGTTGGGTTGTTTTTGTTATCTGTTAGTTGGGATAGAATTGAATGTTTCCCTTTAAGTTCAGTGAATTTATATGAATTCGGGTTTTCGATGATTCCTCGGTTTAGTTGTATTAGGATTTGGCCAATGTTGTTGCCTTTTGGTTGTGGTTTTTTAGGGTGTTATGAGAGGAGTTTAATGAATAGGGGGAGTTTAAGGGAAATGGGTAAGAAGCAGATTAGGTTGGTTTGTTTGTTTTTCACAACTTTGATGTTATTTGTACCTGCTGTTATAAGTATGTTTGTGTTTGAAGCAGAAGGAGGAGATAGTGTTAGTTTCTCGATTTCGAATCTTGGTTGGCCTTTAATGAATACAGTAGTGTTTGGTGTGCTTTTGAGTGAGAATTTTACTGATGAGAGGCCGGTTTCATCTAAGGATTTGCAAAAGGAGTATCTTGTGACCTATGTATGTACTGTTGTATTGGAGCTTTTTTACTTCCCCGAGCTTTCGCTTTGGGGGTTGTTGATATGTGGAATGTTGCTATGGATTTCTGTGAGGAATTTGGATCCTGTTGATCCAACTTATCTTGAGTTGGGATTGGAACAACCGTCGGATTGGTTCACGACTTCGGTTATGAAACCTCTGAAGCATATATTGGGTGAGAGGAAGTCTCGCAAGATTGCACTTTTCCTTTTGATTAATACGGCTTACATGGTTGTGGAATTTGTTGCTGGTTTTATGAGTAATAGCCTTGGGTTGATATCGGATGCTTGTCACATGCTGTTTGATTGTGCAGCCCTAGCTATTGGATTGTATGCTTCGTATATATCCCGGTTGCCAGCGAATGGTCAGTTTAACTATGGTCGTGGAAGATTTGAGATTCTCTCGGGGTATGCAAATGCGGTTTTCTTGGTCCTTGTGGGAGCGTTAATTGTGCTTGAATCATTTGAGAGGATATTAGACCCTCAGGAGGTTTCTACTAACAGTCTGTTATCAGTGTCTGTTGGAGGACTGCTTGTCAATATTGTGGGTTTGATCTTCTTTCATGAGGAACATCATCACGCCCATGGTGGATCCTGTTCACATTCCCATTCGCATTCTCATTCCCATACCAAGTCCGAAACGGAGAGCCACAACCACCAACATCACCATGATCATCATTTGCATAACCATGATAATCATTCGCATGACCATGATCATCATGTTCACCACCGGACAAAAACGGAATTCTCCACATCTAGTGGATCTGGATCATCTTCACACTCCCATTCCCACACTCATTCTCATTCCAACTCTCATTCCACATGTGCTAATATCCAAGATCACCATTTCCATGACCATGATCATGGTGGTCACCAGACACAGCGGGAACATATCAGTATTGTCCATGAATGCCATGACTCATGTTCTAGTCATGCTGGTCATGGACATAATGATGTCCCAAAAGGAAATAAGACTCCTCATTCTCATGACCACTCCCATAACCATAACCATGGGGACCATCATCATGATGACACTGACCAACATTGTTGTGATGGCAGCTCAAGCAATTCGAGTAAGGTGCACCATGGCTCTGATGCATGTTTGCAAGTGCCAGATTGCTCTCACGGTCATAAACATGTTGTTTCAGACACGGGTATCACTGAGAAACATCACCGCGAACACCGCCATATAGATCATAATATGGAAGGCATCTTTTTGCATGTTCTGGCTGACACCATGGGTAGCGTTGGGGTGGTAATTTCGACGCTCTTGATCAAATACAAGGGATGGCTCGTTGCTGATCCTGCCTGCTCAATTTTTATCTCTGTACTGATTATATCTTCAGTAATCCCATTGCTCAGGAATTCAGCAGAAATTCTACTGCAAAGAGTTCCGAGGGGTCATGAACAGGATTTGAAAGAAGCTGTAAACGATGTCATGAAGATAAAAGGTTTATCTGGGATTCAAAAACTGCATGTTTGGAGCTTCACGAACTCGGATGTTATAGGGACTCTACATCTTCTCGTCTCAAGCGAGAGTGACAAGTCATCTGCAAAGGCACAAGTATCTGAAATATTACATCACGCTGGGATCAAGGATTTGACAATGCAAGTAGAGTGCATACAATGTAGTTAGTCGAATTGGAGGCATTGAGTAATTAATTGAAGTGCTCAGTGTGTGCTTCAACTTATTTAAATGGAGATCCCTTGAGACATAAAGTGATGTACAGTCGGTTGAGTAAGTGATAGTTTTGTTTATTTTTGTAAACTTATAAATTTTTTAAGGTACATTCAATTCTGTCCCCCCAACTCCCTTGAAGAGTTTGAGGCTGTTAACTCTTGTATTTCTGTTTTCTGCTCTTATTACTATAACTAACTAAACTAAAAGGAAATGTGGAAATAAACCCTAACATGTCGCTGGCTGCTGCAAAATCTAGCCATTTCCATGTTGAATTAGTGAATGTGTTGGGAAAGTGAGCAGACCTCTGTGTCTTCAGTGATGTTGAAACTGGTATATGACCTGTTTCATGAACCAATCTGTTTCCACCATCCAAGCCTTTTCCCTGCCTTGAGTTAGGGTCAAATTTTTATGTTTCAAGACTCACTTTTCATAACTTTCCGTTTCATTGTACTTTGTATATGTGATGATCAGTGTACCAGAGCTAGGGAGTTGCAAAAAGTTATTCATAGACTTTTTTCTTTGTCATTTTTCGGGTCCTAAGCTGAATGGCCAATATTTTTCAATGCATTGCTCAGCTAGTTTTTATTTATACACCCTTTGTGTCTCGGAATTATATTTACAATTAGCTTAATATATTGAGCATATTGACTTTATGTGATGACAATATCTTGCTCCTAAGTTGGGCAATTTCCTTTCTATGATGCCCAAGATCTTAAATATTGTTTCTGCCCAATGAGCTTGTATAAGATTGAGGTTCAGGGCCAGCTAAAACCAAGTTTACAAAGAGCTGTAGCCAACCACAACTCTTTACATAATACTAATATGTATATCGGCTCAAAAATACCTTGTCACCTCTCTTCAACTGATTATAACATTAGAATGAAAATTCTGCAAGCTTCAAAGGTAGTGAATGTCAGGTAATTTTTAACCATCTGAGTTGTGGATCGTAACGTTCCTGGAGGCACATTTTGAATATTGATTTAAAGTTCCCAACAAATAAGTACTTATAACCTCTTTGAATCATAAAGGTACATCCTCTCACTCCCGACAGTGCTTATGACTCTATACCTCAAGCCAATTTGCAGCCCTACGTCCATCCTTTCTATTCCTCGATAAATTAGTGCATTGCTGGTACATAGGACCTTTGTGTCACACTCACGAGGGACAGAGAAATTGACGAAGTTGCAAGTTAAATAAGCCAAGGGCTGGAAAGCCGGAATTATCTCAAGTGAAGGGATCCCTGAGTTCACATCCGTTGCATTGAATTGTGTTGTCCTTGATTCGACGGGCATTAAGATAAAAACGAGCTAGAGTTTATGGCAAAGATTTCTTCAAAAGAAGTAATCTTGATGAATTGAGTACCTTTGCTTTCTCATAGCTCGAGTATGTTACAGTTTCACTAGTACCATCTTAGGGAGGAAGAGGATAATAAAATAGAGCTAAAGGAACAGATATGTTTTGTGCCATTTGATCCAAATGAGAGAATTCAAAGCACCTAAGGTGATTGGGAGTTGGAGAAACAGGCTTAATGAGCTCCATAGAAACTATGCCTATTTTCTTTTTATATTTGCTGTCTTTTGTTTTCTGGTTAGTTTTATCTTAGCCAAGTTTCGTTCATCATTTTTCTACTATAGATGGGACACAAAATTTTGTAATTCTACTTTTATGAATAAGTTAGTTTGTATCATTAAGTTGTTCAATTAAGTTGACACCTAAAATATTTTTATTCATCTTAATATATTAAGAACTCTTGGAGAACACTAAGAAAAAATTTAATGCATAAGAGAATCAGAGCAAAGAATATATAACAACCCAAGTTTTAGAGGCCTTCAAAATTCTACTTGATTTATTGTGTATACCTAGTCTAAGAAACAGAAGAAAATCTATTTGAAAACACATGCAAAATTATAATTTTATGGACTAGATTTGGTGGAGTGCATCGGATCTACAAAAAAAAGTTTAGGGTTTTTTACACAAATATATAAATTTTCACCTTTAATTACAAGAAAATAGCAATATTTTTGAAATTACAAAGTATAACAACATTTTTCCTGGCAAAATGACAATGTATAAATAGTTCTTTTCAACCCCGTTTTATTCATTCTACCCTTCACTAAAACCCTTCTTTCTTTTCTCTCTGTTTTTTCCTCTCTACCTTTCACTTTCAATTTCCCAAATTACAACTCTCAATTTACTCTCTTCCTCCCATCCCCCACCGTAACACTTCCCATCACCCCCACGTTACCATTATCGTTCATAGACATACAAGTTCCATTTCTGTACCCATACAAATGAATCTTCAAACATATCGATTAAGGTGAAATTAAAAGTGAATATTCACTCATGGCTATAGTAGAAGTGATTCAGTCTGATACAAATTATAGCAGGGATCTTAATTCGATCAGTCGATGAATTCGGCTTATCAAAGTTGGACGAAACCTTGGGGAATTCGTCCATCTTAGACTTTTGAGCATTTTGACGTTGGGGTTGGTCCCTTTGTCCGGCTGGAACTCCATTATCACCGGTGGGGAGTTCATCGGGTTTTTTGTTCTCATTAATTATCACAATTGGGATGTTGAAATCATCTGATAATTGGTAGTTAGGGGTTTCAAGGGGTGGGGAATCGATTCCACAACTTGGAATTACTTGATTCCGATCAGAATTGAGCAAACACGGTAGTGGCGATTTTTGGGCGATTTGCGATACTGTAGCAGAATTGCGGGAACTCAAATCGGTGGAAATGTGGACTGTTTCTTGGGGAATTGGTTCATGGGGTTTGTGTGTATGAGGGAGGGGCTCATTTGTCGTGGTTTTGGTTTGAAGATATGTCCCGATTTGCTCATTCTTCTATTTTTTTTTTTTTTTGCTATTCACATTGTTACTGTTGCTGTGTTCATTCACTACTGCTGCAATTTGTTCGTAGTAGCCATGTATCTTGTTTCCATGAGTCATCTGATTTGCATTTGGCACACATATATGGTTAAAATATTGATTCAACAATTTATGAATGTGTTTTGTCTTTTTGTGGTGATAGTGCAGAAAACAGTGGTTCAATAATTTATTCCCACAAGAAACCTTTTATGAATTAATCTTGTTCTAACAAGTTACCAATACGTCATTATTGAAACAATCTGATACAATTTGAAATGACATTGAAACAATATGATACGGTTTGAAAACATCGTTGAAACATTGAAACAGTTGTTGCAACAGTTTGATACATTATGAAACGATGTTGAAACAGTATGATACGGTCTGAAACGACGTTGAAACAATCTGAAACAACTGTTGAAACAGTATGATACGGTCTAAAACGGTATTGAAACAGTATGATACGGTCTGAAACGGTGCTAAAATAATTTGAAACAGTGCAGAAACAGTTAGATACGGTGCTGCAGAAACAGTTGAAACGGTGCAGAAACAGTTAGATACGGTGCTGCAGAAACAGTTAAAACGGTGCAAAACAGTTAGATACGGTGCAGAAATAGTTGATACGGTGCAAAAATAGTGAGATTCAACGAGATACATTGAGGATGGATGAGGAAAAGTGAAATTGGGGAAAATGAGAGGAGTAAAAGTGAAATTGGAGGGAAATGATGGGAGGAAAAGTGAAAAAGAGGGAAATGGGAGGAGCAAAAGTAATAGAGGGAAATAGAAGGAAGAATGTAAGGGTTTGGTATATTATGGGAAAATATTGATATGTTTTTGCTATGTTTGTTATTATCTTGTGTTTTCCTCTATATAGGGTAATTTTACTAAAATGTTGATATGTTTGGTAATTAAGCTCTAAAACTTGTACTTTTATGTAAAAACCGCATGAAGGAGTGGTTTTGCAAAAATGCCTTTGCTAATAAATGTTTTAACAAAATACCGTTTTTCGCCTGGAGCCAAGATTTCAAGGCAAAAATCTTGTAAGACTTGGCAATTGCCAAAAATTCAAAGGCAAGTACTGTTTTACCAATACTTTGAAAGGCAAGTCTTGCCCCCGGCCTAAAAACTTGACAAGGATGTTTCCATCTGGATTTTTTTCATTAAACCTTAATGGGGGTTTTTTGCAAAACATCTGTTAGCGCGGGCAAAAAGGCAAATCATTGCTTATGATGTCATATTTTTGCAAATTTGCCTCGGATCTGAGCTAGTGCAACACCCAGGCGACGCTTGAAGGCTCAGACAGCAAGCTACTATAATGGACCTACCTCCTTACAAAAATAAGTCAATAGAAAGTAGGTCGATGACCCATATATCAGCTATTAAACTGATAAGAACAGATACGACCTATTTGCAAAAATATGACACCATAAGTAATGGTTCGCCTTTTTGTCCGCGCTAACAGAGATTTTACAAAAATGCCCTCATTTAGGTTTAGTGAAAAAAAATTCGGACGGAAACACCCCTGTCAAGTTTTTAGGTTGGGGTCATGACTTGCCTTTATACCTCTCTGCTTTTCAATATTTATCTCTTCAAGTGTTGGCAAAAGGAAATACTTGCCGCACTTGGTCGTAAGTCTTGGCGAAGGCCAAGACTTGCCTTTGACCCCTCTATATTTGCCAACACTTACCCTTAAAGTGTTGGCAAAAGGCAACACGTGCCGCACTTGGTCGTAAGTCTTGGCAATTGCCAAGACTTGCCCCTTCCAGTCTTTCCTTGTATTGTAACACCCCAGCTAAGGGTTAAGTATCCCACGTCAGCATATCACATGAGTAATCCTAGGTATTTAAGTACACATGTCTTAGACCCTAGTGACGCATTTTAAAGCCCTGTGGGCCTAGGCCCAAAGAGGACAGTATCACTAGCGGGCTTGGGTTGTTACAGATGGTATCAGAGCCACTCCATGTCAGCCTTGCCGATGCGGGACAGAGTTCAATGCTAAGTCTAGGCGAATCCCGGTACGCGGGCAAAGCTCAGTGTGTGAGTCTAGGCGAATCCCGGTACGCGGGGCAAACCTCAGCAAGGACGCTGAGTCCATAAGAGGGGGTGTATGTAACACCCCAGCTAAGGGTTAGGTATCCCACATCGGCATAACACATGAGTGATCCTGGTATCTAAGTACATATGCCTTAGACCATAGTGATGGGTTTTAAAGTCGTGCGGGCCTAGGCCCAAAGCGGACAATATCATTAGTGGACTTGGGCTGTTACATGTATTCTCGGCTTCTCGCCATATAACTTGAAGTATTGGTAAAATAGTATTTGCCCTTGAAGTATTGGCAATTTTCAAAACTTACAAGATTTTTGTCTTGAAGTCTTGGCTCCGGGCTAAAAGGGGTATTTTGCTAAAATATTGCTTAATACGGACATTTTTGCAAAACTACTTTTTATGAAGGGCACGTTGTGAATTTTTTAAACAGATACTACACTTGATATTTGCCGAAAGGCCGAGATGGTATATGCTTTACCATGTAGAAGAGCTTTCCTTTTTATAGCACCTCTGGGCTATTTTCTTATCAACCATTTTTGATGTGGAATAATTTGACTTCACACAAACGACTTGTAATGCTTCTATTAAGTCTAAAATATATCAGTAGTAATGAGCTCACCCCTCTCCCCCTCCCCCTCCCCCTCCCCCTCCCCCAATTACTCAATTTATCAGTTAGCATAAATAAGGTGTTTGTTAGAATTGATAAACAAGACACAAATTTGGGGTGAAGAACTTCTCACCTTTTTCATTAATCAATGACCCTATATATATAAGTAAAATTAAAAGACCTAACTTAGGGACTAAGTAATTCCTAATGGGCTTGGCCCAATACACAACTTGTCTAAGCTACACTACAATTTATACAAATAACCTATTTACAATAATAACGTCCTTAATAACCTCCTTTATCCCCCCCCCCTCCTCAAGTTGGAGCATGAGGGTTTCGAATGCCCAACTTGCTCAATAAATAATCAAATTGTGTTCGGCCCAGTGCTTTGGTAAAGATATCTGCCAATTGAGCGTCCGCTGGCACATGTCCGGGACGTATGGTCCCTCCAACAATCGCATCACGGACAAAATGTCAATCTACTTCAACGTGTTTCGCCTGTTCGTGAAATACCGGATTACGGGCAATATATATCGCTGCCTGACTGTCACACTGCAGATCTATCGAACGATGGTGTTCGATTCCAAGACTCCACAATAGCCCTTTCAACCATTTCAGCTCGCACACAGTCATTGCCATCGATCGGTATTCTGCCTCCGCTGAAGAACGTGAGACAATTTGTTGCTTCTTCATGCGCCATGATATCAGTGAATCCCTAAAGACACATACCAACCAGTCAATGAGCGACGTGTCAACGGACACCCTGCCCAATCGGAGTCACACTAACCGTTCAACCGAAGATCACCTTTCAAACTCATCACAATACCTTGTTCCGGACACCCTTTCAAGTAACGAACAACTCGGAGAGCTGCATCCCAATGTTCGACTCGTGGTTGTTGCATAAACTGAGATAACACATGAACACTATATGAAAAATCCGGACGCGTGAAGCATAGATAAATCTGGCGTCCGACCAATCTCCGATAACTCTCTAGATTTTTCATGAATCGACCACGTGCAAGCGCCAACCAATGATTCTGTTCCATCGGTGTGCCCGCCGGTCGAGCACCCAACAAGCCAGCTTATGAAATTATATCCAATGCATACTTCCGCTGGCAGAGGAATATTCCTTTAGGACCCCTTGCTACTTTAACTCCTAAAAAATACTTCAATCGTCCAAGATCTTTCATGTGAAAACATACAGATAGATACAACTTGAAAAGTCGGATTGCCTTTGGATCATTACCGGAGACAATTAGATCATCCACATACACAAGCACACTCAATTGCACATTCCCTTTCTTCATCGTAAATAATGAATAATCAGAATATGATTGTCGAAAGCCATAATTCTTTAGACCTGTCGATAACTTTGCAAACCAACAACGAGGAGCTTGCTTCAATCCATACAAAGATTTTTGGAGACGACACACTTTGCCGGACCCATCATTTTTATACCCCGGAGGCAACTTCATATATACTTCCTCGTGAAGATTACCATGTAGAAAAGCATTATGCACATCCATTTGATGTAATTCCCAATTCTTAGCTGCAGCTACCGCCAAGAAGACACGAACAGTCACCATTTTAGCTACCGGTGCAAATGTCTCCGTGTAGTCAATTCCTTCAACTTGATGATTACCAAAAATCACCAACCTAGCTTTGTACCGCTCAACGGTACCATCAGAGTTGTGCTTAATTTTATACACCCATCGACATCCGAGCGCCTTCTTTCCCGAAGGCAAGTGCTCGATTTCCCAAGTCTTGTTCGCTTTCGAAGCATGCAACTCATGTTGCATAGCCGTCCGCCACTTTTCATCTTTTACGGCTTCAGAGAATGACCTCGGTTCATGTCCCTCCATTATGGCTGCAAGAAAGCACGCATGCTTCTTCGAAAATTTATCATAGTCAACATAATGTGCCACCGGATAAGGCGCACCCGAGGCATGTCGCTGCTCGGGTGAACTGTCTGATTTTCGAACACAGGTCGACACAGGCGAGGGCTTGACGCCATCTGAAGCGTCAGACGATGCTTGGCATTCCTGAAATCTATCTCTTTGGGTGATGATGCTAAAAGCACAGGTCTATACTTCGGCACAGACCTCTTTTGAGATTTAATATAGGAAAGTAAAGTGCTAGTATTTCTTAGAGCTTGGCTTTCTCCACAACCAGTCTTCTATTGGGGCGCTATATAGAGGTTCTAGAGGAAAGAAGGGAGCTAAAGGAGTACGAAGTCCGATCAGCGTCTTCAAGAGCATGATTCTATAGGAAAGCATTTAAGAGGGCAAAAGGTCGATGACGTTGTTTCCGAACAGTATTAGTTACATAGTCACGCAAACGAACACTCTCTGTCTTCGTTCGCTTCCCTCGGCCCAATTCTTCATCAATCACTTCCATTTCCACGTGTCCATCTTGATTCGGCCCCTCATTTTTCGGATGCAATACATCCTCCGCTTGAGCTTCATCGACAACATGCACCAGGGGAATCTCAATACCCCCCCTCATTCCGGAACTGTTCTCTTCTTCAGCAACTTCATCCACTTGATCAGTCTCAACACGTGGACTCGAACTCTCTTTCACACCATCCTTTGGTGTAAACGGAAACTCGTTCTCGTAGAATGTAACGTCTCGTGACATGAAATACTCTTTGGTATCCAAATCATACAATTGCCATGCCTTTTTCCCATTCGGATACCCCAAAAATATACATCGACGACTTCGGCTGTCAAATTTATCATGCATTCGTCCTTGATGGCGTGCATAGCACAAGCATCCGAACACTCTCAAGTGATCGAAATTCGGTGTCACATGCATCAGAACATCATATGGTGTCTTCCCATTCAACACTGATGAAGGCGTTCGATTAATCAAATAAACGGCTGTCATTATACACTCTCCCCAAAATTCAATCGGCAAATGTGCTTGAAATCGGAGTGCCCGAGCTACATTCAATATATGTCGATGTTTTCTTTCCACTCTTCCATTTTGTTGTTGTGTCCCTACACACGAGGTTTGAAAGAGAATTCTTTGTTCCCGAAAATAGGCTTTCATACTTATAAACTCGGTCCCATTATCACTTCGGACAATCTTGACATATTTATGAAATTTTCTTTCGACCATTGCAAAGAAATTTTTCAAAGCTCTTCCGACCTCTTTCTTATCAACCAACAAAAATACCCACACAGCTCGGGAAAAATCATCAACAATTGTTAAAAAATATGAGGCACCACATGAAGTTTCAGTTCTATATGGACCCCACAAGTCACAGTATATCAATTCAAAACTCTCGGAGGCTCTATTCTCGCTCACTGGAAACACATTCCTAATCTGCTTTGCCCGATGACATATATCACATGCTTTCACATTTTTCTTGCCTCTACAATTCCTAATTTCTTGAATTGGGAGAGAATTTGTTATCTGAATAGAGGGATGTCCCAACCGTTGGTGCCATAGATCCAACACATCCGCTTTCATAGCCTTCACCGATGACACCGACTGAAAGTAGTACAAACCATCCGTTTGTTTACCCGTGCCAATCAACTTGCCCGTGTTCCTATCCTTCACGACACACATATCCCCAGTAAACTGTACATCACAATCATATTGATCGATTAACTGAGACACTGAAATCAAATTGCACGTCATTCTAGGCACATAAAGAACATTTCGAAGGGTCATGTGTTCATTAAGCTGGGTTGACCCTTCCTTCGTAGCCATGGTACTGCTTCTGTTCGGCAAGCCCACAGAACACTGTACAATATCCTGTAAATCGCTCAACACATTCAATTCTCCGGTCATATGATTCGAAGCTCCGGTATCAATTATCCATGAACCATTAATCATTTTAATTTTCAGTTGATCGGCGTCCGACTTCTTTTGATTCAACAAATTCACCAACACCTACAATTGTTCACTACTCAATCCTGACACACTAGAGTGTCCGAATCCAACTTCATTCACCGAACGAGCCATGTTTGCTCGTGTCTCTGCACGACAGCTTGACGACACCATAACTCGATCACAAGTCCCATTCTCATTTCGTGAGCCAAAATTCCACCATTTTGGATATCCGATAACCTCATAGGAATCATTTGGATTATGCCCTGAACGATTACAATTCGGACACATTACCCCTCTCCATCGATTCATCACTCCTCTCCGGGAGAGTAGTGCTCTATTAACTGCAACTCTCTCCCGATCACTCCGCCCGTGAGCATCACTTTTCACTTGTTTATTCAACATATCTACTGGACCGTCTTCGGGTAGCGGAATGGTTTCGCCCCCGAAACCTGTCTTCTTAAGAGCACTCAAGATTGTCTGAAACAATCTTGCCTTTTCAACATCGAACTCCTTGTCACACGATGACCTCGTTCGCCATGGACTATTTCTCTCGTCGATACAAACACTAGCAACAGTGACACCAGCTCCTTCCCTTCGAACGGCCATCACCACACTCTTTCTTCACACTTTATAGAGAAGTTTTATTATACCGATCACTTTTTCGATCAACAGCGCGGTGGCTCTGATACCATGTTAGAATTGATAAACAAGACACAAATTTGGGGTGAAGAACTTCTCACCTTTTTCATTAATCAATGACCCTATATATACAAGTAAAACTAAAAGACCTAACTTAGGGACTAAGTAATTCCTAATGGGCTTGGCCCAATACACAACTTGTCTAAGCTACACTACAATTTACACAAATAACCTATTTACAATAATAACGTCCTTAATAACCTCCTTTAGTGTTCAAGATTAGACATATCTCATTTAACAATCATAAACTGCGTTCAGGGTTGTTTGATTATTTGTATTAGATTAGTTTATCATAAAATCTCATTTAATACCATATTTAGTTTACGACATAAGATTAAAATAATTAATCATCATGTAAAAAAAAATGTGTATTATGAAATATACAAGAAAAACATGTCCTTTTAGTGCAAGTAAGTATAACAGTTTCTTCATTTTCAGTCATGGCATATCAATCTCTCTCTCTTTTTTAATTATGATATATACATTCTTATATTACTCCCCGGGTCCAGATTATTTGATGTTTTGGGTATTTTCACGGATATTTAAAAAATTATCTTTTTAGCATTAATTAGTAATGTAATTGACTATCTTAGTCTTTATTCAAACTATTATTACTTATCATTTTGTTTAAAGTCATTTATTAGCAAGGGGTGACATTGTAAATTCTATCTTGATTTCCGAAAAGATCAAATATTGTGGACCAAAAAAAATAAGCTAAAACATCAAATAAAAGAAACCGGAGGGAGTATAATTTTGCATAGCTAGAACGTGTGCTAACAACCTTAAATGATGCAACCCAAATTGCATCGAGACCATTCACTCGAAGTCAAGCCAAGAATATACAAGATGCTCACCTACACTTGGTTTGGAGAGGCGTGGATGATATGAGCTCGGGAGAGGACTTAAAGACAATGCATTGGAGCTCAATCCATGTGGAAACAGGGCAGGAAACAGTGCAGGAAGCAGGGGAGAAAAACAGGGCAAAACAGGAGAACACCTGCTGAGCTTACCGCCTGACGAGGGACTTTTGTTCTTCGCGATCGCGTGCAGCACCATCGCGATCGCGAAGAGGAAACTTTTTGCCTTCGCTGTCGCGCCAGACATCGCGCGATCGCGCTCCTCAGAGCCAAGTTCCCCACGCGATCACATTACTTCTTGCGCGATCGCGCAGAGAACTTGGGGAACAGCGGACCAGAAACTTAGAAAACATTGTAAAGGGGTGTTATAAATACACCCCTCTCTCATTTATTGCTTTTTAGCTTACTTTGAACACAAAAAAATTAATGAGCATTGCTCTTGAACCTTGTAACCATTTTGGCTTGAATCAATTGGATGAATCCAAGCTGCTCTTCAATCCGTCTCTTATCATTCTATTTGCTCGAGCCACGTGACTCTTGAGGATAGTTGCATAGCGTTAGGTGATTCTTTCCAATCGTTCGAGGGGGAAACGGAACAAGTTCTTCGTTGCTACTTGAACTTTCGTGTGAGTCTCGTCTCGTTTTTATCTCTTTATCACTTTTGTATTTTCGATTGCATCAGTTGATATCAGAGCAAGGCTAGAGTTGCGTTCTTACGAGCCCTCATCCTACTCTTCGTGCTTGTCATCTTTGTTTCGTGTTTATTTTCTTGTTCTTGTTCTTGATATATTGAAAAAGAAGAAAAAAATTCAAAACTTGAAAACCCAAAAATTTGATAGAAATCGTTTGTTGTTACGATTTTATTGGTGTTGATTATCGGGGATTGTTTGTTTACATAATCTCGATAATTGGGAACCAACAAAACACGTTTTGGAGTTGAGAATCAAAAGTTGGAAAATTTAAACCCTAGGTTGAATATTTTGCAAAATTTGCTAGAACTCGATTGATGTTGTGAATCCTTGTTTGTTTGGTATCGGGGTTTATTCCTTATAGATTTCCCGTCGTTTTGATACCACCATAACATCATTTGGAGTGTTGTAGTGAAAATCAAAATTTTGGTTCTTGAAGGTTTTGAAAATTTTTGAAGAAACTTGTCCAAAATCATTGAAACAAGTTGTTTGTTGGATGTTTGTTTGATAAAATGGGTGAGGATTGTTTACTACAGTTGAAAACACCATTTGAAAGCTTGAAAACTGAAAACAAGTTGAATTTGGGTTGTTTGTGTGCCAAAACTGCAGTTTTCAGTCGAGTTTCTGGTTCTGCTGCACAGACCTGCGCGATCGCGCAAGGCCTCACGCTATCGCGTCATTTCTGCATTTTTGTTCATCGCGATCGCGCCCCTCTGAACGCGATCGCGAAAGGTAACAATTTCCAGAATTTCCTGAACTGGGACAGAATGTTTGCAAAGGTATCGTAACAGTTTCCAACCACCAAAAATTCCATAGCATCATCAAATATGGTGAGTTTCTAGATCACAAACCAAAATTCATCCAATTCTGAATCCGTTTAGTGACGATTCGATCTTTGAACATTTGATCGCGTCACTTCCGGTTAGTACTTTGAGGGTAACACCTCTACCCAATTAGTACTAATCCATTGTGCGAATAGGATAGTCGTGCCTAGAAGGAGAGTAGAATTCAAAGAAGATTCGTAGTTAATTGTTTGGTTCAAGTGCGCACCAAATAGCTTAGCGTTTATCGAGTCCCATTGAATCCACTCTTCCCGAAGAGCATTTGGTTCTTGTATTTTGGATTGATCATTGAGGAGGTTGCGCAACTACGAGGATGCCATTGATCTCAAGCTTGTGTGGACCTAACCCAACTTGAGTGAACCCGAGCGACAAACAAAAAGTGAAGGAGTGAGCGAGGATTTTTACTCTAATCTCTTTGCTTGTTTTTTATTGTTGTAGGTGCAATGTCCAACGAAGGAGATGATACCACGAAAAATGCCTTGGCTACTATCCTTGCCAAATTGGATAGTATGAGCCTAAGGATTGAGAACCTCGAGAAGGTGACTTCGAGTATCCAAACCGAGAAAGAGACCCCGAGTGTCCAAGTTGAGAAAGGGACCTCGAGTGTCCAAGTTGAAGCTGGAGAAGGTACTTCAAGTTCCACCTTTACCCCGGAAAAAGTTGTTGAGTTGCTTAGACAACAACGGGTAAAGGAAGATCGTGAAAGAAATGAACAAGTGTTGGGCAATACCCAACGAGTGAGCATTCCTCACATAGTGGGCAATCCCCAAAGAAATGTTCCACTTCCCGGACCTATTCGACATGTTCAACCTCTTGAGCAAGTTGATCAAGCTCAAGAAGGGGAGGAGGAAGAGTATGGTGGCAGTGAATATGGGGCTCCTAATCCGAATGGGAGAGCTATGAATTGGGGTCGCAATGTGAATAGGGGTAGAGGCCGAGGTCGAGGGCCGCCCATAGGGTATGTTGGAGAAAATGCTAGGAGGGATAATGGTGGTTATGGGGATAACTTTGGAGGCCAACCGGGGCCGTACCAAGGGGGTCGAGAAAATAACAACCTTAATAGTGTGAAGCTTACTATTCTTTCTTTCAAAGGGAGTAGTGACCCGGTGGAGTACATTGATTGGAAGTTTACCATGGAGCGAATATTTGACACCAATGACATGAACGAGGAGAGGAAGTCCAAGTATGCCATATCTTCTTTTGAATCCTTTGCTTCTACTTGGTGGGAGTCGGTCAAGAGGAGTAGAAGGAGAAATGCCATGGCTATCAATGTTACTTGGGGAGAATTGCTTCGAGTGATGGATGAGAAGTATTTGACCGAGCAATACCGTCATGCCCAATACAAACGCCTCTATGAGTTGAAGCAAGGGTACAAAACGGTTGGGCAATACTTCAATGAGTTTGAGCAAATTCGTATGACCCTAGACTTGGATGGGGAAGATAATGGGCCGGCCGAGATCCGTTTTAGAAGTGGTTTGAATCGAGACATAGCCTCTTAATTGAAGTTCCACAAGTATGACAACCACTATGACCTCTATGATGATGCGGTTGAAGCCGAGAAATGGCTCAAAGAGGAGAAGTCCGCTCGCTACAAGAGTAGCAATACTACTCACATAAGTAAGCCAAAGGAGTGGAAGACCCCTACACCAAATGCAAGGTTTCCAAACACAAGTGGTACAATTGCTAGCAAGGATGTGAAGAAGCCTTATGAGAAGTCCACACCGCATATAGGAGGTAACTCTAAAACTCATTTGAGCAATCATATTTCTACTTCTACTCAATGCTATAGATGTAAGGGTTACGGACATCTTTCCAAAGATTGCCCTACCCGGAAAACTATGGTTGTGGTGGGTGAGTTGGTGTATGAACAAGATAGTGAACCCGAGGATGAGGGAGTAGAGGGTGATGAGGAGGTTGATGAAGGGGAGGTTGCAATGGAGGATGATGATGATGCCCATGCCTTCCTTGTTGTGAGGAGGAGTTTAGGAGCTACGTGTGTAGAGGATAGTGAAACCTTGCAAAGAGAGAACCTCTTTCATTCTAAATGCCGAGTCATGGGTCTCCTTTGTTCCATGATTATTGACTCGGGAAGTTGTGCCAATGTCATTAGCCAAACACTAGTTTCCCAATTGAAAATACCTACCTTAAAGCACCCAAGTCCTTACCGTTTGCAATGGCTTAGTGAGTGTGGTGAATTGAGGGTGGTCAAACAATGCATGATCAAGTTCAAGATAGGGAACTATGTGGATGAACACATGTTTGATGTTGTGCCCATGCAAGCATGCCACCTTCTCTTTGGGAGGCCATGGCAATTTGATCGACATGTGGTTCATGATGGCCGTGCCAACACCTACACGGTGAAGCATGAAGGGAAAAAGTTTGTGCTCAAACCTTTATCGCCCAAGCAAGTAAGTGATGATTACAAGCGCATGATGGAATTGAGGGAGGCGGCAAAGGCTAAGTCGGTTGTTGAGACTAACCCTTTGGCCGAGAGCTTGGTGGTGACTCCACCATCTTCTACCGGTGGCATTTGTGCCATGATGTAACCGGGTGAACTTTTGAGAGGAAATGATGGCAACAAACTACTCATTTGCCTAGTGTACAAAGGTATGATTCTTACTTCCAAATTTGATTATTCTTCTAACCCTTTGCCTAGTGCTTTTGAAATATTTTGAAGGATTATGGGGACATGTTCCCGGATGAGATGCCCGATGGATTACCTCCCTTGAGGGGTATAGAACATCAAATTGACTTTGTCCCGGGATCTCAAATCCCAAACAAGCCGGCATATAGAAGCAATCCCGATGACACAAGGGAAGCAAGTAGATGAATTGCTTACCAAGGGCTTGGTGAGGGAAAGCTTGAGTCCTTGTGCCGTACCTGTGATCCTTGTTCCAAAGAAGGATGGCACTTGGAGGATGTGTGTGGATTGTCGTGCGGTCAACAAGATCACGGTAAAGTATCGACATCCCATACCTCGTTTAGATGACATGTTAGATGAGCTTAGTGGTTCTAGCATCTTTTCGAAGATAGACCTTAGGTCCGGTTACCATCAAATCCGGATGAAACTCGGGGATGAATGGAAAACCGCATTCAAGACCAAGTTTGGTCTATATGAATGGTTGGTGATGCCCTTTGGCCTCTCCAACGCACCTAGCACTTTCATGAGACTAATGAACCATATGCTAAAGCCATTCATCAACAAGTTCGTGGTCGTCTACTTTGACGATATATTGATATATAGCAAATCAATAGACGGCCATGTTGATCACTTAAGGCAAGTGCTTGAAGCGTTGAGAGCCGAAAAGCTCTATGCTAATTTTAAGAAGTGTGCCTTTGGTGTTGAAAAGGTAGTCTTTCTTGGGTTTGTTGTGAGTGCCCAAGGAGTGGAGGTAGATGAGTCTAAGGTAGAGGCCATTCGTGATTGGCCTACTCCCACTACCGTGACTCAAGTGAGGAGCTTTCATGGTCTTGCTAGTTTTTATAGACGATTTGTGAAAGACTTTAGCTCCATTGCCGCTCCGCTCACCGAATTGGTGAAGAAGGACAAGCCTTTTGTGTGGGGAGAGCCTCAAGAGAAGGCCTTCCAAGAATTGAAAGGTAGGTTGAGTACCGCCCCTCTATTGCAATTGCCCGACTTCGGAAAGGCATTTGAGGTTGAATGTGATGCCTCGGGGGTGGGAATTGGTGGTGTTTTAATGCAAGATGGAAAACCCATAGCCTACTTTAGTGAGAAGTTGAAGGGCGCAATCTTGAATTACTCCACGTATGACAAGGAATTGTATGCCCTCGTGAGAGCTCTAGTCCATTGGCAACATTATCTATGGCCTCGGGAATTTGTGATCAAGAGTGACCATGAGTCACTCAAGCATCTAAGAGGCCAAGAAAAGTTGAACAAGAGACATGCCAAGTGGGTGGAGTTCATTGAGTCTTTCCCTTATGTGATTCATTACAAAAAGGGAAAGGACAATGTTGTGGCCGATGCGCTTTCTAGAAAATTCGCTCTTGCTACCACTCTCGCTTCTAGACTCATGGGTTTTGAAAGCATCAAATCATTGTATGCTCATGACCCAAAACTCAAGAGCATTCATGATGCTCTAGTGAGTGGGGAAAGAGTGGAAAAGTACCAATGGGTAGATGGCTACATTTTCAAGAATGGGAGAGTGTGTGTCCCCGAGTCCTCTTGGAGAGATGTGCTAGTTCAAGAAGCACATTGCGGGGGCTTGATGGGTCACTTTGGGGTGGACAAGACTATGGCTATACTTAAAGAGCAATTCCATTGGCCAAAAATGAGGCCCCTTGTGGAGCGATTTTGCAATGCTTGCTTGGATTGCAAGAAGGCCAATTCTAGATCCAACAATCATGGCTTATACACTCCTTTGCCCATTCCTACTAGTCCGTGGGTTGATCTTTCTATGGATTTTGTATGGCTTTACCCCGGACTAGAGGAGGACATGATAGCATTTATGTTGTCGTTGACCGTTTCTCCAAAATGGCTCACTTCATTCCGTGCAAAAAGACTAATGATGCACAACATGTAGCTTCCTTGTTTATTGATAATGTCTTGAAATTGCATGGAGTGCCTCGCACCATTGTTAGTGATAGGGACTCCAAGTTCTTTAGCCATTTTTGGAAATGTTTGTGGGGTGCTCTTGGCACCAAGTTGCTCTTCTCCACGTCCCACCATCCTCAAACCGATGGGCAAACCGAGGTGGTAAACCGGACTTTGGGAGCTCTACTTAGAGCTATGACCAAAGGAAAGGCCGGGACTTGGATTGATAAGCTACCACTCATAGATTTTGCATATAACCGCACTTTGCATCGTATGATTGGCATGACTCCATTTGAGTGTGTTTATAGTTTTAACCCATTGATTCCTCTTGATCTTACCCCTTTGCCGAGGGATGTGCTTGTTGATTTTGAAGGTAAATTTCGGGCCAAAGCATTGCTTGAACTTCACGCCAAGGTGCGGAAGACTTTGGAGGAGGCTTATGAGAAGATAGCAACCAAGAAAAACAAAGGAAGAAAGAAGGTGGACTTCAAGAAGGGGGATTGGGTTTGGGTGCATTTCCGCAAGGAAAGGTTCCCCAACCAACGGAAAGGGAAGTTGGCACCAAGGGGCGATGGGCCATTCCAAGTGTTGTCCAAGATCAACAACAATGCCTATGCGATAGATTTGCCCGGTGAGTACAATGTATCGACTACTTTCAATGTTAGTGACTTGACTTCTTTTGATGTAGGTGATGATACCTTGGAGGAGGACGCCTTAATTTCGAGGACGAAATCTTCTCAAGAAGGGGAGGATGATGCAACTCAAATTGCATCGAGACCATTCACTCGAAGTCAAGCCAAGAATATACAAGACGGTCACCTACACTTGGTTTGGAGAAGCGTGGATGATATGAGCTCGGGAGAGGACTTAAAGACAATGCATTGGAGCTCAATCCATGTGGAAACAGGGCAGGAAACAGTGCAGGCAGCAGGGGAGCAAAACAGGGCAAAACAAGGGGAACACCTGCTGAGCTTACTGACTGACGAGGGACTTTTGTTCTTCGCGATCGTGTGCAGCACCATCGCGATCGCGAAGAGGAAACTTTTTGCCTTCGCTGTCGCGCCAGACATCGCGCGATCACGCGCCTCAGAGCCAAGTTCCCCACGCGATCGCATTACTTCTTGCACGATTGTGTAGAGAACTTGGGGGACAGCGGACCAGAAACTTAGAAAACATTATAAAGGGGTGTTATAAATACACCCCTCTCTCATTTATTGCTTTTTAGCTTACTTTGAACACAAAAATATTAATGAGCATTGCTCTTGAACCTTGTAACCATTTTGGCTTGAATCAATTGGATGAATCCAAGTTGCTCTTCAATCCGTCTCTTATCATTCTATTTGCTCGAGCCACGTGACTCTTGAGGATAGTTGCATAGCGTTAGGTGATTCTTTTCAATCGTTCGGGGTGTAACGGAATAAGTTCTTCGTTGCTACTTGAACTTTCGTGGGAGTCTCGTCTCGTTTTTATCTCTTTATCGCTTTCGTATTTTCGATTGCATCATTAAATGTCCTAAAAATCTCATTGGATCCAATTATTGCCTTAGCTTATGAATGAATTGTCAATTATAATCTCACTTTAATGAGATACAACATATTTCTAAAGTTGTAGCATTTATTACTGCAATACAAAATTCAGTAAACATCATCCAAAAGTGTCATACGAGCATCCTCTTACTCCAAATGATTGAAATTCAATTTTCAAGTTAAATTTGAAGTTAGTCGATTCCTTTTCTTGAAGAATAAGAAAACTTCAATACTCAAAACTTTTTAGAAGTACAATGAGATAAAGTCTCCACATTTTAAAAAATACAAATAAGTTATGATTGAAACATAACTGAATGGAACATTCACTATAGTCTTAGGTAAGTTTCATTCATCTTGTGTCTTCCTCCTACTATAGCTTGTAGTCAACGAGAGATGGGATACATTGAATTTTTTAATTTTTTTCTTTGATTCTATTTTTAAGAGTAAATTAAGATTGTATCATTTGTTTGATTTCTATTAATTGTATTATTTATTTTAAATTAGATGTACCATCTATGATGTGCACGTCTCATTATTTTACAATTAAGTTGGGTGTGGGTGGTAACCAAATTATTTTTATCATTCTTAATATATTTAGAACTCTTGGAGAACAATAAAAAAAGTACATAAGATAGAGCAAAGAATATATAACATCCCATAAAATAAGAGACCATCAAAAATCCGACTAGATTTAAGAAAAGAAAGCTATTTGTGAACCCATGAAATATTGAAATATTATAATAATTCCAAAAATTATTAGATATTCCATGCTCATAAATACGAAAAATAAATTATATACATCTATAATTTAATTTATTTACCAAAATTCATATACCAGAAAAGGTATCCGGACGTTTAATACTGTGATTCCTTACTAAATTAGATTTTAAAAATTCAACAATGTAAAAGATGTTTGGCCGAGATACAAGTGAAATGTTGGACCATACTTGGTGGAGTGCGTCGGGCCTAGGCTGCAGGGCAACACTTAGGCTACGGTTGAAGGCCTAGGTAGCAAGCTATCATAATGGACCTTCCTCCTTACAAAAATAATTTAATAATGAGTGGGTGGATGACCCACATATCAGCTATTAAACTGATAAGAACGAATACTACACTTAGATCTTAGCATAAAGGCCGAGAAAGGTATGCTTTACCATGTAGAAGAGCATTCCTTTTTATAGCACCTCTTTGCTATCTGCTTATCGACCATTTCTGATGTGGGAAAATTTGACTTCACAAAAACAACTCCCATTGCTTCTATTAAGTGTAAAATATGTAAGTAGTAATGAGCCCCCCCCCCCCTCCACCTCCTTCCTATTGCTCAACTTAACTGTTAACATAAATAAGGTGTTCAAGATTAGACATATCTCATTTAACAATTATAAACTACGTTCATAGTTTTGATTATTTGTATTAGATTAGTTTATCATAAAATCTCATTTAATTCTATATTTACTTGACCACATAAGATTAAAATAATTAATTTCCATGTAAATAAAAATATGTGCATTATGACATATACAAGAAAGAAAATGTCCTTTTAGTGTCACTACAAGAAAATAGAGATACGACATATTTATTTAGTAACACTTACAATAAATATCGAAAAAAATATAATTTTCGACATTTATAATAAAATGTTATTAAAATAACGACATTTGATGCAAAATGGAATTAATATTATGATATTTACTCCAAATATCATATGATTAGTCGGTAATTACCGACATTTATTACAATTGTCATAAAAATAGCGACATTTGCTAAAAAAATGTCAAAATTTTGTGACATTTACTTCAAATGTCGCCTTATTGGTCGATATTTTAGCGACATTTATAACTAATGTTACAAATACAATGACATTAATAACTAATGTTCAATTTTTTTATATTTTTGTTATTTTTAATTGTTCTTTATATCCAACTTTTAATTGTTCTTTATATGTCCAATGAACGAGCTTTGCAACATTCATTTTGAAATGTAGAATATACATTAAGACTCGCCTTGGGCTATGTCTTGCCTCAAGATCTTACGTCTCAAGTGCATAGATATGTATGCTCTGACAGATCAAACATCGTCCAACGACATACCTCATTCAACAGTTAGCTATGAAATTATGTATAAATTAGCCTTATAAATCCGATCCTTTTCATTATTTTTTAACTTACCATTGACGATTTGAAATTACTCTTAATTGATCAAAAATCGGAAGTTGTGAATAACTTATTATTGAAGTTCTAAAACCACATGTATTAGATTACTAAAATATAGTTGATTATATATATATATGATAGACTATGTCATCTTGAAAATTTGCATGCATTAACTTTTTTAGGCCTTTATTAGTCAATCGTCGTCCTTATTTTAATTTTTCCTCTAATCTTATTTTTCATTGAGAATATATATTTCATACACGAGTTATGAAACTATTTAATTTTATGTTTAAGCGTCAGTTAGTGTCACAGAAATGGACTTGGAGCTGCCTAATCAACCCCAAAAACTAGCTCGAGGTGGGAGGATTGATCCATATATATACGAACAACCAGCCCATTCTCAACCGATGTGAGACTTAACCCACTCCAATAGTGAGTAACTACTTATAAAAAACTACATTCATTGATTACACTTTTAATTGTATGTCAAATTCTTAACTTGTTGAAAGTTAAGTTAGGTGTGAGTTATTCTTATAGGACTAAAGGTGACCATATAATTAACTATCGAATATTTTTTATGAGTGTTATTTGAAGATAAATTTTAAACTATAGTAATTAATTCTAAGACATATATATATATATATATATATATATATATATATATATATATATATATATATATAATTTCTTGATGTATTTATATTTTAGGAGCTACGTATATATACGTATTCAAAATAATATTCTTTTTCGATGTTTGAATTGCTAATTAGATTTGGTAGGGAACTCGTGTATAATGTTATCTTATATATTTTGTATCATTAATATAGTTATAAGGATGCGCACATCATACCCCTTGTGTGACCATCCTTCCCCAGAGTTTGGGTGAATACAAGATGTTTGTACACTGGTTGCACTTTTTATTATTCGTAATTGCTAACATTTTCAATACTTTATTTTATTCTAAAATTTGTTATTCAATAATTTTTGTAACGTTTTCCTATTTTAGATTTTTTAAAATTAGTAAAATTTAAGGTCTGTGGAATATATGCCATGTATCGGGACTTGCGCCTCGTCTCGTCTTAGGTAAATGTCTTCCCCTAAAGCACCGTCTTTTAAAACACTGACGAAATATATGGTTATAAAATCTATTTAATTAAGGTAAAACGTTAAATCGTAATAGTAGATTAATAATATATATATCTATTAAAATACAAAAAATTAGAATTCTTGAATATGAACACAAAACTTAGTTTGTCATTAAATTGTCTCTCTAAGCTTTATTTAATCATCTTCATTTAATTACCTATTTTATTATCTAGTTTAGTTCAATATTATTTTTTTATTGGTAAGTAAATATTTTTAAAGCTCAAACATAGAGCATTGACTTGGAAGAGTCCTAAGTACGGTAAATCAATTTGGAACTACAAAAATCATAAACCTTTAGCAAATCCCACCCCAAATACGGCACCACGACTGGATCAATGAGTGGTTCCGTATAACTCTTAAATCCAAACTAAAAGCCTAAGATGCTGTGGGATATGGAAGATTTAGAAGGAAAAGACGGTAAAATTTTTAGGCTTCCCTCCTTACCCACTTCCGAAAATTACAGTTTCTATCTTAAATATTTAAAAAAAAATTGAATAATTCTCACTTCACACACATCCCCTTGCTATCAGTTAACAATTTGTTGTTTAATTGCAGTAAGAAGAAAACAAACGGCATCTTAGTGGAGTAATATTGATATTGGATTCAGGACTATTCGGTAGGCTTTTTCATGTTCTTATCTACTTTCTATTTCGTTTGATAGTATTGAGGTCAATTTTTATGAGTTAAACGAGGAGAAATTTTTTGTTTTCAAAGCAATAACTAGGTTTTCTCTTTGCTACTTATTTAGGCACTTTAAATGGATAAAAGTTGGATAAACATATCGGATAGGCTCGACCCTTTATATGAGAATGGAGCTAAAGAGTTTCTTCAATTTGCTTCACTAGAAAGGCCTCATAAATCTGAAATTTTGTGTCCATGTCGTGAGTGTCGTAATATGCTATTTGTGCCAAAAAATGAGATTGTCAATCACATTGTGGTTGCTGGATTTATAACTAGTTACACTAAATGGATTTTCCATGGCGAGACATCATCTTCATCAATGTCTGCTAGTCAATATCAATTAGATACATGTGATGAGATGCAGGATATGCTGCATGAAGCTTTTGGAGTTCCTCCTACAAGTAACCTTGTTGATATGGACAGTAGTGATGATGCATTTGGTGGGCCAAATAATCAAAGCGGGTTTAATAAGAAGACCGAAGAATTTTTTAAACTACTAAAAGAAGCTGAGCGTGAATTATACCCTGGAAGCAAATATTCGCTTCTTTCATTCCTTGTTCGTCTATTACATCTAAAATGTCTCAATGGGTGGAGTAATAATTCATTTTCCATGCTGCTAGAGTTGCTAAAAGAAGCGTTTCTTGAAGGTGAAATATTGCCAAAGTCTTTTTATGATGCAAAGGCAATTATTAAGGATCTAGGACTTGAATACAAAAAGATACATGCATGTCCGAATGATTGTATGATCTATGGAAGGAGACTGAAAAGTTAACAGCCTGTAAGTTTTGCAAAACTCCAAGATTCAAAAAATTTCCAAATGAATCAATTAGTTGCAATTCGGAAACCTCGAAGATTCCAGCAAAGGTCTTTAGATATTTTCCACTGATACCAAGGCTTCAAAGACTGTTCATGTCATCTAAAACATCTACTCAAATGAGGTGGCGTGCTGAAGGCCGCACTAGAGACGGCGTAATGCGACATCCTGCTGATAGTATTGCTTGAAAAAAATTTGATGAATTGCATCCAGATTTTGCTCAAGATCCTCGGAATATTAGACTTGGATTGGCATCAGATGGCTTTAATCCATTCAAGTCTATGTCTACCTCACATAGCACATGGCCGGTTGTGTTGATTCCATATAACTTACCACCATGGTTATGTATGAAACAACCATATATGATATTATCAATTATTATTGATGACCCTCGTGCACCAGGCAATGATATTGATGTCTATCTACGTCCGTTGATTGATGAGTTGAAAGAATTGTGGGCTGGTGTTGATACTTATGATGCGTCAAAAAATCACATGTTCCAGATGCGCGCATCATTACTTTGGACAATTAGTGATTTTCCAGGCTTAGGTAACTTATCAGGATATGGTGTAAAAACTAAATTTTCTTGTCCATGTTGTAATACAAAGACCAAATCTATGAGATTGAGAAATGGACGGAAGTATTGTTTCATGTCTCATAGGCGATGGTTACCCCAAGGGCACAATTTTTGAAAAGATAAAGTTACGTTTGATGGCTTTGAGGAGTTGGAGGCAGCACCTAAACGATTGTCAGGTAATGAGGTTCTTGAACAATTGAAAGGTGTTAAAAATAAATTTGGGAAAGATCCATTAGCCAAATCTCGTAAAAGAAAATGGAAGGATGTTGATCATGGTGATGTTGTGCTACAAAATATATGAAAGAATAAGAGCATATTCTTTGAGTTAGAGTACTGGAAAGACAATTTGATTCGTCATAATCTTGACACAATGCATATTGAAAAAAATGTATTTGACAATATATTCTGGACATTACTTAATGTCGATCACAAAAGTAAAGACAGTATAAAGTCTCGTCTGGATTGACAAGAAATGGGGATCCTAAAGGCTTTGCACCCTCAAAAGAGAGTTAATGGAAAATATTATTTACCTCCTACATGTTTCACATTGAGCAATGAGCAAAAAGATATTCTCTTACAAGTTTTAAGAGATATAAGAGTTCCTGATGGATACGCTTCAAATATCTCAAGTTGTGTTGATCTTAAGCTACGCACTATGCATGGGTTAAAAAGTCATGACTGTCATATCTTAATGCAACAGCTCCTACCTATTGCCTTGCGAAAGCTCTTGCCAATTAATGTCCTTAAGCCATTGATAGAGTTAAGTAATATTTTTAGAGGCATTTGTTCGACAGTTATGAACATAGGTGAGTTAGAAAAGTTGCAGGATCGAGTTGCAATAACTCTCTGTCATTTGGAGAGAATATTTCCTCCGTCTTTTTTTGATATCATGGAACATTTGGTCATTCATTTAGTTGAAGAAGAAATGATTGGTGGGCCTTCACAGTACCGTTCAATGTGGTCAATTGAAAGGTACGATTTTGTTGTTCTCATTTAGTGTACTTACTTTCTTACCTTGTGATGTTGACACAAACCGAATAAGTACTATTTGAGAATTCAATAGAGTTCTCTCAATCAGTTTTCTCGGTAGATAGAGCTTGTAATCTGTCTCGGATTATCGTTGAGTGGCAATGACATAAAAGCTCCAGTGAGTTTGAGCCTATGCTTCCTGATGTTTTCATCTTTCTTAATTTTTTATTTCTTTCCCTTTGATCTGTAATTTTTTCCATATTAGACAATTTACAAATGATCTAGTAGGATTTAGAGCCTATACACTTCATATCCTTATAATTTAGTTCATTCAGCCATCTTATCCTTATAATTTTTTTCAGAAATTAGCCATCATACCCTTATAATTTTCTTCAGAAATTAACCATCATTTATGTAAAAAGTGATAAAGGACATCGCCGCAGGACCACCTACCACTAGTCTTCGGATATCCCTAATTAAATATGTACTTTACTTAGATATTCTTATATTTTATGTGAATCGGCGTTTACCCATAAGTCACTACACAGAGGGTTACTGAAAACCAAGATCCATCTGCTCCTCAGATGGTCAAATTGCCAATTGAGAATTTCACTTGGTCCTTGTTCATTGCTCTGCCTTTGCCACTTTTTGATAGCTATTTTCTGTACTTTTGATGTGTGACATGATATCAGATGTCTAATATAGAACCTACTTAGTATTAGAGCACAACTTCTTGTCTTAAAAACTATTGAAATAGAAAGAAACTCTTAAGTTGGATGAATAATGAAAAGAAATATTCCTCTAACAAGAAATTATAATGCCTATTAGCTTCATTCTTTTTTATCTTTTTTATCTTTAACAAAATCTCTATTTCAGGTTCTTGCTTACTTTAAAAAATTATGTGAGGAATAGAAGACATGAAGAAGGTTCAATTGCAGAGGGATATTAGATAGAGGAGTGCATGAGTTCTGCTCTAGATATCTACATGATGTGGAGACGAAGTTAAATCGACTTTTGAGAAATTATGGCTTGTCTAATGGTACTTCAAATAAAGAGGGTCATCGACTATCGAGAGCTAAAGGGTTTATGCTTGATGACACTAAACATGCCCAAGCACATAGATATATTTTATTCAATTATGCTGCCATTACTCCATATCGTGGGTAAGTATTAAATATTAATATATTGCTTTATCAATTAATTATTAAGTTAAAATGTTTATAATTTCTATTAATTTTTTTATGTGTTTAACTTCTACCAGTGAGCATATAAAAGAAATCAAGAAGGCCAATCCTCGTCTATCAAGACATGATGTGGACCGGATTCACAACGAAAGATTTCACATATGGTTTCGAAAACATGTAATATTATGAACCAACAAAAATATTTTCATGTATATTCTTATAATGATAGTTATAGTTAACATTTTCCTTAATCATATTTTCTTTACTTGTAAATGACATGTTGAGAAGATACATATGGCCAGTCAACAAATTTCTGAAGAAATTCAAAGTTTAGCTATTGGTCCAATAATAAGTAATGGAGTTAGATACTTAACACAGTCGCGTGATGCAAAGCGAAAAACTCAAAATAGTGGAGTTATGGTAAAGGCTACCACTCAGAGTTATGCAAGCGCAAGAGACAAGAATCCCATATTGGCAGAAGTCTGCTTTTATGGGGTCCTTACAGACATAATTGAATTGTACTATACCAAGAAGCTGAAGTTTGTATTATTTAGTTGTGAATGGGTGGACAATAACAAGGGGCTTATTGAAGAAGATGATTATGGATTTACTCTTGTTAATTTTAGCCATCTACTCTACAAAAGGAATCAATTTTCGAACGAGCCTTTCATCTTTGCTTCTCAAGCTCAACAAGTGTTTTATGTCAATCATCCAATGGAAGAAGAGTGGCAGATTGTTGTTAAACTTAAACCAAGAGGTTTTTTTGATTTAGGCGAAAACACACCAAAAAATGAGCTGGAAAGCCACATGGAATTATGGCCCGAGCAACAGTTGGATGATATTACATTTGAACAAGAAGAAGATATTGAATAGGTTAGGGAAGGAGTTCCAGGAATGGAAATTGACGCACGAACTTTAGAAAATTATGAAACATCTGACGAAGAAGATGAAATATCTTAGTTGTTCTTACTGTGATTGTTATTATTGAACAAAGCATTTCGTGTTTCTTACTGTGCTATTATGTTGTTTATGTGCCTTATTGTTTGACTTAGTAGTTAAATATTACTTTTTCTACTTTTGGACAGTAGCGTTTGCTTTTCAATTTTGCAGGAACCATAGTTTTGAGCAAGCTTGTTGAAATATGGCAAAAAGACAAAGAAATACCCGTCAAGAAAAGCTTTTGCTTAATTATTTAGAGCAAGAACAAGAAATGGGAGGTGCTGCAATGCCGCAACCACCTCAAAACTGGCCGCGGAAAGGAAAACAAACTACTCAATCTGGTAACTTATCAAGAAATGATTTACATTTTATCAAGAAATGATTTACATGATCTAGAAGATTCCCCAGTTAATAAATTCTTTATGATATTTCAATAATTCTTTAGAGCAAGAACAAAAAAATGGGAGGTGCTGCAATGCCGCAACCACCTCAAAACTGGCCGCGGAAAGGAAAACAAGCTACTCAATCTGGTAACTTATCAAGAAATGATTTACATGATCTAGAAGATTCCCCAGATAATAAATTCTTTATGATATTTCATCTCACTTCTTCTTTTTCTTTCCTCTTTCTTCTACTCTGTTCTTTCTTCTTTCTTCTTCTGGAAGCTTTGTGAAAAATTGCTACGATTTCTTCGATTGGGGGAGGGGGGTCAATTTTTTTACGCTCTTTTTTTTCGTTGTTGCTGGCAGTTTATTTTATTTTTTTCCTTTTTTCCCTTCACTGTTTTCTCTCAGTTTTTAAGCTGCCTGTTTTTAGCTTCCCTTTGTATTATTACTAATTACTTTTAAATTGATTATTGACTTCTTTTATTTTTATCCATTTTTAATATGAAAATAGGATTTTGATCAATTTATAATTTTCTTCATCTTGCTTATCATATGGAAGATTTTTGGCTCTTTAGTTTTAGTTTTTGAATCAAAAGATATGATAATATATTATTTTGTTAAGTTCTTGTTTATTTGGTTATTCTATTTATTTGTGCAAAACTCATTTTTACATATTTTTTTTAAACTGTGCTATGTACAATTGTTCAATGCCCCTCTTTTTTCATCTTTTATGATGTGCAGATTCTAGTGTAGGTGAAGAACAATCTAAGCGACCTCGGGGTCCCACTTTGATGCACTCGAGATGGGGAAAATATGGTGGCATTTTACATGTTGAGGTGAATGATCTTGGGCAACCCATTGGTCCAGATATAGCTAAATTGAGTTCAAACCTAGGCGTTCTAGCACGAAATGGTATCTTAGCTCCGCTGAACTATACAGATTGGAGACTTGTGCCTGAATGTACAAGGATAGAATATGGGCTCACATTAAGGTGCTTCGATAAAAAAAAGTTAGCATACTATGATATCTATTATTTTTTATACAAATGTGTTACTTGTTGATATGTATGCAGGAAAATACTGATGCAACTAATGGTATGAGAGGTGTTATAATGATGTCAGTTGGATCTAAATGGAAAGAGTGGAAGCATGAAGCAAAAAGCTGTGGTTATGAACCATACAATAATGATATTGAGCGCTTAGCTCACCGTCCAAATAGGGTTGAAGAAGATCAGTGGCGTTCATTAGTTCATTACTGGAGCTCAGAAGACGCAAAGGTTTTTTTCTATTGCCCCTAAGAGCATGTTGTATTTTGCAGTAATTTTTCTTTTTTGGAAAAATTACTTCTGCAATATGATATTAGTTGGAAAGCATCCTTTCTTTGTTGTTTGGCAAGGGACTTAGTCTAATATGTTGAATTGTCTAATTTTTTAGGAAAAGAGCGAGAGGAACAAAGAAAGCCGAAAGAAGTTGACAATGACACACACTTCAGGAAGATAAAGTTATCTCTTTTAATTGGACTGAAGTGCTTCCTAGGCTAGGAGTTTTCTCTAGATGAGGGGTCTCACCAAGATTATAACTTTAGCCATGATTCGAATATTTGTAGACAAATAGTTTTATAATGTTATGATTATTATGGTCGAGTTTAAGACGATATCTCCATTGTTGATCATATTATATCTCAACTCCGGAATTTGAAGATGAGTTCTCATAAATTACACAGCTTCCGCTCCATTTATGAAAGTGATTACAATACACACACACATTAAAAAATACCATGTCGGTTTTCTTCTACGATTCTAAAATTAGGCACTTGAGCTTGGTCCATCCTTAGTTTCCCTCTTGCTTCCTCTGGTAGGTATGAACCAATGGTTGTAACTTTATGGGGGTTGATTTCTAGGTGTGGATTCCACAGGTTGGAACTTGTTAAATGTGTTGTAGTTGGTATATTCTATTTTCCTATTGTTGAAATGTGAGCTAATAAGGAGGAGGTTGTATAACTGTTTAGATGACATTTACGAAGTATATATATCTATTACTGTTTAGGCACATTTGTGAAGTCTATCTACGAGTTGTTTTCATACTAGAAAAATGTGTTATTTGTTTGTTGTAGAGCTGAAGTCAGTTATCTGTGCAGACTGCACAATTGTTTAATCTTGCGGAACTTCTCTGTATTTCCTATCCAAATAATACTCCTATATGCTTGAGACTAGTTTTTGAGTACTTTTCCATTTGACTAGACTAGATAGGTTGGGACTGAATCATGGTATATCTACAAAATTTCTCTTTATTCAGCAGGGTATGTAACTCCTAAACAGTTGCATAATTTTTTGTCTGGCTGATTCTTATGAGGTTAGGAATAAATGAGGCCAAAGCTGTTAGTATAGTATCATGAATTCATGATTTTCTGAGTCACCTATGTTCGTCACAGAATAATAGTCCACGTAGTATGGAAATAGAAGCCTTGAAGACCATTTTATTTTATTTATTATTATCTTTTGATAACCAAGAAAACTATTGGACCAGTGCACTTGAGGACCATTTTATTGAGATACATTACCTTACTGTTTTAGTGGTTATTTTGTTAAAGAGAATGTGTATGCTCTATAATCTGATAGTCTAGTTAGAAAATGCACAGCTCTATCCCCTCCCCTACCTTGCTTCTTATTGTACTGGTGACCTTTATTTGGTATACCTCTAT
The DNA here is from genome assembly GCA_029990575.1 of Petunia axillaris subsp. axillaris. NCBI lineage: Eukaryota > Viridiplantae > Streptophyta > Magnoliopsida > Solanales > Solanaceae > Petunia > Petunia axillaris. The sequence continues at coordinate 34,724,702 of JARKNS010000007.1, forward strand.
GGGCTTTATTCAAATGCCATGATGTTCTGCCAGTGCCTTCTTGTTCTACTCTATAGTGATGAACTTCTTGTCTTAGTACCTTATTTCTTTGACCACAAAGTACTTTTGATGTTTCTTTTATTAGAAAAAAAAAATATTATAAACAAAGCTTGCCTTTAGTTCATTCCAAAAACCTTGAAAGATCTACTTACTTATCTTCTTTTCTGCCACAGATACAATAAAAATCACAATTTCTATTGATGAGATGGTAACCAGTCAAGTATTTCTCAGGTTAACTTAAACAAGAACAACCTGGATAGTGGAGATGGCGCAAAGAAAAAGAAGTGGGTATGTATTAAAGAATATACAAGACCCTTTTTACTGTATCATTACATATATTGGTTGTTTAGTTATATATATATTGGTTGTTTACATATTGGTTGTTTACTTCTTGTGCAGCACTTTTGAAGGATGTGAAACCAATTATTAGCAATGAAATGCAAGACTAAGGAAAGATGGATCCATATATATTAGCTTTATTGCAGAACTTATTATGGAAGTTAGCGAATTAGTTCTAATTAGGATTATCTAAATGTTATTTAATGTTATAATTTTTGTTTTTTATGATTTAGTTAGATTTATGCGTTACGGAATAGATCAAATCATTTGATTTGATGGTATCTAAGCTATAGACAGTTTGCTTACTTGTTCTATCACTACTTTGTTCTTTGGAGACAGTATTATTAGAAGGCATTATTCACTTTACATATATCTTTCTAAGTTTGTTATACTGTGTGTTAAGGTTACAATAATAAATTAGATGTCATGATATTTTTTAGATAAATGATTATTATTAATATTTGACAAAATTCAGTACCGACAAATTTTGATGCGACGTTTTATAAAGTTTCATGTAATCGTCGCTAGTTTTTGTTGGTGTTCACTTACATACAGAAATGACATTTCATAAAGGTCGTAAAAAAATGTCGTAATATTTTTATTGACATTAATCAAAATGTCGAATTTCCTATATGACATTTTGTAAAAGTCATAAATAAATGTCGCAAAAGTTTTTGGCAACATTAGTAAAAATGTCATAAATTTTAAGTGACGTTTAGCAAACGTCGTAAATAAATGTCGTAATTTTTTTCCCGACATTAATTTAAATGTCAGAAAATTCCCGACACTAGCTACGGCAACATTTGTTCCAAATGTAAATTAAATGTCGGTAAATCAATTTGTGACATTTAAATCACTTATTACGACATTTATAAAATGTCGCCGTATCTTTATTTTCTTGTAATGTGTAAGAAAGTATAACAGTTTGTTCATTTTCAATCGTGACATATCAATCTCTTTATTTTTAATTACGATATATACAGACTTGTCTTATAATTTCTGCATAGGTAGAATGTGTACCACACAGCCTTAGATGTCCTAAACAACTCATTGGATCCAAGTAGTGTCTAAGCTTAAGAATGGATTGTCAATTCAAATCTCACTTCAATAAAATATTGCAGATTTCTAAAGTTTTAGCATTCATTACTGCAATACAGAATTGTGAAAATCATCCAAAAATGTCATACGAGCATCCTTTTACTCCAAATGACTAAAATTCAATTTCCAAGTAAAATTTGAAATTAGTCTATTCCTTTTCTTGAAAAAAAAAACCTCAATTCTGAAAAGATTTCTAGAAGTACAATGAGATACAAGTCTCCACATTTTGGAAAATACAAACAAGTCACGATTGAAATATAACTGAAGTGAACTTTCACTATAATTTTCGGCAAGTTCCATTCGTCTTGTGTCTTTCTTCCTACTATAGCTTGTAGTCAGTGGTGTAGACAGGATTCTCACCAAGGGTGTTCAAACTTTAAAGACATCAAAAAAAAAAAAATCGAAGTTGTACGTGTGCATGGTGTCACGACCCCAGCCAAGGGTCGTGATGGATAATCGACACCTGTGCCGACTATCACTATCCTACTGATAACATTCTAATAATAAATTAAAACTGATTGGATCTAACACTTCCCAAAGGAACTGTATAAGCTGAAGGGTCGAGAAGGACAACACATAACGCTAACTGCTGACACAGGTTAAATATCTACAAGACCTCTATGAACAGAAAACTGTATATGAATTGGACGGGAAAGAGCCCCGTCATATCCAAAATTATCTAACTGAAGGCATACCAAAAGATACTACTCTAGTAGAACGTGGAGTAACTCCAAAAAGCTGGCAGAGAGCCTACTCTCGCAACTCATGGTCTGGTCTATCTGTACCTGCACAGCATGAAGCGCAGGACGTGAATACAATATGTACAAAGTATGTAAGGCATGAGCATATAATATATCATAGCTGAATGAAACTGTAAAGCTGGAATATAAATATGTAAATATGTGCTGAAGTATAGCAATGTAGCTAGAAATCCGAAAGAACTAAACATGATCTGAATATAAACTGAAGTCTAACTGAATCTGAAATTGAAGGCTGAGCTGAACTATACTGATAACTGACTATAATATGGTTGATAACTGGTAACTAAAAACTGGAAACTGATAGCTATCAACTTATGCTGACACTAAGAACTGGTGGCTGATAACTGAGAACTGATAACTGATATTGAGCTAAAACTGAACTGTTATTTGAACTGGTACCTGTCGGGTGCTATGGGTTGTATCCCCTCAAATCAGCTAACTGAGATGATGTATAGTCAATCCATGAAAACTGTAGTTATATAGATATATGCGTATATAATATACTACATGATCTAGATGAAGTGGGGGACACTCGTCGCACTAGGTATGTCAACTGACCGACCATATCTGGTATTGTACCCCATGGCAAAGGGTTATATCTCTCGATCAATATAATATATAATCACACGCGGCCAGGCCATAAGGCTGTATCCCTAGGCAAAGTGTCAAACATGCTCAACCTCTATAGGATAGCTCCAATAACCCCCAACGAGTACTACGCATGTATAAGGCAATTCAAAGGAGAATGTAAGTAAAGCATATCATAAAGAATCAAGAAATAGCTAAACAATTGCAATATGTATCTCGTCCTCCATATTGGATGTAGGAGCCTATCCCCATTTTAAGGAAGAACAGAGCATGTCCATAGGATACTAAGATTTATCAAAGCTTTAGAAATGCTATGAGATGTGATTAGGTCAAGGGAACACCTGAAAATATCAAAATGTCGACCAAATAAAATTTTGACATAATATCGGTAAAATCTTCGAATACGTTATGTGAACTGACTTCTCAGAATATGATATCATAAGAAGCTAAAAATAAAATTAACATATGCCTTATATAATAATCCAAGGATCAGAACATAAACTATATCATCTACTTTTTATTGGAATGAAGAAATTACATGTTTTCTAATTACTAAGAATAGAACCTTATTGGAGGGACATTGATTTATGTTGCGCTCATCGGAATCATGCCAAAAGAAAGAATGGGAGGGCCTTAACATACCTTAAGCTTGTTGAGTACTTAATACTTCCCAAGCAACTCTTCAAACAAATCAACTTAATTTAAAATAGCATAAGGAGATTCATACTCAGTTCTAAGTACAGACCAAGCCCGTAACTTAAGCTTAGCAGCTCATTTATGTACATTCAGGCAGCATATCCCCTATAACGAAGGCCTCCTCTAGTACCATATACCAACAACACCAACTAGAGCAATCCATCAAAATATAAGTATGAAGAACAAGACACCATATAACAACAACAAGCCACAACTATTTCACGGCGAGCAGCAAGCTTGGATTGAAATCCGTATACACCATATCATCCCTTATAGACTTCTTGCCTTACTTCAAAATTACTCATAATATGATGAAAAGTATTTCCATCAAAAGATCCAGCCCCATATAATTCAAAAATAGCAAGCAAACAGCCCCTGAACTCAACAATTCTCAAATAGCTACTCTACTCACTAGTTCATGTTTATTCCAATCATTTACCTTAACCAACACCAAGATAATATTAAGAACAAGGAAGATGAAGCAGCCACAACTCGAAATCAAAGCTTTCTTTAGCTTATAACAACCCTTAACTTCAATACAACACCATACAAGTGTTATCCTTCACTTCTACAATAATTTTAGTGAATAGCTTAGGAGGTTTAGGCTTGGTTTGTATATGAACCTTTGGGATATGCTTAGAAAGGGTTTATAAGGTGCTTGGAGGTATGTTATGTTCGAAACATATCTTAATGAAAGCAAAGAATACTTAAATATAAGTGATAAGCTTTAACCGCATCACTTCTCCAAGTAGGTGGGTAAGCTGCTTGGCAGTTTGAGCTGTCTGACTTCGGACGTTTGTAAATCCATATTCTGTTGTCGTATTGACAAGCGGGTTGTGGCGTTAGAAACTAGACACATGGGACTTTAATTTCATAAAAAGATCTTCCCGTAACTCTCAGTAGATTGGGAGAATGACCCATTAACCTGCCTGCTTTAACCGTAATACGGCAACATGACTTCACTGTCCAACTTTAAAAATTCATATTTCTTTAGTCTTATGTCATATGAATAAACAATTTGGACCTCTGGAAACTAGGTTTCAAGACCTTCAATTTGGTATATAATATGTCCCCAAAGACTTCATATAACACACGAAATTAATTTCTCAAAAAGCTACATTACAAGGCAAATCCTAAGTCAATTTTTCTACAACTTAAATCCGATTTTTTCCAAACTTTATATTCTATATATAGTCATATTATGACTTTAAACTCATTTAGATAATGCTTAGACAGTCACTTACGCAATATTCGATATCACAAAAGTATGGGGTGTAACACAGGGGAAATCTTAGACCAAACCATACAATATTTAGCTAAACCATGAAAACGACAATGTTATAAATTAAAATAACATAAAGTAGTGAACAAAAAAAATCCACTAGTATTACACAATTCTACTAGGCGAGCTTTCATCTTTTGGAATTTTTTTATTGCTTTAATGAATGAAACTTGTTAACCTTCATATCTAAGTGTTTATGATTTGTATACTATTGATTGGTAGAGCTCCCAATTGATTGTGCCCTTTATTCTTGTACATATAGGGATAGATTCATGAGTTAGGGTTAAACACTTGCCAATATTTCAACTTAAAACAAAGGCATTACTTAGGTTGTCAAAAAGGTGATTTGTGACCATTGACCCTGATTGTGAACCATATTTGTAGTCCTACATATCTTCATAATTAATTAGAAAATTGGTTAGTGAAAGTTATAATTATTACACGGGAGTGAATAGTTGTGAAGGAGCAAGTGTTGAATAGGAAGAAGCAAGTTGAATCCATTAATGCTTGTTCTAACACATGAGTAGGAGTTGGGTAGATCAATCCTAGGCTTCTAAATCCGTGAATTAATCTAATTCTTACTACTTTGCTATTTACTTTATTGGTAATTAGTTGTTACATTTAAACCATCATAAAAATATAAACTTTTGAAGTTAATTGATTAGATAATTAAGTTAGTTAGATTAGCAAGATTTCGAGTGTTCTCTGTGGGATTCGACCTCGGGACTTTAAGTACCGAGCTATATTTATTGTGGCCGCTTAGTCTCTTTTATAGGGCATAGTTCGGCGTGATCACTGAGCAAACCCACGCGACCGCGTGTTAAATGACGCGATCACGCAGGGTCATCCCGCAGTAAAGCGCGATCGTGCGTAAAGGGATGTGATAGCGCTGAACATATTTTTGTATGTCATCTAGTGAGTAGGAATTCAGAGGGCTGTCCACCCTAAACATTAGGCGGACCGCCCCCTGAGATTCAGATAATGAAATTTCTGTGGGCGGCCCGTCTAGTCTCACTGGCCGCTCTGCGCTACACCCTCGGGCAGTCTATTTTCTCCATATTTATGCATTTGACCATGCATCCTAATAACTAACAAATGTGGGATTCATGTGAGATGATAAAAAACAACAACAAAAACTAATCTATCCTAATATGCAACAATAAACAACTAAAATTTTAAAGAGATTCGGGTTGCCTCCCGACAAGCGCTTTATTTAACGTCTTGGCTAGACGGTACCCATCATGTTTTTCTCTCCACTTGGTGAAGGTGAATTTTCTCCCCAACATGGCTTCATATTCTCTATTATGCTCCGTAGGAGGGGGTACACATTCCAAGCTTGTAAAGTCGGATTCTTCATCTTGCACTTTTTCGCCTTCAAGTGAGGAATGTCGTTTTGTTTCCTTAGCGTGGCAAATTTAACAATGTACCTATTTTGCTCATTAATACCAAAAAATCCAAAGGTGTTTGTTCTTCCACTTCCATTGCATCATCCACACAAAGATTTGAAAAGTGGAGTGAATGAGGTCTAACTCTTTTCAATACCGATTGGGCACCAAGCTTGACATTCTCCTCTTTGATGGAATTAGAGTCTTCATCACCAGAGTTCTTCATTTCCACTCTAAACTCCAACACAACTTCCTTGCTTATGGCATCATTACCAAATATCTTGAAGATATCATCACTTCCATGAGTTCCCATGATTTGACGTGTGCTCTCTTCCACAAATTCGCCTATTTCTAGCATATCATTCATGATTCTTTCATGTTGAGCCTCGGAAGCTTCAACCATTTCATGCACTAGAATTTTCAAGACACGAGCTTCAAGATCAAATTGGTTTGCTCTTTTTCCTAGTTCTTCTCTTTCTTGTTTGAGATCCCAACCATATACATTTAAGTCTTGAAGGCATGCTTCATAGACTTCATTTTTCGATCTTGATCTCAGAGCCAAGCTCGGCTCACAATTTCTTCTTCATACCAAACGTGTTCTTCTTTAACAATTCTTTCTTGGCATTCAATCACATCTTCCATGGAGGTTTCTTCTTGAAAACTATACACATCCTTAGCCTCTTGAGCATTAAAGGTTTCAATAAATTGCTTCATTTTCTCCTTCAAGAGTTGTAGGGCTAAGTCGTTTTAGTGAACTTCCTCTTTCATTCATTTCATCTCCTTGAGAGTTTCGGCATTCTCATAATGTTGTTCAAGTATCCGCTCCATCAAGTATTCACATCTCTCATTTTGAGTGCATTCTTCTTATGAAGTGGATAAGTCCATCTCTTCTTGGAATTTTTCTTGGAGCCCTGCCATTCGGGTTCAAGTTCCATGTTCATGTTTGCATTGGACCTATCAAACTCGTAAGCATCATTAGCACCATTAAAAAATCATTAGGAGAAGAATAAATAATATTAAGACAACCGTCCCAATGACCATTTTGACCTCCACACTCATGACATATGTTCTAATCAAAGGGTTGAGAAGGTGCACACAACTCGCTCCCAGAAACAATTTGACATTCTTGCCAATAGTGAGGTCCACCACAGTAAGAACAAGGATCACTCATGTATAGATTTTCAATATTTGACCAATTTTGGTTCCATGATGCCATTTCAAGGTAACTACCACTAAGCTAAAGTAATTAACTAACGAGAGTAAACACTACACACAAATAAATATTTACAATTTACAAAGAACATAACTACTATTCACAATTCACACGACGAAGATTCACAAAGTTTGGAACAAAGCCAACTAGATCAACTCCTCAAACTACTCTAATACGCCAATTGTTCCCCGGCAACAGCGCCAATTTTGACAATTCTCAACACACACCTCGAATTGAGGTATGAACGGTCATCGCAATATAATTTACCCAACTAGGAGTGGGGGGTCAAATCTACAAGGAACAATGTGATGCGATCAAAGTAGTAGAGGAACTAAACCTATTTGATTAAGCCAAACTAGGATAACAAGGTGATGGAACGATATTAACAACTACAAACTGCACTAAGAAAGAAAGTAAAGGTGATCAATGACCTTCTCACAACCAAGGAAGACAAGATTTGAGCCTAGGATGCAAATATAGCATGGAATTTATATATTATGGTCGAGTCGTAATGTAATCCCTAGAATCCTTCCAGCCTAGAAGAGTTTTACATCAACAGCGCTCGTCAAAGACATAGTTGAGCGTATAAAGCACTACCCATTACCCGAGGAAAGAAAACCTCTTCAGAGTGTAACTTCTTTTAGATGAGTTCGTCTATGAAATAGCCTATCAACCTAAATCCTCGCTAGCTTCACTATTCTACGCTAATTAATCTCTCACGAGTCTTTAATTAGCAAAGTAGACATGTAACTTTAGTGTCATGAGCATTAAAGTTAAGCAACCAAAGCAATAGAAGCTAGATAATCAAAACCCACATATATAAAAAATTTAGTCATGATTCATTCATATAACCATGTCCAAAATCATACCAACTATGAATATGAATAGTCATGAAATATATTCACAAAATCAAATCTTTAATAACATCAACAACACCAAATATATGCAATACAAAGCAAGAAAATAAAGAAAGGAGTACAAAGGATCAAGAAATTCTCAATAGGTTGCTCCAAATCTTCACTCTCTAGGAGTTTAGTTGATGGATATTTGCTCCCAATATTAGAAAATTGGCCAAAAGATCCGCCCTAGGTCGTTTAAGGGCTTATTTATATGTTCCCAATTCAGCTGGTGTGAAATTCCAAAACTGTCCAGCACAATCCAGACGCGCTCTTGCGCGATCGCGCAACAACGGGCGCTATCGCACTGAACACCTTTTTCTGATCTTCGCGATCGCGTGAATGTGAGCGCTATCGCGCTGGCTTATCAGGTTCTCCTGTGTGATCGCGTGTAAGCCTTCGCGATCGCATTAAGTAATTGTCCAGTCCAGAAACAGAAACTTCTCAATTTTGCTTGTTTTGACTTGTTTCCATCTATTCATCACAACAGCTCCAATATCTTGCAATATGCAACAAAAACATGATAAGTGCGCGTATTTAACCAATAATACACAATAAAATCTCAAGTAGTAGAAGGTAATGTGTGGGATTTTTTCCACACATCAATAATTAGCAGCATGAGCCAAAATTTATTCAAGCTAATTGGGAGCCATTCCTTTGGGTTTATCTAAGGGGTTAATTACACTTATATACGATTTTGAAGCCTTAATTACATATTTGTAATTAAGGCTTCAAAATATATATATATATATATATATATATATATATATATATTATTCATATTACAAAACATAGCATTATTTTTTATATACAAGTTGCTACATACAACTAGAAAAGAAAAACCCTAGGCTCTACCTCACATCCCTACCACTGCCGCCCCTCATGCCGCCTATTGCCCCCACTGTCGCTGCCGACGACGCCCAACTCTGCTGAAACAGTCTGAAACAGTGCAGAATTATACATAAACAATGTAGAAATGTGCAGAAAAAGAGAAAAATTCATAAACAGTGCAGAAACGTCTAGAAACTAGATACAGCGAGATACAATAAAATAAAAATATAAAAAAATCAAATCTAGCCGGAAAAGTACCAGATATGACTAGAAAATATGAAAATTGACTGAAAAACACAAGGTGTAGCCGAGAAACACCAAATTTAACTTTAAATCACCATATTTGAATGAAAAACATCCAATATGAGGAATTGGGGTATGGGAGGTGATGAAGGAGGGTGAAAGGATAGGAAATATGTAAAAACTTACTGGAAAAATGACTTGGTGGCTGGAGTTTGGTGTTGGCTGAAAGTTTGAAGCTAGATCTACGTCGATTCCACGAAAATTTGGGAAGAGTAGTAGCAAAAATGGAAAGAGGGTGTAGAGCGGAATTTGAAAAAGTATTTCTTATTTTCCAACGGTGGTCCACTGGTGGAGCAGTGGCGGGTGGGAGGTCGACGGCGGCGGAAAATTGGGAGTATAGGAGGGAAGAGGAGGAAAGGGAGAGAAAAAATGGGAGAAATAAGAGGAGGAAACTAAGGTTTTTTTATGTTTAGGGTTTATATATTGTTGCTATATTTTGTAATTAAATACTCATTGCCTCCATATTGCGTAATTATACCAAAAATATCTTTATATTTTGTAATTAAATCGCCCAATATGTACTTATGTGTAAATTTTCGTTATCTTCTAAGAGTTTAGAATAAGTGGATTTTTTTTTCTTTTTTAATCCACTAAACCGGATTATATCATCATAGGTGAATAACTGGATACTTGCATTTAACATAAGGTCATTCAAAGACTTTTCGTATCAGACTGTCCAAGCACTAGGTAAACATTCATCTGTATTTTCCTTTTCCACTGCGCAGTATCAAGTTCCACTCCTGTGAAAGAAGATAGTGTTCATTTATGATTAGTGAATTGCATAGGTACACCATCATAGAGGCAGACAATTGTGAATGTTTTAACTACATTTATTTTGAGATTTTCTTCATATATCTGAATCCATTTTGATTCCAATGTAGTACAGAAAACTGCCTCCAGTACATCTCATTCAGTTATCAGTTTCAAGAACAAACAACAATCAATAACAATCGTAACCAATAATTTCAAATATTGCGATCACTTTGGGTCGCTGAAAAAGCCATTGATAGATGGCATGATCTCTGGAGCTCTGTTACGAACAAACTTCCTAAGAGCATGCTCTGCATATTTCTCCCCTTCTGAAAAGTTGTCCAGCACTCCTGCTGCCCTGTTTTCCTTAGTCACCCTATGTTTTTGCAAACAAAGACATCATTGAAACTACAGAATAAACTTCATCTTTCTATAACGTCACTTCTCATTATATGCACCCAAACGTTTAGGAAAAAAATCTCAGGCCAACAATATATTATGCAGTAGCAAAGTAAAAAGTACTTGAAGCTCTCTTTGTTTTCTAATAGCATAATAAAAAGAGTAGATACTATCTAACTAGAAATCAGAACAAGGGCAACATCCATTAAAGTAGCAATAAACTGGCTGCACTTAAACAAGTTGAAAGTTCTTTAGCTGTTTCCTTCTCCCTTTCCATGTCGGTTTAAAATAAAAAATCTAATACAATGTTGACCAACCAAATAAGCAAAAAACTTAACATACAATCAGAACTGACGATAAACGTCCATTAAAAGTAGCAACAACATGCAGCTTAGAGAAGTTGAAAAATCCTATTCTTCACAGTTTCCCTTCTTCCCTGTCCACATTGGTTTAAGAGGGAAAATCTAACATGAAAGGTTCTCAAGAAACGGAGCTCTCTAAATCCAGCTGATCTAGTACAAGCCCCACAAGTTCATTCTAGATACTGCACAAAAAGTTGCAGTAAAAATTGTTTCTCTCATGACCTTAAAACTTCATTGACAAATAAAACTAGAGGAGCAGTCACTATGTTAGAGCAAAACAAGCTGTAGAATCTTCATTGTGAGCATGTCATCTACATTAAAAACACCTTACAGTCCTTTGGGATCATAGATACTTATCATTTGAAGCCACGCAAATGATTCTTTAGTGCTTTTCAAAATATCAATTATAAAAGAGAAAGAAAGAATTGTTGGGTTTAATGAAAGAATGTGAATGGGAAATGGGTGAAAAGTGAAAAGGTTCCCTTTTGTAGGGAAATGCACTTTCTCCCACATTGGTAGAGGAAAAGGATTTTGTTGGGTTTAAATAGAGATTTACTTCTCTTAGCTCTTAAAAGGGTTGAGAAGAAGGGAAGCCTCGCGCCGTTGTCGCTCGACAAACTGAGTCTCTGAGACAGAGACTCAAACTCGGATTGATAGAGACGTAACCTCGGACAGAGAAAATCACTGACAGAAAGCCATATCTTACTGTATCCCCTCTTCTTCTGCATATTAAGTGAGTCGTTTTGCTCCGTTCTAACCGTTTGAAGAGGGTTAGATTTCTTAAGGAGACACAAGTAACTTGTGGGCTCGGGAACGCAGGTTTTGTTTCTTCTAATTTATTTGAACGCAGGAACAACAAGAATAATGTCCCGCGGGATGCCCTTTATGAACATAAAATAAATCACACATGCAACAGTCCATTTGCTCTGCATAAATGCTGTTAATACAGTCCCACATTTCACTACTACCATTCTGCCCCGATGTAAAACGTGGCGCAATGGTAGTATATATGGGAAAGAATTAAAAGGGGGAAAGGGGTTACCTGACTTCAGGGTTGATGCAGATGTTGCGAACCAATTGAAACCCACAAATCCCAACAGCTACTCCTACCGCTGCAAAAAGTGGATACACCTATAACACCACAAATATAGCATTGTCAGCAAGGATGGATCTAGAGTAAAATCTCGGAGTCAGTAGCTTTAGCTCGGACCCTGTATAATGTGTTGAAAAAATCCACTAAATAAGTAGAAAAAATGGATCTCTCAAATCCCATTAAATCAAACGGGCTACGGTAGAATATCTCAAACTCGAATCCATAGTGTTCGAATCCGCCTCTGATTGTCAGTTGCTCAAAACTAACCACCAAACTATAGAGAACCCAAAACTCAAAACCCCGTATATGTACATGCACTCGCTGCTTCTATGCTAGATCCACCTTTTTAGTTGAAAAAATACACTGGCAATGTTTAACTAGTTATGCAATTGCATGTTATTTTTCCAAGTTACATCATCTAAAAATGCAAGCATTCTTTACTCTGTCAGTGCAACAAAAAATAAATTCCACCCTCTATGTTCTACGTTCTAGTTTATGTGCACCTATTCTCTTTATTCCATTCTAAAAAATGACTCAATTATATAATTGGAAACAAATTAACTTAAACTTTCCATTATAACCTTAAGATGGAAACAGATGGTTTTATAATCATACAAATGTTATAGAAGGTTTAAGACGTACAAGTTTCAAAAGTCTATATCACAAGTTTCAAAAATCTTTCACTTTATTCTTAAACTCCATGCATTAGTCAAATATATCCATATATATTAAAACAAAAGGAGGAGTACATTTTACTCCGACAATGAATAGAACTTAAACTCATTATTGTTTAAATAAAATAATGGATCTTAAGGGAACAGAAACAAACCTCGGGCCTCAGCCAACGGTTAATGGTGGAGGAAGCCATGGGAAGATGGAGCACAAGGGGGAAAATTGGAACGATATCTTCAATGAAAATAAAGCTGGCAATGAGCTCAATGTGATTGCCCACTTTTTATAATTTTATTTTCCCTCCTATCAATGTTCTCATTAGCTGCATGTTGTTTTTGTTCAAATTTACGCCAAACGTTTTGAATATTACTACAAGTGGCTCTGTCACCCTCGAGGGTCGTGAACATTTTCTTTCTTTAGAAAATGTCTTTTATCAGATATATGACGAAAAAAATTCAATAAAATACAAACTCAAGTTTATTCAAAAGTTTATCCTAATTGTCCACTTTCCTCCAACAAAAGTTTACTCCTAATATCCAGCCCTTCAGGATTACTTTTATCTTAAAATCTCTTGCTCATCTAACTTTAATTAAAAAATCAAAATGCCATGAGATAAGATAATATTAGAATACACAGAAACAGTGGACCAACCGTCAAGAATTTCATTTGGGTGAAGTGGTGCAACTTGCAGGAGCACACCATACGATTCTAGAAATGATCATTTTAATCTCAAAAGCAAGACCTTCCTATCTTTTTCTTTTTCAGGGTTCAAGGGACACACAAGTTGGAGTTATGTCTCATCCTAGAAGGCAGTCTTTTTCCAAGTGTGGTCTAAACACTTTAACTTCCTGGTGGTGCTATTCTTTCTTGTTAATCATCAATTCTATGGTGGGGTTCTCTATTCAATCAACTACTAGTTGACAAATTACGAATCGCTATATGTATGTTATCAATAATACAATAGAACGGCAACTTACAAAATCGCTATATGTATTGCAAAACGAAGACTAAAGGCATAATCCTACACCGTCACAAACCTCTAGTATACAATATTCAATATGGACCATCCACCATCGGGGCAGCATCGAACCAAGGCTCACTAAGGGAGGTGAAGTGCTCCCAACCAAGAGTTCGCCAGTTCTTGGCCTCGAACTTGAACAGAGCTAAAATACATAACTAAACCAATACACAGATTTTAAGTAACAATCTTGCTATGAAGGGAATAAATCTCGCTTATGTTTCAGCACAGTTCAGGAATTGGAATATGTTCTCTGTACAAAATTAGGGACTAAAACCCACAGCAACTTCTAATATAAACTTTTCCACTATACCACTTTCACCTAGTTCACTTTACAGGGGTCACTAGAACGCAGACTGCTGTTGAGGAAATGCAATCTAGGCTCCTTGAGATCCCAGGAAAGCGATACAATTCAATAAAAACAACTCTACAAATTAACAATTTAACATCAGGAAAAACCATATTTACAAGAAATGGCTAGAATGCCATCAACATGTACAATACAGTTAACGAGAAACTCCACTCCTTCATCCTTGTTCCGAGGGTGAAGTCAATTCAAGAGAATCCCCCACCAAGTGCTCAACCAGTTGTCTTCTAGTAAATTGTAGTACCGAAGAAACCAAGAAAATCTGGAAGCATAGAGAAATAAGTAGGGCAAGTATTCTTCGAAGAAGCAAGAAATACTGATGTGAACTTACAGTAAACTTTACAAATGGACGTCGATCACTGATTACCTTGATTATCGTCACATGTTCAACAAGAAGGCCAGGAATCATCACAACGAGGACGTCAAAACACGGTGGAAGCGTTCTACTCTCGCCTGGCCATGACACGATAATCTGCCAGTTGAAATGTTACTTCTTTTCCTTCTGAGACGATAAAAGAAGTCCTCTGTGTCCAGTACATAAGAGATCTGCAAAGATATCTCATCAGTGGAATGATTTATCCTACTAAGAGTATTATTTTTACCTTCAGCTCAGAACTAATACATCACCAAACCAAATATACAAAGCAGAAAGCTCGAGGAGTGCATCTGTCACTTGCAGTAACATCCTATGATTCATAGTATTTAGACGAAACACCAGTACTGTCTAAGTTACAACCAATGGTACATAGGGTCAAAAGTATATATCCTCAAGGATTCAACACGCTTAACAATATCACAAGGCTGTTCTAGCTAATGCAATTTCAGAAGTTGATTATAAGTAGAAATTCATGTACCTTTGATGAAGTCGAAGCCATCTTACATTCCAAACCATTAACAAGTATAATATTTTCCATCAACATGCAGAGTGTAGAAATTCCATCATGGTCAGCGTGTTTTCTCTTGTTTCTGCTCATAGATCACCCAATCAAAAGGACCAGATCAGACATTAAAACCAATGAATCGTTAATCTAATTACATGTCCTAAAAAATTAAAAAAAAAAAAACATCAGTCATTAATCAAGACTCAAGAGCAGTGAATCGCAAGGCAAACACAAGCATGCCACCCCCCCCCCCCCCCCCCACAAAGTAACACTTCCCAAGGGCATTCTACCAGGGGCTCCCAGTAAGCACCAAAAACAGCATAATCTACACCTCTGTTAATGTAGTTTGTCCACACTACCATGTCGTAGAGTGGAACAGATAATTCTGCTTAATTAAACACTTTCTTTCATAAATTTGAAGATCCAGAATAACTTAATAAGAAAACCAAGTTCTCTGTGACTTAAGGAAGCTGAGAAAATACATGCAATTTCTGTTTTTCTTTTAAGATAAGGTAATAAATTTCAATAAAAAAAGGGGCAAAACACGTGGATATTAGAAGTTGACCAAAAAATAGAAATCCTCGCAAAAAGATATCATTCAGATTACCTCTTCAGCAAATTACAATTTATTTTAAAAAACATCAAATCCAAGCAGACAAGTAGAAAACTAAAGCTGAACTACGAGTAGGCGTCGCAACCTACAAAAGAGATTGGATTGGCATCATCTCTTACAACCCATGTCCCATGCCCTCCTTACTCCCACTAAAACATATCTATACTTTTGGTTAAGATCTTGACACATGCTGTATTCATTAACTTACTCTTCGCATAGGAATCAGATTACCTCTTCAGCAAAACTGCGGAAGACTCTTTTTTCTCATGTTCAACAGAAAGATAATCGTTATGCAGATAACCAGCAAAATTGGGGTCGACATAAACTGCAACAACTTCAGACTTCTCAGTTCCATCATCCATCAACTGGATGGACAGACGAGTTGGACAAGATGCCTACAAGAAGCATAACACAGCATTTTAAGGTACTTCAAAAGGGAAAAAGAATTAAAAAAAATAAAGACGGTGCAACAGCAAGCACAGACAAGAAGCAAGGGACCTACACATTCAAACCGGTAAATGTTCTCCTCATGGAGGATGACGTGAGAATTTTCATAACAAACTGAGTCAACATACTTCTCAGGTTTCCGTGATCTTTCATATTCATATAATTGAAGCAGCTTACCGGCCAGCTCGTCACTTGAAACAGTTTGAAGCTGAAGCAAAAACAAATAAATAAACCAAATTATGTACAATATCCACCACATTAATCGTACCAGATTATGTTTAAATAACTAGAGCAAATATACCTGCTTGACCAGTTTATATATCAATTTGTCCAGTGTAAATAGCACATATGACTGATTCCCAATGATTGATCGGCAATCATCCTCAAACTTTGCATTATCTGCAGATCCATCTAGCAAACTATACAGTGCACTCATGAATCTGCATACACAAATCCACGCTGTTAAAAGCAGGCAAGCAGACAGAAATCCCATCCAACAACCAATAAAAAGAAAACTTGCAATCCACCTGGCATAGGGATCAGAACCAGTATCTTTTCCAGTCCTCCACTTTGATTCAGATGAGGCAGCATTCAGCTTTGCTGCTAATAATCTTTGATACAAAATCTGGAAAAATAAAACAGAAAATAAAGAATAAAACTTGCAACCTCTTTAAGTTCAGACAAGAAACGGAGTTTGAGGGAGCTGATGTTTAGCAGTAACACCATTGAAAGGTAGACCCCGTTACCTGATGAAGCCTAAAAAGCACATAGAAATCGTCATTTCCATAAAATACACGCACGTTGTTCTTTACAACCCCACATTGAGGTGAAACCACATGTTTAGCAAGAGGCTTTGAAGAAAGTGAAAAACGTTCAGACATTTGAAACACAGTACCATCACCTCCAACAAAGTTTGCTTCACTCGTTCCCTCAGCCTCACCTTCACTTTCAACTTTACCATCATTTCCATCAAGCCCATCATGCTCGCCATCATCTTCTTCCTCGTGCTCGTCTCGAGAGCACTCATCAGCAGCAGACTCACTACCTGAAACATCTTCTCCTGCCTCGGAAACATTTTCACTATCTTCATCGTCAGCATCTGCATCGTTTTCACCAGCAGCATCCTGACAACCAGTCACTTCAGCACCCCCAGATTGGTATTGCGTACTTCCATTGCGTGAGGCACCGTCTCGAAAGCCAACAAAGTTGTCCTCTTCAAAATCACCATTAGGCGACAATTCACCTTCTTCTTTCTCATTTTTGGAGGGATCAACTGAATCAGCATTATACCCATTAACTCTAGAACCTTCAGCAAACCCACCATTTGCCAAGGGAAGTGATCTTGTAGCATCACCCTGTGTTAGAAAAGAGAAACCACATTTACCCTTGAGTAAACAAGATCATTAGCACCAAGCAATCTTGACGTGGCTATGAGCTTACCACCTCTGAAGTTGGTATGTTAGACTTGGCTCCCTGGATATCCTCACCAATGCCATTACCCGGCAGTGCGCGGCCTGGACAAACATATTTCAAACTGGTAATTGTGGAACTTCATCAAAACTAAAAATACCAACTGAATTGTATGAAGAAAGAGCAGGACAGCGAAGAAATATCCAACCGTCACCATAAATCAGACATACTATCAAAACATGTATACCTGAAGTACTTTCCAGTCTTCCGAGGGCAGCAACTGCATCAGAACTATTTAAGTCTTCACCCACTATGGCTAATCCATCTTCCTTGGGGTGGTTTTCTGTATTTGTGAAGCTTGTCCTGGAAGAATTAAAGCGTTGAGGGGAAGCATTGGTATCTCCATTGCAGATAACTTTTGATTGTTTACAATTAGTAGTGGTAGCATCCACACTTGGACTTCCATCACTTTCGCCAATGCTAGTGCCATTGCTCTTTAAACCATGATGCTTCGATAAGACATCATCGTCAGTAGCCTCTGAGACAAGGAGACGATGAGGAACACCAAGGATTGGCTCAAGAAAGGTAGTCCACAACCTCAGTACTTTATTTAATTGTTCTTCTGTGGAACAAACCTCCTCGCAAGAATACTTGACAAGTTTGTACAAGTCTTGATGAATATCCGAATCAACAAATTCAAATTCAAGATGAGGACTTAAGGGATGTCTACTACCAGCTGCAATAGCAAGAATCATGTCGTCTTCTTTCTGCTTTTGCTCCTTAATTTCTTTGATTTCCGTTACTAACGCTGTCAATCAGAATCATGAAAACAATAAGAAATAACCATAGGAAACATGTAACTGAAAAGATCAATATCAAAACACTAACAGTCATGAAATCCCTTGGCTGTGCATAAACAAATCTACTGAACTCACGGTCAAACACTCAGAACTGTGCAGCAGTAGCACAAAAGACATAAAAAATGTATACAGCACGGAAACTAGAACAACTAGCACCATCTATATGCGGAAAGGACAGAAAAAACATACAAGAAAAGTGTAGCAGGCTCACTAGAACAACAAGCAGTCTAATTGTTTCCCAAATAGCAGTAAGAACATACATGGAAAGTGTAGCAAGTACACTAGAATGGCTAGCATCTCAAAGGAGAAAAGAAGACAGTAAAGAACATACACGAAGTTTCAGTTGGAAAAGATAGCACGTACTAAGTGAGTGAATATCCAATTAAGATGAACAAAGAGAACAGCAACTCGAAAGGGAGTGGGTAAAGTTACAACTTACATGCAACTATTCAATTACTATAGTGAAAAGTATCAGCAATTCCATCAAATCAACGATGTTGCTAATGATGAAATTAAGTCATAACGCTGTAATTAGAGTAGAGGATGATTTGCATGTCAGTAAGTCACCAACATGTTGTATAAAGATATGTAATGCAAGAACTCTGACAAATAGAAAGGTTCACAAGTCACACTAAAAACCTAAAGCAGCGCATCCTCTGCATGGATGCCAGTTCATTAAAAAAAAATTTGTATGTTCAAGCTGCATCTACCTCAAATAGAAAAGAAACAATTTAATCTGACATAATAAAAGAAAAATGATTTAAACTAACATAGAAGAAATAAGGAATTGCATGTCTTGTACTGAAGGTCTAAGAAGTTGGAAAGAATGGAAAAGGCTTTATACAATAGACAGAACAGATGAATGATGTAGGCACACAAACATTATGGTGCACTAATGTGTGGTGTAGTAGAAATAACATTTGTTAGCTACGACAACGAGAAATGCAGACGGGTCACAGAGAATCACAAATAACAGAAAACCCAAACCAAAACCATCACACACAAACTAAACATTAGACTTACACTTTGTACTAAGGTCCTTTGAATCTTGTTGCTTGAAATAGAAACTTCGGTGGTCAAGCGACTTGTAATGGTTCTTAGCATAAATTTCAGCCCAAACTTTGTTGAAATCTGAACGACACTTCGTCCACTCCTCTTGTTTCTGCTTCAAACGGGTCAATATAACAGGTAGCGCAAGAGATGGGTTTTTCCGCAAAATGTCCATCACATCCAGACCATGGTCACCATAGATACGTTCAATGCACCTTAAATTTAGAGCTGCATAAAGTAGAAGTACATTCATCAGCAAGCGACAAATGTATATATTTTTATGGTGATGAACTGAGACAGAAATAAGCAGCATCTGAACAATTTCTTGAAATCACAAACCTGTGAAGTGGTCTTCAATGCGGATTGGGCCATCCACACCAACTGAGTTATCATTAAGGGAATTTAACAACTCTTCTGCACGCTTAGCGGTTGAACTCACTGACTCCAATAACATGTCTAGCTCAAATCTGATGTAAACAGAAAGTATCAAAATTGATGAAATGCAAACCAAAACCACTAAAAGACAAGCCTTGAGAGGATATGATACAGAAGATTTTATGAGTCACTAAGCTATTTCAAAAAGCATATCCACTTGGTGATTCTTATTTGTCCTGATAATCGTAGCTCACAAAGGAGAGCTGAGCTCAAATAAGTGACAGAAAAGCCAGATTCCCTGTACTCTTCTCAACAGATTGTTTTCTTTTTATCTGTTTTGCTTTCAGATACTTTTTTATGAGGTGTTTTCTGATACTTGTCAATCCAAGTTTTTCTCCTTCCCTTTTTCTCTTTCTTTTCTCTTTTATATAGTTGGGAACCGCTTAATACTTGTAGAAAACTTACCTATCATCTTCACATCGAAACAAGCTCTCTTCGTACTGGTTTCTACGCATGTGCTTGAAAGAGTAGTCCTCACTTCCTGAGGTCACAGATACCCAGTGATCATTTAACACTTGAGCCCCAAGCTCGGATCTTTGGCTTGCTGTAGGTATCGGATACTGCCGAATACAGGTTGTAATAAGTTCAGGTCAATATATAGTTCGGAATGGATAGACTCTTCCATGTGTGGTCTTATCAGGAAAACAGATAGAATAATTTCTTACATCATCAGGAAGAAGTCGATAACTGGGAGTGCAGCGATCACAGTTTGAAAGGTCAAGCTCTTGAATGGACTTTCCCCAGTATTTCTCCTTGTAGCGGTCCTTTTCTTTACCTCCATCGATTTCACGCTTCCGTTCTTTCTCTTTCTCTTTCTCTTTCTCCTCCTCCTTCAATGACTTTGAAGTATGCCCTTCATTCCACAGAGATTCTGTTATCAACAGAACACTGCATCAGTCTATAGTGATAAAAAATAGGCAGTCTAAGCAGATAAAAAAAATTGCGCTCTCCCTCCCTCCCCCCCACTCTCTCTCTCTTTGTGTTTTTCTCTTTTGGTTAGGTATTGTCGCTACTTACTTCTGCCGATAACACCAGCGAGATATCCATCTGCAAAGTAGGTATCATTTAGAGAGGAATTCCATAGATGTAACATGACAGTCATACGAACTTAAAATACCATAATTACCAATTCGTTCACACCGCTCCAAGAATTCAGTGAACCCCTCCATAAGATCAGGATGCTTTCCAAGTAAATCAGCAACCTGAAATAAGTGTGCTATCATATTTGTGATGCTTAAACAACAATAAATAAGCAAACCATCAAGATATGACTCCGAACATTATGGTGCAATTTAATTCTGTAGTAACCAGAATTAAACTAGTTTTTCAACCTCAAAGAGAGAAATGAAGTGGTCAAATAACCTCCGAATCATTTTGCATCATTAACATGGCTAATACTAATCAATGTCCATAGTGTGATCAATAAATTTTGAAAGTCTTTTATTAGTTAGATACAACACAGGAAGATCAATGCGATTACGGGGTAAAAGTACAAGATAGACGTACCAAACTTTGTAACTCCTTTCTTGTAATTATTTCCGTACTATAAATATGGAGACACTTTAAGAATGCCTGGTAATCAGTTGGACTGCGTAATCTCTCCTTGACTCTTTCACAGAAGGTGAACTCTTGGCTGTACATATCTGGCACAAAAGCAAAAAAGTAAAGGTTAATCACCAAATCTAGTGACAATCCATGGAATGCAAATATCATATATTAAGAACTCCAAAAATGAAACAACAAAGTGAAACTCGCATGATAAGAGTACACTCCACCAGAATAAAGGAGCACAAAATTTCTAGCTACCCAAGGCCATGTAATAGCAAAAATGAGAGGAATAACTTATAGTAGAGAATATGATGTAGGTTAAGCAACGAATGTTTGTGAAAGATTGAACAAACAGATTTACAACTAGATCTGCATCAGGACTTCCAAACTCAAATAGAAACCTACGATACATGATCATAATACAGAAAACACAATGTACTAACAATCAGAATGCTAAGTGCTAACCAAGTACTTACTTTTCACGGCGACTTTATCATCACAAGGGCCTCCTAACTCTTCAACCTTCCGAGCAGATTTCCTTTTATCAGCGCTGCGATGCATGCTTAAATCTCCATTATTCTCATTATCAGGTTCTCTATAATCCTGATCACGACTTCTGCGGTCCCTGTGCTCTTTTTCAGCACGCCTCTTTTGCTCTTTCTGCAAATTCATCATTGTCTTATCATCGTCCATATCAGGGCGCTCAACACTAGGATCGCGTTCTGCATGAGGACTGATAATCCTATCCCGCCGGAAACGTTGCTTTAAGAAAAGGATTGACTGATTCGTCAATATTGTACTGGAACAACTAGCATCAAGAAACTAGAACAAGATAACAAGAAAAATCAAGTAGAACACCTTTTCCATGTGTGATGGCCGAAGCAATGGAATACTCCTCTCATCAGAACGATGGAAAGGTCGGCCAAACGAAGCTTGTGTTGCTGATGCAGTAGCTGAAGTATCTGGCAAGAATCTCGTGAACTCGTCCAGCAAATCTGGATGGTCTTCAAAAAGAGCTGCAACCTACACATAAACAGAGTACTGAGAGTTCTATACAAATATGAACTTTTTTCCAATATTTATGCATCAAATATGAAGTTGTCTACCTCATGGTACACCTCGGTGATGCCCTTGTGTTCCTTCCTATACATGTTCAAAATGTCTAGGAAAGATTTGTACACATGATCATCATTTTGGAAACGTTTCTACAGAAAACAGAACCCATATACATTATTGGTGAATTTTGCTAAAAGAAAGCAGAAACATGTCACAATTGCAATAATTAAAAAGCAACACCACCATTACCTTTATTTTGTTCACAAAGCTGATAGCTTCTTCAAACTCAACCGTTTTCTTTGGAGGAGCCTCCTCTTCTTCGGTGAGGGTTATTTCATAGCCCTTGGGCAAGAAAGTGTTGAAACCAAGGATCAACCTTGGATGCCCCTTAAACAAGTCTTTTACTCTTGCTATGACACCGGTAGTGTCAATTCTGTGAGGGAAAATCAACCGAATAATGCAAAAATTCCTCCATTTCGGGGAAAAACAAAAGGAAGACTGAAGGACAAACAGCAAACCTTTGAGCCTTAAAGTCTTTCATAACATCAAGGAACATATCATATTTCTCCCGTTGGTCTTGAAACATGTCCTTAACTTCCTTCAAATAAGACAATGCATCATTCGTCGTCAACTTTTGGGTGCTACCACTAGCTCCAGCACCCCCTCCGCCAGTGCCAGTACCACCACCACCAGTGCCTCCACCAACGGTGCCACTTCCAGGAGCCAGTGATTGGTCGTATCTTCATTGGGAGAAAAGGAAAAATTATACACTAGAACTAGATAAAAAAAATTAGCCACCAATTATTATTGCTATAAACCATATAAAAGAATATTTTCCTCCCACCATATGCTTTCAATAGAATTAAATATTGCTCTCATCCACTCTGAACGCCTGGGTTAGGTTGGACCCAAAAGTCAGTTTTGAATTCCTTGCTCAAGATTGTCAACTCCACAGAAGAAAACCAAATAGATACATACTTTAAGAAACTAGGGGAATTTTTTTTAATATGGTAAATCAACCCAAACACCTCAATTCAGGAGCCAATAGTGGCCCTTTTCCACTTTTATCCCTTGATAATTCGAACCCATGGAGGACCCTTTCTACTAAGCCATCCCTCCCTTGGCAACTCAATAGTAACCCTAGCTGGGAGTCAAACATGGTCTCCTTAGCCAAGGGCACAATTATGGCTATAGATTCGACCAAACCCAATAGCTTCAGCTCCAACAAAGTATATGTGTTGAGAAATTTATTAAATCAACACAAACCTCAAACTTTTAACCCAGAAACTCAAATCGCCAGTGGTACCCATAAAATCCAAATCCTGGATCCGCTTCTGCGTGGAGAACCTACTGGACTATCTCTCCTTTTGCAACTCATAGTTCCCTTGCTGGGAATAAAACATGGTCTCCTTAACCAAATGCGGATGCACAACGGCGGCTACTGGTTCAGTAAAACCCAATAGCTTCCGCTCAAACCATGTACAGGTGCTACAAAATTTACTAAATCTTTACAAATAGTAAATTTTGAATCCAGTAACTCAAATGGTTAGTAAGTTTATTGGCATATCCTAAACCTATAAAGTCCAAATCCAAGATCCGCCTCTCCATAAAGGACCCTTACAACTAAACCATCCCTCCCTTAGCAGCTCTCATAGTCCCATTGTTGGAAGTCAAACCAGGTATCTTTAACTTATGCAATGACTCGTCCTCGAAACACCCTTACAAAATAATTTCTAAAGAACGATAGCAAAGTAAAAAATCAACAAAAACAAAAGCGCTACGCGTAAAGATCAAAACTTTATTTAAATATCAGCCTACTATTAGTCTTTAGGGTATGGTACAAGGTGCCATCTAACAACTTCTGATCACAAAAATTCTGCTAATTTACTTAAACTAGCTACATAAAATATTTACAACAAATAACCTGATTTAAACCTAAATTACAACACAAAACATAAAATAAGGAGAAAAGCTTACGATTCTCCACGGGAAGAACCAAATGGCCTTTTAAATTGTGGATTTGGATATACATCATCTCGTTGTCTCTTCATAACTCTGCATATAGTTAACAAACATTTATAAATAACAGTTCAAAATTACACAACTACAAAAATATTTACTCACTAGAAAAGTTACCTTATTTTTTCCTCAGAGTTTCTGAGGAAAATTCAACAGATCTAACTAATGATTTGAAGAAAAAACAGTTAGAAAGTATGGAAATTGTTATTCTGAGTTTGTTCTAAGTTTCTCTCTCTAACGTTGGGGCGAAGAAGAATAGAATAGAAGCTTGACAAAACTAAAGGGTATAGTATAGTGAACACGAAAATGTATCAACGTGAGAGATTATTAGTAGTATTATCTTGTAACGTGACACGCTACTTTTTTATATGTAATACTAACATCCAAATATCACACATACATTATATTGCGTTTCCAATATGATATTACGAAACGGCTTTTTGCGGTTATATGCATCGACGGTATAAAAAGTATTTATATAATCATATCACTTACTACGTAATTACAGGTAAATTCTTGGTAAGTTAAAAATCATTATGATTGTAAAAAGTCGTTATATTGTTAGTGTTTCTTGGCTTTGATTTTGAAATTTCTTACCCTATGGTTGGGCTATTGCAAATTGAAATGAGGTCTTCAGTGTCTGTAGTCTGTAGTTTCTCATTTGGGCTTAAAGTCTGTGAACTGGTGCACTGTGTTTTGAGTTTGTGAATGAGTCCAAATACTTTTTGTAGCCCAATGTTTAGGTTGAAGGGTTTTTGAATCAATGATCAACTTGAATCGAGCTCTTAATTTGATTGAGAAATGTTTAACATGAGTTTATATTCATTGTTTGGTTTAAGTAAAGTGTTTATGGTTTTTAATGGTGTAAAACATGTGCACGTGAAATTGAAAATACGTGCATGTAATTACGAATTAACGGAAATAACTACTTCTTGTAATAGCTAGATTATGATAATTTCAAAGGAAATTTTATAATCTACAAAAGTTATATCACGCGCGTGTGTAACGATGAGAGGAATAAATTTACTCACCGTGAGTGTGTGCATAAATGCATTTTTATTTCCTTACTTAAATTGCTCGTTAAATAATAATAAGATAGTATACACTTGTTTAGTATACCATTTACTAGAAATAAAGTCTACACTTACAGTTAATCGAGTTGTACCATAGATATGGTTTAAATAAAGGTGGTAATGTAGTAATATAGTACAACTTAGGACAAATCAATGTAGCAATATAACGAATTATGCATAAAAATTGGTGGTAATGCAGCACAAACTTGTTTGAGTGAAAATTTAATAGAAAATGACACGAACTAAGTTAAATCAAATTTTCAAATCAGAAAATTTTCAGATACTGAATAAATTGAAAAGAATGGTTATTTGTTTACAGCTTTATTAGGACAGTAGGAGTAAATTGGACTTTAGAATTTTAGTACATTTTTCCTCATTTGTAACATGGAACTGCTTGTGGCTCAAGCAAATTCTGGTATATTACACTACATAATTTAGTAAAAATATTATTGACATTTCACCGGATCAGCATTTGCTATTGATAAGTTTATATTCAATGAATTTAGCTTTAAGCGGTGAGGTTGATTATTTTGACCAAGTTCTAACTCCCAGCTGTATGGCTTTTTTCGAGAAATTATTATGAAATAAATTGTGAAATGTAATTTCCTATATGGCAGGTTATCTTACTTTTAGTTGATTGCACTATATGTCATAAATTAAATTAAATATAGATATAAAAAACATACTAGAAAATGTTATTCTTGTCTTACATGTTTGAAAATACCTTCAAGAATTCTTCTTATATACATCACTCACAAAGTATATGGACTGTCCACAGATGTATTAGCATTTTTAAATTGAAAAAACTCATCATATATATATATATAAAATCATTTTTTGACCAAACCTAATAAGGTCCAAAATCGTGATTAGAGTATTGAAACTAAATATACCGGTTAAACTTTTGCAACCCATCTAAGTCGCGGAAGATTAATTATTTTAGGAGAATGTCCGTATAAATTAGACACACCGAATATAGAAAAGCATAAGAAAAATGATAGAATGAAGAGTTTATATACCAAGTAAATTTTTGGAAGCGAAGCTGGTTAGCTATTATAAGGTCTGGTGATTTATGTTTTTTGTCATCCTGTCCTGAAGTGTTTTCAGTTCAAAATTTCGGACACTATATTTTGTGATTAAGTTTTTTGTTCAAAGTTTCAGGACAAATAACTACCAACTAAAACCTAAATATTCGTATTAAAAAGTAGCTAATTCTGCACTTCACCTAGGCCTGGGCATAGAGCTGAGCCGGCTCGGAGCTCACTCGGCTCGATTGGTTTTTAGCTCGACTCGGCTCGGTCTCTTTTGAAATTTGGCTCAGCTCGGCTCGGCTCGGTTAAAGCTCGATCAAGCTTGGCTCGGTCAAAGCTCGGCTCGACACGTTTAGCTTGATTAATCGTGTAACTTTATCTTTAAATTATAACTTCTATTCATTAGGCTTAATTACCAAAAAAATATTAGAAGTCTATGTGTTATTTAATATTTTAATGCAATAGTTAACAATTGATAAACTAGTACTTTTATCCTTATCTATGATTATGATCAAAAGGAAAATTTAAATATTATTTTTTATATTATTAAGTATGAGGACACAAGAAAAAAAGTCGGCTCGAGCTCGGCTTGGGCTCGATCAAACTCTAACAAGCTCGGTTGAGCTCGGCTCGGGCTCGGCTCGACTCGACTCGCTATGTATAAAGCTCGGTTCGGCTCGGGCTCGATTAGGCTCGGCTCGGGCTCGGCTCGCTCGCTCGATGCCCAGGCCTAACTTCACCTAGTAAAATTACGATTTCTCATGTCAACTTAAAACAAAACAAAGTGCACCATTAGCAAGTATTTACAATGTATTTAAAGTTTAACAAGTTAAAATAGGGGTGCTTTGCGCGTCAATATCCATTACTAAACTAAATGACATAACGTCCAGAAGTTTTGAATTTACGGACTTTATTTGAGACATAGTGCCCTGAAGTTTTACTGGAAAATCTTAATTTAAAAATTGAGTGTTCTGCTGACTTCTTAAGTTGCGGCTAAATTTAAATACCCTACCTAATAGTGACTAAATCATTATAACGTGATGGCGAGAAGGATCGTAAAATTTGGGTTTGGTAGCCACTTTGTGGACCGCTGCTTAATGAAAAGCCAGAAATCACTACCCAAGCATATCGTACCATCTTTGTCATTTTCTCCAACTTTACTCAAATGTAGCTAAAAATAGAATCATAAATTCAAAAATCTTATGATTACATACTTATTACAGATTAAGTTACAGTGAATAAATAACTCTGCATGAGTTAACTTGCTTGCATTGTCGGTCCCGAAGCTAGATAAAGGAGGAGGATCGTAGTAGGCCACTGTCAGCATAAAGTTTATCAATTCATGATGAATCCTCATATTACTGGTTGTATTTACAGTGAACAAATGATCAATGTACTTTAACAATAACATACAGTAGCAAATACTCATAACAACAACTGATGCAAGGATTCGACTGGCTAGCACTTCAATTATTGGGCAGATCCAAATGCTAGTTGCAGCTCAAGCTCATGCTCAAAAATAGCCACACTTTCATCGTCCTTCAAGATATCAATGCATCTATTCTACCACGATCTTTTGAATACATCAATATAGTAATATTTTTGGCTGACTGTTGAATTGGACTAATCATGTTGGTTTTCCCCAGCCAAAATTAACATCATAATATTTGGCAGCCACACCAGCTAGTGAAATGCACCTCGATCTCGCCTCACAAAGTTGCTCCAGATAGCTCCATCCAGTCATAGAAAATGTCTAAAATTGTCTCATCTCATTTTTGTTTATCTACATATTTGGTATTCGATTTTATTAATCTGTTTCTTTTACAAGTAACCAAGGTGGACAAATCACAGCTATCATTCTCGCCTTTACGTGATATGGCAATTACAATAAAACAACAGAATGGCCTGGCAAAGGTGGAACTAACCATTTTCGTATGTTTACGTTGTGCATCATGTATGATGACTTTCTCTCGGTCCCTGAAGCAACCATGGCACACTTTCAGATCACAGATGACACGACTTCAACGCGTGTGGGTGTCATATGTACTATGGCATCACTTGCGATCTTAGCCTTGAGTAATCCGATAGTAGAAGAATCAAAAACAAATATTTTGGTGACACATTGCTTATTAAGAAGGACCGTTGTTACTTCAATCAACTTAGATCTTGGTGAAACATGAGGAATAGGAGATGGTTAGAATTTTGCAACAACATAGTTCGAGCAGTACTAAGTATCGCCCGATGCCTAGGCATTAAGAAAGGTGCACAATGTGGCACGATCGAAGATTTTGTGAGAAGCACGAATGTCATTAGTCATACCTCCACACTCAAGAAATGTGACTTGAACAAGTAGAGGAAAAGTTAAATAGTGGAATAATAAGGCCTCTTCAACAGTATGGGGAGGAAATGAATATCTATGTTGGGCTGTACAAGAACATCTTCCAATCGATACTTAAAGGCAAGTATGTACCCCATCATTGTTGCAATTGTGGTTTCCTTGATTCGGCCAGCAAAAGATAAAAATGAGCTAGAGTTTCTGATAAAGATTTTTTCAAAAGAAGTAATCTCGATGAATTAACTACCTTTGTTTGCTCGCAATTCGAATATATAACAATTAAAATAGAGTTAAAAGAACAAATATGTTTAAATTAGGGCCGTTTTGATCCAAATAAGAGAAATCGAAGCATCTAAGGTGATTGGGAGTTGGAGAAATAGGTTTAATGATCTCCATAGTAACTATCTCAATCTTTCTTTCCATGGATGTTGTCTTTAGTTTTCTGACTAGTTTTGTCTTAGGCTTGCATTTAAGTTTAATTTATATGTGATGTACTGTGATTATATCTTTTCCCTTTCCAGTCTTCCACATACTATGGCTTGTCGTCCATGGGAGATGTGACACATTGATTTTTTTAAATATGATGTTATTTTTATGTGTATAATTCTACCATTAGGTTGATTTCAATTAGTTGTATTATTTAGTTTCAATTGCTTTGAATAGAATGTGATAGATTGCACATAAATTTAATCTTCAATGGTTTACATGTCTCACTATTTTTCTAATATTATTATGACTATTGTTGTTTGTAATTAAGTTGGATGTTCCTAAAAAGAGTTATTTTATTCATCTTTAATAATCAAAGACATTTTTTCCCAAAAAAAAAAAAAAATTTGAAATGCATCAGAAATCGAGAGCAAATTAAAACAATAACCCACCTACATTCGAGAGGTTGTGGGTTCGAATCAGCACAGGAGCAAAAAGTAGGAGGGCCATTATTTGTTCCGAGAGCGGGGAAGTGATGGGGTGAAAAAAAAATTAAAACAATAACCCCACTTAATATTTTTCTAATGGGAGAGAAACAAAAGTCTTTATTTTGTAAATTTAGACCGTCAATAATAATAATAATAATTGTTATTATTGTTATTACTATTATTATTGAAGTTGAACGTTGCGGGTGGTTGAGCTTGTCCAAGAAAAAAAAGACAATCTATTAATCAAAATATTATATCGCTACTTAGTTAACATTATAAATTGAACAAAGATTAAATAATGACTATGTGTAAACAATACTCAACTATTAGGCCGTTGATTAATGAAAATATTGGACTAGATTTGCTGGGGTGCGTCAGCCCTGAACGGTAGTGCAAAAGCCAAACAACGCTTCAAGGCCCAAAGTAGCAAGCTACCTAATGGGCCTTCCCCTTAAAAAAATGGTTAATAGAGAGTAGGCCAGAGCCCACATATCAGCTATTAAAATGATAAGAACAGATATGTTGCTCCCTAACGCACACGCAAGTATACGTGGTCGACAAGTAATAAAGTGATAAGTAGAGTATCGTTCCCACGAGGACTATTCAGACTGAATTCTAGCAAACAATTTCCTAAAACTATTCAGGGATCTTTTTCCAATGGTTGAGAATTTACTAACTAAATGCAGTAATAAAAACAAGTAATTGAAATCAAGTAACAGAGCAAATTCTACGTTGTTATCAATAAAAGATGACGGTCCCGGGTCAGAGTTACGAACAATCCAGTTGAGTTTTCCAGTTGATTCTACTTTTTGATTTCCTAGATTGCTAACTACAGGTTAAATGTACCCATGAAAACCTTTCGATTCTTCACGGTCTATGCATGCTACTCCAATCCCTATATGTCTATGGGTTGAATCACGTGCACGCATTAACGAATTCTGTAATGAGTTAAACTAGGCGAGCAAGTATATGTCTATCCTGCTCACAAATTAGTTTCCCGATGCCCGGGTTCACAAACTAGTTCTATTCTTTCTTATTGCGTAATTAAATTCCCTCTTTCGAGTTCAATCTAAAAACCATAGATAGTGTTCAATTATCAGGCCTCAATAATCAAACAATTATGATCAAGAAAGAATAAACAATCCATAATGGTAAATCAATATATAGAAATCAACTTTCAAACATCAACTTTCATGTATTTACTCTAACCCGAGAACAAACAAACTATAGAATTAAAGAGAAGAATAAGAAAGAACTTGTGTAGAAGACATCTAGGGCTCCTCCCCTCTCCTCCAAAACTTGCTCCAAAGGTCTCAACCCCTTTCAAAAACTAAGTAAAAGACTATTTATAGGGTTTACAAACACCTAGTAATAAGTTAGACCCAATCCTAGACGAAATAGGACGTAAAAACGCGCACAAGGGGCGCTATAACGGGCGCCCCGTGCCTCGGAACGCGTGCAGACAACCAGAACACGCCAAAAATTGCACGCTTTGGCCATGCGCCGCGTGGGAAACCGTGCCCACCAGGCTGGCGCGGCGCGCCACCTGTGGCGCCCAGCCATTTTTCTGTTCCGTTTGCTCCTTTGCTCGCTCGTGTCGTGCCTTCGTGTGCTCGATCCAATCCTCAATCAAAATCCAATCTTTTCTTGCTCAATCATGCTCTTAAAAGCTCCAATTGCACTGCATAACAACCTACATACACACGACATAAAATTAGTGCAAAACCATATTCATAAACTATAAAACGAGCGAATAAAGTATCCAAAGGTAAGGAAATATTAAGGAAATATAGGCATAAAATGCCAAACATCACCACCCCACACTTGAACCCTTGCTCGTCCTCGAGCAAGCACAAATAACTTCCCAACCTAGGTAAAACAGGTCTGCCCATGACTATGGTTGATACCGACCATTGAACCAATGCACACATGACTACTATGGATCCACAACATGCCAACAAATTATCAAAATCAAAAATATAAGAACAAGCACCCCAAAATAGCTCAAGTCCACAAACTCAACTTAATGCAACCATGCTCCCACAAAATCACACCTATCTACTCAACCAAGAAGCCACCAACTTCACCTATTTCATGCAAACCACGTGCCCTCACCAATATGAAGCAAAAGAGTGCCCCCCAAATATCCCACACAACAATAAATATCACGCATAGAATGGGGCAATAACCAATGAACTCACTCACTCTCATGAAAATCTCACACGTCACACGCAATGTACCATAGGCTTGCCCGTAGTGTAGGACTCCACTAATGTAAGCTCACTCCAATCGGGATTAACTAGGACTTTAAAAAGGTCGGAATGTAGGCTAAGAGGCGGGTAGGATACATATGGTAATAGTGACTACCTCCCTAAGCACTTTAATACATCACAATTTAAATTAATCATCAATCTCATCAAGCCACCCAAATCAACAACTTCTACACATACACCTTCTCAACAAGTAGCAATTTTTTCTTTTAAGCACACACTAGCAAGGAATGGATATCTTTTTCTCTTTATTTCTTTTTCCACAATTTTTTTTTCAACTTTGCTCTTTTTTTTTTCTTTTCTTATTTCAATTTCATCCAACCTTGCCAATGCCTTTCACTACTTCACAAATTTTCAATTATTCCCCTTCATTAGCTCCACTCAAAAACCTCCCAATTCCAACCACAACTCCAATCAACTACACAATATCAACTAAAGTGCTTAAGGAGTCAAGGACCAAAAGAAAGCAATTTAGAACAAATGGGTAGGCTCGGGGTGTGGGTACCAATAAAAAGGATCAAAAAAATTACAACAACAATTTTCTTCCAAGGTATATATGTAAGGGTAGGCAAATCAAAAGAAGGCATTGTATCATTTCCCAACTAGAGCAAACCTAGGATTTCGCTTTGCACACACACGGGGCAAGTTCTAGACATTAATATGCAAACATGGAGTAAACAAGAATATGCCTCACAACTCACATTGCACATGGTTCACACAAAGAGGTTCCATCAACAACTCTCACTCAAGCATCTAGAATGCAACTTGTGGAAATTTAAGCACTAATGCACAAAGGTTCACAACAAAATCAAGCAAGTGGACTCAAGCATCTCAAGGGGGTCGTTCCAATTTTTCCTAGGCATGCATCACAATTAAAACCCAAGGACACCACAAATAGCACATGCAATCAATTCAAGTCCACCGGTATCAAACAATTCAAAGGCACTTAGCATTCTACCTTTTTCCTACGTCTAGGGTCATCTACAACTAACTATCCTAATCCTAATAAAAATAAAAACTACCCGGTTCAAAGGCCTCCCCGTGGAAAAGAACCGAGGCAATAAGAAAAACCACGGGGTGGATGACATGTACCACTAATAAAGACTAAAAGGAAAATCTTTTTGGAATTTTTTTCATTGGTTTTCTAATTTTTTTTTTCATATATTAAAGCAAGAAACAAATAAAAATAAAGTCAAGTAACAAAAGAAAATCCTACGGTACATGCATCCCTAACCTCAAAAATAAATAAAGGGTAGTTCCCCACCCCACACTTAAACTAAGCACTGTCCTCAGTGCTAAAAATAAGCAAGCGCAAGGTAAAGAAAACTTCCCTGAAGATTCTAGTCCTTGGTGCTAGCATCCTCCAAGCTTCCATATAGTATGAGGTACTCAGACTTCCCTCATCAGGTCATCAATATTGGGCAAGGGTGAGGACACCCCACACTTAGCCTCGACATTACATGAACCTGCAATCCAAAGAATCACCCAAAGTAATATACAACCATAAAAATACTAATAAAAATAAATAAAAGTAAAGCAAGCAAATTGGGTTGCCTCCCAAGAAGCGCCTTAGTTAACGTCGTGGCACGACGAAGACAACTTCATCACTTTTGTCTCCACCTTGAACTAATGAATTGAATCCCCAACTTTGCCTCAAGTTTACAACTATGGTATTGGGGTGGTGGCAAAAATACAACAGGACCAAGTAAACAATGCCGCATTTTGCACTTCTTAGCCTTTAAATGAGGGATGTCGTTTTGTCTCCTCGGCATCACAAACTCTAAAATATATGCACCTTGTTCCTCCTCCTTTTGTTTCTTCATAGGCTCGGGTGGCTCAATTTTCATGTCACCATCCAAACACAATGTTGAAAAATGATTGGAATGAGGTCCAATGCGCTTCAATTCTAAAGTTGCATTACTTTTGACACCCTCACTTGCACAAACACTAGAGTCCTCACCTATGATGTTTTCTATTTCCTCACTTGACTCTAATGTGATTTCCTCAACCTTGGCATCATCAACTGCTATTGGGTCGAATGGTAGGAATTCCACTTTTTGCTCCTCAAATTGGCTTCTAAGCTCTTCTATCTCAAATCTACTATTCACGACAACTGATAATTGGCCATTAGACACCTCAACCATATCACTCAAATTCTCCTCCAAGTCGTGAATAGTCAAGCCAAATTCGTCCATCTCTTGCTTGAGCACAACCCTTTCTTCCATAAATTGACTCGTCATATTTGTAAGTTCACTCCTGAAATCCCCATAAGCTTCTAAGAGTTTGGCTTGCTCCATTAGCCAAGTTTCGCTATCAACCTGCACTTTTTCGCTCCTGTCAAACTCACAAACATCATTAGAATCATCACAACAATTATTGGGGGGAAGGAGCATGACACTTAGGACAATCATTCCACCGACCACCACACAATTTACAAAAATTCCAATCAAAGGTGGTAGAAAATTCACATAACCAGTCTCGCAGGGTTGAAAGACTCGAACAATTTTCCCAAAAGTGATGTCCTCCACAAAGTAGACAAGAATCAATAAAATTTGAGTAACCATCATTCAGCCCACTTTCATTAAAAGATGCCATGTAAACTAGTAATACAATAATAAACTAAAAATAAAATAAAAAAAATTTAACCTGAATAGAAAATAATAAATTGTTCAAAAAGAAAACAGTCAATTTAGTCCCCGGCAACGGCGCCAAAAACTTGTTGCTCCCTAACGCACACGCAAGTATACGTGGTCGACAAGTAATAAAGTGATAAGTAGAGTATCGTTCCCACGAGGACTATTCAGACTGAATTCTAGCAAACAATTTCCTAAAACTATTCAGGGATCTTTTTCCAATGGTTGAGAATTTACTAACTAAATGCAGTAATAAAAACAAGTAATTGAAATCAAGTAACAGAGCAAATTCTACGTTGTTATCAATAAAAGATGACGGTCCCGGGTCAGAGTTACGAACAATCCAGTTGAGTTTTCCAGTTGATTCTACTTTTTGATTTCCTAGATTGCTAACTACAGGTTAAATGTACCCATGAAAACCTTTCGATTCTTCACGGTCTATGCAGGCTACTCCAATCCCTATATGTCTATGGGTTGAATCACGTGCACGCATTAACGAATTCTGTAATGAGTTAAACTAGGCGAGCAAGTATATGTCTATCCTGCTCACAAATTAGTTCCTCGATTCCCGGGTTCACAAACTAGTTCTATTCTTTCTTATTGCGTAGTTAAATTCCCTCTTTCGAGTTCAATCTAAAAACCATAGATAGTGTTCAATTATCAGGCCTCAATAATCAAACAATTATGATCAAGAAAGAATAAACAATCCATAATGGTAAATCAATATATAGAAATCAACTTTCAAACATCAACTTTCATGTATTTACTCTAACCCGAGAACAAACAAACTATAGAATTAAAGAGAAGAATAAGAAAGAACTTGTGTAGAAGACATCTAGGGCTCCTCCCCTCTCCTCCAAAACTTGCTCCAAAGGTCTCAACCCCTTTCAAAAACTAAGTAAAAGACTATTTATAGGGTTTACAAACACCTAGTAATAAGTTAGACCCAATCCTAGACGAAATAGGACGTAAAAACGCGCACAAGGGGCGCTATAACGGGCGCCCCGTGCCTCGGAACGCGTGCAGACAACCAGAACACGCCAAAAATTGCACGCTTTGGCCATGCGCCGCGTGGGAAACCGTGCCCACCAGGCTGGCGCGGCGCGCCACCTGTGGCGCCCAGCCATTTTTCTGTTCCGTTTGCTCCTTTGCTCGCTCGTGTCGTGCCTTCGTGTGCTCGATCCAATCCTCAATCAAAATCCAATCTTTTCTTGCTCAATCATGCTCTTAAAAGCTCCAATTGCACTGCATAACAACCTACATACACACGACATAAAATTAGTGCAAAACCACATTCATAAACTATAAAACGAGCGAATAAAGTATCCAAAGGTAAGGAAATATTAAGGAAATATAGGCATAAAATGACAAACATCAAGATACTACACTTGATCTTAGCCAAAAGGTCGAGAAAAATATGGTTTTTATTGTATTGAGGCTTTTGTTTTTATAGCTACTCTTGGCGGTCTACGTTTTAGATTCTGGCAATGTGGGATAAATTAGACTTGACAAAAACTAGAGTCGTTGCTTTCTCTGAAGTCTAAACTGTAAAGCGAACCAGTCGTATAGCAAAGTCAGCAACAAAGCATATAAAAGTACTATAGCATATATAAATCTTCAATAGACATATATTCATATTTTTTCCATTGAATCAACCATTTTTTTCACTTACTATAATAATTAGGTGAAACTCTTATAATATGATATACATCTATAAACTTCATATAAAACATATTAGGTAAAAATATTGATTATAATAGTAATAGTAACTTACTAACTTCATAAGTAAAATGAAAGGGCATAATGAGTAAAGGTGTTACATACTATGTATTCTCACACGACAACTACATAGTTCGTAATGGATAAAACTAGTCAACTTGAGCACTCTCAAAGAAAATAAGGTAAAGGAGTATATGTTACATTCTGGGTAACAACAAACGTTCTTTTGTCAGCAACTTTTAGGTGAAGGGCATACTTCAACAATAGTCTATAGTTCAAGAACAAATTTATACATTTTTTAGTGATAGGTGTTATTCCTGTTAACTTAATCACACATTAAAGCAAATCAGTTCCGGCTTTGGTCAACATCAAACAGCATGTGGATAAGTTTAAGTTTTGAAAATGCTCCTTTAAAGTTTAACCAAACAACCATATTCGTCAAATATAGGTAAAAACTTACACGCATTGGGTATTAATGGAATCTTCTTGAAATATGAAAATATTATATACATTCAACGAGTGGTGATTGAGGCTATAAATAAGCAAAGATAAAATAAACTGAATATTTCACATGTACTAGGTCAAGATTATTTAATATGAACTTCTTGAAATAATATAACGTT
Source organism: Petunia axillaris subsp. axillaris (assembly GCA_029990575.1). Classification (NCBI taxonomy): domain Eukaryota; kingdom Viridiplantae; phylum Streptophyta; class Magnoliopsida; order Solanales; family Solanaceae; genus Petunia; species Petunia axillaris. The sequence continues at coordinate 34,761,711 of JARKNS010000007.1, forward strand.
ATTAAAGGGAGCTCGCTTTAAATATAGAAGATAAAATATATAATGGTAGTACTTGTCGAAGAAGGTTATACGGGCGGATTCAATATATGAGTTTTGGCGGATTCAATATGTGAATTGTGCCATTCGACGTTGATAATATTTCTGATTTTCTAGGTTTAGTTGTCCATGATTTTTTTTTCTTTTTAGTTTCTTAGTTAAAATCTTTGCTAGTTTCACAAGGGCTATCCCTTGGATGTTAATTAACTACTGTTCATAAATTATCAAATATTCTATCACTAAACCCACTTAATTAATTAATAAAGCTAGAATATGTAAATTTTTAGGTTGAGAATAAATTTTAATCATTCATACTAACAGAAAACATTAAGATTAAATAATGACTATTTTTTAACAATACTTAAAAATTGGTACACTAAATTTGAAAACATTGGACTAGATTTGCTGGGGTGCGCCAGTCCTGGACGGTAGTGCAAAAGCCAGGAAACACTTCAAAGCCCGAAATAGCAAGCTATCTTAACGGGCCTTCCCCTTTAAAAATTAGTTAATAGAGAGTGAGTTGGAGCCCACATATCAGCTATTAAACTGATAAGAATAGATACTACACTTGATCTTAGCCAAAAGGCCGAGGAAGGTATGATTTTTATTGTATTAAGGCTTTTATTTTTATAGCTACTCTTGGAGCTCTGCATTTTAGATTCTGGCGATGCGGGATAAAATAGACTTGATAAAAATAAGAGCCATTGCTTTCTCTTAACTATAAAACAAACCAGTCGTATAGCAAAGTCAACAACAAAGCATACAAAAGTACTATAGCATATAGAAACCTTGAATAGACATATCTTCATGTTTTTTCCATTGAATCAACCATTTCTTTTCACTTACTATAATAATTAAGTAAAATTCTTATAATATATATATATATATATATATATCTATAAACTTTATATAAAATATATTTGGTAAAAACACTGGTTATAATAGTAATAGTGACTTACTAACTTCATAAGTAAAATGAAAACGGATAATGGGTAAAGGTGTTACATATTATGCATTCTCACACGACAACTACACATTTCGTAATGGATAAAACTAGTCAACTTGAGCACACTCAAAGAAAATAAGGTAAAGGAGTATATGTTACATTTGGGTAACAACAAACGTTTTTTTGTCACCAACTTTTAGGTGAAGGGCATTGGAAACAACAAATTTTCGTTCCTGAAAAGTATAATCAAGACAAGAAAAATGTTGTCACAAAGAATATTTGATTTCAATATAGAATGATGTTACAATCTCTATTATATCCTCTGATTCTTCACAACAAGAACATGAACACTATTTGAACTTGATTTGAGACTTGATTCAAGGGCTTGGATAGCTTGTTCTTAAATTTGCATCTTGAACTTAGATTTGTGCTATTTGTCGCGAACACTTGTACGCTTGCCACAAACAACGAATTTGGATTCTTCAACTTTGAATCTTGAACTTGTTTCGTTCTTCAACTTTGAAGACTTGAAAGTTGGATGAACTTGCTTGAACGCTAACAACTTGTAGAGAATTTATAGACTTCGATTCACGAGCTCTCTTCTACCACTTGTTATCAACTTTCTTCCCCTCTTTTGAACAAATGAAGACCTCTATTTATAGTAGTATAGAGGTAGTTGCAGTGTGATTTGATTGACACACTTGGCGCAACCCTATTGGTCGTTTGATTTGGCTTGACATGTCACATTTCTTGACATATAGCAGGATTTAATTGCTCATCTGCATGACTTGGATTGCCACGTCATTTGACACGTGGCATGTGTTTGGGCTTTGATATGGGCTAATAGCCATTTAGACCTTGGGCTCATTATTGGACTTAGCTAATTAATCTAATTATATTAGTCCATAATATTTATTTGGACTAATATATTTTGAATTCATTATAAATCTAAATATTTTATGGATTTAAATCCAATAAAATTTAAGTATCTACAAATGCCCCTACTTCAAGTCTTGTCTATGACAAACTTTTTTTTTTAAAGATCGGCCTGGAAGTACTTACTAGTAATTTCTATGAATTTATCAAATGAATTAAATCCCATTGTTAATGTAATAAAAAGGGGTTTATATGCAAACTTTCTACTTGGGAAGTGGCTCATTTGCTAACTTGTTGCCACATCCGAAGGCTAAATATTGTGTGTCTTTTCCATACAAGTGGCTTCCATCATTAGATTGGCATATTAACATTAAATTAATAATGTTAGTCTTCAAAAATTTGGCCAGTTTACTTGGTGCAATTTAGCACATACCCCCCAAGTAAAGTCACTACCTCATTCCTTAATTTGCAAGGATCCTGAAGTTGAACCTGGTTCCTTGTAATTTTAACGGAAAAAAAATGGACTCGACAGAAGACTTGGAATTTGAAGTTAGTTTCCCTTTTTTTATCCGATTTAGGCTATACTTGTTAAGCCAAATCTTTGAAGGGCCCCACACATTATTTACTCACCGCTGTAAGTAGATACCACAATTCCATCAGTTCCTATTTTGCAGAGGCATGATCCCCTCTTTTGTGCCATTATCAGCTTCCATGATCTATTAAACAAGTAGTGCCTATTATCCATTCCAATGGCTATAAATAGAATAATCAGGTACCTTGATCGAAACACACCCAAAGTTTATATCAAAATAGTAGAGAAGTCAAGCAAGAGCAAGTCTTTCCTAGTACTTTGAAGGAAACTAGTGAGTTTTTTTCTTTCTTTTTTTTCCTTTTTATGTAAGAAAACATGTCTTGAGCTGTAGTTCAAAGTTGATAAGTTCCTTCATTGTCTTTGTCCCTTCATTGCTATAACAATTGTACAGACTTTGCCATTTTTCTTTACTTGCTTTTGCAGGAGAATTGAAGGATTTCAGCTTATGTAAGTGATGTTTATTTCTGTTCAATATCAAAGCTTGTCGGACTTGAAGCTTTGTGCTATTGACGCCGATGTTTGGCCTGTCAATGTATAAAATGTCGCCGCTATAGCTCTGCAGTGTTAGCTATATTGTACACCATGTAGAGTTGAAGTATTGTACATTCTATTGAGTCGGAGCTTTGTAGCATGGGAATTGATCAATCACACCGAATAAAAGCACATCCCATTTTTCATAGCCCGCAAATAGTCTTTCAGCTGAGTGCGTCTGTAGCAAAAAATTCATATATATATATATATATATATATATATATATATATATATATATATATATGGTGTAGGAGTGACAGAATTACAAGGCTCTTGATTTTACGTAACTGTAACACAACGACTTAAAACATACTTACTTGAATATCAGAGCCAAATTCCATCAGAATTAGCCAGAATCCATCTTTGAAGATGATATCCATGTCCAGCGCTTTTTATCTCACAGTTGGCACACTCTAATAGAGAAATTCATATATCGAGATAGGAATGTCCAAATCACATACCGTTTGCGCTTGAGAAATGTATATTCAGAGAGCTACAATTTTTGCAGTTTTGGTGGTAAAAATCACACCAGATTTTTCATAGCAATTTTTTGAACTTGATCGACAAGTCCGCCATTCTGATTTTCAGCATTGCACGCCTTCACCAAAATAATTGTTTCTTGATATAGGGGAATCCGATTTGCTAGCTTCTTGATTCTGTAGATCAGAAACCTTATGATCTTGGACACATCCAAAAAATCGTAGAAATTTTTTCTCTTGGATCGCCTACTATCAATTTTTTTGAAGTTACTCAACAATCTGCATACTATGACTTTGGACACCATGCTCCATGATCTGGCTTCCTTTTCTTTTTTCTTTCTTTTTTCTTTTTTGTCATGCCTCCTTCATAAATGTGACAGCCTATTTATTTCTTACCCACATTTTTTTCCTTTGTCTTTTCTCTTTCAGGTTGAAGAGTAAGTTAACTCAAAAGTTACTTTCTCCAATAAATAAAATTTTGCCTTGAAGAATCAAGATGATAATAGCTATTCACCGTAAATAAAGAAATTCAAGTTGATCATGGTAAAATAAATGATGTAATCTAAAATAGGCGGAAGCTACAAACGATACGAAAATGCGGAAACGATAAAGATAACGATAAAAATGAGACGAGACTCGAACGATTACCCAAGTAGCAACGAGAAACTTGTCTCGCTACACCTCGGGTGAATGTCAAGGAATCACCTACGCTATGCAACTATTCTCAAGAGATACTCGACCCTTGCAAATAGAATGATCAAAGATGGATGAAGTTCAAATTGGATTCCACCAATTGAATTCAAGTTCCCAACAAGGGTTCAAATGAGAGCATAGCTCAAGTTTCATCAATATTCAAGATTTTGTAAGGAGTGAAATGGCTAAGTGTTCTATTTATAGAAATTTCGAAGCCTAAAGTGAAAGGACTAAAATAGCCCTCAACTAAGTTAAAAAAAAATACAACACTTGAGGGCAAAATAGGAAGTTCACAACAAAAATCAAGTCTTCCGCGTAGTGGGGCGGAGCGCCCAAAAGGGGGCGGAGCGCCTTAGCTTTGGCAATTCTTGGGCAGCCCAGTGGGGTGGGCGGAGCGCCCCAAATGGAGGCGGAGCGCCTAGTCTTCAAGTGAAGCAGGCGGGGCGCCCAGTTGGGTGGGCGGAGCGCCCAGTTTGGGCAGCCTTTGGGCGGACCGCCTAGGGGTTTGGGCGGACCGCCTGAATCTCTGAGAGGTGCGCCTGAGAGCTTCTCCGCTTGTTGCTTCTCCGGATCGCTCCCAAAGCCCTCGGCTTCCCGTCCTTTGCATCCTTCAAGCTTGGCACTCGTTGATTGGCATCTTAGCTCGATTTGTCCCGCATCATCCTCCCCTTCTTAAAAGGATTTCGTTCTCGAAATCAATCCATCAACGCCTACATGCAAAGACAAGCAAAAACACAAAAATGTTCCTACTACAAGAGTAGGTTAGTGCCCAAGAGTGTGGGAAAACACACTCTTATGGTATAACCAAGTATCAATAGCAATGAAGAAGTTCATGTTCCCAAGGGAACTAGCAATTACTTGGTCCAACAAAGAAGTGCACCCAACACAAGAACAAACAAAGAGACTAATAGGGTATGGCATATGCAAGATCGAACTATTAAAATCCCTACGATCCCTAAGTTCAAGATTAGTACACCAAGACTTTCCACTACGCGAGTACGCAAGTCCAACAAGAGTGAAGGCAAGTGATGTGAAAAATTCACTCTTGTGATAGAGCCAAGTATCGATACTAATCAAAGAGCTTATGTCTCCAAAGGAAACAACAAGTTCTTGGCTCCATAGTGACAAGCACTCACAATCACAATAAGCAAAGAGATCAATAGGACATAGAACATTCAAGATTAAGCAATCAAAGTTCCTATGACCCCTAAGCTCATGATCAACATACCAAACCTTCAATGCAATATTTTCAAAATGCGGCACAATGGTTTTGGCATGCTCAATCCTCAAAATGTGGTGAATATGTGGGATGGAATAGGCAAAGTAGTGCGATTCACAAATAGCATCAAATACTCCACTCCCCTTCTTAAGAACTCTCATACTCATACTAAGAGACACCTCCTCACCTCCAATTTCATCCTTGAGACAACCCCCCTCACAAGGTAAGCTCTCAAGGAAGGCATTATTAATGGCCTCTTCATCATCATAACCCGCACCAACAAGAGTAGGGTCACTGGAAGAATCATCTACCTCACTCGAAGCTTCAAACAAAGAATTGTCTATGGGATCAAATCCCTCACACCACGGAGGTTCTAGCTCATTCTCAACTCTAGTCCGATACAAATCTCCTTCACAATTAAAGAGGCCCCCACGCAACGGGAATGTAAAAGCATGCACCTCAATCTCATAGTCAAACAAAGGAATCGTATCAAGACTAGGTTCTTCGCTCTCGCTTGAGGAGTCATCATAGACAACCTTGTCCAATTCATGCAATTTGGACTCCTCAAGGTCACTATCATCCTTACTACGACACACAAATCCACCAAAATCAATTATGTCAACAAGGGTGGAGTCACATAACTCATCTTCCCCTTTATCAAATACGGGTGGGGTGTCATAACAAGGGTCACAAGCAAGGTCAACTACTACATTGTCACTAAAGAGAGGTCCTTTGAATACCGGGCTCACATCATGATGTGGCTTTTCATTCCTCTCTACTAGCGGCTCGCAAGCACACACTAGTTGACCATTAGACTCTTCACTAGTTACAAGTTCAATAGGGGCATTACAAGCAACAACTAGCATGGAGTCTACACAAGACAAGGGACTAACATGTTCATGAAAGAAAAAGGTAACACTTACATGAAGCTTACAATGAAGATCCCCATCCTCTTGTCTTCCTTCCAAGGAAATCGGTTGAGGCACCACTAGCTTGCCTTCAAGAGTACCTACACATAAGCCAAAACAAGTAGAAGAAGAAGGGAATAAAACATGGTTAGAACAAAGGGTGTCCTCACTCTCACTTTGTATTTCCTCTCCTCTCCTCTCCCCTCTTTCACTTTCATCTCAAGGCCAAGTGTAGATTCGGGTGACAATTCGCTCACGTCACTCCTCTCCTCCTTTTGTCTCTTATGTGGAGTGGAGTGACTTTCACTTCCAACTAGCAAGGGCATGACTATAAGATTGTTGGTTCCGGGCTCAAGGACCATGGGTGACTTGGCTTTAGCCGCTTCCCTCAACTCCCTCATAATCTTATAGTCATTACTTACTTGCTTCGGTGTCAAGGGCCTGAGCACATATTTTCTAGAACCATGCAAGACCGTATAAGAGTTGGTCCTACCATCATGCACTACACTCCGATCATATTGCCATGGCCTCCCAAACAAGAGATGGCAAGCTTGCATAGGTACCACATCGAACATTACCTTATCTCGATAATTTGCAATGCTAAACTCAATCAAAGCTCGCTTCACCACTCTCAACTCTCCACACTCACTCAACCATTATAAGCGGTAGGGATATGGATGTTTTATAGTAGGCAATTGCAATTGGGAAATCAATGTCTCACTCACTATGTTAGCACAACTTCCCGAATCAATGATCATTGAGCACACTTGCCCCATCACACGACACCTAGCATGGAAGAGATTCTCCCTTTGCACATGCTCCGGCTCTTCAAGACTCATGGCACCCAAACTCCTCCGTACCACAAGTGTCATTTTAAGCTCATCACCTTGCTCACCTTCACCTTGGGGAATGCCCAAGTTGTGGGGAATGCCCACTTGTTGGGGTATGCCCAACGGTTGGGGATTGCCCAACACTTCATCACTAGTACCTCCTTCGGTACCCTTTTGGACACTCGGGGTCCATCCCTCTTTGAGGCGATCAAACCTCGAGCTTATGGATCTCACCTCGGCCAAGAGGTAGGCCAAAGTGCTTACCGGGACCTCAACGGTATCGTATACATCTCCGGCCATGTACCTATATAAATCAAAGACAAGAAAGAAGTTAGAGTAAAAACCTCACTCGCTCCCTCACTTTTGAATGTCACTCGAATCACTCGTTTAGTGGTGGGGGATTTATCACTCAAACTTGATTCAATGGCTTCCTCGTAGTTGAACAACCTCCTCGATAACCAACCAAGTTTAGAAGAACCAAATACTCTTCGGGAAGAGTGGAGTTGATTGGACTCGATGAACGCTAGGCTATTTAGGTGCGCACTTGAAACAAAATCAAACTACGAGTCTTCTTTGAGGTCTACTCTTCTCTAAGCACGAAGGTCCTAATTGCTCAATGAACTAGTACTAATTGAGTAGGAGTGTTACTCTCAAAGTACTAGTCGGAAGCAACGGAAACCAAACAAACACGAAAGCCTACGAAAACAACCAACCCGCACCCTTCAGTACACTGGGTGGTCCGCCTGGTCAGTGGGGCGGTCCGCCTAGTTTGTGGCCAATTTCAGCAGTGGGCAGGGGTGGGCGGAGCGCCTGGGTCTGGGCGGTCCGCCTAGACCTGGGGCTTCAGCTTCCCAAACGCGATTTTGGTCGATTTTGCACCCAAAAATCCAACGTTTTCAAGTTGTTTTTCAATTCAAAGGATACCCAAAGTTGTTATTTGCTATAACCAACAATCCCCAATGGTTTAATCCAACAATCAACCAAAAACAAGTTTGGTTCAAGAATTTGGAGCAAGTTCTTCAAGAAACTTCAAAATTTTCAAGATTCAAAAATTTCGATTTTTATTCCGCAACTCCAAATGATGTTATGGGGGTATCAAAACGACGGGTTAACACCAAAGAACAATCCCCGATACCAAACAACAACAAAATCGTAACAAGAAACAAGTTCTAGCAATTTTTGTGAATTTTCAACTTTGAGATTGGATTTTCAAGATTTTGATTCACAACTCCGAAAATTGTTGGTACCCAATTGTCGAGAATACGTAAACAAACAATCCCCGATAATTAAAACCAACAAAATTGCAACAACCAACGATTTCTAGCAATTTTTTTGTGATTTTCAAATTTTTGGTTTTTTTTTGGTTTTTCTTCCAAATAAGAACAACAAACAACAAGAACACAATAACGATAAGAACAAGACCGAGGATTCGTAAGAACGAAGCCTAGCCGTGCTCTGATACCAACTGATGTAATCTAAAATAGGCGGAAGCTACAAACGATACGAAAATGCGGAAACGATAAAGATAACGATAAAAATGAGACGAGACTCGAACGATTACCTAAGTAGCAACGAGGAACTTGTCTCGCTACACCTCGGGTGAATGTCAAGGAATCACGTACGCTATGCAACTATCCTCAAGAGATACTCGACCCTTGCAAATAGAATGATCAAAGATGGATGAAGTTCAAATTGGATTCCACCAATTGAATTCAAGTTCCCAACAAGGGTTCAAATGAGAGCGTAGCTCAAGTTTCATCAATATTCAAGATTGTGTAAGGAATGAAATGGCTAAGTGTTCCATTTATAGAACTTTCTAAGCCTAAAGTGAAATGACTAAAATAGCCCTCAACTAAGTTAAAACAATATACAACACTTGAGGGCAAAATAGGAAGTTCACAACAAAAATCAAGTCTTCAGCGTAGTGGGGCGGAGCGCCCAAAAAGGGGGCGTAGCGCCTTAGCTTTGGCAATTCTTGGGCAGCCCAGTGGGGTGGGCGGAGCGCCCCAAATGGAGGCGGAGCGCCTAGTCTTCAAGTGAAGCAGGCGGGGCGCCCAGTTGGGTGGGCGGAGCGCCCAGTTTGGGCAGCCTTTGGGCAGACCGCCTAGGGGTTTGGGCGGACTGCCTGAATCCCTGGGAGGTGCGCCTGAGAGCTTCTCCGCTTGTTGCTTCTCCGAATCGCTCCCAAAGCCCTCGGCTTCCCGTCCTTTGCATCCTTCAAGCTTGGCACTCGTTGATTGGCATCTTAGCTCGATTTGCCCCGCATCAATAAATCACTTTAATTATTGATATATCGAAAAACTCCAATTGAAAATTGGCCAACATACTGAAGGCAACCACTCAGAGACTTAGATATATTAGAACTTTCACTTGAAGAACTTGAAGATATGTGTATAAACTTGAATAGATGCCATAATGAACACGACTTGAGGACTTTGATGACCTCATCTTAAAGAGTTGGATTCAAAGACTTAGCTGATTCGAAGGATTCAACTTGATGACTTAGCAAACGGGAAAATTTCAAATTGATGATGTAGCTGCGTTAAAGAATTTACTTGAAGACTTGGCGAATTTGAAGACTCCAACTTGAAGACTTGGCCAATATGAAGACCTCAACTTGAAGACTTGGAGATTTGAAGGACTCATCTTGAGGACTTGGTGGATTTGACGGCTTTGACATGAAGATTTGATGGCCTTTGAAGACTAAGACTTGGTGGAATCTGAAGGCTTCATCTTGAATACTCGGTGGACTTTGAAGACCAAAACTTGATGACTTGTTAGATTTAAAAACCTCAACTAGACCAAAACATGAAGACTTGGTAAATTTGAAGGCCTCAACTCGAAGACTTGATGGAATTGGTAGACTTCAACTTGAAGACACAAATTTGTCATGGAGATCTGCCCTTATTGAACCATCAATATTTGATGAGGTCCGAAGCTTAAAAGATATACATATGGACCTGATTTTCAAGTACCCAGCCAAGTCGATACATACATCATTCAATCAAATACATTTGGGGTGATATATACTTTTGAACTTAAGCGACTGAGCTTAGGATGGAAGTCTAAGTTGCCTATGGACCTCGCCGAAGAGGAATAAGTGTTAAAAAAATGTGATTTTTTTATTTTGTGTATGCAGTTTATACTCATGCAGATAAGGAGTAACATACAGTTTAAGCTCGTGTATTAAGGAGCACTGCAACTTGAAGATTATCTCCGATTTAAGAAGCCTTGCAACTTGGAGATTTAGCTCGAATTTGAGGAGCTTCATGACTTGAATATGCAGCTCAAATTTGAGGAGCTTTTCGACTTAAAAATTAGATGGAATTTGAGGTGCTTATAACTTTGACATTTCGCTCAAATTTGAGGAGCTTCATGACTTTCACACACAGCTCGAATTTGAGGAGCTTTGCAAATTAAAGATTTGACTCAAATTTGATGAGTGTTTCAACTTGAATTTTTTTAAAGCTTGAACTGGAGGAGCCCTGTGACTTTGACACATTGCTTGAATTTGAGGAGCATTTCAACTTGCAGTTTAGGTGCGTGCATTGAGGAGCATTTTAACTTGAAGTTTGGCTCGTGCTTTGAGGAGCAGTTTAACTGCAGTTTAGGCTCGCGCGTTGAAGATCATTTTAACTTGCAGTTTAGGCTCGTGCGTTGAGGAGCATTTTAACTTGCAGTTTAGGCTCGTGCGTTGAGGAGCATATTAACTTGCAGTTTAGGCTCGTGCAGTTTAGGCGCATGCGTTGAGGAGCATTTTAACTTGCAGTTTAGGCTCATGAGCTGAGGGGCATAGTAACTTGCATTGATTATTTGATGGAAACTTGACTCGTGCTTGCCTTTTCTTCTTCCAACATGATATCTCCTTGGCGAGCCAAATCTATGACTTTTTCTTTGTAGATAAAACATTTTTCAATAGGGACCAATCAACCTATGATACTTGCAATAGTTTGGATCGTCAATTCTCCCAATTTCATCAGGTCGCTTCATTTGTGGCAATTCAATGAGCTTCAACTCAAGAAGTTCGTCAAACAAAGCAGCGACATCAGAATCCAAGAATGGATACTTTTTCTCTTGCATTTCTTTCGAAGTCAAATTTTGACTTGATTTGTTATGCATAGAAGTTTTCTTCACACTCTTCTTTCCATGCGACTTTGTGGAGATGTTCAAAGAAGAGGCATTGATATTCACGGATTCTTCAGTTTCAACCTCCGATTTAAACTTGCCCTCTTTTTTCAGCTTCTCGTCTATATTCACCTTTGCTAGGCTCACAGACAGGCGGTCGCAGGTCTCTATTTGCAGCTATACTCAACTCCATATCATGCGCACGGGTGGCCAACTCTTCAAATGTTTTGGACTTTATACCTTGCAAGATGTAGCGAAAACCTCAATGCATGCCTTGAATGCACATTTCAATGCCAGAAGTTTCACTAATGCGATCTTTGCAATTAAGGCTCAAGCTCCTCCAATGATTGATATTGTCAATGACCGTTTCATCTTTCCACTGGCGGGAATTTATAAGTTCAACCATGCTGACGATACGCCTTGTGCTGTAGAAACGATTGAGAAATTCTTGCTCTAGTTACTCCAAACTATCAATGGAACTAGGCTCGAGATCTGTGTACCAATCGAAGGCATTTCCTTTAAGAGATCAAACAAATTGCTTCACAAGGTCATCACCATAAGTTCCAGCATTATTGTACGTCTCAATGAAGTGCGCTACATGTTGTTTTGGATTTTCTTTGCCATCAAAGTGTTGAAGCTTAGGAGGTTGAAAACCTGCAGGCATCTTCAAGTTATCAATTGTTTGCGTGTATGGCTTTGCATATGTGAGGGAAGACTTTGCTTGTGGCTCCACTTCATCTTTTATTGCCCCCATTATGAAATCTTTCAGTTGATCAACGTGAATCAGATCTTCTGAAGAGATCTGGAACTCATCGGCCCCAACCATTTGCCTTGTGGAGGATTCAGCCCTCTCATTATCTTCGGGAAGATTTACATGTGCTTGATTTGATTCTCCCTCTGCCATGCTCTCCACCATATTAGTTGACGAGGCCAAAGTGTATAAGATTTTTCTGCTCGTGCTTTGTCAAATTATAGTATAGTTTAAGATATCGTCCCACAGAGATTGGGAAATCTATGCTACAGACCTGTAATATTTTGAATACTATTTGAGAGAATCAAATTGATGAAAAGTGAAATTTTGAACTTTTAAATAACTTTAACTAAAATAAAAGGACTTGCGGAAGATTTTCAATTTAAAAAGAGTTGGGAATCATCAAATTCACTTGATAATATTTATAATAAAAACCTCAATTTTGACATATATTTCTCTAAAGAATAATTATTTATTACTAATTCAATTATATTTTGCTCATAAAAAAATAATCAATTAATAACACTCCGTGAGGTTATGTAAATTAATTGAGTTATTACAAGTGATAGTTAAACCGAAATACTTTCCTTGCCTGAATTGTGCTAAAAAGTAGTGAAAACTTTGTGAGAGTATTTTTACTAAAAATCAATAATCTTGCCTACAACAACTCCTCCGTGAGAATTAAAACTGATGCAAGCAAGACTACGGACTTGAAATGGTAGATTACTAAAATATACTTTTACTCTACTTATTTTATTCATCAGTTACCACATACTAATTTTGCTCCGTGAGAATTACAAAATTAATATGATAATAACCACGAGATAAAATATGTAAGAGTGATAGTAAAGAATAATAAAACTAACATTCCCGCACAATGTAAAATATGAAATAGATAATTTTAGGCCAAGTATGTATTAAAACTGAGATAAGTATTATAAATATATCAAGCTTCATCAACTATCCCAACAAAACGAAATTACTCCATTATATAGTATGAAAATATAAAAATAGAATTTAAAAGACTTATGTTTAAAACTATGAGTATTTTACTACTAGCAAAAGAAAGACAAGAGAAAGAGAAACTTTAAAGAGTAATAGCTATTATATGACTTGGTTCTCTAGCTATGGAGGAATTGTTCTCTATTTATAGATGGATAATTCCTTCATCAATTGTTGTTACATCAATTGATGAGATATGTAACAAGATATTACGTAACAACAATGAGCTATAATGGGGGATATGTGAAGCGATTTTTTGTATAATGGCATGAATACGTGGAAATCTTCTCTTGCTTCTTCTTTGTTTTAATTCCAACATTCTTCTATTAAAAGTATTATTCCATATAAGAAATATAACAGCCAAGATATGTAGAAACTTTCTTGCACGGTGAGGAAGAGATGTCATGGACTTCTTGATGTAAAACTCTTCTTCTTTTGTTATTTGCTTTATTCATGATATATATCTCTTTCCAAGTATTCTTTTCACTGTAAGATTTGTTAGGAAATATAGGAGAACTAAATTTATTTATTCATGCTTTTATTTAAAATATTTATATTTTTATATAAGAAAATACATGAATAAATTATATTCATCATTAGTTAACTTAGCAATTCGAGCATCTTGATCTTGTATGTATTTGTCAAGCCTTCAATTGCTTTGGTTAAACTTGCAAGTTGTCCTTCTGTGGTTGCCATCTTTGCGTTCTTGAATTTTTAGAGTTGAAAGGAAGAGATGAGAGGTAGAGATTGTCCCACTGGGCGTGCCAAAATTTGTAAACAACAAATTTTCGTTCCTAAAAAGTATAATCAAGGCAAGAAAAATATTGTCACAAAGAATATTTGATTTCAATATAGAATGATGTTACAATCTCTATGATATCCTCCTATTCTTCACAACAAGAATATGAACACTATTTGAACTTGATTTGAGACTTGATTCAAGGGCTTGGATAGCGTGTTCTTGTATTTCATCTTGAACTTGGATTTGTGCTATTCGTCACGAACACTTGTACGATTGCCTCGAACAACAAATTTGGATTCTTCAACTTTGAAGACTTGAAAGTTGGATGAACTTGCTTGAACGCCAACAACTTGTAGAGAATTTGTAGACTTTGATCTACGAGCTCTCTTCCTCTCTTTTGAACAAATGAAGACCTCTATTTATAGTAGTAGGGAGGTAGTTGCAGTGTGATTTGATTGGCACACTTGGCGCAATTCTATTAGCCGTTTGATTTGGCTTGATATGACATATTGCTTGACATATGGCAGGATTTAATTGTCTTATCTATATGAGTTGGATTGCCACGTCATTTGACACGTGACATGGGATTGGGCTTTGGGCTAATAGCCATTTGGATCTTGGGCTCATCATTGGACTTAGCTAATTAATCCAATTAGATTAGTCCATAACATTTATTTGGACTAATATATTTTGAATTCATTATAAATTCAAAATTTTCATGAATGTAAATCCAACAAAATTTAACTGTCTACATGCATACTTAAACAATAGTCTATAGTTCAAGAACAAATTTATACATTTTTTAGTGATAGGTGTTATTTCTATTAACTTAATCACAAATTAAAGAAAATCAGTTTATGGCTTTGGTCAACATCAAACTGCATATGGATAAGTTTAAGTTTTGAAAATACTCCTTCAAAGTTTAATCCAAACAACCATATTCGTCAAATATAGGTATAAACTTACACGCATTGGATATTAATAGTAAATCGTACGACAAACATGTCATGGTTAAATAATTTAATGAGATAAAAATATGCATCGATTAATCATGAAAAGAATATATACAATACATGACATGCTTTTATTAGTTTGATAAAATACTCGATGCATGTACATATTACCCAAAATATATTCATTGATATAGGATACTTTCCTTTTTGTATGTGGAATTTAACGCAATGTACTAGCTCATCTTTTTTTCCACTGTTTTGTTGGAATTTTTTTTTTTGCATAGCATGTTATTGATTTTTTTGATTTCTCATTTGATATTCGGATTGGAGCTCCTAAAGAAGCGTTCTGTACTGTGATTTTTTCATCTAATGCTCTCGAATCGACAACCTCTGATTAAGCGTGGATGAATCATATTCATTCTATCACAACTCTTGGTGATATATAATTGCAATCTAACAATGAAGAATTGAAGAGAATTTTGGGGTTATGGGGCTTTCCTTTCCTATGTGGATAAAAAGCACCTCTTTTGGACCAGCCCACTTGATAGCCCAAGCCCACTAATATCAAGACATATAAAAGGCCAACTTAGGTCTGATTTTGGAAGAACAAGAGAGAGATAACTGCTATAGAAAGAAAGAGAAAGTGAGAGTATAGTGCAGATTTTCGCACAACAAATTCAGCCACTGCAGCCAATTTTTAAAGGCGATTTTCGCTTCGTTTCTACTCCGATTGAGCTAATTTTTGGAGAGCACGTTCCTCTTAACTTGATATTTGATTGAAAACTAGAAGAGATCGATTTGGAGCTCTGTAGCATCAGATTTTAACTCGTGAATAGCTGCTACATTTTTGGTGATTTTATTCCTTTCTTCTCTAGTTTTGGTGTTTTTCGTATATGTATTGTTGCTCATTGTTTGGCACGTGTTTGGTGGCCAATTTGGAGAATAATTTATACTCTTGTTATTGATTAGTGGAGCTTTGGTGGACTTTGGTCCCGTGGTTTTTTACCTCTTCACATTGAAGGGGTTTTCCACGTAAAATTGGCGTCTCTTCTCGTTTGATTACTTTGCTTGCTTGCCTAGCTTGTTGTTGTTGTTGGAATAGCTGCTGCCCGAAATTTTATTTGTGTGCATTTAGTTTGCTCCTCGTATTCAAATAGTGTGGGAAGTTTTGACTTGGGTATTCCTTCCGCATTTACCTTGTCGTGCAATTATTGTGATTGCTTGTTTCTTCCCAACATATTGGTATCAGAGCTACTGGTTCTATTTGATTGTGGTTTATCTATTTGAATGATGGATACAATTATGAGCAAGATGGTTTGTTTAAAAGGCAGTAATTACTATATTTGGAAAGGCAAGATGAAATATCTTCTATTTGTCAAGAAAATGCATTTGCCTGTATTCGCTTCTAATAAACCTGAGACTATGTCTGATGAGAATTGGGAATTTGAGCACTTACAGGTTTTTGGTTATATTAGACAATGGGTTGAAGACAATGTTCGTAATCATATTGTGAATGAGACACATGGTAGAAGTTTGTGGAAGAAGCTTGAGACACTTTATGCTTCTAAAACTGGCAATAATAAGTTGTTCCTGTTAAAGCAATTGATGAATATCAGATACAAAGAGGGCAGTCCTATTTCTGATCATATTAATGATTTTCAGGGTGTCCTTGACTAGTTATCCGGTATGGGTATGAGATTTGATAAAGAAATTCAGGGACTTTGGCTTTTGAATACTCTTCCTGACTCGTGGGAAACTCTTCGGGTTTCATTGACTAATTCTGCTCCCAGTGGTATTGTAACTATGGAATATGCTAAGATTGGTGTTTTAAATGAATAAATGAGAAGAAAATCCGAAGGCCCATCTTCTTCAACTTCACACTCCGATGTTTTGGTTACTGAAGACAGGGGGAGAAACAAGTCCAGAGGTCAGAACAACAGAGATAAAAGTATAAGCAAGTCGAGGTCCAGGTATAAAAATCTTACATGTGATCATTGTGGCATTCGCGTGCATATTAAGAAGTTTTGTTTCAAATATAAGAAAGAATTGAGACAACAAAAGAAAGAGGGCGGCGATGATAATCGTGTTGCTACTGTTGTCAAAGCTGATCTTCTTTCTGCCGGTGATGATGAAGACATTAATTTTGTTTGCCATGAGACTAGCTGGGTAGTGGATACAAGTGCCTCTAATCACGTCATGCCGAAGAAAGAGTTCTTTTCTTCTTATACTCCTGGTAATTTTGGGGTAATGATGGTGAAACTGAGGTTATTGGCATTGGTACTGTTTGCTTGGAAACTAACAATGGTTCGAGGTTAGTTCTTAAAAATGTCAAACATGTTCTAGATATCCGCCTGAATTTGATTTTGCAGGAAAACTTGATGATGATGGCTACTATAGCACATTTTGTAATGGCCAGTGGAAGCTGACTAAAGGTTCTTTGATCGTGGCTCGAGGTAACAAGTCTAGTAACTTGTATTCTATGCAGGGTTCCACTTCTAGTGACTCAATAAATGTGGTGGAGAGTGATGCTTCATCAGAGTTATGGAATAGAAGGCTGTCATATGAGTGAGAAGGGGATTGATTGTTTGGCAAAAAAGAGTTTGCTTTTCGGTTTAAAGCAAGCAAAATTGAAGAAATGTGTTCATTGCTTAGCCGGTAAATAGAAAAGAGTTTCTTTTCAGAGTCATCCGCCTTCGAGAAAACCCGATTTGCTGGAGTTGGTACATTCTGATTTGTGTGGTCCTTTTAAAGAAAGATCTAAAGGTGGTGCACTTTATTTTGTGACTTCCATTGATGATCATTCTTGCAAGCTCTGGGTGTTTCCTTTGAAGACCAAGGATCAGGTACTTGATGCATTCAAGGATTTTCAGGCCTTGGTTGAGAGACAGACAGGGTAGAAATTGAAATGCATCCGCACTGACAATGGTGGTGAATATATTGGTCCTTTTGATAACTATTGTAGAGCGCAGGGTATTCGGCATCAGAAGACTCCTCAGCTAAATGGTGTAGTAGAGAGGATGAACAGAACACTTATTGAGAGGGTTAGATGTTTGCTTTCAGAGGCTAAGCTGCCAGATTTCTTTTGGGCAGAAGCACTTAATACTGCGGCTTATGTTATAAATTTGTCTCCTACTGTTGCTTTGGATGGTGATGTCCCGGATGGAGTTTGGTTTGGTAAGAATGTTTCTTGTGATTATTTGAGAGTCTTTGGCTGTAGAGCTTTTGTGCATGTTCCTAAAGATGAAAGGTCAAAGTTGGATGTTAAAACTAGGCAGTGTATCTTCATTGGTTATGGTCAGAATGAATTCGGCTATCTTTTCTATGATCCAGTTGAGAAGAAACTTTGTCGAAGCCATGATGTTGTGTTCTTTGAAGACCAAACAATTGAAGATTTTGACAAGGCTGAGAAAGTTGATTCTTAGAGCAGTGAGAGCTTAGTTGATCTTGATCTAGTTCCTGTGACTGTTGCACCTGAAGAAAAATGTTGAAATTCAGGTTGATGACTATGTTGATGATCATGTTCAGGATGACCAGCAGGTTGATGATATTGTTTATGCTCCAGCTGATGATAATGTGGTTGGCCAGCAACCAATCACTATTGATGCTCCAGAGAGTTCACTCAGAAGATCTTCTAGAGTGATTGTACCTTCATCTCAGTATCCTCCCGGTGAGTGGATACTATTGACTGACGGAGGAGAACCTGAATGCTTTGAAGAGGCCATGGAAAGTGAAGAAAAAGAAAAGTGATTAGAAGCTATGCAAGATGAGATGAATTCCTTGCATGATAATCATACCTTTGATTTGGTTAAGCTTCCTAAAGACAGAAAAGCTTTGAAAAACAGGTGGGTTTTTAGAGTGAAACATGAAGATGGTAACCTAGTTCCACGGTACAATGGTAGACTAGTTTGTCAAGGGCTTTAAATAGAAAAGGGGAGTTGATTTTAGTGAGATATTTGCTCATGTTGTGAAGATTTCTTCCATTCGTGTTGTTCTAGCCTTAGCTGCAAGTCTAAATTTAGAGGTTGAGCAAATGGATGTTAAAACTGCTTTTCTCCATGGTGATTTAGATGAAGAAATTTATATGGAGCAGCCTGAAGGCTTTGAAGTCAAGAGTAAAGAGAATTATGTTTGCAGATTGAAAAAGAGCTTGTATGGCTTGAAACAAACTCCCAGGCAGTGCTACAGCAAGTTTGGGTCTTTTATGCAGCAACAGGGTTTCAAGAAGACTTATTCAAACTATTGTGTTTTTGTGCAGAAATTCTCTGATAATGACTTTATTATTTTATTGCTTTATGTTGATGACATGCTTGTTGTTGGTCAAAATGCTTGCAGGATTCAAAAGTTGAAGCAAGAGTTGAACAAGTCTTTTGCTATGAAAGACTTAGGACCAGCGAAGCAGGTTCTTGGCATTCAGATTGTCCGTGACAGAGAGGCCAAGAAGTTGTGGTTATCACAAGAGAAGTACATTCAAAAGGTACTTTGCAGATTCAACATGGATAAGGCAAGGGCTGTCAGTACGCCTTTGGCTATGCACTTCAAGTTGAGCAGAAAGCAGTGTCCTTCTAGTGTTGATCAGAAGGAAGATATGAAGAAAGTTCCTTATGCTTCAGCCGTTAGCAGTTTGATGTATGTAATGATTTGCACGAGACCTGATATTGCTCATGCTGTTGGTATTGTTAGATGTTATCTTTCTAATCCAGGGAGAGAGCATTGGAATGCAGTGAAGTGGATAATGAGATATCTTTTTGGCACTACTAGTCAGAGTTTGTGTTTTGGTACAGGGAAACCTGTTCTTTGTGGTTACACTGATTCAGACATGGCTGGTGATGTTGATACTCACAAGTAAGGGTGGCCAGCGGTCCGGTCCGGTCCGGAACCGGTACCGGAGTCCGGTTCCGGTCCGGAACCGGGCCAAAAAATTTTCAAACCGGTGGAATTCCGGTCTACCGGTCCGGTCCATGCCGGTTTCAAATATTGGAGCCGGATCGGAACCGGTTCCGGCGACCGTTAGGCCGGTCGGTACCGGTCCGGTCCGGCCGGTTAACGGTTTTTTTGTTTTGTTTTTTTTTTTTAGGCAAATAAAACTAAAATTTGAAAAACTTAACAATTTATTTAAACATCATTTGTGATAATTAGGTAAATTATATTTTTTAATGAAACAAATTAACAAAATAATTATGTAAATTATATTTTAAAATTTATTAATGTAAAGTTTATTGAATGAGAAATAAATAATTGAACGACGTCTTCTAGTTTGTTACTTTATCAGTGTAAAGTTTATGAAACAAAACAAACGTTTATTGAATGAGAAATAGATAATTGAAATGACAAAACAAACTAGAAATCGAAAAATTACAAAGATACTAAATAAACTAGAAATTCGAAAATACATAATTGAAATAGATATTCCCTTAGCCATCTCTTCAAATTTTCAATCACGCGGAATAAAGCCATTTATTATATCCCATTCGGTTCTGTGGTTTTTTTTTAAGTGTTGCCTAAACTTTCCCGTCCCTCCATTGTTGGGTCCAGTGTAAAGTTGCCACTCTTTGTTACAGATGCTACATTTAGCTTTCTGAGATTCAGTATCTTTCGTAATAAGTTCCCACACTATAGAACGACGTCTTCGTTCAGGAGCAGCGGGAGCAGCGGGAGCTTGATTTTCAGCCATTATAATTGTTTGGATTTTGGAAGAAATTTAGAAAATAGCCTTTGAGAGTAATTTGAGAGATAAATTGATAGAAAATGGTAAATTGTGTGATATAATGATGAAATAATAGGGTATATATAGATAAAAATAGGTTGGGGGGTTATGGGGGGCGTTTAGGGGGGGTGATAGGCAAATATAGCCGTTTTTTACCGTTGGCCAACGGCTATATTTGAAAGAGAGCCGTTGGGCCAAAATGCAGGTCCGGTCCGGTCCGGCAGTTCGGCCCAAATAAGTTTTTTTTTTTTTTTTTTTTTTTTTTTGTTTTTCCATTGAGTTTTATTTAAAGTGATGGAAACTTTGAAAAATATTACAACAAAATATTATTTAGTTTTTACTTGTATATATTAAAGTTTAAACTTAGAATAAAAAAACTTGTAGTATTTTTTATAATTTGAACTTGTAGTTTTGAATTAATTTGTTATGTTCAATATTCAAAGTTTCAAACTTTGAATTAATTTTAGTAAATTCAAATTTTTGAATTAATTCTTTAAGTTCAAAATTCAATATTTGAACTAATTTACAAACTAGTAATTAATTGTAGTATTTTTTGCGCAAACTATAAATTAAAAATAAATAGTATGAAGACAATAGTTGTGATTGAATTCCAAGACTTGGAGCAATTTTATTGAATTGTTTAAGATATAAGAAGTGCAAATTACATCTAAACAATAACTTGTAAATTCAAAATTCTTATTTAGAATATTACATTCTTTTAAACATATTAGCTAGTTTCTTGAGGACACTTGTAGGCTTTTCTTTTGGAACTGGCCGTTGTTGATCTTGTTCATCATCTCCTTCTGGTTCTTCGTCTTCTTCTTCTTCTTCATTGCCGGTTTGACTCCCTTCACTTGTTCCGTCGCTCAAAATTTGATCGATATATGCTCTGCCCCTTTCCTTAGTAAGTTCTGGTAGACCAAAGTTTCTTCGCTCTGCTCTTATCCAATCCCTGAATAAAACTCCTATCTCCATTGCCTCCTCTCTCAACGAATATCTGTGATCTCCAATTTGAAATCTTCCTTGGCTGAAAGCGTTTTCCGATGCAACTGATGAAGCTTGAATTGTTAATATATCCCGGGCCATTTTTGCAAGAATTGGAAATTGCGATTCTTGATTCTTCCAATAATCCAACAAATTCGCAGTTCCAAAGTTGTTAAGTTTCTTTGGATATTGAATTAAATACACTTGGAACTCGCTGTATTCCTCTCCGTACTCGTCCTGTTCTGAAAGCAACTTTTCGTCAAGTCCCCCAAAAGTGCGCATTCCTGCTCCTGCCTGTGAAGAACTTTGCCCGGTGGATAGTATTGGTTCCGTTGGCTCTGCAGTGTCTGCCCAAGCTCTATACTTTGCAAAAACAGCCACGGTATCTGCATAAACTTTAGCAACAGCCTCATCTACACTTGGATACCCATTAGTAGCAATTTCATCTGGAGTAATTTCTAAATTTGCATATACTTCTCTAACAAGTCGTTCAGTTAACTTAATTTTAAAAGCAGGATGCAACACAGAAGCAATGTAAAAAAGAGGAGGAATTGGAAAAAAATATTTTCTAAACTTTTCAATCATTAACTCTACAGCCGGTAAGTAAACTGCATATTGTTTATACATTTTCAATAATTCCGATATTCCAGCTATATAATATAACATGGTAGGAGTAGTTGGATAATATTGACCGGAAAATTCTAAAGTAGCTTGATAAAATTTATGTAAAAACTGAAGAAGATGTTGAACAACTTGCCAATCCTCATCTTTAAGGTGATAGATTTCCATAAAATGTTTATTATACATTTGAGAAATAGGCAGTCTATATTCATAAGCAACATTCAATGCCTTATATAAAGTGTTCCACCTAGTACAAACTTCCTTTGGTACTCTCCTAACTGGCATTCCTAATTCTACACATTTTCTTTCCCATTCTCGTCTTCTTTCTTGGTTTTTATTTCTAAAAATATAAGTAATAGCTATCTGCACCTTTTTGATAATGTCGTTAAACAAGGTAAGACCATCTCTGACTACTAAGTTGTAAATATGACATGCACACCTAACATGAAAAAATTCAGGAAAAGGAGGGTTCAAAATAGGTATCAAGTTCCTAAGTGCGTCTGTGTTGTTTGTAGCATTATCTACCGTAATACTAAAAACTTTGTTAGACAAACAGTACGTACGACAAATTGATGAAACTTTGTTACAAATATAATTTCCCGAGTGTGGTTCATCAACAATTTTATAAGCAATAATACGTTTTTGAAAAACCCAATCAGGATCTATCCAATGACAAGTCACAGTAATATAATCACATCCATTAGTAGAACGACCCATATCCGTAGTAAGACATACTCTAGTGTCAAAGTTATCAAACATATATCGCAAATAATCCTGATATTCGTTCTTAAATTTAATAATATCATTTTTAACAGTAGTTCTTGGAAAACCTCTAAAAGAGGGATTATATACAGCATGAACATAACGAACAAAACCAGTAGAAGAAGGAAAACTATAAGGTAAACCCTCGAGGGCAACTAGTTTAGCAATTTCTTCCCTATCCTTTTGTTTATCATAAGTAAGAAGCCCTCCTGTTAAATGGTTAATTCTTGCTTGGATACCCGAAGAAGAATCATGCGCTACTCCCCCATGTTCGGTCCCTAAATATATACCACCCGCCCGCGTTGCCCATTCTTTAGGATGTTTATTTTGTAAGTGCTTCCTAAGTTTACCCGTCCCACCCTCATTACCCCCAGTTCTAAAAACCCACACCTTATCACAAAGCCCGCAGGAGGCCGTCTGCGCTTCAACATTCTTTGATGCAAAATCCCACACATCAGATCTATCCTTACGTTTAGCCGGTATTCTACTTCTAGTAGGAGGTTCAGGAGGCAAGTCTGACTGAACTTCGGGTGGACTAGCTTGAAATTCAGGTGTTTCTTCTAAATTACCCCCGCTTTGATTCCCATATCGTGTTTCTAACATTTCGTGATCAAGTATATTATCAGCGCTAATATTATGATAATGTTGAGAATCATCTATGTGGTGGGTATTCCGACTAGAACTACCAGCAATTTCTTTACCCCTATTTCCCCTACGACCACGTGCCCGCCCCCCACTACTAGTTCCAATTGAACCTCGTTGAGACATAATAATAGCAAATAAAATAAATATATATGACAAAAAAATAATAAAAGAGTAGAAGTAGGAACGACCAACCAAATATAACCGTATAATTGAGGTGAAGTTGAAACTTGAGCCTCCACTTCAATTAATTAGTTGAATACTTGATAATCGAAAAATTGCAAAAATAGCCAAATTGATATTTTCAACCACGTAGCGCCTCCAATTAACCCAATACTTGATATTTATAAACTTCACCAAGTAGCACAATATAACTTTGATAGAAACTCCAAATAGAACTTGATAAAGTAGCCAAATTATAAATTTTTAACAAATAGCCAAAGTAGAACAATAGCAATATTGTAGAAAATTTGAGAGAATTAGAGAGAATTGGAAGATTTGTGTGAAAAATATGATGAAATAATGGGGTATTTATAGAAAAAAAATAGTTAGGGGTGGTTATGGGGTGGTTATGGGGTGTATTTGGCCGTTTTTGGCCGTTGGACAACGGCTAGGGGGTCAAAAGAGCCGTTGCCCAACAGCTAGAAAATCCAGATTTTTTTTTTTGACCGGTCCGGGCCGGTTCCGGTCCAAAAAAATACCGGTCCGTCCGGTTTTGTTTCGTGGCACCGGTTCGTTACCGGAACCGGCGCCCGTTAGTGGCCAACGGTCCGGTTTCAACCGGTCCGGACCGGTCCGAGCCGGTTTCCGGCCCGATTCCGGTCCGGTCCGGTCAAAACCGGACCGTTAGCCACCCTTACTCACAAGTCTACTTCTGGCTACTTGATTACTTATGCAGGGGGAGCTGTGTCTTGGCAATCTAGATTGCAGAAATGTGTTGCTCTATCTACTACAGAAGCTGAGCTTATTGCTGCTGTTGATTGCTGTAAAGAGTTGCTTTGGATGAAGTGATTTTTTTAAGGAAATTGGCTTTGCTCAGAAGAAATATGTGTTTTATTGTGACAGTCAGAGTGTTATTCATCTTGGCAAGAATTCTACATTCCATGCTAAGTCGAAACATATTGATGTGAGGTACCATTGGATTCGGGATGTGTTGGATGCTAAACTTCTTTCACTTGAGAAGATCCACACTAATGACAATGGTTCAAACATGATTACTAAACATTTTCCAAGAGGGAAGTTTGAAGAATGTTGTTTGATCGCCGGGATGGCGGTCTCCTCCACATAGTCGGGAGGGGGAGAATTGTTGGGGTTATTGGGCTTTCCCTTTCTATGTGGATAAAAAGCACCTCTTTTGGACCATCCGACTTGATAGTCCAAGCCCACTAATATCAAGACATATAAAAGGCCAATTTAGGTCTGATTTAGAAGAACAAGAGAGAGATAGCAGCCGTAGAAAGAGAGAGAAAGTGAGAGTATAGTGCAGTTTTTCACACAACAAATTCAGCCACTGCAGCCAATTTTAAAAGGCGGTTCCCGCTTCGTTTCTACTCGGATTGAGCTGGTTTTTGGAGAGCACGTTTCTCTTAACTTGATCTTTGATTGGAAACTGGAAGAGATCAATTTGGAGCTCTGTAGCATCAGATTTTAGATCGTGAACAGTTGCTGTATTTTTGGTGATTTTACTCATTTCTTCTCTAGTTTTGGTGCTTTTGGTATATGTATTGTTGCTCATTGTTTGGCACGTGTTTGGTGGCCAATTTGGAGAACACTTTGTACTCTTATTATTGATTAGTGGAGCTTTGGTGTACCTTGGTCCCGTGAGTTTTTACCTCTTCACATTGTGTCTCTTGTCGTTTGATTACTTTGCTTACTTGCCTAGCTTGTTATTGTTGTTGGTATAGCTGCTGTCCGGAATTCTATTTGTGTGCATTTAGTTTGCTCCTCGTATTCAAATAGTATGAGAAGTTATGACTTGAGTAGTCCTTCCACATTTATCTTGTCATACAATTATTGTGATTGCTTGTTTCTTCCCAACAGAGAAAAGTCGAAAAGTGACAAGAACAATGTTGTTTTGTCTCACGTTATTGCTTTTTAAACACTCAAAAACATATAGAGATCTGTTATCAAATTCTATTTCCAACAACAAAGCGAAAACAATAATGGAAAATGATATAATGGGGGATCTTTCGATGTTTACCATTGTGCTCTCCAAGTCCAATAGGCCCCACTCACAGTAATAGTAAAACTAGGAATAAAGTGATTCCACTAATTTGCTTGGACTTGATCTTTAGAAATTGACTCCACGAAATTAAATAATCCATAATGGTTTTTGATTTTGCTATGTAATTATACAAACTACCTCACTGCGGTTTATATAATTTAAATTTCATATAAAATTAAACTGTATATCATTTATCGATACAGAGAAATGAAAGAGTGTTTCAACAAGGAAAGGGGGACAGTAACATTATTGTGAGATGCATTGTTCAGGAGATCCACCGCATGGGAATTGCTAAGGCCAATCTAAGCAGACAACTTAGGAAATTAGATTTTTATCCTTGATTGCAGTAGCTGTTCACTAGCTGTTTAATATGTAGTGACTGATAGGGAAACAGGATGGG
This sequence comes from Petunia axillaris subsp. axillaris, assembly GCA_029990575.1. Classification (NCBI taxonomy): domain Eukaryota; kingdom Viridiplantae; phylum Streptophyta; class Magnoliopsida; order Solanales; family Solanaceae; genus Petunia; species Petunia axillaris. Next base: position 34,787,731 of record JARKNS010000007.1, read on the forward strand.
GATGCCCACGACATGATGTACTTTGTTTTTTTTCTTTTGTTTGAACTGTAAATGTTGTACTTGATGATAAAATCTTTATTTACCCTAAAAAGGATTAAATTAATCAGTCCAACGAAAAAAGCTAACATTGTAAGCTAACATTTTAAGCTAAATGTTTCATACTGGTGGTGGTATTTTTTTCGGAGTACACGAATGTTTTAAGTATCTATTATATGTGCATCATTTGAAATCGCTTATAACATACTTGAGAGGACGATTTCTGAAATTCTTTTTTGAAAGTTTTTTTCCTTGTGATTTGTCAGATTTATTAAAATGAGAATATCACTATTGATAGTCCTTTTCGTAGTAGTGAAATATATGTGTCTAAATTAATTTATTTTTGTAGATTAACTATGCAAAAACACAGAAGTGGTATAACAGGAAAACCGACTTCGAGTGTAGTTAGGTAAGCTTATGTCAACTGTTTTTGTTTACACATAAAAAATACACAGTAAAGGCAATGATTTATTAATACTTAATGCCAATTAGCCACATTTAGTGGACAAAAGTTATCTTACACATTAAAGAAAAGTTGCACCTAGCTCTGGTCAAAATCAGAAATATAAACCCAACAAAGTAACAAACCATTATATGGTCAAAGCATATATACTTAATACTTAATCATCGGGAGCTTTTCTTGATTACTTCATGAAAACGCAGTGTCAGATAGTAAAATAACTTGTAGCTCACTTTCGGCCAATAGTGCCCTGAAGTTTTTGAATGAAAAAGTTTTGAACGGGAAAATCTTAACTTCAAAATAGAGTGTCCTGAAGTTTCTGATGATTTTTTAAGTTGCCGCTAATATTTAATAGGATTTTTCTTACACATATATATAAATCTACACCCCTATATTACAAAAAAAATATATATATATTTTCCAAAATACAAGACATAACAATTTTTTTTAGCATATTTTTACAATAAGCAAGACATTTCATTTTTTATAATTACACTTACACTCCACCCTCCTAAAAACTTTAAAACACTTTCTCCACTTTCCCAAACCAAATCAGCCGCCACCCACTGTCAGATCCAAACATACAACTCCACCACCACAACCACCGATCCAAACAGAAACAGAGCCACCACCCCTTCCCGATGCAGACCATCATTGCCACCCCTACCACCATCACCCCACCCCACCTCAAGTCCATGTCAAAAGTAACAATGAGGAGCAGTAACGAGATGTTGCTACTTCGACCGCAACTCAAGTAAACGAAACAGTAACGAGGCAGTAGCGAGGCGGAGGAGCGACTGCGAGTCAGCATTGCTGCCACTCCGCCGCTCACCATTATCCAGTTTCAGTAATCGGTCCAAAAAGCAGAGGCGACGAAGGATGACAAAGGCGATACTGTTACCGCCGAGGTTGAAACAGTTGAGTCGCCACAACACGCCGTCATGTACTGGAGTAGGTCAGCGCGATCACCGTCACTGCACGAACTGGATAATCAACTCGCTGAGTCCGATAAAATTGAAGGTGCCGCTAGTTGGAATCTCTCGAATGGACCAAAATCGATGTAATTTTTACACTTTCTAGGGTTCCATTATTTCTATTCAATGAAAGGATTATGTCATGTTATTTCTGTATAATTATTATTCTTTTGAAATGTTGAATTTGATTGTTGAGTTATTTATTATTTATGTATTAATATGTGCCCAGCCTATTTCGAAATGGGGTTTAAACAGTCTGACATAGTTTGAAACAACATTGAAACACTATGATACAGTATGAAACGGAGTTGAAATAGTCTGAAACGGTGTGGAAACAGTATGATACAGTATGTATTAATATGAGCCTAGCCTGTTTCGAAACGGGGTTTAAACAGTCTGACATAGTTTGAAACAACATTGAAACACTATGATACAGTCTGAAACGGTGTGGAAACAGTATGATACAGTCTGAAATGACATTAAAACACTATGATACAGTCTAAAACGGGGTTGAAATAGTCTGATACGGTCTAAAACGACATTGAAACAATATGATACAGTCTGAAACGGGGTTGAAACAATCTCAAAACGATATTGAAACAGTATGATACCGTCTGAAATGGAGTTGAAATAGTCTGAAACGGTGTGGAAATAGTATGATACAGTCTGAAATGACATTAAAATACTATGATACAATCTGAAACGAAGTTGAAACAATCTGAAACGGCATTGAAACAGTATGATACAGTCTGAAACGGCGTTGAAACAGTATGATATAGTTTGAAACAGCTAGTAAAACGTCTGAAACAGAATGTAAAACATAATGTGAAGCAACGCACAAACGGGATGAAACAGTGCTAAAACAGCCTAGAAACAGCTAGATACAGTCCAGGAATAGTTAGATACGTTGCAAAACAACTTGAAACGGTGCTGAAACAGCATTGAAACGACGTTGAAACAATCTGAAACAGTTGTTGAAACAGTCTGATACAGTCTAAAGTAGCGTTAAAATAGTATGATACAGTCTGAAACAGCTAATGAAAAATTCTAAAACAAAATGTAAAAAATAATGTGAAACAATACAAAAAAGGTGAAATAGTTTAGAAACACTGAGAAACAACGCACAAACGGGATGAAACAATGTTGAAGCAGTCTAGAAATAGTTAGATACAGTCTGGAAATAATTTAATATAGTGAGATATGAAAAGATACAACGAGATACGAGGTGGTTGGTAGTTGAGAAACATCGAGATACAGTGAGATACAACGAGATACAAAGGGGATGGGATGAGGAAAAATGAAATTGGGGGAAATATGAGGAGTAAAAGTGCAATTGGGGGAAATGGTTGGAGGAACGTGAGGAGCAAAAGTGATATTGGGGGAAATATGAAGAAGAATATAAGGGTTTGCTATATTATGGGAAAATATTGCTATGTTTGTAATTAACTTTTTCTTAATGGGAAAATAATGGGTAATTTTGGTAAAGTATTGCAATGTTCTGTAAATAACTTCTAAAACTTGTATTTTTATATAATATTTAATAGTGGCTAAGAGCCTGTTTGGCCAAACTGTTAAAATCAACTTATTTTGAGAAGTGCTTCTTATCAAAAGTGCTCTTCAAGAAGTGCTTTGCGGGATAAGCAATTTGTGTTTGGCCAAATTTTAGAGAAGTGCTTTTGTTATTAATTTGTGTTTGACCAATATTTAAAAAAATTACCAAATTACAAAAATGGATATTTAATAATATTTAACTTCATTAAATATGGAAGTTTGGTATGAGTATTCTTCCCAAATAATCAAAAATACTTATTTTTTCAATAAGCTACTTTTTCAGCTTCTTCACCACAGCAGAAAAACAGCTTCTGCTGCCACTCAAGAGCACTTATTTTTTCTTAGAAGCTTGGTCAAACACTCCAAAATTTCAAAATAGGGGTGGGCGTTCGATACTTCGGTTCGATTTTTTGAAACTTCGGTTCGGTACTTCGGTTCGGTTCGGTTTAGCATTCCTTTTATAAAAAACACTCTAGCTACCAAATTTTCCCTTCCCCAGCCACTAAGCCACCGGCAAACACCTTCCCCCGCCAATGGTGTCATTACTTTTTTGTATTTTACTGAATTTATGTTTTTTATTGCGTCTAAATCATTGCTTTGGACAAATTTATACACACAAATATCCCTCTAAAAATTAAATTATACATGAATATACATATATAAATATGTAGCAATGAGAGAAATATAAAAATATACACAATAAAAGTAAAAAATTATATAAACATCCTAATATACAGATTTATTCACTCGCATATACACACTAATACAAATTTATACAATTTTATACACGTGTATAAATTTGTATAAAATTGTATAAACTTGCGGCAGTCTGCTATTTCAGGAAGGGTGACAGCTCGGGTAAGATTCAGAAATATGGATCATTTTTGGTAATTTTCGTCTTTTGCTTGTCTTTTAGTGTAATTATCCCCAAAAAAAAGTCTGAACAAGAAAATTTATAGCCTAATAAATAACTAGGATAATTTGGTCCCCTCGACCACACCATAATTTGGTCCTCTCACTTTCTCATTTCTTTCAATTTATTTTAGCTTTAACGAAATTAGTACTAAAAGTATGACTAATTACAGGAAATGAAACTATTCACCCCCTTCGTACAGTCTGGTATTATCATGGCGGAGCTACAATCCGTGAAAGTTGACACTGAAAAACTATAATTGTATATATAAGTCAAATAGGAGTATTACTTGATATTTATTAAATTTTGAAAAATTTTAAACACTCTTAGCAAAATTATTGGTTTCGTCACTTGGCACTGATGTAGTTTTATAACATCTCAATTTAGATAATTGTGCTATGAATGATTTTTACACTAGAACATTTCATATACAAGTCTAAGTATATTACAGCAGAAACGAAACTTGAGAATATAAATAATTTTAGGCGAATTCAACTTGTTTGACAACTAAGACCTTAAGGTTGATCATGACAATAACAGACATTTTAAAGGAAAAATAAGAAACTCTATTAATTCCTCTTTCTCAATTCAAGCATGTCGTGAACTTTTGGTCTCGCACCTTTTGCAAACTATAATTTCGTTTGCAATGGTATAGATTGAGCACATTTAACTTTCAGACTTAGAGATTGTGCGGCTCTATTCAATCCATTAACAAACTTTATGTAACCTGTCTATGGTTTACTATAATACAAAAAGTAACGAACATTTAGGTATTTTCTCTATTCTGCAAAAGAAAAAATAGCAAAAACCTTTAGTTAAATCAGTCAATATGTAGAATCATGTTACTTACTGACAATGGTTTTTTTTTTTTTTGTTTTCGGGTCCCAAACTTCCGGGTTGCCCGAAACCGAAGACCGAACCGAAAAACCGAAGTTTCAAAATTTCTTGGACTGATCCGAACCGAAATAATGAATTAGTTCGGTTCGGTTCGGTATTTCGATTTTTTCGGTTTAGTGCCCACCCCTATTTCAAGATAAGCATTTTTTAAAAACAAAATAAGCACTTTTAGCTCCCAAGAAGCTTCGGCAAACAGGCTCTAAATCATTATAACGTGACGCACTCATTGGGGACTATCCACCGTTTCCAAATTCATTGAAGAATAGCCAAAAATTCGCGCGCACACTTAAGCTCCATTAGCGTTGGAAAAACACTCCAGACTAGTCCCATAACAAAATCCATTGGGCTTTGAACAAAACTTGTTCAAAGCCCAAGTATTTTGTTATGGGACTTTATATATAAAGCTTCAGTCCCATAACAAAATGTATTTTGTTCAAAGCCCCAGCATTTTGTTATGGGTTATGGGACTTTTTATATAAAGCTTCAGTCCCATAACAAAATGCTGGGGCTTTGAACAAGTTTTGTTCACAACACCAGCATTTTGTTATGGGACTGAAGCTTTATACAAAGTCCCATAACAAAATGCTGGGGCCTTGAACAAAACTTGTTCAAAGCCCCAGTATTTTATACTGGGGTTAGTTTACTGAAGCTTACCAGTATAAATACTGGGGCTTTGAACAAGTTTTGTTCAAGTCCCCAGTATTTATACTGGGATTTGTCCCGAGGTGGCTATTTCTCAGCGAATTTGTTTTTGACGGCTACAAATCAATTAACGCGCGCCAAACAGGCCCCTGCACGAAATTTTTACATAACGTGATGGCGAGTAGAATATGTAAAATTTGGGTCTAGTAGCCATTTTGTGGACCGCTGCTTAATGAATAGCCGGAAATCACATACGTTAGACCTACCCCAAGAATATCGTACCATCTTTGTCATTTTCTACAACTGTACTCAAATGTAGCTAAAAATAGAATCGTAAATTCAAAAATCTTATGATTACATACTTATTACAGATTAAGTTATAGTAAATAAATAAATATGCATATGTTAGTGATGCAAGCTAAATCTGAAGACAAGCAAGCTATCGGGGACAACAAGAACACGACGCGGAAACGATAAGAGATAAGAGGCGGAAGCAATAAAGTAACCAAGATAACAAGAAATCAGGGATGGGGGAGAACAGAAATAGAAGGAATAATGGATAATCGAAATCAAAACATGATTAATTATCCAAGGAAGAAAAGGAAACTTGAACCTAACAAGGATTCATACTAGTGATGAAATCCATTCGGTTTCAAGCGAAAGAAGGCATACACGAAGCCTCAGGCTTCAACAAGATTGGCTCGGCCAAATCCTATTTCTATTCTCACAATATCATCAATCAACTAACTATCTAATGAGCTATGCTAGGAGTTTATATAGATAATAAAAAGGGCAAAATAGTAAAATGGTCACAGGTGACCAATAAGTTAAAGCCACGCAGGGCTGAAGCAGTTTTATGTGTTCGGCAGCTCAGCTCGAACATATTTGAGTCGGACGCTTGTTTGCCTCGGTCACAATTGGAATCGAACGCTCTCTTGCCTCGGCACATTTGTAGCCCTTCGATCGATTCACTGCTCGGCGTCGTTCTTCTTTTGTTCGGTCGCCTTTTAGCTTCGGGCTCGAGCTTGAACGTTGAGCTTTCATAAGTCGTGCTCGGTCTCACAGCTTCCGAAGTCGGAAACGGTCACTTGTTGTCTGTGGATTTCCATCATTATTGTTCGGCGAGGTAGTCTTTGATATATTCCATTCCAGCCACACTATTTGATCATGGGCGTCATGTGACTCCTCGATGGACTAGCTTGATGAATCGAATAGGTGAGCCTGGTTCATATTGCATCATCCTCCCCTTCTTGAAAGGATTTCGTCCTCAAAATCAAACCGACAAGACCGGCAAACAAGGCAAAGACAAGCAAAGCTTCCTACTTCAAGAGTACGTTAGTGTTCAAAAGTGTGAAAAACACACACTTATGATAGAGCCAATCATCAATACCGATCAAGAAAACTATGTCTCCGAAGGAAACAACAAGTTCTTGGCTCAAACAGAAACTGTACTGAACACATAAGTAGACAAAGAGATCAATAGGCCACTTTACATGCAAGATGTAGCGATCAAAGGACCTATCACCTCTAAACCATAGTCAACACACCGAGCCCTCGATTCACTTTTATCACAATGTGGCTTTTGGGCTTGGGTAAGCACAATACTCGAGGTGTGATCAGCAGGTGGGATGGAGTAAGTAAGATGATTCACTCGACAACTAAAATCGAATACTCCACTCCCCTTCTTAAAAACAGTCTTATTCACACCAAGAGATAGCTTGTCACCTCCAAAATTACCTCCAAGACAATCCTTCTCATTAGACAAGCTTCCGAAGAAGGTCTCAAATAATGGATTATCTATGGGGTTAAGCTTTCCAAACCGAGGTGGTTCATATTCACCTCGAGTCGGATGCGCATCACCATCTCTTTCGAACAAAGGGTTAGTGAAAACAAGTTCACTACCCATCAAAGGTGCATCCGAACTAGGATCATCATCCACACTTGAGGAGTCATCGAATATATTCCGATCCAACTCATCCACTAGGGACTCCTCAAGGTTATCATCATCCTCACTACAACACATAGATCCACCATAGGCAATAATTCAACAAGGGTATGATCAAACAACTCATCTTTTCCTTTATCGAAGATTGGTGGTGTGTCATAACAAGGGTCACAAGCAAGGTCAACTACAACTTCATCACTCAAGAGAGGTCTGGTGAAGATCGAGCTCACACCATGATATGGCTTATCATTCCTCTCAACTAGTGGTTCACATTCGTACACAAGTTGACCATCCGACTCTACACTAGTTGCAAACACATTGTAATCATACAAATCATCAACTAGCATAGAGGTTTCTCTAGTAATTTCACAAGACAAGGAAGTATCATGCTCACAGGAAGGAAATCGAACACTTACCTCGGAGTGGCCTTCGGTCTCTCTCAATGCCTCCGAAGTGTCATAAGCAGTTTCTTCACCGTGGGGCTTACATGGAAGATCTTTTTCACCTTGTCTATCTACTTCGGAACATGGTTGAGGCTCCATTGGTTCGCCTCCAAGAGTACCTACACAAGAATTCAAACAAGTAGAAGAAAAATACAAATGGTTAAGGTTAGAATAAGGGGTATCCTCACTCTGAATGATTATTTTTCTCTCTTTCTTTTCCCACATTTTCTTTTCAAGGTCGGATGTAGATTTGGTTGGTGACAACTCACTCATATCACTCGTTGCATCCTTTCTTTTTTCCACTCGAGAGTTGTCACCGGTCACTACCTTACTTCTCTCGATCTTTTGTCTCTCATATTCGGGTGAGTTGGGTCGAGGTCTAAGAATACCCATAGCTGGAGTAGGTGGACTTTTTACGTCAACCCGAAATCTTGGACTCGGAGACTCATCAACCGAGGTCTCCTTCTTTGTTTTCGGTGAACCACTTGACTCCAAAGCTGGTGTCCTCGGGTTCACCTTGTTGACATCGGTCAACTCTTTTCTGGCACTTGTCCCACCACTTCGTGTGTTCGTAAGACTCCTCCGTGGCACTCTTTCGATCATGGGATGGAGTTATCGCTCTTTTATCGTCTCCAAAACCGAAGCGTTCGCACTAATGGACATCTTGCTCTTCAACCTGCAAGGTGTAAACTCAGAAACCAGTTGCAACTCTTTGTTGTACACGAGGTATATATCCCTCCTACTAATATATAGAAGCTGTTTGTTGTGCATCCACGGATCTCCTAGCAAAACATCAAAATTGGGCAAGGGATACACTTTACACCAAGTATAATCTCTACAATCTCTATGGGATATGAGTACTCGAACCACTTTGGAAACCCACACTCCATTACAATTATAAGGGCGTTTCAATCTATAGCACGGTATCCTTAGGGTCTCAACCAAAGAAGTGCTAATGAAATTGGCATCGGTATCTCCAATCTTGAGCAAGTATCCTCCACTACCATTCAGCTCAACAACGAATATCGAAACCAACAACTTGGGTCTTCCTTATCCCTCTACTAGCGGCAACAACACTAGGAAACTCCCACTTCCTTTCACTCTTCCAACATTAGAAGTATTGTTGAAAGTCAAGGAAGGAGTTTTAGCATGGGACCCGTAAGAACTTCTCCTTAGAGAAGGAGTTCGGTAGAAATCTCCTCTACCCTCCTCGGGTGTACAACCACCAGTGCTCCTCGAGCCACTCTTCCCATAGGAATTGGAAGCATTGAATCGTGTGTCTCGACTCAAAGTTGCAAGCCTTTCTCCTCTCATGGAACAACCACTACCTCCTCCTCCTAACCCAATGGAAAGAGCTCTACTACTCCCTTGTGCTTCATACGAGACACCAAAGGAAGATGCCATCGAATAGTTCACTTGATCAACTTCATCATCGATTTCCCCGATGTAACATTCATCGTATTCAAGATCATCACAAAGAGAGTAAGTAGGATCATCATACCTCGAAGCGTCACTACCTTCATATTCTCGTATAGAAGCATAAGGATCTTCTCATTTATCTCCACAAGCCTTGTAGTCTTTTTTTTTTTTTTTTTTTTTTTCTTCTTCTTCTTCTTCTTCTTCTTCTTCTTCTTCTTCTTCTTCTTCTTCTTCTTCTTCTTCTTCTTCTTCTTCGTAATCATCATAGTGATCCACTTCGTCCTCATAAGAACCATAGTCCCCTGTGTCATTATAGCAATCACCATCATAGGAACCATAGTCTCCATCATCTTCACACGAATCATACCCTCCACAATCATCATCATCTGAAGACATAGCTGCAACAGCAAGAGTAAAGACCTCACAAGTTTACTCCCTCACGTGTATCACTCAAATTATGTTCACTCAATTTTCTTTTCACTCGGGTATACACTCAAGGTCGTTGGCTTTTGTGACCTCACTCTATTGCTCTCACCACTCTAGCCTTTTTCCACTGAAGATGGCCTTGCCTTTTTGTTAGGAAACCGAAGTGATAAGTCACAACTAGTACTTTCCAAGTATAGGTTCGGAAAGAGTTTATATGACTCGATGGAACGGTCGCTATTTGAACTGCGCACGGGGAGTCAAAGAATTATCTACAAAAATTGGACTTCGGTCACCCCACGCATGAGTTCCTAAAAGCTCAAATTCGATAGTACGACCTCGAGTAGAAAGAATTACTCCAGAGATCCACTATCGAGAATATTCAGACACAAGAAAAGTGAAAACCTAAGAGAATCTACCTCCCCCTCGGTTCCGCTTCAGAATTTTTCGAACACGTGACCTCGGTACAGACAAGGTGGTCCCTCCTTTGGTACGGATAGGGTTTAACCTTATCCACTTTCCCTTTTCTAGCAGACAAACTTTTCACCTGGGGTTTGGATTTTAATAGCTTACCCCTTTCTTCTTCAATGGAACAGTGAACTTTTACTCTGGTAGTCCGGTGTATGGACAATTTCAAGATTCGTTCACAGTCCACTAACAACAGATTTAGCTCTGGATTTGGGTTGTCTCCGATAAACTTGACGACAGAGATTATGTTCAGTTCCAAGCCGAGCTAAGATTAGGTATAACGTCGTCCGTACACTGTTAACAATTTAACAAGGTTCCGGCGTACAGACGGTGGCTAAACTGTGGAACTTCGATTTCAAGCTCTAAAATCGACACAAATACATCAACAACCACCAGTCTTCATCGATAAACACCAAAACACAACTGGGGTTCGATTTTCAACAACACCACGTCAAGAACTCAGTCCAAAAATGAAAAAAAAATCCTAGCTACAAACGATGTACGTCGGGTACTCAATCGATTCCTTAGACAGTGGTGAATCCAAATATGTGATTGTTTAATCCAAACAATCAACAACAAACAATTTTTGATAATTTTTCAAGCTTTTCAATTTTTTTGTATTTTATTCTTTTTCAAGTAACATAAGAACACCAACAGTAAAGTAAAGATGAGATGAACAAGGAACGTGGATTCGTAAGAACGAAATCCAAGCCTTGCTCTGATACACAAATTGATGCAAGCTAAATCCGAAGACAAGCAAGCAATCGGGGACAACAAGAACACGACGCGGAAACGATAGAGATAAGAGGCGGAAGCAATAAAGTAACTAAGATAAAATGAAATCAGGGATGTGGGAGAACAGAAATAGAACAAAGAATGGATAATCCGAATCAAAACATGATTGATTATCCAAGGGAGGAAAGGAAACTTGAACCTAACAAGGATTCGTACTAGTGATGAAATCCATTCAGTTTCAAGCCAAAGAAGGCATACACGAAGCCTCGGGCTTCAACAAGATTGACTCGACCAAATCCTATTTCTATTCTCACAATATCATCAATCAACTAACTATCTAATGAGCTATGCTAGGAGTTTATATAGATAATAAAAAGGGCAAAATAATAAAATGGTCACAGGTGACCAATAAGTTAAAGCCACACAGGACTGAAGCAGTTTTATGTGTTCGGCAGCTCAGCTCGAACATATTTGAGTCGGACCCTTGTTTGCCTCGGTCACAATTGGAATCGAACGCTCTCCTACCTCGGGCACATTTGTAGCCTTTCGATTGATTCACTGCTCGGCGTCATTCTTCTTTAGTTTGTTTGCCTTTTAGCTTCGGGCTCGAGCTTGATCATTGAGCTTTCATAAGTCGTGCTCGGTCTCACAGCTTCTGAAGTCAGCAACGGTCACTTGTTGTCTGCTCAGTGAATTTCCATCATTGTTGTTCGGCGAGGTAGTCTTCGATATATTCCATTTCGGCCATACTATTAGATCGTGGGCGTCATGTGACTCCTCGGTGGACTAGCTTGATGAATCAAACAGGTGAGCCTGGTTCGTATTGCATCAGTTAGCTTGCTTGCATTGTCGGTCCCAAGCCTAGATAAAGGAGGAGGATTGCAGTAGGCCACCGCCAGCATAAAAGTTTACCAATTCATGATGAAAACTCATATTACATGATCAATTACTTCAACAATAACATACAGTAGAAAATACTCATAACTACAACTGATGCAAGGATTCCACTAGCTAATACTTCAATTATTGGGAAAATCCAAATGCTAGTTGCAGCTCAAGCTCATGCTAAAAAATTGCCATACTTTCGTTTTCCTTGAAGCATATCAATACATCTAATCTATCGCGATTGTTTGAATACATCAATATAGTAACATTTTTGGCTGACTGTTATATTAGACTAGCCCATGTTGGTTTTTCCCGGCCAAAATCAACATCATAATATTAGTAGTCACACCAGCTAGTAAAATACATCTCGATCTCGCCTCGCAAAGTTGCTCCAAATAGCATCATCCAGTCATAGGAAATGTCTAAAATTGCCTCATCTCATTTTTTTTATCTACATATTTGGAACTCAATATTGATAATTGTTTCTCATACAAGTAACTAAGGTGGACAAATTAGAGCAATCATTCTCGTCTTTACATGCTGTGGCAATTGCAATAAAACATTTCCAACAAAATGGTCTGGCAAAGGATGAACTAACCATTTTCGTATGTTTACGTTGTGCATCAAGTATGATGACTTTCTCTGAGTCCCTGAAGCAACCATAGCACGCTTCTAGATCACAGATGTACGACTTCAACGTGTATGGGTGTCATTGGTAATATGGCATCAGTAGCGACCTTAACCTTGAGTAATCCTATTGTAGAAGAATCAAACACAAGTATTTTGGTGACACGTTGCTTATTAAGAAGGATCTTTGTTACTTTAATCAACTTAGATCTTGGTAAAACACGAGGAATAAGAGGTGGTTAGAATTTTGCAACAACATAATTCGAGCAGTACTAACTACCGCCCAGTGCATAGGCATTAAGAAAGGTGCACAATGTGGAACGATCGAAGATTTTGTGAGAAGCACGAATGCCAATAGTCATGCCTCCACACTCATGAAATGTGACTTGAACATCAGAGAAAATAATTAAATTGTGGAATAATGAGGCCTCTTCAACAGTATGGGGAGGAAATGGATATCTACATTGGGATATCCAAGAACGTCTTCCAATCGATATTTAAAGGCAGGTACCCCATCGTCGTTGCATTAAATTGTGTTGTCCTTGATTTGACTGGCAAAAGAAAAAACGAGCTAGAGTTTCCAATAAAGATCTCTTCAAAAGAAGTAATCTCGATCAATTAACTATCTTTGCTTGCTCGTAGATGGAATATGTAACTATTTCACTGCCATTTGAGGTAGGACCTAGAAAGGATAAGATAGAGCTAAAGAAACATATACGTTTAGCGCCATTTGATAAAAATAAGAGAAAACAAAGCATCTAAGGTCATGTGAGTTGGAGAAACATGTTTAATGATCTCCATAGTAACTATCTCAATATTTCTTTCCATGAATGTTTTCTTTAGTTTGTCTAGGCTTGCATTTAAGTTTAATTCATTTGTGTATATGTGACGTATTGTGATAATGTCTTTCCCCCTTCCAGTCTTCCACATGCTATTTTTACGTATATAGTTGTACCATTAGGTGGATTTCAATTAGTTGTATTATTTAGTTTCAATTGCTTTGAATAGAATGTGATAGATTGCTCATAGATTTAATCTTCAATGGTTTACACGTCTCACTATTTTTGCAATGTTGTTGTTGTTGCTGCTGCTGCTATTGTTGTTTGTAATTAAGTTGGATGTTCCCAGCAGAATTATTTTATTCCTTTTTAATAATCAAAGATATTTTATTTACACACACACATATGTTTATGCGCCGCTAATGTAGCGGCTTGTCGAGCATTTGACAAACTCACACCTTAAGATTGGACTAAAGGTACCAAAGCAGGCATCCTTTTTTCTTCTTTTTATTTTGGCTAAAAAGAGCTCCGTTTGATCTCCCAGAAGCGGAAGCTGAATCAGTTGCAGGCTATAATGTAGAATATGCGCGGGATGCGATCGAGACAATTCAAGAAGAATAAGATAAGCCGACACAAAGAACTTGAACATTGACAATAGAAAGTTGAATACTACCATTCTTTCGCGTTGACTCTTCCGCGGAGTAGCCTAAAGAATCCCCTTTCAAAGTCAAATTTCCATGCCCTCCTCTTCTGTGGCAGCTATTTCCTCGTCTGGGAAGCAATCCTTAATAGGCATAAGAGGTCTTGGAGTCGGCATTAGCCCCGTTGGTGTAGGAGAGATGAAAGCCATAACTCTGCCCTAAGCATTGAGCTTACGCGAACCAAGCCTCCCAGTCTTTCATCAGGCTACCCCCACTCCTTGGTCTTCTTCTTTTCTCTTCTACTATTGAGATTCGTACGGGTGAGGAGGTGAGCTCTAAGCGTATACACATAGATAGGTCTGGGTAAGCGACCATCAGTGGTATGGGTAGCAGGTACTATCAGTACGCCAGTCTAAGGCTGTTCGTAGAGGTAGGTCGTAGAGATCTATGAAGGGCTATATTTAGCATAAATAGCATGGTTAATTATAGAATAGCGTGATGGCCGTAAGAAAATCATAAATAAGGTAAATAGTCTGGAGTGGATGTCTAGATCAGGGTGTCGGCATCACACATACTAGATACTAGGACTAGTATAGTAGAGGCACTACTGGGCGAGGCTTCCTCGATCACAGCTTCTCGCTTAGCTAACTGTGAAATTAGGCAAAAATCTTCGAAATGTGTCAAGAAAGAGGTTCCAAAATAGCTCCGCAAATTTTCTACTTAAATTGAATTGAAATTTAACTAACGGTAAGCTACATAAGCAATATATTGATCTTTTTCTCCCAGAACACGCTCGATGCGGTAGCATCGCACTTTGTAATGATCAAGGCTGCTCCTTGACAATGGCGGTACCCCGAAACAAAGGGGTCAGTCTTCGTCGTGCCGGAGTATCCCGATCCGTGAGTCAGTTGACTTCGATTAGACCAGACCGCCCCAGAGAGGAACGTGCTCACGAGGGCACCACCAGATATCTCTTTTCGAATACGTGAAAGGAAAGGACCAAGTTGGCGTGGATCCAAGGTCGTGCTAGCAAGATTTTTGATATTTATAATATATCCGCTACATGGAATAGAGTTGAACGAAGAAGGGGTCCACTTTTACCTTTCGAAGGCATTCATAGCCACGAAAAACCGCATCATCTCGTCTTTATTGATCAAGATGGGCAATCTCTTCTAGAATGGAAGACCTCCCATCCACTGACTACAAGACTGCAGCCAAACACCCGTTACCGTCTTTCCGGCCTCGTTTCGGTGCACTATTGGAGAGCTCACTGCCCCCCCCCCCCCCCCCCCCACTTTCTCAATCGAAAATGGACACTAGCCTATATATATATATATATATATATATATATATATATATATATATATATATATATATATATATATATATATATATATATATATATATATATATATATATATAGGACCGTCTATTATTATTATTATTATTATTGAACGTTGTGGGTAGTTGAGCTTGTCCAAGGAAAAGAAGACAAACTATTAGGAACCATGGAAATGAAATCTTCTTGAAATATGAAAATATTATATACATTACATTCAATGAGTGATGAGTGAGGATATAATAATCAAAGATAACATAAACTGAATATTCATAGGTACTAGGTTAAAATTATTTAACGTGGACTTCTTTAAATAATGTAACATTATCAAAGGAAGTTCGCTTTTAATGTTGCAGATAAAATATGTATAATAGTAGTATTTGCGAAAAAAGGGTATAATGGCGGATCCAATATATGAATATCACCATTTGTCGTTGATAATAATTCTAGTTTTCTAAGTTTAGTTATCGTTGAATATTAAGAAAAAATTTAGAGGTTTTTTAGTTAAAATCTTTGCCAGTTTAACAAGGGCTGGCTATTTATCTAGAAATGATGTTGGCAACTGTATCCGTCAAATCATTTGAGGTAAATTTGATTTTACTGTTAATTGAGGCTACCATTGTTCATAAACTAGCAAAATAAATATACTATCACAGATCCCATTTATTAAATTAATGAAACTGGAATATGAAAAATTCTTTGGTTGAGATTAATTTAATCTTCAATATAAGTTAATCAAAATAATATCGCTACTCAGTTAACATAATAAATTGAACAAAGATTAAATAATGACTATGCGTGAACAATACTCAACTATTATGGCGCTGATTAATGAAAATATTGAACTAGATTTGGTAGGGTGCGACCCAAAGCTGTAGTGCAAAGCCTTGGCAACGCCATAAGCCCCAAGGTAGCAAGCTACCTAGGCCATCTCTAATGGTTGCCCTTATATCCATTTTTCTCTATTTTTGGGGACACATTTAGGGAAATTTCACTCCAATAGTTTCCTATTTGTGTCCCTAAAGTAGGGAGTGAATAGTGTCTCCCCAAATTATCTCCCTATTTACTATTTACCATTAAAATAATATTATTTTTATTATTTAAACTTTTAATTTAGTTCTTTATATAAATGTAATTATGTTTATATAATATCTTATATAATTAATCTATCGTCTTAGCATTATCGTATTAGTTTGAAAACTTAATTATCGTGTATCTATTTTTTTTTTTATGTAAAATTGGTGCATACTAGAGGTGCAAATTGAATTTTTATGTAGTATTTCGAATGAATTTTATCGTAATGTAATATGTATTTAATTATTTTGTATCACAATAATTTCACTTTTATTTGAATTATCCGTTCATATATATACTCTTTAATATTTTCTTACAAATTATATTATTTAAAATTTTATGGTACAAAATATATTTATATTAAATATAAATTATGTGTGAAAAATATGCAAAAAGAAAAAAAAGATAGAATTTATTTAATAGAAATAAGAAAATAAAATTGAAATAAAAAATATTAATATAACATAGAAGAGAGAGAAGAGTATAAAAAGGAATATTCTTTTTAGGGGAAAAATGAGGGAATGGTTGGAGTAAGTTTACCCTATTTTAGGAATTTCTCCATTTTAGGGGGAAAATGGGAAAAATGGTTGGAGATGACCTTAATGGGCTTTCCCCTTTAAAAATTGGGATTT
The DNA here is from genome assembly GCA_029990575.1 of Petunia axillaris subsp. axillaris. NCBI lineage: Eukaryota > Viridiplantae > Streptophyta > Magnoliopsida > Solanales > Solanaceae > Petunia > Petunia axillaris. The sequence continues at coordinate 34,804,614 of JARKNS010000007.1, forward strand.
TTACATAAATATACAAATTTGCACCCCAAATTACAAAAAAAATAGCAACATTTTTTAAATTACACCACATAGCAATATTTTTTCCCTACATATTTTCGTTTCCCCCAAATTACATTTCTCACTTTTTTCTCTCTTATTCTTCTAACCATAATTCCTCCATCACAATGTAGAATCAACCGTCCCCAACACCTTAATCCCTGTCACCATGAAAAACCTCCACCACGCGCTTCTCGATCTAGGTATCTGCACCGTCTCTGTTTCCACTATTTTCTCATTCACCACCGCTGTGACCACGGCGTTTCTGCCATCCGCCACTGGATCAGGCAATTCGGATGTGAAGGAGGTTGGATGGAATGCATTCCGTGCTGATCCAGATACGAATGGCGATGCTGGGTTTGCATCCTACATAGATTTTTCAGTGAATTCGAGGGTAATGATGCTACCACAGGACCGACTGTTGTGTCACAAAACAACTTCATGAAACGGCTCAGTATGTTCATGAAACCGACTGTTGTTGATTAAGTAAAGTCACAGTTTCTATAGTTCGCTGCAAAATTAAGCAATAGATCTGTAATCACGACTAGATTTGGGAAGCATTAGTGCTGGATTGACTATTATAGCAGTTAATGGAGGTAGATTGTTCCTTCCTTTTATCTCGGTACTCTCTGTCATGTTGAAGTTTGGAGTTGTCTCTATCTATTTGCTCAAATCATATTGAAGTTGGAAGTTGTATGTGTCTCTGTTGCAACGCTCATACAGATTTGGGGGTGGGTCCAACTTTTTATATATTTTGATCTAACAAAGGAGAAACTCACTTTAAAATGCTGTTGAAATAGTCTTAAATAGGTTGAAACGGTCTAAAACGGTGTTGAAACAATCTGAAACGGTATTGAAACACAATGATACACTTTGAAATGAAGTTGAAACGGTCTGAAACAGTGTTGAAACGGTCTGAAACAGTGTTGAAATGGTCTGAAATGGTGTTGAAACACTATGATACAGTCTGAAACGGTAGTGAAACAGTCTAAAACGACATTGAAACAATATGATACAGTCTCAAAACTACATTGACACACTATGATACAGTCTGAAATAGAGTTGAAATAGTCTGAAACTGTGATGAAACGATATGATACAGACTGAAATCGCTTGTGAAAAATTCTGAGATAAAATATAAAAAAATAATATGAAATAATGCTAAAAGGTGAAAATAGCTTAGAAATAGTGAGAAACAATGCACAAACGGGATGAAACAATGCTGAAACAGTCAAGAAACAGCTTGATACAGTAGAGAAATAGTTAGATACGGTGTTGAAATAATCTGAAACAGTGCTGCAACAGCGTAGATACAGTGAGATACAGTTAGATACGGTGCAGAAACTGTTAGATACATACTGCAGAAACAGTGGAGAAACTGTTAAATACAGCGCTGCAGAAATAGTAAAAACGGTACAGAAACTGTTAGATACAGTGCTGCAGAAACAGTAGAAACGGTGCAGAAACTGTTAGATACATTGCTGCAGAAACAGTTGAAACGGTGCAGAAACTGTTAGATACAGTGCTGCAGAAACGGTTGAAATGATGCATAAACAGTATAAAAATAGTTAGATACGGTGCAGATACAGTGAGATACGGAAGATACAACGAGTAACGAGGTGGTTGGTAGTTGAGAAACATCGAGATACGGTGAGGTACAACGAGATACAGTGAGGATGGGATGAGGAAAAGTGCAATTGGGGGAAATAGGAAGAGTAAAAGTGAAATTAGGGTAAATGGTGGGAGGAAAAGTGAAATAGGGAAAAATGGGAGGAGCAAAAGTGATAGTGGGGGAAATAAGATGAAGAATGTAAGGGTTTGGTATGTTATAGGAAATATTGCTATGTTTTTGCTATATTTGTAATTAACTTGTGTTTTTCTCTATATAGTGTTATTTTGTTAAAATGTTTCTATGTTTGGTAATTAAATTCTAAAAATTGTACTTTTGTGTAAAAATTCCTTAAAAAATTAGTTAATAGAGAGTGTGTCGGAGCCCACATATCAGCTATTAAACTGATAAGAACAAATACTACACTTGATCTTAGCCAAAAGGTCGAGAAAGGTATGATTTTTATTGTATTAAGACTTTTGTTTTTATAGCTACTCTTGGCAGGGTTGCGTTTTAGATTCTGGCGATGTCGGATAAACTAGACTTGACAAAAACAAGAGCCATTGCTTTCTCTGAACTGTCAAATGAACGAGCCGTATAGCAAAGTCAGCAACAAAGCATATAAAAGTACTATAGCATATAGAAACCTTGAATAGACCTATCTTTATGTTTTCTCCATTGAATCAACCATTTTTTTCACTTACTATAATAATTAAGTGAAACTCTTATAATATGATATATGTCTATAAACTTCATATACATATTAGGTAAAAACATTGATTATAATAGTAATAGTAACTCACTAACCTCATAAGTAAAATGAAAGGGAATAATGGGTAAAGGTGTTATATACAGTGCATTCTCACACGACAACTACACAGTTCATAATGGATAAAATTATTCAACTTGAACTCTCTCAACGAAAATAAGGTAAAGGAGTATATGTTATATTTGGCTAACAACAAACGTTCTTTTGTCACCAACTTTTAGGTGAAGGGCATACTTAAACAATAGTCTATAGTTCAAGAACAAATTTATATATTTTTAGTGATAGATGTTATTCCTGTTAACTTAATCACACATTAAAGCAAATCAGTTTTTGGCTTTAGTCAACATCAAACTGCATGCGGATAAGTTTAAGTTTTGAAAATTCTCCTTCAAATTTTAATCAAACAACCATATTCGTCAAACATAGATAAAAACTTACACGCATTGGGTATTACTGGAATCTTCTTGAAATATAAAAGCATTATATACATTCAATGAGTGGTAATTGAGGCTATAAATAAGCAAAGATAAGTTAACTGAATATTTCACAGGTACTAGGCTAAGATTATTTAATGTGAACTTCTTGAAATAATATAACGTTATCAAAGGGAGCTTGCTTTAAATATTGCGGATAAAATATATAATGGTAGTATTTGCAGAAGAATGTTGTACAGGCGGATTCAATATATAAGATTTGGAGGATTCAATATATGAGTTTTGTTATTAGACGTTGATAATATTTCGGGTTTTCTAGATTTAGTTGTCCTTGATTTTTTTTTTTTAAAATAATGATTTTCTTAGTTAAAATCTTTGCAAGTTTTACAAGGGCTATCCCTCGGATGTTAATTAACTACTGTTCATAAATTACCAAATATTCTACAACTGATCCCACTTATTTAATTAATGAGGCTGGAATATATAAATACTTAGGTTGAGAATAAATTTTGATCATTCATACAAATAGAAAATATTGAGTAAGATTAAATATTAAATAATGACCATTTGTAAAAAATACTCAACAATTGGAACACTAAATATGAAAACCCTAGCTGCTCCTCCACCTCCCCCTCACCCCACCCTCTCCCTTAACCCCCCCACTTCTAACACCCCTCCCCTTTCCCCTCACCCTTTACCCCACTACCCCACTGCTAGGTGCCACCTCTGCCCCTAACCCCACGTTACCTCCACCCCGTAACCCCCTACCTCACTGCCACTGCCACTGCCACCTCCACCCTATACCCCACTGTAGTCGCCGTTGATACTCCGGCAATGCATACATTAACGATCTCGGCAGAGACTTTATCAAACTCGACCTTACAAGTGGAGATGTTGGCAGAGATTGGAGGAGGCGCGACTTGAATGAAGAAGTTTTACGGTGATTCAACGACTGAACGCTGTCGTTTCTCGTTGGAATTTGTTGTTGGATTGTTGGCAGGTCGCGGCGGCGGCTGAAAATGGAGGTTCAGATGCATAGAGTATCTCTTTAGGGTGAGGGGGTCATTGGGGGTGGGGGAGGAGTGGGAGGTTTTGGGGTGAAGAATAGGATGTTTATGGGTGAAGGCAGTGGTTTTGGGTGGTGACAGGAGTTGCCGGTGGTGATGGGAGATAGGGTACGGTACCAATTTTTTTTTTCCATTTACATACCAAATACTAGAAAATAAAACGAAAATAAGTTATTTTCCTTTGTACAAAACACACCCTATATGTAAAATGAAAGGGGATAATGGATGATGGTGTTATATACTATGCGTTTTCACACGAAAACTACACCGTTCATAATTGATAAAATTAGTCAATTAGAGCTTTCTCAAAGAAAATAAGGTAATAAGTACATATGAGTATATGTTACATTTGAGTAATAACAAACTAAACGTTTATTTGTCACCAACTTCTAGTGAAGGGCATAGTTAAAAAATACTCTATAGTTTAAGAGCAAATTTAAACATTTTTAGTGAATAGGTCTTATCTCGTTAACTTAATCACACCTTAAAATAAATCAGATTCTGTATTTGGTTAATGTCAAACTGCATGTCGACAAGTTTAAGTTTTGAAAATGCTCCTTCAAAGTCCACAGTAAACAACCATATTCGTCAAAATATATGTGAAAATTTAGACGCATTGGATTAATAGCAAATCATACCAACATGTCATGTTAAGTAGATTAATTAGATAGAGTATGTATCAATTAATCATGGTTAAGTGAGAAAGAATATATATAAATAATCATGGTTAAGTGAGAAAGAATATATACTAATAGATGATTTGCTATTATTAATTTGGTAAAATACTTGATGCAGATAAGTTATTACCTAAAATATATTCATAGATATAGGATACTTTCCTTTTTGTATGTGGAATTGGATGCAATGTACTAGCTCAATTTATTCAACTATTTTTTGCTGGAAAAATAATTTGCATAGTATGCGATTGGGATCTTTCTTGATTTCCATTCGCTATTATATATTCGTATGGGAGTCCCAATTAATTCGGATGCGTACCGTGTTAGATCTCTTTTTAAAGAAGGTTCTCTAATGAGATTTTTTTTCATCCAATGCTCGAATCGACAACCTCTGATTAAGCGTGCATTGATCATATTCATTCCGCCACAACTGTTGGTGATGTGTGTAATTACAATCATACAATCAAGAATGACGAGAGAAGACGAAATGCGACAAGAACAATGTAGTTTTTTCTCGCGTTATGTTTTTAAACATTCAAAAACATATAGAGATCCGTTATCAAATTCCATTTCCAACAGCAAAACGAAAACAATAATGGAAAATGATATAATGGGGGACCTTTCGATGTTTTACCATCATGCTTTCCAAGTCCAATATAGGCTCCACTCACAGTAATAGTAAAAGTAGGAATAAAGTGATTCCACTAATTTGCTTGGACTTAATTTTTAACGAAATAAATAATCCATAATGGTATTTATTTGTTATTAATTATATAAACTACCTCACTGCAGTTTATATAATTAAATTAATCAGTCCAAAAAAAAGAAGAAGCTAACATTGAGATTACTCGCTTCATACAGGTGGTGGTACGATACCTAGCACACGAATGTTTATCTATTGTTTGTGCATCATTTGAAATCGCTTATAATGTACTCTCTCCGTTCCAGTTTATATGGCAGCATTTTTTTATTGGTCTGTTCCAAAAAAAATGACAGTATTCTAAATTTGGCAACAATTTAACTTTAAAATTAAGTTTTACCATTACTGAAATGATTTACAACCACACAAATTTCTTTGGCTTATTTTACACCACAAGTTTCAAAAGTCTTTTTTTATTTCTTAAATTTTGTGCCGAGTCAAATTATGACACATAAAATGGAACGGAAGGAGTACTACTCCACTTGAGAGGACGATTTCTGAAATGCATGCTTAAATGTCTTTTTTCTTGTGATTTGTCTTTAAATGAGAATACCACTATCGATTGTCCTTTTTCGTAGTAGTTGTATAACAGGAAAATAAAATTAAATGATATTCATTTATTTTTGTAGATTAACTATGCAAAAACACAGAACTGGTATAGCAGGAAAGCCGAATTCGAGTGTAGTAAGGTAAGATCTATGTCAACTGTTTTTGTTTACACATGAAAAGTAAATAGTGAAGGCAATGGCTTATTACTCCATTCGTTCCACTTTATGTGTTATAGTTTGACTCGGCACAAAGTTTAAGAAATAAAGAAAGACTTTTGAAACTTGTAGTATAAAATAAAGCAAAGATGTTTGTGTGGTTGTAAATTATTTCAGTAATGCCAAAACTGCAATTTTAAAGTTAAATTTACCAAATTTAGAATGCTGCCATTCTTTTTAAAACAGACGAATAAGGAAATACTGTCACATAAATTGGAACGGAGGGAGTACTATTTAATGCCAATTAGCCACATTTAGTGGACTAAGTTATCTTACTCATTAAATTAAAGAAAAGTTGCACCTAGCGTCAAATTAAGAAACATAAACCCAACAAACCATTATATGGTCAAAGCATATATACTTTATACAATTATCATGGGAGCTTTTCTTGATAACTTCATGAAAACGCAGTGTGAGGTAGTAAAATAACTTTACTTGTAGCTCACTTTTGGCCAACTCTTTTCTCAGGCAATGAAAGCTTGAATTATTTATGACTATGACCTAACGTGAAAAGTTGGTAAATTAAGTGTAATGTAGCTTTCAATGAATTTCCAGGCATTCAATTCCAAGAGAGCATATACATAAAGTGGCGAATGGACAATATTTGCACTATAGTTAGTGACGAATCCAAAATTTAGATGCTACGATCTAGAATTGAAAGATTAGGTTCGAAATGTATATAAAGTTTACTAGACTAAGATGAACTTCTAAATTTGAAATGTACTACTTGTATATATATGATATCGACAATAATTTATAGAAACCTTATATAGTTTTAGTAAGAGAAAAATGATTAAGGACTTACGCTATGAGATATGATATTATTCGAGAAACCTTAACTCTGTCTATATTTGTCAATTGCACGCATATACCAGGTTCGACGTCAAATCATTAAATTCTACCGAACCCATGTGAATCCATAGTTGGATCTGTCACGAACAATGCACACAATGCAATTTTTTCACTGATTTAAAAGAATCGATAAAACAATCTATTTAGTAATTTGAAAGTTTGATTTTAATGTTATTATGTATAAATAAGTTGATTGTATAATATATTTTTAAATATCAATGCATAGAACTTAACTTAAAACTCAAATAGTATTTCAATACCACTATAAATCAGAAATCGAAAAAAAAATGTAGAAGAAATAATGTCTACATTATAATCCCGCATAACTAATACTCGCATTACTAATAGCTTAATACACATTACTAATACATGCATAAAATGACCCCTTACTAAATTATTATACCCTTTCCAAAAACTCCACTCCATTTACATTATTATATAACATAACACTACCAATAAACAAACTTAAAACAAATTCCCAAATACATAATTCCAAAAAGTTCCATCCACTTCAATCATTCGAGTCAATGCCTCCCCTATTCCCCACTTCCACTTCTCATGCACAATTCATCAAACATCTTGCGTGCATCACACAAAACCCATTAAAATCCTAAACCCTAACTCTTAATCAAATCCCAAGATGTCATTTTTCAGATTAACCCATCTCCCATTAGCACTAATCTCACTATTTCTTGTATTACAACCCCTTTTTACAGTAGCTGAAGATGATATAAAATGCTTACAAGGTGTTAAAAACTCATTCAAAGATCCAAATGGGAATTTAAAATCTTGGAATTTTGCAAATTCTACTGTAGGGTTTATATGCAAATTTGTTGGTGCTTCTTGTTGGAATGATCGTGAAAATAGACTCATAAATCTTGAATTACGCGATATGAATCTTGCTGGTACAATTCCTGATTCATTACAGTATTGTAAAAGTTTACAAACTTTAGATCTTAGTGGTAATAAGCTTACTGGTAGCATTCCTGATGATATTTGTACTTGGTTGCCTTTTTTAGTAACGTTAGATTTGTCGAATAATGAATTTATCGGTTCGATTCCAGCTGATCTTGTTAATTGCTCGTATTTGAATAAGTTAATGCTTAATGATAATAAGCTTAGCGGGAGTATCTCCCCTCAGTTTTCTAGTTTGAGTAGGTTGAAGACTTTTTCTGTGGCGAATAATGATCTGTCGGGGAGGATTCCAGCTGCGTTTGACTCGTCTGATTCGTTTGATTTCGGAGGGAATGATGGACTTTGTGGTGGACCGTTAGGGAAATGTGGGGGTTTGAGTAAGAAGAGTTTAGCTATTATTATAGCTGCAGGCGTTTTTGGTGCTGCTGCTTCGATGTTGTTGGGTTTCGGGGCGTGGTATTGGTTTTTCACAAAGGCAGGGAGGAGGAGAAAGGGTGGGTATGGGTTAGGGAGAGATGATGATTCGGATAGTTGGGGTGAGAAGTTGAGGGCTCATAGACTTGTTCAAGTTATGTTGTTTCAGAAACCGCTCGTGAAGGTTAAGTTGGCTGATTTGTTGGCTGCCACGAATAATTTTAGTACGGAGAGCGTGATAAACTCGACTAGGACGGGGACTACTTATAGAGCTGTTTTAAGGGATGGTTCTGCACTTGCTATTAAACGGCTTAGAGTTTGCAAGATGGGTGAGAAGCAGTTTCGGATGGAAATGAATAGGCTAGGACAAGTTAGGCATCCTAATTTGGTGCCACTTTTGGGGTTTTGTGTTGTTGAAGAGGAAAAGCTTTTGGTTTATAAGCATCTTTCGAATGGTACCTTATATTCGTTCTTGAACGGGAATGCAAGTGTATTGGATTGGTCTACTAGGTTTAGGATTGGTTTGGGTGCTTCTAGGGGCCTTGCTTGGCTTCATCATGGTTGCAACCCGCCAATCTTGCACCAGAATATATGTTCTAACGTTATTTTCCTTGATGAAGACTTTGATGCTAGAATTATGGATTTTGGGTTGGCAAGGCTGATGACGCCACCAGATGCAAAAGAGACCAGTTTTGTGAATGGGGAGTTAGGTGAATTCGGTTATGTTGCTCCGGAGTACTCAAGCACAATGGTAGCTTCACTAAAAGGGGATGCTTACAGCTTCGGGGTAGTGCTTTTGGAGTTGGCTACTGGGCAAAGACCTCTAGAAATCAGTGCGGCTGATGAAGGTTTTAAGGGAAATTTGGTGGACTGGGTAAATCAGCTCTCTGTTTCAGGTCGGATTAAAGATGCAATTGATAAGCACTTATGTGGGAAAGGCCATGATGAAGAAATTGTGCAAGTCCTAAAAATTGCATGCAATTGTGTAGTTTCTCGGCCCAAGGATAGGTGGTCTATGTATCAGGTTTATGAAGCACTGAAGAGCATGGCTGAGGAGCGGGGTTTCTCTGAACAGTTTGACGAATTTCCCTTGCTATTTAACGAACAAGATATCAGCAGTCCCATTTGATGCCTGACGGGAAAAGCCTTACAAAATGTTTCACATCTAGTGAACTGAAATGCATCCTACAGTAAGTTTTTTGCTCCCCTTAGGTATAAGGGGAATCTGGCATGATGCATTATGTTCGGCTCTGTGAAATACACCCACGACTATTGCTGTATTATACTGTGAAATGACAAATCATTTTGGTGCATTCTGCTTGAAATTGATCGTATAAATAGCAAGTGTTAATGGTATCTTATGGTTTTGTTTACACTAAAGCTCATAGTTACGCATTAAGAAAACACTCCGAAACACCTGTCACATACTCCCGCGAAACTGATCTATAAGTAATTTAGTTCAGATTTGCTACTGACCTGGGCATGGGCTTTTTAAGGCCATGGGCTTTTTAAGGCCAGAGCATGTCCCTTTCTTTACTCTTTCTTTATATCCTTTACCATCATGAACGTATGTTTATCAAACACTGCTTAGCTAAATTCTTTTTTCCTGAAGCAAATCTTAAACCAATACGAGTAAAGATTTTGCTTGAAGTAAGGAAAGATATGGATTTGCCTATGCAGGCCATGCTAGATTCCCAAATGGATTTTGGTAGAATATCTGCCTTCAATATTAATTCATCCAATGGGAATGCAACCAAGGCCAGAGTTATTGGAAACTATACCCCCTTCTGATTATTCTTGGATGGTGTTGTTGATTAGATCTTTAGTCTTTTCCCTAATTATGTTTCTGTTTGGAAATGATTTTTACTAAAATGGAAGTCCAATGGGCTTTCTAAAGGCTATTTGCCCTCTTGAATTTGATTTGGCAGCTGTAATTTTCATTCACTTTATAGTAATTTGCTTCTCTACAAACACATAGTGCTTAGTACTTGGATACATAATGCAGAGTGGAAGTCACCAAGCAGAAAAGATCTTGCCATATATGCTGTATATATCGATCTAGCGTAAATTTTATGTACTAACGACGTAAAAGAGATCTACACCATCAAAACACTAAAATGGAAACTGCATGTGATCCTCTCTTTACAAACATTAATTGGTAACCTAAAGTTGGAAGCAATTTTCTATAATTTTTTTTTTAGAAAAACCTGACAGTGTAAGAAAATCTTTACACCATTAGATATAAATTAAATCTATCTCAATATATGATTGGCTTGTCAATCAAAACTCTTTTAATAGGAGTTATCAAGCCTCTCTTGCTTTTAAGCTCAAACTCGAATGCGTGTTTCCATGTAATCTACAGCTTTCCTGAAAAAGAACCATGTAATGTAACCTATCAAAAATGTATGACGGTAAGGTAAAATGGAATGAAGTTGTTTACATTGGCAGTATAAAAGGTTTTGACACTATTGGTGAATATTAGTCCAGGATAATAGGTTAGTTACCATTTTTACTAGGTTACTCTGTAATTACCTAATTTAAGACCTCATTGAGTAAATATCTTTTAAATTGTCTCTGCATAGAACTTAAACACATGCAGAATGGTATACATATGTTTTACTCATGAGTATTGAATTAGGAATACTAATACATTAAATACCTGTTGTGTATGGGATCAGGTCCTCTAGGCACTCTTCTTTTGCTGACATAGTTGAGATTGGTATTCTGCTGAAGAAAATGCCTTTCAGTTTCTACTATCTTCCTAGTAATGTCTAAATGACTGGTTGTTGTCCCAGTAATTGTTTTCTCGATAGTTTTGGCTTCTTGCTTTACTGAAATCCCAACAGATACAAAACATAGAAAACTAAGTAAAAGAGTAGCCCTCAAGAAACCCCTCATAACTCTAGGTACTTCTATTTTGTATTCTTCTTTATCTGATCTTCAATGCCCATTTGTGAATCAGTTGAACACAAGTTCTTTCATGGAGGACTGTCGTTGGCCGTAATATAGCATGGAAAAGTTAAAGTTCGTTGTCCAAAAGCAACAAATTAAAGGGAGAGGATATTTGAAAGATGTGGGGTAAAAGGGAAGAATTAGGCGTAGGGATTGGTGGACAATAGTTTATAACAAAGATTCTGAGTTATTGTTTACGGGGAAAAGGTTTTCAAATTTGCTTATCTACAGGACATAATAGCTCAATTTTTATCTTTGATATACTTTGTTTATTCATTCATATCATTACCATTAGCAATTCGTATCATATGCCCTTGGCTTTAATGAAGGTCCTTCACAAATTGAGTAGATTCCGCGTGTAAAAATATTTTATGAAGCATTTTACTTTTGATTATGGTTTAATGTTATGCTTCAGATTTGAGCTCCTCTATCATTTCATATCTGGGTGCTCTCTCTATATACCCCTTTTAGTCCGAGTTTCTCACAAGCAGGAATCGAACCTGGCTAGGGTCAATCCCATACATGAAAAATGTGTTAATTACACGGTAAACATCCGATGCATGTAAGTTTAGCTGCACATAAGGAGTCATCGAATTTTAAAATTATCGGCATCACCACAATATAGAAATGAGAGAACTTTATTCTTTAATTCTAGAATTAAGTCAGAAGGACCGGTACCACAAATAAAAGCGACCCTTTCTTGTATTGGCAATAAATTAGTTTGTCTTCTCAACAAATGGATTATGATGAAATAGAAGCGGAAACAGACTAATTAACTGTTGTCAAGCTTAGGGTATATGTAATGTCATCCGTTTAGGGCTATTGTCGAAGATCGTAGATATTTGTTGACTGTCAACAAGGTCACGATTAAACATATTTGGAGGGAGACGAACCAACTGTGCCAACTTAGACAAACGAAGAGCACAATCATGATGACAAGTTGCATTTAAGGTTATAGAGTTTCTTGTCATGACAGATCTAAGCTGTGTCGCTTGTGAAAGAATTTAAGATGTTTACTTAATTTTCTTTCCAATGTACCAAAAAGAAAAGTTAATTTCCCTTCCCGTGTCAGAAACTTGGGGGATATTCTTGTATTTGAAGTTTCGAATCTTCATACGAAGAATCTGCAAAGGAACCTACTCAAAAGAAGTGCAGGGAACATCCTGACACCTTATCCAAAATAAAAACAAAAAAAATCCTGACAATTAACTCAATTTTTAAGTTTTTGTGCGGGAGTGGTTGTCTGATGTGTTCTGTCTTTTTGAAATTTACAGACTCAAAATTTTAAATCTTCAACAACTTAAAAATAGTTTATGAGTTTGTGAAAGATTGAAAAGACTGAATTTGAGCACTTCCATTTCTGCAAGAACAACTTATTAGACAAAGAAAACTTCTTCCCAAAAACTCAAAACTCAGTCTTTGCAAACTCTAAAACAAACTGCTGTAATTAAGGAATAAAATACTTAAAAGGTCACTCAACTTTGAGAAATGTGTGACCAAAGTCACTTTACTTTGAATTGTACTAATAAAGTCACTCAACTTAAGGTAATTCTCACCAAAAGTCATTGTAACCAGATTTTGCACAATCATCTCACCGAAAATCTGACATGACATTTTCATTTTTAATTATATATACATGTGTCATACTTTATTTTCCATATAGGATTTTATAATAAGTTGAATTATTTTCTAAGGATTTGGAAAGTGTTCTTTTAAATTATTACAATAATAGAATATTGTGTCATTGCTAAATTTCTACGGGTACAATCGAAATATTAGCTTTACTACTCTTTCAAGTACTTAACTCTTTAATTAGTTATGGTTAGAATCATTATTTTTTTCAAATCTATTAGTTAAATATATATTTTATATAATAGATAATAGGTAGATTAGTTAAATATATATTTTATCTAGTGTCTTCATTTTCTCAATTTCTTATTTGGATGAATAACACTTGGCCCTCCTTAAAACCAATGTTCTAGATTTAATAGGGTAAATAAAGGTATTTAACTATGGTTTGGACAAAATATCTTTCTATTTCAAATTCAATTTGTAATTTTTTATTATTGTTCGACAATGTGCACTCAAAAAATTAAGAATCATTTTAAATAAAAATTACATTAATTGTTAAACAAACTCATCTTATTTTAGATATAGAAGTGCAGAAGATCTATGTGATTTCTATAAGTATTATGAATTGGTTGGAAAGTTTCTTTTCAAGATAAAATGTGAATAACTATGAGCAGAATATTAGGCACTATCTTCGCAACTAGTTTTAACTGATGTGATTGTGTGAAAAGAATTTCTTCGTATATTGTTATTTGAGTAAATTGACATTATTAAATCTGTCTTGTTAATTCTATTCATTACGATGTTATCACTTGCAAATAGTTTAACACTGTTTTTGATTTTCTGTTATATGTTTGAGATTGGATTAGCAAAAATAAAGTTTTATTAAAACAATAAATAAACGAAAATTTTGGAGACCGAAAAATAATTTAGGAGGAGGGATGAAATTTGCTGCTAAATTATAAGATAGGATAGATGCTTTGAATTTAAAATAGGGAGATATATTTTTCTAACCATGGTCAAATATTTAGTTTTACTTCATTAAATCTAGGCCATTCATTTTGAAAAAGGAGATGGATCCGAAAATATGTGGAAGAGAAATGGGTTATGGATTAAGAGTTGGGTTAATCAACTTATTATAAAATCCTATATGGAAAATAAAGTATGACACATGTATATAAAATTAAAAATAAAAATGCCATGTCAGATTTTCGGTAAGATGATTGTGCAAAATTCGGTTACAATGACTTTTGGTGAGAATTACCTTAAGTTGAGTGACTTTATTAGTACAATTCAAAGCAAAGTGACTTTGGTCACATATTTCTCAAAGTTGAGTGACCTTTTAAGTATTTTACTCGTAATTAAGAGACAGCGATGTTTCAAAAATATATTATGAAAAGTTTATATAACTAAAAGCACATTTATTATGGATCATGAAACTAATCTTCTCTTGCGACTCGCAGGACCACTATGCAGTATGTTCTAATCACAGACATGCCAAGTACTGTATGGTCCCTACTGAATCTACAGCTTTCAAGGTAAAAGAGATTCTGAAATATTAAAAGTATACATGTGAATATCAAAGATAGAACAATTACACTAAAAGTTGGTATACTAGTGATGAAATAGAATAGCTTTAATCCGTTAGAATTGACACCATCCAGATTTGAGATAAGATGCCGTCAATCATCCAAAGTTTGAAGCAGAATGCCAACACTCAACATAAGAAAAGTTTTGGACAGCATCAGATTATATATTCAATTTAAGGAAATGGCAATTTGCTCGAGTACCGCCGGATATTGCTCAATTTTACCCTCAATTACACTTTTGATCTACTCGTACCCTTGCTATTAGCAAATTGTCTCGTATTTGCCCGACTTGAGCCCCAATGCGAACCAGGTGGACTCCACGTGTCAAAATACTTCGAGAAGAAAAGTCCAAATTTACCCCTCGAACTTTTCACTGTGGTTTAAAGTTCACTTGCTTGGAGCTCTTACGATCAAGAGCAAATACGATAGTATTTTTTTCTGACGATAAGGTTCCCAAGTCTGATGGAGGTAAAAGTTGAACAATTTGAAATAGTCCAGAGGCAAGTTCCACCCTTTTCCTTTCAATTTATATTGAGCCAACAGACACCCAGATTCAATATTCAAAGCAAATTACAAACCTGCTCTATTAGAAAAGATATCAACTAATAGTCTTGAGGAAACACCACTTTCCATAACCCGTACCGACCTACTTTATTCTTCAGATCAGAGGTAGGACAAAGAAGCTTCCCCAAAAATAAATCAAGGTACCAAATAGCGTGGTCCACCACTAACGTTCAAACATCAGTTCAATATTTTCTTGACCTATCTTTACAAAATATTAATATCATTAATCATGCTCCTTTTCCAACTTTTTTAATATTTCGAAAAACTCAAAAAATACACCTGTTTTCCCATACACAAGTTGAATAGTATGTTAAAAAGAGGAGAGGGGACGACATTCATGATGGATTAGATTCAGGCTCTGAGAAATGAAAACAAGTCTTAGTTATTTTCCGATATCATAACTTAGTTATGTCAAGTCAAAGCAAGGATAACTAGAGAAAGTCACATCAATGACAACTAAAAACACTCCGTTCTGTCTAAAATCGGTATAATATATATCTACATTTACTAGTAATATACTGAAGAAAACTCGTAATGCCTTCTTGCAGATGCTCATCATTCTAGTCAAGTATGTAGTACCAATGGAGCAGCAAGAGATGCAACAATGCCCCAAGAAGCAATTACCCTGCAGTTTCAAAATCCATCTGATTAATCAGAATACGTCGCTGGCGAGACTGTTGACGATGTAGCAAGAAAAGAAGCGCCGAAGCAAAATTACCATGTGAATAAGTAGAGAGGAATGGAGCAGTCAAATGTCTGACAGCATTTTATACCCTCTCTTGACTAAAAGATCAATTGTGCAATTCTCAGTAGTTAAACAATTTAAGATGCTTAAATCTCCACTTCACGAAGCATATCCAGCTTTTCCTGTTTTCTCCTCGTCTTCTCTACATATTTCTTCTTTTGTGCCCACTTTGGTCCATATATTACTAAATGCGTTCGACCAAAACGCCGATCAGATATCTGTATATTTTTAGTAACAAAAGAAAGGGAATTAGACTAGTTTGTTTATTTAGAATTGAACAGTGCATATAGCTACCTCTGTAAAACAGGTAAGTTTCTTTTAAGGAGGAAAGACTATCCAAACTCATCTAGTAAAGAGAGAACGGAGGACCACTGCCTACACATTAAGCAATCAGCAATATTTCAATGATAACATCTAGAATGATATGTCTTAGCACAATGTACTAGAGGAGGGGAGAGAATAGGGCTGTCCTAATACCGAAAATGTGGAAGAGATCAATACCTGAACAAGGCACCCACATGAATCCAGCATGTCAGTTCTCGAGGGATACTCCACCACCTGAATACACAAAAATATGCTGATTACCACAAAAGAAACTTGTGGATGGAAAAGGAACATAATTATTTTATAAAGCACAATCACTGAGACACTTACTATAAATGTATTCTCTCCCACTACTGATGATTTTGAAATTTGATCCATTAATATACTGTAATCAACTGCAGCATATGGTGGTGTAACACTAATATAATCAAAACTGCCATCCTTACCTGAGAGGAAAGAAAGGAAAAAGATCTTTGTTACATTTTGGTAAAGGAGCAGCATAAAAATTGCACAGCTAGATCTTTGTATTTGGAACACATCATCCCTTGAAATTGTAACTAACTGTTCATTTCTTGGACACTGCCAGACAAAGCCATGCCACCGAAGAAAAAGAGAAAAAAGATACTGCTTGCAAATTCTTTGAAGTACAGAAATTGGTGGAAATGGGTGTAATGGATTGGCTAGCCACATTCAACTAAAACATCAAGCTAACCTCCAGAAAGAGGGTTAAAGTGGCACAGCACCAAGCATGTGATAACGCAGAACCAATCACTTCTTAATACACACTCCCCCAAACCCAAACCTCTCTTATTACTCTTCTCCATCATGTAATTATACCTTTCATTTAAAAATCCCCTTATGCAATTTTACTGAAAAATTATTGTTGCAGTATGCAGATCACTACTACCTGCACTGAGTATTTGCCTTCCAAGATCTAAAAGTTAAAATGTAGAATGACATTTGCAATATAGCATTTGCATGCCTTCTAATTCTGTTTCATCAAGGGTACAAGGAACCCTCTTTGTCGTAATAGTCAGAGTCGGCCTACTTTTACTCCCATGTTAGCCAGCAAGAAAGGATGGCTCACATTCAACCTGCCGATTGGTTGACATATGCAATGCTCGGAAAAAGGTCATCAATGTAAAAAGGGATCCATGATATCCTACACTTTTTGAGAATTGACTTCAGTAGAGGATTTCAAGGCGTTTCATTTTCTGTTTCCTTTTTTGATAAGCAAAAATCAAGTTAAAAAAGAAAAGCAAACCAACCTTGCGTTTTATACATTTACAGAGTGACTAATAACCTTCTACTTATGTACCACAAATGCTCACAGAAACATCAGATAAAAGATTCCAATGAACCTTCTGAGAGAGACACAAAGAGAGAGAGAGAGAGAGAGAGAGAGAGATGGACATAACAATCCAGCTGAGTGTTATTCAAGATACTATTAACTCCCTATCATAGTTCGCTTGTGGGGCAACAGATTGACGGGGAGAGAAATTCTTACCAAGAAAATGTTCTGCCCGCTCCAAGAAGCTTTCAACACGGACAGTATGAATGACTGAGACATCAAGAAAACCAGTCCATTCTAAATTTGGCCGCAAAACATCCGAGACAACCCAAGGGTCCATCTCAACAAAATGTACCTAGGAGTTTGTAATAGAAATATGAAACCAAATGCTATGAGAAAAATGACATACAAACCAAATGCAATACGAGTAAGGAGCCAAAGAAAGTTTCACTAGTAAATAAAATATACTAGCATATGTTTGTGAAATGGTTGTCACTAATTTAATGCTAACCTCAGAACACCCTCGGCTGACAGCTTCTATACCAACTGATCCGGTCCCACTATACAGGTCTAACCAACGGCCAGGCCTCAAAGATGCAGGGCAACCGCCTGCTGCCTAGACAGTGGAAAACAATTTATATTTAACAACATTACATCTATGAGGGTGTATCTTACATTAATTGAAAGTTGAACTGTTCCAAAACGGCAAAATAAGAACCTCACTTGTAAAATGCCAAATGCAGCAGCTTTTACTACTTCCATCATGGGTCGCACATCCATGCTCTTTGGTGAAAGCAATTTCTTCCTTCGAGCCGTCCCTCCAACAACCTGAAAAATAGGATCTCCTTCTAAGAGCAAAGATATCACAAACTACTTGCTTGTCTGACAATAATTGCATCGTCATATAACAAGTGTACTTGGAAAATGAACAACTAATATGCAGTGGAATGTTAGATATGCTTGTATAATGAACCGATGTATCATCGCGGTCTTCAGAACTCAAAGGGCCTTTCTGCTAACGTTGCATATATTTTACTTATAAGGTATGATGGTAGAGCATTAGTTCTTATTGCGGCTTCTCTTACATGCGCATCAAAGTTTTCAAGTACACATCCCAATGCTAACCTGAAGCAATTTATGTGTCGCACGTGGAGCCTTAGGTTCTTCTAGAAGGACCTGTTTCCCGCTTCCGGTCTTGGATTGATCTCTTCTCTTCTTTGTCTATAACTCCAATGAAAAACACTACAGTCATCATCATTTAATCAACAAAACCTCACTTTCATATAGCTGTTACAGTCAGCTATATGAAACATAGTTTAAGCTCTACGCACTTACCGTGCAAAACATATTTACACATCCAGATCAATAATAGGTAAATCTAATTGGTAAACATTTCTTAGTAAGCAAAATTTAAAATTAAGTTACCTGCAATAATAGGTAAAACTACAATGATAGTGTAAAATATTATACACTATCAGTGCATATAACCAAAAACAAAAAAAAAAAAAATCCTTTGAAATATACGCATTAAACTCTATTCTGATATAGATTTTATTGCAATTAAGTTATATGCACTGTCATAAAGAAACCTTTTATATTATCAGGTCATATAAAAGATATCTACAAGCATCCGTAGAAAGATGAATCTGTAATCTTGAAAATAAGTCATTTTACCTGCTAAAATAGGTAACGTCATAAAGAAATTTTTATACTATCAGGCCACCAAAAAAATATTTACAGGTACATGTCGGTAAAAAGTAGAATTTGTAATCTTAAAATAAGGCTACAACGGGTAAAAGTGACATGATAGTTTAAAAATTTTATTTAAAGTGACTGTGTATATAACTTAAAACTCTTCCAGTAAAAATTAAAATGACATACCTTTGTAGATGGTTCGGATAAGTACTCGTCAGGATTAAGACCGTATTGTTCAAGTAACTGTCTTTTCTTCTCAATTGACACTTCATTTTTCGATTCTGAATACAATTACAGGTAACAGAATTCAGTATTTTTTGTTAGATTAAAGCAATAAGCAATAGTACTTTTAATGAAATAAAAAAAATTGAAATTTGTAAAGAAGAAATAGAAAGTAACTTACTGTAAGAGAAAGTGATAATGAATGAACGGCGAGGATTTATTGTGGTAAAAGGATTGAAGCTTAGGGAATTGGTATCAGGGATAATTGAATTACGAGAGGAGAGAGGTGACAGAATTGAAAATAATAAAGTGTGTGATGATGAAACTGAAATTGCCATTTCTTGAAGCTACAATTTTTGGTCTCTGATGCAAAAAGGCACTTATCTCGCTGAGCTTATGAGTGTGTTTGGTACTCTCTTTTCTGGTTGATACTTGAAAAAATTCATTTATTAAAAATGATAAAAGTGGAGTAGTACACAGGGTGCCAATGGTTGGGTTTGTTGGTTATTTTAAAAAATTTAAACTGTATCAATTTTTTAATTATTTTATTAAGCAAAATTAAAATTTGACTTCTAAAATGTCTAGGTTGGCTTAAAAGTGGACTAGTTTTCACTTTTAGGTTATAGAAGTGTTTGGATAATTTAAAATAGCTTAAAACACTAGGGTTTTAAGTTAAAAAAAATCCAAAGGCAATAAGTTGGATAGTTTTTAACTTATTGTTTTTGGCTTAAAATTGATATAGTTTAAATTCAGCAAAGAGAAAGATTGTGGGCTGATATAGAAATGATCAACCAAACTGTGCAAGGGTCCTGGCTACTCTGTGGTGACTTCAACAATGTCCTTTCTTCAGAGGATAGAATTGGAGCACCAGTGATTCAAGCTAAAGTGCAGGGATTTAGACAGTGTCTAGATAACCTCCAGTTGACCCCTTTGAGGTCATAGGAAGGCACTTTACCTGGTGCAATAAACAAAATGCAACTTCAAGAGTATATAGTAAGATTGACTGGACATTGGGGAACATGCAATGGGTGCATAATTATGGGCATATAGCAGCAGAGTTCATGGATCCACAAATATCTGACCACTCTCTTGTGGTGATACAATGTGGTCCAAAATTAAAACTGAAACCTAGGCCATTCAAGTTATTTCCACAAGTAATGCAAGAACTTGGGTTCAATGCTATCCTAACAACAGTGTGGCAGCAAAACACAGGAGGAGGAGCCATGAAAAGAATCTGGAGGAAATTACAGATGCTAAAAGAAGACATGAAAGGGCTGAATGCACATATGGCATCATACAGTCAAAAACTGGAAATAGCTAGGAAAGAGCGGGAAGTTATTCAACACTCTCTTGCAACTCAGCTATACAATGAAGAACTGATTGAGAAGGAGAAGACAATGTTAGCAGATATAGAAAAATGGACAATAATATTGCACAAAAATAATATAGATAATAAAAAGTAAGAACGAGTTTACTTGATATCGTGAACTTAGAATGTAGATTGTAGAACTTAGGAAGTGAAAGTTGAAACTTGACCGGAACCGCACCGAACAATTTTCCACTTCACTCCAAATATTTTTTTGTAATGCAATTTAGCACTTAGACCCTTTTTGCAAGAGCAACTTTGAATTATTTAGCAAATAGCCTTTGTAGAAATAAGAGAGATTGAGAGAGATTTAGAGAGAATATTAGAGAAATTGTGAATATATTGATGAAAAATGATGGTATTTAAAGAAAAAATAGGTTGGGAGAGGGGGTATGGGGGCGCCTAGGGGGTGGGGGGGGAGGGGCAAAAATAGCCGTGTTTGGCCGTTGGGCCAACGGCTGTGTGTGAAATAGCCGTTGCCCAACGGCTATTTTTTGCTAGAAGCCCACCAGTTTTTTTCTTTTTTTTCTCTGTCCTGGTCCGGTCCGGACCGATCCCGATTCATTTTTTCCGGTCCGTTCGGTGCATTTTGGGGGTGCCGGGTCGGGGAACGGGCCGAATTTTTTTTTATTTGGCCCGGCTTGCGCCGGTCCGTGCCGTTCGGTCCGGTTGCTGGTCCGTTACCGGCCATTGGACAGCCTTAGGTCACACCAACTCTATATTGAATTCAACTCGTGTACTTCTCAGCAGATGGCAGTATCCAGCTGCGTTACAAGGGTGTTTCCTTACATCATCTTTATGTACTCTATTTATTATGATAGTATAGGTTCTTGTTTTACTATTAAGTCTTTTTTTTCAATTAAAAAAAAAAAAATCTGTCCATCGTATAGAAAAGATATCACAAGTTTAGAAACTAGGCTAATCCTTTTTATGCGCTTGATTTCCGTGCGAGTCAAGTCTAGTAGCAATTTTAAGTGTATCTTTTAAACCATGTCATGTGACTAATAAAGATCTACATAAATGTGCTAATGACAGTAGTATATTCCTCAAGTATAGCATAAGGTAAAATTAAGCCATTTCGTATAGTAGAATGGTAAATTTGGACATGTTCCCTATTAGAATAAAGAACAAAATGCAATCATGGGCGGAGGACACAAAGGAGGGTAAGGTTGAGGGTAATGTCAAACCTTACTTCCGAAATAACTCACCCAACCAATCGATTTTTCAAAAAGATTACTTTTCAATTTGATCTGCCTAAAAGGGTACTAAAATGTACAGATTGAGATATACAACGATTAAGAATATGATTGCTCTAATAATTTTATGGAAAAGAAAATTATGTCTCCATAGTATTCCTATCAAGAGCACACCTTGCAGCTCTTCCTACAATGACCTAAAGTATCTTCAGAACCCACCATGTATAGAGGATTCTTTTCACATTCACCGGCAGTGGCCCACTGAGAGCAGTTTGGATTCTGATCTTTACACACATTTGATGATGGTGTCTCAAAGGACCTCACATGAATCCACTTTGTAGCAGACCACTTCTCACCTTCAATAACAGGGCAGCTTCCATGTAAGCTTAGAGGATCAGTTGTTGCATCAGGATGTAAACTGAAAAACAATAATGCATCGCCCTTCTGAGGTTTTACTGCAAATAAGACATGTATACGTCAGATTATGAAAAGTTAAGATTTATTTCACTTTCTACTATGTCTGGTTTATTATAATTTTTTTCTTTTACGCATCTTATGGGTATCTATGAAGCAGCGTGAGAAGGAAGGGCGTCTAGTATGATGCTTCCATCTACTATAGAAGCCCTTGACAGTAATGCATCACTACTTCTGATATTGTTCTCTCCCTTCTAGCCAAATGAGGAAGCACATCCAAGATGGAAGACAATAACAAACTAGATTGCTAGTCAAAGATAGTGAATGTCCAAAGGAATGAAAGGATTCGTGCAACTAAATGGAATTTCTCAACCGATAGGATACAGTTGCAAGGTGCACATATATATGCTGTCTGCACAATTGTGGAGATTTTACCGTCATGGAAGATATTCCCATGGCATAAAAAGGGAACATTTAGTATGCATTGTAAGCACAAGCGCAAATGCTCCTTTACAGGGAATTTGCAAACGCACATACATTGTCTGATTCCCTATTATCCTTCACCATGAATCCAAATAATTGTACTTGAAAAGTAGGGATAATACATGAATAAGCTGAAGGGTACCATAAATCTATGTTACACTCAACCTATTCATTGTGCCACACATACCTGCATAGCCATTTTTAGCACAATCAGACCAGTCATCGCCCTTTGGCTGAGTTTTTTTGGCCTGTAAATTTCCCGTTAACAAGGATAAGAAAGAAAATATTACATCATAATTGCCAGAAGAACAGAAAATGACTAATCGAACAGATTACAGGTACCTCTGAATTAGGAAAAACAGTTTCCCCACCCTTTGCGACATCAGATAAATACATAAGAACAGTAGCCACCCGATGACCACCTAGCTCTTGATTAACCTTGTCATGAAAATAATCAAAATGCGGCTCGTATTTTTGGCCATGTTCGTAATGCAATATTTGAATAGATTCCCCGTTCTCTGTATTCCAAACTTAATAAAGTAAGAATTTGCTTATGAAAATACACATATGTATGCATGCAATGGACAGAGAGATGAAGCCACTCAACATTGTAGAAGTACTGTAGTACCTGGAGGAAGGAATGTCCAGGCAGCTATCCTAGCCTCCACAGTAGCAACTACTTCATCCTTATAAAGGGAAAAAATAAATGTCAGTAGTCTTTTAATATAAATCCACTAGGAAAACTTCTGAAGAGGAGAAGTGATGCATCATGCAACATAGGAACACATTCAGGACATCAATTTCCATATAAGACATGGAGGTAGTTGAACTTCCAAAGGTTCATTTTGAGGATGAGAAATAACAACCATGCCCAACAAGGCTGAAGAAATAAGCCGGATAACATCAGTGAGAAAATATAATCTGAATAAACTCATTGACTCAACCCGAAGGCGAAGTAAAAGGACAGGCCATCTCTGAAATGTTTCTGAAACCTTTGAATGCTAATAGCATAATGCTCAAAAGAGGTTTTCCCATACTGAAATATTGATCATTTAGGGTTCACAATATGCTTGGTTCACTCGATAGTCAATATGGCATATGA
Organism: Petunia axillaris subsp. axillaris; assembly: GCA_029990575.1. Taxonomy (NCBI): domain Eukaryota; kingdom Viridiplantae; phylum Streptophyta; class Magnoliopsida; order Solanales; family Solanaceae; genus Petunia; species Petunia axillaris. The sequence continues at coordinate 34,828,363 of JARKNS010000007.1, forward strand.
TTAATACATAAATTAACAATATAGAAGTTTTGAAGTACATACAAAGATCAGTTACTGCATTCCAAAATATTCAGTTGCATTGTACTTGGTTTGCTGTTTGTAACTTTGTACTGACATTATAAGACCTTGGATTCTTGACTAATCTTTGATTTTGTGATTGGTATCTAAAAAGAACCTGACTTGTATTGACAGGGGACGGTTAGTCAATCTCATGTTTACTTCAATTAGGTAACAACACATGCTTTCAAAACATACATCGTGTTAACTGAATCTAAAAAGGAACCAAATTGACAAGTTAGACAAATTAAAGCAACTACCCACACATCTAGCCATAAGCAGTATACAACCACTTGATATAAGAAAATAAGATATATGTTCCTTTACCAATAAAAAAGACATATATTCCTTAGGATATAACAATCAATCATTTATTGGTAATTGGTAAATTAGCCGTTAACAAAGATTAAACTACCATTGTCCAGTCTCATCCTATCAAAGCAAAAGAAACTTGAAAATGTGGTCTTGACGAGAAGAAGAAATCATCACTATTCTGTTTATAGAGTCAACTGGGCGAAGTTCCGCATTACTACAAGTTTATATCCTACATGGGAAATAATAGAAAAAGATGGTCCCCTAAGGTTAAAAGAGAAATTAAACATTGAGTCCTATTGAAAGAACATTAAGAAGGCTCCAGCGCTTAAGACACAGACAATTTAAATCTTGTAATCCCATGATCAAGTTAATCATGTAATTCGATGAGGTCCACAACCAATTGAAGATGCTTCTTTGAGAGATTTTCCACCTTTTCTGACGTTTCCATTAATATGAAATAATATGTCGTGCTACGGTTCAAATATGAAACACTAAGAGTGAAAATGGAAAAGCAAAACAAGAACATATAATACTTAATACCACAAGCAGCACAAGACACAAGACAAAAATTGAACTGGTACACAGAAGATGACAAAGCACATGTAAGGCCAAATGAGAAAATGGAGAATAAAACCATTAAACATTTGAAATTACAGACAAGGTAGGATTTTTCTTTACCTGGGCCTTTTTAAGAAACATACCCGAGCTCGTCCGAACTTCACTCTCTATGCTCTTTCCTGATTCATTGTCAGCTACCATAGACTTCTCCAGTTTATCTTTAGCCTACTCATTCAAATTTAACACAAACCACATCAAGTCAAAGACTATAAGGTTAACTTGTGAGCAAAAGAAAAAATCTTTCAGCGCCATGGTATCTTTTCCAAATTAATTTGCAAATATAGACGATATCAACTAGTTATTATGATTAAAACACAAGTAATTGTTATTGTTACACTCGCATTAGGTACAATGTTCCTTACAGAATAATGGTGACTCCCTAATTTCAGACTGAGGTGCAGTCGATTGACTGAATAATTGTAAATTTAAGTTGTATACACAAACAGTTTAAAAAAAAATTGGTACACCATGAGTGAACATTTTACCTATGATTGCAGGTATGATACAATCATAAGAAGATTACCAATTAATGTGTATCAACCAGTAATCAAATAATAAAAGACCTGAGTTTGTATATATTTTCTACACGGTTAGTGGATAGAACTAAACTCAAACATGCATTCTTATTGTACTACATAAAGGGCGGCCCCATCATCCGCCGAGTTTCAAACTGTACACCACTGGTTCTCAGAAAAAGATTCATATGGTCGACACCAACTAATCTAAGAAGCATGCATTTTAATTTTACTACATAAATAAAGGGTAAAAACAAAGCTAACCAGAGTGATGAGATGATCACATTCTTCATCTGTTAAAAAATTCCTATACACAAATGCCCTGCATAAATTCACATTAGTATCAGAGTTACTTCATTATCAATAATAAAACTAGATGATTTCTTCCTATCAGATGTTACCCCACGGAATTAGTCAAGGTGCGGACAAGCTGCCCCGACACAACGGTTATAAAAAAAATATCAATGTAACAAGAAAAGAAAGAAAAACCTGGGGCGCCAGGAGATTTGAGTGACACGGGTCGGATCAATTGTGGGGATTGATGGAGATGATCCACCAGTTACCAATTTCAACACCGATGATTTTCTATAAATAGAAACAACACGGCGAATGCAAATAATTAAATCAAAATAACGTACATTATAAAAGGAACAAAATAAAATTAATCTATAAAGAGTGATAGAAATAATACGTTTTTTTATCAGCCTGCCAACCGGAAAATCGAAGAGAAGTAGAATGAGAAATATATGGAAAAATGAAAAGTAAACAAAACAGAAGAATAACAAGGTGACGGTTCATTGTATTGAAAAGTGTTTGATGAAATTTTGCGTGTTTGGGTTTATGTTATTTTCAGTTTTAATGTTTGTGTTTAGGGGGGTTCAGTTTTTGTGTTTATTATACTGTTTTTAATAAGAGAATTTATTGAAATGGAAGAGGAAGACGAGAAAAAGCAAAAAGGTGCAAGTTTAGTTCATGGCTTAAGTTAATAGAGAGGCGTACTTTTCAAAGGTTCCTTCCGCCCATTGATTTAAAGTTTTACGTGGTTCGAGTCAAGATCTTTACTCTAGAACGTTCTCCCAACTACTCCTTTTAATAAAGGCACATTACTCCTCATAGGCATTTCCCTTGCAGCTTGTTTGGATGGTTGTAACCATGGTATGGTACTGTATTGTTATCATTAGTACGCCATTTGTTTTGGTTGTTTTTTTAATTAACATTGTATGGTATCGTTAAATTTATAGTTATATAATTAACATTGTATGGTATCGTTAAATTCATGGTTATGTAACTATGAAAACTGTCACTTTATGTAACGACCGATTTGGTGGGATCGTGTCGTTACCTATTAATCTTACCCATCATGCCCTCACCTATTATTTAATATTTTTATTTTACCTTTTACCTTATTTTCAATTATTAAACCACGGTAAATAATACAGTCTATCCAAACGTTGTACAATACAATACGATACAGTACCATAAGATATCAAACAATACAACACATTATGAAACGATGCGTAACAACCATCCAAATGGAGTGTAAAGAGAAAACAATAAATGTCATTTGAGATGTCTCCCACATGATGTGTAATTGACGTTATTCTAACTCAATTACGAAAGTGAGTTCAATAGTAAAAATTGTCCAAAATTATATAAAGACAACAATTGACTTTGTATAGGGTTTACAAGTAATTTGACGTGACAAAGTTGGTAAAGAATAAGGAACTAACGAAAATAGGTGAAACAACAAGAACGCGAAACAAATAATTTCAATATGAAAGCTTTGAAATTACAATTGGGCAGAATTTTGCCTATATTTCTGAATGAATTTACAAGATAAAATGGATGCGATTTATAGATATTGAATTAGAGACAATTAAGGGCGTTAATCAGCCTACTTCCTTTGTGCCGATCGTGGAATGACCCACAATCTCCCCCATTAAATGCTGAGATTGTAGGTGGAGATCATGGGTATTAACTGCGCTGAGAGCTGAACCACCTGCCCCGAGGCTGAGATCATTCCGCCTCGAGGCGATGAGCTACTTGTTCCCCAAAGTGATTATACTTCGCGGCTCGCCAATGGTCTTGACCTCAAGACATTGCCGCGGGAGCCACGTGACTAGCTTCGTGGCCAACTTGTGAATCTTGCAAGAAGTACCCCGAGTCTACGCTCGAGCTGCCACGTGTGCAGGCTATGTTTCACCCAATATAGATAGTCCCCCACTCCTCGAGCAATTGTCAGAGTGCCCGAGGAGTGGAATGAAAAACAAGCAGGAAAGGTGACGTGGCTGCACGTGCGCCTTGTAATTCAAAAAGGCAGTCGTCGCTTCATCTTTCCATCCGTTACTGATCACGCCCAAAACTCGTCCTAAAAAGGATAACCGGTCGCTGTAAATATAACCTGGTTTAACAAGTCCGGGGTCGAATCCCACAGGGAGCAACGCCAAGTTCTAATAACTTTAATAGCCAAAGATTCAAAGTTCAACAATAATATTTCAAGTAATGAACTATTAATTTAACTAATAATTAACTAAGATCAACTAAGAATGATAAAAATTGAACTTTCAGATGTTAAAAAGCTTAGGATAATGAATTCCCCAGTTACTGGTTTAGTACTGAGTTCACTCCAAACTTGCACGAGATACTATTCTATTGGCCTTGAACTTAAACTTGTTCGCTAGAGTTTCCCAACTACTAACAATACCGTTCTTGAACTTTTTTTCCCAAAATAATCAAGACCATTAAGAACTGTCCAATTTCAGGCCACAGTCGAATCACGATATCCCTATAATGACTCTAAATCAGCTTATATAATCCCTTATCAAAACCTGAAGTACTGTTATTTGACTGAGCTTGACCCAAACGTCTTCCCCAAGATCATTCAATCAAAAAGGGCACAAACAATTGCAGGCCTAACAATTGAATTCAATATAAACACAACTAAATAAATAGAATATTGTATAAATTAAATTTGGAGTTACTCAAAACTACCCCAATAACGGGTTCATCAAAATCCTAGAGTAAAAATTTAGCTATTCATAATTGTGTTAAACAACAATGAATTCAGAGTCAAAACAACACCCATAGAAAAAGAGAATTGCAAAAAGGGCACAAACAATTGCAGGCCTAACAATTGAATTCAATATAAACACAACCAAATAAATAGAATACTATATAAATAAATTTGGAGTTGCTCAAAACTACCCCAATAACGGGTTCATCAAAAGCCTAGAGTAAAAATTTAGCTACTCATAATTGTGCTAAACAACAATGAATTCAGAGTCAAAACAACACCCATAGGAAAAGAGAATAAGAAAAGTTGAGAAAAACTCTTTTGATTCTTCAGTTCCAATGGAATTGATGTATTTCCAAGCTGTAAAGTGCTTCAACAATGGTGGTCTAGCCTTCCCAGGTCAAGATGGGGGCTGAAAATAGGTTAGAAAACCTTTTATATCTCATGCTAAAATCGTGGACAAGTTTGCCCCTCGCCACTTCTTGCCAGAAATTTTGCCTTCATGGCTGGATCATGGCTTTACGATGGCTGGGCCATGAGCTTTGAAAATTCTTCTTTCGACTTCATGACTGAATCATGGCCTTATGATGGCTGGGACGTGACCTTTCATCTTCAAATTCCTTTCAGTGGTAATCCACGGCCTTGGCACCTTACAACGCTGTAAATTCACTTTATTTTGCTCTAAATCATCAAACTTAATACTTTTTCATACCACTTGATTCCTACACATTCAAACACCTAATATAAGCACAAAATACTATTGTTCATGCTAAAATAATCCACAAAAGCACCAAAACATGAGGTAACTAATACTAAAATATATGTATTTTTGGCCTAACATCACCGCGCCACACTTAAGATTTTGCTCGTCCTCGAGCAAAGAAAAAGAACACATAGAAAGCAGGCAAGACATCAAGATTTGATAAGAACTCATGAAAAACAACCTAACCGAACTCACTTATGAAATTCAAACACCCTTTTCTTTGGTCATAATCAAGTATTGAAAATAGAAACCTGTAGACCACTCAAGTTCCAATGTACCTTACAGCAAGAAAATGCCACCAAACACACAACATATTATTTCAAGAGAAATTATGGCATATGAAATATCGAACACTCTCACACTCACAAAGAAATATCTCATGTCTCAGAAAAGTACCATAGGCTTGCCCACTTTATTGCTCTCTACTAATATAGGAGTCCCGATCAAAAGTCAAGTAGGACTTTTCATAGCTTGTAATGTTGGCTTGGGGTAAGGTGTAATACATCATTAAAAGTCAAGTAGGACTTCTCATAGCTTGTAATGTTGACTTGGTGTAAGGTGTGATACATTTATGGGTATATAGTGACTAATTCTTCTCCTAAACACTTTAAACATCAGTAACTGCTATTTTCCTCACCTATTCATGTAATCATATCATTTCCCAACATTCTTGTTCATATCTATCTTTTTAAAACAATGGTCGCTTCTTTTTTTTTTCTTTTCTTTTCTTCTCATTTTTTTATGCAAATACCACTAAGCACGTAGCTTAACGGCTAATTTTATTAATAATAAATACAAAAAAATAATAAAGTCTTACAAGCAAAATATAAAGTAGAAGCTAATGCTATGTAACCTAGCCTATAAAGTGTACTATTCCTCTCTATCGTATCCATCTCAATGGGTTGAGCACAAAGTGCTAATACCATCATTAAAAACAAATACCATAAATTAAAATAGTACAAAATAATGTAACAATCAATTACTAGGCTAAAAGTTCTAAATAAACTAATGTAATAACTTGTATGATTTTCTTCATGTATGCAGGACATCCCGGAGTCACGAAATTGATCAAAAAGCATCCCCCCATTGTCCAGTGATACCAACGTAACACCAATGTGAGCAGACCTGAGCATCTCAGTTGAGCAATTAAGGCCCCTTCATCACTTGGAACAGACGAACAACCAACCCTAAATCCAGCAATTAGAGTATTGAGGAGCAGAAAAGAGTCCAAACCACACATCACTAAAGGAAAATCTGGGAAACTCCTTATCAACACAGCCTGCTGCGCGTCGCCCCAAGGACTGTGTCCCATAAAATCAGCATACAACGCCTAGCGCCATTGTCCTACAACACTGTCAACTATCAACGCAATAAACCCAACCAGCACAATGTTTCGCGCATCGCATAAAAGGCAGGACCTCCTGAACCATTGTATATTCCTGATATCGTGAAAAGCTGCACCTGTACATATCCTCAATAAAGGATAGAAATCAAAGCTCAAATCAGCAACTAACAATTTAAACATGAGCTTGAAAGTTGAAGCACTTTTGTCTAGCATGACTTGTGCATCACACATTGTATCAGGCCACCTCATGAGTGAATTAGTGCAAAGCCTTATCTTCAATATGATTCAAAGCAACAAACCAAGCTCCAGCAGCTTAGCATTCTCACAATTACGACCATGACACCCTAGATGAAAAGCTACCTTCACACACAAGTCAGCTGCGTATCGTCTATATCCCTATGTAAACCACGCTGAAATAGGCCTCCTGTTGTATGAAATTTTGCTAGGCCTTGTAACTTCTGTAAACATGAAAATTTTATCACAAAAGCATTACTGAACAAGGCCAAAAATAATGTCTTGAAACGCCACCAATGTACCTGCAAAACAAGAAATATCATGAGAGTAAAAAATGTCCAGTATGCTCATTGTCCTTTCCCCAATCATCTTCTCACCACCCTTGATCGAATTGAAGGACATTGCACCTTATCCAAATTAATTATATGCCTTTTCTTGGTAGAAAAGTCATTAAAACTTGTGTAACTCAATTCACCCTCGTCATCCAACACCTTATTAGCAAGATAGTCCGCAAGTTGATTCCCTTCTCTAAATGTGTGGACGATTGTAAATTGCCACCCCATAATATCCTTGATATCATTCACCATACTAGCTATTGCCCATGGGGTCTCCCAGTAGCCTTCAATAATATTCTTCAACAATAGCGATTCCGTCTCCACAATTGTTGGAAAAAAAACTCAACGCTAAACAACATCTCAAAGCTTCCAAGATAGCCTTCGCCTCTGCATAAACATTAGTACATATTCCTAATGGCTTTGCCACAGCCCGGACAACATCCCCATTAGAATTTCTAATACAAAAACTAAACGAACCCAAGCCTGGATTCCCACGACAAGCCCCATCGGTGTTACATTTGTACCACCCAATCTGTGGAGGAGTCCATCGCACCAAAGTGTATCACAACCTCGGAACATAAGCTTTTAAATGATCCACCATAACAATCCAAGACAAAGGTAAAGCTTTCATACCTGGATGTGCAGAAGCGAGCATTTTTTGAAAGGTAGAAGTAACCCTCAAACTCAAGGCGCGCATAAGAAACTTGACCCCCATGCATTAGAGTATTGCGTCGCTTCCATAATTCCCACACAATAATAGAATGTGCAGCATTCAACAATAACTTTAACAAAGGTTTAGCACGAGCAGACCACCACTTTGTAATACCCTGTCGCAAGTCAAAATTGACAAGCGCAATGCCAACAGTAGACGAGCAATAACCCCACAATCGCCTTGCATACGTACTTGTAAAGAATACATGCTCACTAGTTTCTTCCCTGTGACTTCTACAACAATAGCACCTCGATGCTAAAGAATACCCCATATTCCTAAGAGCTTCATCCAATGGAAATTTAAATTTCCACAAACGCCACATTAAGAAGGAAATTTTAAACGGCAAGCCTTTCACCCACATCTTCTTGTAACAATCATTCAAAGTACCCTTCTTCCTAATAAAATTCCAAGCCGAATTAACCGAAAACTTACCATTTGGAGTCAATTTCCACGATGATTTATCAATGCCACCATTCTGAATAATAGAAGGCAAATGCAAAATATGATCTGCAATAAAGCCCGAGACTCTTTCATGAACTAGCTGCTCATTCCAATTATTATCAATAACATAATTTTCGACCAAATTAAAGCATCCATCAATCATCCAACCATCGGGAAGAAGCTTATGAATAGCACCCAAACCACTCCAATTATTATACCAAAAGTGCGACTTTCCACCCTTAACTTGCCAAAAAATTTGTTGATTAATACGGTCCCTTGCCAAGAGCATTTTTTTCCAAACATTTGACCCCTTCTTATATTGAACAACAACTTCATTAAGCTTCTTGCAATATTTATTTGCCATGAAAGTACCCCACAACGATGATTTTGTTCTAAAATTGCACCATAATTTAGTAAACAATACCATCAAAACAACATAGAGTGATTTAAAACCAAGTCCTCCCTCACCTGGAGGAAGAAAAAGAGTGTTCCAAGAAGCCCAATGCCTGCACCGAGTTTCCTGAGAATTTTTCCAGAAAAACTTAGCAAACAATTTATGCATTTGATTAATGACACAATTTAGAGGACCTATGGCTGACAACAAATAAATTGGCAAGCTCCGGAACACAGATTTGATCAAAACTGCACGACCTCCAAATGATAGCATCTTGGCCTTCCATGATTGAAACCTCATAATTTTATCAAGAATATCATTGTAGTAATCCTTTTTCTTCCTTTCATAAAAAATAGGACACCCCAAATAATTAAAAGGAAAACTACCAATTGAAATCTGCGTAATATCTTGCACCAGCTGAACAACCTCTTTCTCAACGTTTTTGTGAAGATAAATGACACTTTTTTCTTTATTAACACGCTGCCCCGAGGCCTCTTCATAAGCACCCAACACACCCATTACCAACCTCAAAGAATTGTTGTCCGCAGAAGTGAATAAAATTGTATCATCGGCATACGACAAATGATTGATGAAAGGACTCCACTTAGGCATTTGATACCCCTTATACAAATTATTCTGAAAAAGAGAATTCATACCTCTAGAGAGCACCTCAGCAGTTAGGATGAAAAGAGAAGGCGAAAGCGGATCACCTTGCTTTAAACCCCGAGAAGAATGGAAAAAATCATTGGTATGACCATTAAAAAGAACTGAATACCAATTATTGCTCACCAACTTGAAAATCATATCAATAAAGGCGTGGATAAAACCCATCTTCATTAAAACTTTAGAGAGAAATAACCATGAGACCCTATCATAAGCTTTCATCATATCCAGCTTAATGACCACATTCGCATCCTTGACCCTTTCATTTATATCACAAACAATCTCCTGAGCCAGTAACACATTCTCAATAATACTCCTGTCCTTCACAACACCAGCCTGAGTAGGAGAAATTAGAGAGGAAGAATAGGAGCAAGTCGAGCATGAATAATTCTAGAAATAACCTTATTAATGAAATTACTCAAACTAATTGGTCTGAAGTCTGAATAAGTAGCAACATCATTTTTCTTAGGTAAAAGAACTAAATTAGTGTGAGTAATATAATTAGGTAAAAGTTGTCCGGAGAAGAAAGCTTTCACTAATAAGGTGAGATCTTCACCAATAATGTCCCAGCAAACCTAAAAGAATTTACCATTGAAACCATCCGGACCGGCTGTGCTATCACCATTCAGGCCAAACAATGCCCTCCTAACATCATCTAAAGAAGGAGCCTTAATTAACTCATCATTCTGCGCCTCACAAACCATGGAAGGAACATGCATAAGAAGATCAAAATTCGAAGGCTCTTCATCCTGCTTAAATTGTTGTTCATAAAAATAAGCACCCTCATTCGCCATTGCCTCCTTAGAAATAATCCAATTACCCCATCTATTTTTAATTCTGTGCACCTGGAGCTTGTTTCTTCTACCTTTGACATAAGCATGAAAAAAATTGGAATTTTTATCACCTTCCCGAAACCATTGCATGCCTGCTTTTTGCCTCCAAAAATCTTCTTGCAGAGCATGGTATTTAATTAATTCAGCCTCAGTTCTCTTAAGTGCCTCTCTGTTAGCTGCACTAGGAGTATCTTGCAATTGTAATTCATGAATTTTAATAATATCTTCAAGCGATTTAGTTCTATCAAAAATATTACCAAATGTGTCTTTGCTCCATCTAGAAAGTACAACCTTCAACATCTTCAACCTGGAGTGAAATTTTAAAAAAGGACTGCCCTCCACATGATCACCCCAACACTAGCGCACCACCTCCAAAAATTCAGCATGTTGTAACCACATATTCAAGAACCTAAAAGGTTTGACAATAGTGCGTATATCAATTTTGCATGAAAAAAGCAAATGGGCGTGATCCGAGCCAACTCTGGGAAGATGTTCCACCTCAATGGAAGTAAAATAATCCCTCATTTCTTGATTACACAAGCATCTATCAAGTCGGTTACGAATAAACTCATCAACAAAGCAACCATTCCACCAAGTAAATACGCTGCCTATATAACCCAAATCAATAAGGCCACAATTCGCAATCATGTTTGCAAATTCTTCATACTCTGGGAGAAGCACTGGCAGCCCACCATATTTTTCTTATCAGAAAGAATCATATTAAAATCGCCACCAACCATCCAAGGTTTATCACCACCCTCGGACAAGGAGTATAAAGAATCCCACAATTCAATTCTTTCAACACTTGAACATTTTGCATAAACGTACACAAGAAATCTTGATCCAGCTCCTGACAATACAAGTTCAGAGTGAGATGTTGCACATGATCCTGAACTAAAGTCACATCAAACCCATCATATACAAACACCCACACTTTATTACTACAATTAGCAATAGCAAACGGCATCCCCAATCTCCTTCTATAACGATCAATATGTCTAGCTGCTTGAAATGGTTCCATCAATCCCATAAAATTGAATTTATATCTATTGTGCATTGTTGTAAGACGCTGAAAAGCTTTTTTGGTCTTGACCGACCTAATGTTCCATATCAAAGCTTTATCCATCAATTAATTCTTTTTGTCGAGCCGGACCTCACAGGTTGAACTCGTTGTGGAGCAATAGCAAGGTCTTTCTTTGTCCGCCTCTACTTCTTCAAAGTCTTCACCTGCTCAATATTTTCACTTGGTTTCTCCAACGCATTCACAGGACTCACCATGCTAGTTTGTTTCTAGGAGATATATCTGCCCTAGCTGCTACCTCGTTGAAATTATGAGCTATAGACTCATCATCTTCCTCTTCAATCAATCTGCCCGGGCTAAGAGGACCATCTTGCAATCGACAAATCATAGCTGGCATAGGGGTAATTATATTGGGTAATTCACTCATGTTGGCAATAAGATCATCGTCTGTGGTAAGCTTTTAGCCATCGCCATGTTAGCTGCTTCACTTCTTGCAATAGCCTGCCTCTCATTAAGAGATTGAATCATCAACTCCTTGTTCAAAGTGGAGAGAGAATAATTAGTATTAGCATCAGACAATGCCTCTCCAACTGGAACAATCTCATTATGCGACACATGAGACTTCAAATTCAATTCACGAATAAGTTGCTTAGAAGTCAAGCAATTCTCCAAGTCCTTGTGAATTCGAATTTGCTGAGTAGAAACCATCTGGGAATTTAATTCGAGTGCATTCCCACTATGCATAGGAGAATGGTATTGTTGTGCAGCAACAACCAGCTTTTTAGAGGAATTAGAACCTTGGGACGGAATTGACTCCTTTTCCATATTCAATGTCACATTAAAATTATCCACACCTGTGCCCTCAATAAATTTATTTCCCACAGCTACATCAGGCCCAATAATCTCTTGAGCATTCACACTTTGTAGACTGCCACCAATGATATTAACTTCTTGTCTATCCCCCAGCTTTAATGAAGAATTAGCAACAACCTGAGCATTAACAACGTGTTGACTGCCTCCCAGCCTTAATTCATCATTAACACCACTTTGCACATTAAAACCAGCTCCTATAGGTTTGTCAACCAAATTAATAGGCTGTGAATTTATTGATTGCCTTACACCCAGATTTAATGCAGCGTCGACAACCCCTTTAGCATTTACTGCGCCATTAACATTTAATAACCCTGCAACATCTAAAGTCATCATGTACACATTCAATAATCTTTGTGTATCATTAATGACATTGTAACCCACAGCTTTATCCACCTTGTCCGACGTTCCCAAAACACTCCTAGCTTTATTACCCGTCGTTTCATTCTCTGCAATTTCTATCGTGTTTGTAACTTGGTCCCCCACAGCTTTAATGCCTTGTAAACTCCCAGCATGAGAAACGTTAATCACGTCACCTTTTGCACCTTGAACACCTACAGGTTTAACTCGTTGTAAACTCCCAACATTGGCACTCCCAGGAACTGAAATAATAATTCCCTGGGACGACACATCTTTGTTATTTTCAGCAACCTTTTGAGTCTCATTAATTGGCTGCGTCTTACCTACAGCTTTATCCACCCCAACATTATGCACATCTCCCTTTGTCCTGATTACCCATATCTTTAAGCTGTTTACCCCCAGCTTTATCTGCTACTACATCAATCGTATTTATAGCACTTGTTCCACCATCCTTAACTAGCTCAACATTATTATTTTGCACCTGCCTATTTTCATCACTGATTACACCTTCATTAACTCGATCAACAATCTCATTAGACACGGGGACAATCTCCCCATCTTCCTCATTATCCTCCAAAGCAGCAAAAGCATTTTTGTCAACATGAATCTGCCCAGTCTCCTTGTCAAAAGAACGATTCTTTTTGCCTACCACCTGCCATAAATTTGGATCCCTATTAGGGTTAATTCGATTATTCCTTTTAACAACCCGATTTTTCACACCTTGCACGACTCCTTTTCCCTTAACAACATCTCGTACCCCTTGCTCCTTGTATTGAACATGTGCTTCAACATTAGCATGAACTTTTGCCTTGTCAACATAGAGTTCGAGGATGTAAAACACGTCATTCGTCATCACTATGGCCTTGCAAGGAACATTCTCTACAATACTTAGGTAGATAATTGTACCTAATCTTAACTGTCTTGGAATATTTCTTACCCGTTTCCTCATCCAATTCAACAATATCAATCTCATGCGAGAATTCACCAAGTAAATCAACTTCAACTTTGACACGAGCACAACTGGGCCTCGCTTGATTACGTGTTGCTGCATCAACATATAAGGGTTTTCCAACGGCCAAAGCCAAGGAGAAAACACATTCTTGAGCAAAAAAATTGGGAGGCAGATTAAGAAACGAAATCCAAGCAATTGCCATTGAAGTTTATTTTCTAATATCATCCCAAGGACCCCATTTAACGTACGCATCAAGTAATTAGCGCCACCCACTCTGAGCCAAAATCCTTTGGATAACAACTGAATATAATCCTCCACCAACGAACATCGTATGAGAATATTTCTATTATCAATCGCACTAATAACACATTGTCCTTTAACTTCGCATTGAACATGAATGATCTTCCTCAACTCATATAAATCAGGCGCACCATAAGTGAATTTACCAACAACACCATATTGTAACTTTGTGACTGCAATGGATTGTTTTACTTCATTAGGTTTCCAAAACACAGTATGTATTCCATTAATTTTCTCTGGATTCTTAACTGGAAGAGAAGTAGCCGAGGTTGAATTAGGAATTAAAGGGATTTGGGTGGATGAAGGCGCTAATGTGTGACACGATCCAGAATCCAGTTAGGCCGTGCGGGCACCCGACATCCTCCTCTAGACCCGTCGGGCGATCCCTTATAAGTTAAATTAGGAAAATAAATATAACAATTCATAAATAAGGAAAAGTGTTTCTCCCAACGCACATGCAAGTATACGTAGTCGACAAGTAATAAAGTGATATGTAGAGTATCGTTCCCACGAGGTCTATTCAGACTGAATCCTAGCAAACAATTTCTTAAAAACTATTCGGGATTTTTTTCAATGATGGTTGTGAAAGTTACTAACTAAAGGAAATAATTAAAAACAAGTAATTGAAGTCAATAATCGTTATCAATAATAGAAAAACGGTCCAGGGTCAGAGCTACGAACAATCCAGTTGAGTTTTTCAGTTGATTCTGCTTCTTGATTTCCTAGATTGCTAACTACATGGTAAATGTATCCGGGAAAACCTTTCGATTCTTCACGGTCTATGCAGGCTACTCCAATCCCTATATGTCTACGGGTTGAATCACATGCACGCATTAACGAATTCTGTGATCAGTTAAGCTAGGAGAGCAAGTATATGTCTATCCTACTCACAAATTGGTTCCCTGATGCCCTGGTTCACAATCAAGCCCTATTCTTTCTTATTTGCGTCCACTTGTTCCCTCTATCGAGTTCAACTTGTAAACCATATATAGTGTTCAATTATTAGGCCTCAATAACCAAACAATTAGGCTCAAGAAAGAATAAACAATCCGTAATGGTAAATCAATATATAGAAATCAACTTTCCAACATCAACCTTCATGTAATTGCTCTAACCCTAGAACGACCAAACTATAGAATTAAAGAGAAGAATAAGAGAAAGAGAGAAAGAACTTGTTTATAAGACATCTAGGGCTCCTCCCCTCTCCTCCAAAACTTGCTCCAAAGTCTGAACTCCCTTCAAAAACTAAGTAGAAGAGTATTTATAATGTTTGCAAAAACCTACCAATTAGTTACGCCTAAGCCTAGACGAAATAGGACTTCCAAAACCGCTCCAGGGGCGCTATAGCTGGCGCCCCGCGCCTCAAAACGCGCTCAACAAGTCAGAGTCCGTCGAATCTCGCACGCAATGGCTATGCCCCGCGCCAAAAAAGTGGGCGCTATAGGTGGCGGCGCCAGGCTATTTTTCTGCTTTCGTCGTTCGCAGCTTGCTTCGTTCCATGCCTTCGCATGCTCGATCCAATCCTCAATCCAAATTCAAACTTTTCTTGCTCGATTATGCTCTTTAAAGCTTCAATTGCACTTCATAACAACCTACAATTATATGACATAAAATCAGTGAAAAATCACATTCATCAACTAGAAAACGTGCGAATAAAGTATCCAAACGTGAGGAAATATTAAGGAAATATAGGCATAAAATTCCAAACATCACCACCCCACACTTGAACCTTTGCTCGCCCTCGAGCAATTACAAATAACTTCCCAACCTAGGTAGAACAGGTATGCCTATGACTATGGTTGATACCGACCATTGAAAAAATGCATACATGACTACTATGGGTCCAACAAACATGCCAACATTATAACGACCTCAAAAACATGAGAACAACCACCCCGAGACAACTAAAATGCACAAATTCGACTCATTAAAACCATGCTCCCACAAAGTCACACCTATCTGCTCAACCAAAAAGCCACGACTTCACCTATCTCATGCAAACCATGTGCCCTCACCAAACAATGAAGCAAGAGAGTGTCCCCCTAATATCACACACAATAATGAATATCAAGAATAGAACGGGGACAATAGCATAGATAGAATTCACTCACTCATATGAAAAGCTCACATGCCACACATGATATACCATAGGCTTGCCCATAGTGTAGGACTCCACTAATGTAGGCTCACTCCAATCGGGATTA
Source organism: Petunia axillaris subsp. axillaris (assembly GCA_029990575.1). Lineage (NCBI taxonomy): Eukaryota > Viridiplantae > Streptophyta > Magnoliopsida > Solanales > Solanaceae > Petunia > Petunia axillaris. The sequence goes on from JARKNS010000007.1 coordinate 34,844,308, forward strand.
ACTAGGACTTTAAAGGGTTGTAATGTAGGCTAAGGGGCTGGTAGGATACATATGGATAATAGTGACTACCTCCCTAAGCACTTTAATACATCACAATCAATTTAAGCACATATCTCATCAAAGCCACCCATTTCACCACCCAACCAATTTCACACACACATTTTTCAACAAGTAGCAAATTTTCTTTTAAGCACAACACTAGCGAGGATGGATATTCATTTTTTTTCTCTTTATTTCTTTTTTTAATTTTTTCAGCTTTTTTTTTCTTTTCATTTTGTTTTTTTTTTCTATTCACTTCTTTCCAAACCTTGCCAATGCTCCTTCAACTACTTCACAATTTATCAAATATTCCCCTCATTGGTTCCACTCAAAAACCTCCAAATATTTCAACCACAAACTCCACAATAATATAAAATCATCAATTAAAGTGCTTAAGGAGTAAAGGGTCAAAAGAAAGCAATTTAGAACAAGTGGTTAGGCTTGCAGTGTGGGTGCCAACAAAAGGTCAATATGGATCACAACAATCAAGTCCAAGGTGTATATAAGGGTAGGCAAATCAAGGTCAAAGGCTTATCCAAGAAGTCCTGTATCATTTCCCGACTAGAGCAAACCTACGATTTCGCTTTGCACACACACGGGGCAAGTTCTAGACACCAATATGCAAATATGGAACACAATAAAATATGCCTCACAATACACATTGCTCACAGTCCATACAAAATGGCTTCATCACAACTCTCAATCAAGCAAATAGAGTGCAACTTGTGGAAAATTACGCACTAATGCACAAAGGTTCACAACAAAGTCAAGTGAGTGGACTCAAGCATCTCAAAGGGGTCATTCCATTTTTTCTAAGCATGCATCACAATTTAAAACCAAAAGACACCACAAATAGCACATGCAATAAGTTCAAGTCCACATGTATCAAACAAATCAAAAGCACCTAGCATTCTACCTAATTCTTCGTCTAGGGCCACCTATAACTAACTACTCTAATCCTAATAAAAATAATAAAACTACCCGGTTCAAAAGCCTCCCCGTGAAAAAGAACCGAGGCCATAAGAAAAACCACGGGGTGGATGGCATGTACCACTAACAAAGACTAAAAAGAAATTCTTTTTGCAATTTTTCATTAGTTTTCTAATTTTTTTTCTTATTAAAGCAAGAAACAAATAAAAATAAAATCAAGACAAAAGAAAAATCCTAACGGTACATGAATCCCTAACCTCAAAAATAAAGGGGAGTTCCCCCACCCCACACTTAAATCAAGCAATGTCCTCAGTGCTAAAAATAAGAAAGTGCAAGGGTAAAGAAAACTTTCCTGAGGGCCAATCGGCTTAGCCGTTGGTGCTAGCATCCTCCAAGCTTCCGTATAACATGAGGTACTCAGACTTTCCCAAACATGTCATCAATATTAGGCAGGGGTCAGGACACCCCACACTTAAACTCGACATTACATGAACCTGCAATCCAAAGAATCACCCAAAGTAATATACAACCATAAAAATACTAATAAAAATAAATAAAAGCAAAGCAAGAAAATTGGGTTGCCTCCCAAGAAGCGCCTTAGTTAATATCGTGGCACGACGGAGACAACTTCATCACTTTTGTCTCCACCTTGAACTAATGAATTGAATTCCCAACTTTGCCTCAAACTTATGACTATGGTATTGAGGTGGTGGCAAAAATACAAAAGGACCAAGTAACCAATGTCGCATTTTGCACTTCTTGGCCTTTACATGAGGGATGTCGTTTTGTCTCCTCGGCATCACAAACTTTAAAATATAAGCACTTTGGTTCTCCTCCTTTGGTTTCTTCATAGGCTCGGGTGGCTCAATTTTCATGTCATCATCCAAACACAATGTTGAAAAATGATTGGAATGAGGTCCAATGCGCTTCAATTCTAAAATTGCATTACTTTTGACACCCTCACTTGCACAAACACTAGAGTCCTCAAATATGATGTTTTCTATTTCCTCACTTGACTCTAATGTAATTTTTTCAACCCTGGCACCATCAACTAATATTGGGTCAAATGGTAGGAATTCCACTTTTTGCTCCTCAAATTGGCTTCTAAGCTCTTCTATCTCAAATCTACTATTCACGACAACTGATAATTGGGCATTAGACACCTCAACCATATCACTCAAATTCGCCTCCAAGTCGTGAATAGCCCAGCCAAATCGCTCGATCTCTTATCCGAGCTCCACTCTTTCTTCCATAAATTGCATCGTCATATTTGTAAGTTCACTCCTGAAATCCCTATAAGCTTCTAAGAGTTTGGCTTGCTCTATTGGCCAAGTTTCGCTAACAACCTGCACTTTATCGCTCCTATCAAACTCACAAACATCATTAGAATCATCACAAAAATTATTGGGGGAAGGAGCATGACACTTAGGACAATCATTCCACCGACCACCACACAATTTACAAAAATTCCAATCAAAGGTGGTAGAAAATTCACATAACCAGTCTCGTAGGGTTGAAAGAGTTGGACAATTTTCCCACAAGTGGGTTCCTCGGGAAAGTAGACAGAGATCCTCAAAATTTGAGCAATCATCATTCGACCAATTTTCATTAATAGATGACATGATAAGACAAGTAACACAATACTAAACAAAACAAAAATTAAACCTGAATAGATAATAAGTAATCACTCAAAAAGAAATCAGTCAATTGTTTAGTCCCCGGCAACGGCGCAAAAAACTTGTAGCTCCCAACGCACACGCAAGTATACGTGGTCGACAAGTAATAAAGTGATAAGTAGAGTATCGTTCCCACGAGGACTATTCAGACTGAATCTTAGCAAACAATTTCTTATAAGCTATTCAGGGATCTTTTTCAATGATTGTTGTGAAAGTTACTAACTAAAGGAAATAATAAAAAACAAGTAATTCAAGTCAATAATCGTTATCAATAATGGAGAAACGGTCCAGGGTCAGAGCTACGAACAATCCAGTTGAGTTTTCCAGTTGATTCTACTTCTTGATTTCCTAGATTTCTAACTGCAGGTTAAATGTACCCGTGAAAACCTTTCGATTCTTCACGGTCTATGCAGGCTACTCCAATCCCTATATGTCTATGGGTTGAATCACATGCACGCATTAACGAATTCTGTGATCAGTTAAGCTAGGGGAGCAAGTATATGTCTATCCTACTCACAAATTGGTTCCCCGATCCCCAGGTTCACAATCAAGCCCTATTCTTTCTTATTTGCGTCCACTTGTTCCCTCTATCGAGTTCAACTTGTAAACCATAGATAGTGTTCAATTATCAGGCCTCAATAACCAAACAATTATGCTCAAGAAGAATATACAATCAGTAATGGTAAATCAATATATAGAAATCAACTTTCCAACATCAACCTTCATGTAATTGCTCTAACCCTAGAACGACCAAACTATAGAATTAAAGAGAAGAGTAAGAGAAAGAGAGAAAGAACTTGTTTAGAAGACATCTAGGGCTCCTCCCCTCTCCTCCAAAACTTGCTCCAAAGTCTGAACTCCCTTAAAAAACTAAGTAGAAGAGTATTTTTAATGTTTACAAAAGCCTAGCAATTAGTTACGCTTAAGCCTAGACGAAATAGGACTTCCAAAACCGCTTCAGGGGCGCTATAGCTGGCGCCCCGCGCCTCAAAACGCGCTCAACAAGTCAGAGTCCGTCGAATCTCGAACGCAATGGCTATGCCCCGCGCCCCAAAACGCGCCAGAAAAGTGGGCGCTATAGGTGGCGCGCCGCGCCTGGAACCGCGCCAGACTATTTTCCTGCTTTCGTCATTTGCAGCTTGCTTCGTTCCTCCTGCCCTAAGCATGATGCCGTGGAGCGGAATCCTCCTGCTTCTAGGGAGTAATCCTCCTACCCTCAATATGATGCAATGGAGCGGAATCCTCCTGCTCCTAGGGCGGAATCCTTCTGCTCTCAATATGATGGAATGGAGCGGAACCCTCCTGCTCCTATATAACATAAACCAGAGGCGGAATACTCATGCACTCAATAAATGATATAGCAATGTAATGCATATGAATGACATATAATACATATGAATGAAATATGATGCAATATTAACCCTTCACCGGTGCGAGACTCTCATCGATAACCGGGAAGTAGATGCCAACTTACAGCCAGAGTACAATGCTTAGATCCTTAATGCCATACCAACAAAAGGACATAACATATAATATACAATGCAAATCCAAAGATAAGACATAATGAATACGCCTATCGGCAGCTACACACGTAAGGAAGACGTGGTAGAAAATCCACGAGGCCAGGTACCTCCAAAGAAATTGATATAAACACTTACCTCTTCCAAAAGTTAGTATTGATAATCAACAATCGCTTTATCCTTTGGTTTCATTACCAAACGATCCCACTCTATTCAATAAGTAGAAAAATATATCAAATTAGGCTAAAGGCTTCATTCCTCACATCATAGGGAAATCCGGTTAGGAACCAGATACCCTATTCGCATACGCAATACGCAGACCAGACCTATGCACAGGGTTTAAAGTCACATAACCAAACCCTAAATAAATTATATTTATATGTTGCACATAACTCACTGAGTACAAATATATAATCAATTCCACTATCGGGGTCCAATTAACCCTTTAAAATATTAATTGAACTTATTAAAATGATGTCTAATATCCCAATTTTTACCGTTAAAATATATTTAAACACACGTAATAAACTAAAATAATGCATTAAGATCATTACCTGCATTTTTTGGGGTGAAAATTCTATCTTTCACCCGCTCTTTTGTCATTTTCTGGCATTTCCTATTTGTTGTGTTTGTCCTCACTGTTCACGTTTTTGTTTTCATGTTTCTATTTATATTGTAACTTCTTGTCCTTAGGCTAAGGACCGCCTAACTTTTCAATTTCTTTCTTTTCCTTTTTGTCGATTTCTCTTTTTCTTTTATTTTATTTTCTTTTATAATTTTTTTTTCTTTTCAAAAATTAAAATGGTACTCTATGATACTCGAAATAATTCCAACTTTTTCATATAAGTTATACAAAATTTATGTAACACACTTGTTAAGGTAGATCTCAAATCGGACTCCCGAAAGTCAACATGCAAATTAAATGGAAAAAAATCAAATTATTTAACTTTCGGCATTTTAGCGGAAACTAGCCGAACAACCTCGAAATTCACTTTCGAAAAATCAAAATAGTCACAAATAATCATATGAACCTAACGGTACTTTCGGATTTCGAATCGGAGCTCATTCGCCAAAATCGAGCTCCAAAATCTCTTTTTAATATTTATCGACAATAAAAATTGAAATCTTCTTCCGATACCTATCAAACAAAGTCCGATTTAGTTCAAATTTTACAGGTAAGTCCCAATAGACCTTACGAAGATTTTAAAATTATTGGCACGCAAATCAGAGTCCTATATACGACTGACCAGGGTCGTTTCAATATGGCTGCATATGATGATGACGGGTCCGTAGTTTTGTTAGGGGGGTTCGATATAGGATGGACAACCCCTGGAGGGGGCTACCCACCATCAAGAGCAGCCATGGCTGCCGAATTTTAGATGAAAGCTCCCAAGTTATTCACCAATTTATTCATCTTCTTTTTTTTCTTTTCTTTTTTCTTTTTTATTATTTTTATTTTCTTTTCTTTCTCTTTTTGACTTTTCACATTTTTCTTTCGTCTGAGGAGAATATCAAGTATTTCTACCTTCATTCCTTTGCAACTTTCGTCCTAAGTGTAAAACTCTTATTGTAAATCCACCATCTTACCAATCACACAACTTAAAGTAGTTAAGAGAAAGATGGGTAACAAGAGAGGTAAATAGCAAAGTGGGATATGACTTGTAACTCTGGTTGCCAAAGAAAAGGTCAATTGGCTCAAATTGGGACACTGAAGAATTCATTCATTGGGTAGGCTTATTTAGTCACTGGCGGGCCAAAAAAGGCCTACTTTCATCCTAAAGATCAAGACTACCTAGGATTTCGCCTCGAACAACAAGCAGGGCAAGTTCTAGACTTAACATGAAATGATGAGGAAAAAAATAAGCCCACCACGCACTGTACATGGAACTCAAGGATCATTTCAGTTTCACCTCACAATACCTAATTATGAACTAAAAAAGAAAGTTCAAAAATATGTAGGTAGTTCTAATTAAAGGCTGTCTTTCAAAGTTCTCCCTTCTCTCTTTTTCTGCCTCCTTCTCATTTTTCCTCCTTCTAAACGCTTTCTTTTCTCTTTTTATTTTTATTTTTATTTTTTAAAATTTTATATCTAATCTACACAATGCCTGGTTCAGCAAAAATAACTCAATGTGAAAGAACCAAGGCTAAGAAAACCCAAAGTGATTAATAATACTAGTTTTTAATGAACTGCTGAATTTTCAAAATACTAGTCTTTTACAGGCCATTAATATTCGGGATATTACAGACCTCAAAATTAGAAATCAGGAAACAAATAAAAAGTAGTCAAGTCATTAAAAGAAACCAAACAAACTAAATCAGTAGCATATATATACAATCATCCAAAAATATACTCCCACTCCACACTTAAGACTGTGCATTGTCCTCAATGCATAAGAAAAATAAAAACAAGGGGGTGAGAAGAACTTCATGTCAAGTCTCAAGCTTATCCTCGACACCATCAGTGGTGTCGGTCTCAACCATATCAGTATCTCTGCCAGACTCATCATCCGCGTGTGCTCCATCATCATCATCATCATCATCATCATCATCATCATCATCATCATCATCATCATCATCATCATCATCATCATCATCAATAAATTCTGATAGATCGTCCTCACCAGAATCTGAGAGATCGGGCTGCTCCTTTGGCAAATAATCAGAGTCATCCTCTGAATCATCAGCAATGTCCAGCTTTTGTGGAGTCACAATATCAATGTTCTCATCCTCAGAAGGGTGCACCTCACTACCAGAGTCATGTCCCAAAAGCATCTTTTCCAGTCCAGACATGGGGTATTCTCAAAACAATCCTTGACATCTATGTTCAAGACCTTGCAACACTTCTCTTGCATCATATAGGCACGAGCTAGCAGTCGAACCATCAGCGCATCCTTTTCTGCAGTAGGTACATTGAAGGTCTTCTCATCCTCCGGGTTCTTTACATTAGTGATGTCAAATTTAGTAAAAGAGGCTCTCTCTATGTGATCCTCGTTGTACTCTGGCACACCTTTAGAATACAGATATTTCGTTAGTGTGTTCGCAAAGAACAAACGCCTATGAGTCTTGAGATGGGTCCGTTTCATTTCCCCAATCATAATCTCACCAACATTAATAGGTTTACCTTTCATCAGAAAATAGAGGAGACATACCCGCTCTCGGGTCACGTCAGACAAGTAAGTACAAGGCATCAACCTTGTAGTAAGAAAGAGGTGTGAAATCTTTGCGTTCTTCAGAAAGAACAGCTTAGGTAACCAATTATGCCTCTGCAGAGTAGACGCTTTCCACTTAGCTAGCTTATTTCCTCCACAAAGTTCCATGGGAATGTCCTCATAGTTAGGCCGTAGAAAAATGCCTCAAATGGCTCGTTAGGATGGTTGTCAACCCCCAGATATGCACACAAAGCAGCAGGCTAGATGTCAATAATTTCACCCCGAATCTAAGTGACCCCTTGTTGCCGGGTTCCAATTTGCATACAATTCATGAATCATGCATGGTCATGTTTGCCTTGCCAGTTGCCTTTAACAACTTGTCCCATTTCCTAGCCTGTATAGCTTCCAAGATTTCAGGATGTTTGGATTGGCAAGCTTCAACATTAATTGCTTTTTCTGGAATATAAGGCATAGGAAGAAACTTTTTGTACCAAGCCTTTGCTTCTTCATCAACAAGCTCAAGTTCATGGCGGGGGATCTTACCAAGAGGTTGTTCTGGCTCGACCTTAGGTGAAGCCCACACGAAACTTTGCAAATACAAAACCTCAAATACACACAAGGCATCATCCCGAAACCCAATTCAAGAAGCTTAATCCTACAGACAATGCTTGTGCTACACCCGCAAGCTACCTATTTTTCCGAGTTTCCAAAGCGCTCAAAGCTACATTTGCCTACTCACATAAGTGATCTACCTAAGATGTCAGTTTGTGTTCCTTCTTATTCAAGCTTATTTGTGTCAATCGTGCGTGTTCTCGTGCTTGGTCGTGCCCATCTGTTTGAATCATGCACATTCATAAAGCTCGCTTCTCAAGTTTCTTCCAGCTCAGTCAAGGCAATATTGAAGGCAAGATTACTCATTTATCGAGCTGAAGATAAAACTATGTACATATAAACTCCTCTTTATGGATGTGTAGCGCGCCACAGTTTCATAACTAGGATGATTATAAGCCTCTTTTCCCACGCTCGATCTATTGATGTTATCTCATTTTTGCTACCGCCTTGGCTTCATTCTTCATTTATCCCGCGGAAAGACAAAGCATACACAAACCTAAACTTTATATACTTGGATAAGTTTAGCCTTTACATCTAAAATCGTGCATCATAAAAATCTCACACAGGCAACATGCCATTCAACTACACACGGCCTGATTCTCGTGAAACACGAGATATGTAGGCAATTCAGAGATCGGGGTTCGGCCGAAACACCCCAAAACTCCCATTTTTCCTTTTCAATCATTTTGCATACCAGCCGTGGCAAAATTGGCTACTCCATCAACTATCTTTGCCCGAAGACTCTTTTCAGTATCTCCGGGCAAAGAGGGGCAGCTGTTGACACCAAATTTTATCCATCATTTTTCTGCTATAATTTAACTTAAGGGTGCAATTTAACTATTTATGCATAATTTGCATTAGAAGGCAAGTATTTACGTGTGTTATCCTCTACTTATATATTACATACTTAAATGTGGCTATATTACGTAATTTTTATATTATTTATGCTATTTATCAAAATATGGTTGTTTGTGCAATTTTAAGTACATTTATAGTATTTAATAATATTTGTGGCTATTTATATTTAATTATTTTAATTTATATTCCAATTTCCTTTTATGTGCGCATTTTACTGTTTTTTGTCCCATTTTATACAATATATATACATATATTTATATTTTTATTTAGCACCTTTAAGTTAAAATATTAGCCGTAACCAATCCATTTCTATTCCTTGATTTGTCATATTTATTTGAATTTAAATATATGCAAATCCCCTCTCTAAAATATTTCTTTTAAAATTTCTTCTTAACCTAGACGAGTGTTCGTCTATATAAAAGGGAAATTGAAAAAAGGGGTTGGGGAGTGGTAGCGACGCTGCTACCCAGCTGGTGTCGCTCCTCCTTTTCAAATTCATTGGCGTATCTCACTCTGTTTTCGTCACTGCCATTTTAACTGAAAAGCCGATGACGTCGTCTTTATTTGATGTGGCTCTGAGTTCATCTTTCCTCGTTGAGAATCTCGCATCTTGGTCTCTTATTTCCTAAATTTCGTTTGGGCTGTTTGCTTCTTACTGTTGTGGTTATCTTTGTTGCAGGGGTTCGTTTATTCTCTCGTGACCTGATTAAGCTATTGGTTTGACCAATGAATGTTTTATTGTTTGACTGAATGCTGTTGATGCTGTCATGCTTGGATTTTGGCATAGATCCGGACAGTTATTGTTGATAAAAATGGCCAAGAAAAATAATTAAATAATTTATTGGAGGCCTAGGACTGATTAAAATACGATACTACACTTAGGCCAACGACGTTTGGAGGCCTAAATGTCCTGTTACCCCGTGTCCTAAAAACAAATAGGCGATAATGACATGTATGAGATATATTGTAAAACAAGCCGGTGATGGAGTGGTGTGATCGGTACTTGGCATGGCAACTGGAGGGCGTCTGTATTTTCAGCCATACCGACGTTCCTAACATCTACCAGATTCATACAAACTTGAGCCTATACTTTTATAAAACTCATTTTTTCTTTATTTTATTATTATTATTATTATTATTATTATTATTATTATTATTATTATTATTATTATTATTGTATATTCGTTATTATTGCTATTATTGAAATTCTATATTATTATTATTATTATTATTATTATTATTATTATTATTAATATTATTTTTATTAATACTAACTCATTTTCTTTATATTTTTGTGAGGTAAATTTGGATGAAAGATGGAGGAAAAAATTAGAAGAAAAACCTTCTATTATTATTGTTACTGATATTTATTATTATCGTTACTAACGTTCTTCTTATTCTTATCACTATTACTGTTCTTAATATTATTACTAACATTTTTATTATTGTTGTTATTATTATCATTGTTTTATTATTATTATTATTATTATTATTATTATTATTATTATTATTATTATTATTATTATTATTATTATTATTATTATTATTATTATTATTATTATTATTATTCATTTCGTGTTATTGACTAATTCATATTTTTTTATATTTTGCGAGATACATCGTTGTGGAACTACAAAAAGACAATCCTTTCGGAAAAGGACAAAATATTTAAAATCACCAACTTTACTTAATTTCGCTTTATTAATTTAGCAATTCTTACTAACTTGTTTGTTATTTTGCAAGGCACATTTTGACAAAGCTTAGTCATTAGAAGAGATGGATATTTATTTTTTTTACTTAAATTGTGTACTATAGTTTAAGATTCAAAATATTTTATTGCTTAGTTAGTTTAATCAGTCGCTTTAGAATCCCAATTATTTAGTCCGGCAGGTAACCACATTTGGTGGAGCCTGAGAGGTGCCTAACTCCTTCCTCTCGGTTTAACTTGAACCCTTACCTAGAATTTCGGGTTCGTAGACTAAGTTTCGGAGTTAATTATAAAATTAGCTAGAAACAAAGTAGGTGCCTTAATACGCCTAGTTAAAAAATATGTTTGGTGGCAACTCCAAATCCTTATCTGTGAGTTCCAATAAGTCGAGCCTTGTTTTGAACTTTAACCGGTTCGGGAAAAAATAGGATGCGACAGTATGTCTTGCGCTAAAAGTGAGTTTTGCAAATAATATTTGTAAATGCATAAATGGACTTTCCTTTCATTGGATCGTCCTGCCAGAGCCTCTCGTAAAGAGACCTATGTGCTCATCAGCGCTGCTACTGCCTCTCATCGTGAGATGTATGCCTCATCGTAATGAGAACTTACTGCTACTGCCTCTCGTCGTGAGATGTATGCCTCCTCGTAAATAGAACCTACAGCTTGTTAGCCTGTTATTGCCTCTTTATAATGAGAACCTACATGTATGTCAAGGGAAAGAAAATCACTACTGCCTCGTCGTAATGAGAACCTACTGCTACTGCCACTCGTCGTGAGATGTATGCAGTCACGTCGGGCAGTGTACCCTGCGAAAAAAAGTAATGTGAAGTGCAAAATAGGATGCCATTGTTGTGTCTGCAATATTGTTAGGAAGATTGTCATTCTTTCGCTTTTATAGTGCCTGCGTTTAAAGAAAAATTCGTGAGTTGCAGGTGGAAGGTTTGATTTGTGTATTCTTTGTTTGCTCCGCGCCTTCTTCTTGTAGTATCTTTGCGAATGTCGGGACCTTAGTCGGGCTAGCGGGGATATATAGAAATAAAAAAATAATAATGCAAATGTTTTGAAGAAGATTTGTTAGAAAAATGTATTTTATTCCATTGAATCGCAGACTGCATTGTATAATTCGGGTACAATATTGATGCTTCTTGCTCTTCAAATCGTACTGAAACCTTCCTTTGATGAATTTTGAGGGGACCTCAAAATTCTGCCCCAGTTTCTACACTTTGTTTTCTCTTAAAATTTTTTGAGAGGATCTCAAAAATTCTTCCCAGTGTCAGTTCTGCCTGTCCTTTTGAATTTTTAAGTGGTCCTCAAAAATTCTGCCCCAGTGTCTACTTCGTGGGGAAAATAAATTTTTGTATTAATACGAACTAACCTTGGGTAGGTTGCCTATGTATCCCAGCTTGGAGAATCAGGTCGTAACGTAGTTACAGATTACAGGAAACATTGTATAGACAATAAGGCTACTATCTTGTGCAGGTATTTAGACATAGTATCTTTTGACAGTGTCTGCATTGACCAATTTTGGCCAAATTTCTCCATCCATCTCTGCTAGTACCAATGCTCCTCCGATCAAAACTCGATGAACCATGTACGACCCTTGCCAATTTGGTACGAACTTGCCTTTCGCCTCTTTTTGGTTTGGGAATATGTTCTTCAGTACCAATTGCCCAGGTTCGAAAGGTCTCACTCGGACTTTCTTGTTAAATGCCTTTGCTATCTTTTTCCGATATAACTTTTCATGACATATTGCATTCACCATCTTTCCGTCAATGAGTGCTAACTGTTCCATTCTTTCTTTAATCCATTCAGCGTCTTTCAGTTATGCTTCCTGAATGATTCTTAGAGAAGGTACCTCGACTTCTACTGGTATCACTGCTTCCATGCAATAGACTAATAGGTAAGGAGTGGATCCTGTTGATGTCCTTACAGTAGTGCGGTATCCCAACAAAGCATATAGCAGACTCTCATGCCATTGTTTCGAATTATCAATCATCTTGCAAAGTATTTTCTTGATATTCTTGTTGGCTGCCTCAACTGCTCCATTCATCTGAGGTCTGTATGCAGTAGAGTTATGGTGCTTGATCTTGAAAGTGTCACAGGTTGCTTTCATCAAGTCACTATTGAGATTGGATCCATTGTTAGTGATGATTGACTCGGGAATGCCGAACAGACAGATCATTTTGTTATGGACGAAATTTGATAACACTTTCTTTGTTACTGACTTGTACGATGCAGCTTCCACCCATTTGGTAAAGTAGTCAATGGCTACCAATATGAACCGATGTTCGTTTGATGCAGTGGGTTCAATTTTTCCTATAACGTCCATCCTTCATGCAACAAAGGGCTAGTATGATCCCATAACATTCAGCTCGCTCGAAGGTACTTGGATCATGTCTCCGTGGGCTTGACATTGATGAATTTCTTTGCGTGCTTTAGGCAGTCATGATCCATTGTCATCCAGAAATAGCCGACTCTTAAGATCTTCTTTGTGAGCACGAAGCCATTCATGTACGAGCCGCACATTCCAGCATGTACTTCTTCTAGCAGTCTTACGGCTTCGTTAGCATCTACACATCTCAGCAGACGCAAATCAGGTGTTCTTTTGTAATGGACCTCGCCATTTAGAAAGAAACCACTGGTGAATCTCCTTAACGTCTTCTTTTGGAGGCTTATAGTATTTTCCGGATAGGTGTTGTCCTTGACGAAACTATTGATGTCATGGAACCATGGCTTTTCGTCCAACACTTCTTCTACATGAAAACAATATGTTGGTTGTTCTTTTACTGCTACAGGTATGGCATCAATGTAGTTCTTGTCGTGATGCTGGATCACGGACGATATGGTAGCCAAGGCATCCGCGAACTCATTATGTAATCTAGGCATGTGCTGGAATTCTATTTTGGTGAACCTCTGCTTCAGTTCTTTTATGCACTCTAAGTATGGCAATATCTTGGGATTCTTTGATGTCCATTCGCCTTGGACCTGATGGCCTAGCAGATCGGAATCTCCGATTGCTAACAATTCTTAAATGTTCATGTCTACCACATTCTAAGTCCCAAGATTCAAGCTTCATATTCTGCCATATTATTGGTGCAAGGGAATTTGAGTTTGGCTGTGACAGGATAATGTTGGCCTGTCTTGGAAACCAATACGCCGCTCCATCATAGAATAGTCTCCAACTGTCGTACTCTTCTGCAATGTCTTCTCCAACGAACATGACCTCCTTGTCTAGGAAATAAGTGTGCAAAGGCTCATAGTCGTCATCTACATGGTTCTCGGCCATGTGATCAGCTAAGGCTTGAACTTTCTGATGCAATACGAACCAGGCTCACCTGTTCGATTCATCAAACTAGTCCACTGAGGAGTCAGATGACGCCCACGATCAAATAGTGTGGCTGGAATGGAATATGTCGAAGACTTCGGAAGCTGTGAGACCGAGCACAACTTATGAAAGCTCAACGATCAAGTTTGAGCCCGAAGGAAGAAATGACAAGCTCGAGCCCGAAGCTGAAAAGCAACCGAACTAAGAAAGAACGATGCCGAACAATGAATCGATCGAATTGCTACAAATGTGCCCGAAGGCAGGAGAGCGTTCGATTCCAATCGTGACCAAGGAAAACAAGCGTCCGACTCAAATGTGTTTGAGCTGAGCTGCCGAACACATAAACTGCTCCAGCCCTGTGTGGCTTTACCTTATTGGTCACCTGTGACCATTTTTACTATTTTGTCTTTTACATCGTCTATATAAACTCCTAGCATAGCTCATTAGTTAAAAAGTTGATGTTGAATTGAGAGAATAGAGATAGAATTGATCGAGCCATTCTATGCCTTCTTTGGCTTGGAACCGAATGGATTTCATCCCTAGTGTGAATCCTTGTTAGGTTCAAGTTTCATTTTCTCCCTTGGATAATCATTCATGTTTTGATTCGGATTATCCATTCTTTCTTCTATTTCTGTTCTCCCCCATCCCCGATTTCTTGTTATCTTGGTTACTTTATTGCTTCCGCCTCTTTATCTTATCGTTTCCGCGTCGTGTTCTTGTTGCTTCCGATAGCTTGTTTGTCTTCGAATTTAGCTTGCATCAGTTTGGTATCAGAGCAAGGCTTGGATTTCGTTCTTACGAATCCACGTTCCTTGTTCATCTTATCTTTACTTTACTGTTGGTGTTTTGTTATTACAAAAAAAAAAAGCAGATAAAGAAAATTCAAAATTTTTGGTTCATTGTTGGTTGTTTGAATCAAACAATCATTGATTTGTGTTCACCATTGTCCGAGGAGTGTTTTGAGTATATGTCGTACACCATCGACGACTAGGGTTTCTCGATGTGTTTTGGACTGTGTCCTTGACGTGGTGTTGGGAAATTGAACCCCAGTTGTGTTTTGGTGTTTATTGATGAAAACTCGTGGTTGTTGAAGTATTTGGGTCGATTTTATTGCTTAAAATCGAAGTTCCACTGTTTAGCGACCATCCGTACGTCGGAACCTTGTTAAATTGATAACAGTATACGGACGACGTCGAGCTTTGTTCTTAGCTCAGCTTGGAACTGAAGTGTTCTCCGACGTTGTAAAGCTGGAGACGACCCACAGCTTGAGCTTAATATGTTGTTAGTGGACTGTGAACGAATCTTAAAATTATCCGTACACCGGAGTAAAGGTTCGCTGTTCCATTGAAGAAGAAAGGGGTAAACTGTTAAAATCTAAAACCCCAGGTGAAAAGTTGTCGGCTAGAAGAGGGAAAGAGGATAAGGTTAAACCCTATTTGTACCGAGGAGAAAAAAATTGTACCGAGGTCACGTGTTCGGTGAATTCCGAAGCGGAACCGAGGAGGAGGTAGATTCTCTTAGGTTTTCACTTTTCTTGTGTCTGAATATTCTCGATAGTGGATCTCTGGAGTAATTCTTTCTACTTGAGGTCGTACTATCGAATTTGAGCTTTTAGGAACTCGTGCGTGGGGTGACCGAAGTCCAATTTTCGTAGACAATTCTTTGACTCCCAGTGCTCAGTTTAAATAACGACCGTTCCATCGAGTCAAATAAACTCCTTCCGAACCTATACTTGGAAAGTACTAGTTTTGACTTATCACTTCGGTTTCCTAACAAGAAGGCAAGACCATCTTGAGTGGAAAAAGGCTAGAGTGGCCGTGAGAACAATAGAGTGAGGTCACAAAATCCAACAACCTTGAGTGTAAACATGAGTGGAAATAAAATTGAGTGAACATTACTCGAGTTATACACGTAAGGGAGTGAACTTGTGAGGTCCTTTACTCTTATTTTTTGCAGCTATGTCTTCGGATGATGGTGACTATAGAGGGTATGATTCGTGTGGAGATGATGGAGACTATGGTTCCTACGGTGGTGATGATAGCTATAACGACACCGGGGACTATGGCTCTTACGAGGACGAAGTGGATCACTATGATGATTACGAGGATGAAGAAGACTACGAGGCTTATGAAGATGAATGAGAATATCCTTATGCTTCTAGTCGAGGATACAAAAGTAGTGACGCTTCGGGGTATGATGATCCTACTTACTCTCTTTGTGATGATCTAGAATACGATGAATGTGACATCGGGGAAATCGATGATGAAGTTGATCGAGTGAACTATTCGATGGCATCTTCCTTCGGTGTCTCATATGGAGCACAAGGGAGTATTAGGGCTCCTTCCATTGGGTTGGGATGAGGTGGTGGAGGTTGTTCCATGGGAGGAGTAAGACTTGCAACTTCGAGTCATGACACACGATTCAATGTTTCCAATTCCTATGGGAAAGGGTGGCTCGAGGAGCGCTGGTGGTTGTGGACCCGACGAGGGTTGAGGAGGTTTCTGCCGAACTCCTTCTCCGAGGAGAAGCTCTTACGGGTCCCATGCTAAAACTCCTTCCTCAACTTTCAACAATACTTCTAATCTTGGAAGAGTGAAGAGAAGTGGAAGTTATCCTAGTGGTGTTGCAACTAGCGGAGGAATAAGGAAGGCCCAAGTTATTGATTTTGATGTTCATGAAAATTCAAGTCCTTCCTTGAATGTGCCTACACAAGACCTGGGTAGAGGAAGGTTCGTTGTTGAGGTGAATAGTTATGGAGGATACCTGCTCAAGATAGGAGGTACCGATGCAAACTGCATTAGCGCTTCTTTGGTTGAAACCCAGAAGATATCGTGCCGTAAATTGAAATATCCTTATACGGTAGGGAGTGAAGGTTTCCTATGAGGCTCGAGTGCTCATAGCTCACATGGACTATGGTGAATGTGTTTGGTGTGACGTGTATCCCTTACCTTATTTTGTTTTTTGGCTAGGAGATCCATGGTTGCACAACTAACAGTTGCTATATATTAGTGAGAGGGATGTATACCTCGTGTACAACAAAGAATTGCAACTGGTTTCTGAGTTCACACCTCACAAGATGAAGGAAAAGAAGTCCATTAAAGCATATGCCGCGGCCTTGCAGCAGAAAAAAGAGCAGGAACTCCAATCCAGGGTCGAAAGAGTGCCATCGAGGTGCCCTACGAACACAAGGAGCAGTGGGATAAGTGTAAGAAAAGAGTCGACTGAAGTCAATAATGTGAACCCGAAGCCACAAGCTTCGAAGCCAATTGGTTCACCGTCAAAAAAAGAGGAGACCTCGGTTGATGAGTCTTCGAGTCCTAGACTTCGGGTTGATGTTAAAAGTCCACCTACTCCAGCTATGGGTATTCTTGGGCCTCGACCCAATTCACCCGAATATGAGAGACAAAAGATCGAGAGGAGTAAGGGAGTGACCAGTGACAACTCTCGAGAGGAAAAAGGAGAGGATGTGTTGAGTGATGTGAGTGAGTTGTCACCACCCGAACCCACACCTGACCTTGAAAATAAAATGAGGGAAAAAGAATTGAGAGTGAGGAAACCCCTTATTCTAACCTTAACCCTTTATCTTGTTGTTCTACTTGTTTGAATTCTTGTGTAGGTACTCTTGGAAGCAAACCGATGGAGCCTCAACCATGTTCCAAAATAGATAGACAAGGTGAAGAAAATCATTCATGTGAGCCCCACGGTGAGGAAACTACTTATGACACTTCGGAGGCAGTGAGAGAGACCGGAGGCTCCAAGGTAAGTGATCGTTTTCCTTCCCGTGAGCATGACACTTCCTTGTCTTGTGAAATTGCTAGTGAAAACTCCATGCTAGTTGATGATTTGTATGATTACAATGTATTTGCAACTAGTGTAGAGTCAAATGGTCAACTTGTGAGTGAATGTGAACCACTAGTTGAGAGGATTGATAAGCTACATCATGATGTGAGCTCGATCTTCACCGAACCTCTCTTTGGTGATGAAGTTGTAGTTGACCTTGCTTGTGAACCTTGTTATGACACACCACCAATCTTTGATAAAGGGAATAATGAGTTGTCTGATCATACCCTTGTTGATATTATTGCCTATGGTGGATCTATGTGTTGTAGTGAGGATGATGATACCCTTTATGAGTCCCTAGTCAATGAGTTGGATCGGATTATATTAGATGACTCCTCAAGTGTGGATGATGATTTTGGTTCGGATGCACCTTTGATGGGCAGTGAACTTGTTTTCACCAATCCTTTGTTCGAAGGAGATAGTGATGAGCATCCGACTCGAGGAGAGTATGAACCACCTCGGTTTGAAAAGCTTAACCCCGTAGATAATCCATTATTTGAGACCTTCTTCGGAAGCTTGTCTAATGGGAAGGATTGTCTTGGAGGTAATTTTGGAGGTGACAAGCTATCTCTTGGTGTGAATAAGTCTGCTTTTAAGAAGGGGAGTGAAGTGTTCGATGTTAGCTGTTGAGTGAATCATCTTACTTACTCCATCCCACCTATTGATCACACCTCGAGTATTGTGCTTACCGAAGCCCATAAGCCACATAGTGATAAAAGTGAATCGAGGGCTCGGTCTGTTGACTATGAGTGTAGAGGTGATAGGTCCTTTGATCGCTACATCTTGCATGTAAAGTGTCCTATTGATCTCTTCGCTTACTCGTGTGTTCGTCACAATTCCTTTTTGAGCCAAGAACTTGTTATTTCCTTCGGAGACATAATTTTCTTGATCGTTATTGATGCTCGGCTCTATCATAAGAGTGTCTTTTCTTACACTTTTGAACACTAACCTACTCTCGAAGTAGGAAGCTTTATTTGTCTTTGCCTTGTTTACAGGTCTTGTCGGTTTGATTTCGAAGACGAAATCCTTTCAAGAAGGGGAGGATGATGAAATACGAACCAGGCTCACCTGTTCGATTCATCAAACTAGTCCACCGAGGAGTCAGATGACGCCCACGATCAAATAGTGTGGCTGGAATGGAATATGTCGAAGACTGCCTCGCCGAGCAACAACGATGGAAATCCACCGAGCAGACAACAAGTGACCGTTGCTGACACTGACTTCGGAAGCTGTGAGGCCGAGCACAACTTATGAAAGCTCAACGATCAAGTTTGAGCCCGAAGGAAGAAATGACAAGCTCGAGCCCGAAGCTGAAAAGCAACCGAACTAAGAAAGAACGATGCCGAACAATGAATCGATCGAATTGCTACAAATGTGCCCGAAGGCAGGAGAGCGTTCGATTCCAATCGTGACCAGGGAAAACAAGCGTCCGACTCAAATGTGTTTGAGCTGAGCTGCCGAACACATAAACTGCTCCAGCCCTGTGTGGCTTTACCTTATTGGTCACCTGTGACCATTTTTACTATTTTGTCCTTTAAATCGTCTATATAAACTCCTAGCATAGCTCATTAGTTAAAAAGTTGATGTTGAATTGAGAGAATAGAGATAGAATTGGCCAAGCCATTCTTGTTGAAGCCCGAGGCTTCGTGTATGCCTTCCTTGGCTTGGAACTGAATATATTTCATCCCTAGTATGAATCCTTGTTAGGTTCAAATTTTATTTTCTCCCTTGGATAATCAATGATGTTTTGATTCGGATTATTCATTCTTTCTTCTATTTCTGTTCTCCCCCATCCCCAATTTCTTGTTATCTTGGTTACTTTATTGCTTCCGCCTCTTTATCTTATCATTTTCGCGTCGCGTTCTTGTTGCTTCCGATTGCTTGCTTGTCTTCGGATTTAGCTTGCATCACTTTCACCGCCTTCTGAGTATCAAAGGTGATGTCAAATTCACTCAGTAACATTTTCCATTTGGCCAATTTCCCGGTAGGCATCGATTTCTGGAAGATATACTTGAGTGGTTCCATTCTTAATATCAACAAGGTCGCATAGGATGTCAGGTAATGTCTCAGCTTTTGTGCTACCCAAGTTAGTGCACAACAAGTACGTTCCAGCAATTTGTACTTTGCCTCATATGGAGTGAACTTCTTACTCATGTAATATATCGCCTGCTCCTTTCTTCCTGTCGAGTCATGCTACCCCAGTACACACCCAAATGCTTAATCTGCCACTGAGAGGTACAATATCAAAGGTCGCCCAGGTTCGGGTGGAACCAACACGAGCGGGCAAGACAGATATTCTTTTATCTTGTCAAATGCTTTCTGGAAATCTTCTGTCCACTCGATCGCTGCATATTTCTTCGGTAATTTGATAATTGGCTCACAGATGACAGTGGACAGAGCTATAAATCGACTGATGTAGTTGACTCGTCCCAAGAAACTCATGACCTCTTTCTTGCTCTTCGGCGGTGACAATTCTCTGATGGCTTTGATCTTAGCTGGATCTAATTCAATGCCTCTTCTGCTGACTATGAAACCCAATAGCTTCCCTGCTGGAACACCAAAAGCACACTTTGTCGGATTCAACTTCAAATTGTATCTACGCAAGTAATTGAAGAACTTGTGCAGATTATCCAGATGCTATGAGCTTCTTCTCGACTTGATAATCACGTCATCCATATATACCTCAAACTCTTTATGCACCAAATCATGGAACATGGTAGTCATTGCCCTCGTGTAAGTAGCTCCGGCATTCTTCAAGTCGAACGACATCACTTTGCAGCAGTAAGTTTCCCAAGAAGTGGTGAAAGCTATCTTTTCTTCATCCTCCTCATCCATGAGGACTTGATGATAGCCTACGAAGCAATCTATGAAGGACTGTAATTCATGCTTCGTGCAATTGTCAATCAAGATGTGTATGTTCGACAAAGGAAAGTCATCATTTGGGCTTGCTTTGTCCAGGTGCCAATAATCCACACAAACTCTGATTTTCCCATCTTTCTTTGGCACTGGAACGATGTTAGCTAACCAAGTCGGGTATTTGATTATTTTCAGGATCCTTGCATTGAGCTATTTAGTCACCTCTTCTCAAATTTTCACCAAAGTCGACGATTTGAAAGTCCGAGCTTTTTGCTTGACTGGCGAAAACCCTGGATTAATGGGCAATTTGAGTGCCAAAACATTCGTGCTTATGCCGGTCATGTTACTCCTTAAGGAATTCAATGTGCTGCTTTCTATCCTCTGGAGCGAGATGCACACTAATTCTCATTTTCTCACCGTTTTGTCTTTCCCCAGATTTACCACTTCTGTTTCTTCCAAATTCGGTTTAGGCTTATTTTCAAACCTCTCAATTTCTTCCTGTGTTGCCTCGTCAAACTCATCATAATTAAGGTCATATTCCTTAAACTCAGTGGTTTCGTTACACGTTGTAGTCGCAGATTCAATGGAATTATTAGTTTGAATGCTGAAAAATGAAATATTATGTAATTAAAAGGTTAAAAATAAAATAAAAGAGAAAAAGAGCAATGCTTTTATTTATGAATCCTTGCAAAACAATGTTATGTAGTGAGACATGTCAAAAGAAAAGTGCAAATTCCATGACTCGAGGTCGGGTATTATTTTAGAAAGCATGAAACAGAAAACAGAAAACAGAAAACTGATCCCCCCAGCTCTACCAAGGTCCATGATATGCTCGGGCCAGGTTTCTGGACCAATTGTTTGGTGCAACTCCAGATTCCGCTTTTTTGAGACCAGGAGGTTCAACATGCTCTTCCAGGATCACAGAGCAATCTTCGTCAGATAGGAACAACTTCTACATGCCCGCCTAGGAACAGCTTCTACATGCCCGCCAGCAAATCCTCTTCAGCATCAGCAGCCTTTGATTCATCCTTTTGTATTGTAGACACCCCCCTTGCGACTGTCCAAGTAGCCAGACAAAACAAAATATGTAGCAGAGACTTGACACCTCTTTTTTAATACTTGAAGTCCAATGAGGCTTCTTCCATACCCTTCTTGTAAGTCATGAAGTATCCTATGCCAGATTTTTCCTCGTCAGGCCTCATCACAATTTGAATGGGATCTACCAATACTATCCAAGTTCTTGCCCAAATCTTTTACTGGTTCGTAGCCTTGCTTCAACATGATGCCTATCACCCGATCTCCGGGCCATTTTGCAGGTTGCGGGAGTATGTACGGTTCCTCGACTTCCTCAAGCTCAGGCCCGGCTGTTTTAGGTATCCACACCTGCTTTCCTTTTGTCTCTCTAGAAATACGTCTCCAGTCAAGATGGGCGTTGGGCGGGTACGCAAGTTGCTCCTTTGTCTTTGCGAGTATTGTCTCATAGAATTCCTGCGCACGTACGCCCTAATTAGATATCACCGGCTCCCAGACCAAATGTCTTCCTTCATAGCATTTACCTCGACCACCCCAGTAAGCACTGTAAAAATTTCTCTTCTTTTCAGTCCCTTCTGGTGTGTTGACGAGTTTAGGAGTGAAGTGTGCAGAATACCCTCCTTGAACTGGGTTAATGTTCCTCCTATAGCCACTGCGGTTCCACTTCTGGTTGTAATTCTTGTGATATTCTCCTCGACTGCCGTCCACTTCCCCCACTAACTCCACATTGTAGAAAGTTTGCCCATTCAGCGTATTTCCCTCGATTGCCGGTATGGTTTGCTCATTGTAGATAGAGTTGCTTCCTTCACCAAATACTACGATCTCCTTGTTGTCCCATTCGAACTTCACTGTCTGGTGCAGGGTAGAACGTACTGCTCCAACCATGTGAATCCAAGGTCTTCCCAACAGTAGGTTGTATGAAGCTGAAATGTCCATGACGTGAAACTCGACAGTGAATTAGACAAGGACAACAATGGTGGTTAGGTCGATCTCCCCAATAGTGCTTCTCTATGAACCATCAAATGCCTTCACCTTTATGTCACTTTCTCTAGTCTCGCTCTGATAATTTCCCATTTTTTTCAAAGTGATGAACGGGCATATGTTCAAATCAGATCCTCCGTCAATCAAAACTCTTCCTACGAACCACTCTTTGCACTTGATAGTGACGTGCAAAGCTTTGTTATGACCGAGTCCTTCTGGTAGTAGCTCATCTTCGTGGAAAGTGATTCGGTTGGATACCATGACCTGCCCAACTATGCTAGCTAGATTCTCCACAATGGTATCTACTGGTACATGTGCTTCGTCTATCACTTTCATCAAGGCATTCCGGTGACTCTCTAATTTCAAAAGTAGAGCCAGAACAGAGATTTGTGCCGGAGTTTTACCCAAATGCTCGACCACAGAGTATTCCTTCACCTGAACCTTCTTCTACAACTCTACGGATTCTTCTTCATTGGCCCATCTTCTGCTTGGTACAAGATGCTCGTGAGTATAGATTCTCCCACTTCAGGTCATTCATTGGGCTGCAACTGTCTCGACCACTGTCTTTCCTTTATTCTCTGCTTCATAATCCTACAGTACTACTTTGTTGTTGTGGGGAGGGATTACATCCCCATAGAACCTTGGAGCTACTTCCACTTCGATAGGACAAGGTGCCTTGGCAGCTTAGGCAACGGAAGCAAATGTAGGTGCAGCTTTTTTTTCCTTGACAATGGCTCTTTCTAAGTCGCAATCACCATCAAGCTCGATCAAATTTACCTTGTTGTCTCCATGATCGGGTAAAGGATTGTTGTGCACATTTGGTGCCTTTAGGTGTATCACCTTTTGATCGATCAACTCTTGTATCTTGTCCCTTAAGGCAAAGCATCTTTCCATGTCATGACCAGATCCTCCAGTTTGGTAGGCACAGGTTTTAGATTGATCAAAGAATGGTGAGATTTTGTTAGGCATCTTAACTGGAATGGTATGTATATGGCTTGCTGCCTTGAGCCTTTCGAACAGTTGGGTCTGAGATTCGGCCAATAGAGTGTAGTTTCTTCCGGGGTTTTTGTTGTTATCTGGGTGTGGCCTTGGTGAGTAAGTGTTTGTGTTTCTATAGTTTGGGTTCGGTAAGTATGGTGGTCTTACTGGAGGCAGGTTTTGGAAGACAGGTTGTGTGTTGTATACTGGGTAAGTAGGTAGTGGTAGAGCATATGGGTATGGAAAAAGTGGTGTCTGGTAGTAGTGGTTGTGGATAGGAGAATGATCAAGGGAGGCAGTGACGAAAGAGACACCGTCTTTCTTTTTCTTGGTTATTCCTGTGGTACCAGTCTGTAATGCTTTATTGGTGGCTTGTAATGCAGCTAAGCTAACAATTCTCCCAGTTTTCAAACAATCTTCAACGATGTCACACATTTTGATCAACTCTTCGAACTTCTTATTCTGCATGTTCAACATCTTGTCGAAATACACATATTCTTGTATCCGGATAAAGGTTGCCACTATCTTTGTGCCATCCATGGGTGGTTGGATCTTTGGAGCTTCAGCTCTCCACCTAGTTGCGAACTCTCTGAAGGTTTTAGTAGGCATTATCTTCAGCTTCTTTAGATAAAACCGATCGGGCATGGCATAGTGTTATGCCCGAAACTGTCGATGAAATCTCCAGCCATTGCTTCCCAACTAGTCCATTTTTTCAACTGCTCTTTAGAATACCATGTCAGTGCATCATCTGTCAAACTGCGATTGAACAATTGCATTCTGATCTTTTCATCATGTCTATCCCCAACCAACTTGTCACAGTAAGACCTCAAATAAGCTATCGGGTCACCACCGCCATTGACCAAATTGAACTTAGGAGTCTTGTAACCCTCGGGCAACTTCAAATTAGGATAAAGGCACAGATCTTCATAAGTCAAGCCCCTAGCTTCCTTGGTCACTTGAAATTGCTTGAACTTTTCTACCAACCATTTGACTTGTTCTTTGGTGTTGTCTGCACCCTCCCCTGTCCAAGCGTACATTTCGTTATCTTTGGTGGGTGAAGTGACAGGTTTGGTTTCAGGAGTGAAAGTAGGGTACTGAGTGGGGAGGTTGTTTTCTGGTGCTTTTGGTAGTGCGACATAGGTATGGTATAGAATGTCCTTCTCGGGAAATAGGGGATCTTTGCCGTGAGGGAGGGTAGGTTTATTTGGGTCAGTAGTTCCATCAGCATAGACAGGGGGAATTCTGTTCCTCAATTCAAACAACCTTTGCTCCAGCTTTTCATACTCCTCGTACGCAACTACACCTTGCTTTCCAGGAGTCCCTCCAATGATGAAATTAGTGGCGGTTCCGTCAACTTTTTCAAACTCAGCCATGATATTTCGTCTCGTCCTTGTCCTTGTAAGTAAAGGGAGAGGTGTTGAAATTGACCCTCTAGATCTCAACTAGTACTGCGGCGCGGCCAGAATGCACAAACCAACCTTCGAAGATTGGGAGTAAAATAACCTTAAAAACAGCCAAAGATAAATGTGAGTAAAGCATTAGAGAATTAAATACGGAAATTAATATCGTGCGATCATGTCCTATTTTGCAGGGGACCTCTTTTATGTTCGAGGTAGGCCTATCGATGATTTGAAGTAACATTTATGCTGAATACATTGTTTCGTTATCTTGAAAATAATCAAAACAAGTCTATAAACCAAAAAAACAAGGAAATTTTATTTGATTTTCTTGGCTTTATTACAACACTAATATCAAATACAACGACTTGACTAAGACAAAGAACGACTCGATTGGGAAAAGGAAACTCGACTACGACTAAAGACGACTCGACTACGTGCCAAGCAAAGAGGTACTCCGGTCAAGCATCAATTTTGACATCTTCCTCCCCCTCTTCTTCTTCCTCAAATTCCCCCTCTTCTTCTTCCTCTTCTTTAGGTTCCTCCTCTGGTTCCTTTTCTAAACTCGTCGGGGGAGGGACGTTGAATATTTCCATAAGATCTTTTCCATCATGCATGTCACCCAAAGCTTTTGTAAAGAACTCAAAAATCTCCTTTCCTATTGTTCCCTTCTCTGCCAAGGGTACCATTTTGAAATGCTCTGCCCAACCTTTGAGGAGATCTTTCAAGCTCCATGCGACTTGTCTAGCTGCCAATGTCTTGTTCATCCAAAACTTGCCTTCATCCCTTTTAATCTTGTCCATGTGTTGCCTTCTCATTTCTCTCTCTTGCGTTGCTCTTAGTTCTTTCCTCTTTTGCTTGAGCTTACTTTGCATCCTTTTGTACTTTTCCTCAAGGCTTGGAGCTTCAGCTTTCCTTTTCAAAGTGATCTTTAATCGGAATCTTATTCTAACTTCTTCGAGCCAGCGGATAGGCCAGTGCAGTGCTAGGATTAACCCTATTGTCTCGACTAGGAAGAAACGGTGTCATTCCTCTCTTTTCCCACATCATTAGTATTGCATCAACCATTGGGCGTTCATTGTCAGCATTGAAACTCTTTCCATTTGTCAACTGAGGGAGTTGCTGTGTCATCCCTACTTTCCTGAGGATTCTTAAGCGAACATAGTGGTGAGTCCCTTGGAACTCTATCAGTGTCAAGATTGTAGCGTCTTGACCCTTCACAGAGACGATAAAACAGGCACAAGTTTCTATCACCAACTGCACGCTTTGCAACTCTTTGAACTTGGTGTACCACCCGTGCATGCTTGTAGGTTTTGTCCACGGTACTGCGTTCATCATGCGGATGTCGTATGTATTGATGCCATCGATCCTTAGTGCCACTGGTGCGAATGGGCTTATTGTGGTCTTATGTAGATGCTCCATCAACCACATCTGCAGCAAGAAGTTACACCCTTCAAAGAAGTCCGCTCCCTTTCTACACTTGGTTAAAGCTCTATAGATGTCTCCCACAATCACCGGAACCAAACTTAGCTGACACCTGTGAGCACCCTTACGCAAGCCTTCAACTACCCACCCCATCCTTATGTCGATTATTCCTTCTTTTTCAGGGAAAATTACGCTCCCTAGAAAAGCAATGATGAAAGCCGTAGATTCAGTCCATTCCCAGTCTTGGATTCCTGATGCCCTTTGCATATTGTTCCGAAGAGTCACGTCTCGAAACATAGAATACAAAAATTCCACTGTAACTTTTCCATCTTGGACACCCTTGAAATACAATGTGTAGGGAACTTGTAGAAGTTCAAAGAATTCCCTAGGCTGCACTTCTTGGGGGTAAATCATAGTCTCGGGCCCAAGTGTCAACCCTGCTAAGCCTCAAATATCCTCTAGCATTGGTGCCAGTTTTATGCTATTGAAATAAAACACCACCCTTTTGTAATCCCAGAAAGCAGTAGTCGCTTCAACCAGACCCGGTATCATTGTGTGTCCTATAAGGGATATCAAGTCCCCCAACAAATTCCTGACACGCACCCTCCTAGCTATAGCCAAGTCATCCCACCAAAGCTTGATCAGATATGGAGTTTGGAAGACAGTGTCAAAATGGAGTGTACCTCTTCCAGCCATAGTCTGAAAATAAAAACAAAACAGAAAGATCAAAATAATCCTATTGTTTTGACCACACTCAAGTAAACGATCAATATTCGGCGCAAACATTTCTTCAAATCCACGTGAGGATGCAAGTTTGTCGTTTTCGGGTAATGGACCCTTTCCGACGTTCGAGTGAGGTTTATTAATGGATTATGACGTGCCAAGGACGTCTAGCCTTCCTAGGTTTATCATGATGCAAAATATGTACGCATTTTGTTTCCAATTGTTCTCATAATTTCTCAAAATAGTCTTTGAAATTCAATACATGACGACTCTTTTGAAAACATAAAAATACAAAACAAATGAAATGAAACTTAGACTAAGTAGCATGCTCCTTCTCCAGCCTAGCTCTCTTTGCTTCTCGTGCAACCTCCTTGATTTCTTCCATGGCTTTGGTTAAGTATCCCTTGGCTGCAACTAGGGGCAAGATGTCTACTTCGGCACATTCAGAATTCCATTTTTCAAGTTTTGTCCTCAACGCCTCTACCTTTTCTTCTAACTCCAATGCACGTTTCCTCCATATCTCGATCTCTTCTCTATTTTCTTTTTCCATTTTAACAGCTTTCAATATGAACTCACGGTATCTTACTTGAGCCTCCGCTTCGCGGTCTCTTATTGAATTCCCTCGGCATGGCCCAACTACCACTTCCCCTTTATGTTGGAACGCAACCAACTGATGTAATTTGGCTCGCATCCGGCCTTGTATCTGTCTGGTGCTAGTGACTTTTTCCCCATGACTTGTCTACCTACCCAGGATTTTGTAATGCTTTTAACTCTTGGTGCAATGTCTTCAGTATAGTCAAACTGATAGGCCTTTGTATCTGGTACAAGTAGCACGATTTGCTTTCTCCCTGCCTGCCTCATTACCCTTAGTGGTTGGTAGGGTTGGAGGCCTCGCAATCCCATAAGTATCACAAAGGACGCCTTTTCAGAGCTGATGATAAAGTCTGGTGAATTGAACCAAGTGAAAATCCATTGAATCGAATCCTCCGTTATATTTTCAATCAATTTTACCCATTTTTCTGTTATATTGAACGCAACCAATGGAACCCCATACCCCTTTTGCAACAATCCAAAGCCCGATAAATGTCTGCCACAATCATAGGGACTATAGTGTAGCGATAACTATCAATCCCGTGGAACACCGCATCAGTAACCATGATAAGCCTCGAACATATATTGTGATATGAGCTTTCAGGAAACACCATTATCCCCAGGAAACAAACGGAAAATGCAAATGGTCTAGCCCTCCTCCAGTCAGTATAGGATTTGAACTCTTTTTTACGGTCATCAAAAGCACCCAAATACCAGAACCTGTGAATTTCTAACTCAGAATGAGCTAAAAAGAAAAAGAATATAAATGAATAAAAGAAATATCCAACCACCTTTTGAGAACAATTGGACATCCAAAACATTTACTTATTTTCACCTCTCTTTTCTTTTCTCTTTTTTTTTCGTTTATTTTCTTTTCTCTCAAATGCACACAGACATGTTCAAACGTCCTTTCGGGGTTAAAAATTCGTCGAATTGTTTGAATGAGTTGAAAACTGGCCGGCTTATGGGAAGCCCTTCCTACGACATGATGCATGCATAGTACATTTCAAAAGTGGAGATATTTTAGACACAGTTCCTCCAGGCGGAAGACCAAGGGGTGGAGACGTTTATAATTGTTAGTTGTACCACGGACCAACTATAGTTAAACAATTTCCCCTAAAAAGGGTTGTTTAAAGGTGGAACAACCGTGAGATTTATGTAATCGCTCATGTGTGTACAAAGTGTCGGTTTCCAGGAGTGGAGGAGTATGAGTGGAAAATGCTATAAAAATATTACATATAAGCAAAATAATAAATATAAAAAATAAAAAAGGAACCAAGTTAGTCTTGATAATAAAATGATAAAAAAATAAGCGCAAAGAAATTAACAATAAATCCCAAAATTAAAACCCATTGTGGTTAGGATTTTGAGAATCCTTAACGGAGTCGCCATTCTGTCGCACCCCCCTTTTTTTACCTTACTCGGAGTGAGTCAAGGCTCGAGTTTGACTAGGTAACTTGATTGAGTTGAGTTTGGAGTCACCACCTAATAGAGTATTCTAATGTGTATTAGGTCACCTAAAATGTCTAAGGGTCGTGTTTTGCTCCATGAGTCATATTTTCAGAGATTCAACGGGTAAGAAGTCCAAATGACTCTGGGAAGAAGGTGTTAGACACTTCCCCAAGTCCCACTAAAGGTGGTTCCCACCCGAGTTTCTAATTTTGGGATGTTAGGAAGATAGTAGAAAAAACATGAGTTGTAATTGCAAAGTCATTTTACTAACTTAGAGGATAAAATCGCAATCCGTCAGGTAAAAAAGCATATTTGCGCAAATAATTTAATAGGCAGTGATGTTCAAGTTCCGAGCTTTCATGATTTCGCAGAAACGGCCTAAGCCCTATGCCTAATCGCAGTTTTGGCCACTGATTTTAAAAGCATTGAATTGAGTAGGCTAAAATCACAAGAACAGTTTGAAAATATTTTATTTGTGCAAATTCGGGACTTGGACCAGTTTGCAAAAATAGGCAAGTTTTGAAAAATAGCTTTAGATTTGACACAAACCAAATTGTAGTAGATTTGTCGGCGTGATTTGACATTAATTATCAAATCCTAACCTTAATGGCTATTGCTTTGGAGGTCAGTTTTTGAAAATATGTATATAGGTAGATAAATGGGTTGTTTTCGAAATTGGGGTACACAGAGCATACAAATGCAAACAAAGGGCTTTCACACATAGATATATGGGATTTTTATCCAATATAACCATTCCCAATCCTTATCCACTTTTTGTAACCATATTTTGTCACTTCTTTCTTTTCCTAGCATATTTATTAAATATAATTTGATGATATAAATATTTAAAAAATATAGGACAAATATATATGTGTATAGAAGGTATATATACAAAATATCAATCTATTATATTTGATATTTTAATTATAAATTAAATTTTAAATATAAATATTGTGGCTATATTATGTTAGTGCTAAATGACTTGTTAATATAAAATATTGTGGGCTATTTACGTGGAAATCCCTAGATATATACATATATAAACATGCAAATACATGTTGGGTGATACACATAAGTTTTAGAAAAACATGTATAAAGTTGTATATTTGACCCCTAAACTGATACTATTAGATTAGTGTATAGGAGATTAAAGTTTGAAAAAATAAGTTTAAACATACAAAGGGTCAGATTTTAAAAACAAGTATTGGGCCCGTATCAGTTATGCAAAAGAGGGGCAGTTTTAACTTTTCAGAAACAGTCTCAATTTTAACAGTCATTGCACATATAGCCCTTGTTTAGTAGAATTACTAGATTTCATGCTACAATCAGTGAATTAGCAGACTGCTTTCAGTTTAGCACGCAAATCCTTGTTTTAACATAATGATGATGCAAACACATAAAGAAAAGGTTAGAAAGGCCCCTGTGTGGCCAAGTAACATAACCAGTGAGTATTGCTCACTCACACATGAGTACAGGCAGGATACCCTAACAAATACACAGATTACGGATTCTAAGGGGTAAGAATATGAGTTTATGCCCTGTTTCTTTAGGCATTATACACATCAAAACAGTGGTCTACACCTCCATAACCCCTGTACCATAATCAATTTAGAAGATGTAGTCATTGAACCTGTTAAACCTTAAAGACTGGTATGGTCTGTTTAAGACCATCCAAACATGCTGCAGCTAGAGGGTTAGCAGGGGAGGAAAAAGAACCTTCCAAACATACACAGGCAGGAATCAAACAGGAATCATGAGCATATGCAAATTCAAACAGGGAGCAATATAAGTTTAGAAAGAGTTTATACCTTGTCAGAAATAGCAATAGGCAAGAAAAGAATGTCAAAGCAGTTTTAAATCCCTTCAGAAATAGTATCCAAAGAGATGAGAGAAATGGAACTTTTCCTATAAACTTGAGAGTAGGAGAATAGAGTTTTATGCTTAGTGCTTTTAGTATGCAGTGTATGAATGTGTAAAACTGTGTGTGCAGTGTAGAATAGGGCTGGTTTAAATAGGTGTGAGGGTGAGAGAATTAATTCAAACCGTAGGAAACAAACAATGCAGGGGAATATTGTCTCCTAAAACTAAAAAGATTCACTTAGGTACTCTTTCCAAATATAGGTCAATCAGAATCCCTAAATTAAGGTAAATTACATCCCTAATCACTGTGGTCCCCCTCTCTTAAACACAATGAGGTCTAGTTTCAAAATCAGCTGTGCAAACATATTTTACGCTCGAAAATAATCTTAACAGATTTAAAAAGACTATAATTGATACTGGATCAATCAAATAACCAACTTCCATTCAACTTTTCAATCAAGATTTCAAATTGAATTAATTCAGGACCTTTCTAATCATTCAAAACAATATTTTAGCCTAAATGAAGTCGTGTGATCATGGAAATTGTGCAATTTAAACAGGATATGTGATCAAGTGCATTGCGAAACATGTGGAACAATCAGGGTTGAGCTTCAAACTATCATAGATTCTAAAGATAGGGATTTGACCAATAAAACACAGGATATAGGCTGCATACATATTGAAATCAGGCATACGAAGGTTCAAACAATACTCAAATTTGATAATGTTAGGAAAGAACTAATAATCATGTGAACTTTTACCCTAATTGATTAACAAGTAACAAATCATGCTTATTCACATAAGAACTTAGGCAAGTTTTAGATTTACCTGTTTAAGGTTGGAGCCGGGTTAAACTTGACCCAACCCCGATCAAGCATACACATAGGTTTTCCCTTCCATCAAGATAGCAAGTGTTCAGGTTTCAATCAAACGCCACCGAAATTTCTTCTCCGGCAACAGGGGCGAAGTCGAGGCGAGCGTTGAATTTTGATCTTTTGTCCAATGAGAACATCATTGTAGGGGTTTTGTTGCGGAAAGTGTGAGGAGTACGATGGTGTATTTTGTTTTGAATTTCATTGGTGGAATCAATCGGAAAACGCCATGACAGTGGTGTCGTTTAAGGTTTGAGACGGAGAGAAATGAGAAGGGGGAGGCGACAGATGTTTTGGGGGAAATGACGAAGGGAGTTAGGGTTTCTGGGGGGGGGGGGGTGAGTGCATAGTTAAAAATGGAAAATGTATTTCCAGTCGTTGGATTAAGTGTTTGGACGGCTGAGATGTGGCCATGTAGGCGTGAAATGGCACTGAGGTGGAGTTGATGTGTATAAGTGGAGAGGTGTGAGGTGTATAAGTGGGGTGTATATGCAGCGTGTACAAGGGTATAAAATATGTATAAAAGTGTATAAAATACGTATAAAATTGTAGAAAATTGAAAAATTAATTTTAGAATGCTAAAATGCTTAAAAGACTATATAATTTTGAGATTTAAAATAATTTGAGCAAATTTTATCGAAAAATAGAAGTAATTGCTAAATTTATAATTGGACATGCATGATTTGTAAAATAGCAGTAATTTGTGATGGTACTCTCATAAATAACCAAATGAGTGCTTGTGTGAAATAATAATTTTGGATTGGATCAAAGTGAAGATAATTATGTGGTTGTCAGTGTAATTTTGTCTGAAAATGGCTATTGAAACAGGAGGGACAAAATTGGGTGTCAACAATGTGTTTATATTATGAGTTAAAAAATAAATATTAATGATAAACATCAACCATTATAGCATAATGAATGTCCTTTACTGCTAAAAATTAATCAGATCATTATAGCAGAATGTCAAGCATTTTTCTCTTAGTTGAGATATATACATATGTACACACACATTGATGTAATAAAGCACTGTGTTAGTCAACTCCCAACGGGATGGAGCAATTGAGAAGGTATTTTATTTGTCACTTCCATTCTTACCTTCATTCCTCTACTGTTTCTTTCTCCAAACGGAAAAGGGTCGTATCTACCCCTCTACTATTAAAAATAACTTATAAGTCACCTCCGTTATACTTTTGTTAAATATCAACCCTCACCATTAGCCAAACTAATATATATACCCTCAATTTTAACGGTCTCCATTCCCCCCCCCCCCCACGTGGCAGCCATCCAATGATCAGACCAAATAAACCCCACACCCAATCCAAATAACCCGCCCCACCTAAATTTAACCTGTAACCCACCCCAACTAAACAAAAACCCCTTTACTTACCCCTAAATAAATAACCCCTTTACTTACCTCTTTAGTTCCCTTATTTTCCCTATTTAAAAAAACCTAATCAAAACGGTGCTAAACAATCAAAGTTCAAATGCTGTAAAAGGTAAGGGTTTTCCTGCTTTTAAATGTTGATTTAACCTTCTTATGTTTAAATCTAGCTTTTTTATTGTTTGCTTGTGAGTAGATGGTTCGGATTTTTAGAGTTCTTACATGTTGCTTTAGAGTAATGTTTGTTTATGTATATATGTTGGTTTTTCAAGTATTTATAGTGTATATTTGCTGGAATTGTTCACTGCATGTGCATTTACTTATGTTCCCGACTGTGGACCCCACTGAATTATTGTTGGTTGGTTGAATATGGTTTAATGATTCAGAATGGTTCTTATTTGTGATGTAGGGTATATATGTTGTTATTTGTAATGGTTTAAGGACTTTATGGAGACATGTGATGAAAGATGCTTCCTTTTTTGTTTGTCCTTTACAACATTGTCTCAAAAATTGTATTTTGTATTATAATAAGAGCCCCTTTAAGTATTTTATGTGCCTTTAATGTAAATCTCAAGTGTATGTGGTCCAGTTTCTTAGTTTATTAGGACTGTCTGCACGGTTAGGTATTAAATCATGTGGACCCCCACTGTTTATGACTTTAATTTTTTTCCTTTATTTGAAGAGTATTTAACTATGCATACTGTGGATTTGATATACAACTATGGTGGAGAATGGATCAGAGACCCTAAGCTCAAATATGATAGAAGCTGGTGCATACTTTGAAAGGTTATGATCCTGACCACTTATCTTACATAGATATTGTAGGTGAATTTTGTACTAAGTTAGACTTTATTGGGGTACAACAACTAATAGTGTTAACACCTTCTGGTAGCTACTATGAGATTGAAGGGGATAATGGGATTAGGTATTTGTTGGGGATGGTTTCTGCTGATTTCAATATTATAGACTTGTATGTTGTAGATGAGTGTGAGCTGGCTGTGACTGTGACTAATATTATTGAACATGTTCATGATACTAGTAGTCCCATTTCTGGTCAGAATCTGGAGAATGTTACTCAGGTCTTTGATTATGATCTTGAGAATTTGAATGATCATGATCAGGATGTTAATCCTCTGCTGAATGGTCATGATCAGGAGGTTAATCCTCAGGTGAATGATCATGATCAAGGGACCCCTGTCTTAGCCCAAGTAGGTACAGATTGTAGCTCATCTGATGGGGGGTGATATAGAATCAGATGAGTCAGATTATGATTCTGAAGAATTGGAGAGTATTGCTAGTCAAAGGAAGGTGGCCATTGCTGATAAACTGCTGGACTACATTGAACTAGATGAGCATATGACTTTCAAAAATATTGCAGAAGCTAGAAAGTATATGAACTTGTATGATATGGCTAATAAAAGAGAGCTAATTCTTCTTAAGAGTGATAAAAAAGGATTAAGGTATGAATTTCAAAGGGGTTGTCCATTTGTTTGCTTAATTTCAAGGGAGGGAGACTGTCCTGGTGTTACTTTCAAGACTCTTAACTCTGAACATGACTGTCCTATAGCTTATAATAACAAAAGAGTAGACTACTTTATAATTGCTCATTATTTTAAGAGGAAGATTCAAGAAAGTCCTAAATACAAAATCAAAGATATGAGGGCTGATTTGAAAGCTGCGTTTGAGCTAAATACTAGCCATGGTAAATGCAAGAGGGCTAAGCAACTGATTTTGGAGAAGCTACATGGTAGCTTTAAAGATGAATACAATAAGTTGGAAGCATATGCAAATGAACTGAGATTAAGTAATCCTGGAAGTGATATTGTTGTAAACTTGTCTAAAGATGCTGCTGGTGAAGGGAGAAGAAGATTCTTAAGAATGTACTATTGGTCAAGATTCAATGAACCACTTTTATCCCATTGCATGGGCTGTGGTTGACAGAGAAACAAAAGTTACTTGGAACTGGTTCTTGGCATGTTTGAAGAGCTCATTGGACCTCAATATGGGAGAAGGATACACTTTCATGTCTGATATGCAGAAGGTATTCATATTCTTTCCATTACTTTGTTTATGTCATTTTCTTATTTTGTGTATACTAACTTGTTTGATAATGCTATAGGGCTTACATTTGGCTATGAGAGACTTGCTGACACAAGCAAAACATAGGTTTTGTGTGAGACACATTGAAGCAAACTGGTGTAAAAGATGGAGATCCAAAGAAATGAAAAAAACTGCTTTGGTGGTGTTGGGCCACTTATGAAGAGGACTTTCATGACCAGCTGGGGGAAATAGGGAAATTGGAGAGAGCTGCTGCTGAGGACTTGGTTACATATCCAGTCCTATTTTTGACACTGGCCTATTTTGACACTGTTTGTAAAAATATGGGAGTGGATAAAAATTTAACAGAATCATTCAATGCATGGTTATTGGATGCAAGATGCAAACCAATAATCAAGATGCTTGAGGAGATAAGAGTGAAGGTAATGAAGATGGTGAGTGAAAGGAAAGCTGAAGTGAGATTATGGAAGGAATAAATCAGTCCTCAATGCAAGGACTTGTTTGATGACTACTTGAAAATAGCACACAAGTGTGATGTGAACTTTAATGGTGACAATGGGTATGAGGTGACTGAGGAGGGTGATACACATACTGTCAATTTAGGAAACAGAGAGTGCAGCTGCAGGACATGGAACCTTAGTGGCATACCATGTGCCCATGCAATAAAAGCCATGTTACACAGGAGGATTAACCCTATATCTGCAGTTCATTGGTGGTATAGCAAGGAGGCATTCTTGAAGACTTTTTCTCACAAGTTGGAACCTGTAAGAGGGGAGAAATTCTGGAAAGTACTCCCATCACAAGCAATGGAACCACCCCAACTGATCAACCAAGCTAGAAGACCTAGATTGAAGAGGGTCAGGGAAAAAGATGAGGCATGCAAGAGAGCTAGAAAGTGGTCTGCATCTAGGAAAGGGAGAGTTATGAATTGCAGAAACTGTGAAAAGCCTAACCATAATGCTAAGGGCTGTAAAATGGTAACATTTTCTAAGTTTTTATTGCTTTTACCTTATACTTTGCATAAGTTAACATAGCTTTATTAATGTGTGACAGAACTCCAAGGGAAAGATGCCAATGGAGCAGCCAGGAAAGAAGCCAATAAAGAAGCCAACAAAGAAGAGAAGAAGTTTGGTGGATGAAGACATTGAAGAACAAATGAGTCAAGAGATACACTTCTCATTTTTTTCCAGAAGAGTCTCAATTCAGCCCATATGTTGTCAACCCTATGCCAACTGTTCAAATCCAAGGCACTAGCAGTTCCAACCCTTCTCAAGAAAGCATTTCCAGCACATTTCCAGATTTTGACTTCCCTTACTTTGCTGATGAAGATGTCCCTGCTGTGAGACCAAAAGTTGTCTCAGAATCTAAGACAAGGCTTCATGTTAGACAGCTGCCTACTAAGCCATTGGGAAAGAGAGCAATCAGTTTCAAAGGTTACCAATCTGGTGCTTGTGACCCATCCAATATGCCTTTCTCACCACCAGGGATCACATGGAACGGTAAAATAGATATGTCTACTCTCCAGCTGCAGATGCAAGCTAAATTGACACTGGACAAATTCAAGGGGAAAAAGTGATCTCAGAAGTGGAATGTGACTTAGTTTTTGTGGGGTACTACAATGAGATACTTGTTTCTCAAAGACAATTTGGTGTAATATTTTCTGAATGTTTTAGACTATGTGGCTGCTACTTTATCTATTGGTGCTGACTATAGGATGTGATATTATGACCTAGGTAGTATCTCGTTTTGAGGTTATAATATGGCATCCATTTGTCACTTCAACTGTATTAAGCGATTATGCTAACAGTTATGACCTTAATACAGTAAGTATTTAAATCTTGTCTCTATGATTATGTTAGTTTTGTGAATTATAATATTTTAGTCGTGCAATTATGCTAGCAGTTATGCCTCTTTGGCATGTTCTACTTATTGAATGAATGTGACCTTTCATTTTCAGATGAATGAATGTATGTATCTATTGGAATCCTAATGTCTAATGACTCTTCAAAGCTCTCCTTAATGACAGTTTTTATTTCGATTAATGGTGCCTTTTCAATAACTTTTTTATTCCCTTTATATAGTGACCCAAATAGCATCACAAACC
Source organism: Petunia axillaris subsp. axillaris (assembly GCA_029990575.1). Taxonomy (NCBI): domain Eukaryota; kingdom Viridiplantae; phylum Streptophyta; class Magnoliopsida; order Solanales; family Solanaceae; genus Petunia; species Petunia axillaris. The sequence goes on from JARKNS010000007.1 coordinate 34,881,675, forward strand.
ACATCACAATAGCAAAAACAACATCCCAAACATCACAATGAATCCTTCAAGTTCCAACAATAACCAATGGAGACAATTCCGTGCAAGAAGGGTTCCTCGTCGCACAGGAAGAAACCCTCCAAGATTTGAACCAAGATGGGAAATTGAAGTTATTAACTTGTGGTTGGATTACTTGAGTGAGACACTTGTGACAATTCGTAATGAAATTTGGGGTATACAACAAGCAAATGCGGAGAGGGACACAACAATACGAAGGTTGGAGAGGATGGTTAGGGCCATGTTACATGAGGCAGGAGAACGTGCCGAGGACTACTACACTCCACCAATGTCACCACCAGCACTAGAATTGTTGCCACCAGGGTCCCCACCAGCATCACACCCCGAATCTGTGAAGTTAGTGCTTAATTAGAAGGTTGTTTATGTTTTCATTTAAGTCATCGTATCTTTAAGTTTTATTGTATTTCAATTTCATTGCTACTTAAATGACTTGTTAAGTTTCATGTTTAAGTGTTTTGTAAGATCAACAACCTTTTAATGGTATGATTAGCCTCTTATTATTATCAGTTACTATGTGCAATTTCACTCACACATTTTGACAAACACAATGCATACCAAGAAGATAGTTTTTATTTCAACAAAAGAGCCATGGAATTCAAAACAACCTCACTAATAATCACAAACGAGCAATAATAACACCAACAATTACAGCCCATAAAAACATAATAACCTTCTTCATTATTACAATTTTTTCTTGCAATTTTCTGGAATTCATCACTTCAAACTCGAGCTTTTCAGTCAATTTCTCGTTGTTTTTTTGAGCCATTTCCAATTTCGTCTTCAACTGTTTGATGACAATATATGCCCTATCTGGTAACACATCATCATCCCACTCTCAATAACCACAAGAATTTCTCTGCAATAAACAGAAATAATCACAAGTTTCGGTCAAAAATATGCTTTATAACTGAAATGATGACGAACATAAAACTAAAACACTACCATATCCAGATTACTCACTTCAGGTTGTGGACATTTATAAAATCTCCTACCGGCATTAGAATGTGTCAAAGCCGTAAAGTGGTGAGCAACCAAACCACATCCGCAAAGCCTCTTTCGAAAATCATATGAACTACTACCAGAAGACATTGCTAGCACCGAATTTTTAAATTAAAAATGGCACAATTTAGTGATTATAAACCCTAGAACTGAGGACAATAAATTTGGAGGAAAAATGAGAGAGATGGTGCGCGGTGAAAATAAGGGAACTGAAGGGGTAAGTAAAGAGGTTATTTATTTAGGGGTAAGTAAAGGGGTTTTTGTTTAGTTGGGGTGGGTTACGGGTCAAATTTAGGTAGGGCGGGTTATTTTGATTGGGTGTGGGGTTTATTTGGTTTGATCATTAGATGGCTGCCACGTGGGGGGGGGGGGGGGAGGGAATGGGGACCGTTAAAATTGAGGGTATATATATTAGTTTGGCTAACGGTGAGGGTTGATATTTAACAAAAGTATAATGGAGGTGACTTATAACTTATTTTTAATAGTAGAGGGGTAGATACGACCCTTTTCCGTTCTCCAAAACCCCTACTTTCCCAAATCGTTGTTTGAGTACGACATATTTTAGTTGCCTAAAACTTTATTCCCTGCTAACTGCAATGCAAGTATGCAACATATGGATGTAAGTTCCTCTAGATTTGTTTGTTTACTTTTTTACTTCACAAAGTTCACTAATATATTTTGTTAAATCTGTTGATGTTCCATTCTATCAACTCCATTGATTTCACTATGAACTATGGAAATTTGTTAAAGTATGTGCCTTTTTTATGATATCTGAATTGGATTAATGAAAATACCCGCGCTTTGTGCCATTAGATTAATGAAAATATTTTGATCCAGGAATCTTATGCAGTATTCTTTTAATTGTTGCTTAGAAATTTTTTTGTTGATTTTATTTAACCTAGATCCGATTTTAGGCCAATTAACAATTAAATTTCTGTTTGCGGAGTCACGATCAACAGTTTAGATTAAGAGTTTAGCAAAATTAAATACAAAATTGCCCTAATTACTAGATTACAAATATATGTACGATTTCCAATGGAGATGCGATGATAATAAATAATAATACGAGAGAACCAAAGATAAACAAGATTAAAGCGTGAACAAAATATATAGAAGGAACCGTATTAGATCTCTCGATCCCGGTGAGGATTTCTCAATACTGATTATGCTTGAAGACTTGAGAACAAAAGTGTGCAATAATGTAAATGGCGAGCAGCATTGAGCAAGAGTAAAGAAAGTATTTTTATTGATATTGTAGATATGATAGAATGTGTCTTACAATGATTCGAGAACGAGTGCTATTTATATATCTGCTAGGCATATGTTGGGTTTGTAACCGCTGGGTATGTACCCGTTGGATACGTAATTGCTGGGTGTGTAATCGTTGCCTTCATGATCATTTATTAAGCAATCGCGTATGATTAGGTAACCGCTCATTCAAATCGCGCTGATTTGGGAAGCGTTACATTACTGCTCTGGGCCTGCTCGTGGTAGCCGCCTGGCCAGTCATCTGTCCATTCGATGTCTATCCGGGGAAACCTCTGCCCATGTCATGTGGCAGACACAAGTCACTTTTTAAGTAACGTCGGTTTTTATCCAATACAGATTTGAATATAGATGCACAACCTAACTTGTTTGTACATGTTGGAATAGCTCGACATTTCATTTAACTAATTGTTTTCTCTTGATTCATTTTCAAGATGATGAGGTAGGCTACACAAATCAAATCAAATCAAATGAGAATTTTCTTTTATCCATAAAAAAGTAATTAATATGCAACTTAAGGATAAAATGATTTGGCCAAAGGACGGTTCTTATTTTCTACTATAGTTTGTGTAAAAATACTACATAGAAAAACTGAAACAAAAGAAATTAACAGATCTTGATAGCATAATTATTGGTTTTCAAATGACAACTAAACTTTTGGTCATAATATGTGTTTAACGTAGATCCGATTTTAGGCCAATTAACAATTAAATTTATATTTGCGGAGTCACGATCAATAGTTTAGATTAAGAGTTTAAATGATGAATGGCGTTAGGTGTTAGATAACCAATATATTCGTGATTTCCAACAATGATAAATAATAATATGGAAACAGGATATAACCTAGAGTGAATAAAGTTAAAATGTTAATAAAATAGGTAGAGATAACCGTATTGGATCGGTTGACCCCGGTAAGAGTTCCTCGTTACTGATCGTACTAGAAGACTAGAAAGCAAAGTATTCAACGAATGCAAGCAAAGAGTAGTGTTTGAGCAAGAGTAAGAGAGAGTATTCTTATTGATGTTGTAGACAGGAAGTAAAGTTATGTTGCAATGATTTAGGTCGAATGCTATTTATAGGTCTGATAGGCGTCCATTAAGTTTTGTAACCGCTGGGCACGTATCCGTTGGATATGTAACCGCTGGATTGTAATTACTGCCTTTATGACCATTCATTGAGTAATCGCATATGATCAGGTTAATAATTACTCATTCAGATCGTGTTGACCAGGGAATCGTTACATTGCTGCTCTGGGTCTGCTCGTGGTAACCGCTTGGCTAGTCATTTGTCCGCTAGATGTCTGTCCAGTGGAATCTCTGCCCGTGCCACGTGGTAGACACGTGTCATCTTTTTAGATGTCGCCAGTTTTCATCCAATACATATAGTCCCAGCACTTCTCGAGCAGAGTTTCTGCTCGAGGAGTGGATGTGAATTTTGGCGGGAGTTTTCATTTTGCAAAGTCCAATCTTTGTATGACGAAGCTGGGTGATGTACGTATCTTATCTGCTACATGACAAATTTCTGTGACGTGCGCATTAAATGCGCAGTGTAAAAAAAAGTAACTGCAGCTGGCACACCTGCACGTCCGCATTCTGCTTCGAAGTGACTACTGCGCGTCCCTAGGGTAAAAATAATGATTTTAACCGCCTCAATCGCGTGCACACGTCGACTGCTGATCGCGAGGTGACCGTTGCACTTCAAGGTAATGATGATACTTCGAAAGTTGGTGAAACCTACTTCTCCTTTTGGTGGTTGGATCTGATCGTGGCCTCTCCGATAGTCTCCACGTGTCTCGCGGGAACTTGATAGGCCGAATTTTTACTCCTATAAATAGGGGTTTGTTGAGTAAAAAATTTTTTACTTGCTTTCATTTTCCTCCTGCTAAATCTTAAGAGTTCTTTGAATACCCTTCAACTTTCCTTCTAGATTTCTCAATTTTTCTTGAATCATGTCTTCAAAAGCTAGGAGAAACCAAAATATGGATGCAGCTGGTAGTTCTTCGGCAACCACCCCCAAGCGTAGGGCTACTCAGGCCACTGCTGCGGAGATCATCCCTAAAAAGTGGGGTGAGTTGGAAAAGGATTGCAACATCAAGGCTTTCAACAATCATGGAGATATACGCCTTTGGCCGGCGTATAGATTCAAATCCGGGATCACATCGGAGGTGATCCCTCGGGTTAGAGCAGACTGCAATTGGGATGCGAGTATTCCCCTCTTGCCGGTCTCTGAAGCGGAGACATTACTTCGCATAGGGCTGGGTGGACAGCTATGTGTACCTATCCTTTTACAGTTGGATGTAAAATACCCCTGCATCCTGTGCTTGAGAGGCTCTGCAGGGAATATTTACTCTACCCGGGGCAACTGTGCCCCAGTGTGTATAGAATAGTTACACTCTTGGATTGGTTTGCAGCAGAAACCGACCAAGTTTTTTAATATGAACATTTTATTTCTTTGTATAGTATACAAATTTTCAAAGATGGCTTTGTAAACGCCAGGATGTGTGGGAGCAAGGGCTTGGTGCGCAGCTCTAAGGACACAAGTGACCAGGGTTGGCTGCACCAGTATGTGTTCGTGCGCACCCAGGCCCTGACCTTCAATTCTAAGACTTTTCTTCCTGAGGTTTGGAACAAGAAGCGTAAGTCCACGAGTATCCTTTTGAGTTTTTCGTGCTTCCTCTTCTCTTTTTGTTTGCTTATCCCTTTGATTCCTCTTTGTAGCCGCCAAGCGACCCTACAACGGGCTCTTATCAGTCGATGACCTGACGGCGTGGGTTGAGGCGATCTTGAAGGAGTTCTCTCCTGAGAAGAGAGAGTGGGCGTACTTTGCCGCGCAGAAGAGTCTGACCATGAAGACTCACGGTGAGAATTTTCTGCTGTTGAAGCCATTTCTTTCTTTTGTAGTTTCGTTGTATCTTACCATTCCGCCTTTCGCAGGTCTGGGCACTCAGGGGGACTTTTTCCCTGCCTCCCCCCCTCAGGTTGTGCCATCTGAGTCCGCTGTTGATCCCGATGCTGAAGTCGCATCTATATTGGCTTCAGTGGAGGCACTGCACGGAAGGGAAGGTGGTGAGGAGGTTCTATCCAGTGGCCTTGTTTCCTTGAAGAGGAAAAAGAAGGACCAAGGTGAGGGCGGAGCACGGAAAAAGTCTGCACGTAAGATCCCTGTTGCTGTCGGGCAAACCTCAACTGCTGGAGGTGAGTCCTCGCCCAAAGCTAATGTACCAGAGTCTGCAGAAGAGAGTGCCAAGACCACTACCGAAGTCCCCGAGTCTGCACGGGGAGAGGGTTTAGACAAGGTGGTGATTGATGTTTCAGATACTGAGACTGAAACTAATGAACCCCTTGTGCGAAAACCTTATCTTCGGAGCGATAAGAGGAAAGTTGAGGAAGAGGCTGCCCGTACTCCAGAGAGGAGTCCCCGAGTTGATGACGGGGTGAAGGCGGCTCCTTCTCGTGTGGACAAAGGGAAAAGGAAAATGGGTGAAGAAGAAGAAAAAGAAGAAGAAGAGGAAGAGATAAGAGATAAGAGAAGAGGTTCCCCAAGAGGGTGGCCGAGGTCCTCGTGTTTTTCGCTTTGAGGACCTGGAAAACGTCGCCACTGAGGGGGGGACACCTGTTGGTCTTCACGAGTGCGACACGATAGATCCTGGAGTGGAGGGTGACTCTGAATTATCAACAACAAGACTTATCTGGCGGTCAGTCATCAACGGTCAGACCGGATTAAAGGACATTAGGGGTGTGCGCTACAAGTTTGGTCCAAACTACCCCTCTGAACAGGCTTGGGAACCCAAGTACTGCGAGAAGAAGCATACGATGAGGCTAGCCACTGACGACAACTTTATAACCAGGCCGGGCAGTTTAGCCAAGGCAGTTTCATCACTCATTGGTCTCCGAGAGGAGTGGACGATGAGGGAAATGAGTGATGAGGAGTTGGCTTTTACAATTGCTGCCGATTCTGCCCGGGTAAGTGTTTACCGCTTGTGTTGGAAGTAATTTGACTTCAAACTTCTAACTTTTGCTTCTTTTGTTTCTTCAGTCAAGTATGATGTCTGTCGAGCTAATGTTCCACTCCAGGATCAACAACGTCGATCAAGTACTCGAGGTAAAGAAAGAGTTGCTGGATGCTCTGAAGGAGAACAAGATCCTGGCATATCAGTGTGGTCTCCTTGGGGGTGAATTTAATCGATTGGCTGAAGTTAACAATGAGCGAATTGAGCGGATTAACGAACTCACCAAGGAGAAGGACCTTCTTTCTGAAGAGAAAGAAGGGTTCGCACAATTTGTCCAGGGTCTGGAGATTCTGCTTGAAAAACGTAAGGCTTCGTTGAACAGAGCTCTCGATGAGCGTGGATCTCTTGAGACGGACCTGCAAAGGGCTAATGAAGAGTCCGCTAGGGCCAGAGCTGAGCTTCAAGCTGCTAAGGATCAGGTTGCCCAGTCGATGAGTGCTCAACTCATGTTATCTAAGGACTTGGCAAACCTGCGTGACCGATCTGAAATCAAGGCAAAGCTTGTTGCGCTTGAGGCTAAGCGTTCACTGCTCGGGCAGGTCCAGGCTAAGCAGATCAACGTTGAGGAGATGTTGCAGAAGACAAAGAGCGTTGTTCGCGGAGTAAGACAAATACTGAATCTTTATCTCGAGGAGTCTGAAGTAGACGAAGATGAAAATGAGGATGACGGTGAGAATTCGGGGGACGATGACAGAATCGACGGAGCTGGTGCGTCGGGTTCTGGTCGTAGCCCCAAAAACTGATGCCCCCAAAATTTGTTTAGGTTGTAAGTTTGTATATCTGGCGAGAGCCGGATTAGTTGGTTGTGGATAAAGGTCTCTTAGGGACTCTCTGATCCTTGTTCGGCCGGTTCCATTTGGCCTATAATCACTCTGCAAAATTTCTGTTAGCCGTTTTCGGCACTTTATCATTTTGTCAGGATTATGTATATAACTTTAGATCTTTTTTAATTCAATGACTATATTTAGCTTGAATTTTTTGATCTTTTGTTTGTATATGTTGTGGCCTTCGTGCCTTATGTTTAGGAGCTTTTTGAAGTTTGAACTTTATTAAGTTCTAGTCTCAAAAAGTCTATCCGAATGTTTTAGCTCAGCCTTTCCCAAGGAAGAGGTCATAAGTCGTGAATAATCTGCGCAGATGTTTTTATTCTGACCGAGTCGTGGTCGATAGATTTTTTGTCCGAGTCGTTGGCCTTTGCGAACAACTTTGCTTATCGCCTTGATAGTCGAAAGCTGTCGCAGGAATTTGTAGCTTAATTCTGGCCGAGTCGCTGGCCTTGTGAACGACTTCTCTTATTTTCGTGGAAGTTTGTCACATAAATTTTTTTTTGAAAAACTCGCCTTTTCATAAGGTCTTTTGCCTTTATGAAGGTCTTACCTGGCCTACAAGGGCCTGGCCTACAGGGGCCTCTCACCACCCTCCTTGTTTTAATGTTGGAACACGGGAAGTGATAACATAAAAAGAGTTAAGGCAAGTCGTAGATAAAAGAACACATATAACCAAATGAGGAGTGTGTCCGTTGTGGGATTCGAACCCACAACCGCGAAGTTGAAGAACTTCGAGCTCTACCAGTTGAGCTAAACGGATCTGACTTTGTTCAGGTCGTTAGTACCATTTAGAAGAAGTATAATAAAAGTAAGAATTGTCACAAAAGTAAAAGGTAGGAAGAAAATAACTGACCATTTTACCACTCAGAAGTGATACCTCTTGAGGTGAATCACGTTCCAACTGTTTGGGATAGTTGAACTGTCTGGTCATGCTAAGCGATAAGATCCCTTGCCAACTGAGGCGATTGCCTTATAAGGGCCTTCCCAATTAGGGCCTAGCTTCCCTGGATTTGCTTCCTATGTGTTCTGGGACACTTTTCTTAGTACAAAATCTCCAACCTGGAAGCTTCGTACATGCAGTCCCCGATTGTAATATTGTTCAATTCGTTCTTTCTGTGCGACTACTCGTACGAGGGCTAGTTCCCTTCGTTCTTCGAGGAAATCTAGCTCCTCGGAGAGGTTGACCGAGTTGGACTCTTCAGTGGCATGTGCATACCGTAAGCTAGGTTCTCCAATTTCGACTGGGATTAAGGCGTCTGCACCGTACACCAATCAGTAAGGTGTTTCCCCAGTACACATCTTTATCGTCGTGCGATATGCCCATAGTACACCAGGTAGCTCCTCTACCCAACATCCCTTGGCCTGCTCAAGGCGCTTCTTGAGGGATTCAACGATTATTTTGTTGGTAGATTCTGCTTGTCCATTGGCAATTGGATGATACGGAGAGGAAGTCATCCTCTTGATGTGCAGGTCGTCGAGGAACCTAGTCACTTTCTGGCCGATGAATTGTGGGTCATTGTCCATGACTATTTCCTTAGGTGCTCCAAAGCGACACACGACAAAACGCCAAAGCCAAAGGAAGTCAACAACTTCCGTTTGTCGTTTCTTCGCGTATGCTGCCGCTTCGACCAATTTGGTGAAGTAATCGGTGATGCAAGTAACGTACCCCTCTTGGCGCCGTGGGAAGAGGGCCAACTATGTCCATTCCCCATTTCATGAATGGCCACGGAGAGATTATTGAGTTGAGTGGTTCTGCCGGTTGATGAAGAAGATGTGTGAACCTCTGACACTTGTCGCATTTTTTGACGAACTCATTCGTATCCTTCTCCATTTGATCCCAATAATATCCTGCACGAATCAACTTATGGGCTAATGCTTTACCCCCGGAATGATTGCCACAGCAGCCTTCATGGACCTCCTACATCACGTAGTTGATTTGATTCGGTCCGAGGCACTTTGCGAGGGGTCCTACAAACATTTTGCGGTAGAGCTCGCCGTGGAGGACTGTATACCGAGCAGCTTTTATTCGGAGCTTGCGAGCGACTTTCGTGTCAACGGGCAGTGTCCCATGAAGAATATAGTTCGTGATTTCATTCCGCCAGTCCCAAGTTGCGTTGATGGTGTTGACTTTGAATTTCTCCCGGTCTTTGGTCGTGTAGAGGAGTTGAACGATAGCTGAAGAGCCGGCCGCCCCCATTTCTGCCACCGACCCTAGATTCGCGAGAGCATCGGCTTCATGATTCTCTTCCCGTGGGATTTGAAATGCCTCCCATTCGTCAAACTGGGCTAGGAGTTCTTTTATACGGGCAAGGTACACTTGCATTCTGGACTCTCGTGCAATGAAGCCTCCGGTCACCTGGTTGACCACCAGTTGAGAATCACTCTTAAGCTTGATGATGTTTGCTCCATAGCTTCGGGCTAGCTCCAATCCTGCAATAACGGCCTCATATTCGGCCTCATTATTAGTAATAAACGGGCACTTGATGGTCTGCCTGACGGTCTCTCCGGATAGGGCGATGAGAACCAGTCCAAGACCAGACCCTTTGATGCTCGAGGAGCCATCAGTGTACAGGGTCCATGCGCCAGGAGCCTACCCGGCATACAGAACAGCATCCTTTTCTGCCTCAGGATATATATTAGCGCTAAAATCTGCCACGAAGTCTGCTAGGGCTTGTGATTTTATTGCTACCCTAGGTTGATAGGTGATATCAAATTCACTTAATTCTATAGCCCATTTTACTAGCCTTCCTGTAAATTCAGGTTTGTGCAAAATATTTCGCAAAGGAAAGGTTGTTACCACAGCTATTGAATGACTTTGAAAATAAGGGCGTAACTTACGAGCAGCAGTTACCAGAGCTAGAGCTAATTTTTCCAAAGGTTGATAGCGTGTTTCCGCATCAATTAGATGGGAAGTTGTTTACCTTTCTCTTTTCGAACCAGAACTGCGCTTACCGAGGATTCTGATACTGCTAGATAAATCAGCAACAGCTCCCTGTGTTGAGGTGTAGAGAGTAGTGGTGGATTGGACAGGTACTTTTTGATATCCTTCAGCGCTTGTTGGCATTCGGGAGTCCACTCGAACTCCTTGTTTTGCTTTAAAACATCGAAGAAGCTCTTGCATCGGTCTGACGATCGGGATATGAATCTTCGCAGGCCTGCCACTCTCCCGGTCAATTTCATGACGTCTTTCCAGTTGTTGAGTACGTCTGGTATTGACTCGATAGCTTTGATCTGAGCAGGATTGACTTCAATTCTGCGCTGAGAATGATGAAGCCCAGGAATTTTCCCGACCCGACTCCTAATGCACACTTCTCCGGGTTCAGCTTCATGTTGTACTGATCGAGTATTCGAAAAGCTTCTTTTAGATGTGCTAGATGGTCCTCTACTCGTTTGGATTTGACCAGCATGTCATCGATGTACACTTCCATAGTCTTACCGATATGGTCGTGGAACATTCGATTGACTAGTCGTTGATATGTTGCACCTACATTTTGCAACCCAAATAGCATAGCTTTATAACAATACGTACCTCTGCAGGTTATGAACGCTGTCTTTTCCTGGTCATCGGGGTCCATTAATATCTGGTTGTACCCAGAGTATGCATCGAGGAAAGTGAGAACCTCGTGCCCAGCTGTTGCGTCAATCAGTTGGTCTATCCTGGGAAGGGGATATGAATCCTTCGGACAGGCTTATTTTAGATCTGTGAAGTCAATGCAGACTCGCCATTTGCCATTTTTCTTGGGCACAACGACCACGTTGGCTAGACAGTCTGGGTATTTGACTTCACGTACAGATCTAATTTTCAACAACCGGTCGACCTCATCGTTGATGACCTGATTCCGAAAAGCTCCTTGCTGGCGCTTCTTCTGTTTTACCGGGCGGTGGTACGGGTCGACGTTCAACCTGTGAGAAATAATATCTGGAGAAATACCTGTCATATCTGCATGAGACCAGGCGAACGTTGTATGCCGCTCCTTGAAGAACTGGAGGATATCTCCTCGTAAGCGTTCGCTCAACTCGGTCCCTAAGTAGACCTTCCGTTCCGGCTTGTCTGGGAACAATTCTTCTGGTTCCAAAGCTTCCACGGTCGGCATGTGACTTTCCCGTTCGTCCAGCTTTGTAATGAATTCCGGGACCTCGTACTTTGCTTCTTCGCGTGGCATGTCTGATCCCGGTTGCTGTAATTGCTATTTGCTTTCTTCGGGCAGCTTGAGGGCCACTGAATAGCAATCTCGAGCAGAGCGTTGTTCTCCTCGAACCTCATGTATTCCCCATTCATATGGAAACACCTGATGATAAGTGGAAGGAACAGCTTGCATATCATGGATCCAGGGTCTTCCCAGGATGATGTTGTAAGCTAGGTCCACGTCGACAACATGAAATGTCGTCTCCTTTGTTGCCCCTTCAGCAAGAGTCGTGAGAGTAATCTCGCCAAGGGTCTTCTCACTCGAGTTGTTGAAACCGGAGAAAACTTGAGATATCGGCACGATCTTATCCGACAGTTGCATCTCTCTTACAACTCGTGATTGAATAATGTTCGCAGAACTGCCCGCATCGATGAGCACTCTCTTCACGTCGAATTCCGCCACGCGTTACGTTATTACTAATGCATCAGCGTGTGGAAACTGCAAACCATCTGTGTCGGAGTCTTCAAATGTTATCGTCTCTTTTGGTCGCGGACGCTTGGTATTTGTGATGGAGACCTTTGCGTACTTCTTCGCTGTGAAAGTGACAGAATCCACTTCGATCCCACCCGAGATAACATTGACTGTCCTCTTTGGGGAGGATGCTCGTGGAGGGCCAGATTTGTTCTGCTGGGCCTTCGCGTGAGTTTGCTTTCCCTTATCGGTCAGGAACTCCTTCAAGAATCCTTGTTTCAATAAATGTGCAACTTCATACCTTAGGGCTTTGAGTTCCTCGGTGGTGTGACCGTGGTCGCGTTGAAATTCGCACCATAAGTCCTGGTTTCGCTTGCTTGGGTCGGTCTTCATGTCCTTCGGCCATTTGACCTTCTCTCCCATATCTTTGAGTGCTGCCACTACTTCAGACATTTCCACGTTGTTAGGTGACCGGTCAGGGTACGGCTCGTAACGTACGTCTGACCTCTATGTCTCCGCCTTCCCGCCGGAACCACCGCTGCGCGACTGAGTTCTTCCTCGGGTACCTGTTCCAATTAATTTATCTTCATCAATATGTACCTTTGAGTTGTAGCGGTTGTAGACGTCCGACCAGTTGGCTGCTGGGAACTCACGAAGGGATTCGTATAGCCTGCACGTAGCCTCTGAGCTCCTGATATCCAAACTGTTGGTGAATGCGATCGCTGCCCATCTGTCCGGCACTTTGGGTAGCATCATAGGTTCCCGTTGGAAGCGATCCACATATTTACGGAGAGACTCGTCTGGCCTCTGCTTGATCTCAAAGATATCTTCTACGCGAGTCTCCGTCTTCTGAGCACCTGTGTGTGCCTTCACGAACAGCTCAGCCATCTCTGCGAAGGACCCAATGGAGTTTGGCGGCAACATTGAGTACCATCGTAGAGCTCCATTCGCTAGGGTCTCCACGAACTTCTTCAATTGGACAGATTCGATCTCCTCATCGGTGAGATCGGTAGCTTTGATAAAGTTGCTGAACATCATGATATGATCATTGGGATCAAATGTCCCACGATATCTCGGAATGTTGGGCATCTTGAATATCTTGGGTATTGCCTTTGGGGCTGCTTCTTTCTTCCAAGGCTGCTGGGAATACCGTTGGACATGAACTTTCTTTAGCGTGAGTGGAGCACCTGGTATCTGGTCGATTCTCTCATGGAGAGACTTCTGAAGTGCTTCCTGGCTCTCCTTGAATTGCTTGGTAAGAGCCTCCACGACGATGCTCATTTCGGCGGATGCCGTAGATCCTCCGTTGTTTCGCTCCCCACCTTGCTTTCAAGTGTGTGAAGAAGGGGTATCACGACCTGGCGTTGCAGCGTCAGTTCTTGCAACTGGAGGGTTTTTCCCTCGGAGAGAGTTGAGTGCCTCATTTATCCCTCTGTTGACCTCCGTCTGTTCCTGCATAAACGCGTAGAGCATCTCCTGGAGGTTCCCTTGGCCATGGGAGAGACTTCTATCGCGTCTTCTCCTAGGCAGAGTGGCGCTCTGAGAGTGCCTACGCCCATTTCGCTGCCTAACCTATCCTTGGGAAGACTGTTGCTGCCCGTCGGACGAATAATTGGGACTTGATGAAGAGGTATGAACCTGACTTCCGCCGATGATAGTTCGTTGTGAACCACTTTCTGCCATGTTAGTTTTGAAACAAAAAGATTGACAAAAAGGAATGTAATGCCGGAAAAGATAAACTATTAACCTATAAAGGCTATTGACCGGCTCCCACTGTGGTCGCCAAATTGTTTAACCTAGATCCGATTTTAGGCCAATTAACAATTAAATTTGTATTTGCGGAGTCACGATCAATAGTTTAGATTATGAGTTTAAATAATGAATGGCGTTAGGTGTTAGATAACCAATATATTCATGATTTCCAACAATGATAAATAATAATATGGAAATAGGATATAACCTAGAGTGAATAAAGTTAAAGCGTTAATAAAATAGGTAGAGATAACCGTGTTAGATCGCTTGACCCCAGTAAGAGTTCCTCATTACTGATCGTACTAGAAGACTAGAAAGCAAAGTATGGAACGAATGAAAGCAAAGAGTAGTGTTTGAGCAAGAGTAAGAGAGAGTATTCTTATTGATGTTGTAGACAGGAAGTAAAGTTATGTTGCAATGATTTAGGTCGAATGCTATTTATAGGTCTGATAGGCGTCCGTTGAGTTTGGTAACCGCTGGGTACGTATCCGTTGGATATGTAACCGCTGGATTGTAATTACTGCCTTTATGACCATTCATTGAGTAATCGCATATGATCAGGTTAATAATTACTCATTCAGATCGTGTTGACCTGGGAAGCGTTACATTGCTGCTCTGGGTCTGCTCGTGGTAACCGTTTGGCTAGTCATCTGTCTCCAAGATGTCTGTCCGGTGGAATCTCTGCCCGTGCTATGTGGCAGACACGTGTCATCTTTTTAGATGTCGCCAGTTTTCATCCAATACAATATGACTATTTTTTCGTGTATTTTGTTGCACACTACATTACATAGCATAAGAGAGTGTTCTTGCACTTTTGAAAAAAGATTTTATAAAGAAAGGGGGAGAGTTAAAGTAGTAAAAGAAAGTAGAACAAGAAAGTTAGTTAAGATTTGAAATAGTTTGGTAACTGAAGAAGAAGAAAACAAAGTTAATACTATCAGACGCCTTGAAAATAAAAATAAAAAAGAGAAAAGGACGCAAAGTTTGTAGATTTGCTTCACAAGAGAAAAATGATAGCATGAAAAAATTAAATTAATCTGGAATAATTGGAAAAGAAGAAAATCAAAACACAAACGAACACAAGTAAGTTTTAGTATTTTGCATGATTTGGAAAATGAGTTCCACCAAAGAATAAAAAAGAAGAGATGAAGGATTGTTATAATTCTTATAAAGCTAAGGTACAACAAGTTGACAGTGACGACTTTAAGATTTAGAGTTTGTGAGTTTACAATATGATTGAACACACATACAACTTCTTGCTTACTTGTGATTTTCAATGCTTTTTAATATTTGATCAATTTTATGTATAGACTATTGCGATAATTCTGTTTTTTCTAACGTAATTGCAGCTCATATCTTAAAAATTGTATCTTCAGCTTTGAAATTTCATAAGAAATGACTTCACGAAAAATAAATTTTAAATGTCAATACTCACTGCGCGAAGAGCGGCCAAATTAACTAGTTTCTTATAATAGCAATTGATATCCAGATGTATATATCATTCACTTACATGGAAAGAAGAACATTGCCTGCATTTAATATAATTGTATATCTTGTGAATTAATAAAAATGAACAATTTAATTAAGTCATCTTTTATATCACACACAAAGACACACACACACACACACACACACACACACAGAGACACACACACACATTATATATATATATATATATATACACACCGTATTATTGGCAAAGAAAGCTTAAACTCACCAATTCTTGTAGTTAGACTTGTTTTGATTTCATTACCACCAAAATTCTTGTTTCCCGATATGATGGTATTGTCCATCCCATCTCAAATTAATACTGTATTAGTCTTCAGTTTAGCAACTTGAACAAATTTGTAATTTGTTCCTTGTTCAATTTAAATAAATTATAGTGTTGTACGATTATTTGGTGCTGAAAGTATCGCATCCATCATAGAACTTAAAATAGAAAAAAACTGCCCTGGAACAATATCAAAGAAATTTCCAAATGACTATAGTCTTTAAATTTTTATTTACTACGATGTTTAGTCATTTGTGGTAATGCAAAGACGATTCCTTTGGTATCTGTACTAGATATTAAAGATAAATATCACTCTGTTCATTCTAATTTATGTGTTTTTTTATTTTTGTGCAGTAGTTTTAGTGCACGTGTGTTGCACATGTATTTCACGAAATAATTAAAACTCGAAGTTAATAACACTATATACTATAAAAGGAAAACATATCATTCTTTAATGGAAAAATAATACTATATAATATAAAAGTTTACACTATACTCTAAAGGTATCCAGTGATAACGAAATAATTGGAGTATACTATTTCAAAGCATGCATTTTCAAAGGTAAGTATATCATTATATACTGTAAAAGTATGCAGTATACTCCAAAGGTATATATGGGTATACAATGATAATAAAAATTTGGAGTATACTATTTCAAAATAGAGTGTTATTCAAGGATAAAATAACATTATATACTACAAAAGTATACAATATACATTAAAGGTATACAATGATAACAGATTAAATTGGAGAATTGTTTTAAAGCATAGTATTCTTCAAAGGGAAAATAGCATTATATACTCAAGGGTATACAGTATACTCCAAGGATAAACGGTAATAACAAAAAATTAGAGTATACTATTTCAAAACATAGCATTTTCAAAGGAAAAATAACGTTGTATACAAAAAATCATACATTATATTGTAAAGGTAGATAGTAAAAACAAAAAAAAAAATTAGATTATACTATTTCAAAGCATAACATTCTAAATAGTAGTGCATACTATAAGAGTATATAGTAGACAATGATAATAGCTTTTAAAAAAAAAAAGTCTGGGTATACAATGATGACAATAAAAAAGGGAAGAATAAGTCAGGGTATACAATGATAACAATCTAAAAATGAAGAATAAGTCAGGATACACAATGATAACAATCTCAAAAATTCTTAGTATACAATAATAACAATAAATAATGAAGAATAAGTCAAGGGGTAGAGTAGGAGGTGAGCATATAGTGGGTAAGTATGAGGGCAGGGTGTAGGGTGGGCGTGGAGATAGGAGTTAGGGTGAGGTGAGAGGTTGGTGGGGGTGATAAGAGGGGATGGGGGTGGTGTAGTGGGAAGTGAGGAGTGAGGGCGCAGTGAAGGTATGAGGTCGGGGATGGGGATTAGGAGGCAGGGGAGAGGGAGTTAAGATGGGAAGGTGTGGAGGTGGGTAGGGTGGGGGTGGGAGTTAAAGTGGGGAAATGATGGGTTTTGTTGAAATAGGGGTGGGGGTTCGAAGGTTAGGGGTAGGAAAGGTGAGGGGTGGAGTGGGTGAGTTTTGTTAAGCAGAGGGTTAGGGTAGAGGTATGAGGTAGGGTGGGGTGGGGTGGGGATGGGTAGTGTTTTGATCTAAATATAAAGGTGGAGTTTGAGTGTGTCAAGGGTAAAAGGTGGGGAAAGTGGGGTGGGTGGGCTCTTTGGGAGGTGAGAGGTTAAGTGAAAAATAGTAGTGAGGGGTAAGGGTAGAAAGGTGGGGGTAGGGTAGAATTGGTAAGGGTGTAGTATGAGGCTGGGGTGGGTGGTATTTAAATCTAAAAATAAATATAGGGATGTGAGGTAGGTGTGGGGTGGGAAGGAAATTAAGGTGGGGTAGAAAGTTTGGGAGGTGGGAGTAGGATTGGGGGATAGGGGGTTTGAATAGAAATAGGGGGTTTTGTTGAAATAGGGGTCGGGGTAGGAAGGATGAGGGGTAGAATGAAGATGGGGGATTTTTTTGAAATAGGGGTGGGGGTAGGAAAGGTGAGTTTTGTTGAGCAGAGGGTGAAGGTACTGTAGAAGTAAGAGGTGGGGGTGTGGGCAGCGACAGGTGGTGTTTTATCTAAATATAAATGTGGAGTTAGAGTGGGGGCAGGGTAAAAGGTGGGGTGGGTGGGGGGTATTTAAGGGGTACAAGGTTAAGTGAAAAATGGCGGTGAAGGCTTAGGGTAGAAATATGGAGGTGGGGTAGGTGGGTGAGGGTGTAGTATGAGGTTGGCGTGGATGGTGTTTAGATCTAAAATGAAATTAGGGAGGTGTGGTAGGTGTAAGGTGGGAAGGAAATTAGAGTGAGGTAGAAAGGTGTGGAGGTGGGAGTAGGATTAGGGGTAAGGGGGTTGGATGGAGATTGAGGGTTTTGTTGAAATAGGGGTGGGGGTATGAAGGTTGGGGGTAGGATGTGTCAGGGGGTGGAGTGGGTGAGTTTTGTTAAACAGGGGTTAGGGTAGGATAGAGGTAGGAGGTGGGGTGGGGTAGGTGTGGGGTTGGGGGTTGGGATGGGTAGTGTTTGATCTAAATATAAAGGTCGAGTTAGAGTGGGGGTAGGGTAAAAGGTGGGGAAAGTGGGATGGGTGGGGTATTTAGGGGGGTAAGAGGTTAAGTGAAAACGGTGGTGAGGGTAAGGGTAGAAAGGTAGGAGTGGGGTAGGTGGGTGAGGGTGTAGTATGAGATTTGGGGTGGGTGGCGTTTAGATCTAAACATGAAAGTAGGGAGGTGAGGTAGGTGTGGGGTAGGAAGGAAATTAGGGTGGGGTAGAAAGGTGGGGAGGTGGGAGTAGAAGTAGGGGGTAGGGGGTTGGATGGAAATGGGGGTTAGATCTAAAAATTAAGGTGAGATAATGTAATCCTATTTAAAATAAGGGCAAGCTAGCCATTTCATAATTTAAAAAAAAATTAATAGAGCCAAAGCCCAATAGGACTTTGGCAGAGTCCAGGCGTGAAAACAAAAGGGAATTAGGGGAAGGGATTAGAAACTCAAAGCTTCTTCTGGCGGAACAACAGGTGCAAACAAATAATTAAAATAAGCAAAATTTGAAAGGGGTTTCCACAAAGGTTCTGGTAGCATCATTAATTTAAGGAAGAATCAAGCAAATGCATAAAAACAATTCTAGGTATTAATGTACTCTAACCTTTTCTAACATAGTATAGTTAATTTTCAGGGTTAATGTTAAATATGACATTTGTACCTTTCGGTGTAGCAACATATATGATACATTAATCCGTTGTACTGGTGAAAATAATTAAAAAATATATGGGGATGTAAATTTAGTGTTTGCTACTTCTTGTAGAGTCACAGTAAAGTCGGTGAAGGAGCTTTATGAATATTTTTACAAATAGAATAGTGAAATTTCAGCGAAGAAATGGTTACAAGTAGCTTGATGGATTCTGCTCATGAATCAAGATATGAGCACTTGAGTATGGCTCTCGCCACATAAATAGAAGAGTACACAGTTAAATACAATTTGACGAATTTCGAATTAAATATGATAAGTAGAGGGTCGAGTATCTTAGATCAATTATGAATTAGTCATAACAAGGAAATTAATACAGGATCGATACAATGTGATTATAGATTGACCGGACGAGGTGGTGGATTGCTCGTGGAAGATACGGTTAAGCTACGCGCGTTTGTACTGTGAGTGATGACCTTACCACAATTTGTGTTTCCATAACTGCATGGTTTTCACTTGATTTTTGAAGTAAACGTGTTACTGAATGTTTAAACTGCATGTGGGACAAGTCCTTTTACAAGATATGTACAGAAATAATTATTTAAATTATTTTACCGTTATAAGATTTGAATTTTACCGCTACTTGACATGTTTTACCGCTATGTGAAATATTGAAATGTTACTCGAAATGTCCTATACTTTGTATAGGGAATATATATATTTTTGGGATGAGCCTTGACAGACCCCATAGCTAACGACGGGTACGTTAGAACTGGTGCACCTTATATACTCTGGATTACCGTTACAGTCCATGCTAGTGGAAAGGTAGAACTAGCTTACCGTTACTGATTTCCTCAGGGAGGAATTTATACTGATTACATGGTTTGTTTTTGGAAATCTCCCTAACCTATATACTTGATATAATATAAAGAATACTGAATTTACTATTGATTGATATTGATTATCATTTACAAGACACACTTGAAAGACTTATTACTGTTTACTGTCTCTGAAAGTGGCATTTTCTTTACAAGATATATTGCTACATATGATATACCGATACTGACATGTTTTCTGACTTGTCCCCACTTAAAATGGTTGTGGTTAAACGTTATTACTCACTCAGTTGCGACTCACTCCTCGCTATAATTTTTTCTTCCAGATACAGCAGGTTCTGTAGCCGAGGATCTCTGTTCTTAGAGCGTACGAGTTGACAATCCTGGTGAGCCCCGCATTAGTTCGCATGGGCAAAAAGCTTCATTTATTTATTTTTTTTCATTCCTTGAAACTCTTAGAGTCGCTCCATTTAGTCAGTTGTCTAAATTTTCAGTTAGTTATCTTGTTTTGACTATTCATTTAATAAGTTAGCCTTGTGAGTTCTTGGCTGTGAACATATTGGGTTCGTATTAGACCATTTTATGGTGACATGGAGGTAGACATGGGAATTTTAAGTTGCCAATGCATAAGTGATATTATTTTGACTGGTTTTAATTATATTTGGCTGGATCTGGTGTCTCTTGTATATAGGAAAATTTTTGGATAGGCCTAAAACAAGGGAAACTCTGCCCAATTTTCTGCAGAATTTTGATAAGGCTTGCTAGGGACTTAGTTCCTAAGCGTCGGTCACGGCCCCAAAACTGGGTCGTGACAGGTAAGGTGTAGAGTAGAAGGTGGGGTGGTGAGGGTTGGAGTAGGTGGGGAAATTGAGGGGATGAAGTTGGGCGAGGGGGTGTAGAAGGGCATTTGGTGCGGGTGTGGCAGGAGGTAGGGTGCGTGGTATTTCAATATAAAAATATAGGTGTGGAGGTGGGTGTAAATGTGGGGTGGGGTCTGGGGTATAGTAGAAGGTGGGGAGGGTTAGGTAGGAGTAGGGGTAGAAAGTGGGGAGGTAGGGTCGATAGAGGTGGGTTATAAGGGTTAAGTGAGTGTGTGGGGGTTGGGTTGGAGTGGAGGGGGTAGGGTGGGTAGGTGTGGAGAGCGTCGATATGGGGTAAGGTAGGGTGGATGTAGGAGGTGGGAGTAGGTATAAAATGTTGCTTTGGAAAATACTTTTCAGAAATTCGCCAACGAAATATAGAAAATTTTAAAATCACTTTTTGGAAAATATTTTCCTTCATATCGAACAAACCCATCAAGCTTTAGGAAGAAAAATAGCTATGAAGTGAGTGTTTGGTTAATGCAAAAAATATTTTCTTATTTTCACCTGTTTTATTACAATATATGATTTGAAAAATATTTTTCAAAGACAACTTATTTTCTTCTATAAGAAGGGAAAATATTTTCTTTAAACACACAAACCCTAATTTAGTAATTCCCACTCTACTACCCCACCTCTTTGACATAAGCCCTCTCTTTAACTTCTGCCCCGCTCACCTCCCATCCCTCCCCCCCCCCCCCCACTTCTACCCCCTAAACCCAACGCCATATGTACCCCCACCAGCAAGTCTCTTCATTTCGACATCGTCGCCAGCGCCGTCGTCGACATCAGCAAAATCCCTTCTCTGTTTCCTATACTTGCGGGCAACCTAATCTTCCATTGGTGCCCCAATATTGCTGACAAAAATCCTAATCCTCTTTCTAGGTTCGTCGTCGACCAGCTAAACTAATGTCACCCCAATTTCGTCGGCAAAATTCTGATCTCCATTCATAGGCTCGCGTACATTTTTACTGCTATTGTTTGTCGTTTGAGCAGATTTGTTAGCTCTTGCTTGGGCTGTTGTCATGCCCCCAACTAGGAGAGGACGTGATTGGCACCCAACTTTAACTATCGATGAGTGAACCCTGAATTACTGACTAAATAACCTGCAGTATACTTTCAAGGTCAATGAGACATAATTAAGATAATGCAAAATGACATTTAACTTAGAAAACTGGTCTAAGGATTTATGTATCATCAAGATTTAAAATTCTTGTCAATCTGAATATCTGAAGAAAAAAAATCCGCCAGCTAAGTCATGTGCCTCTAAAAAATGGACCGAGAATATAAAGACATAAGCTACGGGGCATTCCCCGAGAATCAAATAGTGGATAGAACAAATATTGTCTGAATACGAACGATCCTAACACTAGCCTTGAATTGCGTCACCCACTGCCTCAACACCTACATAAAAGTAAGCAGGCCCTCACGGGCTAAGCACCTCCAGGATACCCAGTAAATTTCATAGACATCCTTCTAAAAGACTGAACAAGACTTACTGGAAAATAATATATTAAGAAAGAAAATACATATTCATAAACATGTAGTCAATTTATGATCTGAGAATTTAATACTATTCTGATAGTTAAGTAACTAAACTATTAACTGATGCTAAACTGAGCTGAGCTATTCAAAGAAGTAATTTTACTAAAATGAACATAATTTCACACTGTGACCCTGCGTACGTGAGATCTGGCACACGCATGGGGGAGTGTCGGTCTCTCTCTCTCTCCAACAAGTAATAGCCCTGCATACGTGCAACTACTGGCACATATGTGGGAATGTCGGCCAATCTCCCAAAACAAACGGCGGCTCTGCGTACGTGAGATCAGGCAACACGCACGGGGGAGTGTCGACCTATCTCCCAAACAAGTAATGTGATCACAATTCTAACTGAGTTTGAATACTGTACTGCTATCAGTCACATCATAAGAACAAGTCACATGTTCACACAAGCCTAACAAAATCAAGCAAGTCATATACTACTAAACTGGATGAACCATAAATAAATTATACGAAACTATATTTAATACTATACTATCTGTTCGGTCCCAACTAGAAAGGTTGTCTCAGCTTACCTTAAAGTCTTAGCTCAAATTTTCCTTCTTAATATCCCAATGCGTTCAACAAATTACAATCTACAATATCAGAACTCAATCCGTCAAAACACATGCTTCTACTATTAAATGTAAGTAAACTATGCTCCACATCATTACTGGCTTTCGTAGCTACCTTATAGCAAAGGTTATGTAATGCAAAAGGCTTAGTATATTCAATGCAACAATGCAATAATTGATTACAACAACCTAAGTTATAAAGGGTATAACCAAAATAACTTTTAAATGGTATCAAGAAAAATGCTAGCTTAACTTTAGTAGTATTTCAATTTATATCCTAATGCCATAAAATATAAAAGAAGAAAGGAACAAAGGATCAATTTAACAAAGATAAGTTTGTACTTGTTTTTCCTACTGAGACTTTTCTAAAGCTGATACCTCATGGCAGCTCTTAACCATTTAGTTAATTGAGTTCCTTGGTAGATAATTAGCTCTTCACGTACATATCAGACATGGTCTATAGATTAAAACTTTAGCCACTTTCACTTGACAAATTTAGCCACTTCAATTAATAGGTGCTAAAAATATGTACTTTCTGTATATTTTTTCTCAGCAAAACAAACACCTCTAATATTTTTAATCATAACTACAGTGATTCATCAAGCATAAAGGTTGAAATTTTATCCTAAAAATACAAATTCAACAACACTGCACATATCTCAACTAGTAATAAAATAACAAGAAGAATATAAGATTACCTTCAATAAATCTAATAGTGGATTAGGATTTCTCTGTAGTTATCACGTTTTACCGGAAAAAAACGCAGCTGCATTGCGGGTCTGTTGCGGCAACACACAGAGAAGGAACGTCTTTTAGTCAAAGTCTAAGAAGGGTTTTCTTTTTTTTTAATACTTTATACCTCATGTCCTAAAATGTGACCACTCGTTTAACAAGTGACCACCTCTTTTAAAAACAAGCACCTACTTTAAAGGTTCCTACTTCAGTACTAAGTGGTTAACGATTAAAGCTGGATAATTAACGACTTTGACCACCAGTATCTTTCCTACAATGCCATTGAACAATTTAAGTTCAATTAAATCAAAACTATCTCACAGGTTGCATTTCTTATGACATATGAATTACCTTCACAAAATATATTCGCACTTTATTCCTAGCAATTTAACATCACATTCCAACTTTCATTTACTCATTGAATATATCTTCTACCATATTCTTACTGTCGAACTAGCATAAATGTTAGAATTATACATGATTTCACATTCTTCCCCCCTTTAAAGACATTCGTCCTCGAATGTTGAACTAGGACCTTTATCACTTAGGGTGTCTTAGCACATGACATTTTTCTTCACTTAAGGTCCAAAAATATTACTCTCTCTAATTTCTTAAAAATTTCGGCAGAGTTTCCTCTGTAATTGGAGCTATCCCAATATTTCAACATGCTCAACATCAACCACAACAACATAGTACATCCAATTAGTTGTTTCAGCACTATCATATAAAACATAAATATAGTTGAAGTTCACATATTCCAAGTCAAAGTCACATAAGTAAGTATCTATATTTGCTATTACGTATACTCTTGCTCATTTTATGGTTAACACTTAATAGAGATAACATATACTCCCTCCGTTCCAAAATAGTTGTCATAGTTTCCTTATTAGTCCGTTCCAAAAAGAATGACACAATTCTAAATTTGAAAATATTTTTTATTTGAAACTACTATTTTACCTTAATGAAATGCTTTATAGCCACATATTTACGTATGACTTATTTTGGACCACAAGTTCCAAAAGTCTTACCACATTTCTTAAACTCTGATCCAAGTCAAACTATGACAACTATTTATGAACGGAGGGAGTATATATAGTTGTTACACTAGTTTCTGGATAAAAACTAATATTTCGAGGTTTTTTTTCCTTCCATACCACGTGTAGTACAACATAGGCAATCATATTGTCCTCTTTAGATGAAGAATGACTAGCAGCCAATTATAGTTGAATCTATTGTATAGGCAGAAAGAAGTAAAAGTAGTTGATGGGATAGTCAAGAATTTTCTTAATCACTGTTATTTTATAACTCATAAGATACCAGCAAGTCCTAATTATACTGAGCAATTAGTGAGTTCAAATGACAAATTCCAAGAAAGGAATATACACCTATTGTACTTACTGGTTAGTTTAGGAGGACACTCCACATCTAATGTCAATCATTTCCTTAATTGAACAAGATAACACTATATGTTTCCACCTCACTAGCCGCATAGTAGTATGATTCTTACTAAACTTTCCCTTTTTAAAAAAAAAATTGACTAAAATTTTAAACTTTCATAACTTGATTTTGGATACCTGAGCTTTGGAACAAATATGGGTACTTCGTTATCATGTCTTTTTCTGTTTCCCAAGTTGCTTCTTCCTTGGAATGATTTTCCCATAGAACCTTCACTGAAGCGATGTCCTTATTTTGCAACCTTTGAAATTCTCTTTCTAAAATAGCTACTGGAACCTCCTCATAGGATAGAGTATCATCCACCTCTACCTCCTAAACTTGAATCACATGACTCGGATCATAGATATATTTTCTCAACATAGAAGCATGAAAGGCTGGATGCACCGCTGCTAATTCAGGTGGCAAGACTAGTTCATAAGCTACATGTCCGACTTTCTTAAGAATTTCATAAGGACCAATATACCTCGGGCTAAGTTTGCCTTTCTTGCCAAAACGCATCACACCCTTCATAGGAGACACTTTCAAAAATACTCTGTCACCTACATTAGAATCAAGACCACGGTGTCATTTATCAGAATATGACTTCTGACGGCTCTGAGCTGTTTTTAGTCGTTCCCGAATCACCTTCACCTTTTTCAACGAGTCCTGAACAAACTCTGGACCGATAAGTTTTGTTGCACACACCTCAAACCAACCAATAGGTGAACGACATCACCTACCATATAGTGCTTCAAATGGGGCCATCTGAATACTTGCCTGATAACTGTTGTTGTAGGTGAACTCGATCAAAAGAAGATGGTCATCCCAATTTCCTTTAAAATCTAGAACACATGCCCTTAATATATCTTGCAATGTCTGGATCGTCCTCTCAGCCTAACCATCTGTCTGGGGATGAAAAGTTGTACTCAAATTAACTCTAGTGCCAAGACCTTCTTGAAAGCTCTGCCAAAACTGGGCAGTGAATTGCGATCCTCTATCTGAAATAATAGAGACAGGTGAGCCATGAAGTCAGACTATGTCTTTAATATAAATTTCTGCATATTGCTTACCTGAGTAAGTTGTCTTGACTGGCAAAAATTGGGCCTACTTGGTAAGTCGATCCACAATGACCCAGATGGAATCGTGCTTCTTGAAGGTCTTGGGTAGACCAACCACAAAATCCATGTTAATTCTTTCCCATTTCCACTCTTGTATCTCGTCTCCTGAGCATAACCGTCGGGCCTCTGATGTTCAGCCTTTACCTGTTGACAATTTAAGCAGCGGGACATGAAGTCTGCAATGTCTTGCTTCATGTTACTCCACCAATAAATATCCTTCAAGTCATGGTACATTTTTGTAGCACCTGGATGCAACGAATATCTGGAACTATGTGCTTCTTCCATTATTTCCCTACGCAAGCCATCTGCATTTGGTACGTATAATCGAATACCATACCTCAAAACACCATCCTCTGAAATAATGAAGTCTTTTATTTTGCCATTCAGGACACCTTCCTTGATATTCATCAATTGTTTGTCTTCCCAATGTCTAGACTTCACCCTTTCAACTAAAGCTGACATTGACACTCTACAGGCTGTTAGTTCACCATCATCAGTTTCATCAAGACGGATTCCTTAGTTTGCCAAGCTCTGAATTTCCTTAGTTATCGGCCTCCTGTGAACCTGCAAATGAGCTAAACTACCCATAGATTTCCTCCTGAGGGCATCAGCAACCACATTCACCTTACCCGGGTGATATAAAATATTCAGATCATAATCTTTTAATAGCTATAACCACCTTCGCTGCCTCTGATTCAACTCTTTTTGCTTGAAGATATACTGCAAACTCTTGTTATCAGTATAGATATCACAATGTTCACCATATAAATAGTGACGCCATATTCTCAAGGCAAACACCACTGCTGCTAATTCAAGATCGTGAGTATGATAGTTCTTCTCGTTGTTCTTAAGTTGTCTGGAAGCATAAGCAACTACTTTGTCATCTTGCATAAAAACGCACCCCAATCCAACTCTGGAGGCATCACAATATACAATAAATCTGCCAGAACCTGTAGGTAAAGTCAAAATTGGAGCTGATGTCCACCTGTCCTTGAGTTCCTGAAAACTCTTCTCACAAGCCTCTGATCACTGGAACTTAACATTCTTTTGGGTTAATTTTGTCAAAGAAGCTGATATCGAAGAGAATCCCTCTACAAAGCGTCGATAATACCCAGCTAACCCCAAGAAACTTCTGATCTCTGTAGGCGTCGTCGGTCTAGGCCAACTTTTGACTGCATCTATCTTCTGTGGGTCTACCATGATTCCCTCACTTGAGACAACATATCCCAAGAAAGCAACTTTGTCAAGCCAGAATTCTCACTTGGAAAATTTAGCGTACAACTGATGTTTCTTTAACGTCTACATCACTGCCCTTAGGTGGTTTTCACGTTCGTCCTGGCTACGAGAATAAACCAAAATATCATCAATGAAGACAATAACAAAAGTATCCAAGAATGGCCTAAAAACTCTTTTCATTAAGTCCATGAAAGCAGCTAGCGCATTGGTCAGCCCGAAGGACATCACTAAGAACTCATAATGCCCATAGCGAGTCCTAAAGGTTGTCTTCAGGATGTCTGCTTCTCTGATCTTCAACTGATGGTATCCCGATCTCAGATCTATTTTGGAGAAATGCTTAGCACCCTGTAACTGATCAAATAGATCATCAATTTTAGGCAATGGATATTTGTTCTTGATTGTTACCTTATTCAGCTGGCGGTAATCAATGCACATTCAAAAAGTACCATCTTTCTTCTTCACGAATAACACTGGGGCAGCCCACGGCGACACACTCGGTCGAATAAACCCCTTGTCAAGCAGGTCTTGCAACTGCTTCTTTAGTTCATTTAATTCTGTCGGTGCCATTCTGTAAGGTGGGATCGAGATAGGTTGAGTCCCATGCAATATGTCAATACCAAACTCAATCTCCCTATCTGGTGGCACTCCTAAAGATCATCTGGAAATACATCTGGAAATTCATTCACCACAGGTACTGACTCAAGTGTAGGTGTCTCAGCCTTGGTATCCTGCACATGGGCTAGATATGCTAAGCACCAACTATTTATCAACTCCTGGCCTTAAGGTAGGAAATAAACTTACCCACAGGCATACCCACTTCACCTCTGACTACAACTGGATCTTCTCCAAGGAAAGAAAATTTTACTGTCTTGGCATGACAGTCCACCGTGGCATGACAAGATGATAACCAATCCATGCCAGCTATGACGTCAAAATCAACCATATCAAGCAAGTGTAAATCACGAAAGTCTCACGATCTTTGACTGAGATAACACAATCTTTATAAATGCTAGAAATAGGTACTGAGTCACCAACAGGCGTGGCAACTTTAAATGGATTATCTAACTGTTCTAGTTCCTTGCCAAACCCCCCACAGCAAAGTAATGTGAAACATAGGAAAAAGTAGAACCAGGATCAATCAAAACATATGCCAAACGTTCACAAACAGACAAGTTACATGTGATAACTATGTTGGATGCTGCTGCATTCTGTATATCTAATGCTGTAAAGAGGCTAGCTGGTCCACCTCCAGTCTGAGTTCCACCTCTGCCTATACCACATCCTGACTGGTTATTAGTTGTCCGAGCTGGAGGTGCTGCAAAAAGAGGAAGCTGTGGAATGGGCTTGGGCAGCTGGAGCCTTCCCTGCAGCATGAGTGAGTAACGGACAATTTTTCATATGGTGGTTTAGACCATTGCAATGGAAACAACCCTTATGAACATAACGGCACGGCCCAATATGTCTTCTCTGGCATGTAGAACAGAGAGGATAAGATTGCACAGTGCGACTCTGACTAGCTGAACTGTTCCCCTGATGTGTCTGACCTTGACCCTGCTGTCTTTGTGCCTGGTTCCCACCCTGTTTCCCATATCTGACTGGAGCCTGGTAAGGAGATGAATATGCTACTGACTGACTCTGTGTTGCTTGATTCCTGTTCCTTCCTCCATTTACTTGTCCACTGAAATTACCTGAAGTCTTTGCCTTTTTCCTTGCTTCCCTGGACTCTTTGATAACTTCGTCAAAACTCTCTTTCCGCTTAGCTATATCAACAATATCAAGGTAGCTCTTGTCATCTATCTGAGAAGCCAGGTCCCTAGCCATGTACGGATTCAAACTTTCTACAAACCTTCTGACTTGTTCCCTAACTGTAGGAATTAAAAGGGGTGCATGCTCTGCCAATCTATTGAACTCATTCTCATATTCTGTCACTGACATGGTTCCCTGTTTAAGTTACTCAAATTATCATCGCATGTCATCTTGTTTTTCATAAAAATCTCCTTGAACCGTGGCCATGAGATTGGTGGCAAGTTCGGACCTCTGCCTTTTCTATAATTCCTCCACCAAGCACCTGCTACATTTTTCAACACGAACCCAATCAACTGCGTAGCTTGAGTCTGAAGACAACCCAAAGCTATAAATAACTCTTCCACTTCTTCTAAGAACAACATTGGCTCAGCTGAAGGATTTACACCGGTGAAAGTATGAGGCTTTAGCTTCAAAAAGTCATATAGTTGGACCCTTGCTGCTGGAGCCTGCACTGGTCTGTCAACATTAGCAAGGGCATTTGGTTGTGGTAACCAAAAAGTCAACCGGATCGTCATCTAAGTCATAAGTGTCCTGGGCTGGAGCATGATTAGGTGAAACTTGACCTGTAGTTGGAGGAACTAAAGATTCCAAAACATTCAGAATTCTATCAATCTTCTCTGCCTGCTGCTGATTTTGGTCAGGTCTGGGTGGACTAGGAGGAGGTGTAGCATATACTTCTTCCGCAGCCTGCTGGGGTGGAGCCTGTGCCTGTCCAGCAGCTTTACCATGACCCTGATTACCTCCAGCATTGCCGCCTCTACCTCTAACACTTTGGCCTCCGCTTGCTCCTCCTTTTCCCCTGCCTTTGCCACGACCTCTGGCAGCAACTGGAGCTACTGGTGCAGCTGGCACCACTGGTGGTGCTTCCTGGTTAGCAGCTGCAGAAGAGGAAGTTGATCTTGTTCTAACCATTATTATCAACAACTGAAACGAGAGATAAGAAACTGTTAATATCATAAAACTTTAGCTCTAACGCACGACATAAGAAACAAAGAAGGGAAACTTTCCTAACATGTCCCGCAGCCTCCCAATTATGAGTGTGGCGCGCTTCACACTCATAAGTAGGACTCTACTGGACATGGCTCATGACTCCCTAGGACTACTTAACCTAGGCTCTGATACCAAGTTGTCACGCCCCCAGCTAGGAGAGGACGTGATTGGCACCCAACCTGAACTATCGATGAGTGAACCCTGAATTATTGACTTAATAACATGCAGTATACTTTCAAGGTCAATGAGAACTAATTAAGATAATGCAAAATGACATTAACTTAGAAAACTGGTCTAAGGATTTATGTATCATCAAGATTAAAAATTCTTGTCAATCTGAATATCTGGAAAAAAAATCCGCTAGCTAAGTCATGAGCCTCTAAAAGAATGGACTGAGAATATAAAGACATAAGCTACGGGGCATTCCCCGAGAATCAAATAGTGGATAGAACAAATATTGTCTGAATACTGGGGCGCTCACCAACTGAACTACGAACGAGCCTGACACTAGCCTTGAATTGCGTCACCTACTGCCTCAACACCTGCCACATAAAAGTAAGCAGGCTCTCACGGGCTAAGCACCTCCAGGATACCCAGTAAATTTCATAGACATCTTTCTAAAAGGCTGAACAAGACTTATTGAAAAATAATATATTAAGAAAGACATATTCATAAACATGTAATCAATCTATGGTCTCAGAATTTAATACTATTCTGATAGTTAAGCAACTAAAATATTAACTGATGCTAAACTGAGCTGAGCTATTCAAAGAAGTAATTCTACTGAAAAAGAACATAATTTCACACTGTGACCCTGCGTACGTGAGATCTGGCACACGCACAGGGGAGTGTCGGTCTCTCTCCCCAACAAGTAATAGCCCTGCATACATGCAACTACTGGCACATATGTGGGAGTATCGGCCAATCTCTCAAAACAAACGGCGGCCCTGCGTACGTGAGATCTGACAACACGCATGGGGGAGTGTCGGCCTATCTCCTCAACAAGTAATGTGATCACAATTCTAACTGAGTCTGTATACTGTACTGCTATCAGTCACATCATAAGAACAAGTCACTTGTTCACACAAGCCTAAAAAAATCAAGCAAGTCATATACTACTAAACTGGGTGAACCATAAATAAATTATACAAAACAATATTTAATACTATACTATCTGTTCAGTCTCAACTTACCTCAAAGTCTTAGCTCAAATTTGCCTTCTTAATATCCCAAGGCGTTCAACAAATTACAATCTACTATATCAGAACTCAGTCCGTCAAAACGCATGCTTCTACTATTAAATGTAAGTAAACTACGCTCCACATCACTACTGGCTTTCGTAGCTACCTTATAGCAAAGGTTATGTAATGCAAAAGGCTTTGTATATTCAATGCAACAATGCAATAATTGATTACAACAACCTAAGTATAAAGGGTATAACCAAAATAACTTCTAAATGGTATCAAGGAAAATGCTAGCTTAACTTTAGTAGTATTTGAATTTATATCCTAATGCCATAATATATAAAAGAAGAAAGGAACAGATGATCAATTTAACAAAGATAAGTTTGTACTTTTTTTTTCGAGAAAAAGACATAAATAGTACCTTATGTATTGGGGTAGGTTCATTCCTATCCTTTAACTATAGCACTGGACAAAGACGGTCCTTTATGTTTCTAAAAAGTGGTCAGTTTTAGTCCTAGGCAAAAAGTGGGGTCCTTATTGACAGAAAATGGTACAAATAACGTGAAAACTAACAGAATGTTTTAGACTTAAACAAACCAAAGAAGGATATCGGCTCTTTAGTGGCTTTCCATTAAACCTCAAGTCAATATCTTAGCTTTTGTCACAAAAACCAATCTTCTATAGTGAAACGACATGTATCGTCATTCGTCAATTGCTTACATACCAACTATGTTAATCAGGAGACTCGCATTTCTTTTCTGAGTGATGTTTATTGAATATGCAGTCTGAAGCTTCCATTTTCTATATTAGGCTGTTTTATACATCAAAAAAGGAAGATTGTAATGTTTGCTACAGCCTACATGCCCTAATTTCGTACTCATATATACCTTTTATCTTGTTACTTTCTTCAGCTTATTCAAAGTATATTGAAGATTCATTCACTTTTTATACAAAAACTGAGGATTAAAAGTTAGAACTTGAATTGGCTTTCCATTCGATATTTACTTTATTAATATTAACATAAACATATATCTCTTGTTTCGTTCCAAGTACAAAGAGGAGTTGAAGAATATAATTCTCTATCAATCCGGAAAAGTGATGCTATTAGCTGCAAATTCGATCCAAATTATTGATTTGTGTAGGTGTCATTTGGAAAACTTTTTATTTTTCTTGATATTGTTGTCCAATTTTAGTGCAAGTTGTCTGCTTTAATTTCCTTGATCATTTCAAATTTAGCTACATGTGCAAAGGTGATACTTTTTTGATGTTGTTACTTAGTTTTAAGTCTTGCTGATGTTTCTGGATGTTGTTGCTCTTTTTTGTTATTGTTGGAAGTTGGAATAATAGTAACTCGTGCTTCAGATGTTGATAATGCCATTTTTTGGTGCTGCATCAATGTTGCTATTTTCTGGTGTGGTTGTTTAGCAAGGAACTTTTAACCTCGTTTCCTGCACCTTTAGTTACTGTTAGTTTTCACGTTAGTTTTCTTATTTTTCCGTCAGTATTTTGACTTATTTCCGGCTTAGGATTAAAACTGACCACTTTTTAGAAACATAAAGGATTGTCTTTGTCCAGTACTATAGTTAAAGGACAGAAATGAACCTACCTCAATACTTAAGGTACTATTTATGTCTTTTTCACCTTTTTTTTTCCTACTGAGACTTTTCTAAAGCTGATACCTCACGGCAGCTCTTAACCATTTAGTCAATTGAGTTCCTTGGTAGATAATTAGCTCTTCACGTACATATCAGACATGGTCTATAGATTAAAACTTTAGTCACTTTTACATGACAACTTTAGCCACTTCAATTAATAGGTGCTAAAAATATGTACTTTCTGTATATTTTTTCTTAGCAAAACAAACACCTCTAATATTTTTAATCATAACTACAGTGATTCATCAAGCATAAAGGTTGAAATTTTATCCTAAAAATACAAATTCAACAACACTGCACATATCTCAACTAGTAATAAAATAACAAGAAGAATATAAGATTACCTTCAATAAAACTATAGTGGATTAGGATTTCTCTGTAGTTATCACATTTTACGGAGAAAAAAAAAACTCAGCTGCACTGCGAGTCTATTGCGGCAACACACAGAGAAGGAACGTCTTTTAGTCAAAGTCTAGGAAGGATTTTTTTTAATACTTTATACTTCATGTCCTAAAATGTGACCACTCATTTAACAAGTGACCACCTCTTTTAAAAGCAAGCACCTACTCTAAAGGTTCCCACTTCAGTACTAAGTGGTTAACGATCAAAGCTGCCTAATTAACGATTTTGACCACCAGTATCTTTTCTACAATGCCATTGAACAATTTAAAGTTCAATTAAATCAAATCATCGCACAGGTTACATTTCTTATGACATATGAATTACCTTCACAAAATATATTCGCACTTTGTTCCTAGTAATTTAACATCACATTCCGACTTCTATTTACTCATTGAATATATCTTCTACCATCTCCTTACTGTCGAACTAGCAAAACTTAAATGTTATAATTATACAGGGCTTCACAGCTGCTATGGCTCTAGTTGAAGAACGGAGGCAGTGGTTGGGGTGGGTGAAGTTTTGGGGGGGGGGGGGGTGGGAGGAAGGGCTGTGGGGGTAGGTTTTGAGGGGGTTGGGTGGTTTTGATGGGAAGGGGTAGGGTTGGTTTATTGGGTGGGACTAGAAATTTTTGTGTAATTTCTAGGGGAAAAAAAGATTTTTTTTTGTGTAAATTTAATTATTGCACCAAACAGCAGAAAATAAGTTAATGTATACTTATTTTTCAAGAAAATAATTTCAAAGAAGAATAAAAAGTATTTCCTTTCGTACCAAACACACCCGAAATGTGGAAACGAACTGTTTTTCCTTTGATTATTGCGTTGTATGGCTGCTCCAATTCTTCAAAAACATGACCTCAGAAGAACTAGCCCAATTTTTTCTAAGGTAGCCAACTTTACTTATTTCATTTAGATTTTAGCTATTTCTTAAATATTATTCGTTACCAAATTTTAAACCATCATAGCTCAAGTTGAATATCAATGATGTAAAGTTCATGCAACTCAAATTCTTTAATTTAAAAATGAGCCAAATTCATACCAAAAGTTTGAAAGTTTGTAGTTCGATATAGCGATTAAAATTTAAATAATATTTCTACAATAGTTAAAACCCAAACAACACATAAAATAGACTCCCACGCGAAATTTTTACGTAAATAGAATCTGTACAGAGACCACCTTATGTCTTTATGTTACATATGAGCTCTAGCTATGGACAAGATAAAAACAGGGAACTTAGCAATTTATTACTTGAATATCCTGGCTCTTTATATCCAAATGTGTTTTTTTACATAAAGAATTATGTATGAATTCTATGTTTTGAAATAGTATACTTCAATTTTGTTATCATTGTATACTCTTTGGGGTATACTATATACCATTGGAGTATATGGTATACTTTTAACGTATACAATGATATATTTACCTTTGAAGAAATATGTGATTTGAAATAATATAATGCAATTTTTTTTATTGTATACCTTTTGAGTATATAGAATACTTTTGCAGTATATAGAGTTATTTTTTCTTTGAAGAATTTTATGTTTTGAAATAGTATACTTCAATTTTTTGTTATCACTGTATACCCTCGGAGTATATCGTATATTCTTTCAGTAAATCTTTTTGTGTGTATATCGAAGTGTGAAGTTGCTATCGAACAAATAAATATTTTGTTATAAATAAGGTATATATTTTTGGTATACCGTATAATCTTTTGATATACCTTTTTTATCTGGATCGAAGTGTCAGATGCTATCGAACAAATAGACATTTCAGTTTTATTGTTTTAAATAAAGTATACTTTTTGCTATACCATATACTTTTTTAGCATATGATTGTGTATTATATCAAAGTGTGAGATGCTATCATGCAAATTTCAGTTTTCGTTATGTACAAAGTATACCTTTTGGAATAATGTATATTCTTTTGGTATACTGTTTTGTGTGTGAATAAAAGCGTGCGACCCTATCGAGCGAATAAATATTTCAGTTTTTTGTAGTTTTGAACAAAGTATACCCTTTGGTATAGTGTATATTCTTTTGGTATAATCTTTTGCGTTTGAATGAAAGTGTGCGACCCTAATGAGCAATAAATATTTCAGTTTTTGAGGTTTTGAACAAAGTATACCCCTTTTTGTATATTATATACTTTTTTGATATTCCCTTTTGTGTTTGGATCAAAGTGCGCCATGCTACCGAGCGAATAAATATTCCAGTTTTTGTTGTTTTAAACAAAGTATACTTTTTTGGTATACTGTATACTCTTCCGATATACCCTTTTATGTTTGTATCAAAGTGTGCTATGCTACCGAGCGAATAAATATTTCAGTTTTTGTTGTTTTGAACAAAGCATACCCTTTTGATATATTGTATACTCTTCCGGCATACCCTTGTGTTTGGATCAATGTGTGCGATGCTACCGAGCGAATAAATATTTCAGTTTTTGTTGTTTTGAACAAAGTATACCCTTTTGGTATTCTGTATACTCTTCCAGTATATCCTTTGTGTTTGGATCAAAGTGTGCGATGCTACCGAGTGAATAAATATTTCAGTTTTTGTTGTTTTGAACAAAGTATATCCTTTTGATATACTGTATATTCTTCCAGTATACCTTTTTGTGTTTGGATCAAAGTGTGCGATGCTACCGAGCGAATAAATATTTCAGTTTTTGTTGTTTTGAACAAAGTATACCCTTTTGGTATACTGTATACTCTTCCACTATACCTTTTTGTGTTTGGATCAAAGTGTGCGATGCTACCGATCGAATAAATATTTTAGTTTTTGTTGTTTTGAACAAAGTATAATCCGGTATATCCTTTTGTGTTTGGATCAAAGTGTGTGATGCTACCAAGCGAATAAATATTTCAATTTTTGTTGTTTTGAACAAAGTATACCTTTTTGGTATTCTGTATACTCTTTTAGTATACCCTTAAGCATATGGATCAAAATGTGCGATGCTACCGAGCGAATAAATATTTCAGTTTTTTATTGTTTTAAACAAAGTATACCCTTTTGGTATATTGTGTACTCTTCCAGTATACCTTCTTATGTTCAGATTGACGTGCAAGATGTTTCAGAACACATAAATATTTTAATTTTTATTATTTTTAAAGAAGTATACCTTTTTTGTATATTGTATATTTTTTTGGTATATCTTTTTGTGTTTGGATCAAAGTGTGGAATGCAATCAATCAAAAAAATATTTAAAAAAAGTAAAAAAAAAAAATTGAGTAAAATAAGATTATGGAGAATGAAAATAAAAAAATAAAAAAAATTTGAGGAGATGACTAGTGCTAGAACTGGAAAAAGAAAAAAGTAAGAAAAAAGAAAGAGAAAAAAAGATGGAGAAGTGTTAAAACGGAGATGAAGTATAGAATAATAAAAAAATGACAAAAGAAAATGAGAGAAAAATAATAAAGATATGATATGGAGAAAGAGAGGGACTTGAGTTCATTGTTTTATGCCTCAATATAGGAAGGTAATTAGCTAATGGTATAGCATGTAAATAAATTATGGGTATAAATATAATGAATAGAGCCATGTAAATAAAATAGGATGTATGTATATTTTTCTAAATCTCCCTTGTTTTTTCTTCGATTATTGGGTTGTATGACTGCTCCAATTCTTCAAAAACAAGACCTCAGAAGAACGGGCGAAGTGCACCAAATGCCACTTTTGGTAGTGTCTTTGGTTTGAGGCCACTTTTTTTTATTGGTTTTACATGAGAGTCCACTTTTTGGAACATCAATTCTTTTGGGTTGAACTTCACACAAGTTCAGCCCACAAGGATTGAAGTTCAACTTCAGTCCACCACAAGGATTGAAGTTCAACTTCAGCCCACAAGGTTGAAGTTTACACATCTATACCTAAAAATTCAGCCCTTACAAATTGAAGTTGAAACTTTATAATTTAGGCATGAAGTTCATTCCACAAGGTTTGAACTTCAACCCACAAAGATTGAAGTTCCAAAAAGTGGCATCTCATGTAAGACCATTAAAAAAAGTAACTTCAAACTAAATACCAGTGACCAAAGTGGCATGTGGGTGAAAATTTTACTTTACTCATTTTATTTAGATTTTAGCTATTTCTTAAATATTATTCGTAATCTTGTTACCAAATTTTAAAATATCATGGCTCAAGTTGAACATCAATGATGTGAAATTCATGCAACTCAAATTCTTTAATTTAATGTCAAATTCATACCAAAAGTGTGAAGGTTTGTAGTTCCATATAGCGATTAAAATTTAAATAGTATTTCTAAAATAGTTAAAACCCAAACAACACATAAAATAGATTTCCACGGGTATTTTTACTTATAAACCTTAAAATTTTGACTTTATAGCCACTTTTCTCCATGCTGAAGGAGAACTAATCAGCGTCTAAAATTTTCAAAAAAATAGCCATATTTAAGAAACACAAAAAAATCCAAAAAATCTTATGGGACTGCAAATATAAAGCTCCAGAACAAGAACTTTAATTACAATTTCTTAGAACTTTGAACTCAATTCCACGAAAACTTTCTGGAGTTTAGTTCATATTATAAGATTTTTTTTTTTGTGTTTAGTCTTTAAAAAAATGCATATTTTTAACATATAATTAGTATTCTATATGTTTGTAATTGTTGGCTATTTCTGTTTAAGTGGCTATTTCTAAGTCACAGTTATGAAGAGTTGTGGTTCGAGAAGATTCGACGCTCCTTAAGAGCCCAGCCCACTTGGATAGGATAAGAAATTAGGGTTTCAGAATCGTAAAAGCCTGCAACTTTTAGCTTATATATATATATAACCATGCGGTAGCACCTGTACTGTATTAAAGCCATTGCTTCTTCATCTTTCTTCTTCTTTTTGTTAATCATTGCTTTACAATTCATTATATTTGTGTTTCATTTTTTTGAAATCAGATGACGAGAAAATAACTGCAACAATATGATATGGTTTATTCCATGATTCTTAGTATTTAAGTCTCTGATGATTTCTCCTTCTTTTTTTTTCAAATGGGGAGATATGATGAATAAAATTGGTCCGTGTTTCTGATTAAACCGTGACAGATATTTCCATTTTTTTACTCTCCTGATCTCCCTCTATTTTTTTGATAACATTTTTATTTTTTTAGTGGCTCAATGATTACATGCCTTATGGGCAATATACGCTATTCCGATTAAAAGCATGAAGATTATTTTTATCTAGTATGAGAGCTACTTTGTGAACTAGTTTCTCTCTTTTTGGTTCTTTGTGTAATAAAATTTATGCTTCTGCTGTGATGAATTCATGAAAATTCACATGTCAGACTTCAGAGATTTAACAATCTATGAGAAGATATTCATGTTTCCTGAGCAGAAGAAATCACTTTTTACTCGACTGTAAATTTAGTATTGTTACAATCAAAACTGAATAATTAATTTTAAATTTACAGCATTGTGGATATTAATTCGGAAACTCAAAGTTGAGATTAAAAAAGCTTTTTCATTGGAACACTTTATTTGCTGCTAAGTTTACTTTGATAATTTTAGGAATTAGGTTTAAGTTTGGTTTGAAGTATCACTTTAATTAATCATGGAAAAAATAATTGCAAGCTAGCGTTTGGACATAGATTTGGTAACAATTTGATGTAATAGTTTTTGTAGTTGATTCACATTCTATAATTGAATAATGTCACATTTTATGGACAACAATGTTTTCAAAATCTATTTTGTAAAACAGTAGAAAAAATGTATTTCCGTATTGTAGATAAATGTTGGATGAAAACATTTAAGTATGTATGAATATATTATTGCAATTGGTACTTAGAAAGGGTAAAAATGTAGATGTTTAAAAGACAATAATCGTATATGTGGCAAAAAATTGTAATTTCATCAATCCAAATGACCCATCAAGCCACAAGGCCAAGTCCTTATCTCTCACCAATAACTTGATACTATAACATGTAGTAAGAAGTACTCATTTAACTTTGTACGGAGTTTTAATAAAAGAGAAAATATTATTGAAACTTGCGGTCTAAAATAAGTTATAGATATTTGTGTGGCTACAAATTATCTAGGAATGAGTAAAAGTGAATATTTCTTTCCAAATTTAGAAAGATATTATTTTTTTTAAACAGACTAAAAAGGAAATAGATTTATTATTTTTAAAACAGAGGGAGTAGTACATATTTGGAAGGGAGTAATACATATTGGGAAAAAACAGCCATAGTTCGTTTCTCTGGTGAATCCAATGTAGGAATGATACCCCTCTGATTAGATGTTCTTAACCAGATAGAAAAAGCTAGTAGGAAATAACTAACCTCAGCTAAGGCCATTAATTTGAGTAATTGAATTGTTCTGTTATTCCAATGGTCACAAAACCGAAATGTCACTCTTGCTTTTATAAGAGAAGTAATGCATACATATACACGCATTACTTAAGTAATTTGTAAAACATCATCTGGTACCAGAAAATAAGAAAATGTGATATATATAGAGCTATGGACTAAAACATCATGAACAGAATAAGAAAAGAATCAGAACATGCGATATATAATAGTAAAGAACTATTGACAAAATACATCATGTGCTACCAGAAAATGTTGAAACCTTGCTTAACGGTACGTAGCATTTGTATTTTGACCAATATCTGGAGCGTTATTAGGGGGACATCTCATTTTCTTTTATATTTGTGAAAGCACAAGAGAATGGCTTAGGAAGTTGTTTGAAATTTGAATCAGATAGAACCCTTCGATGAACCACATGAGTCTCCATGACATCAATTTCCCACATACTTGATCTTTGCCTATGAGGAACATCATGTGTGACAAGGTTCCTCCACGGGGATAATCCTCCAAAGGGTCTCAAGAAATGTCCATATCTTGTCTTTAAGCGAAATTGGTGTAACGATCCATCTTGTTCAGCTTCCCATTCTGTTGCAGAAGTAAACTTTTTGGGCAGAGTTTGAATAACTTTTCTTGATCTACTGACCTGCCAGAGACACAATTTAATAAAAGTATGCTATCTTTAGAAACTTAAGCTTTTAAAATGTATAATACTACCATAATTTGTTATTGTCTGCCATATAGCTCATGAAAATATAAAATTTGGACGGATTTGATTGTGGGAGAGCAATGCAAGTATTGTGATGATGCAGTCCGGATTTTTATTTATTAGAGGGTTATTTGGACGCAACACATTAGCCTATCAAAAGTTTTGTTCAATTTATGTTGATTCATCCTTATCACAACATAAAAAGTAAGATTTTTGAAGTTTGATTTGTTTGATATAGTGATAGGAGTAATAAGTCAAAAAGTTTTCAATTCTTGATCACTTAATCAACTGAAAAAAACTAACAAACGAAAAATGTATAGCTCAAATCAATGCGTTCATCTTTGACTGCAAAAACAATTTGGGTGGTTTATGGCTCCACCTATTAATTAATTCAACCAACTTTAATCCGATCAAATAGCTCGACCATTTAAATTTTGAGTTAGTCACACAGTTCAAGATAGCAATATGTATCTTAACCAATTTTATTCGATGTTGAATTACCTTAGGAAGTAGTGGAAGATTCGAAGCTGTCAAGTACTTGCCATAACAACTTTTAAGGCGCATGTAATGTTGGTTATCAACAAATTCCACAGACCAACGTGCATTTACTGATGTGCCATCACTGCTATGGCGTACAGATTTCTCATCTTTGCCTGCTACTAGGTATCTGCCAGTTTGCGTTTTGAGACGAATGATCTTTGCCTTTTCCAAGTGCTCCATTTTCACTTCGAAGCCTTTTGGTTTTATGCGTTGGAGGACTCAAAAATTCTGATAAAGGGGTTAAAAAAAACGCTAAAATATCATACTTGAAATTTGAATTTACAATTTGAAATAGTTTGTAAACCATCTTAACACTATACAAAAGAAATTGTCATTACCTATTTCCGCAGTAAGAAAAATTCTATGGTGAAAATTCAATTGAACACGCTTTCCTGGTAGCTCCGCTCCTGATTTTATGGATCAAAATTTCTTGTATTTACAAGGTTGAAGAAGAAGGTTCTCTCTAGCCAAAAAAGGGACAATTCTTGAAAGAAGTTTAGGCAAAAGAAACTCTTTTGTAGAATCTAATACGATGAGAAACGGTGTTCGAAAAGACCCTTTCAAGCATGCATGCAAGAATTCGTTGGAGAATTCATATGCATGAGCACAAATACTTAAAAGGGTCTTTTGTAGAAAAAGGAGATGGACAATCCAAATCCTTGAATGCCACTTCAAATAATATTGCAAAATACCTTTTGTTTCTTGTGATGCTTCTTCCCCTATTTTTTCACCTGTCTTTATTGTTAGGCCTAGATATATTCGAGGAGAGAATTTCGGAAGTATGTACTTTTAAGCACTGTCTGGACACGCTTTGAACTAAGTCGTTAAGAAATTATTTTGAATTTTATTATTTAAACTATAAGTATGTACTATAACATAAGTGCTAAAAATAATCTTTCAAATTTTATGGTCTTAAAGTCATGTCACACCTATAATGAAGTGCCTTTAGAAAGGTAATATTTTTGAAATGTAAAACATAAAGATTGAAACGAAAGAGTAATTCGTGATTGCTTATTAGGGATCAAAAAAGAAAAAGAAAGTACTAAGTAAAAGAGTAATACATTGGCCCTACGCTTGTGGGTGAGCCAGTGGGCACTGGGGGCACATTAACACCCTCCACCGACTACAAATGTTTGATATTGAGGTCAATCTGTGAGATCGTGACAAGTAACGGGAGTCATAATCATGCGTAATGCGTTATTTGATTCAAAGCCATAAACTTTTTGACATATAGGTGTGTGAAAACTGAAAAGTTTTCTTTTTATAACCATGTAATATTCGTTATTTATTGATTTAATTAATTTAGATTTGTACCTCTTATGGTCCGTTAAATGAAGAAGTGTTGTCTATTTATATTTTTCCTAATTTCAAAATTTGAATTCGAGGACTTTGATCAAAGTACATGGATCTTATCTGTCTCACCACACCTTTGATAAGTTGGTGTGAGGAACAAACATATAGCCTTTATATACGATTTGAATTGATCTAAGGAACCATTGAAGTAAGATGAAAGAGTTGAAATTTTTTCGCACTTAATCAAAAGTTTTGAGTTCCGCCAAATTTTGACGGAAAATAGTTCACATATATGAGTTTACTCACACAAATCCAAATTGGTAAACTAGTGACCTTTAATGTTGATCTAAGGGTCAAATGACTAGATCATAAAAAAGGAAAAAGTTGATGCTAAAGTCATAACATATTACCTACCTTCCTATCTGCCCGTTACTCAAATACTAGCTTTTCACGTGCATTAATAACATTTAATTTAATGCACACCTTACCTTTCTTTCCTTAACATCTACACAAACATATTTCCTCAATTTGCTGATCTTGTCACAACTAATTGGTTCTTGAAATTTTGCATCATTTTTCATTTCAAAATCCAACAATGGAATTCTTCCAAAAAGCCAAATCAGTTAGATTAAAAAGCCACCATGACAAATTCTTACTAGCTGATCCTGATCAAGAAACTGTATATCAAGATAGAACAGGATCATCACGTAGTGCAAAATGGACAATTGAATTCCCTGAAGAAGGATTTGGCAATGTGATACGTTTAAAAAGTTGTTATAACAAATACCTTACAGCATCAGATGAACAATTTATGTTTGGTGTAACAGGCCAAAAAGTTGTACAAAGTTTACCAAATAAATTGGATTCATCAGTTGAATGGGAACCTATTAAAGAAGAAGGTAATATAGTGAAGTTGAAAACAAGATATGGGAATTTTTTGAGAGCAAATAGTGGATTACCACCTTTGAGAAATTCAGTTACACATGATATACCACATAGACATCAAGATTGGATTTTATGGCAGGTTGATATTATTGAGTTATTGCCTGAAACAAATGAAAGTATTTCGAGATCGGAGTCGGTTGGTGATGATTTGAGCTCATCATTTCATCTTACAACTGCTAAATTTTCCAGGACTGAGGTTGGTGTTCTGTATTTGCTCTGTTTCTTGTGTACATTTTGATGCTAAATGAAATTTTCTTGATGGTAATAGATCGAGGATTCAGCTTATATAAACTGTTCCATGTAGTTTTCACGGTGTGTGACAGATTGTTGTCTCCTTATATGGTCTTGCATAATCCTAACTTTATGAGCTAGTTTTTTGTGTTGAGCTGATTTTCTTTTCATTAATCAGCTGGAAATACTTTAGCAATGAGACACAAATTTGTTTTTAGCATCAATGTGATTCTACAATGATTGTTTTTTTGAAGTTTGTTACTTGGTCTTTTCATGTATTATAACAAGTCTATGCAAGCATTTCTCTTTTCATCTGGAAATAAAATTACTAGTATCAGATTCTTCATCTATCCTTGAGTATATATCCCAGATTATATGTTTGCTTAAGGCACCAATACTCTGTGATAAGGGACAACCAATAGGCCTTTAATCCATTTTTAATTAGAAACGCACATTAAAT
The DNA here is from genome assembly GCA_029990575.1 of Petunia axillaris subsp. axillaris. Lineage (NCBI taxonomy): Eukaryota > Viridiplantae > Streptophyta > Magnoliopsida > Solanales > Solanaceae > Petunia > Petunia axillaris. The sequence goes on from JARKNS010000007.1 coordinate 34,924,988, forward strand.
ATGATGGAGGTTGCAGAATGCTTATAATTCAGGAACCAAAGACAAAGAAAGATGCTTAGAATTGGTCTCTTTCTCGTCTAAAATTTTGTTTTTCTGTTTGACCAAAAATACAGTACTGTAAAGTTAATCTTGTTTGATGGTAAAAGATTAAGGATTAACTTGTATAAACCTTCCGAAGTAGCTTTCATGGTGAAACTGTTAAGAGTGTCCCACAAATGGACTGTTGTCTCGTTATATGGTCTAGGACAATCCTTACCTTATGAGTTAGCTTTTGAAGTTGAGTTTAACACATTGTATAGTTTTTATCATGGTATCAAAGTCAGACCTATTCTTATTATCTATCCTCCTATGTTATGTTATTCATGCTCTAGTTAGGCACAAGGAATGATTTGTTGTCTCTTTATATGGTGTAAAGGAATCTTCACGTCATGAGCTAACTTTTGGACTGACTTAAGCACATAGTTCATTTTATTAACAATAAGATGTCATTTATTGTCTTTGCATGTTACCAATCCATGTTTTTATTGAAAAGTCAATGTAAAAATTATTACACTGTTAGTGTATAGAAGCTAAACTCGTAGATTTCTATTAAACTTGCAGTCCACGAAGAAGTCTGAAGGTCGGCTAATCTATTATCATGTTGCGGATGAAAATGGAAATGTTAATGATACATTGGAAGGGCCTTCTTTTCAGTTCAAAGGTCATGGAGTAGAGGAACTGACTCAAAAGTTGGAGGAAGTAACAGGGCTGGAGAAGATTGTTGCTTGTTTGCGGAACAAATTTAATGGGAACTTATATCCTCTCCGTCTAGCATTGCCTCCAAACAATGCAACTATGCACGTCATCGTAGTACCTGCATCCTCTAAAGGTCCGTATACTTGTTGAATCCTCTTTTGAAGAATGTACACAATTGTTTCATTTCATTAATTAGCTGGAAAAACATTTATTAACTACATGAGACACATTGTTTTTAACTGCAACGTGACTTTACAAATGACAGTTATGTTGTAAATTTGGTACTTAGTTAGTGCATGTATGATAAAAGTCTATGCAAGCACTAGTCGTTTCATCTGGAGTGAAATTACTAAGTTTAGATCCTTCACTTATCTTTGGGTATAATAGTGCTGCCAGTTTCTATCTCTCTATTCCTAAGGTACTGACACCCTGTGATAAGGGACAGTCATTAGGCGTTTAATCTATTTTGATATAAAAGGTCACATTAAATTCATCTCATGCTATACATCGATTGAAATGTATGCTTACAGCAGTTAGCTTTTCAGTGAAACTGAAAATTGTAGTATATGATACAGACTACAGTAAACATGATAGAGCTTGTAAATACTTTACAGGCTCAGTTCTGTATTGGACTTTTGTATATTACTACGATCTTTGTGCTGTTTTATAGTAGAATTTATCTTATGAAAAAAAAAACATTAGTTATGACACTGGGAAATAAATGCTTATAATTGAGGAACCAAAGGCTTAAAACAGGCCCTTTAGAGTTCGTTGCTTTCATGTCTAAATTAAAAGTTTAGATTTTGTTTGATCAAGAACACAATAGTCCTCAAATGAATCTTTTCTTGAATGTAATTTAGCATATAGTTCAAATCAAGGTAACTCCTTTCTTTGATCATTGTCTTTTGGTGTTTTCTTCTGTGATCTTGTGAGCCTGTTTCTTGTTTCAATGACTTGCTGACAACAATGGCAATTTGCTACTGAACAGTGGCAAAAGAACTGATGGCAGATGCTCGAGCTTCCAAATGGTCAGTGCTGAAGACTCTATCATGAAACATTATCCCTGCAGGCTAAAAAGTAGAATCACATATACTGTGTCTAGCATTTCTTTCTTTCTTTCTTTCTTTCTTTCTTTCAAATGGTTGTATTTAGATTTTTAGAAAATGTGATGCAACCAAGAGATAGTATCATTGCAGCTTCTAGTTGAGAGCAATATTTATTTGTTGAGAGTTGACAAATGCAACTCTCTTAGCCTGTAGTACAGGGCCTGTACATTTGGTTACTTATCTATTGGAGATCAAGTTGAACGATCCTATCTTTTTCACTTGCAGTAATTGTTCTTATGATTTTCTGTTCCTTGTTTTTTGAACTTGTAAATTGTAATTTCTAAGAGAACTGAGAATAATAGATAATGTGGAATCAGAATGCATTTTGTAACAAAATTCTTATGGAAAGGCTTTACCCAACATTAAACAAGAACTTGGATACCTGAGGGAGTCTGAGGAATTGTAAGGGTATTTTCATCTCTAGAAGCTCTTTACGTTTTGCTAGTACATGTTGGGATCAAACAACATGGTGTATGTGTTGGGATTTTGGAATAAATAGAGTGTGAATGGGAAATGGGTGGGAAGGTGAAAAGGTTCCTTTTAGTAAGGAAATGCACATTCTCCCATATTGGTAGAGGAAAAGACTTTTGTTGGGTTTAAATACAAATTCACTTCTCTTAGCTCTTAAAAGGGTTGAGAAGAAGGGAAGCCTCGCGCCGTCGTCGTCGCTCGCTCGTCTCGACTTCGGCTTCCGGATACATGTTGGGATCAAAACAACATGGTGTATGTGTTGTGGTGTGTTGGGATTTTGGAATAAATAGAGTGTGAATGGGAAATGGGTGGGAAGGTGAAAAGGAATAAATAGAGTGTGAATGGGAAATGGGTGGGAAGGTGAAAAGGTTCCTTTTAGTAAGGAAATGCACATTCTCCCATATTGGTAGAGGAAAAGACTTTTGTTGGGTTTAAATACAAATTCACTTCTCTTAGCTCTTAAAAGGGTTGAGAAGAAGGGAAGCCTCGCGCCGTCGTCGTCGCTCGCTCGTCTCGACTTCGGCTTCCGGATACATGTTGGGATCAAAACAACATGGTGTATGTGTTGTGGTGTGTTGGGATTTTGGAATAAATAGAGTGTGAATGGGAAATGGGTGGGAAGGTGAAAAGGAATAAATAGAGTGTGAATGGGAAATGGGTGGGAAGGTGAAAAGGTTCCTTTTAGTAAGGAAATGCACATTCTCCCATATTGGTAGAGGAAAAGACTTTTGTTGGGTTTAAATACAAATTCACTTCTCTTAGCTCTTAAAAGGGTTGAGAAGAAGGGAAGCCTCGCGCCGTCGTCGTCGCTCGCTCGTCTCGACTTCGGCTTCCGGATACATGTTGGGAAGGGTTGAGAAGAAGGGAAGCCTCGCGCCGTCGTCGTCGCTCGCTCGTCTCGACTTCGGCTTCCGGATACATGTTGAGATCAAAACAACATGGTGTATGTGTTGGGATTTTGGAAGACTTCGGCTTCCGGATACATGTTGAGATCAAAACAACATGGTGTATGTGTTGGGATTTTGGAATAAATAGAGTGTGAATGGGAAATGGGTGGGAAGGTGAAAAGGAATAAATAGAGTGTGAATGGGAAATGGGTGGGAAGGTGAAAAGGTTCCTTTTAGTAAGGAAATGCACATTCTCCCATATTGGTAGAGGAAAAGACTTTTGTTGGGTTTAAATACAAATTCACTTCTCTTAGCTCTTAAAAGGGTTGAGAAGAAGGGAGAAGAAGGGAAGCCTCGCGCCGTCGTCGTCGCTCGTCTCGGCTTCGGCTTCGGATTTCGGTCAATTGATATGATTGTTTTTGGACCAACAAAAACTAAAAATATTAATTAAACTTAATTTTTTGGACCAACAAAAACTAAAAATATTAATTAATTAATATTTAATCTGTTTGTGTAACAGAAATGTGAATGGATTAATCTGATTAATCCAGCGTAGTTATTCCTCCACGTTCTCTCACTCTCCCACGTTTTCTCATTAGTGGACTACTCATTACTGACATTTAGTGAATTCAGCCATTAGTGGCAATGAATTCAGGTGCCATTAGTGGCAGTGTTAGTGGTGTTAGTGGCCATTAGTGGTGACTCTTCCTTCCATTTCCCATGGCTATATAAGCTGGTCAGTCTTCAACATTTCAACACACACTGACACACAGAAATACAAAACTTCTTACTGCATTCCTCTCTTTTCTGCATACTAAGTAAGTCTTAGTAAGTCGTGTGATTTGCTCCGTTTTCTTTGAGTTCGCAGTGTTCTACTGTTTGAAGTGCCGCTACAGTAGAACTGTTATCCCGTTCCATCCTGGGAGAAATTAACCCGTGAACCTTGGGCAACTGTGAGGGGGTTAGATTTCTTAAGGAGACACAAGTAAATTGTGGGCTCGGGATTGTCCCATAACAACTGATAATATACTTCTGTTTGTTGTCTTTTCTGATTTATTTGGTTGCAGGAATAACAAGCTTAAGAAATCTAATGTTATTTATTTTCTGCACTTAAATAAATACTGGTTAAGGAGACTTAAACCTTTGTGGTTTTTTACTCGTTTATAATATATTAATCTGCTGTGGAGACTAAAACCTTCGTGGTTTTTTCTACTCCTAATTACTGTGAAATAATCTGTTTGTGGGGATTAAAAGCCTTCGTGGTTTTTTCTACTCCTATTGTTTAAACAGTTTATTAATATTGTTTCTGCTTGTGTCACTTGACAGAGATGACTAACGGAGCTGAACAAACTGTCCCTGCTGTGAATACGAATGCTACCGCAGTTTCTGGTGCTGCTGGGCCTAGCCGTGCTGCTGCAACGGTTATGCCACCTGCAGAAAAGCCGGGGAAGTTTACTGGTGTGGATTTTAAGAGGTGGCAGCAAAAGATGTTCTTTTATCTGACCACCTTAAGCCTGCAAAGGTTTATCAATGAGGATGCTCCAGTCCTGACTGATGAAACACCTGAAAACGAACGCTTCCTTGTGATTGAGGCTTGGAAGCATTCTGACTTCCTATGCAAGAATTACATTCTAAGTGGCTTGGAAGATGACCTGTACAACGTTTACAGTAATGTTGAAACGTCTAAGAAACTGTGGGATATTCTAGAAAAGAAGTATAAGACTGAAGACGCTGGACTGAAGAAATTTGTGGCTGCCAAATTTCTGGATTATAAAATGGTGGATAACAAATCTGTTGTGTCCCAAGTCCAAGAACTTCAAGTCCTTATCCATGATCTCCTTGCTGAAGGTTTGATCTTGATTAATACTTCTGTTAAGAGTATTATTTATATTGTTGCAAACAAACTTTTCTTTGAAGGTTTGAAGATTAATGAAGCGTTTCAAGTTGCAGCCATGATTGAAAAGTTACCTCCATCATGGAATGACTTTAAAAATTACTTGAAACACAAGCGCAAGGAGATGACCCTTGAAGATTTGGTTGTACGCTTGAGGATTGAAGAGGACAACAAATCTGCTGCAAAGAAGGCTCGTGAAAATGCTGCAATAGCGGGAGCAAATATTGTTGAGCACACTCCAAATCAAAATAAGAGAAAGAAGCCTTCTGGAGGGAAGACAAACCCCAGCAAGAAAAAGTTCAAGGGAAATTGCTACAACTGTGGCAAGAGTGGACATAAGTCCGCAGACTGTCGTGCTGCAAAGAAGGACAGGAAAAAGGAAAAAGGTCAAGCAAACATGGTTGAAGAGACAAAATTGGCCCAAGGAGTGCAAGACATTGATTTATGTGCTATGATTTCTGAATGCAACTTAGTTGGAAATCCTAAGGAATGGTGGATTGATTCAGGAGCCACCCGCCATGTTTGTGCTGTGAAGGAAGCCTTTGCTTCGTATGCTCCCGCTGGACCTGATGAGGCGCTCTCTATGGGCAATTCTGCAACGGCCAAAATTGAAGGATATGGGAAGATATTCCTCAAGATGACGTCTGGCAAGGTTGTGACTCTGACCAATGTTCTTCACGTTCCTGAAATAAGGAAGAACTTGGTGTCTACCGCACTTCTTGTGAAAAATGGGTTTAAGTGTGTGTTTGTTTCTGACAAAGTTGTAATAACTAAGAATGAGTTGTATGTAGGAAAATGTTACCTGACTGAGGGCCTTTTCAAACTCAATGTAATGGTCGTTGACACTATGAATAAAATTGCAGCTTCTTCTTACTTACTTGAGTCAAATAATTTATGGCATTCTCGTTTGGGACATGTCAATTATAAAACCTTGCGAAAAATGATCAATTTGGAAGTATTGCCTAAATTTGATTGCGCTAAGTCAAAATGTCAAATATGTGTTGAGTCTAAATATGCTGAACACCCTTACAAGTCAATTGAAAGGGATTCTGAACCATTACGACTTAATTCATACATATATTTGTGACATGAAGTCAATACCATCTCGCGGTGGAAAGAAGTATTTCATAACGTTTATTGACGATAGCACTCGTTACTGCTATGTTTATTTACTTAGTAGTAAAGATGAGGCAATTGACGCATTCAAGCAATACAAAAATGAAGTTGAAACGCAACTTAACAAAAAGATCAAAATGATAAGAAGTGATAGGGGTGGAGAATATGAATCTCCTTTTGAACAAATATGTTTGGAATATGGCATTATTCATCAAACAACTGCCCCTTACACGCCTCAATCCAATGGGATTGCGGAAAGGAAAAATCGGACATTAAAGGAGATGATGAATGCCTTGTTAATCAGTTCGGGTCTACCCCAGAACTTGTGGGGGGAAGCTATATTCACGGCTAATCAAATACTCAATCGAGTTCCCCATAGCAAAACACTTTCCATTCCATATGAAAAGTGGAAAGGAAGGAAGCCCAACTTGAATTACTTCAAAGTGTGGGGGTGTTTGGCAAAAGTGCAAGTCCCAAAACCCAAAAGGGTTAAGATTGGACCGAAAACAGTTGATTGTGTTTTCATTGGGTATGCTATAAACAGTAAAGCATATCGGTTTCTGGTTCATAAATCAGAAAATCCCGACATTCATGTTAATACGGTGATGGAATCAGATAGTGCTGAGTTCTTTGAAACTATATATCCGTATAAGAAGGAATGTGAGTCAGTTGGTGAAAGATCCAAACGACCTCAGGAAGGAACCAAAGGAAATTCACCAAATGATGAAGAACCAAGACGAAGCAAGCGTCAAAGAACTTCTACTTCGTTTGGAGATGACTTCGTCACTTTTCTGTTGGAAAATGAGCCTCGGACGTTTAAAGAAGCAATGTCTTCTTCAGACTCTCCATTTTGGAAAGAGGCAGTCAATAGTGAAATAGAATCTATTCTGAGCAACCATACTTGGGAGTTGGTTGATCTTCCTCCTGGAAACAAACCATTAGGTTCTAAGTGGATTTTCAATAGGAAAATGAAAGCTGATGGCACTATTGACAAGTACAAGGCAAAGCTTGTTGTTAAAGGCTATAGACAACAAGAAGGTCTTGACTACTTTGACACATACTCGCCGGTAACCAGAATTACATCCATTCGTATGTTAATAGCGTTAGCCGCCGTGTATGGTCTGCAAATCCATCAAATGGACGTTAAGACAGCGTTCTTAAACGGGGATTTGGAGGAAGAAATTTACATGGAACAACCTGAAGGGTTCGTGGTTCCAGGTAAAGAAAAGATGGTGTGTAAACTTGTTAAGTCACTTTATGGACTGAAACAAGCACCTAAACAATGGCATGCGAAATTTAATCATACAATGTTGTCAAATGGCTTTAAAATTAACGAGTGTGATAAATGTGTCTACATTAAGAACACTCCTAATTTTATAGTCATTGTTTGCTTATATGTGGACGACATGTTGATAATGAGCAATAACATTGCCAATATAAATGCTACGAAACGCATGTTGACTAGCAAATTTGATATGAAAGACTTAGGAGTTGCGGACTTAATTCTGGGTGTTAAGATCCATAAAATTCCTCAAGGTCTGGCGTTGTCTCAAACTCACTACATCAATAGTGTTCTTGAAAAATTTAAATATTTGGATTTTAAAATTTCAAAGACTCCTATTGATGTAAACCTTGCTCTAAAGAAGAACAAAGGTCAAATCACGTCGCAACGGGATTATGCACGTGTTTTGGGAAGTTTGATGTACGTCATGAATTGTACTCGACCAGATATAGCTTGTGCTATAAGTAAACTAAGTCGATACACGAGTAATCCCAATCAGACCCATTGGATGGCAATGAAACGTGTTTTGGGGTATTTAAAATACACTCAAGACTTTGCATTGCATTATAACAAGTATCCTGCAGTCATTGAAGGATATTGTGATGCCAATTGGATCACCGGCACAACTGATTCTAAGTCCACAAGTGGATATATTTTCGCACTTGGTGGAGGAGCGGTGTCTTGGAAATCGTCCAAGCAAACATGTATTGCCCGCTCTACTATGGAAGCTGAGTTCATAGCCTTAGATAAAGCCGGTGAAGAAGCTGAATGGCTTCGAAACTTTTTGGAAGACATTCCGTTTTGGCCTAAGCCATTGACACCAATTTGTATACATTGTGATAGTCAATCGGCTATAGGAAGAGCGAAGAATGTAATGTATAACGGTAAGAATCGTCACATACGACGAAGGCATAAAACCGTTAGGGACCTACTCTCTAGGGGAATTATCACCATTGACTACGTGAAGTCTAGGGATAATGTGGCGGATCCGCTTACAAAAGGCCTAACTAGAGAGGCGGTTGAGTGTTCATCGAAGGGAATGGGACTATGGCCAAGGACCAGTCATCACGGCGGTAACTCTACCTAGGAGACTGGAGATCCCAAGAACTAGGTTCAAGGAGAATACAAAGTCGTGTTTGACGGTCCAACATTGTCAGTTAATGTTTGGTCCATTCTCATGATTAGACAATGTTCAAGTACCAAGGGTAAAATGCTAGAGGCATTTTTTAATGATTGTCTAAGTTTGATATTTTAATTATCAAACAGTGTATATCTATAGGATTACACGTTTAGAAATCACCTATGTAAGTGTGAAGTGGAAGCCGCTTCAAGGAGAATTCGGTATGGCAAGTTCTCTAAGTACTTATGAAACCAGGCGGTGTTCATGGCTGAAACGAATACAACAGTGAGAACCAAAGACGGTTAAGGGTTAGTTGTGTGACATACGTTGTCTAGGTATACACCAAAGCTCAACGGTTCAAAGATATCAAATCTACCGATTAACCGAGTATATCCGATGTATGTTCACTACGGAAAGTTCAAAGGGAAACCTACTTATCCCGATGCAACTAGTTCTTTCTTGCAAATCACACAAGTTTGTCATGCATATTTCCAATATAGCCATTCCCCATTCATGTGGGGGATTGTTGGGATTTTGGAATATATAGAGTGTGAATGGGAAATGGGTGGGAAGGTGAAAAGGTTCCTTTTAGTAAGGAAATGCACATTCTCCCATATTGGTAGAGGAAAAGACTTTTGTTGGGTTTAAATACAAATTCACTTCTCTTAGCTCTTAAAAGGGTTGAGAAGAAGGGAAGCCTCGCGCCGTCGTCGTCGCTCGCTCGTCTCGACTTCGGCTTCCGGATACATGTTGGGAAGGGTTGAGAAGAAGGGAAGCCTCGCGCCGTCGTCGTCGCTCGCTCGTCTCGACTTCGGCTTCCGGATACATGTTGAGATCAAAACAACATGGTGTATGTGTTGGGATTTTGGAAGACTTCGGCTTCCGGATACATGTTGAGATCAAAACAACATGGTGTATGTGTTGGGATTTTGGAATAAATAGAGTGTGAATGGGAAATGGGTGGGAAGGTGAAAAGGAATAAATAGAGTGTGAATGGGAAATGGGTGGGAAGGTGAAAATGTTCCTTTTAGTAAGGAAATGCACATTCTCCCATATTGGTAGAGGAAAAGACTTTTGTTGGGTTTAAATACAAATTCACTTCTCTTAGCTCTTAAAAGGGTTGAGAAGAAGGGAGAAGAAGGGAAGCCTCGCGCCGTCGTCGTCGCTCGTCTCGGCTTCGGCTTCGGATTTCGGTCAATTGATATGATTGTTTTTGGACCAACAAAAACTAAAAATATTAATTAAACTTAATTTTTTGGACCAACAAAAACTAAAAATATTAATTAATTAATATTTAATCTGTTTGTGTAACAGAAATGTGAATGGATTAATCTGATTAATCCAGCGTAGTTATTCCTCCACGTTCTCTCACTCTCCCACGTTTTCTCATTAGTGGACTACTCATTACTGACATTTAGTGAATTCAGCCATTAGTGGCAATGAATTCAGGTGCCATTAGTGGCAGTGTTAGTGGTGTTAGTGGCCATTAGTGGTGACTCTTCCTTCCATTTCCCATGGCTATATAAGCTGGTCAGTCTTCAACATTTCAACACACACTGACACACAGAAATACAAAACTTCTTACTGCATTCCTCTCTTTTCTGCATACTAAGTAAGTCTTAGTAAGTCGTGTGATTTGCTCCGTTTTCTTTGAGTTCGCAGTGTTCTACTGTTTGAAGTGCCGCTACAGTAGAACTGTTATCCCGTTCCATCCTGGGAGAAATTAACCCGTGAACCTTGGGCAACTGTGAGGGGGTTAGATTTCTTAAGGAGACACAAGTAAATTGTGGGCTCGGGATTGTCCCATAACAACTGATAATATACTTCCGTTTGTTGTCTTTTCTGATTTATTTGGTTGCAGGAATAACAGTATGCGGAAGCTAACACATTAAATATTTGTGACAATAAATCAAATATAAAAAGATATTTTATTGAAAGCGGTTTGCCAATTGGCCTACATCATATGGAAGAAAAGTTTCTCCTAAATAAAGTTCTCCTAATGACTATATTGTGGAGTTGTTGGTGTTATTTTGTTCTGAGAAGAAGATGCTCTATTTATAGATGTTCATGACTTCTCCTCTAAGTAAATGATATGTATAAAAGGAGATATATTTCTGTTGGAACTCTTTTTCATCCCTTCAAGAAATAGAGTCCTAATAGGTTACAAATTCAGGGCAAAAAATCCTAACAATTCTCCCCTTGGCCTGAATTTTCTGGCATATGAATCCTGATTTGTATTCTTCACATGATCTTCACACTGCTGCTTGCCAAAATTTTTATTTTTTAAAAATGTAGCAGCAGGATTTTTGAAGGTATGGTTGAAAAATTTCTCCATATGTAGTATCACAATATTTTTTTTTGGACAAAATATTCATTATCATCAAGTAGTTGCGGCTAGAACTGACCCGCCTTTAACCTGTCTTCAATCTCGTTAACCTGGCTCATCGAACCATTGGTTGAACATGGCTCTGATACCACTTGTTGGGATCAAAACAACATGGTGCATGCGGAAGCTAACACATTAAATATTTGTGACAATGAATCAAATATAAAACGGAATATAAAAAGATATTTTATTGAAAGCGGTTTGTCAATTGGCCTACATCATATGGAAGAAAAGTTTCTCCTAAATAAAGTTCTCCTAATGACTATATTGTGGAGTTGTTGGTGTTATTTTGTTCCGAGAAGAAGATGCTCTATTTATAGATGTTCATGACTTCTCCTCTAAGTAAAGGATATGTATAAAAGGAGATATATTTATGTTAGAACTCTTTTTCATCCCTTCAAGAAATAGAGTCCTAATAGGTTACAAATTCAGGGCAAAAAATTCTAACAGTACATGTATTACTTGTTTCATTATCTATCATATAAAATATTGCATAAAATATGGTTACGTATACCTGCATTAGTTATACAATATTTGGTTTTCGATGACCAAACATAATACAAGTTATTCGGAGATTAACTAATCATGATGAATTTTATACTTCATCATTCATACCAATGCTGTGTATAGAAAATATACTTCATACCAAACAACCCGGCATACAGGGGTGTGTAGTATCTGGAATGGTAAAATAGTAAAAACTTAAGTAGTTTAAGTTAAAATGGCAAGAGTACTCCTACAAAAGGATTGTTGCTTAGCTTAAAAAAAGGCACAATTGCCATGAATAGCTTGGCAAAGCATGAATTTGGAAAACTAAAGCACTGTAATTAAACATACAAAAATTTCTAACACTCTACACTACATTAAGGATCCTCCCGTTAATTTTGAAGAAAGAAGCAAGAGAGAATTTAGCTAGAAGAAGATATTTTATTGCTCACAAGTTTTGACAAAGGTTACAAGATGTCTTCCAACTTCTACAAAGGGTCCCTTATATAGGGATAGACGATGACTACAACAATTACTACATAGTACAAGTGGTCTTGCACACATAAAATAAAATACATAAAAATAAAATGCTAGACAAGTACTAGTGGATAATCTCTTCCGTGAGCCAGAAACAAGACCTAGACAAGTAGTAGCAGAAATCTCTTTTCATGGTAGAATTTTATTTAGAATAGACATGACATAGGGTAGAACAAATTCTACTTCAGAAACTAGGAAACAAAGCACCGAAAAGTGAAGTTCACATGGTAAGGGACCCAAATACAAGACAAGAGAACGCTGCAATTTTTTGGCAATGATAAGAGCTAGGAAACAAGACATGTGAATTCACATGGATAAAGGGACCCAAATGAAAATGCATGACAAAGCTGAAAATTTCAAAGGTATCGCAAGAGTGGAGAATTTCAGCATAAGGATCCAAAAGTAACTTGTAGGAAAGAGAATTTTTTTGGTAAGAAACGAGATAAAAGATAGTGGAAAAACATGGGATGATTAAGGTGAAGTTCAGGGTAATTTGGATGATTTTTAGGGAGGTTTAAGCAAATCAAATGGATTGCTTATTCCAGATACACACCCATGTATGGTATCAGAGCCACTCCCATTATTTTTGGAGGATAAAGTGCTTTTATTTAATCTCTGAAGCATCTGGAAATAGAATTATATTAAACTTATTCGTAATTTCAATTTCATCTAATTAACAACAATAAAACAATCTGCAATTGATCATTCGTATTACAAATTCACTGATCAAACTAATTCTAATTAAGGTATATACTTAATTGCATTATGCGATAGAAGTTAAAGTAGTGATTAAAAATTAAAGTAAAAGTACATATTAAGTTATTAACTTATCATATATACGAGAGTTTAAGTTATATACACCAATAACATAAATTTTATTTACATTATCATTTCACAAAATTTACATAATCATTTCACATTTACTTATTGTAGCGGTAACTTGTCTTATTTTCAAAATACAAATCTTACTGAAGGGCCGCATCATCTCAAGAGATGTAATGTATGCAGCTTGATGCAAACATCAATAACTGTTTTCAAAACTTCAATACGTAAACTATAAGTTACAAGAAGACAATTTTACAAGTTGGTTAAAAGGCTTCCACATTATTTCTTCACGTACTAACAAAAACAAACATTTCAAGTACCATTTTATATGTACAATAAACAAGATACCAGTGGCGATATATTATCATCATGAATTTAGCATCCCATCGTTTCAAGATTCTTGATCTTAGGATTTGCCTCTCAAACTTCAACTCTCAAATTAAACTACCATTTCCCAATCTCTACCCATGTAATAACAAGAAGAAGAAAATTTAGTACAATTACTTTCTCCTTAGCTACAAAGATAACATAAAATTTATATAAAAACTGTAACATTTTTCTATAAATTTACTATAATTCACACATACCAACATGGTATTTTTGGTGAAATAGTCAGGTGAAGAGTTATTGGTAGTAGTAAGTGGTGGAGCATCTGAAATTTATGGAGCTATAAGGGCCAAGACTCTAAGCTCCTGAAAAGAAGCTCCTCACTGCCATCTCTATATAATAGTAGTAATAAATAAAATCAGTTTTGAGGCAGTAAACCATTCCACTCTATTTACTTATACTTGAGTTTATGCCAGAAAATCAAGAAATCTACAAAAAGGGTTTTCAACTAAAGTGTTTGCATAATCTTGGAGAAAATCTTATTGAATTATGGAGTCGGTAAGGCCCGAATCATATTCAATGACTCTCATATTCTAAGCGAGTTACAAAAATTAGAGGGTTGAACCCCCAAAAATTAACCCCGAAAGGCTAAATTTAGGAATATCAACTGAATGGACTAACTCTTTTGGAGTTTTTTAGAGTCTCCGCCCAATTTAAGGAAAACAGGGAACCAAATTAGCAAATGCGTGTAAAAACTCCATTTTTATAAAAGACGGTCTTTTCAGAGATTCTAAGTAAGAGGTTTTGTTAATTTCGAAAGAAGGTTTTCAAGGCACTTCCGAAATTTCGTAAAATACGGTTAATCCGACAGGTTTCCAAATATTTACAAGTGTGTTTTTCTTGCGAAAGAATTATTTAAAAATAGTAATAAATAATAATAGTAATAATAATAATAATAATAATAATTAATCGAATAAAAGCTTATTTGCAAAATATTTCTTTTTACTTGCACGCATTTGCTAAGGTGGCCCTAATTTGTAATAAATTAAATAACGACTTCAAAATAAAGGTAATGAACATAAAGTAAAGCAATATACAAACAATCAAATATCATTGATAAAACAAATATTTTACGCATTTATTTACATAAATATCCCTAAGGAAAGGAAGGCAAAGTTAAAGATAGAACCCGGGAAATTAATCAACTCACGGGAGCCTTGAATTTTCTAAAATTTCTAATGTCTCATTTTCTTGAATGCTTGAGCCCGACGCGACTCCAAGCCAATGCAAACCATCTCGATTGGTGAGTTTAGCCGACTTGATCCCAAATATTCATGCCCAATGTACCTCACAAAACAAACAAATGAAATTAGATTAGTACGATAATAAAGCGTAATACCTAATAAAATAATAATAATAAAGTAATAATATATATATATATATATATATATATATATATATATATATATATATATATATATATATATATATATATATATATATATATATATATATATATACATACATATACATATATATAATAATAATAATAATAATAATAATAATAGTAATAAGGATAATAATAATAGTAATGAGGTTTTGTTTTGTAAAATTTAGGCTCAGATTTGTATGGCGTGTCGCGTAGAGGCTCGGAATGTTGATACGGCTGCAAACACAGAGCCCGGGCCGGTTACCATGCCAAGTATCAAACCCACCACTCTATTTGACTTACTTTGCATTAAATTCATATATTCATCATCGCCTATTTGCTTTAGGGACACGGAGACGAGACTGTTCAAGTGTAGTATCCATTCGAAATCAGTCAATAGTATCCGTCAATTCATTTTATTTCCGTCAAATTCTCAAAATACAATATCTTCATAGGCCTATAATGCAGTTAAATGTAGTATTTGTCTAAACCAATATAACATCTCCAGTAAGCAATGAACAACCGAGCACCACAAAGTCAAAGGTAACTGCATAAACTCCTAAAGAAAAGCGTCAGTATCATTTCAATAAAGCCATAGGCACAATAATGCAATAACAGATCAAGGAGTCATCACAGATATAGAGACAGAAGCGTCATAAGGCTTATCAAAAGCCAAGAACAGAACTAGTTTTGAGACCTCGATTAAAACAGTGAACCAGTCAACAAATGTTTTCAGCCGAACATAACCACAGAAACCAATCAACAGGATAGACTGGTCGAATTCCGGTGAAACAAAGGACAAAAGCAAACAAACTCAGATTACAGTCACCGATGATGGGTTATAAACACGAGGTCGACCGGAAAATAGGTTTTCCGGTGGTACGAACAACAATAACGCGGGGGAAGAAGGAGCGACACCAGTTTGCTTAGTAGCGTCGCTGCTACTCCGACCCCTTTTCAATTCAAGTAACCGATTACAAGATTAGAGGACAAAGAACAGTATCCTCAATAATGGCGATTTTCTGGTTGTTATGCGGTGGTGGTGTGGATGCGCCTCCCCTGTTTCAGATCTGTTTGTGTATGTAGTGGGTGTGTATGCTTGATGTGTATGTATGTGGGGTGATGTGTGTAAAGGAGAGGAGAAGATGATGATATATGTGTGTGTGTGTTTTGTGTAGATCTGATTTTTGTAGTAATGGAGTGAAGATGATGATGAATAGTGAGGGTGAGAGGCTAGGATTTTAGGATTTATAGGGAGAGGGTTAGGGGTTTCCAAAATTGGGTTAGGAAGAAAATTGTGTGTTGCGTAAATAGGCCATGACTCACAATGAAGAACAATTGTGGCCCTTTTTTCGTTAAAATTATGAGTTTAATTTATTCTAAAAATTAACCTTATTTTAAACATAACTAGTATAGTACCCCCCGCGATGCGCGGATAATATTAAGTAAAACTAATTATCTCAATTACGTTGTGATCTTGCATGTAATAGTTTTAACAAAATCTCTATAGCTATCTTGCTTCTTAACATAATGTATAACCAAAAACAAAAGCATAGTGAAATTATATAAAATATATATCAAATAACTTTTGACAAATGAGCTTTATTACCAACGTACTGGTAACTTTAAAATTCCACCTTGCCCAAATAAAAAGAGAACTCAATCACCTATATGTCTTAACCGGTAAACTAATTCAAACATTCATAGAAAGAATCACTCCATTCCCATCCTTGTCTCGAGACTCCAATTGTTTTTGAGTTCCTAAGTGCAAGTGATCAATGACTTGTTGTGTATTCCAAACTTCCAGCAGCTTGTATTCAATAAAAATTAACTTTTTGGTGTAAACATATATATTGAAAACAAAACCATTAATTCAAATTCAAGCATGGTTTTACAGTACAGTAACTAACTTTGAAACACCCCTAAGTAGCCAAATCATTCATCTCTCAATTCAGGGGCTTTGCAGTTTCCTATTAACAAATGAAGAAAATGAATTCAACTAAATTACATGGCATGTTGAACAATAACAAAAGAACATTAAAAATGTTTAAGACGGAGCTGATGGGAGGTAAGATTTACATTTTCAGCCAAATTGTACCATATGCACTTGTTCGTTTAAATACCCATCAAGAAGAAAATTACTTCATCTAAGAGATGCTACAACCATAGAGTTAGTGGATTACATTTTGAGCAGTCTCACTTAAAGTCATGACTCTATAACATTATACCTTAAGAAAAGTTGTACGCCAAAAGAAGTGGATAAATTTTCTAGAAGTATTTACTGGAAGTACTGATTCTAAAAACATATAGAGTTAAAAACTCTTGATTTCAGCTACACGAATAACATAATAAATGATTATACATATGCGTATATAATTTCAGCATAATCTAATTAGCCCAGACAACAATTTTTTGCCATAAGAAAATCTCACAAAAACTCATCAAAAAAAAAAATTCTAGTAAACTTCTAATAAAATGCCGATCGTGAGAAATCATTTACCCACTACTAAGTACAACCAAAAAAGATAGTAGGCAACTCATAGCAACATATCACGGAATTTGAATATGGTTGATTAGAAAATCAAGCATAAAAGATTAGATCTATTTCTAAATGTATTACAATACCTTTTCATCTTGTAGAAGCATCTCTAGCTTGATCGGATTGTATGCCTTTGTTAAAATTTGGAACTCCACGTTAGATCAAATCTTAATCACTGAAATAAAAATCACTCAATACTTAATAAATTATGCAGCTCATTCTAGTTATGCAGTAAAGTTATACATGTAATCATCGAAAATATTGTAAGCTTACTTATAAAGGGTCATACCAAACAAACATCATTTTACCCCAGGTTTAGGAATGCTTTTCATCTTTCCTCTATAAAAGATGAAATTATAATCGTATAACTTCTCCATCATGTTCTAACAGTAGGGAGTTCATTCCAACATAATAAACTCAACTGCAGAAGGTTATGTTTGTTCACAGAGTAATACCAAACACAAATATTCTAAAATATATTTATATGTTTGTATAGAGTAATATACTATAAACTTTTATCCATTATTTAAATTGTAACCAACTAATAAGCTCACTCCACCATTATCATATCCTACTGCTCCTATCTTTTACTTTTAATATTTTTTAGCCATAAAAGTTCTTGTAAAAATATCATAGCTCATGACAAACTTTCTTCCTAATTAACCTGTAACATTCAACCATTTACGTGTCAATTCAAATGAACAAAAGTTATTGCTCAAATCAGCTTTACATATTAGCCCAAAAAAAAATGGCCCTCATAGATAGAGCTTTGATATTTGCAGCCTGCAGTTGAAGTAGCCATCGACTTCTCCCTCTTGGTGATGGTCCACACTACTAACTAAAACCTCACATAATCTTTCAAAGTCTACCATTCAGTGCCACATTTTTTAATCATACATACTTTCTTTTCCCCTAACCAATTCAATAAGAAAAGGAATTACTTACAGTTGTTTATGTTAATTTCTCCATATAAAGAGTCAAAGTATCCTGCAGCTGAGTGCAACCGTTCCGCTAAATCCTTCAAGCCCTATTATTACCAAACTATTATTTATACCAAAAGACCAAAATTAATATCTTATTATCAACTCTTGTTGTGGAATATCAATAAGCAAGTTCACTAAAGAGAACTATATACAACAATATTTCATTCAAACCCATCATAATTAAGAGCTAAAAGAATATAGGTCTTATATTAGAAAAATAATTAAAGTACTATCATAATTAAGAGCTAAAAGAATATAGGTCTTATATTAGAAAAATAATTAAAGTACTAACTCTCATAAGAGTCGCTAACAACCACACTAAAACAGAATACAATAAATCATTTAGTTGATATACATGTGTGTTTCAGGAATTGATTCATTGTTTCTCCTAGCCCATTACTTTTGTTCTGCTTATCCTGTCATCCTTTTAAATTTACAACGTTAGTTATTGCATAGCTAAGTCTCTCTTTCCAGTGTTTGCTAACTTTGTTCAAAATTTATATCTAGCTTCACCTTTATATGTAGCTGCTGCAGTAAAGAAATGAAAAAATAGCTAACTTATAAAAGTTGTTAAATTGAGACATTAAATAATGAACTACCTATTGAAGAGATTATAAAACAAAGTATAGCTATATATAATCTGTATAATTACACAGACCTAACAAACAAATAAGATTTATAAAGTAGAATGTTATCCACCATCTCTACTTCATTCTTCATTACCACGTCTACACATTTTTTACATCAATACCATTGCCAAGCTCTCAAGCAATAAGTTATGATGTAAGAATTTAAGCAATGAGTTATAAAGTGGTAAAAGAAAAAATCAATGAAAGCTAATGCCATTATGAATAAAACTATCGCAAGTTCAAATGTTATGGATGGAGCAAAATCAGAACGGGAACAATCAAAATAGATCACACAAATAAAGCAATTAAAGAACTTGATTTTGATAATCAGTTGAAATTATTGAAGAGCTGTCAAAGTTGGCAAGGAAAACCAATTCAATGAACCCTCATGAGGGCGCCATCCCTGGAAATTCATGTAACATATCAAAAATACAAAACAAACCAACAATTATACTAAAAGAATAAGCACTCGGCAAAAAGAAAAAATGAAATAATTGAACCCGAAAAACAATTGCAAGATGAAATTTTCAAATATGTAGAAACAAATAAGAAAAGAAGATGAAGAAAAAAGAAGTAGAATTGAAAAAAAAAAAAGCAGACCGAAAGTAATAAAGCTGCCTCAATATCATTGCTTAGAGTCCGTTTGGGTGAGCTTAAAAGTGAATTATAAGCTTATAAGCCCATTAATATATGTTTGATAACCTCAAAATTTTTGGACTTATAAGCCATAAGTTGCTTAAAAGCCACTTTTTGAGAAGTTGGGAAATCCTAACTTCTCAAAATAAGCCACTTTTTGACTTATAAGCCACTTAAAATAAGCTGCTTTTAAGCCCACCCAAACAGGCTCTTAGTGTTTCTTTGACATTGTACATGCAACATCTCCAGATTCTTTTGTAGTCGAACATAAAGACAGAATGGAATGGGTGCAATATCTGGAGAAAAAATATGAACTTCCA
This sequence comes from Petunia axillaris subsp. axillaris, assembly GCA_029990575.1. Taxonomy (NCBI): domain Eukaryota; kingdom Viridiplantae; phylum Streptophyta; class Magnoliopsida; order Solanales; family Solanaceae; genus Petunia; species Petunia axillaris. The sequence goes on from JARKNS010000007.1 coordinate 34,944,696, forward strand.
CTTAGAATAGGAAAAAAGTAACTTCTCCATGATGGAGAAAACTTCCAGAGCGGTTAATATAGATTGGACAATTAATTCCTTAGAAAAAGGAAGCAGAGGTCAGATAAAACTGCACCATTGTGCATAATAACTGATTGATCAAGAGTTGGGAATGTGGCTAAAATCACGTAGAGATAAGAAATATTTTTAGAAAGCCTCAACCATGGATAAAACTATTTCAGTGTGTACATGAGCAGTTTTATGAAATTTTATTCTGATAAATAGTAGGAGAATTTTTTGGAGTTAATGTTGTCATGGAAGTTGTAACTTCTCATAGATAATGAAAATTCAATAACAACTCTACGATTTTAAGTTACTTTTTAGGAGGATTTCATCATGGATGAAACTCCTCCATGTCTTTCCATATTAAAAGAAACGTGATTTACCCAGAGAAAAAAAAAGTAACGTAATTTTTGTTAAAAAATAGGCTTTAAATCACAAATTTTCAGTAACTTTTTTAAAACATTTTTAACTTTAAAAACCTTATCTTTAAAGCATTATCTTTGTAATTTTTACAATTTTTCAAAAATAATAACACGATTTGTAATTTTTATAATTTTTCCAACTTTAATACTAACAACTAAATTCAAATCTACATGTAATAGGAGTTCTTTTGTACGTTTCTTTTTTCATTTTTAAATTTTTATTTCTAAATTTTATTTTTTTAATTTTTTGTATTAAAATTTGGATATCTGTTACCCACTAATTCACTAAGAAGTTATTCTTTTATTCTTTTTTTTCTTTTTACTTTTTCTCCATTTTTTTTAAAAATTATTGTAGTTAATCATGTAATTTAGTTATTAACTTAATCACCTAATTTACTACTTTGTCTTAACAACTAACACATGGATTTTTCTTGACATGCCACTTGGCTACATTCCATAGGCTTACTACCCTCCTTTTAATATAAAATAGATATAGATATAGATTAGACGTTAATCGAAAATTCCGGCACAAAAATGGGTGTCAACAGGATTAAACCAAAGTTGGTTGTTTCTATAATCCCAATACTAAATTATATTTGATCTTTCTTCTTATATTCTCAACGCTTTTCAACTTTATCACTCTTATTATGGTATCAGAGCCCCACTTTATTTTTGAAAGAGGAAGTGCTTTAAGTTAATTATGTGTGAACTATCTTCATCATCCACAAACAACCATTCAAAAAATTCAGAAAATAGAATTACATTAAGCTGATTTGTAATTTCAATTTCTATTTAATTAACTGTAATAAAATAATCTGCACGCACCTTTTGTTTGACTTAATCATTCGTATTACAAATTTACTGATTAAACTAATTTTAATTAGGATAATACTTGCACGATGCGATGAATTTAACTCAGGATTAAAAATTAAAGTGAAAGTACATATTAACTTATAATGTGGATCTCGCTTTCAACACAGGAGGCCAAGTATTCTGCCAAACTCCCAAAGTTTAAGTTTTATACACAAACAAACATAAATTTTATTTACATTATCATTTGTGCTGTAGCCGTATGTTAGTGTTACCATGATGAACTTGGCACCTCAACGTTTCATTCTTGGTCTTGGATTTGCCTCTCAAACTTCAACTCTCAAATTAAACTGCCCTTTGTCAATCTCTAGCCATGTAACAAGAAGAAGAATATTTAGTACAATTACCTTATCCATACCTCCAAAGGTAACATAAAATTTGTACAAAGACTGCAACTTTTTCTGTAAATTTACTGTAATTTACACATACCAACTTGGTGTTTTTGGTGAAATAGTCAGGTGAAGAATTATTGGTAGTAGTAGGTGGTGGAGCAGCTGGAATTTATGGAGCTATAAGAGCCAAGACTCTTGCTCCTTATCTTAAAGTTATTGTTATTGAAAAGGCTAAACCTTTATCTAAGGTTACTACTTTCTTCTCTTCATTTTTTCATTTACTTATTTACTGTTTGTTTGCTTGCATTAGGATGGACCCAAGAGGGTGCGGCCCTTTCCCGACCCTGCGTGAACGCGAAAGCTTTGTGCATCGGGCTGCCCTTTTTTATATTAGGGGTGTGTTTTGTAGGAAGGAAAATGTTTTTATTTTCTGGAAAATGAGTTTTCTAGTATATTTACTGGTGTTTGATAGTCAATCAGTAAAATGATCACAAAACAAATGCCAAACTTGTTTTTTTGGGGGGGGGGGGGTGGTTGCGTGGGTGGTGTTGGGTTAGAGGGTAGGGTGTTTGGAGTGAGTGAGTAGACAATGCCTCTTGTGAAATCTGTTTTCCTTACTCCCACATAGGGAAGTCATTTTCTGGAAAATGTTTTGAAAACTTTTGGCTTACCAAACATGGGAAAGTTGGAAAACGTTTTCCGGAAAAATGTTTTCCTTCATACCAAGCACACCTTAAATGTAGGAAAAAGGATTGAATACTAAACTTTTGGTCTAATAATACTCTACACGTTGATAAAGTCTCGTTTTTGCCCTTGACACCTAAAGAAGCTCTTACGATGGTTAATTTAAGGAAAAGACACAAATAGCTGGCCAGACAATTGCTTAAACAAAAAATAGTCGGGCGGTGTGTAATCTGTGTATATAGTTAGTGTTATTCACTGATTGTAAACTTAATATACATTTAGTGTACACTGCCTGGCGCTAGCTGTTTTTTGTTTAGGCGGTTTTCTGGCCGATTAAAAGCATTGATATCCCTAAATTTAAGCATAGTCAAAAGTTGAGTGAGGACATTTTTTGTCAAAAAATTTGGACATGTTGAGTCCACCCTCATTGAAGCTCCGTCAATGGCAAGGGCAAATACAAGACAATATGCTAATGGCATGAGTGTTATTTGACTTTTGCTTACAAAATCCTTGAGGATTTTATTTGTGCTTGTAGTGAGGAAAGTTTTGTTCTTTTTATTTTGGCAGGTCAAGATTTCTGGAGGGGGTCGCTGCAATGTGACTAATGGGCATTGTCCTGACAACAAGGTAAAATTTTCTTTTTCCAATTTAAGTATATGATCTCTCCACTTAGTATGTAGAATTGTTGCCTAAACCCTCAAATTCTTGGATAATGGCGCTTGTGGAAGGCTGAAGTTGTTTTATGAATCATATTTTCATTTCTTACCTCTATGGTTTGTCTTACATTGAACTTCTACTTTAAACTTAATATAGGATGCCATTTCAGAAATGCTACAAATTAATGTTCCCAAGAATGTATACGTGTAGGATTTGAAGATGGATGTTTTTAATCCTAGGAACTTCGACTTGATAAATGGAAGATACTAGGAGTAATAGATTAATTGAATTTGAAAATATACTATCTTTTTATTTTGAATCCGAACTCCTCAACCCAGATATTGCATTTGCCTATACTAATTGAGTAGGAGTTTGATCATTATTGTATTAAGTTCATAAAAGCAACCAAAATAATGGAGTCCAAGTGCATGTGTGTTCTTTTTAATTTTTTACTTTCATAATCTGCTTATAGTTGACTATTACTTCAACTTTGCTTATAGCCAAGTTTAACCAAAACCAACCTCGTTTATAGGTCTTGGCAGAACATTACCCCAGAGGTCACAAGGAATTCAGAGGCTCCTTTTTCCTTACTCATGGTCCAATGGATACAATGTCTTGGTTCTCTGATCATGGCGTGGAATTGAAAGTAATTTCCAAAATCTACCTTTTCTTGAGTTTTTTTCTTCTTGATGATTTTAACGAGCAGTTTTACTGATTTTTGCTTTAGATTGAAGAAGATGGAAGGGTCTTTCCCACCAGTAATAGTTCATCTACTATAATTGATTGTCTCATGTCTGAGGCAAAGAGAAAGGGAGGTAGATAGACTATTCTATCACAATTTAATTTTTGTTCGTTCATAATTATCTGGGAGCATGTATGATTGCATTATAATCTTACTTTTATACACATGACTCCCTGTACATTTCTATCCTTCGAAGCTCGCTAAGGGCAGGGGTACCTATATCCATTATCTGAGTTGTCTGACTGAGTAGCTTAGGACTTTCTGCTCTTGTAAGGTCACACTTCCCCTATAAGCAAAAATATTTCTGTTAGCTAGTCTCTCTCTCTCTCTCTGTCTCTCTCTCTCTCTCTCTCTCTCTCTCTCTCTCGTGACATGTATGTACTGACGCTTGCTGGCACTACTCATGAACTTGGAAGAGTTGGAACCAATTATTTGCCAAGAACATCTTGTAATTGAGATATGGGATTCTTTATTTTCTTTCTTATGGGAAAGTACGAGAGGCAAAGAGTGGCAACATGAACAATTGGAGTAGGGAAACATGAGTCTCATCTCTGTTCACATTGCAAAACTATTAGCCCATACCCCCAATGTACTCATTCTGCCTAAAATATCCACCGTCAAGGTGTTTATTATATAGTTTCAGGGTTAAAACTGCTATAGACCAAGACTAGATGTTAAACAATCATGAAATTAGTGCCAATCTTAAGACTCCCTGCCAGCCAATATGTCAGTACAATATGTTCACCTTCTTCCTTTTTGAAGTTTACGCGTTATCCTTAAAGCATTTTTTCTCTCAGTCACCAGTTGTACACATTCTATGTAACTTACTTCATACCTGTGATGATCAGCAAGTTATATCATCCAAAATGCACAACTTACAGTATGACATAGGTCACCGGCTAAACCATAAGGCAGATTGCTCAAACTTGGGAAGAAACTATGCTCCTAATCTAAACAGCTCTTGAAGTATCACCCTTGTAGTTTCCTGTTTTATTCATCTACTGTGGTGAGTTAAAGCATCTGCCTAGTTGTGGTGGATCATGAATTCAAATACCCTTATGCTAAGTATAAAAAATGAAAGGTTCAGATCACAAGCTCTAAGAGGGTTTGAGCTTGGACATCCTTATCTATGACTTTTGAAAAATTTACATTACATATTGTGTTCTTTGTGAGGTTTCCAATTTCCTTATTATGTTGCGTTCATATATTAATATCTGCACATCTTGATGCTGATATGCCAGTTCCTCTTTTAGTCTTATTGCAGACTGGCAAAGTTGTCACTGGTGCATCATCCACTTCCGATGGAAAGTTTGCAGTCAAGCTTGAGAAACGTAGCCTTGACTATGTGGAGCACGTTGAAGCTGATTATCTACTAATTGCTAGTGGGAGTAGTAAGCAGGTTAGTTTGGCAACTAGTTAGCAGCATTTTGCATGCATTCCTCACTTGATTTCCACCGTTTCCTCATCAGGGTTATAATCTTGCCACTCAACTTGGTCATTCAATCGTGGAACCTGTTCCAAGCTTGTTCACTTTCAAGATTGATGACTTGCAGTTAGCAGAACTGTCTGGTGTAGGTTTCTCTGCCATTTGCAGCCAATTGAGTGTTGAATTCAATCTTTGAGGTGTTTGCCTTTTACTCCTTATGCACTAAGCCATTACTTATTGTAATAGCTCCTTATTTCCTGAATTTTGAATATACTCTGGGAGATGCTTTATATGTCTCATAATTTTATATTTAGAATATTTTGGATTCAGATCCTATTGGGGTTTTCGAAGATAACCTGATTAGTATTAGTATCAAGGATAACATATCTTTGATTATTTCTCAACCGTATGCTACGAGAATGTACTCTTTTCTCTCTTCTGGCATTTAATATGTATGACGAGGCAGATAATTTATTTGACCTCTACCAATACCACTCTGCATGCGTCGAATTTCTATGTTCTATGAACGCCCATGCCAACTCTTCTCTGAAATAGGTGCTAATTGCAATATAAAAGCATGATGGTCTAGAATGACCTCTAAATACCTTTCTGACATTTTGGGTGATGCTTCAGCTTTCTTTATCTCGGGACAATGAGCACGGATTTTATCTGTTTGTCTAATGACACTTGATCTCTGCTTTCTTCCTTCACAGAAAATTTCATTTACATGTGAAGATTTTGACTTGTACATACTTTTCTTTTGTGCTTAAAGTTTAGTAGTCTAATGTACTTAAAACATCACTGCATTTTTTGTGTTGATTTTAAAGTAGCTGTGACCTACTTATCAGACCTTTGAGTACATGAAAATAATTCATACCTATGACTAACAGTGATCATTTTGTACATGAAAATAATTCATACCTATGACTAACAGTGATCATTTTGCTTGTTACTCATAGATAACGTTCTCAAAAGTGAAAGCAAGATTACAGTTGGAAGGCATCCAGAAGAATATCCCACAGCTTACTCAGGCATGCTTTTCTGATTGATGACATTTCTTAAGTAAAAGTTTCTACAGCAAACAATAATCCTACTTTAGGTTGGTCCCATGCTAGTGACACACTGGGGCCTCAGTGGGCCGGTGGTTCTTAGGTTATCTGCTTGGGGGGCACGATATCTATCCAGTTCAGATTATAAGGGTAAAGCATGTTGTCTCATTTCTTTTTCAGTTTCTCTACGACAACCTTTTTGTCTTGCTAAATTTAGTTGTAAATCCATCCAGGTGTGCTTTACGTGGATTTTGCTCCTGATTTCCATATTGAAGATCTAAAGTCTGCACTCTCTCGTCACAAGAGTCAGTTTTTGGTAATACATTCTTTGACCTGAGTTCAAGTATACGACCTTTTATCTTATTCGATTGTCCATCTAGATCAGTTCTGTCAAAGATGGAAATTGTATGGAGGAAAGTAGAGAATGCCGTCCTCCATGAGGAAAAAGCTGCAGGAACTAATAATTATAACTACATCAAGTATTTGCTTTATATATTGGCAATTTTATTCATGGATTCTTCATTCATCTTGAAGTACCTCTGGAGAGAGTATGAGTAGGTATGGGTACTTTGTGTGGATCTCTGGAATGCACTAAAAACAGCCAAAAAAAATTGTATATTTCTTTACTCGATACTGAAACACCCATATAAGATATGTTCCCAGGTCAATGTAAGCTAGTTGAACAGCAATAAAGAGTTCTAGTATGTGATTGAACCACATTAGACAAAGCTATATGAGATTGTGTCATGCTTAAGGTTCCGAAACTATTGTTTGTTCTCTTCTGTAAGTAAGATCTTATCTTGATGCAAAAGGCTGTCAAAAAGAGTACGATTTCTGAATATATATCAATCTTACTTCCCCACTTTCTTTTCTTTTCTCTTCAATGCAGAGGCAAAAAGTGCTGAATTCTTTTCCTTCCGAACTTGCGATTGTGAGAAGATTTTGGCAGTACATATTAGATCGCGAGGTCAAAATTTTCACTTCAGCTGCAAGGATATGGCTTAGCTTCTGCAAATGAAATCTTCTCAGAGTGTTTCATATCCAGTTTTATTTTACTCCATTTAATTTCAATTAATGCAGGGCCTCTGCGGAGATACGCTGTGGTCCTCCGTTTCCAATAATTTGTTGTTCTCTGTTGCTTCTTTGTTAAAGAATTGTGCATTTAGCGTGAAGGGAAAGGTATCGTGGTTCTTCCTATTTCTCAGGCTCATTTCTACTTTTGACATCATTAATTTGATTGAAAAGAAATATTCTGTTGCATTTTCTTGGGTAACGAAGGGCCAATTTAAGGATGAGTTTGTCACAGCTGGAGGTGTCCCGCTTTCAGAGGTGCTCCCTTTTCTTTTCTTTTTTCCATCTGTATATGCCTTTCAGTGCAGAGGCCCTTCCATTTTAGCTGAATTAGTTTTTGAGAGTTGCCATCATTCTGATTTCTTTCAACCAGATATACCTTGATACAATGGGGAGCAGGATCCATTCGCATCTCTACTTTGCTGGAGAGGTTGTCGAATCTAATACCTTTAATTACATCTCCAGCTTAGGTGTAGATTTAGGAGATGGGTTAAGTCTTTCCATATGTTATAATGAAAGTTTGAAAATCCTGTAGGTACTGAATGTTGATGGTATTACTGGAGGCTTCAATTTTCAGGTAACGTGAGCATGATCTGAAACCAGAGGGTAGAATGAATGGGAAAAGGGCATCATGTTCTTTTTAATATATAATTTATATTCAGATTTCTCTAAGTCTGATACATAAAGAGAAGTGCGAATTTATCTGTAAATGAGTTTTTCAGCCTAAACCTTTAATGTATAATCATATAAACTATTCAGTGCATCATTTGAAAACTGAAGATCATTCAAGTAATTAGTAAACAATATTGGCTTTAAATGGATGAAATGAATCTAGATTATTAGTGAGGATTCATTTAGTCGATCGCAACTGGCGTTGTATCAATCCCACCACATGCACCAAAAAGAGAGATATTATTGTTGTTGGTGGTGGATTGTCAAGTGTGATGTAGTCCGGTATAGTTTGAAATAAATGCAGTAGACATCCTTGTCAAAATTAAGTTATGGTCTACCTACTTTAAACAACTAAATTGGTGCTCATTTTTTCCTCTATCTTCTTTACAGATAGTAGACTAGAAATGACATGTTCTAAAGATCTGGTGTTTCTTGTTTACTTTTTTGTTTTTTTTCCTTTTTCTTCCTTTTATTTATTTTGTCTTGGATTGGGTGGCAGCAAGCTAATTTCTTCATTGATTGTTATGAATGAAAATAACTACAGTCTAATGGAGGGTATATTTGGAAATTTAGCAGTTTACTTATGGGACCGGGTGAGGAAAATAGTTAAATAGAAGCAATTTAGGTAAAAGTAATAGGCTGAAGTTGTTATGGATCTGTTTCCTCTCATCCCCTATTCTTAGTCTGGCTTCTCATCTCCATTCTTCTAGTTTCTCACCCCTTCTACCTATCCTTAGTCACTTTCCTTTCTGCAATTCTCATTGTAATTCTGCTACTTGAATTGTTGAGTTGGTTCGTTGAATTTGTAACCATATTCAGGCTTATTAATATAACTAAAACTTGGCTACTGTTACATTGATTCTTTTGCATTCCGTCAACTCTGCAGAATGCCTGGACAGGGGGATACATAGCAGGAACAAGTATTGGTAACCTAGCTCAAGATGTCACAGTAAATCTGTAAGTTATGCAGTAATTTGGAGATAGCAGATGGCATCTTATTGTAGAAGAGCATGATAAAATTTCGAAGTGGTGATTCCCCTGGCTATATAACTTTTTCGTATGTTTGTCAGAAGGAAAAAGCAAGCGTATGGAGAGACTTCTGTATAAATATTGGCGTGTTCCATGCTAAGGTTATGCACCAATGTCATTCAGGAGCTAAGAAATGGTCAAGACATCACAGAATCAGCTCAAGAAGTGAATCGTTGGCAAATTTGGTCAAAGAGAACGACTAATTACCAATCAAACAAAAGAATTTGGTCAAAGAGAACCTAGTGAGGGAGGAAACTGAAGAAGATTTTCAATGAGCTTTCTTCTTGCCTCCAGGCTGTAACTTAGTAGCTAAACTAGCATGCATATTGAAGTGGAAAATAATGCTAACATGTGCTGAAGTATCTGAAGTTTGTTGAGTTGGCTGGATGGTTTGTTTGGATTTATTTTTCAGTTGCATAGAACTGTAGCTTAAGCAGTACTCTGATGTTTTGGCATGTATGTATCGGTTTCATTTCGAAGAAACTATTTATGATTATTCAATTTTAACACAATATGAAGGAGTAAGTGGGGTGTTCTGCTTTATTCTGTTGTTTTCAGTTTGTTCCCTAGTTTTTTGCATCCTAAAATACAATATGGAAGTAAGATCTGCTTTTTATGAGTGTCTTGAAGACTCGTCTCTGCGTGTTCTTTCTTTCTTTCTTTTCAATTTACAATCTTTGTGGTATCTGAAACAAGGGGAGTTATTGTGAGTGTAATGTGCTATGTTTATTTAAGAATATAGTGATTCCTCATCTATAATGCAGAAAACAAAACCAACATTTATGCAAGAGAAGTAGAGACGAACACTTGTGATTAGTAGAGTTTGTGGTGTTTAGTAATAAGACAGGACTACATTGTTGCTTGCAAACATATACATTTGTATTTATCCTGCCGAAAGTTCATATTCTAAAATGCTAAATTATGGTGTTTCCATGCATCCAAAGGTGTGACTTAGTGAATAATGAGATGGGTAAAAATCATAAAAAAATTATGGGGTTCAAATTTCAGTAGAGACAAAACATACTGGATGATTTCTTCCCACCTGTTATATTTTTATAAACAAAATTACTGAATATTTGTACTGATAGGAAGAACTGGTGCCAAGTAGAATAATGGAGGAGTGAACAAAGTGATCCTAACACTTTATTAAAAAGATTATGACATTGTTTCTAGGAAGTTCCGACTTGGAGTTGGACATATGACATTGAAAAACGAGAGGCATTTGACAATATTTGAATTATCAAGAGCCAGTTGGCCTATGCAAAGCTGATAATTGAGTTAAACTATAAATTTGCATTTTATTTTCTAGGGTATTCTCTTATCTTTTGTTCTATATTTCTTATCGTGTACAAAGCATTTTATTGATTACTTGTAAAAAACGAGTTAATTTATGGACATTTAAATATCCTCTCGAAAATCAGAGAACTTCATTTTGATATTAATTGTTAGACTCGAAACACTATAATTTTTTAATGACTTGGTCATTAAACTGTTACTCTCACACGATATGGCATGACACAAGATCCAGAGACCAAAAGCAAATTCACTGCTGTTGATCGAAGGTTTAAGTAGGTTAGCATAAAAGATTTGCACATTGAATCTTAATCAATCAGAGCCAAAAGTGATATGTAATAACATTTTCATAGAAATTGGCTGATTGAAGAAAACAATAATCTGGCCATTTTCTTTATTTAATGAATGTCAAACTTCTCCATGCGATCCTTTGGTAGCTAGTGATACATTCCACAAACTTACAAATCCATTATTGGTTGGCTATAAAATCTGCATAGTGAAGATTTCAATATTTTTGATACTCCCGTATCTCAAAACGTCAGTGTCAAATATTTTTTTCTTTTAACTGAAGTTTTTCTAGAAAGATATGTTTCACTTTAACCAATTACTCTCCGTCCAAATTAGTTGTCACCTTCAGTTTTTTCACGTCTATTATAAAAATATTAAATAAAGTGTGTAGTTTACTATGTTGCCTCTATTTAATATTTGACTAGAAGTATTAAATTTTGTTGAAGATTCTTTTAATTATTAAGGATGTAGTTGGTAAAGACTAACAATTTTAGTTTTGAAATTATAAAGCATTAATTAATTTGGAACAAATAATTATTGTTAAAGTATCAACTAATTTGGGACGGAGTGAGTAGAATATCATTTTCTTTGATTTCAATTTTAAAATACTTTTAGCTAAAAAAAGTTATGATGTATGTAGTATCAGTTTGTGAACTTCAGCTATTCCAATTTATATAAAAGTATTTTTCATAATTCTTACAAATCAGCTAAAAAAATGACAACTTTTTAAATTGAGAAATTAATTAAGTTTAAACTTCCTACTTTATTTTTAATGAAATGATTTATGACTACATAAATATTTATAATTTACTATTTAGACTATAAATTTCAAAACTCTTCATTTTTTTTTTCTAAATTATGTATCGACTTAAATTTTACCGCATAAAGTAGAATGAATGGAGTAATTTATAAGCTATAAAAAGAAAATCACTAAGAGTACATAATAAAAAAATTTGGACTTCTATACACTGACCTTATTAAGGTCGGGTGTATTACTTTTGAGGTAATTAATTAGACTTATGTTAGCTTGAGGTCATGTGAGTACATTAGAAGTAAGAGAAGCCATAGGAGAGTGAAGAAGGTGTTACAGTTAAGAGCTAAGAGTTAGAGAGAGAGAGTCGGTCATGGAATTAGAAAAATATCTTCATTGACTTCAAGTTCAACTATACATGTACATATATAAAGATCTACTCTATCTGTTACTAACTATAATTATCTACGCTCTACACCTCTATCTATTTATATTTACACTTCAGTCCTCATATATTTACACTAAGTAATCTCCTCTTCAACACTCCCCCTCAAGTTGGAGGGTATGAATATGTTCAATACTCCCAGCTTGGAAAGAAGAAGTTCATGTTGGCTCCTTAAAAAGCCCTTTTGTAAGAATGTCAGTTAGCTGCTCCTTCATGTTGATGTATTCAGTGTATATCATTCCATTTTGTATCTTTTCTCTTACAAAGTGATAATCTATCTCCACATGATAAACCGGATTAACAGCTATCTGGATTGTTGTATTGGATAAAAACCGACGTCACTTAAAAAGTGACACGTGTCTGCCACGCGGCACAGATAGAGGTTTTTTCGGACAGACATCTAACGGACAGATGATTGATTGGGCGGTTATCACGGGTAGGCCCAAGACAGTTACGTAACGCCTCCTCGAATCAATGCAATTTAAATGAACAGTTACCTGTTCATTCACGACTGATCAATGAATGGTTACAAGAGCAACGGCTACCCAACGGTTACATACCCAACGGTTACATACCCAGCGGTTACAAACCCAATGGCTGCCTAGTAATTCTATATATAGCGTTTATGTTCGAATCATTGTAACAACAGACATTCTCTTCTCTATCTACAATATCAATAAAAATACTCTCTTTACTCTTGCTCTCTACTGTTCGTCATTTACATTATTGCATACTTTATTCTCAAGTCTTCAAGTATAATCAATATGAAGGGACTCTCACCGAGATAAAGCGATCTAATACGATTCCTTCTATCTATTTAATTCGCACTTTAATCTTATTTATCTTTGATTATTTCATATTGCTCTCCTATTATCACTAATTATCATTATATCTCCATCCATAATCGTGCATATATATACTCATGATCTTGTAATTAATGCAATCTCGTATTTAAATTGGTTAAACTCTTAATCTAAACTATTGATTGTGACTCCGCAAATACAAATTTAATTGTTAATTGGCCTAAAACCGGATCTAGGTTAAATAATTTGGCAACCACAGTGGGAGCCGGTTAATAGCCTCTATAGGTTAATAGTTTATCCTTTTCCTATATTGTATTCTTTTCTGTCGATCTTTTGTTTGTGACTAACATGGCAGAAAACGATTCACAAAGAACTATGGTGGGCGGAAGTCGGGTACGTACCCCTCCATTAAGCCCTAATTACTCTCCAGATTACTCGTCCGACGGGCAAGAACATTCTTCCCAAGGACCAAGCAGGCAACAGAACAGACTTGAACATTCTCAGAGTAGAACCCCGCCTAGAAGACAACACCATAGGAGTCTCTCCCCAGATCAAAGGAATCTCCAGGAAACAATCTTCGAATTTATGCAACAACAAGCGGAGGTCAACAGGGGAATAAATGAGGCGATCAGTTCTCTCCGAGGGCAAATCCCATCAGTTCCGGGACTAATCCTGCAGCCCAAGGTTGAGATGTTCCCTCTTCACATACTTCAAGGCAAGATGGAGAGCAGAATGCGGCCAACAATGGAGAAACCATAGATCCGGCAACCCAAGCAAATCAAAACGGAGGATCTGTAGTATCCACTGAAATGAGCGTCGTCATGGAGGCATTCACCAAGCAATTCAAAGAAAGCCAAGAAGCGCTTCAAAAGTCTCTCCACGAGAGAATTGATCAAATACCAGGCGCTCCACCCACATTGAAGAAAATTGACGTTCAACGCTACTCGCAAAGGCCTTGGAAGAAGGAAGCAGCACCAAAGGCGATACCAAAAACGTTCAAGATGCCAATCATTCCGAGATATCGTGGGACATCTGACCCCAATGATCATCTCATGATATTTAGCAATTTTATAAAAGCAAGTGATCTCACCGATGGGAAGATCGAATCAGTGCAATTGAAGAAATTCGTGGAGACCCTAGCGGATGGAGCTCTACGCTGGTACTCAATGTTGCCACCAAACTCTATTGGGTCCTTCACGGAGATGGTTGAGTTGTTCGTGAAAGCCCATATAGGCGCCCAGAAGACGGAAACTCGCGTGGAAGACATCTTTGAGATCAAGCAAAAGCCCGACGAATCTCTCCAAAGATATGTGGACCGATTCCAACGGGAGCGCATGTTGTTACCCAACGTACCGGACAGATGGGCGGCCATTACGTTCACAAACAGTTTGGATGTCAAAAGCTCAGAGGCTACGCGCAGGCTATACGAATCTCTTCGCGAATTCCCAGCAGCCAATTGGTCAGATGTCTACAATCGCTACAACTCAAAGGTACGCATTGATAAAGACAAGCTGATAGGAACCAGTGCTCGAGGAAGGAATCAGTCACGGAGCAGTGGCTCTGGTGGGAAGATAGAGTCAGAAAGGTCGGATGTACGTTATAAACCGTACCCTGACCGATCGCGCAACAATTCCAAAGGGCGCAATTGCAATAACAAAGGGCTAGCAGGAGGAGATGATTTAGAGTCAGGTGCTCGTGGAGCCCCAAGTCTACCAAACTTCAACGTAGAAATGACTGAACTGATCGCAGCCCTCAAAGATATGGGCGAAAGGGTCAAATGGCCGAAGGACATGAAAACCGATCCAAGTAAGAGGAATCAAGACCTTTGGTGCAAATTTCATCGCGACCACGGTAACACCACTGAAGATTGCAAGGCCTTGAGATACGAGGTCACACATTTATTAAAACAAGGGTTCTTGAAGGAACTCCTAACCGAAAAGGGAAAGCAAACTCATGCGAAGGCTCAGCAAAACAATCTGGCCCTCCACGAGCATCTTCCCCAAAGAAGACAGTCAACGTTATTTCAGGCGGGATCGAAGTTGACTCCATTGTTTTCACAGCGAAGAAGTACGCAAAGGTCTCTATTACAAAGACCAAGCATCCACGGTCAGAAGAAACAATAACGTTTGAAGATTCGGACACAGATGGCTTGCAATTTCCACATGTTGATGCGCTGGTCATCACATTGGGCGTAGCGGAATTTGATATCAAAAGAGTGCTCATTGATGCGGGCAGATCTGCAAATATCATCCAATCGCGAGTTTTCAAGGAGATGCAACTAATGGAGAAGATCGTGCCAGTGTCGCGAGTTCTCTCCGGTTTTAACAACTCAAGTAAGAAGACCCTTGGCGAGATTACTCTCACAACTCTTGTCGAGGGGGTAGCAAAGGAAACGACGTTCCAAATTGTCAACGGAGACATGCCTTATAACATTATCCTTGGAAGGCCATGGATCCATGAGATGCAGGCCGTTCCCTCCACATATCATCAGGTGTTAAAATTCCCATCAGAATGGGGAATACACGAGATACGAGGAGAGCAACGCTCTGCCCGATACTGCTATTTGGTGGGCCTCAAGCTGCCCGAAGAAAACAAATAGCAATCACAACAACCGGGATCTAACGCAACGAATGAAGAAGCAGAGTATGAGGTCCCAGAATTCATCACAAAGCTAGAGGCACGGGAAAATTATAACCCGACCGTGGAAGCTTTGGAACCGGAAGAATTGTTCGCGGACATGCCGGAACGGAGGGTCTACTTAGAGACAGAACTAAATGAACACCTACGAGGAGACATCATTCAGTTCCTCAAGGAGCGGCATACGATGTTCGCTTGGTCGCATGCAGACATGACGGGTATTTCTCCGGAAATTATCTCTCATAAGTTGAATTTGACTCGTACCACCGTCCGGTGAAGCAGAAGAAGCGCCCCCAGAGAGCTTTTCAGAATCAAATCATAAACGATAAGGTTGATCGACTGCTGAAAATTGGGCAGCATATCCAAAGATACGACAAAGAGAGGTAATTGACTTCCTTTGGCGGTATGTCGTATGTCGTTTTGGAGCACCTAAGGAAATAGTCATGGATAACGGCCCACAATTCATCGGCCAGAAAGTGACCAGGTTCCTTGACGACTTACACATCAAAAGGATCACCTCTTCTCCATACCATCTGGTTGCCAATGGACAAGCAGAGTCAACAAATAAAATAATCATTGAGTCTCTCAAGAAGCGCCTTGAGCAGGCCAAAGGGTGTTGGGTAGAAGAACTGCCCGGCATACTATGGGCTTATCGCACGACAATAAAATGAGTACATAGGAGACACCTTACTCGTTGGTATACGGTGCAGATTCCCTAATCCCAGTTGAAATCGGAGAGCCAAGTCTACGGTATGCACATGCTACCGAAGAGTCCAATTCGATCAATCTTTCCGAAGAATTAGATCTCCTTGAAGAACGAAGGGAACTAGCACTTGTACGAGTAGTCGCCCAGAAGGAACGAATCGAACAATACTATAATCGGGGACTACGCGTACGAAGTTTCCAAGTTGGAGATTTCGTTTTGAGGAAAGTATCCCAAAACACACAAGAAGCAAACTCAGGAAAGTTGGGCCTTAATTGGGAAGGCCCTTACAAGGTAGTCGCGTCAGTTGGTAAGGGATCTTACCGTTTGGCATGACCAGATGGCTCAATCGTCCCAAACAATTGGAATGTGATTCACCTCAAAAGGTACCACTTCTGAATGGTAAAACGGTCAGTTATTCTATTCCTACCTTTTACTTTTATGGCATTCTTACTTTTATTATATTTCTCCTAAATGGTACTAACAGCCTACACAAGGCCAGATCCGTTTAGCTCAACTGGCAGAGCTCGAAGTTCTTCAACTTCGCGGCTGTGGGTTCGAATCCCTCAACGGACACACTCCTCGTTTGGTTATATGTGTTCTTTTATCTACGACAAGCCTTAACTCTTTTTATGTTACAACTTCCGTGTTTCAACATAGAAACAAGGAGAGTGGTGAGAGGCCCCCGTAGGCAAGATAAGACCTTCATAAAGGCAAAAGACCTTGCAAAAAGGCGAGTGTTTAAAACTTTTTATGTGACAAGCTTCCACGAAAATAAGAGAAGTCGTTCACGAGACCAGCGACTCGGCCAGAATTAAACTACAAACTTTTTGCGTGAACTTTCAACTATCGAGAATGATAAGCAAATTTGTTCGCAAGGCCAACGATTTGTCCAGAACCTATGGACCGCGAATCGGTCAGAATGCAACATCTGCGCAGACCATTCACAACTTATGACCTCTTCCTTGAGAAAGGCTAAGTTAAAACATACGAACAGACTTTTGAAGACCAGAACTTAGCAAAGTTCAAACTTTTAAAAGCGCTTAAACAAAAGGCACGAAGGCCACAATGCATCCAAATCTAATTACCAAGATCAAAGATTCAAGCTATATACAGTCATTGAATTAAAAGGTCTGAAATCATATACATTGTCTTGACAAAACAATAGAAATGCCAAAATGGCTGACAGAAGTTTTGTTGAGTGATAAAAGGCCAATGAAACCGGCCAAACAAGGATCAGAGAGTCCCAAAGAGACCTCTATCCACAAACAATCATCCGGCTCTCGCCGGATACACAAACCTATAAACTTGATCAATTTGGGAGGGGGGATTAATTTTGGGGACTCTGACCAGAACCCGATGCACCAGCTCCATCGGTTCCGTCATCGTCACCCGAGCTCTCATCACCATCTTCATCTTCTTCCTCATCAGACTCTTCAGGAGAAATGCTCAACACTTGTCTCACCTCGCGAATGGCACGCTTTGACTAACATTGCTTCCTCGACGTTGATCTGACCAGCATGGACCTGCTCGAGCAGTGTTCGCTTGGCTTCAAGCGCAGCAAGCTTAGCCTTGATTTTGAACTGATCACGCAAGTTGGCCAAGTCCTTGGATAACGCGTCCTGAACACTCATCGACTGGGCAACTTAGTCCCTAGCGGCTTGAAGCTCAGGTCGAGCGCTAACGGATTCCTCCTTAACCTTCCGCAGGTCCATCTCTAAAGATCCACGCTCATCGAGTGCCTTGTCCAGCAAAGAGTTGTGTTCTTCAAGCAGAGCCTCCAGGTCCCGAGCAGATTATGCGAACCCCTCTTTCTCTTCAGAAAGAAGGTCCTTTTCCTATGAGAGCTTGTTAATCTATTTAACTTGTTTGTTATTGGTCTCAGCCAACCGGTTAACTTCACCCTCGAGGAAACCACACCTCTCTGCCAGAACCTTGTTCTCCTTCAGAGTCTTCAGCAAATCTTTTTTCAATTCGAACACCTGATCAGGGTTGTTGATCCTGGAGCGGAACATCAACTCGGTGGCCATCAAACTAGACTGAAACAGCAAAAGAGATAAGGTTAGAAGTGTAAATTCAAAATTACTTTCGACTTGAAAAGTGATAAAGAAGCACCTACTCGGGCAGAATCAGCAGCAATAGCGAAGGCCATGTCTTCATAACTCATCTCCCTCATTTTGTCCATTCTTCGCGGGGACCAAGGAGTAACAAAACTGCCTTGGCTAAATTGCCCGGCCTAGTCACAAAGTTGACATTTGGGGCTAGCTTCATGGTACATTCCCTCTCACAGTACTTGGGCTCTCTAGCCTGCTCAAAGGGAAAGTTAGGGCTAAATTTATAGCGCACGCCCCGAATGTCCCTCAATCCAGTCAGACTGCTGATGGTGGTCCGCCGAGTGAGCCTTGTGCTCGACATATCAGAGTCATTCGCCACTCCAGGATCTCTTGTGTCGCATTCAAGCAGGCAAACTGGCACCTCCCCCTCAGCGGCCACGTTCTCCAAGTCCTCGAAGTAAAAAACACGGGGACTCTGGCCACCCTCTTGGGGGATCTCTTCCTTTTCTTCTTCTTCTTCACCAACCTTTCTCTTACCCTTGTCTGCACGAGAAAAGCCCGCATTTATCCCCTCATCAACTCGGGGACTCCCTTCCGGAGTACGGGCAGTCTTTTCCTCAACTTTCTTCTTGTCACTTCGAAGAAATGGCTTTCTCATAAGGTCTGCGACAGTTTCAGTATCTGATATGTCGATCACTTCCTTATCAGAGCCCTCTCCCCGTTCAGACTCGGGGACTTCAGCAGGAGTCTCGGCATTCTCCTTCTCAGGCTCAGGCACACTGGCATCAGATGGGGTCTCACCTCCAACAACAGAGGTCTGCCCAGCAGCAGTGGAAGCCTTACGAGCAGAGTTCTTCCGTGCTCCGCCCTCACCTTGGCTCTTCTTATTCCTCTTAAGAGAGCTAATGCCGCTAGACAGTAGCTCCTCGCCACCTTCCCTCCTGCGCATTGCCTCTGCTGCGGCCCGTATGGCTGCGACCTCATCTTCAGGGTCGACATCAGGACCTGACGGCACAGCCTAAGAGGAAGGGGCAGGGAAGAAGTCTCCCTGTGTGCCCAGACCTGTAAGAAGGCGGAATGGTTAGATACAGCGAAGCCACGAAGAGAAGAAATAGCTGCAACAACGAAAAGTTTTCACCGTGAGTCTTTGCGGTCAGACCCTTTTGCGTGGCGAAATACGTCCACTCCCTCTGCTCGGCAGGGAACTTCTCTAAAATGGCCTCGACCCACGCTGTCAGCTCATCGACCGATATGAGCTTATCGTAGGGTTGCTTGGCAGCTGTAAGGCAGAATCAGAGGAATGAATAAACGAAAAGGGGAAATATGAAAATTCCAAAGGAAAACTTGGGGACTTACGCCTTTTATTCCAGATCTCGGAAAGGGGGGCCTTGGAGTTAAGAGACAATGCCTGGGTACGCACAAATATGTACCGATGCAACCAACCCCGGTCATTGGTATCCTCAGAACTGCGTATCAAGCCCTTGCTTCCATGCATTCTGGCATTGACGAAACCGTCCTTAAAAATTTGGATACTATACAAAGAAATAAAATGCTCATACTCAAATTTTGACCGGTTTCCTCGGCAAACCAGTCCATAAGTGTTATCATTCTATACATGTTGGGGCTCAGTTGCCCCGGGCAGAGAAAATACTCCCTACAAAGCCTGTCGAGTACAGGATGTAGGGGTAACGTGCAACCAACTGTAAAGGGGTAGGTGGACATGGTCGTCCACCCTGCCCTATGAGAAGTAACGTTCTCATTTTCAGATACCGGCAAAATGGGAACACTCGCATCCCAGCCGCAGTCCGCTCTAACTCGAGGGATCATCTCCGACGTAATCCCAGATTTGAATCTGTACGCTTGCCACACACGTACATCACCATAGTTGTTGAAGGCCTTAACACTACAGTCCTTCTCCAGTTCACCCCAGTTCTTGGGGATGATTCTGAAGCAATGGCCTGAGCGGCCCTAGATCTGGGAATAGCCGCGGAAGAACTACCAGCAGCGACATCCATGTTCAAATTCTTCTTGGCCTTTGGGGACATAGTTGAAGAAGAGTTGAAACTTGGAAGAAAGATTGAAGAAAATTCAAGGGTTTTTCAAGATTCAGAAGTTGTAAAATGAAAGCAAGCAAAAGGGTGAAAATTCAGCAAACCCCTATTTATAGGAGTAAAAAGTCCGGCCCATCAAGTTTCCGCAGGACACGTGGAGGTCATCTAAGAAATCACGATCAGATCCAACCGTCAAAAGAGGAAGTAGGTTGCGCCGAGTTTCGAAGCAGCATCATTACTCTGAAGTGCAGCGGTCATCTCGCAACTGACGAGTGGACGTGACTGAGGCGGTTAAAATCATTACTTTTGCCCTTGGGACGCGCATTAGTCACTTCGAAGCTGACGACAGACGTGCAGACGTGCCTGTCGCAGTTACTTTTTACATTGCGCATTTAATGCACACGTCACTGAAACTTATCATGGTGCTGATGAAATGCGCACGTCACCGAGATTCGTCATGTTGCAGATAAAGGTTGGACTTTCCAAATAAGATTTCCCGCCAAAATTCACATCCATTCCTCGAGCAGAAACTCTGCTTGAGAAGTGCGGGGACTATCTGTATTGGATAAAAACCGACGTCACTTAAAAAGTGACACGTGTCTGCCACGTGGCACGGACAGAGGTTTTCCCGGACAGACATCTAACAGACAGATGATTGATTGGGCGGTTATTACGGGCAGGCCCAAGGCAGTTACGTAACGCCTCCTCGAATCAATGCAATATAAATGAACAGTTACCTGTTCATTCGCGACTGATCAATGAATGGTTACAAGAGCAACGGCTACCTAGCGGTTACACACCCAACGGTTATATACCCAACGGTTACAAACCCAGCGGCTGCCTAGTAATTCTATATATAGCGTTTATGTTCGAATCATTGTAACAACAGACATTCTCTTCTCTATCTACAATATCAATAAAAATACTCTCTTTACTCTCGCTCTTTACTGTTCGTCATTTACATTATTGCATACTTTGTTCTCAAGTCTTCAAGTATAATCAATATCAAGGGACTCTCACCGAGATCAAGCGATCTAATACGGTTCCTTCTATCTATTTAATTCACACTTTAATCTTATTTATCTTTGATTATTTCGTATTGCTCTCATATTATCACTAATTATCATTATATCTCCATCGAGAATCGTGCATATATATATATTCATGATCTTGTAATTAATGCAATCTCGTATTTAAATTGGTTAAACTCTTAATCTAAACTATTGATCGTGACTCCGCAAATACAAATTTAATTGTTAATTGGCCTAAAATCGGATCTAGGTTAAACAATTACTGCTTTACTATCACAATGCAGAGGTACATGTATTTCAATTTCAGCTCCAAGTTCTTTGTGTAGCCTAAGTATCTATATTAGTTCAGCAATTGCACTTGCCATGCTTCTGCACTCAGCTTCAGCTGAGCTTCTAGCTACTGTAGATTGTTTCTTGGTTTTCCATGATATCAGTGAGTCTCCAAATTTTACAAGAAATCCAGTTACTGATCTTCTTGAGTTTGAACACGCAGCCCAATCAGCATCACAAAATACTGTCATAGACTTTGACTTGTTACTGGACAATAGGAGTCCTAACCCAGCTTGTCTTTTTACATACCGGACTACCTTCAAAGTAGCATCCCAGTGAGATTTCTTAGGTTGATGTACGAATTGACTAAGAGTTTGTACAGCAAATGATAAATCTGGCCTGGTAACAGTCAAGTATAACAGTTTTCCAATCAATCTTCTATACTTCCCAGTGTCTTCTAGGAGTTTATCTCCACTACTGCTGCCTGCTACATCATCGTATTCTTTGGTAGTGAGCTTTATGTTGAACTCTAAAAGAGTAGTAACTGGTTTAGAAGCACCTAGACCAGCTTCTGCAAGAATTTCCAATGCATATTTTCTTTGATGCATTAAAATTCCCTTTTGTGATCTAGCAAATTCAATGCCTAAGAAGTACTTCAACTCTCCTAGGTCTTTAATTTTAAAAGCTTTGTATAGATCAGCTTTGGTTCTCTCTATAAGTGTCAGATCATTGCCAGTAATCATCATCATATACTAGAATGATTACCATCTTATAACCTAACCTCTTTGTGAACAAAGAATAGTCCAAATAACTCTGTGTGAACCCTGATCTCAACAATGCTTTAGTTAACTTCACATTCCACTGTCTCGGAGCTTGTTTCAGGCCATACAGGGATTTGATGAGCCTATACACAGGCCTCTCCCCCTGTTTAGAAAATCCATGTGGAGCCTGAAACCCCTGTGGAAGAGTCATGTAGACTTCGCCATATAAGTCGCCTTGAAGAAAGGCGTTGTACACATCCATTTGATGAACATGCCAACCTTCAAAAGCAGCCAAAGACAAGACAGATCTGATTGTCACCATCTTCACAACCGGAGAAAATGTTTCTTGATAATCTAAACCCTCTCGTTGATTGTACCCTTTAGCAACGAGCCTAGCTTTAAACCGTTCTATGATTCCATCAGACTTGTACTTTATCTTGAAGATCCACTTGCATCCAATAGCACTCTTGCATTTAGGGAGTGGAACTATCTTCCAAGTATGATTAGATTCTAAAGTGGCTATCTCAGATTGCATGGCGTCTATCCATCTGGGATCTTGACAAGCATGATGAAAAGACTATGGTTCAACTTCACTGGACACAACAGCTACAAAGGTCTGATAAGAGGATGTGAGAGCATCATAAGACATATAATGATCAATAGAATAAGGAGGTGCAGAAGACCAGGTGCTAGCTGATGTAGTCACATAGTCATTTAACCAAGAAGGAGCCTTGGATTCCCTGGATGACTTTCTCAAAACAGGTGCAGGCCGAGGTTCTGGAGGACCATCATCATCAAGTGGTAATGGTGAAAGCATGTCATTGATGTCAGGATCAATGTTTGGATCAGTTGGTAAGTGATTAAGATAGCAGGAGGTATAGGATCTACGGAGTGCTTTTCTGCTGGTAGGAAGTTAGAAGGGACAAACAGTTCCTCTGAGTCGGCAATGGCATGTTTAAAAAAGATGGTCTCCCTGAATGAGACATCTCTACTCACAAAGAGTGTCTTGTTCTTGAGATCATATAATAGGTATCCCTTTTGCTGATGACCATATCCCATAAACACTGCAGGAATTGCTCTTTCATGCATCTTATCACTTTTGGGCAATACATTCGCATAACGCAGACATCCTATGATTCTCAGGTGAACAAGTGAAGGTTTTGACTTATAAACACTTCATATGGAGACTTTTCCTGTAGCACTGATGAAGGTAATCTATTAATAATGTAGGTTGCTCCTAGGACACATAGACCCCAAAATATGATAGGCAAGGCTCCCTGAAACTTGATAGCTCTAGCTACCTCAAGGATATGCCTATGTTTCCTCTCAGCTACACCGTTTTGCTGAGGTGTATATACACAAGTTCTCTGATGTATTATCCCATATTTCTTGAATAGGTGTGAGCATTCAGAGTTTATAAACTTTGTACCATTATCTGTTCTTATTGTCTTGACACTAGTATCAAATTGATTATGCACTAGAGTCAAAAAATCCTGCAAGATTACGATAGCATCACTCTTCAGTTTTATCAGATAAACCCATAACATTCGTGAATAGTCATCCACAATTGTTACAAATGATCTATTTCCATCAAATGTGGGAGTCCTATAAGGACCCCAAACATCTACATGTAGTAACTGAAAACACTTCACAGACCTAGAGTGACTAGTAGGAAATGGGAATCTAGTTTGTTTAGCAAGTGGACAGATAGTGCATTGATACAATTCTCGACTACAATCTGTAGAAGAAATAGACAGCATCTGAGAAAGAACTCCACTAGGATTATGTCCTAATCTCTTATGCCATGCAGTGATATCTTCTTTATTCTTGTGAGCATTCAAAGACAAGCCTTCTCTGGGCTTCACTTTATTCATCTCCTTTGCAATAGACATAGACTCTTTATTCTGTAGTGCTCCAGTGAGTTTCTCAGTATGTATTCCACCTCTACTATGAGTTTGATTAGGAAGAAGATAGAGTCCATTATATTCTCTACCAATCTGCTTCATCTTCCCACTGCAAAGGTCCTGAAAAATGCAGAAATCATGAAAGAAGGTGACTGAGCATTTTAAGTCCTTGGTAAGTTTTGAAACCGATAGTAAATTGTATTTAAATTCTGGAATGACAAGGACACTCTTCATATCAATCTCTCTAGAAACTATGCAATCACCAGTATATGTCACATTAGTATAGCACCATTAGGTAGATGGACTCTTTTAAATTGTGAATTGGTGATCGTACTCACACTGTTTAGTAAGTCTAAATAAGGAGTCATATGATTAGTGGCTCCTGTATCGAATATCCATTCTTTTTCAGTGGAACCAACAGCTAAGACAGTAATAGTACCTGCAACATTAATCGTAGCTGCTGAAAAATTTTCTTTTCCAAACATCTGCATTATCTAGTCATATTGCTCTTGAGTGTAATCACCTAATTTTGGCACAAAAAATATCAAAATGCATGAAATAGTAGTGTTAATTTTCTTCAGTTTTATATGTATCGTAGCTAATGCTAGGCATTTAATTAGGAGAAAAATACTAGAAAAAATATCAAATATATATTTGTTATGTGTCTAACTGTGTCTTTACATTTGTGATAATATGCGCACTTGTATAATTTAAGTGTTAGTTAATTAGTCTATTTGTCAATTGTGTGTGTTATATAATTTGTATTTTTAGTAGTTTAAATTTGCAATTGGGGCTATTTGTGAAATCCAAAAGAGAGTTAAATGAAGCCCAACATCTCAGCCCACCCCATTTGACCCGTTTAATCTCAGCCGTCCATTCAATTTGATCCAACGGCTCACAAATGCCCATCACTTTCACCTTATAACCCTCATGACCCCTTTCCCAACCCTCATTTCCCACTACACACACGGCTAATCACAGAAACGGGCGAAGCCCTGGCGAAATTTACGCCGCCGCCGGAGCTCCGCCACCGGCGACGGCGAGCCACCACTCTCCGGCAAAAAAATATACCTCCCGAACCGCTTTGAGCCCCTCTTCCCCGATCTGGTCTTGGTTTCCACGAAATACCAAGGATTTCTCGTAAATCGAAGTTCGAAGCACGGCCAAGGAACTTTTCCGGCGATTTTCTTTCCTTTTTTCCGGTGAGTCTTTTCTTTTTTCCTTTTCTCCTCGTTTCCCCTTCACCCTCACACCCCCATTTTTCCAAACCCCATCCCCGTTTTTTCCCGTTTCCTTTCGTCCCATTTTTCCGTTCCCCGCTGCTTCTTCTTATTTTCTTTTTCTTTTCTTGTGATGAATCTTTGGAGCTGCTGTGATGGTTTGCTCGGGTTGGAGGGGGGCTGTGATGGATCGTTTGGTGAGGGCTGATTCTGATTATTCGAGGAGAGGCCGTGTAGTTGTAACTGTATATGGGTGATGTTTGAGGCAGTGGTGACACCGTGGTGGTGAACTAAATGATTGGTATTGATGCTGTGTCGACGCAGCTAGACAGTTGGTTGTACAATGCTAGGCAGTGATGAAGTGAAGCAGTGGGGTGTTCGGGCAGTGCTTCGTAGTGGCGATGAGGCAGCGACAAGGAGGCAGTGGCGTCGTGCTCGTTGGAGGCGTGATGTTCGTCCAGTTTGCTTAACGGTAAAAAGAAAGCTTCAATGACTTTTATTTTTGTTTTCACTAGGTTATTTTAGTTACTAGAGATGGTGTAGTGCTTAGTGTGTTAAAAATCATGTTGGTGTAAATAAATCAAGGATCCGTGTGTATGTTCTTCGGTAGCAAGCTGTATCACATGCCTTTTGTTTTTCTAAACTTTAATAGCTTATTCGTGCATCTCTAAGCGTTGGTTTGCTTGAATTCACGTGTGTAGTTGGCTATGTTTATGTCATGTCTGGTACTGATAATCAGGATTAATTGAAAATAAGCAGGTTTAGTTAGCTTGTGTAGTTCCACTTGTTCGAATCGATGGTTGAAGCTGTAGGTTCTGCATCATGGTTCTGTTGTAGTGTATGAGCTATCAAATCTGTATGTATGTCCAGTTATTGATGGTCGAGAATCAGAATGTGTACTCCTGTTGTTGTTGATTTCGTTTAAGTAGGAAGTCTTAAGGAATTGATTTTAGCCCAAATGTTCATGTTGCCTGAAGTAATCTAGTTCATTAGTTAACTTGGGATCTGTTTTAGCTTAGAAATTAGGAGTCCAGGGGGGTTAAAGTGACCTTCTTTGGATTCAAGTGAGTTGGAACTCAGCCTGGGATGGTTTTGGGGATAAGTATTTAGCTTAATTGGTTTTGGTTGGCAACTAAGATGCCAATGGCTTGATATGTGTAATCTGCTAATGATTTTGAGTTTTGACCTGAGGTCTGATTTAGGCCTTAGTTGGTGAGTTAAATAGTCAATTTAGATAGAAGTTAGAGGGCTGGATTTCAAGTCCTGGACTGTTAGAAGTAGAATCTGAAAATAGGCAATTGAGTTTATTTAATTTTGAAGTCCAAGTTTGAATTCCAATGGAATCAGCCTCATTAATGAGGCAGATTTGGTATGGCCGAAAATGGTAAACATAGTTGGCATTGGCAGCTTGCTCCCTCTGCACATTTTCCTTTTTGAGCAACACTCCAAGCAGGGCATTTATTGGCCTTAGCATGCCTGTTGAAAGTGATTTTCCTTGGGGTTTGACCCCAGCTGTCCAGCCTCTCTTACCTCTATAAAGAGAGGTCATTTACTACACATTAAAGGGAGAACACATTGAATGCTCCCATTACTCCTCAACTACTTTTTTTTAAAAACAACAGATCTGAAAGTAAAGGAAAGAGCAAGAAAAAATACTTGAAAAAAAGGGAATAGCAAGGAAGGGTTTGAGTTTAGGCTATTATTGCAAAAGGGTGTTGTTTGTGGCTGTTGTTGCTGTTTGGTCTTTGCTTTGGGCTGTTTGAGTGGGCTTGGCTCTCCTTGTTTTAAAGTTTGTCTACACTAGGTAAACTTTCATTTCATAGTTTATTTCATGAGAAATCAGCCATATTTGAAGCCATTATTTATGAATGCTAAGTTTTTTTTATGTTGAATGTACATTGAATAACTGTTAGTGTAACTTTAAAACTGAAAATTTGCGCAAATGACACCATTATGCAATCTGGTACATATCTGATTTTCGAGCAAAATAGCGGCTGTTTATGCAAACGTGTTTTGGAACAAACTAGAACGTTAGTTGCAACTCCTTTTTGTAAAGTATGCTCAAATCAAATACATAAGTTAGTTTTCTTTTATGAAATATAAAGGGTAGAAATAGATTTACAAAAGTGTTGACAAATGTGGCCAGATCTTGAAATAAATAGATAAAAAAGGATATATGTGCAAGAGCTATGAAATAAAGAACATCAGCATAACAGTGGGCTAAATAGAATATTTAATATGGCTAAATGTTGAACAAGTAAGAAAGATGACTGTTTTGCGCAAATATTGTTAATAATAGAATACCAATGCTTAAAGTGCTAAAGTGGGCTAAATAACAAATCAAGTCTGCAAATTTGTGGCCAAATGCTAAAACAAATGGCCAAAAGAACATTTCTGCAATTCATTTTGAACAAAGATTCAGAGGCGTGCAAGTTTTTTTTCTTAAATGGGCTGAACCTTTTTTGCAAATCTAACTCGATTAGTCGCAATCTTTTAACCTTAAGGCCCCAATAGTGTTTAAATATAAATTTAGTGACTTCTTTTTAAATTATAACAAATGAAAATAGGCGAAGGGTAAATAAATAAGCTAAGAGACATTAGTATCGGAAGCCAAATAAAATTGATTCAAGTGTAGTTTGTTTAAATCGGAAGATTTCGAACGGGTGAAGTGCCTGCGCGACCATATCCGGTTTTAAATAAATTATATTTGTGAATATTGAATCGAGCCGTATTTGAATAAGATATAAATGTGTCGAAAGTAAATGCGGCACATATAGTAAAAATGAAGCGGAATTATGAGTTTCGAGTTTGACCAAAGATAATAAAAAATTTGGAGACTCAAATCAAGGCTGATAAGGTTTCGAACGGGTGAAGTGCCTGCGCGAAAATATTCGGCCGAGTCACTGAAACAAAAAATAATAATAATAAAAAAAAAAAAAAAAAAAAATATATATATATATATATATATATATATATATATATATATAAATAAATAAAAATAAAAATAATAATAGATCAAAGCGTAGCAAAGGGAAATAAATAAAGGCAGGTACAATAAGTATTTCATATAGCCGGAATGCGTCAATAAAAGCAACTGTGCTCGACACAGGACTCGAGGGTGCCTAACCCCTTCCCGAGAGTCAACCGAGATCCTTACCCGGAACTCTAACGCAGACCACTAACGAGTCATAGGTGTTCCAAGGTACCCTTTGGGTGACTTGGCACACCTCAAACTTGTCAAGTGGCGACTCCGAATTTTAAATAAACAATTCGTACCTTGAAACACCGTCACTTCCTTAAATGGAAACCCTAGCTCGGGATAGCGCCAAATAATCATTAAAAAATCCCATAAGCGCTTTCCTAAGCCCGAAACGCCCTCCCCAAAAGCGGGAGCGCGGAAAAAGGGGGTGTGACAGCCTTGGCGACTCCGCTGGGGAAAAAGTGAAAACTGAGAATCTCAGGCTTTATACTTTGTCGTTTTCGGCTTTTAAATATTGTTTGTACATGCTGCCTTGAATGTTACTGCTTTGATATGTTTGAACTGTATATACACAACTGTCTTCTCTCGTACACCTCTGAGTCTTCTGGAACACTGCACACATGCACGCCAGTCTCGCTTCGGCGTCTGGAATTTCTGTCGTGTCTCAGGACACAAAAAAGTTAACCCTTTTTAGGAGGAGGTGCGTTGGGTTAGGCCGTTAGACGTTGTCGATCGGTACCCCCGAGGCACTTCCAAATTGCCGGAAACTATAGAACATGAACCCATTGAGTCACCTAGAGTTGAACCTGTGCTTTTGTCTAGGCCGATTTATTTGCATGTCATTAGACTTAGTGAGGTGCGGTACACCGGTACCGCACTTGTCTAGGCTGACCCTTTAGAGTCTAGATGGGGCCCACGCCCCGGAAAGACAGTAATGGCATCTTCTGTGTTGCATCTAGGGAGGCCGTTATGCTGACCGTTTATCGAGGGAAAGCGGGTTAGTTTGAAAAATGAAAAAATGATGAAAAAAAAAGTGAAAAAAGAGAGAAGAGACGCTTTGTTAAGAGGGGCAATTTCAGATTTTCAAATAGTAGCGTGTCAAATGTCATTTTCCCGTTGTCGGCAAAGATTTTAAAGCCAATTTCACGCCGTTATAACGGCCAATTTTTGAAAAAAAATATATATATATATATATATAAAAAGAGAAAACAGCGTCCATAGCCAAATTTGGTGGCGTTGTCATGTCAAATTCTGTTCAAAAATTAGAAAAGTCAAAAAAAAAAAAGGGAAAAATCAATCAAATAGAGTCGTCCTGTTCGGTAAAACACTGACAAGTTTTGTTTGTCTAGGCTAGTCGAATCATGTAAATATTTTATTTGAGTCGTCTTGTCCGTTTTAATGTCAATAGTCAAATTTTGGTGTCGTTGTCATGTCAAATTTTGTTCGAAAATTAGAAAGTCAAAAATAGAGTCGTCGTGTTTTGTAAAACATTGACAAGTTTTATTTGTCTAGCCTAGTCAATCATGTAAAAAATTTCGTTTGAGTCGGCTTGTCCGTTTTAATGTTGTTTTACAAATTTTGTCCAAAGTTTTCTCGGTCCTAATACTTCATTTTAATAAATAGGTATCATGGCTGCATCATCATCTAGAGTAGGAAAAAGGAAGTTTCCTGAGGGATCTACTCCACCGCCTATTAAGATGGTCGATAAATGTCCTCCATTGTTGAGGAATTGGTGGTACCATTTGAGCGA
Source organism: Petunia axillaris subsp. axillaris (assembly GCA_029990575.1). Lineage (NCBI taxonomy): Eukaryota > Viridiplantae > Streptophyta > Magnoliopsida > Solanales > Solanaceae > Petunia > Petunia axillaris. The sequence continues at coordinate 34,974,633 of JARKNS010000007.1, forward strand.
AAAGCAGAAAGGGGTTGTGCATGCGAGAATTGGGGAAATGACACATTTTCTTAACCCTAAGTTTGCCCCACGTCGGGAACTAGTAAATGCTTTGATTCGGTATTGGGAACCGAGTCAAAATACCTTTGTGTTTGGTGATATTGAGATGACTCCCACTTTAGAAGAGATCTCGGGTTTGACTAATGGAGTGTTTAGGACAAAGAAGTGCATAGCACCTCGGTTTGTGAGAGTCGAGGAGTTCCTACGGGACATGAGTCTGCATTCTGATACCCAGTTAGTGAGTTTGGCCTCAGGTTGGGTCAGTCTGGAGTATCTTTATGCTCTTTATGGGCGGGGAGATGGATACACAGAGCATCGGCCGAAATTCATCACCACATTGAGCCATGACCAATGGGATAAACTTAGGGAAAGAGCTTTCATTTTCGCCTTCCTTGGCCTCATGGTCTTCCCGATAGAGAATGGACAAATCTCTATCCATACCTCTTGGATCGTGAGAGCTTTATTTGGGGGAGTTCGAGATTCTACTGTGGTGCCGATGATCTTGGGCAGTATTTATCATGCTCTGACTCGATGCAAAGAGAAAGGGGCCCGGTTTTTCGAGGGTTGCAACTTGTTGTTGCAAGTATGGTTCGTTGAGCATTTGTTCGGCCGTTCTGACCCTACTCCACTACCCGATGCGCCTAAATGCCATTTGAACACCCATTATTATCGTACTCGACATCTTGATCTACCCGAGAGCTTTGATGGGTGGGCAAAGTATTTGAGCGAGCTCACTCTGGAGAATATCCGGTGGCAGGTTAGTTGGTACCCCTCGAAAGAGGGAATATATGGTAGTATGGACCGTCCTTTTCTAGTATTGATGGGTCATAAGGGAGCCGAGCCTTATTGCCCTACGCGGGTGCTCCGACAGCTTGGGCGCGTTCAGGGTGTACCTAGGGTAGAGGCCGTGGAAGAGTATCGCCTTGATCATATTAGCGGTGAGTTTCCCAGGCACACTCAGTGGTTCTCCATTTGGGATAATATGAGACCTTTGACCTCCAGCACACAGGTTATAGACCGATTCAGAGGCGAGGTCACTCCCGAGTATGTTTTCTGGTTCGGCCGACAGCCTGCTTTGGTAGCTATGCCAGCGAAAACGGTCAAGGGACCGTATGATGAGGCACTCAGGATTGACATGAAGATAGAGATGCATAGGGTAGAGACTGAGGAGAGATATGCGGGTCTAGTCTATCGTCTTCGTTCTGAGAGGGATGCCGCTCGAGCTGCTTTGGTTGAGAGTGAGGGTCTAGCGCATCAGCACCTAGACACAGTTAGACGACTTCGTGTTATGCACTCTGAGGCATTGACAGAGCGAGATGCCGACAGGGCAGCTTTGGTGGAGAGCAGGAGAAGGGAGGATTATCATCGTCGGGATGCCATGGATGCTCGAGCTCGACTCGACAGGGCACTGGAGCAGGAGGAGCAGCTCAGGGAGCTAGCACAGAACCGACTTCAGGATATACAGGCTGCAGGACGGACTATCAGTGTAGTTTATCGGCAGGTTTATGACTCTGCTGTATATGTTGCACAGGCTATCAATGACTATAGGAGGTTGTCAGCGGAGGACCTACTTCCACATGTGCTTCCCTTCGTCACTAGAGTTGCAGAAAATTTGGCTGGATTGCGCCGCACCTTGGTGGAAGGCCCACCAGCAGATCCCGAGGAGCCACCAGAGGAAGATCTCGACGAGCCATTTGAGTCAGATCCAGAGGAGCCAGATGAGGCAGGGCCCGGATCACCTTAGCAGATATATGCCAGTCCGAGATGATGCAGCTCATTACCTTTTGTTTGTCATTTAGCATCTTGGACAGATTGTGGCTTTTATTATGTATTGGTATTTCTATTTCGAACAAGTCGGTCTAGTTTGTTTATTTGAATTTGTAGGAGTACTACTATTGCCCCATGTTGTAGGCGGGCTTTTTTATATTGTACTGTTTCGGCATTTATGAAAAGAAAATCAGAAAATCCAAAATTGTGTCTTTTATTATCTTAAATGCATTTTTCTTCCTTTTTCAATCTGATTTTGGACCCCTCTTACATTTGAAAGTTATATGATATGAAAAAAAAAATATGTGAAAAAGAGCGAAAGAAAGAGAGGAAAATGAAAAAAAAAGAAAGAAAAAAAAAAGAAGAAAAGAAAAGAAAGAGAGGACCCGCTTTGTCTTGATTCGGGATGATGCATGACGACTCTAGGCTCTTAGGCGCGCTCGGCTCATAAATATCATGTTTCCTAACCTGTTTTGTTTGCAGACAAGACTAGATTACCAGTGACTTGGTGCAGCGCTCTAGCATTACCCCACTCTCACACAATTAACTCAAGGGGACTGGAAATTCCATTTGGTAACATGGCCACTGAAGGAGACAAATCTGATGCCGGTTCCGAAGAAAATGATAGAACGACAGAAGAGGCCCTGATTCTGAAGCAATTTCTGGTGGACATGCATCATGCGATAACCACGGGACGGGTACCTCCTCCCATGCCGAACCTCTTGGATGGGCTTATGCCAACAGTTAGCCAGCGAGCACCAGGCACATCTACGGCGGTCGAGGATCCGACCTATCCCCCTGGTTTTGGCACTAGTCGGGGTCCAACAAAAGAAGCTGAAGTGCGCCCTCATGCACCGCCCCCACCACCTCCACCTCAAGGGCAATATGGACAACATCCACCACAGGGGCAGTATGGTCCACCCCCACCACAGGGACAGTATGGTCCACCTCCGCCACAGGGGCAGTATGGCCCACCTCTCCCACAGGTTCCAATTTTTCGGGGCCCAGCCAGGCCTGCTATGGCTAGGTCCAACAGCGAACCACATCTGGCTGGGGATCATCATTATGATCAGCACCATGAACCCAATTTCCGACACAGTGACTCATATGATCAGGGGTTCCATCGCGGGTCTCAAGTTGAGGTTGATCGATCAGGAAAGCTTGATGAGAGCGAGGTTCTAAGAAAGATGAGGGGCCTAGAACAAGCAGTGAGGACCATTCAAGGATATGGAGATCATACTGACATCTCTTTCAAGGATCTTTGCCCCTACCTTGAATTGCAATTGCCAGATGGGTTCATAGTGCCAAAGTTTGATCTATACACCGGGCAAGGAGATCCAAGGGTTCATATGAAAACCTACTGCAACAAAATGAGAGGGGTCAAGAAAGACAAACTGTTGATAGCCTACTTTTCTGAAAGCTTGGGGGGCGCAGCTGCCGAATGGTTCATGAGGCAGGATCTAACTAAATGGTTATCATTTGAGGATATGGCACAGGCATTCTACGACCAGTACAAGTACCACATTGAAGTTTTGCCAGATCGGTCCTCTTTGGATGCGATAAAAAAGAAGCCAAGCGAAAGCTTTAGGGAGTACGCCCTCAGATGGCGCGAGCAGGCCGCTCGAGTGAGCCCCGCAATCCCGGACGATGACATGGTCCGTTTGTTCATTGAGGCGCAGGATGAGGCGTATTATGGTTCACTGATCGCAGCCTTTGGGAAACCGTTTAGTGAAGTCGTCAAGATGGGAGAAATGATTGAGAGAGGAGTCAAAGCTGGCAAGATTGTGAGCCAGACTGCACTAAAGGCGACCACACAGGCTGTGCAGACAGGGGCAGCAGGGTTCGGTAAGAAGAAGAAAGAAGATGTGGCCATGGTAGGGTCGGGTCCACGAAGGTGGAATGATGAGCGATACAGTCAAGCTAATTCATACCAAGCTCCACAAACACCCTATTTACAACACTATTACCCGCCACAAAATGCACAATACTCCATACCTCCACCCCAGTACTCTGTACACGCTGCGCAACCATATGCCCCAACGTCTTATCCGCAATGGCGCGCACCAGCCCCACAGCCTACATATCCCATCCACCAAGCTCCACATAATCACTATCAGGCTCCACCTAACCCTACTTACCGACCAAGAGGTCCGGCAGGCTTTCGTCCGAGAGCTGAATTTAAGAAGGCTCGAGAAGAGAAGAAGAGAGAATTCACGCCAATCGGAGAATCCTACACCAGTATCTTTGAGAAACTGCGGGCCTTGAACATGATAAAACCCATTCAAGGAAACATGAATCCTACTGGCAAAGTGGATCATTCTCGACATTGTGATTACCACTCGGGCGCACCAGGGCATGATACAGAAGATTGCTACTATCTCAAGAGAGTGGTGCAGGATTTGATCGACAACAACCAAATCGTGATTGAAGATGCAGAAACGCCAAACATTAATCGCAATCCTCTGCCAGTCCATGATGTACACATGGTATATGCATGCACAGGGGGGTTTGAAAGCGAATCTGCAAGGCCAATAGTGTCAGTCGATGCAATAACTATTGGGGTGGAAAAGATGCATATCACTTCAAAGACAAGTCCTGTTGTGGTGTCCGGAGGAACAAAGCCATCTGTCCAGTTGGATAAGCCCGTGTTAACATTGAAACGAGCTGTTGAGAAAGGGGAAAGGTTGACTGAGAAGCCAAAGTTGGTGATCTCAAGGGCCATCAGCAAGGAAGGGGAAGCGGATTCTGCTACCAAACCGAAGTTGGTTATAAAAAATGCACCCCGGGGAGATGATTTGAACGCAATGCGCGAGCCCATTGTCATAAAGAGGGCATCCCAGTTCCATGTGACAGATAACAAGGTTGTCCCGTGGAACTATGCCCAGGCAGTGGTAACGTACATGGGAAAGGAGGTTGTAGCAGAAACGACACAAGTGGGCGGTATAACTCGTTCTGGGCGGTGCTTTACCCCGGAAGAGTTAAGAAAGGCAAGGCAAGCTAGGGAAAATCAGGGTCCAGTCAAGGAGCCTGTCACTGAGAAAGAGGCGGAAGAGTTTCTAAAGAAGATGAAAGTGCAAGATTACTCTATCGTGGAGCAGCTGAGGAAGACCCCGGCTCAAATTTCTTTGTTGTCCCTGCTGATGCATTCTGAGGCGCACCGTCATGCTCTTTTGAAAATCCTGAATGAAGCTCATGTATCTGATAAAATGACTGTTGGTAACTTGGAGGCTGTTGCTGCCCGTATCTTTGAAGTCAACAGGATCACTTTCACTGATGAAGAATTGCCTATGGAAGGCACAGGCCACAACAAAGCTCTGCATCTGACTGTTAAGTGTGACAACTCTTACGTCACGAGAGTGCTGGTTGATGGTGGGTCTGGTCTGAACATTTGTCCACTGTCTACTTTGAAAAGATTGAAAATCAATGTGGATAGAATTCGAACCAATACTATGAGTATCCGTGCTTTTGATGGAGAAAAAAGACAGTCAATTGGTGAGATCGAGCTGACATTGACAATTGGGCCTGTGGACTTTGCTATTGACTTCCAAGTCCTCGATATGGATTCGTCTTATAATCTACTGTTGGGAAGGCCCTGGATTCATATGGCGGGCGCAGTACCGTCAACTTTGCACCAGACTGTGAAGTTTGAGTGGAACCGTGAGATGATCATGGTACACGGAGAGGGAGATCTGTCAATCTATAAGGACCCATCCATTCCAGTTATCGAGGTCACCAATGATAGCCCAACTCTGATGTACCAAGCCTTTGAAGCAGTCAATGTGGAAGAGGTTCCTGAAGGCAAACCTTTGCCCCAAGCAAGATTGTCGGAAGCGGCAGTCATGATGGCTACAGAAATGTTGAAGCATGGTTTTCAACCAGGAAAGGGTCTCGGGGCATCACTTCAAGGAATGTCGCATCCAATTAATCCACTTGGCATTCGAGGTACCTGGGGTCTGGGATACAAGCCCACAGCTGCAGACAGAGCAAGAGCTAGGAAGATGAAGAAACAAGAGTGGTCCCTTGAGAAGCCTGTCCCTTGCCTCGCTCAGTCTTTCACGAGGTCCAACGGGGGCAAGTCTATTTCCAAGAATGCTGAGGAGACTGAAGAACAAAAGAAGCTCCTGGCCGATCTGAGGCACGTCTTTGGCATCAACATGGTGCAAACTGGCGAAGGATCTAGCAATGCAGAAATCCAGGACATTGGCCCTGATGTGAAGCTGAACAACTGGGAATCCATGCCTCTCCCCACTAGGAGGGGCTATTGGTAGCAAGTTTTGTTATCCTTTCTGTATACTTGGTTATTCTAAGGGTTGTAATCCAAGTGTATTTATTTTGCTCGTTATGATGTCAAACCCTTTTATCTTTCAAATTCAATGAAAAGCAAGACATGTTCTTGTCTCCTTATTCTATCTCTTTACTTTCCTGATTTTTATTTCTTATTTCTTTCTGTAGCTATATTTCTGATGGCCTTAATAACATGACATGCATGCTGAAATCACGCCCTGATCTAAACACACAGTTTAACTTGGTCTCAATGAATCAACCAAAAATTGAGGAAATACATGTTGATGGGTGGAGTGATTATGAAGTAACAGTTGAGGAGGTAGATGATATGGAAAGGACGGATACCGATGAAATGTTTGAGAAAGAATATGATGAGGAGGGAGCTGAGAGTGAAATAAATGGGGAATTAGAACAGTTTGAGAACAAGCCTAAGCCCAATTTAGATGACACAGAAAATATAAATTTGGGAACCCCTGACGAGGTTAGGGAAACCAAGATAAGCATGCACGCTGCGCCAAAAGTGAAAAATGACATAGTCCAAGTCTTGTTTGACTATAGAGACGTGTTTGCTTGGTCATATGATGACATGCCCGGTTTGAGCACAGATTTGGTGGTTCACAAGTTGCCAATTAATCCTGGTTTCCCTCCGGTCAAGCAGCTACGGAGGAAATTCAAGACAGAAATGAGCAAGAAAATCCATGAGGAAATCATGAAGCAGCTATCTGCGAAGGTGATACAATCTCTTCAGTATTCCACTTGGTTGGCCAATGTTGTGCCGGTGCCGAAGAAAGATGGGAAGACAAGAATTTGTGTTGACTATCGAGATTTGAACAAGGCCAGTCCCAAGGATAATTTTCCTTTGCCTAATATTCACATTCTCATAGACAATTGTGCTAAACATGAGATCCAATCTTTTGTGGATTGCTATGCCGGATATCACCAGATCCTGATGGATGAGGATGACGCCGAGAAGACAGCATTCACCACGCCCTGGGGAACCTTTTGTTACAGGGTCATGCCGTTCGGCTTGAAGAACGCTGGGGCAACGTACATGAGAGCCATGACAACTGTCTTCCATGATATGATACACAAAGAAATTGAAGTGTATGTGGATGATGTGATAATCAAATCAAGAACGGTAGAGGATCATGTTAAAGACCTCAGGAAATTCTTTGAAAGACTCAGAAGGTACAATTTGAAGTTGAACCCGGCCAAATGTGCGTTCGGTGTTCCAGCTGGAAAGTTGTTGGGTTTCATTGTTAGCAGGCGGGGTATTGAATTGGATCCTTCAAAGATCAAGGCTATACAAGAGTTGCCTCCGCCAAAGAACAAGAAAGAAGTTATGAGTTTCCTCGGAAGATTGAACTACATCAGTAGGTTCATCGCTCAACTCACCACCACGTGTGAGCCAATCTTCAAGCTGCTAAAGAAAGATGCGGCGGTTAAGTGGACTGAGGAGTGTCAAGCGGCCTTTGACCAAATCAAGCAGTACCTGTCAAATCCACCAGTGCTGGTCCCGCCAGAGCCAGGACGACCTTTGTTCCTCTATCTATCGGTGATGGACAATTCGTTTGGTTGTGTACTGGGGCAACATGACGCCACGGGAAAAAAAGAACAGGCGATCTACTACATGAGCAAGAAGTTCACGGATTACGAGGTCAAGTACACTTTGCTGGAAAGAACGTGTTGTGCCCTCACATGGGTAGCACAGAAGTTGAGGCATTATTTGTTGTCATACACTACTTACCTCATATCCCGGATGGATCCACTAAAGTACATTTTTTCAAAGCCTATGCCAACAGGAAGGCTTGCCAAGTGGCAAATGTTACTCACAGAGTTCGACATAGTTTATGTCACCAGAACTGCAATGAAAGCCCAGGCTTTGGCTGATCATTTGGCCGAAAATCCAGTGGATGATGAGTATGAACCTCTTAAGACATACTTCCCTGATGAAGAGGTAGGCACAATTGAGGAGTTGCCTTCTGAGGATGATCATTGTTGGAAGCTCTATTTTGATGGGGCCTCTAACTCCAAGGGCGATGGTATTGGGGCTGTTCTCATATCCCCGACAGGTCACTATTATCCGGCGGCTGCGCAACTTCGTTTCTGGTGTACCAATAACACGGCAGAATATGAAGCTTGCATCATGGGTCTACGCATGGCGATAGATATGGACATCAAAGAACTACTAGTGCTTGGAGATTCCGACCTACTAGTACATCAAATCAAGGGTGAATGGGAAACTCGAGACGTGAAACTCATCATGTATAAGCAGTATCTGGAAGAGCTTTGCCGAAGGTTTGATTCCATTGAATTCAGGCATATCCCAAGAATGCACAATGAGTTGGCAGACGCTTTGGCTACCTTAGCGTCCATGCTTAGTCATCCTGACCAGACTCACATTGATCCTCTCGAGATTCAAGTTAGGGATCAACATGCTTATTGCAACATGGTTGAAGAAGAACTTGATGGCGAGCCATGGTACCTGGACATCAAAAACTACATCAAGAATGGAGAGTATCCAGCGCTGGCAGAGAGCAATCAGAAAAGAACCCTCCGCCGTCTTGCAAATGGTTTCTTTTTAAGTGGAGGGGTGTTGTACAAGAGAACCCCAGATCTGGGACTGTTGAGATGTGTGGACGCACAAGAAGCCTCAAGAATTCTCAACGAGGTGCATTCGGGAATCTGTGGACCACACATGAATGGCTATGTGTTAGCCAAGAAGATCTTAAGAGCAGGTTATTTTTGGCTCACCATGGAGCGAGATTGCATAGGGTTCGTGCGGAAATGCCACCAATGTCAAGTGCACGGCGACCTGATACATTCACCTCCCTTAGAGCTCCACACAATGTCCGCTCCTTGGCCTTTCGTAGCATGGGGGATGGATGTCATTGGCCCGATAGAACCAAAGGCATCGAATGGGCATAGATTCATTTTGGTCGCCATTGACTATTTTACTAAGTGGGTGGAAGCGGCGACATTCAAGTCGGTAACCAAGAAAGCTGTGGTCGACTTTGTTCATTCAAACATCATTTGTCGGTTCGGTATTCCCAATACCATCATCACCGACAATGGGGCTAATCTGAACAGTCATTTGATGAGAGAAGTATGTGAAAGGTTCAAAATTGTGCATAGGAACTCCACACCATACCGGCCAAAGGCAAATGGCGCGGTCGAAGCTGCAAACAAAAACATCAAGAAGATCCTTCGAAAAATGGTGGAAGGATCTCGAGATTGGCATGAGAAGTTGCCATTTGCTCTTCTGGGTTATCGCACAACTGTGCGCACCTCAATAGGCACGACCCCATATGAACTGGTGTATGGGACTGAAGCGGTCATTCCGGCAGAAGTCGAAATACCATCCTTGAGAGTCATTGTTGAAGCTGAGATCGAGGATACTGAATGGGTCAAATCCCGCTTGGAACAACTGGCTTTGATCGACGAGAAAAGGCTAAATGCAGTATGTTATGGTCAACTATATCAGAAGAGAATGGCCAAAGCATACAACAAGAAAGTGCGCCAACGCAAATTCAGTGAAGGCCAGGTAGTCTTGAAGCGCATCTTTCCACATCAGGAAGAAGCGAAGGGCAAGTTTGCTCCAAATTGGCAAGGACCGTATGTGGTGAAGAAGGTGTTGCCCAATGGTGCTCTATTCTTGACAGACATCGAAGGCACGATGGCTGAAATGATTATTAATGCTGATGCAGTGAAGAGGTACTACATTTGATGTCCTTGGATTGGGATGGTGAAAGTCTTTGTTTCCCTTATCCAGATGATGTATCCCTTTGGCTTTTGTGAACCCTTATTGGGAATCCTGTAATTGTAATGAAATTGAATGAATGAAAGAAAGATTCAAAACAACAAATTTTGGCATTAAGTTGCTAGAGCTACGTCTGACCTGATTCCTCTCAAAAGGATACGTAGGCAACCATTCAGGTGCGGTCATATCAGTGAAAGTTCTAAAGGTTCCCTAGCTTCATAATATGGGAAAGTTCATATTTTTTCCCTGTTCATATTGACGCAAAACTTGTCTCTAAGTTTGCGGCCAAACTCAAAGAAAATCCAAATCCGCAGTTGCTGCTAAACTGGGGCAGAAGTTTGTTTTTATTTTATTTGTCAATAAAATAAAAACAAACTTCTATTATGCTTACCATCTTTTCACATGTTCATGAGACGTTTGGAATTCTGGTCTCGAAGTCAGGAGAGGCTCAAAGCACCCAAGACATTATCATCAAAAGAGTGAAAAAAAAAAAAGAGAAAAAAAAAAAAAAGAAAAAAAAATGAAAAGAAAAGAAAATGAAGTCTTGCCGGTGAAAACCTGAAAGGGCGCCGCATGACAAACAGTGAGATAAAAGAACAATGAGAGAGGTTAGTTGGTGAAAACCCCAAATGGGGCACCATTAGCCGAATGAGAGATGTTATATTTGTCATCAAGCTGGGCTTGGCAGTTAGTCATTGCTGAATGTTTGAATGGAGGGAGAGGTCGAGGAAGAGCTGTTGTGAATGGATCAGGGTTCGAGGCCAAGATGCATGTCATGTCCATTGGGGTCATCGTCGTTTTTGCCTCCAGATAAGTTCATTTTCATCTCCTAAAGGACATCTCTCGTCCAGAGTCTTTTGTCCAGAATCTTTTCCATTTTTTCGACTCTCAGTCAAAATAACATCAAAACGAGCAAAAGAAAGTTTCGCAAAAATTGTTTACCCGTTTTGCAGTTGTAGCAGAGCACAGTCAGGACCCGCCTGGATAATGGAAGCCAACATCACATCTCGATAGCAAGAACGACATCGAGAATTTGCACCATTGAAAGACCAACAAGGGAAGCCAAGGGGAATACACAGAAATGGAAAGAAAATAGGAAAAGAAAGGAAATAAGGAAAGCAGAATTAGGGAATTCATTTCAAGAAGCTCAAGGCGCCTACCTGAAGAATGAGGGAGTAGTTTTTTTTTAAGAAGTCGAGGCACCCACCTGAAGAATGAGGGAGTAGTTTATTTAAGATATCGAGGCGCCCACCTGGAGAATGAGGGAGTAGTTTATTTAAGATATCGAGGCACCCACCTGGAGAATGAGGGAGTAGTGGTAAAGAAGTCGAGGCACCCACCTGAAGAATGAGGGAGTAGTTGTAAAGAAGTCGAGGCACCCACCTGAAGAATGAGGGAGTAGTTTATTCAAGATATCGAGGCACCCACCTGAAGAATGAGGGAGTAGTGGTAAAGAAGTCGAGGCACCCACCTGAAGAATGAGGGAGTAGTTTATTTAAGAAGTCGAGGCACCCACCTGAAGAATGAGGGAGTAGTTGTAAAGAAGTCGAGGCACCCACCTGGAGAATGAGGGAGTAGTTGTGAAGAAGTCGAGGCACCCACCTGAAGAACGAGGGAATCCATGCTGCAAAGAGGGAAGACCCACCTGAGCCAAGATCGGGGGTTTATCTTTTCTACAAAGAGCAAGACCCACCTGAACCAAGAGCGGTGGTTTATTTTTAACAAGTGAGGGGGGCAAGGACCAAGAAGCTCATCTCGGGAAGCATGAAGACTTAGAATAGGAAGTGTAACTTTACATTTTCAATGTTGTACTTTTATTTTCTCTGTAAAGCAATGACCGCCAATCAGCAAGCAACCAGTGACCAGCAGCAACAACGCTAGCATGTCTTGTATCAGTCCTAGTGTGGGTAGAAGCATCTAGAATCAATCGTGGTGAATCTGGGTGTTTAGTATCAGTCTAGTTTAGTTTAGGAGTGTCTAGGTTATATGTCTAGGAAGCGGTAGGCCCAGCCATCGCGTGTCAGGAACTACACTGACCTGATTCCTTAGTCCAAGGATATGTAGGAGCCTTACAGTCAGGGCACGGTCGCCATTTTTTCAAGTGTCACCCTCGGCTAGAACCGGAGAGCCAAAATTAGTTGTTGATTACGTCTTTGTCCGAAAACTCTTCATGTTCCCGAACAAAGAGGGGCAGCTGTAATCACCTAATTTTGGCACAAAAAATATCAAAATGCATGAAATAGTAGTGTTAATTTTCTTCAGTTTTATATGTATCGTAGCTAATGCTAGGCATTTAATTAGGAGAAAAATACTAGAAAAAATATCAAATATATATTTGTTATGTGTCTAACTGTGTCTTTACATTTGTGATAATATGCGCACTTGTATAATTTAAGTGTTAGTTAATTAGTCTATTTGTCAATTGTGTGTGTTATATAATTTGTATTTTTAGTAGTTTAAATTTGCAATTGGGGCTATTTGTGAAATCCAAAAGAGAGTTAAATGAAGCCCAACATCTCAGCCCACCCCATTTGACCCGTTTAATCTCAGCCGTCCATTCAATTTGATCCAACGGCTCACAAATGCCCATCACTTTCACCTTATAACCCTCATGACCCCTTTCCCAACCCTCATTTCCCACTACACACATGGCTAATCACAGAAACGGGCGAAGCCCTAGCGAAATTTACGCCGCCGCCGGAGCTCCGCCACCGGCGACGGCGAGCCACCACTCTCCGGCAAAAAAATATACCTCCCGAACCGCTTTGAGCCCCTCTTCCCCGATCTGGTCTTGGTTTCCACGAAATACCAAGGATTTCTCGTAAATCGAAGTTCGAAGCACGGCCAAGGAACTTTTCCGGCGATTTTCTTTCCTTTTTTCCGGTGAGTCTTTTCTTTTTTCCTTTTCTCCTCGTTTCCCCTTCACCCTCACACCCCCATTTTTCCAAACCCCATCCCCGTTTTTTCCCGTTTCCTTTCGTCCCATTTTTCCGTTCCCCGCTGCTTCTTCTTATTTTCTTTTTCTTTTCTTGTGATGAATCTTTGGAGCTGCTGTGATGGTTTGCTCGGGTTGGAGGGGGGCTGTGATGGATCGTTTGGTGAGGGCTGATTCTGATTATTCGAGGAGAGGCCGTGTAGTTGTAACTGTATATGGGTGATGTTTGAGGCAGTGGTGACACCGTGGTGGTGAACTAAATGATTGGTATTGATGCTGTGTCGACGCAGCTAGACAGTTGGTTGTACAATGCTAGGCAGTGATGAAGTGAAGCAGTGGGGTGTTTGGGCAGTGCTTCGTAGTGGCGATGAGGCAGCGACAAGGAGGCAGTGGCGTCGTGCTCGTTGGAGGCGTGATGTTCGTCCAGTTTGCTTGACGGTAAAAAGAAAGCTTCAATGACTTTTATTTTTGTTTTCACTAGGTTATTTTAGTTACTAGAGATGGTGTAGTGCTTAGTGTGTTAAAAATCATGTTGGTGTAAATAAATCAAGGATCCGTGTGTATGTTCTTCGGTAGCAAGCTGTATCACATGCCTTTTGTTTTTCTAAACTTTAATAGCTTGTTCGTGCATCTCTAAGCGTTGGTTTGCTTGAATTCACGTGTGTAGTTGGCTATGTTTATGTCATGTCTGGTACTGATAATCAGGATTAATTGAAAATAAGCAGGTTTAGTTAGCTTGTGTAGTTCCACTTGTTCGAATCGATGGTTGAAGCTGTAGGTTCTGCATCATGGTTCTGTTGTAGTGTATGAGCTATCAAATCTGTATGTATGTCCAGTTATTGATGGTCGAGAATCAGAATGTGTACTCCTGTTGTTGTTGATTTCGTTTAAGTAGGAAGTCTTAAGGAATTGATTTTAGCCCAAATGTTCATGTTGCCTGAAGTAATCTAGTTCATTAGTTAACTTGGGATCTGTTTTAGCTTAGAAATTAGGAGTCCAGGGGGGTTAAAGTGACCTTCTTTGGATTCAAGTGAGTTGGAACTCAGCCTGGGATGGTTTTGGGGATAAGTATTTAGCTTAATTGGTTTTGGTTGGCAACTAAGATGCCAATGGCTTGATATGTGTAATCTGCTAATGATTTTGAGTTTTGACCTGAGGTCTGATTTAGGCCTTAGTTGGTGAGTTAAATAGTCAATTTAGATAGAAGTTAGAGGGCTGGATTTCAAGTCCTGGACTGTTAGAAGTAGAATCTGAAAATAGGCAATTGAGTTTATTTAATTTTGAAGTCCAAGTTTGAATTCCAATGGAATCAGCCTCATTAATGAGGCAGATTTGGTATGGCCGAAAATGGTAAACATAGTTGGCATTGGCAGCTTGCTCCCTCTGCACATTTTCCTTTTTGAGCAACACTCCAAGCAGGGCATTTATTGGCCTTAGCATGCCTGTTGAAAGTGATTTTCCTTGGGGTTTGACCCCAGCTGTCCAGCCTCTCTTACCTCTATAAAGAGAGGTCATTTACTACACATTAAAGGGAGAACACATTGAATGCTCCCATTACTCCTCAACTACTTTTTTTTAAAAACAACAGATCTGAAAGTAAAGGAAAGAGCAAGAAAAAATACTTGAAAAAAAGGGAATAGCAAGGAAGGGTTTGGGTTTAGGCTATTATTGCAAAAGGGTGTTGTTTGTGGCTGTTGTTGCTGTTTGGTCTTTGCTTTGGGCTGTTTGAGTGGGCTTGGCTCTCCTTGTTTTAAAGTTTGTCTACACTAGGTAAACTTTCATTTCATAGTTTATTTCATGAGAAATCAGCCATATTTGAAGCCATTATTTATGAATGCTAAGTTTTTTTTATGTTGAATGTACATTGAATAACTGTTAGTGTAACTTTAAAACTGAAAATTTGCGCAAATGACACCATTATGCAATCTGGTACATATCTGATTTTCGAGCAAAATAGCGGCTGTTTATGCAAACGTGTTTTGGAACAAACTAGAACGTTAGTTGCAACTCCTTTTTGTAAAGTATGCTCAAATCAAATACATAAGTTAGTTTTCTTTTATGAAATATAAAGGGTAGAAATAGATTTACAAAAGTGTTGACAAATGTGGCCAGATCTTGAAATAAATAGATAAAAAAAGGATATATGTGCAAGAGCTATGAAATAAAGAACATCAGCATAACAGTGGGCTAAATAGAATATTTAATATGGCTAAATGTTGAACAAGTAAGAAAGATGACTGTTTTGCGCAAATATTGTTAATAATAGAATACCAATGCTTAAAGTGCTAAAGTGGGCTAAATAACAAATCAAGTCTGCAAATTTGTGGCCAAATGCTAAAACAAATGGCCAAAAGAACATTTCTGCAATTCATTTTGAACAAAGATTCAGAGGCGTGCAAGTTTTTTTTCTTAAATGGGCTGAACCTTTTTTGCAAATCTAACTCGATTAGTCGCAATCTTTTAACCTTAAGGCCCCAATAGTGTTTAAATATAAATTTAGTGACTTCTTTTTAAATTATAACAAATGAAAATAGGCGAAGGGTAAATAAATAAGCTAAGAGACATTAGTATCGGAAGCCAAATAAAATTGATTCAAGTGTAGTTTGTTTAAATCGGAAGATTTCGAACGGGTGAAGTGCCTGCGCGACCATATCCGGTTTTAAATAAATTATATTTGTGAATATTGAATCGAGCCGTATTTGAATAAGATATAAATGTGTCGAAAGTAAATGCGGCACATATAGTAAAAATGAAGCGGAATTATGAGTTTCGAGTTTGACCAAAGATAATAAAAAATTTGGAGACTCAAATCAAGGCTGATAAGATTTCGAACGGGTGAAGTGCCTGCGCGAAAATATTCGGCCGAGTCACTGAAACAAAAAATAATAATAAAAAAAAAAAAAAAAAAATATATATATATATATATATATATAAATAAATAAAAATAAAAATAATAATAGATCAAAGCGTAGCAAAGGGAAATAAATAAAGGCAGGTACAATAAGTATTTCATATAGCCGGAATGCGTCAATAAAAGCAACTGTGCTCGACACAGGACTCGAGGGTGCCTAACCCCTTCCCGAGAGTCAACCGAGATCCTTACCCGGAACTCTAACGCAGACCACTAACGAGTCATAGGTGTTCCAAGGTACCCTTTGGGTGACTTGGCACACCTCAAACTTGTCAAGTGGCGACTCCGAATTTTAAATAAACAATTCGTACCTTGAAACACCGTCACTTCCTTAAATGGAAACCCTAGCTCGGGATAGCGCCAAATAATCATTAAAAAATTCCATAAGCGCTTTCCTAAACCCGAAACGCCCTCCCCAAAAGCGGGAGCGCGGAAAAAGGGGGTGTGACATTGAGTAATCCAGGGTCCCTTACCAGAGTTGTTTAAGGTAGTTCCATAGTTGGCTGAGCTTGCTCCATAGTCCCCAGGCCTAGTAGCTGTCTGATTGTGATTAATAAGTGGTCCAGTTACTCTAGTATTTGCTGATTGATAGTGCTTCTTATGACTGTCTCTTGGAGCAGTATCTCTTTGAAAATTTTCCTCCTTCTTTGATTTATAGTCTTCAGGATATTCATTCAACTTATAACACTCATCTCTTGTGTGTCCTTTCCAGCCACAATGATCACACTCCTTCCCAGAATTCTTCTCCTGTTTCTGTTTGTATCCACCCCTATTATTTGAATACTTAGCAGTCGGATTGGCAGGATACATGACAGTGGGGTTGGCTGAGTACATAACAATAGGATCAATATATTCATGACCTAGTAAAGCATTGGATGTTCCTCTTTGACTTTCTACCTGAATTATCATCCCATATGCTTGATTTACAGTGGGTATGGGGACTGTGATTAGAATTTGACTTCTCACTTCTTCATATGAATCATTAAGCCCCATTAAAAATTGCAAAAGCTTAAGTTGTTGCAAATGTACCATAAAGTCCTTGGATTTCTCACATGCACAGCTAGGTGGAGGTACAAGTGAATCAAACTCATCCCATAAGTGTCTCAACTTAGAGAAATAGACAGATACAGAGTTGGTACCTTGAGTGAGCGATGAGATCTGTTTGTGAACATGATATATCCTAGATCCATATTCCTTGTCAAAGCGTTCCTTAAGATCTTCTCACACTGATTTTGCATCCTCAGCATAGATGATTCCACTCATGAGTTCCTTAGAGACCGAGTTCATGATCCATGGGAGAACAACAACATATATTTCTCCCATTGATTCCAATACTTTTCTGCAAATTTCTCCTTCGTGTATGAACCATCGACAAAACCGATCTTATCCTTTCCACGCAATGCAGTACGCATTGCTTTACTCCATAAAGCATAATTCTCCACACCAGTTAGTTGAACAGAAACTAGGACTGAGCCGGGTGTATCAGAAGATTGTAGATACAGAGGATGATTGTATGATAGATCAAGCACCTCTAGTTCTCCTATTACTTGAATTCCTATTTGATTTGTAACTTTCGCCATGATTATGACTGAATTACTGAAGAATTTGATGAAGAATCAAGCTAAAACTTCATTAATTGAGACCGAATTGAAAAAAAAAATCAGTACAAAACCCTAACTTTTGATCTTAGCTCACTGTCAAAATCCGCACTCCAGAATCTCAATTCTCAGTTGCCCATAGCTTCGAGTAAGCTATATCTACTGTTAATGGCTCTGATACCATGTTAGCTTGAGGCCATGTGAGTAGATTAGAAGTAAGGAGAAGCCATGGGAGAGTGAAGAAGGTGTTACAGTTAAGAGCTAAGAGTTAGAGAGAGTCGGTTATGGAATTAAAAAAATATTTTTATTGACTTCAAGTTCAACTATACATGTTCCTATATGAAAGATCTACGGTATCTGTCACTGATATAATTATCTATGCTCTACAACTCTATCTATTTGTATTTACACTTCAGTCCTCATATATTTACACTAAGTAATCTCCTCTTCAACAACTTATAGTGGACTTTCTTATAGTTATATTTTCTGATGGTGTAAAAATTATTTTATCGCGGCTAAACACTTATAAAGTGAGTGTCAAACATAATGCAAAACCTCGTCGTTTTTAGAACAAGAGCAATATCCTTGTACTTTCTTGTTCACGTAGCTTTCGGACATTAATTATTTTCTGTCTACTTTGGCCACTATTTAATCCCATTGCAATGTCCATTTTACTCAGGTCTCAGGTTGCTGCACGTCAATCACCCCCCCCCCCCCAACCCCACCCCAGCACCCACCTCGTTTGATCTCTTGCAAATATAATTAAATCAAGGTATGTTCTAATCTCTGTAATATGAATAATTCAATCATTTTCTCTTTTTCTGTAACTAATTCTTGAGAAATTACTGATTCATAAATACCCAATTCAGTTTGATCCCAAATGTAGCATAATATTAGCAATCTCATTATGGAAAAAAAAATGTCAAAATTTGTCCAAAGACAATTCGAAATTGCTCAAATTTGTCTTTCATTACTCTTTTGGTTCATTAATATCTTAGCAGTTAGCTAATCATCTCGTAATGCATTACCATATTATTTGTATTTGCATAGTATTAGCGATGAGATTAGTTTAAGTGGAGTAACATAATAACTGATGATTCATATAGTCGACCCTAACTTGTTTGCCACTGAGGCGTAGTAGTAGTAGTAGTAGTTGTTGTTATTAGTGGAGCTCCAACACGAAATGGTTGGACTCCACGTGTCCAAAATCTTCGAGAGAAAACGTCCAAATATACCCCTCAGCTTTTGACAATGGTTTAAAATTACCACTCATGTTGGAGTTCCGGTAGAGGTCAAGAGCCAGAAATGATACTATTTTCTAATAGTAGGGTTAGTGTTAGATCAAAAGTTTAACAGTGTTACTTAATTTTGGATAGTACATGGACAAATTTGATCGTTTTCCCTTTTGTTGTTTTCTTTTGAGGCACCCAAAAAATAAAAAGAAAAGAAAGACAGCACTTGTTTATTGATTCTTATAACTTAGTTCAAGATTCCTTGTGAAGCAATTATGTCTGCTTGTAAGTAGCATAACACAATTGAATGCTCTAAAAAAGATTGCTCTCTTATTTAGAAACCTTGAATATTTCCTGACCTTTCTGAAATTGTTGGGAAACAGAGACAATGGGGAATCTGTTTTGCTGTGTGCAAGTTGACCAATCCACTGTGGCGATTAAGGAGAGGTTCGGCAAGTTTGATGATGTGCTTGAGCCTGGATGCCATTTCTTGCCATGGTGCTTAGGAAGCCAGGTTGCTGGATACTTGACTTTAAGGCTGCAGCAGCTTGATGTGCGATGTGAGACCAAGACAAAGGTGTTACTATTGTTTGTTTTCTAATGCCAATTGTTTTTTTCCTTAGCTTTTTACTACCATAACATAGAATAGAAGTTCTCTAGTCTGCCACCTAAATCACTTAGCGTATTCTTGAAAAAGCACTAATTATTCAGTTCTTTTCCTTTAGAATAGTGATGTCTAGGCTAGCTTGAGCGCACCTCGACTATTCAACGGGATACCTGCTATCTCCCACCAGCATATCTCAAGGTTTAGGCTGATGGGACGAAATCACCGATTGTTTTGTTTTTTTTTTTTTTTTTTTTTTTGCCTCTACCGAGATTTGAACCCCACTATTTTCTGAATTCTTAGATAATCAGTTCATATTATGACAAGATGGCATGCTTTTGGTTTTTCAAAATATCTTTTTTTTTACTTCTTTTAGAGCTTCTCTTAAGTAATGGGAATCAGTAAACTTATTAAACCAAGAGGTTTGAAGTTTGAGTCACCAAAAAGGAGCAAAGATGGAAAGGAAGACGGCTAATGTTGACTCTTGGATAGGTAGTTGTAGGGTGGGATTTACCATTATCGAAATGAAGGAGTAAAAGATTATTGGAACCATGAATGCAATGATGATGTTATGTTATAAATTTGGCCTGTCTTGGTTATCTCTTTTATTTTGCTTTTTGATTTTAAAAATGTGGTTTTCTACTTTTCTCTTGGTGAGCCGAACCCTCCAACCTGTATGTTGGGGGTGGAGGTGGGTTAACACTAGAAAAATCCTTGTCCTTGTGTCATCATCTCCCTTTCCACTTCACATTCACTGAGCGTAGAAGTTTTCAAGAGCACAAGCAACTAGTTCACTTAACTCGGATTTCATTTAGATTATGTGCAGATAAATGATATGGCTGTAGAATAAAAATGGTTCTTGCTGGACTGCTAGTTCACATTTTGTAGCACGAGGCTTTTGCCTTATGATAAAAACTTCATATTTGTAGCACATATTGGTCTGTCCTTGTTCACCTTTATAAACATCTCAGTTGTCATGATTTAATGAGTAAAACCTTCATTTTCGTGCAGGATAATGTATTTGTTACTGTTGTTGCTTCAATTCAGTATCGTGCTCTGGCTGATAAAGCTACTGATGCTTTTTACAAGCTTAGTAATACTCGATCACAGATCCAAGCCTATGTGTTTGATGGTATGAAAATATGAATCTCTTAGATACTTTTTTCTCTCACAAAAAGAGATAAAAAATGATAACTAGCAAAACTTAAAGATTCTGTATGCTGCAATTGCACGAGCTGGTCATTCTACTTTTAAGGAGCACAATGCTTGAAGTTGTCTTATTTGAACTTATTATTTCCTCCCAAATAATGTCCACTGACATGACTGTACAGTTATTAGAGCGAGTGTTCCGAAGCTAAATCTGGATGATGTCTTTGAGCAAAAGAATCAAATTGCTAGCTCAGTGGAGGATGAACTTGAAAAGGTATTTCATTCCCATCATAAGTAGTGTTAGCATAATACTACTTAACAAGCACTGATTATTTTTTAACTATAAGTGCAAGAATGATAGTTGTTGTACTCATCTTCCTTTGGATGATATCTAGGCAATGTCTGCTTACGGATATGAGATTGTTCAAACACTCATAGTTGATATAGAGCCAGATGAACACGTGAAGCGCGCTATGAATGAAATCAATGCAGGTATCGTGTATAGCTTTCCTCTTAAGCTAATCTAATGTGGGTGACACATCCTTTTTCTCTATCTAATAGCAGTAATTCATCAAATTGGAAAGTTTTCTGGTGATTCTTAAATAACCAACTGATGAAACTAGGGGTGATCGGGTCTGTGAACTTGCAAAGATAAAAGTTTCAGAATTATGGACGGACCATGACCTGAAACATGAAGATGAATAATAATTTGGGAATGGCTAAAATACATACTTCCTCTGTATCATTTTATGTGACACTCTTCCCTTTTTAGCCTATTACATAATTCCAAGAATGACACATTTCTATGTTTGAGAACTCTTTATCTTTAAAACTTTATATTTTGACCTTAATGACATGCTCTTAAAGTCATACAAATGTCATGAATGTGTAAGACCACATATTCTAAGGGTACCTATGGTATATACTAAAAGTTTCTCTTTCTTCCTTGAACTTTGTTCCTACTCTGCCGTATAAAATTAAAATTAAACGGAGGGAGTATTATGGTGGTGCGGTGCTTAGTGAAGAACACATGAACCCAATATAAAAGAATATGGACGATACAGTAGATGAAGGATTTGGCCTTAGATGTGAAAGCTGTACTAAGGCTGTCTATTTTTCTTGGAGAGAATCAAAACATTTAGCTTATGTTTATCTCCTCGACTGGACTCTGGCAAGCAGTTCATTTCAATCTTATCCAGAATTTAGGGCTGGTGGTTAGTAAATTTTTAAGCTTCAACCTAATCGGTGGTTTACATCAAACTCTGGCAGCTGCAAGGATGAGAGTAGCGGCCAATGAGAAAGCAGAAGCTGAAAAAATTGTCCAGATTAAACGAGCTGAAGGTGATGCTGAAGCTAAGTATCTAGCAGGACTAGGGATTGCCAGACAACGCCAGGCCATTGTGGACGGTTTAAGGGACAGTGTTCTTGGCTTCTCAGTTAATGTCCCAGGAACTACTGCCAAGGATGTCTTGGACATGGTCCTAATCACACAATATTTCGACACCATGAAGGAAATTGGTGCAACCTCTAAATCCTCAGCAGTCTTTATCCCCCATGGACCTGGTGCTGTTAGTGACATTGCAGGGCAGATTCGACAGGGATTGCTTCAGGGTTCAGCTGTCCAGCAATAAAATCTCTTATAAATGTGTTTCACCATGTCCCATGTGCTTGTGTTTTGTAAGTGAGTGTTTCTTCATGATTTGATTATGATGGCCACTTTTGTACTCTTCATATATATGTTGCTAATGTAATTACATGCAGCTTGTTAAATCGAGCTCTAGTTGTCAACATAGTCAGGTTGGATTGATCCATTCACTCATTTACTACGTGCCAGAACAATGTGGCAGTGGAAAGTGCGTGAAAAAGCATATCGTGCTGCATTTCAATCCAAGTTCTATGCATTGATGACGTCTAAAAGTTTTACACAATTAGGTTGCTTGTAAAATAATTACCACTATATCTCTTTAATAAGCATCGATCAGTGACTTGTGAATAATATACAGTGCACTTGTTTATAACTTAACATCTATTTCTCAATAGCCAGAAAATCCCATACAAGTTCTCTGTCATTGTGATAATCGAGTGCAAATACTAATTTGCATTCTTCATCGACTGAAAACAGGCTCATTCTTTTACCAGGCTCCCTATCTATATCCCTCAGTACGCCAACAAAGTTGATTTAAAAAAATAAAAATAAAATAAAGAGATGCAGTAAGAAAAAGACTAATACTAATGGTGTCTCCTTGTCTTGCACGACAGTTTGTTCCATTGGCATAGCAAAGCATGCAAAGAACTTAGAACGTTTGTGCTATGGGAAATAATACAAGAAACAAAATGGATGCACCAGTTACTCTATTCATGGAAGAAAAATCTTGTGATTGAATGAAATAGTGAATCAACTTGAAAACTGCCGGAGAAGAACTAGGCTCTTAGTCAATCTTCTTATCATACCAGTTTAAAAGTGTCTTAACATTCTTATGGTATCAAGAACATTATTCCTTGGAAGCAAGCTTTTATACATCATAATTCTCAATCCAAACTTCAAGAGACAAGGCGTGAAAAGCAAGTGGATTCAGTTGTAAGGCAATGGAAACAATGTGTAGGAACCGTAATGAATGGGAATTGATACTATTAGAAGGAATTTCATTTGGCAGGGGAAAAGAGAGGAGATATTGGGGAGGTGGAAGACTCTGACTTGTGACATGAAGGAAGGGGGGCTAAGTATCAAAAACTTAAAAGGCATCAGAATAGGAGTCTAATGATGAAATGGTTATGGAGATTTTCCTTGGAAGACAACACTTTGTCGAAAAATGTGGTTTCTGTAAAATATGGTGAAGAGTAGGGCTGTTCATTTTTCGGTTTAAACCGATAAATCGAACCGATAAAAAGTTAATGATTTATAAATATTGGGTTATCGGGTTATCGGTTATTTAACGGTTTGCAAAATTTTTTTTTGGGTTATCGGTTCGGTTGTCGGTTTTGTACATTTTCTTATTGGTTAAACCGATAACCCAATAAGGTTTTCAAATTTACTATGTTGCGCTTATGTGCATAAAAGTAGTATACTTAATTACTATTAGTTGGAACTTGGAAACCTCAAACCCTAGTCTTCTTTTACTTGTGTAGCTTTCAAGTCGCCCCATCCATTTCAACAATTGATTTACTATTTCACTCCTTGCCTCCTCCATTAGTTTATAGCATAATGAAGTATATTTGAATATATTGTTGGTTGCTTTTTTGAATATATCGAATGCTATAAGAGGCATTTGAATTCACTGTGAAAATAAAGCCGATTTTGTATTGGATGCAACCGTTTAAGAGGTTTTTTTTTACACTTGTTAGGCCTAAGTTTCTTAATGGTTAAACCGAAAACCGAACCGATAAGAACCTAAAATCGATACCCGAAAACCGATAATCGATAACCGATAACTTATTGGTTCGGTTATTGGTTTAGCACTTTTAAAAACCGAAAACCGATAGTACAAACCGATAAGGTGCAAAACCGAACCGAACCGACCGATAAACACCCCTAGTGAAGAGGGTCAGTGGTACACTAAAACAGTTTCAACCAGCTACGGAGTTAGTGTGTAGAAGTCAATTAGAAACCTCTGGCCAACTTTCTCTAACAGCTTGGGTTTCAAGGTGGGAAATGGTTTAAAAATCTCATTTTGGTAAGATGATTGGATGGGAAATGGACCTTTAAAAGAGTTTCCTAACATTTTTAACTTGGTTCAGCAACCATGTGCTTCAATAGCTGAGATGTGGAGCCAACATTGATGGAATGTCACATTTAGAAGATTTTTAAATGACTCGGAGGTGAATAGACTAGATGAATTTCTTGATGTGTTGGAACAGTTCAAGGGTACCTCTGATCAGGAAGATAGATTACCATGGGAGAGGGACAACAAAGGCCTCTTTTATGTGAAGTCAGCCTATGTAGTATTTAAAACAATTCTGTGAAGCATGGCATTGGAAACATTTGTGGAAAATGAAAGCACTTTCACATGGCATTGGAAACATTTGTGGAAAATGAAAGCACTTTTTAAGGTTAACACAAGTAAACCTGAAGAAAAGAGGATGCGGCTGTGTTTAAGATGTTATCTATGTGGAAAAGTAAATGAAACAAACAATCATCTCTTTCTCCACTTACATATGGGTTGTGGCAACTTTTTTTAAACATGAAGAACTTAAGGTGGTCAATGCCAAGATCGACAGGTGTTTTTGCTTGTTGGAATAATCAGAGAAGAATGATAAACCAAAAACACTCTGCATATGCATTTGATGGACAATTTGAAGGGAAAGAAATTCTAGATATTTTCAAGATATATCTAGCCCGGAGCAGAACATCAGGATGAACTCTATTTTTGTCTCATTTTAAAAAAAATTTGTAGATATAGGATCCTTGTTAGATGTCATTGAATATTTTAAAGGTCATATGGCTTAGTTTTTTTTTTTTTTTTTTTTTTGTTTTTTTGGGTGCTTCATACCTCTAATTATGCAAGTATATGCTCTTAGCACTATCTTTGTGCGGTAGAGTTTAAGCTATATAATATTGTTACCAATTTCTAAAAACCGAATGGAAAAACCATGAGAAAATAAACTAGGATACCTAGTCAACTGAGGGCACTGGGACGAGGGTTCTCACGGGAAGAGTGATCATTTACTGATCAGATTTTCTGACTAAAAATCAGAGCGAACCCTTTCACAGTACTCAGTAGACATGTTAATTAAGTTTGTCGCCAAAATCCCTGCTAATACGAAAAGAACATAAAGTTTGAACTGACTTGCGAATAATAAGACACACAACTGCAAAGTCAATGTCAACCCGATAACAAATAGAAAGACCATTAACACCCAGAGGCATCACCCTCTTTTAAGTACGTTGTAAAGATCAATTGCTCAGCAGAACAGAACCAATAGGGCAACATGGCTTGGTATGAGTTTTATTTGACCGATTCCGGCCATTGCATGGTATAGTCTCAGCAGTTTCTGAGCTATAAACAAACATTGACCAGTAAAAATGCTCAAAATTGGCCTCAAGTGAAACCTCTCAAGTCTTTGGAATGTAGTGTACCCATCATCATTTTTGGAAAGGGAGAATAAGAATGTATGAACTCAAAAAGAAGAGGCATAGGTTCAAGCAACCTAAAATTATTTTTACAGTGCAAAAACCACCACAGAACAAGTCTTCAAATTGCAGTAGTGCCTCATGTCATTGATCTGAATCAAAAGAACAAGATGACAAATCTATGGCTTGAGAGCCAAAGCGAGTCCAAACTTGGCACCCTTGTCAACAGATTTAGTGTCTAGTTCACCTGAAATGGTGAAAAGAGACTTTGGGCGCCACTCATGTTGAAGCAGAGCGCTGGCCTTGCCAAAGTTGTTAATCCTTGCCTTCACGGAGGTTAAAGCATCCAGCCGATGTTGAGTACCAACAGTGATGGTATTGGCATTGGTGGAGAAGCAGTGATTCACCTCAGCCCCAACTGCAAGACTTGTGATAGGGCTGACTGAGTGATAGTATGATGCACTCAGATTATCTCCCTTGTCATTCCTGAGTTGTCATAATAAATGCTCATTAAAGGTCAAGCTTCTAAGAACTGAATTAACCCTATCAGTACTCAAAAGTATGCAGCTAAAGATTAAACCTATAATAATAGGTGAACCTTCCGCTACAATTTTTGAATAGCAAATCAACATGGGACTAGGCTAATTAACTAACGTAAAAGTCCTACACGTAACTTGATATATAACGAATGCAGAATTTCAAGTGCACATGCCAAGTGAACACTCACAGGTTCAAAGACGCAACAAGGTCAGCATTTGTGAAGCTCAAACCAGCATTGCACTTGGTGAAATCCCCCGTCTTGGTGTCAAAGGATACGTCAGTTCCAAGAGCAAGAACGTTGGTACCTACTACACCAGAAAAGTTAACAATGGGATTTGCTGTCAACCCAACACTTGTGCATATCCCAGCATAGTCGTGTAAATATTGGACCTCCAACTGTCAAAGACCAATACAAAAATTAGAATATATGAGCAATAGCAAGCTATTAGATATTTCTTCTTTTAATAAATACACTTGATGCCATAAGATACTGTTGTTTACCTTTCCAGACCTTTGGTCAGGAACCCTGAAGCTTAAAATTGTCTTCAACCCAGGAGCAGCTTCATCAACAGTAATGGTTGTGAAAAGCTAGCATAGAATACAAACCATCAAGTCAGATCAACTGCTTTGCCATAATGAATATCTTGAGAAGAAAACACAAATAAATTAGGCTTAAGCATTACAATACAGCCCAAGCACCACAGACTGAAGAACAAACAGTACATGAAACCAATCCAAAAGTAATAAAATATTACTTTTCATGTTAGAGGACCTAATGTCCACATTGCTAGAACCCGGGGCTATAAGAAGTTGCCAAATAAAAAAAAGGCGGATTCTTAAAGGTGAACAGGCAACACTGCGAGAACATCATGCAAGACTGCAAGAGTGAGAAATTAGGAAATGACAGAGGAAAAAATTCCAGAACTCACGTTGGAGTTTGTGTCTACTTTAATGTCTGTAGTAACATTCTTGTTCTTCAACTGAGTGTTAACATCAGCCAAAAACAGTTCACCTTTCTTTGATCCTGATGAAGTAATAGCCTGCAAAGGACCAAAAAAAAGGTATTCTTACCCAACAATCCCAACAGCAGGAGAACAGTGTAATTTAAAAATAACACAGAGTCAATATGTACATTGCAGCAAAAGATTACAAGCATAATCCAAGGCAGTTTGATCATTAATCAATACAGTACTGTCGCAACCCCAAAAAAAGGAAAAAGTGGCAATCAGCCTGAAGGAAATAATTGCCATCATTACATTTCTATCAATCATCAAAATGTGGTTAAATTGCCAATCATAAAGTTGCACAAGCATATAAAATCAATGAATGCATTTAAGTGGAACAACTATACCAATAGAACTAACTATATGCATTAAACTAACTTCAATTGTAATGTCTTAAATGTAAATATAAAATCCTAGTACTTCCTCCATCTCATGTTTTCTAATGGACCTTGGTAGTAGTGGAATAGATATAATAGTTACACTTATTCTTGTTTTTTTTTTTTTTTTTTGAAAAGGTATATAATAGCTACACTTATGAAGTTAGTTGATTTTAGAATAAAACTAACTAAAAAACTTATTTTTTCTAAAGTTGTGAGATATATTATTCGTGAAATTTTTCCAGATGCAAAGTTTGTCCAGTATTATGTTGATAAAAGAGAAACAAATTTCACCATAAAGAACGGCCATCAAAAATAAATCAGTATAAAGTAGGTAAAAACGAAACACATTTCTTCATAAAGAACAGTCAACAACCAAATATGTGACACAATACACAAGGAGGTATATATAGATTAGAGTTTAACACTACGCACTAACAGTGTAAAAATATTTAACAATCAAGTCACTTTACATATATTCCGGTAAAATCTCTATTGATAAGCACTAAACTTCTGAAAGAAATGGTAGCTAACTTGCTAAGATAGGTTAAATGACTGATCATGTAAATATGTATACAACTTAAATCATACAAATTAAAGGAGCTAAATCAACAAAACTAGAGAGAGCTAACTGCTTAGACCAAACTAAAAAGGGAAAAAGGGCAGCCTGTTGCACACGTATCTAGCAGGGGTCCTAGGAAGGGCCGCACGCCAAGGGATGTGATGTACACATCCTACCCTGATTCTAGCATCAACCGTTACCTATAGGTCTTACGGAGACAACTTTACCTTTACATGTTGCTTTAAGGCTCCCCTTCTAGGTTAGATACACGGATTTGCAACAAATGTTTATACTGCCCGTGTATATAGCTAAATCAGTTCAAAAAAAGTATTTAATAAGTCATTTACAAGGTTACATGTAAATCTTTATAATAAGCCCTAGCTGGTTAGGGGAAGCCAAAGCAAAAAAAGCATCCCAACGAGTGTGATGTACAAGCCATGACTATTTCCACGACTTGAACCCGCGACCTATGGTCAGGAGACAACTTTACCGGTTGCACCACACCCTAGATTGACCTAATAGAAATAATTTACTAACTAGCTATAGTAGGCTAAACTGCACTAATCACATAATAATCTTTACACTATCGGTGTATATAACTTAAAAATCGTATAAATATAAAGGAAATAAAATCAGCATAAAAGAAACCGATCCAAATTTATAAATTAAAAAAGAGAAGAAAACTTACAACACCAGTTGGAGAGTAAGTGGTAATTGTGAACTTATGGTCAGTCTGGTAATCCTTGTACAATAGATCTAATAAATAAACACAACTAAAATTAATTTCACTTTTCAACATTATACTTGAAAAATTAACAAAACATATAAGTAAAAAAAATACCTCTAGCTTTTTTGCCAATTTCAGTGTAAAGACCTGGACCTTTACCCATGTTTGAAGAGCAAGTTTTTGCTTTAGTTTTAAGCAGCGCTGTCTTTTTTGGGACTATATATATAAATGGTGCAAATGCCCTAGTTTTATTTTATGGTCTCCCTTTGAATAGTGTGCTCGTGATTTGGACCGTAGATTTGTATCTTTCTAAACTTATATTCCACTGATTAGGACCGTTGATTTGATACTGCTTTGAGATCCGAGATAGGGCGCCTTCAATCTCTAATTTTTGAGAGGAACTTTTTTTTTTTTTTTTTTTTTTTTTTGAGAAAAACTTAATTTGTTGCTTTAGAGTTTATTTAAGATTCTAGATTTTCTTCTCGTACCTCACGATATAAACGACTAACAAATTTTTATGATTTTGAAGAAACAACATCAATCTTAACTCGAAATTGAAGACTGATTGCGTCAAAACGTTCTACGCGATTAAGGTAACGTTATGCTACCTTCAATTTCGTCTATAGCTTGAGTTTTAGAATTACTTCATGGCTAAGTAAAGTGCCTAAATGCTGTATTATAGCTTGTTTAAGCTTTAGAAGGTGTGGAATTCAAAGGAAACAAAGTTTAGAAGCAAGAAACATCAAAGGTATGTAAGACTAGACTTTTCTTTTGGTAAGGCATGTATCTTGTAGCTTTTGAAGTTTTTCTTAGTTCCAAACATGGTTTTTCTTGTTGGTTACTTGTATATAATCAAGGGAACCTTGTATATACTTAATTTGATACTAAAATCCAAGGTGAAAGACGTCCAAATCAGCAAGACAAAACATTTCAAAATCTGGAAAATTGTTTTGATCTTTGGACAGTTGTTAGTATATTGATCATAACTCCTTGTACAAAATTGATATTTAGATTATTTAAGAATCCAAAGAACCTTAAGACATATATCTAAAACTTTCATGAGACCATGAAGCCTATATCTTTGATCTACACTCTGAAAATTAGGTTGAAAAGAAGGACAGTGGTGTTGTCCAGACATTCTATCTGCGGATTTATTATGTCATCCAGTCGTCTCATCTTGTTATCCATTTAACATGTTTATGTTATCAGTTTATCCGGGTATCCATTCCCGTGTGTAGTATAATGCTGGTTCTGTTTTTGCGGATCATCCAGTTTCAGGGGAAACTCTGCCGAAACTTTTATGGAAATTCAAAGAGTTGGACAAATTCTGAGTTCTAGGTTGTGTCTATAATTCTATCCAGAGTTTTCTTCTCATTCCTTTGAGTCCATATCTATTGTTGCCACATGTGTTATGCCTCATACATGCTTATACTCCATCCGTTTCAAAAAGGATGAACCTATTTCCTTTTTAGTCTGTTTCAAAAAGAATGACCTCTTTCTAAATTTGAAAAGAAATATTCACTTTTACTCATCCCTAGATGATTTGTAGCCACACAAATATCTATAACTTATTTTAGACCACAAGTTTCAAAAGTCTTATCTCATTATTAAACTCCGTGCAAAGTCAAATGGGTTCATCTAAAGTGGAACGGAGGGAGTACTTATATTGTGATCATGTTATGTGTGATTTGGAGTCCTCCATAGAGGCTGGACATTGGACACACAGTCCGGTCGCGTGGGTATCAGGTTCCTAACCGGATTGCCCTAAGATGTGAGGAATGAAGCCTTTAGCCTAAATTGATATATTTTTCTGCTTATTGAACAGAGTGGGATCATTTGGCAAGGAAACCAAAGGATAAAGCGGTTGTTGATTAGCCGTACTAACTTTTGGAAGAGGTAAGTGTTTATATCCATTTCTTTGGAGGTACCTGGCCTCGTAGATTTTCTACCACGTGTTGTGTAGCTGCCGATAGGCATACTCATTACGCCTTAGCTTTGAATTTACATTGTATATTATAATGTTATGTCTTGTTGTTGGTATTGCATTGAGGATCTGAGCATTGTACTCTGGCTGTGAGTTGATATATACTTCCCAGCAGTCGATGAGAGTCCCGCGCCGGTGAAGAATTATTATTGCATCATACCGTATTCGTATGTATTACGTTTTCTGGTTATGCATTTCATCATATTGAGGGTAGGAGGATTCCGCCCTCGGAGCAGGAGGATTCCGCCCTCGGAGCAGGAGGATTCATCTCCATTGCATCATATTGAGGGTAAGAGGATTCCACCCTCGGAGCAGGAGGATTCCGCTCCATTGCATCATATTGAGGGTAGGAGGATTCCGCCCTCGGAGCAGGAGGATTCCGCTCCATTGCATCATATTGAGGGTAGGAGGATTCCGCCCTTGGAGCAGGAGGATTCCGCCCTCGGAGCAGGAGGATTCCGCTCCATTCATTTGCCACATGTGACCCTTTGCATCATATTTCATTTCATTTCATCTTACTTCATTTCATCTCAATTCATACCATTGTGTAGACTTGCGGTACATGACTACTGTTCTGCTTATATGTGCATTGCTTATTTGTTGATATGTTTCTGGCACGCATCCTTGGTTGAGTTTATAAGTTTTCTTACGTGTTTCCGGTTGTTATCTGGCTCTGCCTTTTTATAATTTAAATAAAAGGAATTTGGTCTATCGGTTTCTTTTCTCCCTGGCTAGTTATCCTATTCTTTGAGGTGGCTAGTCTGCCCCACTTATTGAGTCTTTTTGGCTCACCGTTGTTTATTGTTTGTTTCTTGTCTATCTATTTCGTTTCGGCAGGTTCGCTCCAGGATTGAGTTCGCCACGTGTGAAGGAGCGAAGACGACTTCAGTTGTCAGGGTGAGCCAGCCTTTATTCCAGATGGCCACCAGTTTAATATTCATTATTTCAGTTGCATTTTGCTCCCTTCAGAAGGTATCTGTCTTCTTTTGTACTCCTAGATGTCTAGTCTGGATAGCCCTAAACCTAGCATGTTGGATAGTCATATGTAATTTCTTTTGTACAGCTTAGAGGTATCAGTATGTCTGTATTTTTTTCAAGTCTTGTCCTTATTTGTGAATTGTTATATTTTTTCTGATTTAATTGGTAAGGGTTCATGCGACGGGTCTAGGGGAGGATGTCGGGTGCCCGCACGGCCTAACCGGATTCCGGGTCGTGTCACAATTATTTAAAAATTAAATGACAGTTTGCCTATTCTTGTAAATTAATTACTTGTACAAAAATCTAGTTTCTCCCTTTTTTTAATCACATTAATTACAAGAAGTATAAAATTAAAAGCAAAAATTTGATGGACAAAAAAATATTAAATATGTAGCTGCATACATACCGCAAATAAAAGTAACGATGAAAATAGAATAGCGCAAAGATGCACAAAAGTTTTCCATTGAAGAAGAATTTAGGAATAAAGTAGTCAAATTATTTATTCTTAGAACTAGTTGTGTGTAAGAGATTAAAGTACCAGAGATAATTTGTAAGAACTTTAATTTGAAATCATGTTATTATGTTTGACCAATATACAACTAGAGGATGATTCACTTGCAAAATCAATATGAGGAACATATATGGAAATTATTAATTTGGTTGATTAGTCAGTTAATTAGTTAAACCAATAATATTCTACTCAAAGTTTGTTTGAGTTCAACCAATTAGCTTACTCAAGTGATAACAATAACATATTAAGTGTAATTCCACAAATAGTGTTTGAGGAGGGTGAGTTGTAGGAATATCTTACTGCTACCTTGAGAAAGATTGAGAGGTTATTTCCATTAGAACCTTGGCTCAAAGAAAGCATTTAATTAGAAAATAGGTATGAAAAAAATTTAAATTAAGAAAGTACTGAAATAAAACTAAAAATAACCTAAGTCTGATGCGATCCGGATGAGTACTCAAAGCCAGGGAGGATTCACGCTAAACATTCGGAGCTTGGAATGCTTCAAAAGGACTTGGAAGCTAAGAATCAAGCAAATGAGAGCTTACTGGAATTTGCTCCAGCGCTATTGCGAAGCAAAAGACGCGATTGCGCAGAGGCAGTTAGCTGAACTGCACGATCGCGAGTGTTGAACCCCAAAATTTCACCCTGAAAGGTAAAATTCTGGAATATCAACTGAATGGACCAACTCTTTTGGAGTTTTTGGAGTCGCCACCCAATTTAAGGAAAACAGGGAACCAAATTAACAAATGCGTGCAAAAACTCCATTTTTATAAAAGGGATGGTCTTTCAGAGATTCCGTGGTAAGATGTTTTGTTAATTTCGAAAGAAGGTTTTTAAGGCACTTTCGAAATTCCGTAAAATACGGTTAATCCGACAGATTTCCAAATATTTACAAGTGCACTTTTCTTGCGAAAGAATTATTTAAAAATAATAATAAATAATAATAGTAATAATAATAAACGAATAAAAGCTTATTTGTAAAATATTTTTTTTTACTTGCACGCATTTGCTAAGATGGCCCCAATTTGCAATAAATTAAATAACGACTTCAAAATAAAAGGTAATGAACATAAAGTAAAGCAATATACAAAAAGTCAAATATTATTGATAAATAAATATTTTACACATTTATTTATATAAATATCCTTAAGGAAAGGAAGGCAAAGTTAAAGATAGAACCCGGGAAATTGATCAACACGCGGGAGCCTTGAATTTTCTAAAATTTCTAAAGTCTTATTTCTTGAATGCTTGAGCATCGAATTCAATCCCAAATGATTCCAATGCAATGGACTATCCCATTTGTGAGTTAGCCAAACTCGTCCCCAAGTTGCTCGTGTCAAAATGTACCTCGCAAAAAATATGAAAATGAAATTGGATTAGTACGATAATAAAGTGTAATAAATAATGAAAATAAAATAATAATAATAATAATAATAATAATAATAATAATAATAATAATAATAATAATAATAATAATAATAATAATAATAATAATGGTAATGGAGTTTTATTTTGTAAAATTTAGGCTCAAGTTTGTATGATGGGTCAAGTAGAGGCTAGGGACGTCGGTACGACTGCAAACACGCCGGCCGGTCGTGTTGTCATGCCAAGTACCGGTCCCGTTACTCTATTCGACTTGCTTTGCATTAAAGTGCATACATTCATCATCGCCTATTTGTTCGCAAGGGACGTTATGCATATACGGGACTGGACTTATTTTAGCCTCCAAACATCATTGGCCTTGTAGTATCTATTCAATATCAGTTCAAATGCCTCAATATACGTAAATATATTTTTTCATTGGCCAATAGCAAGCTAGTATTTGTTCGAAATCAGTCCAGAAACCCCAAAAAAGTATTTTCGTAGGCTTTGCATTGCAGATTGAAATCAACAACGGATACTGAATGATCACGAGAGCCAATAGTGCAATTCAACGAGTCAATGCAACCATAGGAGTGCCAAAACCACATTTTGGCAACATAGGCAAAATCAGACTGCGTCAAACAACAAACATTAAAGTGCAATAACAGGGAACACATACAACTTAAACCAAACGAAGAACAACCACCAATCAAGATCCTATCAGCAAACCCATCAAATTGCCGATTGAGATTCACAGCCGGTGACCCACCAAATCGGAAGGAGCATAACAAACCAACATAGGCAAACGAACGGATTGCGGAGTAGTAGTCAATGGGACGGAGGAGCAACCACCGGCCTGTTTAGGCGGCGCCACTACGACTCCTTCGACCCCTTTTTGGTAACAGATCAGAGCAGAACAACGGAAAGAGATGAATTTTCGGCTAAAAACATATAACACCATCGTTTCCACCATTATTGCCGCCGACACTGTCCTCGATTCCCCTCTGCTCCGATCTCACTACCGGCGTGTCTTGCCCCTTTTCGATCTCTCTCTCTCTCTCTCTCTCTCTCTCTCTCTCGATCTGCTTTTGTGTGTTTGTGGGGGTGGATATGCTGATTTGTGTGTTTGAGTATATGTATTGTGGGTGTTTGTTATGAGCTAGATCTGAAATTTTGGTGTTGTTGGAATAATGAGGAGGAAGATGGTGAATAGTGAGGATAAGAGGCTAGGGTTTTGTGTATGTAGTATGTATATATATGTAGAGGTGTTTTCACGAATAGACTGAGTTTAGGTCTAATAACCCATATAGCCTCCAATTAAATTAAATAAAGAATTACATAGTAGGCCGCAAATGAAGGTATGACTTGCGATTTTGGCCATTTCTCTTTTAAAATTAGCTATTTACTTGCAATTTCAAAATTGAACTTAATTTAAAATAATTATACATTTGATTAAAATTCGGGACAAAATTGGGTGTCAACAACTGCCTCTCTTTACCCGGAAAAAGATGAAAGAGTTTTCAAAGTAAAAAAAAGTTGACGTGAAAGCCAATTTTGTCACGGTAAAGCCAAGACTTTGATTCCTGGGATCAAAATGCGAGGCTTATGGACATGGCCGATCTTCGATTTCCGAGTTGCCTACATATCTTGGGCTGAAAGAGAATCAGGCCATATGTAGTTCAATGCGATTTGAAAATCAAAGACGAGATAGTAACGACTACTCAAGCGCGGGAAAAGAGGCTTGTAATCACCCAAGTTATGAAGATGTGGTCGACGACACATCCATAAAGAGGGGTTTACACGGACATAGCTTCCACTGCATCTCGATATCCGAGCCATCTTATCTTCAATCTCAAACCTCAGACTCAGGGTTAACAAGAGACTTACCTCTAGGATTGATGACTTATGCGGGTGTGATTGTTCAGGTCTTCGTTGACGAGTCTAGGTCATATCAACGATTGCCCCAGTTCACTGCTAAAAAAAGTTCCATGTTATGCTCCAAATGCTGATGCGGTACTGCCAAAATTCTGTAACAATCTCGACTAATGGTAAGCGAGCAACTGCTAATAAACTATAATAACTGGAATAAGAAATAAATAAAGGGATAACAAAAATTGTAATTGCGGGTGGTGATATTATCAAAAGTTCTTCCTTCAATCAACTGACGAGGCGCTCCGCCCGGAGAACCTCAAGGCTGAACGTTATTCTGAAACAGTAAAGTAAGACAATAAGTAAAGTGAGAATGAATTGTAGAATGCGATGCTTTCATACAGTAAGTCGACAAACGAGACATAATGTCCCAAGTCGAATTGCCTATCTTTATCATCTACTTCAAATATAATATGCCAATGTTGCAAGACAACCGACATCGTGAAACACTCCGAAAGTGGTGCTTCAGCCGACTTGTCTTAGACTATCAATCTACTTCAAATATAACATGCCAATGTTGCAAGACAACCGACATCGCGAAACACTTCGAAAGTGGTGCTTCAGCCGACTTGTCTTTCCCTATCATCTACTTGAAAGAAAACTGCATATCCTATTTGTGGATGGAGGAACCCAAGATATCCTATTTGTGGGTGGAAGAACCTGAGATATCCTATTTGTGGGTGGAAGAACCCGAAATATCTTATTTTTGGGCGGAAGGACCCGAGATATCCTATTTGTAGATGGAAGGACCCGAAGATATCCTATTTGTGGGTGGAAGGACTCGAGATGTTCATCTGCAAGACGAACTAAACAAACAAAATTAAAGTAAAGCAAAAGACGCAAAGCTCATTAAAGCAGGTACTTCCCAAATTTAGCAATATCTGTAAATCACAACAATGAAATTTTAGTAAGTGCTCTCTTAAAGAGAAATAGAAATGAAACAGATATGTTTAAAATTGACAAGAATTATAAGAGATAGAAATGCCGCCTTTCGGTAATAAATCATGATCGAGCCTACAGTGGGCTCCGTAACAATATCGTCCTTTGATTGTCTATGATAAGCTTCATAATAATGCCTTCAATTGTTTATGGTAGGCTTGAAATAATAATGATATTTTCTCTTGTTCACGATAGACTTGATAATAAGACCCCCGATTGCTTACGGTAGGATCAACAATTAAAGCGCCTTCGATTCTCTACGATAGGCTTCAGAATAATGCCTCCAATTGCTTATGGTAGGCTTCAAATGATAATGATGTCTTCGCTTGCTCACGATAGACTTGATAATAAGATCCCCGATTGCTTACGGTAGGATCAATAACAAAAGCACCTTCAATTGTCTATGATAGACTTCAGAATAATGCCTCCAATTGCTTTTGGTAGGCTTCAAATGATAATGACGTCTTCGA
The DNA here is from genome assembly GCA_029990575.1 of Petunia axillaris subsp. axillaris. Taxonomy (NCBI): domain Eukaryota; kingdom Viridiplantae; phylum Streptophyta; class Magnoliopsida; order Solanales; family Solanaceae; genus Petunia; species Petunia axillaris. Next base: position 35,011,363 of record JARKNS010000007.1, read on the forward strand.
TTGTTTATGATAGACTTCATAACGAGGCCCCCGATTGTTTACGGTAGGCTCCATAACAATAGCGCCTTCGATTGTCTACGATAGGCTTCATAAAGGCCTCCAATTGTTTATAGTAGGCTTCAATGATAATGTCTTCAATTGTATATGATAGACTTGATAAAGAACCACGCCTCCGATTGTCTACAGTAGACTTGGTAAATGTGATGTCTCCGATTGTTTACGGTAGACTTCATAATAAGGCCTCCAATTGTCTATGGTTGGCTTCGAATGATAAGGCCTTCGATTGTTTACGATAGGCTTCAATAATAATGTCTTCGATTGTATACGATAGACTTGATGTTGGTACTTGTAAAATAAATAGTAGAATAGCCTGCAAAATAAAGTTTTCATTAGATACATATAAACAGGAAAATGTCAAAGATAAGGAGATATAAAGTGAGAGTTTAAGCCGTTCGGCTTATGTTTTGTGAAGCCATAAAGAGTTTGAGTGTTGTCCTTGAGCAAAACTGGAGTTAATGCTTAATTCCAGCAAAGTGTAAAGTAAAGTTGTCAATAGAGCGATAAATTTTTTATTAAGCCAAAGCAGAAATAGTAGAGAGAAATAAAATCATTTCGCGTATGCGATGAATCAGATAACGCTTCCAATCTCGATCAGTTATCTTGGCAACATTGTCCAATGTGTATGGCAAATAATCTCTGAGGAATTAGTAGTTGCTAGTTTTCCTCATTTTGATGCTTTGAGAATTCCTGCACTCAAAGAAAAAATTGTTAGTTTTGGGAGGGAGGGGGAAGCGTTTGATTCATGCTGACTTGATCTTGATCTTGATCTTGATCTTGATCTTGATCTTGATCTTGATGCTGCTGCTACTGTTGTTTCCTTGTCTTCCTCGGACTTGCATTTATGAATCATGTTCAGAAACTTGGCTCATGAACTTATGAGAGTTTTTGAAAAAATAGAGGCAAGGGTAAATTAATTTGATGCAGTATAGTAAGTAAAGCAAGCATGCAAATAAAGTCATGCATTTTGAAAATTTTGCCTTGACTTAAACTTGTGACATATCTTAAAACAAACTAACGTCCTTTGCCTTGGACTTTGCACTGTTCGCTTAGCCAATTACAGAGTTCTTGCCAATTCATCTTTAATAACCAACGCTGCTTCTTGCAAAATTCTACCTCAGTTATTATCTTTCGCATCTCCGACTCGTTTTGCAAAAAATTGCCCCAGTTGTCTTTCTTGGGGAAAAATGAAGATTTAAATGCTAATGGGTCGAGCCCAAAATTGCATATGGACTGCGTCTTATCAGCAATCATTAAATACTCTTTACGCATTTTGCATCTTTCCAATCATCTTCTTGAAGGATTCTCAAAGAAGGAAATTTCATTTATACGAATAACACTGCTTCAACGCCATATACCAACAAATAAAGCTGACCCAGTTGAAGTTCTAACAGTAGTGCGATATCCAAAGAGTGCAGACAATAACTTTTCAGTGCGTCGTTTTCAAACTGTTCAGTTGCTTTGGCATACGTCTTAAGCAAAGCTTTGGTAGGTTTATCAATTTTAATTTTTAAACAGAAGCAAATATAAATGCAAGCTTAAATAATATAATAAGAATGCAATGCATTTTATTTCAAATTTCATAAATTCAAAATGAGTTGATTCAGATTAACATAAGCTTTAAAGTACAATGCAATTCAGGGCCTCAATCTGAATTAAAATTGAAAATAATGCTACTAAGTTCAATCGCCAAATCCTTTCAAACAATGCCATTAGCTTCTGGTACTGCATCGTTCACGAGCTAGAGCGTCTACCATCAATCAGATCTTGAATCTTGCGTGATTTGCATGGTCAACCACTTACAAATCAAACTTCTGCTAGAGAAATAAACAAAACAAAGAATCCTCAAAGGGTAACTATGTTAGTTTGCATGTCATTCATAAGATTGCACACAAGCCAACAACACCTAGCATTTAACGCATTTTTAGCAAATAAAGCAAGACAAGTAATTAACATGTGACAATCACAAGTAGTTGAGTGTAAATAAATATGCAAACGCGTCCTACCCTGTAAGGTGCCTCTTTGTGCTAGAGGTAAGCCTAATCGCGCAAACAAGTGGTAACGAAAAATAGTTCAGGCCAGTTCTGAGCAATTCAGACTTAGAGTAAGCAATAAATAATAATAATAATTGATAACAATCATCTCTCCGCCTTGACACTGCAATTCCGTTATCCCAACTAACTTCCAAAAGTTGGTGTCAACTTGAAATTTCAACACAGCTCATGCTCTTAATAACATCTGCACAAAATTCTAAACCCAAATGCCTAAAACCTGAAACAATCCTCCATATCTTTTGCAAACATCCACACTCTTCCAAGCATGACTCCCAATTATTTTACAACATCCAAGGGTGAAATTTCACAACTGTCTTTACAATACCAGACTGCAAATCATAAAAGGTTCCAATTGACCTTTTACAAGTAGAACCTCACTGGTCCTTGGCTTTGGACGAGCCTATCAGCTTCCTAGGTTTTGCAAGGCTCACAGACCTTTTTCATAGGGCTCCTCACTGGTCCTCGGCTTTAATCAAGTCTCTCAGTTTCCTAGGTATCCAAAACCCTACTGGTCTTCAAGGAGGGGCCCCACTGGTCATTTAAAGACACAAGGGCTTCACTCTCCTAGTATGCAATAAGCATACCTCAATTTTCATAAAGTTGCAGCTGGTCAGTAACGTAAACCTGCACACACACAGGTCTCCATAAGAGAGACCCCACTGATCTTTTAAAGACACCAGGGGGCTTCACCTCTTAGATCTCACCATACAAGACTATCCCCAAAACACAAACCAACCAGATCTGCCCGACTTTCCCCGGACTGCAATTCTGCCTTGTTCACAAAATTTTGCACTATGATCTCAAATTATCCGTGGACTGCTATGACCACACAAATTCTGCTCTTCCATTTTCTAACCTAAAAGACAAAATAGGAGACAAAATTCTAAATCTGATTATGCTCAAAACATGGCTAGGACTGAGGATTCGTTGTCACATAGCACATAATATGCATTGTCGTTGGGCTTCAAAAATCCGTTGACGTAAGGACGGTTTCCTAACTATGGAGGCGGTACCAAAGACGGGTCCAAACTAAGGTGTAAATGCATGCATTCTCCTAAGATCTCCTTCTAAGAGTGGGCTAACGGTTGAGGCTAATTCGACCTATGCGGGATAGACCTGGCCTCACAACGCAGTAGAACTGGCCATGACAAAACCAGGCTACATCAATATCCCGAACTAACTTTTGGTGACACGAAAGAAGTTTTAAAGAGTGAGGTAAGGGCAATGCCCTTCCTGCGTAACTACCCGTCAAGCGGGTTCCCCGTTATGAAATCGAGGAGGTGAAATAGAATTGACAGGCTCCATGAGGGAGGAAATATGAACGGAATGCGGACTATGCACAAATAAAATGTAATACATGCTTTCTATAACAAACCAAACAAACAGATATAATAAAGCAAATAAATTAGGCATGCTAGTTGCAAATAATTGGAAACCTTTATGGTAAAAATACCTTTATTGCTCCCCAGCGGAATCGCCATGCTGTTGAACCCCAAAATTTCACCCTGAAAGATAAATTCCGGAATATCAACTGAATGGACTAACTCTTTTGGAGTTTTTGGAGTCGCCACCCAATTTAAGGAAAACAGGGAACCAAATTAACAAATGCATGCAAAAACTCCGTGTTTATAAAAGGGACGGTCTTTCAGAGATTCTGTGGTAAGAGATTTTGTAAATTTCGAAAGAAGGTTTTTAAGGCACTTTCGAAATTCCGTAAAATACAGTTAATCAGACATTGTTCCAAATATTTACAAGTGCACTTTTCTTGCGAAAGAATTATTTAAAAATAGTAATAAATAATAATAGTAATAATAATAAACGAATAAAAGCTTATTTGTAAAATATTTTTTTTACTTGCACGCATTTGCTAAGATGGCCCCAATTTGCAATAAATTAAATAACGACTTCAAAATAAAAAGTAATGAACATAAAGTAAATCAATATACAAACAGTCAAATATTATTAATAAATAAATATTTTACACATTTATTTATATAAATATCCTTAAGGAAAGGAAGGCAAAGTTAAAGATAGAACCCGAGAAATTGATCAACTCGCGGGAGCCTTGAATTTTCTAAAATTTCTAAAGTCTTATTTCTTGAATGCTTGAGCTCGAATTCAATCCCAAATGATTCCAATGCAATGGACTATCCCATTTGTGAGTTAGCCAAACTCGTCCCCAAGTTGCTCGTGTCAAAATATACCTCGCAAAAAATATGAAAATGAAATTGGATTAGTACGATAATAAAGTGTAATAACTACTGAAAATAAAATACAAATAATAATAAAATAATAATAATGATAAAATATAATAATAATAATAATAAGGCAGAATACATAGATAGCACCTTTAAGTTGTACCCAATTCCCATTTAAACACCTCAACTTACCTAATGATCAACTTGACACTTTTTCTATACAGAGATGTATTTTCTGAACACTCGAGTCAAACACACCATGTGCGTGAACTACAAACGGCATCCACGTGTCAAATGAATGAATCACAAAATTACACGTGTATTTTAAGGAAAAAAAACTAAAACACATTTAATTCTCAAAAAAGAAAGTAAAAATTAAAAAAAAAACATTCAACCCCCACCCCTTTCACTTTCCTTTCTTCGTCCCAAAGACTCCAAAGCTTATCCCCCACCATTTCTTTCCTTTCCTTCATTCAGTAGCAAAATAGGTGACCAATCTTCTTCTTCGAGACAATATTCCCCTCGCCCTCTAAAGGTGCTAAAAGATGAGGATGATTATTTTAATTGCTGCAAGGAATCTAAAAAACATGGTAATTTGGGTTGAATTTTTTGGTTGCTGCTAATATGTTTCTCTAGTTCATTTTTTGTTATTTTCGATTAATTGTTGCGTTCTTTTGGCTGCTGCCGTTTTTCTCTTAGTTTGTAGTTGTAGCCATTTCGCCGGAAAGAAAATTTTCTACTTGTCAGACATGGAAGTCGGGGAAGACGGAGAAAAGAATTTTGTTTTAATCAGATCAAGGTGGTTTCAGGTGGAGTTGTGGTGGAGAAATGATAGGAATCGCTAGAGTAAAAAACTGGTGGAGTGGTTGTAGACTTGTAGCAATTGAAGAACAGACTGAGTGCCGATTATGGAGGCGTCGGGCTTATTAAGCAGCCATGGAAGCTTGGAATTTTTTCTTTAAAATTTTTTGTATTATTTTTCTGTGGGACCCACATAAAAGTGTAATTTTATTTCAAGAAAAAAGAGCATGAGAAATATGGTAAGGCCTTCATGCGCTCAAATATGTGTGAAACTCACCTGACTTGCCATGTCACTATGAGGTGTTCAGAAAGTACATCTCTGTATAGAAAAAGTGTCTAATTGATCATTAGGTAAATTGAGGAGCTTAAATGGGAATTGGGTACAACTTGAAGGGGCCATCTATGTATTCTGCCTAATAATAATAATAGTAATAATAATAATAATAATAATAATAATAATAATAATAATAATAATAATAATAATAATATAAATGGTAATAGAGTTTTATTTTATTTAGGCTCAGGTTTGTATGATGGGTCGAGTAGAGGCTAGGGACGTCGGTACGACTGCAAACACGCCGTCCGGTCGTGTTGCCATGCCAAGTACCGGTCCCGTTACTCTATTCGACTTGCTTTGCATTAAAGTGCATACATTCATCATCGCCTATTTGTTCGTAAGGACGTTATGCGTATACGGGATGAGACTTATTTTAGCTTCCAAACATCATTGGCCTTGTAGTATCTCTTCAATATCAGTTCAAATGCCTCAATATATGTAATTATATTTTTTCATTGGCCAATAGCAAGCTAGTATTTGTTCGAAATCAGTCCAGAAACCCCAAAAAAGTATTTTCGTAGGCTTTGCATTGCAGATTGAAATCAACAACGGATACTGAATGATCACGAGAGCCAATAGTGCAATTCAACGAGTCAATGCAACCATAGCAGTGCCAAAACCACATTTTGGCAACATAGGCAAAATCAGACTGCGTCAAACAACAAACATTAAAGTGCAATAACAGGGAACACATACAACTTAAACCAAACGAAGAACAACCACCAATCAAGATCCTATCAGCAAACCCATCAAATTGCCGGTTGAGATTCACAGCTGGTGACCCACAAAATCGGACGGAGCAGAACAAACCAACATAAGCAAACGAACGGATTGCGGAGCAGTAGGCAACGGGATGGAGGAGCAACCACCGGCCTGTTTATGCGGCGCCACTACGACTCCATCGACCCCTTTTTAGTGACATATCAGAGCAGAACAACGGTAAGAGATGAATTTCCGGCTAAAAACATATAAAACCACCGTTTCCACCATTATCGCTGCTGATACTGTCCTCGATTCCCCTCTGCTCCGATCTCACCACTGGCGTGTCTTGCCCCTTTTCGATCTCTCTCTCTGTTTCGATCTGCTTTTGTGTGTTTATGGGGTGGATATGCTGATTTGTGTGTTTGAGTATATGTATTATTGGTGTTTGTTATGAGCTAGATTTGAAATTTTGGTGTTGTTGGAATAATGAGAAGGAAGATGGTGAATAGTGAGGATAAGAGGCTAGGGTTTTGTGGATGTAGTATGTATATATATGAAACGACCTTGGTCAGTCGTTTCGAAAGTTAGGACTTCGATTGGTGTGCCGATAATTTAAAAATATTCGTAATGTCCATTAGGACCTATCTGTAAAATTTGAGCTAAATCAGACCTCGTTTGGTATGCATCGGAAGAAGGTTTTAATTTTTATTATCGATAAATATTAAAAAGAGATTTTCGAGCTCGGTTTTGGCAAACGAACTCCTATTCGAAACCCGAAAGCGCCGTTAGGTTCGTATGATTATTTGTGACTTTTGTGATTTTTCGAAAATGAATTTTGAGGTTGTTCCGGCTAGTTTCTGCTAAAATACCGAAAGTTAAATAATTTAACCTTCTTCCATTTAAATTCGCATCTTGAGTTTCGGAAACCCAATTCGAGATCCACCTTAGCGAGTATGCTACATATATTTTGTATAACTTGTATGCAAAAGTTGGAATTATTTTGAATATTGTAGGGCACCGTTTAATTTTTGTCACGAAAAGAAAATAAAATAAAAGAAAAGAAAAAAAAGGGAAAAGACAAAAGAAATAAATGGAGTTGGTGGGGTCACGAAACGCACAGAAACATAAGAACAGAAAATGAGAACAGGACCAGAGGAATTGACGAAGGGAAAAAATACCAGAAAATGCGAAAAGAGCCGGAGAAAAGTAGAATTTTTACCTCGAAACATTCAGGTAATGATATTAATCTATTATTTTAGTTTATTACGAGTGTTTAAATATATTTTGACGGTAAAATTGGGATATTAGACATCGTTTTAATAAGTTCAACTGATAATTTAAAGGGTCAATTGGACCCCGATAATGGAATTGATTATATATTCGTACCCAGTGAGTTATAGGCAACATATAAATGTAATTTATTTAAGGTTTGTGTGACCTGAAACCCTGTATATAGGCCTGGCCTGCCTATTGCATATGCGAATAGGGTATCAGGTTCCTAACCGGATTGTCTTAAGATGTGAGGAATGAAGCCTTTAGCCTAATTTGATATATTTTTATGCTTATTGAATAGAGTGAGATCGCTTGGCAATGAAACCAAAGGATAAAGCGGTTGTTTATTAGCAATGCTAACTTTTGTAACAAGGTAAGTGTTTATATCCATTTCTTTGGAGGCACCTGAGCTCGTGGACTTTCTACCACATGTTCCTTACGTGTGTAGCTGCCGATAGGCGTACTCATTACGCCTTAGCTTTGGATTTACATTATATATTACTCCCTCCGTTCCACTTTAGATGAACCCATTTGACTTTGCATGGAGTTTAATAAAGAAAGAAGCCTTTTGAAACTTGTGGTTTAAAATAAGTTATAGATATTTGTGTGGCTACAAATCATCTATGGATGAGTAAAAGTAAAATTTTCTTTCCTAATTTAGAAAGAGGTCATTCTTTTTGAAACAGACTAAAAAGAAAATAGGTTCATCCTTTTTGAAACGGATGGAGTATATGTTATGTCCTGTTTTCGGTATTGCATTGAGGATTTGAGCATTGTACTCTGGTTGTGAGTTGGCATCTACTTCTCGGCTGTCGATGAGAGTCCCGCGCCGGTGAAGGGTTATTAATGCATTATATTGCATTCATATGCATTATATGTCATTCATATGCATTACATTGCATATCATATTCGGAGCAGGAGGATTCCGCTCCATTGCATTATATTGAGGGTAGGAAGATTCCGCCCTCGGAGCAGGAGGATTCCACTCCATTGCATTATATTGAGGATAGGAGGATTGCGCCCTCGGAGCAGGAGGATTCCGCTCTATTGCATTATATTGACAGTAGGAGGATTCCGCCCTCGGAGCAAGAGGATTCCGCTCCATTGCATTATATTGAGGGTAGGAGGATTCCTCCCTCAGAGCAGAAGGATTCCGCTCCATTCATTTGGCACATGTGACTCTTTGCATCATATTTCATTTCATCTCATTCCATTTCATTTCATACCATTGTGTAGACTTGTGATACATAACTACTGTTCTGCTTATACGTGCATTGCTTATTGTTGATATGTTTCTAGCTCGTATTCCTGGTTGAGTTTATGGTTTCCGATTATTATCTGGCTCTGCCTTTTTATAATTTAAATAAGAGGAATTTGGTCTATCTGTTTCTTTTCTCCCTGGCTAGCTATCCTATTCTTTGAGGTGGCTAGTCTGCCCCATTTATTGAGTCCTTTTGACTCACCCTTGTTTGTTGTTTGTTTCTTGTCTATCTATTTCGTTTCAACAGGTTCGCTCCAGGATTGAGTTCGCCACGTTGTGAAGGAGCGAAGACGACTTCAGCTGTCAGGGTGAGGCAGCTTTTATTCCAGATGGCCACCAGTTTATTTTTTATTATTTCAGTTGCATTTTGCTCCCTTCAGGAGGTATCTATCTTATTTTGTACTCTTAGATGTCTAGTCTGGATAGCCCTAAACCTAGTATGTTGGGTAGTCAGTTGTAATTTCTTTTGTACAGCTTAGACGTATCAGTATGTCTATATTTTTTTAAGTCTTGTCCTTATTTATGAATTGTTATATTTATTTTCCTAGTTTAATTGGTAAGGGTTTGCCCGACGGTTCTAGGGGAGGATGTCGGGTGCCCGCACGGCCTAACCGGATCCTAGGTCGTGTCAGTTGTATCAGAGCCCAGTTTAGAGTCTATCCAGGCTAAGACAGTGTCTAGTAGAGTCTCGCTGACGGGTACGTAGACGTCCGTACTTATCTACGAGGGGCTATGATGGCATTTAGGAAGTTTCACTTCTTTTCTGACCGTGCGTCGGTCTAGGATGCAAAAGTATTTTCGTTAATTCGTTCGTGGTAATTGTGAACCCTCGTGCGACAAATCAGCATATGGTATGAGTTCAAGACGAAGTAGCCTAGCATTGGGCTAGAGCTACTCAAGCCCCGGGAGAGATTGATCGTGCTGACGATCTAGCTATGGAGGTCCCAGCTGTGCCAGCTTGCGATGGGCAAGGGAGCAGGGCCTTGTGGTTCCCTTGGCTCTCTACGATGCTTTTATGAGAATCTTGGCGAGTCAGATACCGCAAGAGTCTATTATTCGCTAGGCAGCCTATCAGGGTGCCGCAGATGGAGACGTTCGGTCTCAGCGCGCACTTGTTCCAGTCCCTGATGTTGCCCTAGTAAATTATATTCTAGAAGCAGCATGTGTTGCGCCACCAATTGTTCTGGCTGGTTAGCCAGCTGAGGTAACGGTTCGATCCGAGTGCCCAAAGATGTTGCATTATTTTACGCGGTTGAACCTTCCGATATTCTTAAGCAATGCATCAGATAAACCTCGTGATTTTTTTTAAAAATAAAATGATGTCAGCGTATCCTTCAGGCTCTTGATTATATCGAGCGGTATGGTGTTGATTATTCTTCTTTCCAGTTTCAGGGGTCCAGCCTTGAATTGGTGGGCCACTATCTTATTAGCTAACTTGGTTCGATTTTTCTTCTAGATTCGTGGAAAAGTTCCTTTCGAGTAGCGAGCGAGATGAAAAGTGTTGCCAGTTTGAGTGGATTGGACAGGGTAGCCTGTCGGATAGCCTGTTGGTGTTTCAGAATATGAGATTGAAGTCTATAAAATGGATGAATATGCATTAGAACGAGTCCATGAACCTTCCGAGAACGTTCAAAGATTTATTGCTGACCTTTCTCCTTCTTTGAGATCCCGGATGGCTCGAGAAATTGAGGTTGGGACTTCATTTGATGTCGTTGTTGATATTGTTCGAAGGTACGAGACATACCATATGTTAGAGCGGGAGAGCAAGAGATCCCGTGGCCCTAGTGGGTAACCATGGCACCTCATTTGGAGGTAAGAGTTCTGATTATTTTGGGAGGTCACCTGCCAGGTTATCTCAGTTTGTAGAGCGTAATTCTCAAAGTGCGCAGGTAGTTCATCAAGATCAGAGTCAGTTTTCTCTTTACAGCTATCAACAATCTGTCCAGCTTCTATTTTCATCGAAAAGGGTGTTATCACTGTCATGAGTTTGGTTATCCTTTGAGGAGTTTTTCCTTACTCCGGCAAGAAGGCAGTCGTCTTTTCTCTCGTCATCAGGCATTTGCACTGTCGCAGGCGATTTCATTTAGATCTCAATCAGCCGGAGAAATGCCACCATCCAGTAGAGGTTGGGAACGTGGTGGCAGTGGTTGTTTAGAAGGTGATTATCAAGGTAGTGGCTCAGCTCAGCTGCAGAGGCAGTTCTATGAACTGCTAGTCTGGCAGGATGCTGAGGCATCCGATGTAGTATACCCAAGTATTTCTTCTTCCCTTAAATGTGAATAAGATTTGATTCTTCCGGTCGATCTAGAAATGGGTTGTCCTATCATGTTTCCATGGTTTCTTTTGGATGTTGTTTCAATTAAGAATCGGTTGTGGTAGAGGGGTGAGCTTCTGATATGATTTATTTCTGGCATTTATGATGACCCTACTAGTTTATCTGGTTTAAATGTGAGAGATTTGTGAGTGAGTATCGATATTATTTGCTTGGCATCTTGTTGTGCCTCATTCTGTTATAATGTCAAGTCAGTCTAGCTATCTTTGGAACTCAGTGTCGGTAGGATGATGGGATTCTTATTCGTCACCATCAGAAAGTGTCATTATTTCTTCCGGTGTAAAGTGGTTAGTAAGTGATACGCGATCTATGTGTCTCCTCTTTGTTCGAGACGCTAGTAGAGTCATGTTATTCTACAAGTTTGTCTCGGTATAAAAGGGTTTTCTGGTAAATTGTCAGAGTTTCCTTCTTATTGGGAGGTTAAATTGACATAGATTTTGTTCCATAAAGCTCATTTAATGTCTATTTCTTCAATTGCGATTCTTCGGTTAGCCTGACTCATAAGTAGTCTAGTTCTGGTAGCCAAGTATATAACAAGAAGATCTTCCTAAAGCTCTAATTATTTTTATCCCCAGTCTGTTGCCATCTCTTCTTTATTCGGCACTGGTGAACTTAGGCGGTCAGTAACCTATTGTGATGTCCTCTGCGTTGAGCCAGAGTGCGTGCCAAGGTAGCCGGGTAAGCACATTTTCGTTTTTCAAGGCTACTAAGGTAATGAGAGGCGTCATTTGACCTTTGATTTGATCCATCAGGAGGTGATGCTTATGGAAATGTATGGAGTTGTGACTCGAGAGTTGCAGTTGTTTGGTTACTCGAAAGGGTAGTTGGTAGTTTAGGTCTGCCTACGTTCAGCGTTTAGCTAAATCTTCTTTAGTCCAGCAGACTGTGCGGGGATGGGTATTCCTATTCAAATAGCTGCATGAGTTTGTGCTTTAAGTGGAGGAGTCTTCCTCAAAATACGGAATGGTAATACTAAATCTCTAAGGCGTTGATACCACTTTTGTCACGACCCCACCCTAGGGCCACGACAGAAATCCAATGAGTGTCGATCATTGCTAAACCCACTAATAATCTATTAATTATAGAGATAAGCTGGCAACCTGATCATATATACGTACCTATCTACTGAAAGCATAAAGTCTGGAAAGATGACACGACTTTAACTTGCTGGCAATTAGAACATTGAGCCACAAATTCTGCTATGTCACACTTCATTCCATCCCACCAATAAATCTGCTTAAGGTCATGGTATATCCTAGTCGAACCTAGATGAACAATGTATTTGGAATAATGTGCCTCTATCATAATCTGTCCACGTAAATCTGCAACATCAGGAACACAAAGTCTATCTTTGTACATGGGAACACCCTTAGTAGTAACCCTGTATGGTGACTCCGGTTTTCTTCTGGCTATCTGTTTGTATTCAACTAGAACTGGATCCTCATATTGACGCTGTTTTACTTCATGAAAATTTAGAGTTAAAGGTCTAGTGCAGCTTGTCATCCATCCATCATTGGCATATCTCTTTCACACCTCAACTTTTTGAGAAGTTACTTTAGCGTAATAAGTGCACATGTAATCAACTTTGTTGCTGGTATTCTGCTTCAGCTCATGGTCCAACTACGTGTCTCTTTTATTTTTACTTTTTCAAGTCCTATTATTTCCAATTCAAAGTAAATACTCTGAAGTAGATGTTCAGTCTGAAGATCATTCCTGGTCTCCATCATATTATCCAGTAGTATTTGCATGATCCTTATCCTTGTATGATAGACCCTGTTCAGATGAACCTTTGATATACATAAGGATATGAGTAACTACATTCCACAAGGAGCTTGCGGAACAACACTAACATCGATTGAGATGTTGCATAATGCTTTCGTAAAAAATATAATATTGCTTGCATCAAATCTTCTATAGTGTGTAGTGACAAGGTACTTCAAAAGCTTCCCCTATTGCATCAAGCGTGAGCTAATTTTTAGTTCCATCGACCTGTTCTATATCGAAAGTTATATCGAAGAGGTGATTATCGGCTGAATCATGTTAATCCATCCAGATTTTCGTATATCGTTAATTCGAAAATGTAAAACTCTATTCTCGTGATCGAGGAAGGATCAGCTTAGTCAGAATAAGCTGGGCAATGGCATTATGATATTATCCAGCTATATTTTTATCCAGGAGTTTGATGTGCGTGTTATACTTCTGATCCTGTAATAAGAAGATAATGCCCGTGGAGTAGTTTATAAAGGTCGTACAAGTTCTTTTGTTATCTTTGTGAATGTTGCTTAAGACGGAAGCTCGTTTGAGGACGAACGAGAATTTAAGTGGAGGAGAATGAAACGTCCTCGGTCAATCGTTTCGAAAGCTAGGACTCCGATTGGCGTGTCGATAATTTTAAAATATTCGTAATGTCCATTAGGACCTATCTGTAAAATTTGAGCTAAATCAGACCTCGTTTGGAAGGCATCGGAAGAAGGTTTCAGTTTTTATTATCGATAAATATTAAAAAGAGATTTTCTAGCTCGGTTTTGGTGAACGAGCTCCAATTCGAAACCTGAAAGTGCCGTTAGGTTCGTATGATTATTCGTGACTTTTGTGATTTTTTGAAAATGAATTTCGAGGTTATTCGGCTAGTTTCCGCTAAAATACCGAAAGTTAAATAATTTGACCTTTTTCCATTTAAATTCGCATCTTGAGTTTCGGGAACCCAACTCGAGATCCGCCTTAGCGGGTATGCTACATATATTTTGTAGAACTTGTATGCAAAAGTTGGAATTATTTCGAATATCGTACGATACCGTTTTAATTTTTGTCACGAAAAGAAAATAAAAAAAAAGAAAGAAAAAAAAAGGGAAAAGACAAAAGAAAGAAATAGAGTCGGTGGGGTCCTTAGCTTTAAGCTAAGGACGAAACGCACAGCAACATAAGAACAAAAAATAAGAATGGGACCAGAGGAATTGACGAAGGGAAAAAATGCTAGAAAATGAAAAAAGAGCCGGAGAAAAGTAGAATTTTTACCTCGAAACATTCAGGTAATGATCTTAATCTATTATTTTAATTTATTACGTGTGTTTAAATATATTTTGACGGTAAAAATTGGGATATTAGACATCGTTTTAATAAGTTCAACTGATAATTTAAAGGGTCAATTGGAACCCGATAATGGAATTGATTATATATTCGAGTGAGTTATGGGCAACATATAAATGTACTAATTTATTTAGGGTTTGGTTATATGACCTTAAACCCTGTATATAGGCCTGGCCTGCGGATTGCATATGCGAATAGGGTATCAGGTTCTTAACCGGATTGTCCTAAGATGTGAGGAATGAAACCTTTAGCCTAATTTGATATATTTTTATGCTTATTGAATAGAGTGAGATCGTTTGGCAATGAAACCAAAGGATAACTTTTGTAACAAGGTAAGTGTTTATATCCATTTTTTTGGAGGTACCTGGCCTCGTGGACTTTCTACCACGTGTTCCTTACGTGTGTAGCTGCCGAAATATTCAGGTAATGATCTTAATGCATTATTTGAGTTTATTACGTGTGTTTGAATATGTTTTAACGGTAAAACTTGGAATATTATACATCGTTTTAATAAGTTTAATTAATAATTTAAAGGGTCAATTGGACCCCGATAATGGAATTGATTATATATTCGTACTCAGTGAGTTATGGGCAACATATAAATGTAATTTATTTGAGGTTTGGTTATGTGGCCATAAACCCTGTACATAGGCCTGGCCTGCGTATTGCGTATGCGAATAGGGTATCAGGATCCTAACCGGATTGCCCTAAGATGTGAGGAATGAAGCCTTTAGCCTAATTTGATATATTTTTCTGCTTATTGAATAGAGTGAGATCGTTTGGCAATGAAACCAAAGGATAACTTTTGTAACAAGGTAAGTGTTTATATCCATTTTTTGGAGGTACCTGGCCTCGTGGACTTTCTACCACGTGTTCCTTACGTGTGTAGCTGCCGATAGGCGTACTCATTACACCTTAACTTCGGATTTACATTATATATTATATGTTATGTCCTGTTATTGGTATTGCATTGAGGATTTGAGCATTGTACTCTGGCTGTGAGTTGGCATCTACTTCCCGGCTGTTGATGAGAGACCCGCACCGGTGAAGGGTTATTATTGCATTATATCGCATTCATATGCATTTTATGTCATTCATATGCATTACATTGCATATCATATTCGGAGCAGGAGGATTTCGCTCCATTGCATTATATTGAGGGTAGGAAGATTCCGCCCTTGGAGCAGGAGGATTCCACTCCATTGCATTATATTGAGGGTAGGAGGATTCCGCCCTCGGAGTAGGAGGATTCCGGTCCATTGCATTATATCGAGGGTAGGAGGATTCCGCCCTCGGAGCAGGAGGATTCCGCTCCATTGCATTATATTGAGGGTAGGAGGATTCCGCCCCCGGAGGAGGAGGATTCCGCTCCATTCATTTGGCACATGTGACCCTTTGCATCATATTTCATTTCATCTCATTCCATTTCATTTCATACCATTGTGTAGACTTGGGATACATAACTACTGTTCTGCTTATACGTGCATTGCTTATTGTTGATATGTTTTTGGCTCGTATTCCTGGTTGAGTTTATGGTTTCATACGTGTTTCCGATTATTATCTGGCTCTGCTTTTTTATAATTTAAATGAGAGGAATTTGGTCTATCTGTTTCTTTTCTCCCTGGCTTGCTATCCTATTCTTTGAGGTGGCTAGTCTGCCCCACTTATTGAGTCCTTTTAACTCACCCTTGTTTGTTGTTTGTTTCTTGTCTATCTATTTCATTTCGGCTGGTTCGCTCCAGGATTGAGTTCGCCACGTTGTGAAGGAGCAAAGACGACTTCAGCTTTCAGGGTGAGCCAGCTTTTATTCCGGATGGCCACAAGTTTATTGTTTATTATTTCAGTTGCATTTTGCTCCCTTTAGGAGGTATCTGTCTTCTTTTGTACTCTTAGATGTCTAGTCTGGATAGCCCTAAACCTAGTATGTTGGGTAGTCAGCTGTAATTTTTTTTGTACAGCTTAGACGTATCAGTATGTCTATATTTTTTTTTAAGTCTTGTCCTTATTTATGAATTGTTATATTTATTTTCCTAATTAAATTGGTAAGGGTTCGCCCGACGGGTCTAGAGGAATATGTCGGGTGCCCGTACGGCTTAACCGGATTCCGGGTCGTGTCAATATATGTAGAGGTGTTTGCACGAATAGACTGAGTTTAGGTCTAATAACCCATATAGCCTCCAATTAAATTAAACAAAGAATTACATAGTAGGCTGCAAATGAAGGGACGACTTGCGATTTTGGCCATTTCTCTTTTAAAATTATCTATTTACTTGCAATTTCAAAATTGAACTTAATTTAAAATAATTATACATTTGATTAAAATCTGCGACAAAATTGGGTGTCAACAGCGAGCATAGGAGCGAGGTCGCGATGAAGCGATTCATGCAAGTGCACGGTCGTGAAGGGTCCAACGCGATCGTGAAGAAGCTTCAGCTTACAAGGCGCGATCGCGACACCCAAGGCATGATCGCGATGAAGAACGTCTGGGCAGCTTGGCAGAATCAGCAATTAGGGGGCTTTTTAGTCCATTCCTTCATTGTATTTAGTATCTACTATAAATAGGCTAATAGAGGGGTTTATTCATTGGTTAGACTTTGATGATGAATGATGTGAGTAAATATTGGCTAAGCGTGTTGCTTGAGCACTCTCTTTCCTTGGTTTGCAGTTGAATGTTAATTCAATTGAGGACTAATTAGTATAGGTTCTTTTTTATTGTTGTTTTGAAGGGGTGATTAGGCCTCACCTCCTAATTTGTTTCCTTAATTCCAAATCAATTCAAATTAGGTCTTACTTCTTTCATTTTATTTTCTTGTTATTGTCCTAATCCTAGTTAGGATTATATCATTGGCATCCGAGCTGGACTAGTGTTTGTTCTTACAATCACTAACCCAAATTTGTTTCTCAAATCTTAAAAATCTCAAAAAAAATCAAAAATTCAAAAATCCAAAAATTGAGTCATAGGTTTAGGTTTTCTTTGGATAAAATCTTTGTTACCAATTGTTGCTTGGTGATTATAGAAGTTGATTCTCGAAGGAATTGAACAACAAATAACATTTGGGGTGTTAATTTGAAGAATCAAAATCTAGGGTTCTTCAACTAAGATTTGGGGCTTTTGCATTTTGGGTGTTGTTCTTGAAGAATTGATCATTGGGATTTGTTCACGGACATATAAGGAGCTTATATCTCAAACTTGGAGCAAAAACAAGTTGATTTGTGAAGATTCAAGTGAAGAAAGTTTCTAGAAATTCGGGCTTCAAGTTCTGCATCAGACCCAGAATTTGCTCTTCGCGATCGCGCGAGAAGTGTCGCGATCGCGCAGGCTTATTTATTATTGTTCTTCGCAATCGCGAAGCGACAACGCAGAGTTATTGATTCCTCTTCGCGATCGTGCGCCTTCTGTCGCGACAGCACTGAACAAGAATTATTCCTCTTCGTGATAGCACCTGTTGTCACGCGACAACACTGAACAAAAAAACTAGTCACTTCATAGAATGCTCGGAGCAGCCCCTTAACAGTTTCAGATCACCAAAACCTCTATCATATCATCAAATACAGTGAGTTTCTAGATCATAAACAAAATTTCATCTAATTCCAAATTCGTTCTGTGCCCATTCGAGTCTTTCTTTCTTTCCTTTCTTTGACTTTTCTATATTTCGTCCGTTAGCTTTAATTCTTTGTTTTTTGTCACAACAATTCCTTCCCGTCTCGAATTGGATTGAGTTTGATTGTCAAATCGGAATTGAGTGCGAGAAGTAACTTGACTTCTCCAACGAGAGGTAAAAGGCCTGAGTGGTGAGAAAATTAGAGGGAGTAAAATCCAATCATTGAGTGTAAACACGAATGGATTGAGCGCAATCAAATCGAGTGTAAACACTTAGGGAGTGAATTGGTGAGGACTCTTTCTACTAAGCTATGTTTGTTTAATTGTTTGTCGGCACGATGGCTCGAAAAGAAGCCGAGGCGGATATGGAGGTCAAAACCATGTTGCAAGCCTTGATGGTGAGTGTTAATTCAATGCGAGATGAATTCAAAGGGATGAAGGAGACGGTTGATGACCTATCCCGAAAAGATAGGCTTCAGGAAATGGGAAAGCAAGTGGTTGAGACACCTCCAACCGTGGGGGTGCGGGGTAATGGACCTAGTAGTCTCTCTCGGGCTAATAACCATTAATCTCACATGGTGGTCCAAGACACCTATTCTCCAAATGACACTCCACATGCAAAGGATCCTACTCAAGATCTTCCAAAGAAAGTTCCACTACCTAATAGGAGAAATGGAAAGATCAAGCAAGTCGTGGTAGTTGAAGTTTCCGAACAAAATAATGGAACCATTAGAATTGCCAAGAGAAAGGGCCAAAGTAAAAGTGATAAGAGGTATATAGAGTTTCCTAAGTTGCATGCAAAATATAAAAAGGAGCTTTATGTCCTTTGGGAATCTCAATTGAAGGAAATCTTCGTGCATGAAGACATTTGCAGGGAGTTGGATAAATTGACTTTGGTGGCATGGGCTCTTCCTCTAGACTTGAGAAACCATTATGATCTAAGTCGTGGGCGGCCTTGGGAACCTCCTTGGAAACCAAAGCCCACTTGGCAAGAACTTAAGGAAAATTTGAGGAGTCATTTTGTGGTACAAAAAAAGCTTCACCATGATGATTTATCTTGTAACCTTGATACTCCAATCAAAAGAAATCATGAGAGAGAAAAGATTGAGAGGAGTAAGGGTGAGCAAAGTGACAACTCAAGAGATGAAAAAATAGAGGATGAGTTGAAAAATGAGAGTGACCAAAAGAAAATGAAGAGAGTAAGGAAGAAAAGAATGAAGAGAGTGAGGAAGAAAAGAATGAAGAGAGTGAAAAAAAAAGAGAGCATACGAGAGGCTACTCAATGCTTTAACTCTAACCCCCTCACTACTTCTTTTAGTAGTGATGTCTCTTTTGTAGGTTCTTGTGGAAGGGATTGCAAAAATGAGTCATCATTGGAAAAAGACTCTTGCTTGGAAGAAAATGATGAGGCCGAAAATACTTCTCCAATTGGTCAAGTAAGCCTTAACTTTGAAATTTAAGGTAAAGAAAGTTCTTTGGTGCTTCAAGGTAAGATAACTAACCCTAACTCTTGTATTTCTTTGGGTGAGCTAGATAGAGAAAGTGGTCAAATTGGTGACCTTGAAAATCACAAGAGCATGATTAAAATTCATTCCTTATTTTATTTCATGAGTTCCATAAAGAATATAGGATTGGATGATGATTGTGCTAATTATTCTTATGATGACAATGACCTTTCTCTTGTGGATAAAGAAAAAGAATTGATTGGATCTTGTGATGCTTTGAGTAGTAGCCTTCTTGATAATAGTATTGGTGGTTGTTTGTATCTAGTTAAAAATAGTGATGGATTGAAAGGTGTGCACTTACTTGAAGGAAGTGAAGGATTGCATTTGAATGATAATGAATTGTCTTCCTTTTTGTTTGAAATTGATAAATCATATTTTGAGTTGTTAAGTGAGTGTACAAGTGAAAAGGTGAAATGTTCTTTAGTTTTTCCTAGTATTGAATTTGTGCTTGGTAGAGAGTCTACCTTGAAAAGTGAGCTTGAGTGTATGGACACCATTGATGATGTTGCTTTGATTGACACTTGTGGTCTTGAAAGATTTTCACTTGATGATATTCATGTTTCCTTGAATGATACATTTCTTTTGAACTTGTTTGCACTTGATGAAAATGATGAGTCAATGTTTAAAGAGTGTATAACTTATGAAAATGATTCTTGTGACTTGCTTGAAAGTGCTAATTGTGTGGATGTTAGCAAGCTAACTCCCAAGATGTTTGTTGAAAGCTTGTCCAATGTTTGGAAGTCCTCCAAAGGTGAAGATTTCACCTTAAAGAAGGAGGAAGGCACTAGTGATTATAGTGGTAAAGTAATAGATGCTAGTTTTAGTATCAATTTCTTTATTTTCTCTATTCCTAGTACTGAGCATACATTTAAAGTGGATCTTGCTAGAGCCTCCAATGTTAAGAGTGATAAATTATCAATGGAGACTTGACATGAGTTGAATGAGTCTAAAAATGAAGATTGTTTTGTAAATGAGGTTGCTTGTTGTTGCCTTTATAGCCAGTTTTTTATGTTGGAATTGGAAAAATGTTCTTTATGGTTGATTTTGATACTTGGCTATATTATAAGAGTGTACCCTTTGAGCATGAGTGTGTGAGTTTTGTTTCATCCACTTGGTGTGTAGTGCTTGGAAATTTATTGAGTTGGCACTTATTCGCGTTATGGTTTTGCAAGATACAAATTCGAGGACGAATTCCTTTAAAGAAGGAGGGAATGATGCGATCCGGATGAGTACTCAAAACCAGGGAGGGTTTACGCTAAACATCCGAAGCTTGGAATGCTTCAAAAGGAATTGGAAGCCAAGAATCAAGCAAGTGAGAGCTTACTGGAATTTTCTCAAGCGCTATCACGAAGCAAGAGATGCGATCACGCAGAGGCAGTTAGCTCAACTGCGCGATCGCGAGCATAGGAGCGCGGTTGCGATGAAGCAATTCATGCAAGTGCGCCGTCGCGAAGAGTCCAACGCGATCACGAAGAAGCTTCAGCTTACAAGCACCCAAGGCGCGATCGCGATGAAGGATGTCTGGGCAGCTTGGCAGAATCAGCAATTAGGGGCTTTTTAGTCCATTCCTTCATTGTATTTACTATATACTATAAATAGGCTAATAGAGGGGTTTATTCATTAGTTAGACTTTGATGATGAATGATGTCAGTAAACATTGGCTAAGCATGTTGCTTGAGCACTCTCTTTCCTTGGTTTGCAATTGTATATTAATTCAATTGAGGACTAATTAGTATTGGTTGTTTTTTATTGCTGTATTAAGGGGGTGATTAGGCCTCACCTCCTAATTTGCTTCCTTAATTCCAAATCAATTCAAATTGGGTCTTACTTCTATCATTTTATTTTCTTGTTATTTTCCTAATCCTAGTTAGGATCATATCAAAGTCTATAAATCAACAGTAGCAATAAAGATGGATGTTTATGCCTAAAATTGGTCGCCTAGATTAAACAATTAATTTAGAATGAGGTTACAAGCAATATAGTAAACACAACGAAAAAGTAGGTAAATAAAAGAGAGAAATAATGAGCAAAAAAAAAGTAAAATATTCTTATTCCTTGAGAAAAGCCAGATTCTGTGGTGAATCGCCCTGTTGTATAATACAATGTAAGAAGGGGTATTTATGGTAGTGGATACTAGGGCTGTGCATTTTTCGGTTTAAATCGATAAACCGAACTGATAAAATGTTCTTGGTTTATTGGTATTGGGTTATTGAGTTATCAATTATTTAACGGTTTGCAAAAAAAATTTACTGGGTTATCGGTTCGGTTGTCGATTTTGCACATTTTCTTGTCGGTTAAACCGATAACCCAATAAGGTTTTTAGATTTACTATCATGCGCTTATGTATATAAAAGTAGTATACTTATTTTACTCTTAGTTGGAGCTTGTAAACCTCAAACCATAGTCTTCTTTTACTTGTGTAGCTTTCAACTTACCTCCTCCACTTCAAATAGCGATTTACTATTACACTCCTCGCCTACTCCATTAGTTTATATAGCAAGCCGATTTACTATTTCACTTTAAGAGACATTTGAATTCACTGTGAAAATAAAAACACTTTTGTATTGGCTGCAACCGTTTAAGAGGAGATTATTTCACAATTGTTAGGCCTAAATTTCTTAATGGTTAAACCGAAAACCGAACCGATAAGAATCTAAAACCAATAAACCGAAAACCGATAACCAACCTTATTGGTTCAGTTATTGGTTTAGCACTTTTAAAATCGAAAACCAATAGTCCAAACTGATAAGGTCCAAAACCGAACCGAACCGAACCGACCGATAAACACCCCTAGTGGATACCCAGTCCTAATTAAGGTTAAATACAAAGATTAATAAGACTATGGGCCTATAACTCAAGGCGGTGGTATATACTAAACCCTAACTAGGAGACTATAAACCTAAGGCAGTAGGATGTATGCCTTGCGTCCTATGGCCGTGCCGCCTGAACGGTCATTGGCCTAAGGAGCTGGCGTGTATCCTCTGTGCCCGGTGACTTTTAAGTTAAGCATAGTATCACTAGATCACTAGCTGGACTCGTATCCCCATAATAGCAGGCGGCATATTTTTGCCCACATATTCAGTCCCCCTTACTTGTTGAGTACTGATGCAACCAGTCAGAAAGTGAAAGAAGCGTACGGGACGGATGTGAAAAGATATTTCACTGACTCCTTGAGACTCGCAGTCTCTTTGACCAAGAATGATGCTTATTTTTTCGAGAACTCCGCGTGGTTTTATCTGATTGGTTGATACCGAGTCCATGCACCTTTTCAAGAACTGTTATTAACTACTGCGAATCGTTTCGTATCCCTAGTAATATGACACTTGACCGTTTTATGTGTCATCTTTATCTCTTTTCTGCCTATAAAAAGGGACTTCATGACTGTAGAGAAATCACAAACTCCTCTTCATAAAATACTTCTCTTTTTCAACAACTTCTTATGATAGTGAAAAACTTTTCTTTTCTAAAAGATGTTCGCCTTTGATCTTAGTTTGATATTCCCATAAAATCTTCTTTGTTCTGAATGAACGATTCCTGAGGGAACCATAGGAGAAAACTCTTTTACAATCACCTTCTTTTCTTTCTCCAACCGTAAGGAGCAAATGCAGTTTCCCGAGTCATGAAGTTTGATCGGGATTCTAAGGACTTCCTTTGGGATGTCTTCATTGTGTCATGTGCACTGATTACGGTGCGCTCATCTTCTAACACGGCGGTTGCTGTGGTATTCCTCTTTTCATGTGGGATCAAGAGGCTTAACCCTTTCAACTGTCATAAGGCTTCTCTTCCAGGACATTCCTGGTATTTGAGTAGCTCATTTGACAGTGTATGGTTGAAGTTCTTGTGTCTGGCTTCGTTTCATGGCGGGCAAGAGGATACATCTTCACGTCATCAAGTAATTAAGGTGTCACTGAGCTTTGGATCCCCTCGTGATTCATTGCTTTCACCTTGGTTATCTGCTTCAGGTGGACCGTTATTGAAATGCTTCAACGGCCGTTGGCTGTGGGATACCAGAGGGAAGAGGCTCCCCTGTGGTAGGTTCCCAACTCAAGCCTCTCCTACCCTGGTGACCTCATGTTTGTGCTTGAAGATCTGTGGGGCTGTACACTCTGGTTAGACCAATTGAGGTTGACTCAGATGGTCAATTTTTCTTTCTAAGCTCTGGGGTGAGTCTTCAAGTTCCTCTTCGAGTTCAGCAAGCAAGATGGAAGAGGTTAGGCATGTACTCAGACATTTCTGAGGTCCCTTGCTTTGATCAAGCAGACAACCTTTGTTTGTACCTGTGGCCGCGTACCTTGAGGGAATGCTCGGGCTGATATTTCTTGGGCTGCCAGAAGAAAAGAAGAACTCCGGACTGTTTTACGGCTTGTAGCTACAGGATTTTCAGCCATTTTAATCCTGACGAGCTATCTGTTTCTAGTCTTCCCTATCCATTTTTTTTACAATTGTTATAAAATGTTGTATTCAGGAAGACTAATTGTATATTATGAGCCTACGGGTTTTTTGTTATTAATGAAACATTTGTTCATCAATAGTTTTATACATGTGTAATTACATGTGGTTTAATGTATTGTCAAGCAGTATGTTTTATGTGCCTTTCTGGGCTAGTGTCTTCAAGAGATGGGTGTGCGTACTGAAGGGCGCTTCATATTGCGTCAATAGGTGATGACTTAAGTTGCGCCCACAATAGGACGACTTTAGCCTGTGTGGAAACAGGCACTTTTGCGTCCGACTTTGAATGTCTCTGCTTAGTTACTCGAGTATTTAAGACTTTCTAGCACTATGCGAACATGCGTCCCCGTCGGCATGTAGGTCAAATACGCAAGCACCACGCGAGCTGAATCGCCTGAAGAAATTCAGTCCGCGTGGCACGCGGGTGCCACGCGAAGTACATTGCTATGGGGCGAAAAAATAAGGGTTTTTTAGTACTTTTGCTCAGTTTTCTACCGGGTATAAAAGCTTCTTTTGCCTCCATTATGAATAATACACGGGAAAAGAGGCAAAAAGGAGGCTAGAGCTTTGGAGACTTCAAGAACACGAGTTTTTCTAAATTCTTTCCTACTTTTTGTAATTTATTCATTCATGAATTATTTTGATATGACTATCATGAACATGAGTGGATAATTTACCCATTCTAGGGTTGATTGAACCACTCCAATACTTAGGTGTTATGAATATTTATTTCAATAATTGAAACTTGTGAATCCTTCCTATCTAAGTGTTTATGTTTTGATTGCTATTAATTGGAAGAGTTCCTGATTGATTGTTCCCATTATTCTTGTGTGTCTAGGGATAGATTCATAGGTTTGGGTTAAACACTTAGCAATATTTCAACCTAAAACCAAGGTATTACTTAGGTTGTCAATAAGGTGATTTGTGACCATTGAGCCTGATTGTGAACTAAACTTGTAGTCCTAGTTATCTTCATTAATTAATTGAAAAATTGGTTAGTGGAAGTTACTACTATTACATGGAAGTGAATAGTTGTATAATTGGATCAAGTGTTCAATAGGAAGAAAATCAAGTTGAATTTGTTGAAATAATTATTCTAACACATAGGTAGGAGTTGGGTAAATCAATCCTAGGCTTCTAAATCCTTGATCAATTGATTTCTTAATACTTTGCAATTTACTGTTGTTACATTGAAACCATTATACAATTACAAAACCTCGAAGTTAATTGGTTAGATAAATTAGTTTGATTAGCAACTAGATTTTGAGTGTTCCCTGTGGGATTCGACCTCGGGACTTTAAGTACCGAGCTATATTTGCTGCGACCGCTTAGTCCCTTTTATAGGGCGTAGTTGGGCGTGATCAGCTATGAATCGATCATAGATGGATCTGAATAAGTAAGTAAAACTGACTAAGTAAAATAGTAGTTTTATTGATAAAGGGGCGCTAGGCCTGAGATGTTGTGGGTGAAAACCCGTAACATGATTGATGAGTATGAAAATACTGGGATCAAAGTTAATAAGGAACTCAACATAAAAATAAATTCTTTAAAAAGCGAAAGATATTGTACACTCGATCCTCATAAAGTTCGGGGGGCATGTACTAGGGCTTCCCTGCTCCAGGGTGCTGAGCCTGGAGATGTTACCTCTAGGCTGTTGATGACCCGACGGTATAACTCTGTACCAATTAAACATTACTGAACTACTTGCCTTCGTAGTTGTCTTCTTTCTAATTTGTCTTCTGGGAGGATTCCTTTGCTTAGGTAGTTGATCAGCGCGTGATGCTGCCCTGGCCAAGACTAACTGCGAGTTTAAAGTGGTTTACTATGTTTATTTCAAGGGAAAGCAGGTATAGGCAAAAAGCTTATGGGACTAAGGCGCGCCACCTTAAAAGGAATGGAGCAAGAAGTTATCCACAAAATGATAGAAGGCTACCTTCTCAAGGAGGAAGACCTCTTAGGGCATATCTGTTTTCTTGCTCATTAGTGCTTAACTAATAAAATAGAAAGAGCCTTTCTCGCTTGTTTAGTAAAGTCAAGCTTTGCTGGTAGGGTTGGGGTGGCTTTCTGGGGCATGAATGCCCTTACTAGTTTTGGGGCTTTGATTGGCAAAAGCGGCAGGTTGTCCTTTGACTAGTTTGTTGTTTTCTAGGGGCTATTTACTATTTAAAATAAACCTCCTAAACTAGAATAGAAGGGTAAGATAAAAGGCAGGATCCTGTGTCTATAACATCAAGGTTCATCTGGTCCATGGGGGTTAACTCAACCACTATCTACTAGTCGTATGAACCCTCGGACGCTTCGTCGTTGCTTGAGCTTTCTTCCTAATAGACAAACTCCCATATCTGAAAATTTTTCAAGAGCGCTTTTATTTTCTCCTGTCGATCCGGCTTTACAGATGCTTTCAACGGTAAAAACTTCTTTTACTCGAGCTGGGAGCTGCTGAAGAGGCTGACCTACCCGGCCCTCATTATGTAGGCTAAGTCAAGAGCTTGAATTATGGCTTCATACTCTGCTTCTTCGCATTGAGCTCTTGCAGCCTTGCGAAAGAGCATCCCAGTGGGTGTCTTAACCCACAGACCGAGGCCGACTTCTTCCCCTTTGAGATCCACGTCAATGCTGATCTCCCAACGCCCGGGCTTAATCATTTCTTCGCTCCTGATTGACTCCTCCGCCTTTGCCTCCATTTTCTCCATGAAGTCTGAGGTAAAACCTTCCCGTTCTTGTGACTCGATGGCTGTTCGGGGTTGGAAGGTAATGTCCTACTCTCCCAGTTTCTCAGCCCATTTCACCACCACCTTTGATAGTCTAGGTTTAGACAATGTGATACGCACTGGTGTGGAGGAGACCATGCTAACCATATGGCCAAGAAAGTATGAGCGCAGCTCCTGGGCTGCCATGATCACGACCGCAATAAACTGAAAGAGCAAGGGCAGAAACCTGTCTTGGCGCGGAGGTCTTTTACTGGCGTACTTTACGGGAAATTGCCTCCCATTCTCTTCTCGTACAAGGACTGCATTCTATGGTATCTCTAAGATTGAAACATACAACAATAGATGCTCACCTGGCTCTAGTTTGGCTATTGCTAGAAGCTGTAGGAGTCGTATATTTGCCTAGGCTACTGTCAGGTAACTCTGTATCAGCCATAGGGGTCCTTCTTGTCTCCTCAGCACCTCAGAGAGCTGACATACCAATTCTGTCGCTTTAGGGACTAGCTGATCCATCATCGACAATCGATCCCGTAGTTCGCTGATCTCTACTCTGACCTCCCGTTCCATGGCCTCAAACTCAATGGACTCATCTTCGGTCATATTTACTTTGGGTATTGGCCGCTAACATCTCGTCATAAGTAGGATAATATTCTCCAAGTGAAGACCGCTCACCCCGTAAGTATTAACCCCGTATGGAGTCGGGTATCTAAAGACTTGATGGTGTGTTGAGGGTATTCCCTTAACGCTATGTATCCAAGGCTATCCCAAGATGACGTCATAAGAAATGTTGCAATTCAGCACCTGGAAGGGAGTAATGCTCGTCACGACCGGTATATGGACTAGTAGAGCTAGTTCCCCGACAGGTTATTCTCGACAGCCATTGGAGCTAACTATATTCCGAGGACTTGAAGCTACTTGGTGGCGTTGACGTGTATTCTGCAACATCTCTATCTGAATAATATTCATGCTACTCCGAATCAATCAGAGCTTGCTGGATGCGAAGGCCGGACACGTCTACGGAAACAACGAGGCCGCTCTTGTGCTCTCCTTCTTCTATTCACTGAACGAAATTGGACTGAGCAATTCCCTTGACTCTGTAGTCCCCCAGGCTGTGGCTAGTTCCAGAACTGTGAAGATTGCATTGATGGTCCTCAAGTTTTCAGAGTTATGCACTCTCGAACACTGTGGTCCTTCTTCAATCAAGTTTTTGAGGTGTCATTCTTTCAACAAATGCTCAATTTCGATCAGCAGGGCCTTGCAATCAACCATCGCATGACCACTGTTGTGGTGAAAATCACAATAGAGCATTGCATTTCTCCACGTTGCTCCTTTTATGGTAGGCAGCCATCGGACCTAGTTTTCCAAAGTGATTGGAAACTAGATCCACAATGTTGACTCGCAAACCAAAATCTATGAAGCTACGGGACTCTATCAGCTTTTCTTGGGATCCAGATCCCCGGGAACTGCTCTACTTTTTGATTCCCACATGGTTCTGGGTTTTTTTCTTTTCTTCTTCTTCCGTCCCCCTTAATTTCTAGGGAGGGACTCCTTGCTCTCTTCCTTCCCTCAGCTTCGGGGTTCTGGGCATGGTCTGGATCCAAGCAAAGCTTTTCAGTATACCTCTGATGCAATGCACTTGAAACGACCTTGGTCAGTCGTTTCGGAATTTAGGACTCCGATTGGCGTGCCGATAATTTTGAAATATTCGTTATGTCCATTAGGACATGTCTGTAAAATTTGAGCCAAATCAGACCTCGTTTGGTAGGCATCGGAAGGAGGTATCAGTTTTTATTTCGATAAATATTAAAAAGAGATTTTCGAGCTCGGTTTTGGCGAATGAGCTCCGATTCGAAATCCGAAAGCGCCGTTAGGTTCGTATTATTATTTGCGACCTTTATGAACTTTTAATAGTGAATTTCGATGTTTTTCGGCTAGTTTCCGCTAAAATGACGAAAGTTAAATAATTTGACTTTTTCTATTTAAATTCGCATCTTGAGTTTCGGGAACCCGATTTGAGATCCGCCTTCGCGATTATGTTACATATATTTTGTATAACTTGTATGCAAAAGTTGGAATTATTTTAAATATTGTAGGGTACCGTTTTAATTTTTACCGTACCAGCGGATTTTAAAGGAAAAAGGAAAAAAAAGGGGGTAAGGACAAAGTTAGGCGGTGGGGGGCAACCCTTAGCTTTTATAAAGCTAAGTTCGATCAGTGAGAGCAATATATAATAGAAAGCAGAGACAACCAAAAATAAATACCAGAAAAAGAGAAAAGAGCCAGAAAAAAGATAGAATTTTTACCCCGAAATATTCAGGTAATGATCTTAATGCATTATTTGAGTTTATTACGTGTGTTTGAATATGTTTTAACGGTAAAACTTGGAATATTATACATCGTTTTAATAAGTTTAATTAATAATTTAAAGGGTCAATTGGACCCCGATAATGGAATTGATTATATATTGGTACTCAGTGAGTTATGGGCAACATATAAATGTAATTTATTTGAGGTTTGGTTATGTGGCCATAAACCCTGTACATAGGCCTGGCCTGCGTATTGCGTATGCGAATAGGGTATCAGGATCCTAACCGGATTGCCCTAAGATGTGAGGAATGAAGCCTTAGCCTAATTTGATATATTTTTCTGCTTATTGAATAGAGTGAGATCGTTTGGCAATGAAACCAAAGGACAAACGGTTATTGAGTGGATGTACTAACTTGGTAACAAGGTAAGTGTTTATATCCATTTCTTGGAGGCACCTGGCCTCGTGGATTTTCTACCACATGTTCCTTTAGTGTGTAGCTGCCGATAGGCGTACTCCTTATGCCTTAGCCTTGGAGTTACATTGTGTATTATATGTTATGTCCTGTTGTTGGTATTGCATTGAGGAACTGAGCATTGTACTCTGGCTGTGAGTTGGCATCTACTTCCCGGCTGTCGATGAGAGTCCCACGCCGGTGAAGTGTTCTTATTGCATCACATTGCATTCATATGCATTATATGTCATTCATATGCATTACATTGCATATCATATTGGGTGCAGGAGTATTCCGCTCATTGTATCATATTGAGGGTAGGAGTATTCCGCCCCAGGAGCAGGAGTATTCCGCTCCATTGTATCATATTGAGGGTAGGAGGATTCCGCCCCAGGAGAGTGCAGGAGTATTCCGCCTCAGCTTTACATTATATCGGGTGCAGGAGTATTCCGCCCCAAGAGAGTGCAGGAGTATTCCGCCTCTGTTTTATATTATATCGGGTGCAGAAGTATTCCGCCCCAGGAGCAGGAGTATCCGCTCCAGTTGGTTATCAGATTGGATTCCCCTCGAATGCAGGAGTATTCCGCTTTGAGATGGGATGGCGGGCACATGTGACCCTTTGCATCATATTTCATTTCATTTCATCTCACTTCATTTCATTTCATCTCTATTCATACCATTGTGTAGACTTGCAGTACATGACTACTGTTCTGCTTATATGTGCATCGCTTATTTGTTGATATGTTTCTGCCACACACCCTTGGTTGAATTTAGAAGTTTCTTACGTGTTTCCGATTTTTATCTGGCTCTGCCTTTTTATAATTTAAAAAAAAGGAATTTGGCTTATCTGTTTCTTCTCCCTGGCTAGCTATCCTATTCTTTGAGGTGGCTAGTCTGCCCCACTTATTGAGTCCTTTTGACTCACCCTTATTTTTTGTTTGTTCTTGTCTATTTATTTCGTTTCGGCAGGTTCGCTCCAGGATTGAGTTTGCCACGTTGTTCAGGAGCGAAGACGACTTTAGCTATCAGGGTGAGCCAGCTTTTATTCCGGATGGCCACCGGTTTATTGGTTATTATTTCAGTTTCTTTCTGCTCCCTTCAGGAGGTATCTGTCTTCTTTTGTACTCTTAGATGTCTAGTCTGGATAGCCCTAAACCTAGTATGTTGGGTAGTCAGCTGTAATTTCTTTTGTACAGCTTAGAGGTATCAGTATGTCTGTGTTTTGGTTTTAAGTCTTGTCCTTATTTACGAATTGTTATATTTATTTTCCTAATTTAATTTATAAGGGTTCGCCCGACGGGTCTAGGGAAGGATGTCGGGTGCCCGCACGGCCTAACCGGATTCTGGGTCATGTCAGTTGGTGTCAGAGCCCGGTTTAGAGTCTATCTAGACTAAGACAGTGTCTAGTAGAGTCTCGCTGATGGGTAAGTAGACGTCCGTACTTATCTACGAGAGGCTATGATGGAATTTAGGAAGTTTCACTTCCTTCTTTTCTGGTTGTGCGTTGGTCTAGGATGCCGAAGTATATTCTTTAATTCGTCCGTGGTAATTGTGAACCCTCGTACGACAAATCAGCACACGGAAGGAGTTCAAGACGAAGTAGTCTAGTCTGGGGTTAGCACTGACGAAGCCCCGAGAGTTTTGATCGTGCTGACGATCTAGTTACGAAGGTCCCAGCTGTATGAGCTCGCGATGGGCAAGGGGGCAGGGGCTTGTAGTTCCCTTGGCTCTCTACGATGCTTTACGAGAATCTTGGTGATGCAGATACCGTAAGAACCTATTATTTGCTGGCCAGCTTATCAGGTTGCCGCATGTGTAGATGTTCGATTTCAGGGAGCTCCTATTCCAGTTCTTAATATTGCCGCAGTAAAGTATGTTCCGGAGGCAGCATGTATTGTGCCTATAGTTGTTCTGGCTGGTTAGCCAGTCGAGGTAACAGTTCGGTCCGAGTGTCCGAAGAGGTTGCATTATTTTACGCGGTTGAACCTTCCGATATTCTTAAGCAATGCATCAGATGAACTTCGTGATTTTTTTTTTAAAATACAACGATGTTAGCGTATCCTTCAGGCTCTTGATTATATCGAGCGATATGGTGTTGATTATTCTGCTTTCCGATTTCAGTGTCCAGCCTTGAATGGGTGGGCGGCTCTCTTATTAGCTAACTTGGTTTGGTTTTCTTTTAGATTCGTGGAAAAGTTCCTTTCGAGTAGCGAGCGAGATGAATAGTGTTGTCAGTTTGAGTGGATTGGACAGGGTAGCCTGTCGGTTAGCCTGTTGGTGTTTCAGAATATGGGATTGAATTCTATAGAATGGCAGAATATGCATTAGAACTAGTCCATGAGCCTTTCGAGAGATTCAAAGATTTATTGATGACCTTTCTCCTTCCTTGAGATCCCAGATGGCTCGAAAAAAAAACAGAAAAGAAAAAAGAAAAAGAAATTGAGGTTGGGACTTCATTTGATGTCGTTGTTGATATTGCTCAAAGGTATTAGACATATCATAAGTTAGAGCGGGAAGAGTTAGAGCGGGAGACTAAGAGATCCTGTGGCCCAAGTAGGCAACCATGGTTCGTCATTTGGAGGTAAAAGTTCTGATTATTTCGGGAGGTCACCTTCCATGTTATCTCAACTTGTGTCACACGATTCTTAGAGTGCACCAGTAGTTCGTCAATATTAGACCCAGTTTTTCTCTTTATAGCTATCAACAATCTGTCCAGCTTCCATTTTAACTGAAAAAGTATTATCATTGTCGCGAACCTGTCATCTTTGGTGGAGTTTTCCCTTACTCCGGCAAGTTGGCAGTTGTCCTTCTTTTTGCCGTCAGGCACCTGCCCAGTTGCAGGGATTTCATTTAGATCTCAATCAGCTAAAGAAATGCCACGATCCAGTAAAGGTTGAGAGCGTGGTGGAAATTATTCTTCAGAAGGTAATTATTAGTATAACGGCTTAGTTCAGCCGCAGAGGTAGTTTTATGAACTACCAGTCTGGCAAGATGCTGAGGTATCCGATATAGTAAACCCTGAGATTTCTTCTTCTGTTAAATGTGAGTAAGATTTGATTCTTTCGATCGATTTGGAAATGGTCTGTCATATCATGTTCCATGGTTTCCTTGGATATTGTTTCTATTAAGAATCGGTTGCGGTAGAGGTGCGAGCTTTTGGTATGATTTATTCCTGGCATTTGTGAGACCCTACTAATTTATCTGGTCTAAATATGAGATATTTGACAGTGAGTGTCGCTATTGCCTGCTTGGTATCCTGTGTGCCACCTTCTCTTATTATATCAAATCAGTTTACCTCTCTTCTCGAAATTCCGTATTGGTTGGATGATGGGATCCTAATTCTTCACCATCAGAAAGTGTTATCGTTTCTTCCGGTACAAAGTGATTAGTAAGTAATATTCGATCTACGTATCTCCTCTTGGTTCAAAACGCTAGTAAAGTTATGTTATCCTATGAGCTTGTCTGGGGTATAAAAGGGTTTCTGGTAAATTGTCAGAGTTTCCTTCTTATTGGGAGGTCAAATTGGCATGGATGTTGTTCCATAAAGCTCATTTGATATCTGTTTCTTCAATTGCGATTCTTGGGCTACTTTGACTCGTAAGTAGTCTAGCTTTGGTAGCCAAGCAAATAAGAAGATGAACTTCCTGAAGCTCTAATTATTTCTATCCTCGA
The DNA here is from genome assembly GCA_029990575.1 of Petunia axillaris subsp. axillaris. NCBI lineage: Eukaryota > Viridiplantae > Streptophyta > Magnoliopsida > Solanales > Solanaceae > Petunia > Petunia axillaris. The sequence continues at coordinate 35,044,158 of JARKNS010000007.1, forward strand.
TCCATTTCCATTTCTTCTTCGTCCGGCATTAGTGAGCTTGGGCGATTGGTAGCCGCTTGTGACATTCCCTATGTTGAGCCAGAGTACGTGTTATTGTAGCCGGTAAGCATATTATTATTTTGGATATCAGTTTATCCGGGTATCCATTCCCATGTATAGTATAGTGCTGGTTCTGTTTCTGCGGATCATCCAGTTTCAGGGGAAACTCTGCCGAAATTTTTATATAGAAGTACCATCCATCAGGCGGTGGTGCTTACGGCAAAGGTATGGAGTTGTGAACTTGAGAGTTGCAGTTGTTTGGCAACTCGAAAGGGCAGTTGGCAGCTTAGGTCTGCCTACGTTAAGCTTTTAGCCAAATCTTCTTTGGTCCAGCAGACTGTGTGAGGATGGTTATTCCTATTCAAATGGCTGCATGAGTTTGTGCTTTAAGTGGAGGAGTCTTCCCCCAAATACTGAATGGTAATATTATATCTCGAGGTGTTGATACCACCTTTCTCACGACCCAAAGTAAGGCCACGACAGAAATCTACAATAAGTGTCGATCATTGCTAAACCCACTAATAATCTATTAATGCCAGAGATAAGCTGGCAACCTGATTATATATACGTACCTATCTGCTGAAAGCATAAAGTCTGGAAAGATGACACGATTTTAACTTGCTGGCAATTAGAACATTGAGCCACAAATTCTGCTATGTCACACTTCATTCCGTCCCACCAATATATCTACTTAAGATCATGGTACATCTTAGTCGAACGTGGATGAACAGTGTATTTGGAATAATGTGCCTCTACCATAATCTGTCCACGCAAATCTGCAACATCAAGAACATAAAGTGTATCTTTATACATGAGAACACCGTCAGTAGTAACCCTGTATGGTGACTCCGGTTTTCTTCTGGCTATTTGTCTATATTAAACTAGAACTGGATCCTCATACTGACATTCTTTTACTTCATGAAAACTTAGAGTTAAAGGTCTAGTGCAGCTTATCGTCCATCCATCATTGGCATATCTCTTTCACACCTCAACTCTTTGAGAAGTTACTTTAGCGTTATAAGTGCTCATGTAATCTACTTTGTTGCTGGTATTCTGCTTCAGCTCATGGTCCAACTACATGTCTCATTTATTTTCACTTTTTCAAGTCATAATATTCCCAATTCAAAGACAATACACTGAAGTAGATGTTTAGTCTGAAGATCATTCCTGGTCTGTATTATACTATCCAGTAGTATCAGCATGATCGTTATCCTTATATGATAGACCCTGTTCAGATGAACCTTTTACATACATTAGGATATGAGTAACTACATTCCCACAAGGAGCTTGCAGAACAACACTAAAATCAACTGAGATGTTGCATAGTGCGTTCGTAAAAATAATATAGCTTGCGTCAAATCTTTTATAGTGTGTGGTGACAAGGTACTTCAAAAGCTTCCCCTATTGCATCAAGCGTGAGCTAATTTTTAGTTCCATCAACCTGTTCTATATCAAAAGGTATATCGAAAGGGGTGATTATCGGCTGAATCATGTTAACCCATTCAAAGTTTCGTGTATCTTTGCTTCGAAAATGTAGAACTCTCTTCTCGTGATCGAGGAAGAATCAACTTAGTCAGAATAAGCTGTGTAATGGTATTATCATATCATCCAGATATATTTTATTCCAAGAGTTCGATATGCGTGTTATAATTCTGATCCTGTAATCAGAAAATAATATCCGTGGAGTAGCTTATGAAGGTCGTGCAAGTTCTTTTGCTATCTGTGTGAATTTTTCTTTAGATTTAGGCTCGTTCGAGGACGAACGAGAGTTTAAGTGGAGGAGAATGAAATGACCTCGGTCAGTCGTTTCGGAATTTAGGACTCCGATTGGCGTGCCGATAATTTTAAAATATTCATTATGTCCATTAGGACATGTCTGTAAAATTTGAGCTAAATCAGACCTCGTTTGGTAGGCATCGGAAGGAGGTATCAGTTTTTATTTCGATAAATATTAAAAAGAGATTTTCGAGCTCGGGTTTGGCGAATGAGCTCCGATTCGAAATCCGAAAGCGCCGTTAGGTCCGTATTATTATTTTCGACCTTTATGAACTTTTAAAAGTGAATTTCGATGTTGTTCGGCTAGTTTCCGCTAAAATGCCGAAAGTTAAATAATTTGACTTTTTCTATTTAAATTCGCATCTTGAGTTTCGGGAACCCGATTTGAGATCCACCTTCGCAAGTATATTACATATATTTTGTATAACTTGTATGCAAAATTTGGAATTATTTCAAATATTGTAGGGTACCATTTTAATTTTTACCGTACCAGTGGATTTAAAGGAAAAAGGAAAAAAAAGGGGGGAAAGGACAAAGTTAGGCGGTGGGGGGCAACCCTTAGCTTTTATAAAGCTAAGTTCGATCAGTGAGAGCAATATATAACAGAAAGCAGAGACAACCAAAAATAAATACCAGAAAAAGAGAAAAGAGCCAGAAAAAAGATAGAATTTTTACCCCGAAATATTCAGGTAATGATCTTAATGCATTATTTGAGTTTATTACGTGTGTTTGAATATGTTTTAATGGTAAAACTTGGAATATTATACATCATTTTAATAAGTTTAATTAATAATTTAAAGGGTCAATTGGACCCCGATAATGGAATTGATTATATATTCGTACTCAGTGAGTTATGGGCAACATATAAATGTAATTTATTTGGGGTTTGGTTATGTGGCCATAAACCCTGTACATAGGCCTGGCCTGCGTATTGTGTATGCGAATAGGGTATCGGGTTCCTAACCGGATTGCCCTAAGATGTGAGGAATGAAGCCTTTAGCCTAATTTGATATATTTTTCTGCTTATTGAATTGAGTGGGATCGTTTGGCAGTGAAACCAAAGGACAAGCGGTTATTGAGTGGATGTACTAACTTGGTAAGAAGGTAAGTGTTTATATCCATTTCTTTGGAGGCACCTGATCTCGTGGATTTTCTACCACGTGTTCCTTACGTGTGTAGCTGCCGATAGGCGTACTCCTTAAGCCTTAGCCTTGGAGTTACATTGTGTATTATATGTTATGTCGTGTTGTTGGTATTGCATTGAGGAACTGAGCATTGTACTCTGGCTGTGAGTTGGCATCTACTTCCCGGCTGTCGATGAGAGTCCCGCGCCGGTGAAGGGTTATTATTGCATCACATTGCATTCATATGCATTATATGTCATTCATATGCATTACATTGCATATCATATTGGGTGCAGGATTATTCCGCCCAAGGAGCAGGAGTATTCCGCTCCATTGTATCATATTGAGGGTAGGAGTATTCAGCCCCAGGAGCAGGAGTATTCCGCTCCATTGTATCATATTGAGGGTAGGAGTATTCCGCCCCAGGAGCAGGAGTATTCCGCTCCATTGTATCATATTGAGGGTAGGAGGATTCCGCCCCAGGAGAGTGCAGGAGTATTCCGCCTCAGCTTTACATTATATCGGGTGCAGGAGTATTCCGCCCCAAGAGAGTGCAGGAGTATTCCGCCTCTGGTTTATATTATATCGGGTGCAGGAGTATTCCGCCCCAGGAGCAGGAGTATTCCGCTCCAGTTGGTTATCAGAATGGATTCCCTTCGAATGCAGGAGTATTCCGCTTAGAGATGGGATGGCGGGCACATGTGACCCTTTGCATCATATTTCATTTCATTTCATCTCACTTCATTTCATTTCATCTCAATTCATACCGTTGTATAGACTTGCAGTACATGACTACTGGTCTGCTTATATGTGCATCGCTTATTTGTTGATATGTTTCTGCCACGTACCCTTGGTTGAGTTTAGAAGTTTTTTACGTGTTTCCGATTGTTATCTGGCTCTGCCTTTTTATAATTTAAATAAAAGGAATTTGGTTTATCTGTTTCTTCTCCCTGGCTAGCTATCCTATTCTTTGAGGTGGCTAGTCTGCCCCACTTATTGAGTCCTTTTGACTCACCCTTGTTTGTTGTTTGTTCTTGTCTATTTATTTCGTTTCGGCAGGTTCGCTCCAGGATTGAGTTCGCCACGTTGTTTAGGAGCGAAGACGACTTCAGCTGTCAGGGTGAGCCAGCTTTTATTCCGGATGGCCACCAGTTTATTGGTTATTATTTCAGTTGCATTCTGCTCCCTTCAGGAGGTATCTGTCTTCTTTTGTACTCTTAGATGTCTAGTCTGGATAGCCCTAAACCTAGTATGTTGGGTAGTCAGCTGTAATTTCTTTTGTACAGCTTAGAGGTATCAGTATGTCTTTGTTTTGGTTTTAAGTCTTGTCCTTATTTACGAATTGTTATATTTATTTTCCTAATTTAATTTATAAGGGTTCGCCCGACGGGTCTAGGGAAGGATGTCGGGTGCCCGCACGGCCTAACCGGATTCCGGGTCGTGTCAGCGCTCCATGTTGTCACATGATGTTGAGTAAACGCCACTGCAATTCCCTGGTGGCTAACGATCCCTTCGATTTCAGACTTCTGCCGAAGGCTACAACAACAATATTATTGGGGACTAGAGGAAGCTCCATGCGATCCACTGAAACCTGTCAAAGTAGTCCTTTAGTAGTTCGTCGTCACGCTGACGGATCTCGAAGATGTCCTCCATGCACTTCTCCCACTTGCAGGCACCAGAATGTGCTTTCCTTGAATAGGTCCTGCATCTAAGTGAATGATTCGATAAAGCCCATTGGTAGCTGGGTGTACCAAACTAGGGTGACTTTGGTCAAAGTTAAGCCAAACCTCTTCACCAGAGCAGACTGAATTGCTTCCTCGATAATCTCGTTACTCTTCACAGCCGTGTAATACGCTGTAATATGCTCATCCGGATCAGTTGTTCCGTCATACTTCAAGTTATCCGGCAGACGGAAGTGCTTTGGTGTGCTGACCGCGCAACATTTGCTTTGTAAGCATGCTTGTAAAATTTCTGCTCATCCACCATGGTAACTTGGGGTGGAGCACCCGGCACATTACCAATCCGGTCATGAATGGCCTTCATCTCCTTTATGAGGTCCTAAATAACAGGAGCTCCCTTAAGGTCTTGATTGTTGATTATTGATGATCCTTCAGGGCCGAAATCCATGTTTAGCCTGCGGTTAGGGACGGATGCTGGTGTATGGTTTGTGGGCTGGTCCTCGCGGGGATGCTGGTCTCTGAGACGATCCAGCAAACATCGCTCCTAACTTCTGAGATATCCCTTCGACCATGTTGTTCAAGTTCCGCTTTGCTTGTTCAGACATAGTGTTGAGGAGATTAACAAGAAATCCTCTGAATTAAGAATTACCTTACAGTGGTTTGTCACCTTCCCCATCACTGGCGATATGGATTGGCTCATGGGAAGGGTCTTTCGGTTGTTCAACAGGATCCTTAGGCTGCACACAGGGACAACTAGGATCCTTCACTGATTCATCGACTTCGTCTGTAGTGTTCTTTGGAACGTTTCCACTATCATCAGGCATGATTGCACATTTTTCCTCGTAGAATACATACAATTTTCTGGGCCCCACAGTGGGCACCAAAGTGTTTATGCCTAAAGTCGGTCACCTAGGTAAAACAATTAATTTAGAATGAGGTCACAAGCAATACAGTAAATACGACGGAAAAGTAAGTAAATAAAAGAGAGAAATAATGAGCAAGAAAATTAAAGTATTCTTATTCCTTGAGAATAGCCGGACTCTGTGGTGAATCGTTCTATTATATAATACAATCTAAGGATGGGTATTTATAATATTGGATTCCCAGTCCTAATTAAGGTAAAATACAAAGACTAATAAGACTATGAGCCTATAACTCAAGGCGGTGGTATATAAATACAGATACACCTTATCTTATTTACATGGCTCTACCCATTACATTAATATCCATAACTTATTTAAATGCTATACCCATTAGCTAATTACCTCTATATTTTGAGGCATCAAAAATAAGAAACTCAAGTTGATATGATCCTAACTAGGATTAGGAGAATAACAAGAAAATAAAATGATAGAAGCAAGACCCAATTTGACTTGATTTGGAGGCCTCACCTCCTTAAAACAACAACCAAAAAGAATCTATACTAATTAGTCCTCAATTGAATTAACATTCAATTGCAAACCAAGGAAAGAGAGTGCTCAAGCAACATGCTTAACCAATGTTCTTACATCATTCATCATCAACGTCTAACTAATGAATCGCTTGGTGAGCTGAAGCTTCTTCGCGATCGCGTTGGACTCTTCGCGACCGCGCACTTGCATGAATCGCTTCATCGCGACCGCGCTCTTTGCTCGCGATCGCGCAATTGAGCTAACTGCCTCTGCGCGATCACGTCTCTTGCTTCGCGATAGTGCTGGAGCAAATTCCAGTAGGCTCTCATTTGCTTGATTCTTGGCTTCCAAGCCTTTTTGAAGCATTCCAAGCTCTGGATGTTCAACATGAACCCTCCCTGGCTTCGAGTACTCATCCGGATTGCATCATTCCCTCATTCTTTAAAGGAATTCGTCCACGAATTTGTACCTTGCAAAACCATGACGCGAATAAGTACCAACTCACTAACTTTTCAAGCACTACACAACCAAGTGGATGAAACAAAACTCACACACTCATGCTCAAAGTGTACACTCTTATGATATAACCAAGTATCAAAATCAACCATAAAGAACATTTTTCCAATTCCAACATCAAAAACTTGACTATAAAAGCAACAACAAGTAAGCTCATTTACAAAAAAATCCTCATTTTTAGACTCATTCAACTCATGCCAAGCCTCCATTGACAATTTATCACTCCTAACATTGGAGGCTCTAGCAAAATACACTTAAAATGTATGCTCAAGACTAGGAATAGAGAAAATAAAGAAACTGACACTAAAACTAGCATCTATTTCTTTACCACTACAATCACTAGTGCCTCACTCCTTCTTTAAGGAGCAATTTCAACTTTGGAGGACTTCCAAATATTAGACAAGCTTTTAACAAATATTTTGGGAGTTAGCTTACTAACATCCTCACAATTACCACTTTCAAGCAAGTCACAAGAATTATTTTCACCAGTTATTCACTTTTTAAATATTGACTCATTATTTTATCAAGTGCAAATAAGTTCAAAAGGACGGTGTTATCCAAAGAAACATGAGTATCGTCAAGTGCAAATTTTTCAAGAACACAAGTGTCAATAAAAGCAACATCATCAATAGTGTCCATACACTCAAGCTCACTTTCCAAAGTAGGACCTCTACTTAGCACAAAGTCAAAACTAGGACAAACCAAAGAACATTTCACCCTTTCACTTGTACACTCACTTAACAACTCAAAATATGATTTATCAATTTCAAACAAAAAGGAAGATAATTCATTATCATTCAAATGCAATCCTTCACTTCCTTCAAGTAAGTGCACACCTTTCAATCCATCACTATTTTCAACTAGATACAAACAACCACCAATACCATTATCAAGAAGGCTACCACTCAAAGCATCACAAGATCCAAATAATTTTTTTTCTTTATTCACTAGAGAAAGGTCATTGTCATCATAAGAATAATTATCACAATCATCATCCAATCTTATATTCTTATGGAACTCATGAAATAAAATAAGAAATGAATTTTAATCATGCTTTCTTGATTTTCAAGGTCAGCAATTTGACCACTTTCTCTATCTAGCTCACCCAAAGAAATACAAGAGTTAGGGTTAGCTATCTTACCTTGAAGCACCAAAGAACTTTCTTTACCTTAAATTTCATAGTTAAAGCTTACTTGACCAATTGGAGAAGTATTTTCGGCCTCATCATTTTCTTCCAAGCAAGAGTCTTTTTCCAATGATGATTCATTTTTGCAATCCCTTCCACAAGAACCTACAAAAGAGACATCACCACAAAAGAAGTAGTGAGGGGGTTAGAGTTAAAGCAATGAGTAGCCTCTCTTATGCTCTCTTGTTTTTCTTGACTCTCCATTTCTTTTCCTTCACTCTCTTCATTCTTTTCTTCCTCACCCTCTCCATTTTCTTTTGGTGACAACTCACTCTCATTATTCAACTCATCCTCTCCTTTTTCCTCTCTTGAGTTGTCACTTTGCTCACCTTACTCCTCTCAATCTTTTCTCTCTCACGATTCCTTTTGATTGGAGTATCAAGGTTACAAGATAGATCATCATGGGGAAGCTTTTCTTGTACCCCAAAATGACTCCTCAAATTCTTCTTAAGATCTTGCCAAGTGGGCTTTGGTGTCCAAGGAGGTTCCCAAGACTGCCCACAACTTAGATTGTAATGGTTTCTCAAGCCTAGGGGGAGAGCCCATGCCACTAAAGTCAATTTATCCAAATCCTTGCAAATGTCTTCATGCACAAAGATCTCCTCCAATTGTGATTCCCAAAGGACATCGAGCTCCTTTTTATATTTTGCATGACAATTAGGCAACTCTATGTACCTCTTATCCTTTTAATTTGGCCATTTTTCTTGGAAATTCTAAAGGTGCCATGTTTTTGTTTCGAGACTCCAACTACCACAACTTGCTTGATCTTGTCATTTCCTCTATTAGGTAGTGGAACTTGCTTTGGAGGATCTTGAGTAGGATCCTTTGCTTGTGGAGTAACATTTGGAGAGTAGGTATCTTGGACCACCATGTGAGAGTAACGGTCATTAGCCTAAGAGAGCCTACCAGGTCCATCACCCCGCACCCCCACGGTTGGAGGTGTCTTAACCACTTGCTTTTCCATTTCCCACAGGCTATCTTTTTGGGATAGGTTATCAACCGTCTCCTTCATCCCTTTAAAATTCATCTTTCATTAAATTAACACTCTCCATTCAAGGCTTGCAACATGGTTTTGACCTTCATGTCCGCCTTGACTTCCTTTTGAGCCATCGTACCTGCAAACAATTAAACAAACAAAGGTTAGTAGAAAGAGTCCTCACCAATTCACTCCCTAAGTATTTACACTCGTTTTGATTGCGCTCAGTCCACTCGTGTTTACACTCAATTATTGGCTTTACTCGCTTTAATGTTCTCACCACTCTTGCCTTTTGCCTCTCGTTGGCAAAGTCAAGTTGCTTTTCGCACTCAATTTCGATTTGACAATCGAACTCAATCCAATTCGGGACGGAAAGGAACTGTTGTAGCAAAGAATGGACAATGAAAGCTAATCTGACGGAATTAAAAAAAGTCAAGGGAATGAAGAAAGAAGGCTCGAATCGAATTGGCACGAAATGAAATTTGAATTGGATGAAATTTTGTGTGTGATCTAGAAACTTATTGTATTTGATGATATGAAAGGGGTTTGGGTGACCTGAAACTGTTTAGGGGTTATTCCGAGCAATCTGTAAAGAGAGTGCTCAAGCAATATGCTTAGCCAATGTTTACTCACATCATTCATCATCAAAGTCTAACTAATGAATAAACCCCTCTATTAGCCTATTTATAGTAGATACTAAATACAATGAAGGAATGGACTAAAAGCCCTTAATTGCTGATTCTACAAAGTTTCCCAGACGTTCTTCATCGCGATCGCGCCTTGGGTGTCGCAATCGTGCTTGGTGAGTTGAGGCTTCTTCGCGATCGCGTTGGACTCTTCGCGACCGCGCACTTGCATGAATCACTTCATCGCGATCGCGCTCCTTTGCTAGCGATCGCGCAGTTGAGCTAATTGCATCTGCGCAATCGCGTCTCTTGCTTCGCGATAGCAAATTCCAGTAGGCTCTCATTTGGATGATTCTTGGCTTTCAAGCCCTTTTGAAGCATTCCAAGCTCCGGATGTTCAGCATGAACCCTCCCTGGCTTCGAGTACTCATCCGGATCGCATCACAAGTCCCTCCCTCTCCCCTTATCTTTTATTATTTTTTCACTCCTTTTCTTTTGTGATTCTTTTCTCGTTTTCTATTTTCACTCTTGTTCGTGTTCTTTTTTTTTTCTTTTTTCTTTCTCATGTTCTAACACTATTCATGTCTCCCCAATTTTTTGTGTTTTTCTTCTTTTTCCGTAATCTTATTTATACTCTTTTTTCTTTGCTTCTTTTTTTAGGGGGGTTGTTTGGGGGGGGGGGGATGGTTTCCTCCAAAAAGGAATACTTTGTTCAAAATCCCAAAAAATTAAAATAGTTATTTGCTCGATAGTATCTCACTCTTTGAGTCAAACACAAAAAAGCATACCAAAAGAGTATATGATATACCAAAAAGGTATACTTCGTTTAAAATAATAAAAATTAAAATATCTAAGTGTTCTGCAACATCTCGCACTTAGATTCGAACATAACAAAGTATACTAAAAGAGTATACAGTATACCAAAAAGGTATACTTTGTTCAAAACAACAAAAACTGAAATATCTATGTGTCCTGTAACATCCCGCACTTCGATCCAAACATAATAAGATATACCAAAAGAGTATACAGTATACCAAAAAGGTATAATTTTTTCAAAATAACAAAAACTGAAACATATATTTGTTCGACAGCATCACACATTTTGATCCAAACCCCAAAAGGTTATACCAAAAGAGTATATAATATACCAAAAAGGTATACTTTATTAAAAATAATAAAAATTGAAATATCTGTGTGTTCTGTAACACCTCGGACTTCAATACAAACATAACAAGGTATACTAAAAGAGTATACAGTATACCAAAAATATATATTTGTTCAAAACAACAAAAGCTGAAATATTTATTTGCTCGATAGCATCGCACACTTTGATCCAAACACAAAAGGGTATACCAAAAGAGTATACGATATACCAAAAACATATACTTTGTTAAAACTATAAAATTGAAATATCTATGTGTTCTGTAACATCTCGGACTTCAATCTAAACATAACTAGGTATACCAAAAGAGTATACAATATTACAAAAAAGTATACTTGGTTCAAAACAACAAAAACTGAAATATATACTTTCTCGATAGCATCACACACTTTGATCCAAACACAAAAGGGTATACCAAAATAACATATGATATCCAAAAAGGCATACTTCGTTAAAATCAGTAAAAATTAAAATATCTATGTATTTAGTAACATCTCAGACTTTTATCTAAACATAACAAGGTATACCAAAGAAGTATACAGTATACTAAAAATGTATACTTTATTTAAAATAATAAAAACTGAAATATTTATTTGCTCGTATCGCACACTTTGATCTAAACACAAAAAGATATACCAAAAGAGTATACGATATCCCAAAAGGTATACTTCGTTAAAAAAATAAAAATAAAAATATCTATATAAGTATTTTGTAACATCTCGGAATTCGATCCAAACATAACAAGGCATATCAGAAAAGCATATGGTATACCAAAAAGATATACTTTGTCTATAACAATCATTTGTTCGATAGCATATCCGAAAAAAGGGGTATACTCCAAGGGTATACAGTGATAACGAAAATATGAGTATACTATTTCAGAACATAGCATTCTTTAAAGAAAAAATAACATTATATAATATAAAAGTATGCAATATACTCCAAGGGTATACAGTAACAATAAAAAATTAGAGTATGCTATTTCAAAACATAATATTCTTCGAAAGGAAAAATAACATTGTATATTGAAAACATATACGGTATACTACAGGGGTATACAATACTCTAACGATATACAGTGATAACAATTGGAATATACTATTTCAAAACATAGTATCCTTATAAGAAAAATAACACTGTATACTGTAAAAGTATACGATATACTCTAAAGGTATACAGTGAAAAAATTTGCAGTATATTATTTCAAATCACATCATTCTTCAAAGGTAAAATAATATTATATATTGTAAAAGTATACAGTATACTCCAAGGGTATACATTAAATATAATAGTATACTAATAAGGTATATCATATATTACAAAGATATACAATATAAAAATACGTGTTATACATAATTTCATTCATGCATTATGTTGTTTTTATCAATTGATTAAAACTAAATGCTACTTTTGGTATTTTTCCTCCATTTATTTTCAAAGCTACAATGGCAATATCGAAGAATCTAAATAATGTCGAATTAAGTTTTGAAGTAAAACTAAAATATTAGTTTGGACTATAAAAAATCAGAGGGCACATTTGCGTTGTATACCCCTATGGTATATTAATCTTAGTATTATACTATTATGGTATCATTTTGTGGTTACAATAGTTTCATGTTTTATTGATCCCATGATCCAATTCAATGAAAACAACTCCTCAACCAGCGTCACAGGGTCCATCATAGCAGATGGACATAGCAAACCTTTTGTTACAGGAAAAGACGGGAAAAGTTCAACTGTTCGCAAGAAAAATAAATGCTCCATATGTACATATTATATATATGCACTAAAAAAATATCTTTTTCCAAATTACCCTTCTTTCACAACTGCTTGTACTCGCAGTAGTTCAAGTTTATTACTTTTTGAAATTTCACTTTGTCATTAATCTTATAATTTAATTTCTAAAAAAATAAAAAGATCTTTATATATTATTTTTGGAGTGTTCAATAGGTTTAATGGAAGATACAGAAACTTTTGTTAGCTACAACACATTCTAAGGAATAAGATGAACAAGTCATGTTCAGAACTCAGTACTCCATCCAATACCCCATTTACTTTCCCATGGTCAATATTTGACTAGTTTCAAGTACAACTAAACTATAACTAATTCATCCTGAAAAGAGATACTTTCAGACATTTGGAAATATGTCCAAAGAAGGGGCTGAGGGTTAAGAAAAGAAAGGAAAAAAAAACATCGGAGAATATGATAGGTCACAGAATTAGGGGTCTCCGCCACCGTCAAACTTAGATCTATGTTAAATGGCTGAGATTTTGTGACAAATAATGCTGGAAATGGAAAGAGGACGTTGAGAGGGTTCGAAGAAAGTATGGTTTGTATTTTTCGGCGGTGACTGACTGGCGGTCCGGTGGAAGTCTGGTGGTGGAGCTATGGCCGTGTGGCGTGGAGGATATTTTCGATGATGGGCAAAAATCAGGCAGAGAAACCCTAGCCTAGATGACTAGGGCTTGAAATGAGGGAAGTGAGGGGACTTTGGGGCTTATAAAGGTGGGCTCATGGGTACGAACTGTAAATGAAGTGGGCCTAATGGGTAGGCAATATAAATAAAGTGGGCTGATAGTGTATTTGGTGTAAAACAACTTTCAATTGGCATAAAAACGTAAATAAGTTACTTTTATGGGCATGTGGTGTAAAAATACCTATACTAAACCTTAACTAGGAGACTGTAAACCTAAGGCGGTGGGATGTATGCCTTGCGCACAATTGTCATGCTGCCTGAACGGTCGTTGGCCCAAGGAGCGGGCGTGTATCCTCTGTGTGTGATGACTTGTAAGATAAGCCTAGTCTCGCCACCTGGACTTGTATCCCCGTAATAATAGGTGGCATATTTTTGCCCACACAATTGAAAATAAGAGAAAAATAATATATACAAAAACAATACTACTGCTAATATGCGGACATCTTTTGATTACTCTCTAACCTTCTACATTAATCTTCAACCACCATGCTCTCTAACTTAATACTCTACACTCTCTAGTGATAGAGTGTGAAGTTTTTTGTAAAATAAGTGTGAGATCGATTTACACAGTCTAAATCCATCTTTTTTGAAGTCAAATGGTTAGTCATGAAATGCTAAAGTGTATGGCTCGTAGCAAAGTAAGGTTCTTTGATTTTAAGGGATCTTTCAAGTGTTTTCTTCCTTTAAAAATAGCCCTCAAATCTTAAATCATAAGAGAATAATTGTATCTTTAAATTAAGGGGAATTAATATTTAAATTTACGCTTGCTAATCTATATTCTATATATCTATATCAATGTTTTAAAAGGTATGGGCGTGGGGTGAGGCATTTCATCTTACAGGGGCGAAGCGTTACCCCAAGACACTGGGCATAAGCTCCACGGATCTCTAATTTTTAATATTTTATATATTAATATTATTGATATGAATACTTTTCTAAAATATAAATCGGATAAAATAGCAAATTTACGATGAAATTCTGGATTTTTTTAAAAAAGGGATAAGAATAGAAAATTACATAGCATTAAGAAATAATAAAAAGAGTTTGAGAATTTAATTAGCAAGTTGATATTTTATTTAGTGTAGGTTTTTAGAAATTGCTTTTTTTATTTTTTTCCGGGACTTATGCCCCAAGTCTCGCCCAATGCCTAAGCTTACGCCCCAATATGCTCCAAAATTGTGGGGCTTAGGCCATTTCGATCTACGCCCCGTCGACTCGCCCCAATGCGCTTTTGTTATGCCTCGACCCGAGACTTGCCAATGGTGCGCTCGTGATCAGGCCGTAGATGTGTATTGATGCGTGAGCATTTTGCTTACTTTAACTCGCTTAAACTCTTATCTTTGAATCCAAAAGTGACAAATCTATAGGAAAGTTTGATGTATTTTGCTTGATTTCAGGTGTTAAACACTGCAAGGAAAGGAAGAAACCAAAAGAGCATGAATACCCAAGGAAAAGTGATCAAAATTCAAGAAGCTGCCGAAACACTGCAGTGGCGGCCGCCTATGTTAGGGGCGACTGCCCCTTTTCTGGAGGAACATACTTGCTGAGTATCCAACTGGGCACTAATGAGCCCTCAACCCTTCGCAAGAAAGCTGAGAATCTAGAAGTCCTGAGAAGATGCGACCGCCCATATCACTTTGCAGAGGAGAAGCTTATAAGAAGAAGGTGCGACGACATATGCTAAGGGCGGTCGCCTATTACCCTTTGTGAGAAGACGCTGGAATGAAGAAGATGTGACCACATGATGCTATGCCGTGCAACCCTCTCTTAGAGAAGAAGAAAAGGCAGTCACCCAATAAAGTGCGGCAGCCCTCTCATACTAATCCAGAAAATGGCGCTAGCCCATGTCCAAAGAGGCGCCAGCCCTTCTGTCGATTCAGCACTAGAATTCAGCCCTTTGGCAAAAAGGCCCCAGCCCAACCTGAAAATGGCATTTCGGTAATTAATTTTGCAAACACTATACATAGCTAGAATTAGGTTTTTGAGAACATCTTACATTTCATTTTACTTGAGAGGCAAGATAAGGATAAAATACCAAAACCTTTGGTCAAGATTCATTGATTTTAAAGAACAATATCATTATTTGTAAGAATCATTACTACCTTACTATGTTAATGCACATTTCATTACTTCCAAGTATTGAATCATTACTTAGCATGAGTAGCTAAATCACCAACTAGGGTGCTAATGAAACGCTAGTCCAATAATCAAATGGGTATAGCATAATAAGCTTCTAAACACCTAAGAATACCCTATTTCACTATTTTTGATTACATTATAACAACTTGAGGTGTACAACTCAAGTTGAACCCAACAAGTACTAGATTTACATCGAGAGGGTAAATCTAGGAATGGGAAGTATAGGGACGGGGTACCGGAGGTAAGTGCGAGTCATTTACCCCCGAGTTAACGGGTTGAACACCGAGAGGGATATGCCTTATTTAGGATTAGTCGCTAGCGCCTAATGCATCAACTCTTAGCATCGAGGGGGCAACAGTTAGTAGTCTCTACTCTCACCCGAGAGGGTGAGTTGGGTAAATGCGAGCGAGGTCCATTGGGTGACCTAGGTGTGAAGGAGCCTATAACTATATCCACTTGGTTAGAGGACTAGGGGAAGTTAGTATCATAGTGTTTTCTATTATTTCTAAATTTACATTGAAATTGTCTTTACTTTACCATAGTTGAACACCGAGAGGGAGATGCCTTACTTAGGATTAGTCGCTAGTGCCTAATGCATCAACTCTTAGCACCGAGAGGGCAAGAGTTGGTAGTCTCTACTCTCACCCGAGAGGGTAAGTTGGGTAAATGCGAGTGAGGTCCATTGGGTGACCTAGATGTGAAGGAGCCTATAACTATATCCACTTGGTTAGAGGACTAGGGGGAAGTTAGTATCCTAGTGTTTTCTATTATTTTTAAGTTTACCTTGAAATCGTCTTTACTTTACTATAGTTTAGATTATACTTCAAGTTTAGGATTAACTTGCTAATTGCATTGAGCTCAATTGAATTCAACTACTTTTGGTCACGTGTAAGTCCCCGTGTTCGACCCGTACAATCGACTGGGGTAATTTTGAGCCCTATCCTTAGCCAGAGCGTATCACAATTTGGTGCCGTTGCTAGGGACTTCGGTAGACCATTTATTTGAATTAGTTTAAGTTCTTGTTATTAGTTAGTGTAATCCGGATACTTTCACTTTTGGTTTTGGTTCACTTGGTCTTTGTAGGTGTTTATTGAAAATGCCACCAAGGCAAGTGGTTCCACTTAATCAAGGTAGAGGTGTTGGTAACCCCAAGTAGATGATCCACCACAACCACCAAATCCTCCGGTCAATGACAATGTGGAAGATGTTGGTGTGGATGTCTATGTTGAAATCCTTGATGGGGCGCCACTTGATGGAGCACAACAAAATGTCCAAGCTCAAAGAGCTAGAGGCAAGAGAATGCAAGGAGGGAACAAGTCATTGATGATGATTTTTGTGGAGCCATCGTACCTCCTCCTATCCAGGCTAATTTTCAAATGCCCCAGGCCGCTATGAATTCACTTGATAATCCAGGTTTGTTTGGAGGAGAAGAAGAGGAGAATCCTAACAAGCACCTCCAAACATTCCTTGAGATTTGCTCTCTCAACCGACATGCCGGAGCGACCGATGATGTTTTTCGCCTTAGGTTTTTTTCCATTCTCACTAAAAGGGAAAGCTAGGGCTTGGTTAGATGGATTACCAAAGAGGAGTATTCACACTTGGAATGAATTAGTAAGAGTTTTTCTTGATGAGTATTTTCCACCAGAAAAGTTTGTTGATTTGAGGGATAATATCTACTATTTTCAATAAAAAGTGGGTGAGCCATTGCACAAAGCTTGGGATAGATTTCTAAAGCTCATTCACTCTTGTCCCGGTCATGGCTTTCCGGATCGAGTTCTATTGGATACTTTCTATAGAGGTCTTGATGACAACAATCAAACAACTATTAATCATGTTGCTCAAGGAGGCTTAATGGAAGGTGGTTTTCAACAAGCATCCGATCTTATCAACAAGGTCACAAAGCAATCAAGGGCATGGAAATCAAGAGTGAGGAGGCCTGGTACATATGATCCAAACAATGATGTGATAACAAAAACAATTGAATCTCAAGAAGAAAGAAGTGCCCAACTTGTTACTATGGTTGAAATCCTTGCTAAGAACCAAATGAAGCAACTCAACAAAGCAAGTCAATGCCATTGATTTACCTCCCAAAGAAGTTCATCATGGAGCCAATTATTCTTATCAACCCTACCCTTTGGGGTATGCTCCATGGGGATATACTCCTATGGGGTTTGTGCCTCAAAGTTAAGAAGGGCAAATGGAAAATCAAGGTGGCCAAGAGCATGAGGAAGAGGACAATTATGTTAATTATTATCAAGGCCAAAGACCTTCATACAATCAAGGCTATCAAGCTCAAGGCCAATGGAAGCCTTACAATCAATGGAGTAACACTCATACATGGGGTGGTATCAATCAAGAAAGAGAGCAAAATGACAATCAAAGAAGTTCTCATGATTCCCAACAAAGTTCAAGCAATCCAAAAAATTTAAAGTTGGAAGGCATGATGGAGAAGATGTTAAAGCTTCAAAAAGACAATTCAGGTGATATAAAGGATATCAAGTAAACCGTGCAATCACATTCGACTTCTATTAAGTCACTTGAGTCCCAATATATCCAATTGTCTCATCACGTAAATCAAAGACAACAAGGAGCATTGCCGAGTGATACGGTGGTGAATCCTAAAAGGAATGCCAATGATCAAGTATTGGCCATCATGACTAAAAGTGGAAAGACTTGGGATGACCCCGAGATGGTAGGTGATGGTATTCAATTAGAACTTGAAGAGGGTGAGCAAGAAGGGGAGATATTGCGTGATGAGGTAGAGGTTGGAAGTGAAACTCAAGGGAAAATAGAGCCAAAAGTTGTCCAATAGCAAGAGATTCTAATTTCAAAAGAACCCCCAATGACAAAATCCAATACTACCCAAAAAGCTACCAAAGAACCTCCACCACCCAAAGAAGCCATTTCTACCAAGACCATTATCCCAAAGACAACTCTACCATTCCCACAAAGAAATGAAAAATTGAGAAGAGCCGATCATGTAAAGAAGATTTGGGAGAAGATTGTGTCAACTTCTATCAATCTAACTTTAGTTGATGCTCTTGGGAAAATGCTGGATGTTGTAAAGTTTGTGAAAAATTTGATGACAAAGAAGAGTTTTTTGGAACTTGAGACCGTCAAGGTCACTCATCAATATAGTGTCGTTATGTCACATGTGATACCCATGAAGATCGAAGACCCCGGTGCATTCACTATACCATGTACCATAGGGGAAAGACACTTTGAAAAGGCATCGTGTGATTTGGGAGCAAGCATAAATCTTACGCCTTATGCCTTATGTCATCTATAAGACATTGGGAGGCAATGAGCCAAGGACAACCCAGATTAACCTTCAATTGGCCAATCGATCCATGAAAAAGCCAATTGGAGTTGTTGATAATTTGTTTGTAAAGGTAGATCATTTTATCTTCCCGATGGATTTTGTTATTTTGGATTGTGTCTTTAATTATGATGTGCCAATTATTCTTGGAAGACCATTTTTGGCCATGGGAAGAGGATTGTGCAATGTGGAGAAGGGGGAATTAACCTTTAGATTCAATGGAGAAAAGGTGGTGTTCCACATTTCTAAATCTATGAAGCAACTAATTGACGATGCATCGTGTTCTTATGTTGATATGACTAAGATGCTTTCGCACCCCTCTTTTTACCCGATTCAGAGTGAGTCAAGATTTGGGTTTGACTAGGTAACTCGGTTGAGTTTGAAATTGGAGTCGCCATCTAATATGCATCTTCTAAGGTATATTAGGCCACTTAAATGTCTAAGGTCGGGTGTTATGTAAATAATCACATTTCCAGAGATTCGAGGGTAAGAAATCCAAGTGACTCGGGGGAGAAGGTGTTAGGCACTGCCTGAGTCCCACAAAAAGTGGTTCCTGCCTGAGCTTTTACTTTTGGGATGTTAGAAGGTTGTAAACATATATTAGTTACATTTATATATTTTATTACTAACTTGAGCGTTAAAATTTCAATCAGTCAAACAAATAGGTCAATTTATTCAAACAGTCCAAAGGATAGTGAAAGTCTAGTATTGGGCTTCTAGTATTTTCAAAGACAACCTAAGCCCAATGCCTAATCGCACATTTTAGCCACTGTTTTAACGAACATTATACTAAATGGGTTAGAATCTTAAGAGGTGTTCCATGGCAGCATGTTTATGCAATTTTCAATGTTTAAAACATTTGCAGAAATAGCATTTTTTTTTGGGAAACAGCTTCAGATTTTGGCACAAAACCAAATTGGGTTTATTTTTTTGTAAAAATATTAGCCATTCCGGGCCGGCGTGACTTGACATTAATTGTCGAGCCCTAATCTTAATGGCTATTTTTGCTTTTGAGGCCAATTTCAAAATACATAGTAGTGGGCTGTTTTATTGAAAGAGGGTACACGAAAGCACACAAACGCAAGTAGGAGGCTGTCACACGTAAATATAAGTATATAAGCATGCAAATACATGAATAAGTGGTAATATACTTTAGAAAAATGAGTTTTTACACAAAAGTACAATTTTTAGAACTTAATTACCAAACATAGCAACATTTTAGAAAATAACCCTATATAGAGGAAAATACAAGTTAATTACAAACATAGAAAAAACATAACAATATTTTTCCATAACATACCAAACCCTTACATTCTTACTCCTATTTCCCCACTATCACTTTTACTCCTCCCATTTTCTCCAATTTCACTTTTCCTCCCATTATTTCTCCTCTATTTCCTTTTACTCCTCCCATTTTCCCCAATTTCACTTTTCCTCATCCCATCCTCACTGTATCTCGTTGTATGTCACTGTATCTCGATGTTTCTCAACTACCAACTATCTCGTATCTCATTGTATCTCAACTACCAACCACCTCATATCTAACCGTATCTCGCCTACCAACCATATCGTATCTCATTGTATCTCAACAACCAACCACATCGTATCTCATTGTATCTCACAGTATCTCAACTACCAACCACCTCGTATCTAACCATATCTCGCCTACCAACCATATCGTATCTCACTGTATCTCAACTACCAACCACCTCGTATCTAACCGTATCTCGTCTGCCAACCACATCGTATCTCATTGTATCTCAACTACCAACCACCTTTATCTAAGTGTATCTCTCCTACCAACCACATCGTATCTCATCGTATCTCGAGTACCAACCACATTGTATCTCGTTGTATCTTACTGTATCTCAACTACCAACTAACCGTATCTCGCCTACCAATCACATCGTATCTCATTGTATCTCAAGTACCAACCACATCGTATCTCGTTGTATCTCGTTGTATCTCAACTACCAACCACCTCGTATCTAACCGTATCTCGCCTACCAACCACATCGTATCTCATTGTATCTCAACTACCAACCACCTCGTATCTAACCGTATCTTGTATAACAACCACATCGTATCTCATCGTATCTCAACTACCAACCACCTCGTATCTAACCATAGCTCGTTGTATCTTAATGTATCTCGATGTTTCTCAGCTATCGTATCACATTGTATTTTTTCGTATTTCACTGTATCTGCATTGTTCTACACCGTATCTAACTATTCTAGACTGTATCTAGTTGTTTTTTTGACAGCTTTAGCATTTGTTTCATCCCGTTTCGGCGTTGTTTCTCACTATTTCTAAACTATTTCACCTTTTTGCATTGTTTCACATTATTTTTTACATTTTGTTTCAGATTTTTTCACTAGCGATTTCAGACTGTTTCAGCGCTGTATCTTACTGTATCTGCACTATTTTTTCTCCACATCAAACTGTATCTTACTGCATCTACGCTGTTACAACACTATTTTAGATTGTTTCAGCACCTTTTTAGCGCTGTATCTCACTCTATCTGCACTATTTTAGCTCCGTATCAAAATGTATCTATTTCAGATTATTTTAGCACCGTTTCAGGACTGTTTCTGAACTGTTCATGCTGTTTCAGACTGTTTGAGCGTCATATCTCGCTGTATCTGCACTATTTTTGCATCGTATCTAATTGTTTCAGCATTGTTTCTAAGTTTTTTCACTATTTCTACATTGTATCTAACTGTTTATTGACAACTTTTTCACACATAATGGAAAAAAAATACAGCCAGACAATCACTTTTTGTCATTGTATCACATCTTTTCTCTCTTCCTCACCTCATCCATTTAGATCATTATTTTTGTTTCATCTTTGTCGTGGCCGTAGCCGAAGCCCTTGCTACAACTCTGGCTTTAAATGCCCGCTAACAAAACCCCCCAAATTCGAAACACCAAGCATTATCTACATTGCAATAATGGAGATAAAGGTGAAATAGAAGTCAAAACTGAGGGCATGGAGATCAGCGAGAAATAAATCAAAACATCTGGAAAAAATGATGCAAAGATTGAGACTACCGAGAAAATCGATGGTGAATTTCCTCTCATGTCTGCCGTCACCGGCTGTAATCGCGGCGGCGACGCCAGACGATTTGTCGACGATTGCTTTTCCTGCCAAATTCTCTGTTGGTCACAACAGTTTCTGCATTTCCCTGTTTCATTTTTAAGTTTCAGTCATGGGGTTTTTTGGCCGGGTCTCGCCATTCACCGCTACTTCAATGTTTGTTGTCGTTCAAATTTTGATCTAGAAATTCGTAACCTCTTGAATGGGAGTCAGGGGGTCGTAGGGGGTTTTGAATTTGGTGCAGTAGAGTGGGAGTTGAGGGGTGGGGTCGTACGAGAGTCGGGGGTGGGGGTTGGTTTTAGGGGTTGAAGGTATAAACGGGGATGGTGATATTGGGGTAGGGGGTGAGGGTTGGTTTTGGAGGTGGGTGGTAGATTAGAGTTTATATTTGTGTTATGAAAATTATGCTGTGGCTTGTAATTTGACAAATATTTCCATTTTTTGGTAATTTATGGTGTAATTTTGTATATATGTGTAAAAATCCCTTAAAAAAATACGTATAGTAGTTTGTACAAGTGACCCCAATACTTATACTCCCCTATGAACTATTAGATTAGTGTATAAGAGATTAAAGCATGTCAAAATCAGTTTATACACATAAAAGGCCATGTTTTAAAACATGTTTTGGGCCTGTATTGTTTACACAAAGAAAGGGCAGTTTCAGTTTTGCAAAAATAGTCCAGATTTTAGCAGTCATTACACATAGTCCCTGTTGTTAAAATTTCCAGATTTCACATGGAATACCTTAGTTGAACACTGTAATATAAGATTTAAGTTGGCACATATTACGCTCATGCTGATTTTCATGCTGTCACTTAAATGAATGAGCATTATTAATGGAAAAATTTCAGTTTAACATGCAAGTCCCTGTTTTAAAGTCATGATGCAAACACATAGGAGGAGAGGGTGTAGAGAAGTGGCCCCCGGATAGCCATGGCATAATTTCCAAGCATATATAAGTACATGTAGGGATCCTAACAAATATACACCAGTAAAGGAGGGGGGGGGGTCTAAAAGGGCAAATATATAATCAGGTGCCCTATTTCTTAAGCATTAGGTTTAAACTGCCAATATAAACCATGATCTCAGTGATTATACTTCAAGAACCCTGCACTAGTTATGGTATAATCACTGGGCATTGTAAACTCAAAACCGCTGTAGTTAACAAAAATGGTATGGCCTTTCTAGGGCCATCCAAATAAGCTGCATGCCAAAGTTAGCAGGGCCCAAAGAAGAGCCCAAACAAGCATATATACTTACAAACATAGATCAAGTAAGGAGTATAGGCATAAGCAGATTAAGCAGAGAGTGGCATAGATTCAATCAGAGACTCATACCTTATTAGGAATTGTAACAAACAGGCAAACAATATCTAGGCAGTGTGAGGTGCCTTTGGAACCAATATCAGAGAGAGAGAGAGAGAGAGAGAGAGAGAGAGAGAGAGAGAGAGAGAGAGAGCAGGATTTTCTCAGAAACTTGAGAGTGAGAGAAGGAAGTGTTATGCTAATGCTTTTATGTGTCTTAATGTGTCAATGTGTGAAACTGTATCCTAATTGTGAAGTGTGCAACCAGTTTAAATAAGTGTGAGGAGTAAAAGTTCAAATTCAAACGGGTAAAAGTATAAAAGGCAAGGGAATATTATTTTCCAAACTTATAAGGATCCCATTAGGTGGACTTACCAAGTTGAATTCACTCAATCCCTAAAATTAAGGTAAATTAGAACCTATGACAAGTACAATTCCTCCCATTTGATCAATAGCACATCTAGGTTCAAGAATCAATCTACAAAAGTATTTTTAATCAATTTAGGCTCGAAAAATCCCTTGATAGATTTCAAAAAAGTCTCTAACTGGCACTGGATCAATTAAATAACCAACTTCCATCAGAATTTCAAATTGGACTAATTCAAGATTCTTAAATCATGCAAATTTTTTTTAGCTTAAGTGAAGTCGTTTATCATGAGAACTGTGCATTTAAACAGGATAGGTGACCAAATTCATTGTAAAACATATAGAATAATCATGGTTAACTTCAAACTGTCATAGGTTCTAAGGATTGTGGTTTAGTCAATAAAACACAGGGACAAGCTATGATAACATTATACTTAGGCATGCGAGAGTTTAAAGTAATTGTTCAACTAAATCAAAGCATTAAGAAAGAATCAATAATCATAGGGATTTCATATTAACCAATTGATCAAATAACAAATGAACCATATTAATTTACAGAGAAACCAGGCAATTTAGGCATGACATCACATCTGTTTGAGAATAAAAAAAAAAAAAAAATTAAGGGTTACCAGGTTTAAAAGTTAGAGTCGGGTCAAGCTCGGCCCAACTCCGATCAAGTATACACATGGATTTTCCCTTTCCTCAAGATAGCAGTGTTCATAGCTTTAACAGAGAGACCACCAAAATGTCTTTTTCGATGATAGAAATAGAGGTCGGACTAGGGTTAGATTTTGACCTCGTCAAACGGGCAAACGATTATAGGGGTTTTGTCGTGGAGGGTGAGAGGAACTCAAGGTTGTAACTGGTTTCAAGGTTCGCTGGCGGGAATGGCCGAAAAATGGCCATGACAGTGGTGGCTAGAGTTCGCGAGTGAGAGAGAGGCGACCGATGTTTTGTGGAAATGACATAAGGATTTAGGGTTTCAGGGGTGAGTGGATACATTAAAAAAAGAAAGTTGAGTTTTGGACGTTGGATGAAATGATCGGGTGGCCAGGATTAAACCACGGGGAGAGGACGTGGGTGTGTGTGGCATGATTATGTCTATATATGCCATAATGTATATTTTGTGTATAGGGATAGTATAAAATGTGTATAAACATGTATAAAATGCATATCAAATTATGGAAAATAGTAAAAATTAATTTTAAATTCCAAAATGACTAAAGATAATGTATAAAAATATTATCTTGAGATTTAAAATACTTTGAGTAATTTTGTCAAAGAAAAGAAGTATTTGCAAAAAAAAAAAAAAAAAAAAAAAAAAAAAAAAAATGGTAATGTGCAGTTTGTAAAATAGCAATAATTTGCGATGATGCTTTTAAAAATAGCAAATATTGGGGTGCCTGTATGAAATAAGAATTTTATATATGAAGATAATGCATGGCTTGTCAGTGCAATTTTATCTGAGAAATAGCTATTGAAACAGGAGGGACAAAATTGGTTGTCAACATCTGCCGCTCTTTGCCCGGGGATGACGAAGAAGTCTTCGAGCAAAGACGTTGACAGAACGACCAATTTTATCGCGACTCTTGAAAAATGTGTTTAGGAATTGTAAGTGCTTAAGAAGTTCCAAATTGTAATGTCTTTGCATCGTTGGGTTGTATATCCTGCAATAGAAGTAAGTTTTGCAGAAGCAGTGTGTAAGTAAATGCATAAATAGACTTTCATGTTTATTGGATCGTCTTGCCAATATTTTCGTCAGTTGAATGTTTGCTCGTCATGTTAGGCTGTATACCTCTTCATTATGCCAAGTTGTCCATTACACACTATGCCATTCTTTTCCTTGGGCTGTCTACCCCATTGCCATGCATTCCTTTCACCGGGCTATCTACCCTCCAGACTGTCTACTTTTTGTCATATAATTTTTATCGGGTTGTCTATCCTCAGGGCTGTCTACCCTTTCTCATGCAAATCTTTCTCATCGGGTTGTCTACCCTTCGGCCTGTATACCCTTTGTCATGCCAATCTTTCTCATCGGGCTGTCTTCCCTCCGGGCTGTATGCGATTTGTCATGCTAATCTTTCTCATCGGGCTTTCTACTCTCCAGGCTGTAAAACTTTTGTCATGCCAATCTTTTTTATCGAGCTGTCTACCCTCCTTTGCCATGCCAATCTTTTTTATTGGGTTGTCTATCCTTTGTCATGCCAATCTTTTCATCGGGCTGTCTACCCTCCGGGCTGTATACCCTTTGTCATGCCAATATTTTTTTATCCGGTGGTCTACCCTCCCGGCTGTATACCCTTTGTCATGCCAATCTTTTTATCGGGCTGTCTACCCTCCGGGCTGTATACCCTTTGTCATGCCAATCTTTTTTATCGGGCTGTCTAGCCTTTGTGATGCCAATCTTTCTCATCGGGCTGTCTACCTTCCGGGCTGTATACCTTTTGTTATGCTAATCGTTTTTATCGAGCTGTCCACCCTCTGAGCTGTCTACCCTTTGTAATGCCAATATTTTCACCAGGCTGTCTACCCTTTGTCATGCCAATCTTTTCATCGGGCTGTCTACCCTCTGGGCTGTATACTCTGTAAAAAATAAAAAACATAGTGAAGAAAAGCTGAATACCTCACATCAGGAGACGTTTGCCTGTCGTATCGATCTTTGTACCCCCTATGCCTGCGTTTAAAGAAAGATTCGTGAGTTGTGCGGGGGATGGTTTAGTTTGTGCATTCTTGGCTTGCTTTGCGCCTTCTCTTCTTGAATGCCGAGACCTCGGCCGAGCTAGTGGGGATACACAAAGAAATAAAGAAAATAGTGCAAATATTTTGAAAAAGCTTTTATAAGAAGAGAAGTATTTTATTCCATCGAATCGCAAACTGCATTGTGTAAGATTGTGGCGGTTGTTCCTTGGGCTGTTCTAGGATTTTCCACTGACTGAATTTCGAGGGGACCTCAAAATTTTTCCCCAGTTTCTTTTTTGCTTTCTTTTTTGAACTGTCCAGTGTCAATTCTTATCTGTCGTTTTGGAATTTTTGAGAGTTCCTCAAAAATTCTGCCCCAGTGTCTACTTTGTGGTAAAATAAATTTTTGTATTCATGCGACCGAACCTTGGGTAGGTTGCCTAGGTATCCCACTTGAGGAATCAGGTAGTAATGTAGTTCCAGATTACATGATATGTCGCAGAATAGTAAAACCATTAACTAATATAAGCTCTTAGACACAATATCTTTTGATAGCGTCTGCGTAGATCGGTTTTGGCCAAACTTCTCCATCCATTTCTTCCAGTATTAGTTCTCATCCGGTCAAAACTCGGTATACCATGTATGGCCCTTGCCAATCTGGTGCAAACTTACCTCTTGCCTCTTCTTGATTAGGGAATATCTTTTTCAGCACTAACTGCCTAGGTTCGAAGGACCTTTCTCGAACTTTCTTGTTAAATGCTTTTGTCATTCTCTTCTGATATAATTTCCCATGACATATTGAATTCATCCTATTGCCATCGATGAGCGCCACCAGCTGCTCCATCCTTTCTGTGACCCATTCAACATCTTTCAATTCTGCTTCTTGAATGATCCTCAGAGATGGTATCTCGGCCTCTGCTGGTATTATTGCTTCAGTTCCATAGACTAACAGGTATGGAGTTGCTCCCGTTGATGTTCTTAATGTGGTGCGGTACCCTAACAATGCATACGGTAAGTTCTCATGCCATTGCTTTGAATTGTCTGTTATCTTGCACATTATTTTCTTGATGTTTTTGTTGGTTGCCTCGACTGCTCCATTCATCTGAGGTCTGTATGCAGTAGAATTTCGGTGCTTGATCTTGAAGACTTCACAAGTTGTTTTCATTAGGTCACTATTGAGATTGGACCCATTGTCAGTGATACTTGACTGAGGAATGCCGAATCGACAGATCATTTTTTCATGAACGAAGTTTGCTACCACTTTCTTCGTTGCTGACTTGTATGATGCAACTTCTATCTATTTGGTAAAGTAATCAATGGCTACCAATATGAAATGGTCCATTCGATGCAGAAAGTTCAATAGGTCTTATGACATCCATTCCCCAGGAGACAAAGGGCCAAAGATCCCATAATATTAAACTCGTTGGGAGATACTCGATTCATGTCTCCGTGGACTTGGCATTGATGACACCTCTTTGGGTGCTTTATACAATCATGCTCCATTATCATCCAGAAATATCTGGCCCTTTAGATCTTCTTTGCGAGCACAAAGCCATTCATGTGCGAGCCGCACGTTCCAGAATGTATTTCCTTAACAGTCTCGCAACTTCTTTAGCACCTACACATCTTATCAAACCTAAATCAGGTGTTCTTTTGTATAAGACCTCGCCGTTCAGAAAGAAACTACTCGCCAATCTCCTGAACGTTTTCTTTTGAAGGTTTGTTGCATATTTTGGGCAAGTGCTATCTTTGAGAAATCTCTTAATGTCATAGAACCACGGCTGTCCATCCAATTCTTCTTCCACATGATAACAATATATTGGTTTCTTTCTCACTGCCACGAGTATTGAATCACTGTAGTTCTTGTCAGGAGTCTTGATCATGGAGGATATGGTGGCCAAAGCGTCTGCAAACTCATTTTGCAGCCTAGGTACATGCCAGAACTCTATCTTGGTGAATCTTTGCTTCAGCTCTTATATGCACTCGAGGTACGACAATATTTTGGAATTCTTCGTTGTCCATTCTCCTCGGACTTGGTGAATTAAAAATTAGAATCTCCAATCCCCAACAGCTCTTGTATGTTCATGTCTACCGCCATTCTAAGGCCCAGAATGCAAGCTTCGTATTCTGCCATGTTATCGGTGCAAGGAAACCTCAGTTTGGCTGTGATGGGATAATGCTTACCAGTCTCGGAGACCAGTACCGCTCCAATGCCGACTCCTTTGAAGTTCACTGCTCCATCAAAGAATAATCTCCAACCATCATATTCTTCTGTGATACCCCACGAATATGACTTCTTTGTCTGGGAAATAGGTGTGCAAAGGCTCTTAATCATCATCTACAGGATTCTCGGCCATACGGTCTGCTAAGACTTGAGCTTTCACTGCCTTTTGAGTGACAAAAGTGATGTCGAACTTGTTAAGTAGCATTTGCAATTTGGCCAACTTTCCGGTAGGCATCAGCTTTTGGAAGATATACTTGAGAGAATCCATTCTTGATATCAGCAAAGTTTCATAAGATGTCAGGTAGTGTCTCAACTTTTGTGCTACCCAAGTCAATGCACAGCAAATATGCTCCAGCAGTGTGTACTTGGCTTTGTAGGGAGTGAACTTCTTACTCAGATAGTATATTGCTTGCTCCTTTCTTCCAGTTGAGTCATGTTGTCCGAATACATATCCAAATGCTGAATCCACCATAGACAAGTACAAGATCAAAGGTCGCCCAGGTTCGGGTGGAACTAGCACGGGTGGGCAAGATAGATACGCCTTTATCCGGTCGAATGCTTTTTGGCAATCCTCTGTCCACTCAATCGCTGCATCTTTCTTTAATAACTTGATAATCGGTTCACAGATGTTCGTGAATCGATTAATGTAATTGAGTCGTCCCAAGAAGCTCATAACCTGTTTCTTACTCTTCGTTGGTGGCAATTCTGGCTTTGATCTTGGCTGGGTCTAACTCTATACCTCTTATGCTGACAATGAAACCCAAAAGCTTTCCCGCTGGAACACCAAAAGCACACTTTGCTTGATTCAGGTTCAAATTGTATCTACACAATTGCTTGAAAAACTTGCGCAAATTATTTAGGGTTTAGAGTTTAGGGTTTAGGATTTGCGTCTCCTCATCTATGATCACGTCATCCACATATACTTTAATTTCTTTGTGCATCAAATCATGGAATATAGTAGTCATTGCCCTCATGTAGGCAACCCCATCATTCTTCAAACCAAAGGCATCACCTTGTAGCAGTAGGTCCCCTAAGATGTAGTAAAAGCTGTCTTCTCGGCATTCTCCTCATCTATAAGCACTTGATAGTAGCCTGCGAAGCAATCCACAAAAGACTGTAGTTCGTTCTTCGCACAATTGTCAATTAAGATGTGTATATTCGGCAAAGGAAAGTCATATTTTGGGCTTGCTCTATTCAGATTTCTGTAGTCTACACAAACTCTGAGTTTCCCATCTTCTTTGGCACTGAGATGATGTTGGCTAACCAAGTTGGGTATTTGACTGTTTTCAAAATCCATGCATTGAGCTGTTTGGTCACGTCTTCTCCGATTTTACCAAGGTCGATGACTTGAAAGTTTAGACTTTTTGTTTGACTGCCAGAAAGCCTGGATTGATAGTAAATTTGTGGGCCACCATATCCGTGCTTATGCCGGTCATGTCATCATATGATCATGCAAACACATCCTCATACTCTTTAAGAAATTTGATATATTGCTTTCTATCATCTGCGGTGAGATGTATACTGATCCTTATTTTTTTTACTGTTAGATTTACACCTCAGTCTCTTCTAAATTTGGTTTAGGCTTAATTTTCAAATCTTTCAATTTCCTCTTGTGTTGCCTCATCAAACTCGTCATAGTCAAAATATAATTTCTCAAGCTTTATAGTTTCGTTACACGTTGCAGTCCCGGACTCAATGGATTTATTAGTTTGAATGCTGAAAAGTGAAATATTGCATAATTAAGAGGTTAAAACAAAATAAGAAGGAAACAGAGCGATGCGTTATTTATAAATCCGTGCACAAAGTTTGTAAGGAGATATATGTTGACACCCAATTTTGTCCCTCCTGTTTTTAAAGCAGTAGTTTTCAAACTTTACACGCAGTCGTGCATTTATCCTGGCCCCGTCCATTCTATCAAATTGTCTTCTCATAATAGCATGAAAGTCAAGGCCATTTTCAAAAGCACCCCCTCAAACCATAGTCATTTTTATAATTTCTGCAATTACTCTTATTTTTGATAAAATTACCCAATTCGTTCTAAAATCCCAAAACACACTTTTATATGCTTCCTAGTAATTTTAATATTTCAAAATTAATTCCATAATTTTTCTGGGATTTTATACGCATTTTATACAATTTCTATACCTATTTTACATTAAACTATGCCTAATATACACTATGTGTACATTATATATACATTTTATATACATAAATACATATATATACATCCCACCTCACATTTTATACATCATCATACCTATTTTTACACATCAGCGCTTAGGTGGATTGATCTTGATGGCTGAGATTCAATCTTCCAATCCTCTCCTAAAACGACCGGTAAAGCCTTTCCCCTACCCTCATTTCCCCTCTCACCTCTCCCATTTCACTCTATCTCTTCTCTCTCTTTGGCGACATGAATCGCCGCCACTGTCAAGGTTTATTCCAGGCAATTTGGCTGATGAAAATTGGGGAAAATAGTGTCATTAAACTCTCCTCGTCGTCCGCTACATAACCTATACACTTTTGATGGTGTTTGGACGAGGGAAAAACTCAATGACACGACCCGAAATCTGGCTAGGCCGTGCGGGCACCCGACATCCTACCCTAGACCCGTCGGGCGAACCCTTATCAATTAAATTAGGAAAATAAAAATAATTCAATTCATAAATAAGAACAAGATATAGAAAAAACACAGACATACGGATACCTCTAAACTGTACAAAAGAAATTACAGCTGACTACCCAACATACTAGATTTAGGGCTATCCAGACTAGACATCTAAGAGTATAAAGGAAGACAGATATCTCCTAAAGAGAGCAAAATACAACTGAAATAGTAAACATAAAGCTGGTGGCCATCCGGAATAAAGCTGGCTCACCTTGACAGCGGAAGTCGTCTTCTCTCCTTCACAACGTGGCGAGCTCAATCCTGGAGCGAACCTGCTGAAGCGAAGTAGATAGAAAAATACAAACAACAAACAAGGGTGAGTCAAAAAGACTCAGTAAGTGGGGCAGACTAGCCACCTCAAAGAATAGGATAGCTAGCAAGGGAGAAAAGAAACAGATAAACTAAATTCCTCTTATTTAAATTATGAAAAGGCAGAGCCAGATAATAACTAGAAACACGTATGGAATCACAAACTCATCAACAACATGGAACATAAGATAGCCAGAACATATAGGTATCCCGAACACATCAACAATCAAAAATACATCCTGTTGCGGCGTGCAACCCGATCCATATATTTATCCTGTCACGGCATACAACCCGATCCATATATTTATACCGTTGCGACGTGAAACCCGATCCATATATTTATACCGTTGTGGCGTGCAACCTGATCCAAATATTTATACCGTTGCGGCGTGCAACCCGATCCCCGCAACCCAGAATACGAGCCAGAAATATATAGGCAAACCGAAATATGTCCACGGCATAGTATACATACCGCATACATAAAACACAACAAAATACACACAATAGTCAGTATGCGGTGCAATAAAATGGGATAAATGCGGTACGATACAATGCAGTCACATATGCCTGATACTTATCTCCGGCGCGGGACTCTCATCGTCTACCAGGAGATATATGCAATAATGATCCTTCACCTGCTCGGGACTGTCATCGATTACCGGGAAGTATATGCAATGATGACCCTTCACCGGTGCGGGACTCTCATCGCCAACCGGGAAGTATATGCAATAATGATCCTTCACCGGCTCGGGACTCTCATCGATTACCGGGAAGTATATGCAATTATGATCCTTCACCGGTGCGGGACTCTCATCGCCAACCGGAAAGTATATGCAATAATGATCCTTCACCGGCTCGGGACTCTCATCGATTACCGGGAAGTATATGCAATGATGACCCTTCACCGGTGCGGGACTCTCATCGCCAACTGAGAAGTATATGCAATAATGAGCCTTCACCGGCTCGGAACTCTCATCGATTACCGGGAAGTATATGCAATGATGACTCTTCACCGGTGTGGGACTCTCATCGCCAACCAGGAAGTATATGCAATAATAATCCTTCATCGGCTCGGGACTCTCATCGATTACCTGGAAGTATATGCAATGATCAAAACCAGAGTACAATGCTCATATGCTCAATTTAATACCAACAACAGGGCATAGTATATAATATACAATGTAAATTCAACGCTAAGGCGTAATGAGTATGCTTATCGGCAGCTACACACGCAACGAACACGTGGTAGAATATCCACAAGGCCAAGGGCCTCCAAAGAAATGGATATAAACACTTACCTTGTTACAAAGTTAGTACAGCCACTCAATAACCGCTTTGTCCTTTGGATTCATTGCCAAACGATCCCGCTATGTTCAATAACCAGAAAAATATATCACATAAGGCTAAAGGCTTCATTCCCCACATCTTCGGGGTAATCCGGTTAAAAACCTGATACTCTATTTGCATATGCAATACGCAAGCCAGACATATTTACATGGTTTAAGGTCAGATAACCAAACCCTAAATGTATTACATTTATATGTTGCCCATAACTCACTGAGTACGAATATATAATCAATTCCATTATCGGGGTCCAATTGACCCTTTAAACTATTTATTAAACTTATTAAAACGATGTCTAATATCCCAATTTTTACCGTCAAAATATATTCAAACACACGTAATAAACTAAAATAATACATTAAGATCATTACCTAAATATTTCGAGGTGAAAATTCTATCTTTTTTCTGGCTCTTTTATCATTTTTTGGGATTTTTCTGTTGTGCCATCTCTGTTTCTCGTTTTCTCTGTTTTGTTTTGTTTTATATTCTTATGTTTCTATTTAAGCCAAGGAACTTTATTCGTTAATGCCACCACCTTTCAATTCCATTTTCTTTCTTTTCCTTTTTCCTTTTTCTTTTCTCTTTTCTTTTATCGCGATGAAATTTAAAACGGTATCCTACGATATTCGAAATAATTCAAACTTTTGCATACAAGTTATACAAAATATATGTAACACATTTGCTAAGGCGGATCTCAAATTGGACTCCCGAAACTCTATATGCGAATTTAAATGGAAAAAGATCAAATTATTTAACTTTCGGCATTTTAGCGGAAACTAGCCGAACAACCTCGAAATTTACTTTCAAAAAATCACAAAAGTCACAAATAATCATACGAACCTAACGGCTCTTTCGGATTTCGAATCGGAGCTCATTTGCCAAAAGCGAGCACGAAAATCTCTTTTTTATATTTATCGACAATAAAAACTGAAACCTTCTTCTGATGTCTACCAAACGAGGTCTAATTTAGCTCAAATTTTACAGACAGGTCCTAATGGACCACAGAAATATTTTAAATTATCGGCACGCCAATCGGAGTCCTAACTCCCGAAACGACTACCTAAGGTCGTTTCATTTTCCTCCACTTAGACTCTCGTTCGTCCTCGAACGAGCCTAAGTCTAAAGCAAGATTCACGCAGATAACAAGAGAAATTGCACAACCTTCATAAACTACGCCTCAGACATTATCTCATGATTATAGAATCAGAATTATAACACGCACACCGAACTCTTGGAAATAAACATATCTGGATAATATCATAACGTCGTTGCCCAGCTTATTTTGACTAAGTTGATCCTTCCTCGATTACGAGAGGAGAGCTCTACATTTTTGAAACAAAGATTCATGGAACTTTGGATTGATTAACATGATTCTATCGGTGAATCACCTCGTCGATATACTTTTCGATATAAAACAAGTCGATGAAACAAAGAATTAGCTTACGCTTCAACAACGCCTTAGGGATTTAATATTATGATTCGGTATCAATTGGAGGAAGACTCCTCCACTTAGAGCATAAACTCATATAACTAATTTGAATATAAATAGTCATCCTCGCACAACCTGCTGGATTAAGGAAGACTTAGCTAAATAGAAAATGCGGCTCAAACTTGAGCTACCAAATTACTCTCTCGAGTTGCCAAACAGCTGCAACTCTCGAGTTCACAACTCCATACATTTTCTATAAGCACCACCACCTGATGGATCAAATCAAACGTCAAATGACACCTCTTATTACCCTTAGTAGCCTTGAAAAACAACAATGTGCATACCCGGCTACCTTGACACGCACTCTGGCTCCACAGAGGGAACATCATAAGAGGCTACTGACGGCCTAAGCTCACCAGTGCCGAACAAAGAAGAGATGGCAATGGACTGAGGATAGAAATAATTAGAGCTTCAGAAAGCTCATCTTTTTATTTGCTTGGCTCCCAGAGATACACTACTTCCGAGTCAGGCTAACCAAAGAATCCCAATTGAAGAGATAGACATTAAATAAGCTCTATGGAATGACATCTATGTAAATTTAACCTTACTATAAGAAGGAAACTCTGACAATTTACCAGAAACCCTTTTATAACGGAGACAAGCTCATGGAATAACACGACTCTACAAACATCTTGAACCAAAGGAAGACACATAGATCAAGTATTACTTACTAATAACTTTACATCGGAAGAAACAATGACACTTTCTGATGATGATGAATAAGAATCCTATCATCCTATCATCCTACCAACACTGAATTCCAAAGAGCGGTAGAATAACTTGACATTATAACAGAATGAGGCATAACAAGATGCCAAGCAGAAAATACCGATACTCGCTCACAAATCTCTCACATTCAAACCAGATAAACTAGTAGGGTCATCACAAATGCCAGGAATAAATCATATCAGAAGCTCACCCCTCTATCACAACCGATTCTTAATAGAAATGACATCCAAGAAAACCATCGAAACATGATAAGACACACCATTTCCAGATTGATCAAAAGAATCAAATCTTACTCACATTTAAGAGAAGAAGAAATCCCAGGGTCTACTACATCGGATACCTCAGCATCCCGCCAGACTAGCAGTTCATAGAACTGCCTCTGCAGCGGAGCTGAGCCACTACCCTGATAATTACCTTCTAAAAACCACTGCCACCGCGCTCTTGACCTTTACTGGATGGTGGCATTTCTCCGGCTAATTGAGATCCAAATGAAATCCCCTGCGACTGTCCAGGTGCCTGATGACAAGTGAAAGGACGACTGCCTACTTGCCGGAGTAAGGGGAAACTCTTCAAAGGATAACCAGACTCACGACAATGAACACCTTTTCGCTAAAAATGGAAACTGCACAGATTATTGATAGCTACAAAGAGAAAATTGAGTCTATCTTGATGAACTACTAGCGCACTTTGAGAATTACGCTCTACAAGCTGAGATTACCTGGCAGGTGACCTTCCAAAATAATCAGAACTCTTACCTCCAAATGAGGTACCATGTTTTCCCACTAGGGCCACGGGATCTCTTGTTCTCCCGCTCTAACTCTTCCTGCTCTAAATTATGGTATGCCTAATACCTTTGAGCAATATCAACAACGACATCAAATAAAGTCCCAACCTCAATTTTTCGAGCCATCTGATATCTCAAGGAAGGAGAAAGGTCATCAATAAATCTTTAAATCTCTCGAAAGGCTCATGGACTAGTTGTAATGCATATTCAGCCATTCTATAGAATTCAATCTCATATTCTGAAAGACCAATAGGCTAACCGACAGGCTACCCTGTCCAATCCACTCAAACTGGAAATTCTTTTCATCTCGCTCGCTACTCGAAATGAACTTTTCCATGAATCTAGAAGAATAATCGAACCAAGTTAGCTAATAAGAGAGCGGCCCACCAATTCAAGGCTGGACCCCTGAAACTGGAAAGCAGAATAATCAACACCATACCGTTCGATATAATCAAGAGCCTGAAAGATACACTGACATCATTTTATTTTAACAAAACTTACACAGGGATTATCTAATGCATTGCTTGGGAATATCGGGATGTTCAACCGCGTAAAATAATGCAACCTCATTGAGCACTCGGACCCGATAATTACCTCAGTTACCTTATCAGCTAGAACAACTTGAGGCACAACACATACTGCTTCCAGAACATACTTTACTGCGACAATATTAAGAAGTGGAATAGGATCTCCCTGAGACCGAACATCTGCATCTGCGGCAACCTGATAAGCTACCCAACGAATAATAGGTTTTTGCGGTATCTGCGTCACCAAGATTCTCGGGAAAGCATCGTAGAGAGCGAAGGGAACAACAAGGCCCTGCTCCCTTGCCCATCGCGAGCTCGTACGGCTGGGACGTCCGTAACTAAATCGTCAGCACGATCAAAGCTCTCGGGGCTTCGTCAGTGCTAGCCTTAGGTAAGACTTCTTCGTCTTGAACTCATACCGTTTGCTGATTTGACGCACGAGGGTTCACAATTACCACGAAGGAATTAACGAATTAACGAAAATACTTTTGAATCCTAGGCCGACGCACGATAAGAAATGAAGGAAGTAAAACTTCCTAAATGCCATCATATCCTCTCGTAGATAAGTACGGACGTCTACGTACCCATCATCGAGACTCTACTAGACACTTTCTTAGTCTGGATAGACTTTAAACCGGGCTCTGATACTAACTGACATGACCCGGAATTTGGCTAGGCCGCACGGGCACCCGACATTCTCCCCTAGACCCGTCGGGCGAACCCTTACCAATTAAATTAGGAAACTAAATATAGTTCAATTCATAAATAAGAACAAGACTTAGAAAAAGCATAGACATATGGATACCTCTAAACTGTACAAAAGAAATTACATCTGACTACCCAATATACTAGGTTTAGGGCTATCCAGACTAGACATCTAAGAGTATAAAGGAAGACAGATACCTCCTGAAGAGAGCAAAATACAACTGAAATTGTAAACATAAAGCTGGTGGCCATCCAGAATAAAAGCTGGCTCACTCTGACAGCTGAAGTCGTCTTCGCTCCTTCACAACATGGAGAACTCAATCCTGGAGCGAACCTGCTGAAGCGAAGTAGATAAACAAAAATAAACAACAAACAAGGGTGAGTCAAAAGGACTCAATAAGTGGGGAAGACTAGCCACCTCAAAGAATAGGATAGCTAGCAAGGGAGAAAAGAAACAGATAAACCAAATTCCTCTTATTTAACTTATGAAAAGGCAGAGCCAGATAAAAACTAGAAACACATATGGAATCACAAACTCATCAACAACCAGGAACATAAGATAGCCATAACATATAGGTATTCCGAACACATCAATAATCAGAAATACATCCTGTTGCGGCGTGCAACCCGATCCATATATTCATCCTGTCGTGGCATGCAACCCGATCCATATATTTATACTGTTGCAGAGTGCAACCTGATACATATATTTATGCCGTTGCGGCGTGCAACCCGATCCATATATCTATACCGTTGCGGCGTGCAACCCGATCCATATATTTATACCGTTGCGGCGTGCAACCCGATCCCCGCAACCCAGAATACGAGCCAGAAATATATAGGCAAACCGAAATATGTCCACGGCATAGTATACATACCGCATACATAAAACACAACAAAATACACACAATAGTCAGTATGCAGTGCAATGAAATTGGATGAATGCGGTACGATGCAATGCAGTCACATATGCCTGATACCTATCTCCGGCACGGGACTCTCATCGTCTACCAGGAGATATATACAATAATGATCCTTCACCGGCTCGGGACTCTCATCGATTACCGGGAAGTATATGCAATGACGATCCTTAATCGGTGCGGGACTCTCATCGCAAATCGGGAAGTATATGCAATAATGATCCTTCACCGGTTCGGGACTCTCATCGATTACCGGAAAGTATATGCAATGATGACCCTTCACCGGTGCGGGACTCTCATCGCCAACCAGGATGTATATGCAATAATGATCCTTCACCGGCTCGGGACTCTCATCGATTACCGGGAGGTATATGCAATGATGACCCTTCACCGGTGCGGGACTCTCATCGTCAACCGGGAAGTATATGCAATGATGATCCTTCACCGGTTCGGGACTCTCATCGATTACCGGGAAATATATGCAATGGTGACGCTTCACCGCTGCGGGACTCTCATCGCAAACCAGGAAGTATGCAATAATGATCCTTCACCGGCTCGGGACTTTCATCGATTACCAGGAAGTATATGCAATGATGACCCTTCACCGGTGCGGGACTCTTATCGCCAACCGGGAAGTATATGCAATAATGATCCTTCACTGGCTCGGGACTCTCATCGATTAACGAAAAGTATATGCAATGATCAAAACCAGAGTACAATGCTCATATGCTCAATTTAATACCAACAACAGGGCATAACATATAATATACAATGTAAATTCAAAGCTAAGGCGTAATGAGTACGCCTATCGGCACCGACACACACGAGGAACACGTGGTAGAATATCCACAAGGTCAAGGGCCTTCAAAATATATTCAAACACACGTAATAAACTAAAATAATACATTAAGATCATTACCTGAATGTTTTGGGGTGAAAATTCTATCTTTTTTCTGGCTCTTTTTTAATTTTTTTGCATTTTTCCGTTGTGTCATCTCTGCTTCTCGTTTTCTCTGTTTGGTTTTTTTTCTATTCTTATGTTTCTGTTTAGGCCAAGGGATTTTATCCCTTAAGGCCACCGCCTTTCAATTCCATTTTCTTTCTTCTCCGTTTTCCTTTTTATTTTCGCTTTTCTTTTATCGCGACGAAGTTTAAATCGGTACCTTACGATATTCGAAATAATTTCAACTTTTGCATACAAGTTATACAAAGTATATGTAACACACTTGCTAAGGAAGATCTCAAATCGGACTCCCAAAACTCAATATGCGAATTTAAATAGAAAAAAATCAAATTATTTAATTTTCGGCATTTTAGCGGAAACTAGCCGAACAACCTCGAAATTCACTTTCGAAAAATCACAAAAGTCACAAATAATCATACGAACCTAACGGCGCTTTCGGATTTGGAATCGGAGCTTATTCGCCAAAACCTAGCTCAAAAATCTCTTTTTTATATTTATCGACAATAAAAACTGAAACCTTCTTCCGATGGCTACCAAACGAGGTCTGATTTAGCTCAAATTTACAGACAGGTCCTAATGGACCACACAAATATTTTAAAATTTTCGGCACGCCAATAGGAGTCCTAACTCCCGAAACGACTACCTAAGGTCGTTTCATTCTCCTCCACTTAGACTCTCGTTCGTCCTTGAACGAGCCTAAGTCTAAAGCAAGATTCACGCAGATAACAAGAGAAATTGCACAACCTTCATAAACTACACCACAGACATTTCCGTTGTGTCATCTCTGTTTTGTTTTCTATTCTTATGTTTCTTTTTAGGCCAAGGGACTTTATCCCTTAAGGCCACCGCCTTTCAATTCCATTTTCTTTCTTTTCCTTTTTCCTTTTTCTTTTCTCTTTTCTTTTATCGCGACGAAATTTAATACGGTACCCTACGATATTCGAAATAATTCCAACTTTTGCATACAAGTTATACAAAATATATGTAACACACTTGCTAAGACGGATCTCAAATCGGACACCCGAAACTAAATATGCAAATTTAAATGAAAATAGATCAAATAATTTAACTTTCGGCATTTTAGCGGAAACTAGCCGAACAACCTCGAAATTCACTTTTGAAAAATCACAAAAGTCATAATAATCATACGAACCTAACGACGCTTTCGAATTTCGAATCGGAGCTTATTTGCCAAAACCGAGCTCGAAAATCTCTTTTTTATATTTATAGACAATAAAAACTGAAACCTTCTTCCGATGCCTACAAAACGAGGTCTGATTTAGCTCAAATTTTACAGACAGGTCCTAATGGACTGCACAAATATTTTAAAATTATCGGCACGCCAATCGTAGTCCTAACTCCTGAAACGACTACCTAAGATCGTTTCACTCAACCCTTTGTTAACTGAATTGCCACCGTCGGAAAACGCCTCTGGCGGGGTTCCATTTTTGTTGAATGGTATTATTACCGGGAAAGGGGTAAGATTTTCTCCTTTCAACCCCAATTTGAGATGGGATGATTTGACCCGACACGGTTCGAAAATGGGTAAACCCTAATCCCTAATTTGACTCTTCCTATGTGCTTGCCTGCGCTAAAATAATCTATTACTTGGTATGTTAACATGATTGTTTGTCGATCAACTAGCATAAAAGTGTGGATTTTATTTGGTTTCACTGTTTCAATAATGGTGCTTATGCTTGAGTCTGCTTGTTCTTAATTTGTTTATATACATTGAAATTGACACTCTCATGGTCTATTGTTCTTTATCACCCTTACAGAAAATGTAGCTTAAACACCCTCGATAGTGTTTTCATCTTTGGTAATGTGTTTTGATCTTTACTTTATTAAAATACATGATTACATGCTTTAGAAAACTAGTCTTGTTTGATTTAGACATGATTTAAGGGGTTTCAAGTAGGTTTAGTTTGAATTGGTGACTGGAAGTTAGTTTTGGATTAATTGACACAGTGCTAATTAAAGGGTATTAAATTTTGGGTAATGAAAAACTGTGATTGAAATCTGTTAGAGGGCTAATTGACTTTTGATTTTGATTATTGTGAACCTGGACTTTACTTGGTTTTAGGGAGGGGAATCCTAGTTTGTTTAAGACTTATTTTACCTTAATCTGTGGAGATTTGATTAGTGTAAATATGGAAAGGGTACAAGGCTGATTTTTCTAACTGTGGGAAATAATATTCTTTGTCTTATTTCTCTTTCACCCATTTGAAATTAAAAACTTCACCTCGCACCCATTTAAGTTGGTACTATTCTACACATTAAGGGACAGATGCACACAGCATGACAGATGCACACAGAAACATAGCTTTTTTACATAAAACAAAAGGATGGAGAATACTTTTCTGAAGCTTGATCTCTTCTCTGACTTTCTGGAAAACAATTGCTTCACTTAGTTTACTTGGCTCTGTCTTGCAAGTCCTAATCAATCTACACACTGTTTCTTTGCTCTTTTATTGTCAAAAGGTACTCCTTTTCTTCCTGACTACTTACTGCATATTGTTTCTCTATTTGCCTATACCTGGATAAGTTTGTTTGTTTCATCCCACCTCAGTTTGGATTAGTTTAAACTATCTATGCTTAAAACACTGTATGCTTAGGCTCTGTTCTGGGTAGTCTATGTTAATCTTGTCCAGTTAAAAGATCCAATAGGATCATACCCATTTTTATTAAGAATAGGGACATTGGTTGTGCTTTATTGATCAGGTTCTCTGTTTTGGGAAAAAGCCCCAATTCAGGCTTCCCTTTTCCTCTTTTCCCTGCTAACCTTATGCTTGCAGGTTGTTTGAATGGTCTTAGATGGGCCAAACTACATTTCATTGACTGCAGGGTAATCCTCAAAGCTTAAAAGGGTCAATAGTTGACCCCTCTTAAGCTGGTTCTTATACTGAGGTGCGTGAACTATAAACTTGTGACTGTTATGATAGCCTTGACCCTAACCTTAAGGAACATGACACTCTTTCGACCTTCACCCATTTTTCTATGCTCTTCCCTTAGGAACTGTCCCCTAGTATGTAAATTTAACTAGAAATCCTATTTGTAATCTGTTAACACAGGGAACACAGTTGCTAGGCTGTGTGTTGGTTATTCAGGGGCCTATTCCTAACCTTTGCTTCTATATGTTGCATCATTGTAGGTTTTAATCTTCTTAAAATCAGCCTGACGTGGATATAGTTTAAATGAAATCATGTAGATTGTTTTGAAACATTCATCCTTGCTCCGTGAAGTGTCTTAAACAGGTTCCAGAATTGAAACTTGAAAGCATGCTTGTTTTTACGATTGAATTTGAAATTTAACTCGAAACAGGGGCTATTTGTGTTATTTGTGTTTGAAGTGGACTGTTTCTGAAAATTAAATTCGCCATTTTTTGCATAAACAGTCTCGACCCAAAACTATTTTTAAAAGGGGCCCTTGTGTGTATAAAACTGATTTTTGACCACTCTAATGTTTCTATACACTAATCTAATAGTGTGTAGGGGTGTATAAAGTATTTGGGGTTGTTTATACACTTTATATGTATTTTCCTAAAGCTATAGCTATCATTTAGTCATCTATTTCGCATTCCTATACATATACGTATACATTCTATATGTGACACCCCCCTTTATTTTCATTTGCGTGCTTCTGTGTCACTCGTTTTCGATAACAGCCCTTTCGCCTATACATATTTCAAAAACTGATCCCTAAAAAAAAAGGCCATTAAGGTTAGGCTCGACAATTAATAACGAGTCACACCGACCCCAAATGGCCAACATTTCATTTTAAAACAACACCCCTTTTGGTTTTGTGATAAATCTGAATTTTATTTACAAAATTGACCATTTACGCAATCTTATTTTAAGTATGAGAATTGCATAAATAGGCTGAAATTGAATACCTTTTGCATGTTTGGTCACACTTACGATTAGGCATTTATATTAGAGGCCCTAAAATGCGTCTAGGCTTAAATGTAGGCCGTATATAAAATTTATTTGTATGAGTATAAATTGAATTGCATAGACATGTTATTTTCTTGAGCTAAATGCTATATTAACCTCCCAAGTTAGTATTTATGATAATATGCAATATTTGTATCCGAAAATATAGACTCGGATGGGAACCACGTTTCGTGGGACTCGGGGAAGTGCCTAACACCTTCTTTCCCGAGTCATCTGGACTTCTTACCCTTTAGAATATCTGGAATAGACTAGTGTGACTACTAAACTTGACCTTAGACACTTAGGTGGCCTAGTACACCTTAGAAAACTATATTAGGTGGTGACTCCAACACTTGAACTCAAACGAGTTACCCCATCAGATCCGAAACCCGACTCGCCTCGAGTTGAGCCCAAAATCAGGTATGACAGAACGGCGACTCCGCTGGGGATACTCAAAGTCCTAACCACAACGAGTCTTTACTTTTGGGATTTATTTAATTGTTATCTTGCTATTTATATTATTATTATTATCGT
This sequence comes from Petunia axillaris subsp. axillaris, assembly GCA_029990575.1. Classification (NCBI taxonomy): domain Eukaryota; kingdom Viridiplantae; phylum Streptophyta; class Magnoliopsida; order Solanales; family Solanaceae; genus Petunia; species Petunia axillaris. The sequence goes on from JARKNS010000007.1 coordinate 35,087,144, forward strand.
ACTAACTTGGTTTCCTTTTTTTGTTTTTTCCCCTTTATTTCGTTTATTTGTTTGTGTTGAATTTGAAATTTGATGTAACGTTTGGCATATTTCACTCATACTCCCGCACTCCTGGGAAACGATATTTTGCACACACACGGGCGATTACGTGGATCCCACGGTCGCTTCACCGCCAAAACACCTTTTAGGAGGGACATTTTGGAATCTAGTTGGTCCGTGGTACAACCAACAATTTCAAATGATCTCACTCCTTGGCCATCTGCCTTGGGGAACCGTGTCTAAAATTACACCACTCTTTGAATGTAATGAGCATGCATCACGCCATAGGAAGGGCTCCCTGTGATCCGGCTAGTCTTCAACTTATCCAAACTACCTAAATAGGTTCTTAACCCCAAGGGATGTTTAGACATGCTTATGTGCATTTGAGAGAAAAGAAAGAAAAGAAAAAAGAAAGTGAAAAAAAAGTTAGACGAGAATAAAAACACATTTTGATTTGTCCAATTATTCTCAAAGGGGAGAGGGTTTTTAATCCTTAATTTTTCTTTTTTCTCTATAGGTCACAATGAGTAAAAAATTTCACCATTTTGGAATGACTATGAGCGCACCTCCTCTGTTAACTAGTTGGTGGAGTAACTTGTCACTAGGAGAGCAAACCGAAGTACGTCAACACTTGGGTCATTTGGTTTCACTATTAGAAATGGAACTGTGTAGGGAGATGATTGAAGCATTAGTGACATTTTGGGATAAAGATTTGAATGTGTTTAGGAGGGTTCGTATCACACTCGGGTTTAAGACAAATATCGTTGGCAAAGGGGTCGCATACAAGCACCTAGCATCCCCACAGCTGAAGAGTTCCGTAGAAAGTTAGGAATTGTGGCAAGTGTGGATGTGGAATTCTTACAACAAAAGAAGATACCCTTTTCTTACTTCTACACTCGGTTTGGGTATTTGAGCGCATTCGACAACCATAAGAAAGAGTTTGAGTCCTATAGTGATTGAAGGAGAATTAGACCGTTCGCATTTGCTATTTTTTTCTTGGGAGTAATGGTGTTCCCCGAAAGTTCAAGTCACGACATATGTTCAAGGCTCGTCATGGTCACTGATGCGGTATTTAATTGAATTGATGGTTACCGTTACACCATAGTTCCTATGATAATAGCAGATATTTATCGGGCTTTAGGTTGTTGGAAAAAGGGAGTAAATATTTCCAAGGTTGCAATCTTCTACTGCAAGCATGGTTCAAGGAGCATTTGAGGAAAGTGAAGGGAGTATAAGAACTGTCTAGACCAACTGGTTCCAACTATTTGGTTGGACAGCGATATGGGGTTCCAAAATTTAGGCAGCCAAGAAGCACGGAGAGATGGGTAAATTTGTTTGAAAACATAATGGAGGATTCAATTCAGTGGATGTTTACTTGGTTTCCTTCATCAGATTTCATCATTAGCTCTAAGAAGGCATCCTTTGTGATACTTATGGGATTAAGAGGTCTCCAACCTTACCAACCATTGAGAGTGATGAGGAAAGCAGGGAGGAAGAAAATCATATCATTGATACCAGACACGACAGACTATCAGTTTGACTATACTGGAGATGTTGTTCCGAGGGTCAAGAGCATTAAAAAATCCTGGGTAGGAAGACAAATCATGGGAAAAGTGTCGTTAGCATCAGATAGATACAACGCTGGATGCAAACCAAATTACAAAAGCTGGTTACGCTCTAGTATAAAGGAAAATGTGGTAGTGGGGCTAAGTTGAGGGAGTGACATAAGAGATCATAAGGCGGAAGCTCAAATTCCAAACTGAGAATTCATGTTAAAAGCTGTCAATATGGATAAGGAGAATAAAGAAGAGATCGAAGTATGGAAGAAACGTACATTAGAGCTAGAGGAAAAGATAGAGGCGTTGGGGACAAAACTTGAACAATGGAACTCGGAGTGTGCAGAGATAGACATTTTACACTTAGTGGTGACTGAGGGATACTTAACAAAAGCTATGGAAGAAGTTAAGGAGATTACACGAGAAGCAAAGAGAGCCAAGATGGAAAAGGAGCGTGCTGCCTAGTCAAAAGTGTCCTTTTCATTTTTTCTTTTGTATTTTACTTTTTCGAAAAACATCATATACTGATTTTCTAATGTTGGGGAATTTATGAGAATAATTGGCAACAAAATGTGTATTTATTTTCTTTGCATAACGACAAACTTAGGAAGGCTATACGTCCTTGGTGCGTAATAATCCATTAGTAAGCCTACGTCCAAATGTCGAGAGGGTTTCTAACTCGAAAATGACAAATTGCATCTTTGCATTGATTCAAGAAACGTTTGCACGAAATATTGATCGTCTGTTTAAACATGATCAAAATTATAAGAATGTTTTGGTCTTTACTTCCTTGTCCTGTTTTCAGACTATGGCTGCAAGAGGTACACTCCTGTTTGAGATTATTTCCCAACCTCCTCACTTGATCAGACTCTGGCGGGAATATTTGGCCATTGTCAGCAAGGCCCACGTTCAAAAGGTGTGGGGGGAATTGGTAGTTCTCAAGGCCTACACTGCCATACCTGGTTTGGTAGAAGCTGCTACACATTTCTGGGACTACAAAAGGGCGGTCTTTCACTTCAATGGTTTGGAGTTGGCACCAATGTTGAAAGAATTTGGAGGGTTAGAGCCTAGACCCGAGACTATGATTTATCCTCGAGACGTGGACCCTAAAAAGTTTATTGAACTGCTGGGAGCTCTTTATGATCCATATGTTGAGGGAGTGCATGATGGGAAAGTCACGTCGGAGTATTTGCATTCTAGGTTTGGAGATCCGACACTTAGGCATGATTGGACTGGAGCATGGGAAATTCAAGATTGGGAGTGGACTGAATCCAATGCTTTCATCGTTGCTTTTCTAGGAAGCATGGTTTTCCCCGAGAAGGGAGGAAAGATCGACATAAGGTTGGGAAGAGTGGTAGAGAGGTTACGCAGAGGTGCTTTCAAACATCAAGTAAGCTCGGTACCAATGATTCTAGGGGAAGTTTACCGGGCTCTAACCAAATGTAGAAGAGGAGGAGACTTCTTCCAGGGGTGCAACCTGTTGATGCAAATATGGTTGATAGAGCATTTGCATAGCGTCCTTGGCAGTCCGGTAGCACCAAAACCATCTTGGAAATGAGGGATCCGCTCATATAGCACCCGCATGGCTGGAACAGCGGCATGGGAAGGCCCAGCAAACATGATATGGTACACCAAGTTCGAGGAGTTGCAAGAGGTACACTGGGTAATTGAGAACTGTGCCGGCTTCGTTGTTTCCATACAAGGTCAAGACATCACTTTCTTGACATTGATTGGATTCCGAGGAACTCATCACTATGTTCCTCTAAGAATCCTCCGACAAGTGGGAATGACAGAACAAACTCCATAATTGAATGAGGGAAGAAGCTTCAATGTTGATATAAAGGACATCGAGCACCCGATGGTTGGCACCATATTGACATTGTGGGAAAAGAGATTCACTATGCAGTTCTGTCGTGGCCGAGACAGTAGGGTGAACCCCGCAGCTACTCTGGCTTATCCTCAATGGCTCAGCGAAGATAAGGCAAGATTCCAATCCAAGACTACACTGAAAAGGAAAACCAAAGCTCCGAGTGCTGCTGAAAAATACAAGAAGCTGAGACACGAGTTTGATCAAGGAAAGAAGGAGTTAAGGGTGACACAAGAAAGGGAAATGAGGAGACAATACAAGGATAAGATCAGAGGGGATGAACTCATGTATTGGACCGGCAAGGTCATGGCCACAAGGCAGGCTGCTGGGAATTTGCAAGATCTTCTCAAGGGATGGAGAGAGTATTTTAAGTCAGTACCACTAGAGGAGAAGGAAGCAAAAGGAATAGAAATCTGCGAGTTCTTCACAAAAGCTCTGGGTGACATGGAAGCTGAGAAGGAACTGATGGAGACATTTGTTGACCCTCCACCCATGAGCTTGGTTCACAAGCCTAAAGAAGAGGTCAAAGAGAAGAAGGATAAAGAAGACGCTGGAGCTGATGTTTGAATCTGGAGTTTCTTTGCTTGGCACCTAGTCTAGTCGTATCAAGTCGAGTCATCTTGTCCCTTTTGTCGTTGTTTTCGTTTTGATCGAGTCGTTGTCTTTAAATTAGTGGTTGTAATAAAGCCAAGCAAATTAAATAAAATCCATTTATTTTGGGTTTTAGACTGGTGATGATTATGCTTATTCAAATAAAATGATGTGTTTAGTGCAAACGTTACTTCGAATCTGCGATAGGCCTACCTATGGCACAAAAGAGGTCCCATGCATGATAGGACGTGATTTTATTTAAACTAACGTATACTCACATTTTCTTTCTTTGTTTTTGATGTATCAGTCCCCAAGTCCCTGATAGTTTGGTTTGTGCATTCTGACCGCGCCGCAATACCGGTTGAGGTCTAAAAGATCAATCCCAACACCTCCCCGTTACCTACAATGACAAGGACGAGACAAAATATCATGGCTGAGTTCGACAAAGTTGGAAATAGAACTCCTGAGAAACAAGGTGTGGTCGCCTATGAAAGCTATGCTAAGTTGGAACAGAGGCTGCTTGAGTTGGAGAGTAGGATCCCTCTTGCCCGTACTGATGAGATCATTGAATCAAACCAAACTACTCACCCTCGCGGCAAAGATCCACTCTACCCTGAAAAATATGTTCCTTACCCTAACTACACTGCACCACCAAAAGCACCACAAAACAACTTACCCTTTTTCACCGTTAAAACCAAAACCATCGCATCACCCACTAAAGATCATGAAATGTATGCATGGACCAAGGAAGACCCAGACAACACCAAGGAGCAAGTCCAATGGCTGGTAGAGAAGTTCAGATAGCTCCAAGACACCAAGGGAACCCGAGGGCTAGCTTATGAGGACCTCTATTTGTATCCCGACTTGAAGCTGCCCGAAGGTTACAAGACACCCAAGTTCAACATGTGCGATAGCAGTGGAGACACAATGGCTCATTTAAGATCTTACTGTGACAAGTTGGTTGGAGTTGGACATGACGAAAAGATCCGCATGCAGCTGTTCAACCGCAGTCTGACCGGAGATGCGCTAGTATGGTACTCTAAGCAACAAATAAAGAAGTGGACGAACTGGGAAGTAATGGCTAGAGACTTTATCGACAGTTTTGGGCACAACACTGATGCTATGCCCAATCTGTTCAACCTAAAGAAATTGAAGAAGAAACCCACTGAGACTTTTAGAGAGTTTGCAACTAGATGGAGGACTAAAGCTGCCAAAGTCTAACCTCCCATGGAAGACGCCGAGATAGTGGCAACCTCCATCCGCATACAAGAAGATTTCTATTTTGACAAAATGCTGAATCTACAAGATAAGAAGTTTGGAGAGTTGTTCAAGATTGGGGACATGGTCGAAGATGGACTGAAGACTAGAAGGATTGTTAGCTTGGCCGCACTACAAGCTACTAACAAAGCCCTATAAGCTGGAAGCACTACCACCTTGATGCAGCCCGAACACGTGCTGATCAAGTGTTTGATCCACCGAGGAGACCGATGACACGAAGTGAAGCCAAGCTGCTGCACGATGTGCACATTCACTTAGCCTGGCCGAAGGAAAACAATTGCTCCGAAGCTGAGTGGCCGGGCTCAAGAACCGAAGGCGTTATCTTCAGATTTGAGCCCGAAGGCAAAGTGACCGAGGACAATGAGCTCGAAGACAATTGAGCGTCCGAGTACAATTAGTTCGAGCAAGCAACCACGCACGCACCGAAGTCAAGGCTGCCGAACACACAATTTAGCTCAGCCCTGCGTGGCTTGTTTTTATTAGTCACTTGTGACTATTTCCTATTCAGTCCTTAGCATAGCCTATAAATACTCTATTTTACTTCATTGTAAAGGAGCCAGTTTTTAGTATATGAAAACATAGCAAGTGCTATTTTGAGTCTCCGATGGAGCCGAATCCCGACATGGGCTTTTAAAGAACTTGTGTCAACCGGTGTTATTCGTTTGAACAATTTCTTCTTGATCATTCATTTTGCAAGAAGCGGGTCTTTCTTGAGGATTGTCGCATAGTATAGGTGCGTCTTGATTTCCCTTCAATCGAGCTTTGAGACAGGTTTCTCACTGTTCTTTTGAATCGAAGCAAGATTTGTCTTGCTTCTATCTTTACTCTCTTCTTATTTGTCTTCCGCGTTTGTGTTTAGCATCTCCCTAGGGTTTGCTTGCACCATCTTGGTATCAGAGCAAGGTTTGAGTTTGTTCTTACAACCTCAAATCCTGTTCACTTAAATCGTGCTTTTGTCTTCAGTTTCAGCTTTCTTCCATGTGTTTGATTGTTATTGCTGAGCGTTTATAAAAAAAAAAAAAGTAAAAAAAAAAAATAGAAAAACAAAATTCAAAAATTGTATTTGATTGTTGGTTGTTTGGATTAAACAACCATTGATTCTTGTTCACCGTTGTTTCCTGATTCCAACAAGCACCCGACGTACAAATTTCGTGACTAGGGTTTCTTGGTGAAACTTTGGACTGTTTTGAGCTTTAATGGTGAATGAACTCGAACCCCAACTGTGTTTGGTTGAAACCGATGAAGATTGGTGGTTCTTGAGTGATTTGGGTTTGTTTTGTGCTTGAAAATCGAAGTTCTGAGTTTGAATTCGTTGTCCGTACGCCGGAAAGTTGTTACAAATTGTAATAGTGTACGACACGAAGGAGCTGAAATCTTAGCTCAAGAACCTCGACTGAACTTCCTCCGTTGTTGTTGGAACCGGAGTAAAGAAGCAACCCCGATCTGTTTAAAATCGTGGTCAGTGAACCGAAGCTAATTTGTCCGTACACCGGAGCAAAACTTCACTGTTCCATTGAAGAAGAAAGGGGTAAAGTATAAAGATCAAAACCCGAGGTGAAAATTTGTCGGCTGAAAAGAGGAAAGTGGATAAGGTAAAACCCTATCCGTACCAAGGAGGGACCACTCTTGTACGGACAAGAGTTGGTGTGTTCGAAAAAGATTCCAAAAGGGAATCAAAGGGTAGATTCTCCTAGGTTTTCACTTTTCTTCTGCCCGAAATTCTAGTTAGTGGATCTTTTGAGTAATTGTCCTACTCGAGGTCGTACTAACTCATTTGAGCTGATAGAAACTCGTGCGTGGGTGACCGAAGTCCAACTTCGTAGAAAATTCTTTGACTTCCCAAAGCGCAAGAGTAAATAGCTGTCCGTTCCATTGAGTCAAATCAACTCACTCTTCCCGAAGTAAGACATCGTAGATTGTCGAATTTGAAGGAATTGAGAGAGGTTGATCAACCGAGGAAGCCATTGGCTACAAGTTCTTGAGTGACCAAAACCGAACCCATAAATTGAGTGGACCCGAGTGCCACCCATCAAAGGTGAGGGAGTGTGTGAGGTGATTTCTAACCCTAATATTTGTTTGGTCTTTGGCTTGTGCAGGTACCATGGCTGGGAATGGAGGCGATGGCAAAGGCATTGAGAAGCCCGAAGTGTCGTTAGCCGATCTCATGGCTGCGATACAAGGCGTCAGTGCCGAAGTAAGAGGAGTGACTGCTCGAGTAGCTCAACTTGAGCAAGGAAGCGCGTTCGTGGCCATGAATGGGTCCGGCGCTGGAAATAGCCATTCCACTCCGATGAAACCTGAGCTGTATGCTGAGCTTGTTCGACAACATCAGTTGACAAGTGAAGAAATTCGAAGAGAACTCAACTTGGGCAATCCCCAAGCGCAACAAAACTTAGGCAATCCCCAAGCTGGCTATCAAAACTTGGGCATTCCCCGAGGAGAAAGGATACCACTTCCAAAGGCTCGAAGAGATCTTGGAGCCGTTGTCGAAGAGGTTGTCGAAGAGGAATTTCCCGAGGACGAATATGAGAATGAGCCGCCGTTCGCTCAACGAAGGAAAGCTCACCGAGGTCGTGGAAATTTTCGAGGTCGAGGCCGAGGCGTAAATGTTGAAAGAAATATTGAGCGTGAGGCTGATGATCCTGATGATGAGTATCCCGAACAGGTTCGTGGTGTTCGAGACTCAAACTTGAACAGTGTCAAGATCACTATTCCACCCTTTAAAGGAACTAGTGATCCAGATGAATATCTTGAATGGAAGCTTAAGATGGAGCGCATCTTTGAAACCAATGAGATGACCGATGAGAGAAAAGCTACCCATGCCATTGCTTCGTTCGAAGCTTATGCATCTACGTGGTGGGAGGCTGACAAAAGGCATAGACGAAGGAATTCCTATCTCGAAGTTATTACTTGGCCACAGTTGAATAGAGCAATGGATGCTAAGTATTTGAGTGCCAAGTACAGGCAAACTCAAATTCAAAAGCTCTATGAGCTAAAGAAAGGGTCCAAGTCAGTTCAAGAGTACCATGATGAGTTCGAAAGGGTTCGATTGAATCTTGATCTGACCGAAGACGAGGAACAAGCCATAATCCGATTCAGAAATGGCTTGGCTCGGGATCTGTCATCTCAATTGAGGCTCCACGTGTATCACACGTTGGAAGATCTGTTCGATGCTGCCACCAAAGCTAAAAAATTGGTGAAGGACGATAAGGCAAACCGGTATCGAGGAGTCACTACTTCTACTCCCTTGAACCAAGGTAAAGAATGGAAGAGTCCAAACCAAACAAGTGCCAACACTGTTCGAGATTCGAAGAGACCCTTCGAGAGGGGTGTGACCGTTAACCAATCAAGAGAAGTAGGAGGTAAAGTCCAACTCAACTCTCCTAGTGCTTCAAATATTCAGTGTCATAAATGCAAGGGTTATGGTCACATGGCAATAGAGTGTCCAACTCGCAAAGTTATGCTTCTGCTCGAAGATGGAACCGTCCATGAGCAAGCGAGTGACACCGAGGAGGAATTTATCGAGGAGGCTGACCGAGCTGAAGGTGATGATGATCGTGAAGCTACCGAAGCTGATCATCCGGAAATATTTCTTGTGGTTCGAAGGAATTTGAGCTGCATGACTCTTGAAGAAGAGGACAACCAAAGAGAAAACCTCTTTCATGCCCGATGTCGAGTGAGGGGAAAGGTGTGTTCGATGATCATTGATTCTGGTAGTTGCGCAAATGTGGTGACAAATGGGACTAACTACTTTGAAGCATCCCCACCCTTACAAATTACAATGGCTGAATGAGTGTGGAGAATTGATAGTTGTCAAACAAGTGTGGATCAAGTTCAGAATCGGAGAGTATCAAGATGAAATGATATTCGATGTGGTGCCGATGCAAGCTTGTCATTTGCTATTGGGTCGACCATGGCAATATGACCGAACAGCTGTTCACAACGGCAGATCCAACGCTTACACTGTAAAGCTCGATGGGAAGAGTTTCGTACTCAAATCCTTGTCTCCAAAGCAAGTCACCGAGGACTATAAACGAATGAAAGAATTGAAAGAAGCGGCCAAAGCTAAGCTTCCGATGGGAGCAAAATTGGGGCCCGTCGAGACAAGCTCACTGCCCGAAGTGAAAGGAATCTGTGCAATCATGCAACTGGGTGAGTTACTACGAGGCAACGACAACGATCAGATGATGATTTGACTCGTGCACAAGGGTATCTTTCTCAACTCTAATGATGAATTTTCTAATGATAACCCTTTGCCTAGTGTTGTACAAAGTGTTTTGCAGGACTTCGGAGACATGTTCCCTGAAGAAATGCCAGGTGGATTACCTCCGTTGAGAGGAATCGAGCACCAAATTGACTTCGTACCAGGGTCACAAATCCCCAACAAACCTGCATACCGGTGTAATCCCGAAGACACCAAAGAGCTCCAAAGGCAAGTTGATGAGTTTTTGAACAAGGGCCTTGTTCGAGAGAGCTTGAGTCCTTGCACCGTTCCTGTTATACTTGTCCCAAAGAAAGATGGAACGTGGCGACTGTGTGTTGATTGCCGAGCAGTCAACAAAATAACGGTAAAGTATCGTCATCCTATCCCTCGATTAGATGACATGCTAGATGAGTTAAGTGGTTCTTCATGCTTTATGAAGATAGACCTCAGGTCCGGTTACCACCAAATCCAAATGAAACCCGGAGATGAATGGAAAACACGGTCTCTATGAATAGTTGGTGATGCCTTTTGGCTTATCCAATGCACCGAGCACATTCATGCGACTGATGAACCATGTGCTCAAACCGTTCATAAATAAGTTTGTTGTCATTTACTTCGATGACATACTTGTTTATAGCAAATATGTGGATGAACATGTTGAACAACAAAGGCTAGTGCTTGATAAGCTTAGAGAAGAGAAGTTATATGCTAACTTCAAGAAATGTGCCTTTTGTGTCGAGCGTGTAGTCTTTCTTGGATTCGTTGTCAGTGCTAATGGTGTTGAAGTCGACGAGTCAAAAGTTGAAGCCATAAAAGATTGGCCAACTCCAACCTCGGTATCACAAGTTCGTAGCTTCCATGGCTTAGCTAGCTTTTACCGAAGGTTTGTTCGTGACTTTAGCACCGTGGCAGCTCCTTTAACCGAGCTGGTGAAGAAAGACCATCCATTTGTGTGGGGAGAGTCCCAAGAGAGGGCTTTCCAAGAGTTGAAATGGAGGCTTTGCTCTGCCCCGTTGTTGCAACTCCCTGACTTCAGCAAAGCATTCGAAGTCGAGTGTGATGCATCCGGAGTTGGGATCGGAGGAGTGCTGATGCAAGAATCGAAGCCGATCGCTTACTTTAGCGAAAAGCTTAAGGGTGCAACTTTGAATTACTCTACGTACGACAAAGAGTTGTATGCCCTCGTTTGAGCACTCGCCCATTGGCAGCATTATTTGTGGCCTCGAGAGTTTGTGATCAAGAGTGATCATGAGTCCTTGAAGCATCTCCGAGGTCAGGAGAAATTGAACCGAACACATGCCAAGTGGGTTGAATTCATTGAGAGCTTTCCCTATGTAATCCATTACAAAAAGGGTAAAGACAACGTTGTGGCCGATGCGCTATCAAGGAAATTTGCCTTAGCGACCACTCTCGCCTCTAGGCTCATGGGATTTGAAAGCATCAAGTCGATGTACGAAGACGATCCCAAGCTGAAATGCGTTCGAGACGCGATCTTGAGTGGCCGAAGGGTTGAGAAATATCAGGGGCACGATGGCTACCTCATCAAGAATGGGAGGGTTTGTGTGCCAGTGTCATCGTGGAGAGAGCTCTTAGTTCGAGAAGCTCACTCCGGTGGACTGATGGGACACTTCGGTGTCGACAAAACTCTTGGTATCTTGATCGAGCAGTTCCATTGGCCCAAAATACGACGAGATGTGGAAAAGCTTTGCAACGCTTGTCTCGTTTGCAAGAAAGCTAAATCGAAGTCCAACCCTCATGGTTTGTACACCCTATTGCCTGTGCCTGATCGACCTTGGGTTGATATATCCATGGACTTTGTGCTAGGGTTACCGAGGTCGGGGGGAGGACATGATAGCATCTTCGTTGTGGTTGACCGTTTTTCAAAAATGGCTCACTTTATTCCTTGCAAAAAGTGTGATGATGCACAACATGTAGCTACTTTGTTTGTTGCTAATGTGTTGAAATTACATGGTGTACCTCGTACTATTGTGAGTGATCGAGACTCAAAATTTTTGAGTCATTTTTGGAAGTGTTTGTGGGGGCACCAAGTTACTATTCTCGACGTCTCACCATCCTCAGACTGATGGACAGACCGAGGTAGTTAACCGAACCTTGGGATCTTTGCTTCGAGCAATGACCAAAGGTAAGGTTGGAACTGGGCTGATCGTTTGCCCATGATGGAGTTTGCATACAATCGAATGGTACATAGAATGATCAATATGACCCGTTTGAATGTGTGTATGATTTTAATCCTTTGATTCCACTTGATTTAACCCCATTGCCTCGAGATTCTGTTCTTGATTTTGAAGGTACTCGACGAGCAGCTGCTTTGATCGAATTGCATGCAAGGGTGAAGAAGAACCTTTATGCAAAGGTTGCCTTGAAGAAAAACAAGGGGCGTAAAAAGCTGGAATTAAAGAAGGGAGATTGGGTTTGGGTTCACTTCCGAAAGGAATGCTTCCCAAACCAAAGGAAAGCAAAGTTGGCTCCTCAAGGGGATGGTCCATTTCAAGTGTTGACCAAGATCAACAACAATGCTTACGTGATCGACCTCCCTGGTGAGTATAACGTGTCCAACACCTTTAATGTTGCTGACTTAGCTCCTTGTGTTGTAGGTCAAACTTTGGAGGACGAGGAAGGCTCGATTTCGAGGACGAAATCTTCTCAAGAAGGGGAGGATGATGCAGCCCGAACACGTGCTGATCAACTGTTCGATCCACCGAGGAGACCGATGACACGAAGTCAAGCCAAGCTGCTGCACGATGTGCACATTCACTTAGCATGGCCGAAGGAAAACAATTTCTCCGAAGCTGAGTGGCCGGGCTCAAGAACCGAAGGCGTTATCTTCAGATTTGAGCCCGAAGGCAAAGTGACCGAGGACAATGAGCTCGAAGACAATTGAGCGTCCGAGTACAATTAGTTCGAGCAAGCAACCACGCACCGAAGTCAAGGCTTCCGAACACACAATTTAGCTCAGCCCTGCGTGGCTTGTTTTTATTAGTCACTTGTGACTATTTCCTATTCAGTCCTTAGCATAGCCTATAAATACTCTATTTTACTTCATTGTAAAGGAGCCAATTTTTAGTATATGAAAACATAGCAAGTGCTCTTTTGAGTCTCCGATGGAGCCGAACCCCGACGTGGGCTTTTAAAGAACTTGTGTCAACCGGTGTTATTCGTTTGAACAATTTCTTCTTGATCACTCAATTTGCAAGAAGCGGGTCTTTCTTGAGGATTGTTGCATAGTATAGGTGCGTCTTGATTTCCCTTCAATCGAGCTTTGAGACAGGTTCCTCACTGTTCTTTTGAATCGAAGCAAGATTTGTCTTGCTTCTATCTTTACTCTCTTGTTATTTGTCTTCCGCGTTCGTGTTTAGCATCTCCCTCGGGTTTGCTTGCACCACACCTCAAGAAAGAAGAAGGACGATGTTTTCTTCGTGGCCGCATCACTTGACCACTACCCTACCCATAACCACTACTACCAAACACCTCCTCCATCCTACCCGTACATACCACCCACATCCACTTACCAAGTCTACAACACTCATCCATATACCAAAACCCACCGCAACAAAGACCGACATACCCAAAAAGTCCCAATTACCGAAACACCAATACCTATTCACCAAGGCCTCACGCCAATACAACCCAAGGCCCAAAAGAAACTACACCTCACTGGGTGAATCTCGCGCTCAGTTGTTCGAGAGACTTAAAGCAGCCGGCCACATACAACCTGAGCCATTCAAAATGCTTGATAGGATGACACCCTATTTGATCAAACCAAAACCTGTGCCTATCACTCTAGAGGACCTGGTCACGATACTGAAAAGTGCTACGCCTTAAGGGACAAGATACAAGACTTTATCGACCAAAAGGTGATACACTTGAAGACTCCGAATATGAAGAACAATCCCCTGCCTAATCATGGAGATAGTAGGGTGAACCTGATCGAGTTGGATGAGGAATGCAATTTGGATGGGACCATTGTTAAAGCAACGGACAATGTATCAGCAACCGCTTCAGTTGCTCAAGCCGCTACAGCACCAGAGCCCATTGAGGTAGAAGTGGCTCCCAAATTTTATGTCAATATGGTTCCCCCATACAGCGACAAGGCGGTGCCATGGGATTATGAAATGAAGAATAAGAACAAGTCAATAGTTGAGACTGTAGCTGCACAAGGGATGACTCGGAGTGGGAGGATTTACACCCCTGAGCATCTTGTTCAAGATAAACGGGGCATCAACGAGGAGGAGTCCGAAGGACTGTGGAAGAAAGTTCAAGCAAAGAAGTACTCCGTGGTTGAACACTTGGGCAAAACTCCAGCACAAATCTCTGTTTTGGCTTTACTCCTCAAATCGGAGAGCCACCAAAGCGCTTTGATGAAAGTGTTGGACGAAGCACATGTTTCGGTGGACACCTCAGTTGAAAACCTAGCTAGCATGGTTTGACAAGTCATGGAGGCCAACCTAATTGCTTTTTACGAAGATGAGCTACCACCTGAAGGATTCAGTCACAACAACTCTTTGCACATCATTGTCAAAAGCAAAGATTGGTTCGTAGGAAGAGTTTTGATCGACGGAGGTTCTGCTCTGAACATATGCCCGTTCATCACTCTGAAAAGAATGGGAATTGATCATAGCAAGATAAGGGAAAGCGACATGAAGGTGAAGGCGTTCGATGGGTTGCAAAGGAGCACCATTGGGGGGAGTGACCTAACTATCATGGTCGGTTCTGTAGAGTTCACTGCTGAATTTCATGTCATGGGCATTCTTCCTATAATCTGTTGTTGGGGAGGCCTTGGATCCACATGGCTGTGAAGTGCCTTTACATTGCACCAAACCGTGAAGTTCGAATGGGACCACAAAGAGGTGGTAGTATTCGGTGAGGGGAACAACTCCATCTACAATGAGCAAACCATACCAGCTGTTGAAGGGAACGCTCCTGATGGGAAGGCATTCTATACTGTAGAACTCGTGCGAGTAGTGCAAGGCACTCGAGGAGGACGTCGCAAGAATTACAATCCGAGTTGGAATCCCACACACACGATTCAAGGAGGTTATACCGCACACTTCGCTCCCAAGTTGGTCAACACACCGCCTGGGACTGAAGAGAGAAAGAGAAACTTCTACAGCGCCTACTGGGATGGCCGAGGTAAAGACTATGAAGGGAGGAATTTGGTTTGGGAGCCACTCATGTCTGATTGGGGAGTACCTTCATGCGAATTTCGTGAGACTCTACCAGCTAAGACTGAGAAGCGACTGATATACTCACCCAACGCCCGTCCCAACTGGAAGCGCATCTCTGAAGAAACAAACGGAAAGCAAGTGTGGATACCCAAGGCACCCGAACCTATGGAGGTAGTGATCGAAGAGCCATATGTACTCCCACAACCCGTGAAATAGCCCGGAGACTGGGTGGTAAGCATCATGATTAAGCAAGGCTATGAATCTGGCAAAGGTTTGGGCAAGAACTTGGATGGTATGGTTGAGCCAATCTGAATTGTGATGAGGCCCGACAATGAGAAGGCTGGCATAGGATATATCGTAACCTACGAAAAGAGCATGGAAGAAGCATAACTGGACTTCAAGTTCTATAAAAAAAGCACCAAGACTCTTTTGCATATCTTCGTCTCGTCTGGATACTTGGATGGCTGAAAAGGGGAGGTGTCCACAACACAACGGGTGGAGCCGAAGATAGCTGATGCTGAAGAGGATCTGCTGCCAGGAGTGCAAAATCTATTCATATCTGATGAAGACTGATGTGTGTCTTGGAAGAACATGTTGAACCTCCTGGATTGACAAAGGCTGGATACGGAGTGGCATTGAACAACTGGATCAGCAACCGAGCCCGAGTTTACCGTGGACCTTGGTAGAGCTGAGGGGATAAAATTTATTTTTATTCTTTCTAAAATAAAACCCGACTTTGAGTCGTGGAATTTGCATATTTTTCTTCTTTGTTGCACATGTCTCCCTACAAAATTTGTTTTGTAACGATTCATAAATATAATATCGCACTATTTTCCGTTTAACTTTTGCTTCAATCTTTTAATTTTGCAATATTTTATTTTTCAGCATTCAAAATAATAACCCCATTGAGTCCACAATCGCAACGTGTAATAAAACAATGGAGCTTGAGGAAACTTGAGTCAACTATGACGATTTTGATGAAACCACGCAAGAAGAAATTGAAAGATTTGAAAACAAGCCTAAGCCAAACCTAGAGGAAACTGAGGTGATAAACCTAGGAGATGAGGAAATTGTGAAAGAGACAAGGATCAGTGTGCATCTCGCCGTCGAGGAGAAAAAGCGGTATACTGAGTTTCTTAAACAATATGAGGACGTATTCACCTGGTCGTATGATGACATGACTAGCATAAGCACAGACGTGGTAGCTCACAAATTACCTATCAACCTGGGCTTTCCGCCGGTCAAACAAAATGCCCGAACTTTCAAGTCATCGATTTTGTTGAAAATTGGTGAAGAGGTGACCAAGCAGCTCAATGCAGGAATCCTGAAAACAGTGAAATATCCAACTTGGCTGGCTAACATTGTCCCAGTGCCGAAGAAAGATGGGAAACTCTGAGTTTGCGTGAATTACACAGATCTGATTAGAGCAAGCCCGAAGGATGATTTTCCTCTGTCAAACATACACATCCTGATTGATAATTGCGCGAAACATGAGCTGCAATCATTCGTAGACTGTTTTGCCGGTTATCATCAAGTTCTCATGGATGAAGAGGATGCCGAGAAGACAGCTTTTACTACCTCTTGGGGAACGTATTGCTATAAAGTCATGCCATTTGGGTTGAAGAATGCTGGGGCAACTTACATGAGAGCGATTGAAGTCTCTGTGGATGATGTGATCATCAAATTAAAGAAGAGTTCTGAGCATCTTGACAACTTGCGCAAGTTTTTCAATCGCTTGTGGAAATATAATCTGAAGCTGAATCCAGCTAAATGTGCTTTTAGTGTTCCCGCGGGAAGCTCCTGGGTTTCATCGTCAGTAGAAGGGGTATCGAGCTAGATCCGTCCAAGATCAAAGCCATCAAAGAATTGCCACTGCCAAAAAGCAAGAAAGACGTTATGAGTTTCCTGGGAAGGCTCAATTACATTAGCCGGTTCATAGCACAATCCACCATCATCTGCGAGCCGATCATCAAGTTGCTGAAGAAAGACGCAGTGATCGAGTGGACAGAGGATTGCCAAAAAGCATTTGATCGGATAAAGGAGACTTGTCTTCCCCACCTGTGTTGGTCCCACCTGAGCTTGGGCAACCTTTGATTTTGTACCCGTCCGTGGTAGATTCAGCCTTCGGTTGTGTGTTGGGACAACATGATTCGATAGGAAGAAAGGAGCAAGCAATATACTACTTAAGAAAGAAGTTTACTCCTTACGAGGCCAAGTACACATTGCTGGAGCGCACGTGTTGCGCGTTGACTTGGATAACACAAAACTGAGATACTACTTGACATCTTACTCAACATTGCTGATATCAAGGATGGATCCTCTCAAGTATATCTTCCAAAAACCAATGCCTACTGGAAAGTTGGCGAAGTGGCAAATGCTGCTCAGTGAAATTCACATCACTTTTGTCACCCAGAAGGCGGTGAAAGCTCAAGCCTTGGCTGATCACATGGCCAAGAATCCAGTGGGAGATGACTACGAGGAAGTTATGTTCGTAGGGGAAGATATCACCGAGGAGTATGAAGGTTGGAGGCTATTCTTCAATGGAGCGGTAAATTTCAAAGGAGTCGGCATTGGAGCATATTAGTTTCCGAGACTGGACAACACTATTTTGTCACGGCCAAATTAAGGTTTCCTTGCACCAACAATATGGCAGAGTATGAAGCTTGCATCCTGGGACTTAGATTGGCAGTGGACATGAACATACAAGAGCTGTTAGCAATCGGGGATTCTGACTTACTGATTCACCAAGTTCGAGGAGAATGGACAGTGAAGAACTCCATGATATTGCCATATCTGGAGTGCATAAAGGAGTTGAAGCAGAGATTCACTAAGATAGAGTTCCAGCATGTCCCTAGGCTACAAAATGAGTTCGCGGACGCTTTGGCTACCATATCTTCCATGATCAAACATCCAGACAAGAACTACATTGACCCAATACCCGTAACAGTGAAGAAGCAGCCAGCATATTATTATCATGTAGAAGAAGAATCAGACGGACAACCTTGGTTGTACGACATCAAAGGACTTCTCAAAGACAACATTTACCCAAAGGATGCAACAAGTCTCCAAAAGAAAACACTAAGGAGGCTAGCAAATGGTTCCTTCCTGAACAGAGAAATTTGTACAAAAGGACACCTGATCTAGGTTTGCTGAGATGTGTGGACGCAAAAGAAGCTGCTAAATTGTTAGAAGAGATACACTCTGGGGCGTGTGGCCCACACATGAACAGTTTCGTACTTGCAAAGAAGATTTTGAGGGCTGGTTATTTCTGAATGACAATGGAGCATGATTGCATAAAGCACGTAAACAAATTCCATCAATGCCAAGTCCACGGAGATATGATTCGAGTGCCCCCTAATTAATTGAACATTATGGGATCGCCTTGGCCTTTCGTCGCCTGGGGAATGGATGTCATACGACCTGTCGAGCCAGCCGCTTCCAATGGACATCGTTTCATACTGGTAGCCATTGACTATTTTACCAAATGGATGGAAGCGGTATCGTACAAGTCAGTAACACAGAAAGTGGTGTCTAACTTTGCCCGTGATAAGATGATCTGTCGATTTTGCATTCCTGAGTCCATAATCACCGACAATGGGTCCAATCTCAATAGTGACCTAATTAAAGCAACTTGTGAGGTTTTCAAGATCAAGCATCGCAATTCTACTGTATACAAACCTCAAATGAACGGTGCGGTTGAGGCGGCTAATAAGAACATCAAGAGGATATTACGCAAGATGATAGACAATTCATAGCAATGGCACGAGAACCTACCCTATGCTCTGTTAGGATACCGCACCACAATGAGAACATCAGCTGGGGCTACTCTTTACTTATTGGTGTATGGCACTGAGGCGGTAATACCCGCGGAGGTCAAGATACCATCTTTGAGAATCATCAAAGAAACACAGTTGAAAGACGCCGAATGAATCAAAGGAAGAATGGAGTAATGGGCCCTCATCAATGGCAAGAGACTGATATGTCATGGGTAATTATATCAGAGGAGAATAGCTAAGGCATTTTACAAGAAAGTTCGAGAAAGATTCTTCGAACCCGGGCAGTTAGTATTGAAGAAGATATTTCCAAGTCAAGAAGAAGCAAAAGGCAAGTTTGCACCAAATTGGCAAGGGCCGTACATGGTTCACCGAGTTCTGAATGGAGAAGCATTGATATTGGCAGAGATGAACGGAGAAGTTTGGCCGAAACCGATCAATTCAGACGCTGTCAAAAGATACTTTGTATAAGAGCTTGTACTAATTAGTGATTTCCCCATTCTTCAATACAGTATGTAATATGAACTACGTCACGACCTGATTCACCAAGTGGGATACGTAGCAACCTACTCAAGGTTCGGTCGCATAAATACACAAATTTCATTTTTCCACAAAGCGGACACGGGCAGAATTTTTGAGGAACTCTAAAAAATTCCTAAAGGACAAGCATAGTTGACTCTGGGGCAGAAATTTTTTAGGATCTCTCAAAAATTTCAAATACAAACTGGGGCAGAATTTTGAGGTCGCCCTCAAAATTCACTTGATGGAGTTTAGAATAGCATGAAGAACGACAATTCTGGCTTTACACAATGCGACTCGTGACTCAATAGGAAAAAACATTTCATTTTATCTCTTTCTTATAAAAATTTCTCAAAGTTTGCATTATTTACTATTTCATACATATCCCTGACAGTTCGGCCAAGATCCCGGCACTCGTGGACAGCAAGCGTGAAACAAGCCAAGAATGCACAAACCAAACCACCCCGCACAACTCACCAATCTTTCTTTGGATACGGGCACAAAGGATACGTAATTCAACAATACACGACAGATATGTTTCAACGGAAAGGTTTGTCATTTAAATTAGTTGAGGGTAAACACTCCGAAGTGTCGGTTGAGGGTACACAGCCCGACATCGATTTGCATTTTAAATTAGCTGAGGGTACACAGCCCGAAGCGTCGGTTGAGGGTACACAACCCGATATCGATCTGTCATTTCAATTAGCTGAGTTTACACAGCCCGAAGCGTCGATTGAGGGTACACAACCCGATATTGATTTGTCATTTAAATTAGCTGAGGGTACACAACCCGAAGCATCGGTTGAGGGTACATAGCCCGATATCGATTTCTCATTTAAATTAGCTGAGGGTACACAGCCCAAAGTGTTGGTTGAGGGTACACAGCCCGATATCGATTTGCATCTTACATTAGCTGAGGGTACATAGCCCGAAGCGTCGGTTGAGGGTACATAGCCCGATATCGATTCCCATTTTACATTAGCTAAGGAAAATCAGCCCAAAGTGTCGGTTGAGGGTACATAGCCCGATATCGATATGTCATTTCAATTAGCTGAGGGTACACAACCCGAAGCGTTGATTGAGGGTACACAGCCCGATATCGATTTGTCATTTAAATTAGCTGAGGGTACACATCCCGAAGCGTCGATTGAGGGTACACAACCCGCTATCGATTTGTCATTAGCTGAGGTTACACAGCCTGAAGCGTCGGTTGAGAGTACACAGCCCAAAATCGATCTGTCATTTACATTAGCTGAGGGTACACAGCCCGAAGCGTCGGTTAAGGGTACACAGCCCGATATCGATTTGCATTTTACATTAGCTGAGGGTACACAGCCCGAAGCATCGGTTGCGGCTACATAGCCCGATATTGATTCGCATTTTACATTAGCTGAGGGTACACAACCCAAAGCGTCGGTTGATGGTACACAGCCTGATATCGATTTGCATTTTAAATTAGCTGAAGGTACAAAGGTCGAAGCGTCGGTTGAGGGTACACAACCCGATATCGATTTGCATTTACATTTCCGGAGGGTACACAACCCAATGTACTGATGGAGAGCACATAACCGGATGTCGATTCTTACATTTGACAGCAAGGGGGCACACAATCATGGCATAGCAGACACAACTATATACAGCAAGAATCCTGGAAAGACAATCCAGCCCGGCGGGAAGGTATGTTTTATATATGCATTATGTTGCAGGCACATCTTCATTACGGGGTATACACTCCAAGCAAAGCAAACATTTCAACCTGATGCCCCAAATTCTTTTAAGTCATAAGCACTCCTCTAGAGTCATGAAAAATTGGCCGCACTGTCAACGTCTTTGCCCGGAAACTCTTTCATCATCCCTGGGCAAAGAGGGGCAGCTGTTGACACCCAATTTTATCCCTCCTGTTTTTAAAGCAGTAATTTTCAAACTTTACATGCAATCGTGCATTTATCCTGGCCCCGTCCATTCTTTCAAATTGTCTGCTCATAATAGCCTGACAGTCAAGGCCATTTACAAAAGTACCCCCTCAAACCATAGCCATTTTTATAATTTCTGCAATTGCTCTTATTTTTGATAAAATTACCCAATTCGTCCTAAAATTCCAAAAAAAAACTTTTATACGCTTCCTAGCCATTTTAATATTTCAAATTTAATTCCATAATTTTCCTGGAATATTATACCCATTTTATACAATTTTTATACCTATTTTACATTAAATTATGCCTAATATACATGTGAACATTATATATACATAGAATACATATATATACATCACACCTCACATTTTACACATCATCACACCTATTTTTACACATCAGTGCTTAGGTGGATTGATCTCAGCCGTCCACGTGTGAAAATTGACGGCTGAGATTCAATCTTCCAATCCTTTCCTCAAACGACCCCTAAATTCTTTCCCCTACCCTCATTTCCCCTCTTTCATCTCCGATTGCACTCTCTCTCTTCTATCTCTTTGGCGACATGTATCACCGCCATTGTCAAGGTTTATTCCGGCCGACTTTGCCGATGAAAATTGAGGAAAATAGTGTCATTAAACTCTCCTCGTCGTCCGCTACATAACCTATACACTTTTCATGGTGTTTGGACAAGGGCAAAACTCACCTCTTTGTTAACTGAATCGCCACCGTCGGGAAATGCCTCCGGCGGGGTTCCGTTTGTGTTGAATGGTATTATCACTAAGAAAGGGGTAAAATCTTCTCATTGCAACCCCAATTTGAGACGGGTCGATTTGATCCGACCCGGTTTGAAAATGGGTAAACTCTAATCCCTAATTTTACTCTTCCTATGTGCTTCCCGCGCCTAAAATTATCTATTACTTGGTATGTTAACACGATTGTTTGTCGAACAACTAGCCTAAAAGCATCGATTTTGTTTGGTTTCACTGTTTCAATAATGGTGCTTATGCTTGAGTCTGCTTGTTCTCATCTGTGTGTAATGTTGTTGCACATTATTAGTTAATTATTTAGGGTGAAGGACTGTATGATTGATAACCTTGCTTGTAACTCATTAGGTGTAACCTTGTTCTTAATTTGTTTATATACATTGAAATTGGCACTCTCACGGTCTATTGTTCTTTATGATCCTTACTGAAAATGTAGCTTAAACACCCTCGATAGTGTTTTCATCTTTGGAAATGTGTTTTGATCTTTACTTTATTAAAATGCATGATTACATGCTTTAGAAAACGAGACTGGTTTGATTTAGACATGATTTAAGGGGTTTCGAGTAGGTTTAGTTTGAATTGGTGACTGGAAGTTAGTTTTGGATTAATTGACACAGTGCTAATTAAAAGGTGATTGAAATATGTTAGAGGGCTAATTGACTTTTGATTTTGATTATTGTGAACCTGGAATTTACTTGGTTTTAGGGAGGGGAATCCTAGTTTGTTTAAGAGTTATTTTACCTTAATCTGTGGAGATTTGATTAGCCTAAATATGGAAATGGTACAAGGCTGATTTTCCTAACTATGGAAAATAATATTCTTTGCCTTATTTCTCTTTCACCCATTTGAAATTGAAAACCTTACCTCACACCTATTTAAGTTGGTACTATTCTACACATTAAGGGACAGAAGCACACAACATACACACAGAAAACATAGCTTTTTCACATAAAACAAAAGGCTGCATAATACTTTTCTTAAGCTTGATCTCTTCTCTGACTTTCTGGAAAACAATTGCTTCACTTAGTTTACTTGGCTCTGTCTTACAAGTCCTAATCAATCTACACACTGTTTCTTTGCTCTTTTACTGTCAAAAGGTACTCCTTTTCTTCCTGACTACTTACTGCATATTGTTTCTCTATTTGCCTATACCTGGATAAGTTTGTTTATTTCATCCCACCTCAGTTTGGCTTAGTTTAAACTATCTATGGTTAAAACACTGTATGCTTAGGCTCTGTTCTGGGTAGTCTATGTTAATCTTGCCCAGTTAAAAGATCCAATAGGATCATACCCATTTTTAAGCACAAGGACATTGGTTGTGCTTTATTGATTAGGTTCTCTGTTTTGGCAAAGACCTCAATTCAGGCTTCCCCCTTCCCCTTTTCCCTGCTAACCTTATGCTTGTAGGTTGTTTGAATGGTCTTAGATGGGCCAAACTATGTTTCATTGACTGTATGGTAATCAAAGCTTAAAAAGGTCAATGGTTGTACCCTCTTATGCTGGTTCTGATACTGAGGTGCTGGAACTATAAACTTGTGACTATTATGATAGCCTTGACCCTAACCTTAAGGAACAGGACAATCTTTCGACCTTCACCCATTTTTCTATGCTCTTCCCTTAGGAACTGTAACCTAGTATGTAAATTTAACTAGGAATCCTGTTTGTAATCGGTTAACATAGGGAACACAGTTGCTAGGCTGTGTGTTGGCTATTCAGGGGCCTCTTCCTAACCTTTGCTTCTATATGTTGTGTCATTTTAGGTTTTAATCTTCTTTAAATTAGCCTGACATACATATAGTTAAAATGAAATCATGCAGATTGTTTTGACACATTCAACCTTGCTCCATAAACTATCTTAAATAGGTTCAAGAATTGAAACTTGAAAGCATGCTTGTTTTTACGATTGAATATGAAATTTAACTCGAAATAGGGTCTATTTGTGTTATTTGTGTCTGAAGTGGACTGTCTTTGAAAATTAAATTCGCCTTTTTTTGCATAAACAGTCTGGGCCTTTTTTTGAAAAGTGGACTGTATAAGGGGCCCTTGTGTGCATAAAACTAATTTTTGACCATTCTAACGCTCCTATACACTAATCTAATAGTGTATAGGGGTGTATAAAGTATTTGGGGTCGTTTATATACTTTATATGTATTTTCCTAAAGCTATAGCTATCATTTAGTCATTTATTTTGCATGCCTATACATATACTTATATATTCTATGTGTGACAGCCCCCTTTATATGCATTTGCGTGCTTCTGTGACACCCGTTTTTGAAAACAACCCTTTCGCCTATACATATTTCAAAAACTGATCCCTAAACCAAAAAGGCCATTAAGGTTAGGGCTCGACAATTAATGACGAGACACACCGACCCCGAATGACCAATATTTCGTTTTAAAACAATACCCCTTTTGGTTTTGATATAAATCTCAATTTGGTTTACAAAATTGACCATTTACGCAATCTCGTTTTAAGTATGAGAATTGTATAAATAGGTTGAAATTGAAAACCTTTTGCATGTTTGATCACACTTACGATTAGGCGTTTATATTAGAGGTCCTCAAATGTGATTAGGCTTAAATGTAGGCCGTATATGAAATTTATTTGTATGAGTGTAAATTGAATTGCATAGACATGTTATTTTCTTGAGCTAAATGCTAGATTAACCTCCCAAGTTAGTATTAATGATAATATGCAATATTTGTATCCCAAAATATAGACTCGGACGGGAACCACCTTTCGTGGGACTCGGGGAAGTGCCTAACACCTTCTTTCCCGGGTCATCTGGATTTCTTACCCTTTAGAATCTCTGGAATAGACTAGCGTGACTACTAAACTTGACCTTAGACATTTAGGTGGCCTAATACACCTTAGAAAAATGTATTAGGTGGCGCCTCCAACTCTTGAACTCAAACGAGTTACCCCGTCAGATCCGAAACCTGACTCGCCTCTAGTTGAGTCCAATCTCGGGTATGACAACATGTTAAAAAGAAAAAAGGAAAATAAAAAATGAAAGTGCAAGTTCCACGACTCGAGGTCGGGTTTTATTTTAGACAGCATAAAAATAAGCTTTATCCCTCAGCTCTACCACGGTCCGCGATAAGCTCGGGCCAGATTGTTGGTCCAGTTGTTTAGTGCTGCTCGAGATTCAGCTTTTGCAAGGCCAGGAAGTTCATCATGCTCTTCTAGGATCACACAGCAGTCTTCGTCATATAGGAACAACTTTTGCATGCCTACCAACAAATCCTCTTCAGCATCAGCAATCCTCGGTTCAACCTGTTGTACTGCAGATACCTCCCCCTTACGACCATCCAAGTAGCCAGACGAGACAAAAATATGTAGGAGAGTTTTGATGCTTCTGTTGTAGTATTTGAAATCCTGCGAGGCTTTTTCCATGCTCTTTTCATAAGTCATAATGTACCCTATGCCAGCTTTCTCGTTGTCGGGCCTCATCACAATTTGAATTGGTTCAACCATGCCATCTAAGTCCTTGCCCAAACCTGTCCCAAGTTCCTAGCCTTGCCTTATCATGATTCCTATTACTCAGTCTCCAGGCCACTTTGCAGGATGTGGGGGTACATAGGGCTCCTTGATCATCACCTCCATAGGTTCAAGCGCGGGTATTTTAGGTAGCCATACTGGCTTTCCCCTTGTTTCTTCAGAAATGGGCTTCCAGTCAGGACGGGCATTGAGTGCATACACAGGTCGCTTCTCTATTTTGGCAGGTATGGTCTCACGAAATTCCTGTGAAGGCACACCCCATTCAGATATCACAGGCTCCCAGACTAGGTTTCTCCCTTCATAGCCTTTGCCTCGGCTATCCCAATAGGCACTCTAAAAGTTTCTCCTTTTCTCCTCAGTCCCTGGTGGTGTGTTGATGAGTTTAGGAGTGAAGTGTGCAGTATATCCTCCTTGGACTGTGTCAATTTTCTTCTTATACCCATTTCACATCTTGTTGTAGTTCTTGCGGTATCCTCCTCGGCTACCCTGCACTGCTCCCACAAGCTCCACAGTATAGAAAGTCTGTCCGTCAGGAGTGTTCTCATCAGGTGCTAGTATGGTTTGTTCATTGTAAATGGAGTTGCTCCCCTCGCCAAATACTACCACCTCTTTGTTGTCCCACTCGAACTGTCATAGGTTCTAAGGATTAGGGTTTAGTCAATAAAACATGGGGGTACAAGCTATGATAACATTATGCTTAGGCATGCGAGAGTTTAAAGAAATTGTTTAACTAAATCAATGAATTAAGAAAGAATCAATAATCATAGGGATTTCATATTAACTAATTGATCAAATAACAAACGAATCATGTTAATTTACAGAGAAACCATGCAATTTAGGCGTGACATCACATCGGTTGGAGAATCAAACGAAAAAAAATTAAGGGTTACCCAGTTTAAAAGTTAGAGTCGGGTCAAGCTCGACCCAACTCCGATCAAGTATACACAAGGATTTTCCGTTTCCTCAAGATAGCAGTGTTCATAGCTTTAACAGAGAGACCGCCAGAATGTCTTTTCCAGTGATAGAAATGGAGGTTGGATTAGGGTTAGATTTTGACCTCGTCAAACGGGCAAACCATTATAGGCGTTTTGTCGCTGAGGGTGAGAGGAACTCAGAGGTGTAACTGGTTTCGACTTTCGCGGCGGGAATGGCCGGAAAATGGCCATGATGGCTAGGGTTCGCGAGTGAGAGAGAGAATTGAGAGAGAGGCGACTGATGTTTCGGGGAAATGACATAGGGATTTAGGGTTTTAGGGGTCACTAGATATATTAAAAAAGGAAAGTTTAGTTTTGGCCGTTGGATGAAATGATTGGGTGGCCAGGATTAAGCCACGTACGTCCATGTGGAGCTGATGTGGGCGTATATGGCATGGTTATGTGTATATATGCCATAATGTATATTCTGCGTATAGGAAGAGTATAAAATATGTATAAACATGTATAAAATGGAGTAAAATACTTAAATGGTCACTCAACTTTGAGAAATGAGTGACCAAAGTCATTTTGCTTTGAAATGTATTAATAAAATCACTCAACTTTAGGTAATTCTCATCAAAAGTCATTGTAGCCAGATTTTGCACAGTCACCTCACCGGAAATTTGACGTGGCATTTTAATTTTTATTTATATACATGTGGGTCCCACTTTATTTTCCATGTAGAATTTTTCTAATGAGTTGATCTATTTCTATACCACGAGAAGTGATATAACTCTTTAAATGTTGATTTACTTTTGTAAATTTCATTTAATTTACTTTTATTTTAAATGTTTCTTTTTATATTTTGAAGAATTTTTGTAAACTTTATATTTTAAAGAACATTTGATTTTTGTAAACTTATTGCCATAACCAAAACTGAATGACTAATTAAACTCTGTAGTTGATTAAAGGAATACAATGTGTAAATCAAGAGAACACAAATAAGTGGTCACTAAGGACAATAATCCAGCAAAATTTACATGTATGATGGTCCTTAATGTCTCAACTTTAACTGTGCAGTGAGCCTAAGCCCGAAGGCCCGAAGCTAACAGAAACTGTGAAGGGAAAATTAAGCCTTGGGGCGAAAATTCTTCAAGTAGGAGGGCTGGAGAGAACGTTCAAGCAGAACATTAGTGTTAGAGATGATGAAAACTTACTGAAGGTTTCTCAATGCTATTTATCAACTACAGCTGGTCCGATGGCAGGCAATAAGTTTACAAAAATCAAATATTCTTAAAATATAATGTTTAAAGAAGTACTTTAAAATATAAAGTTTTAAAAAGTTCTTTAAAATATAAGAAGAAACATTTAAAATATGAAGTTTACAAAAGTAAATCAACATTTAAAGAATAATATCACTTCTTGTTCTATAGAAATAAATCAACTCATTAGAAAAATCCTACATGAAAAATAAAGTGGGACCCATATGTAAATAAATAAAAATTAAAATGCCACGTCAGATTTCCGGTGAGGTGATTATGCAAAATTCGGCGACAATGACTTTTGATGAAAATTACCTTAAGTTGAGTGACTTTATTAGTACAAATGAAAACAAAGTGACTTTGGTCACTCATTTCTCAAAGTTGAGTGACCATTTAAATATTTTACTCGTATAAAATGCATATAACATTATGGAAATTGGTAAAAATTAATTTTAAATGCCAAAATGACTAAAGAGAATGTATATAAATATTATCTTGAGATTTAAAATACTTTGAGTAATTTTGTCAAAGAATAGAAGTATTTGCAAAAATTATAACTGGTAATGCACAGTTTGTAAAATAGCAATAATTTGCGATGGTGCTTTTAAAAATAGCCAATATTGGGGTGCCTGTATGAAATATGAATTTTATATAAAGATAATGTATGGCTTGTCAGTGCAATTTAGTCCGAGAAATAGCTATTGAAACAGGAGGGATAAAATTGGGTGTCAACAGATACATTGGTGGAAAAAGAGAGTTTGACAAGGGAGTATGAAGTGTTGACATCTGTGTTGTGGAAAATGGATGTTGATGATAAAGAAAGTGTGAAACAATGTGTTTTTCCATTAGAAGTCTTTGGTACTAAACCATATTCCCCAAAGAAACTTTGATCTTGAGAATCGAAAAGTCTCACCAATTAAACCTTCCATTAAAGAACCCCCCACTCTTGAGCTAAAAATCTTACCAAGTCACTTGATATATGCCTACGTTGGTCCTAACTCCATTCTTCCCATAATCATTTCTTCCCATTTAGACTAATCCCAAGAAGAAAAGCTCTTACAAGTTGGGAGAAATAGAATTCATGATATTGGGTGGACTTTGGCCGACATTAGAGGCATTGATCCGGGAGTGTGTACCCAGAAAATCATTCTTGAAGAAGGTTGCAAACCCTTGATTGAGCATCAAAGGCAATTGAATCCGGCCATGTAAGAAGTTGTCAAGAAGAAAATCATAAAATGGTGGATGCGGGAATTATTGAGCCCTTATCCGTTAGTGAATGGGTATCACCGGTTCAATGTGTGCCTAAGAAGGGAGGCATGACGGTTGTGCACAATGAGAAGGGGGAAGCTATTTCCACTAGGACCGTGTCCGGGTGGAGAGTTTGTATGGATTATCGCATGCTCAACAAAGCTACAAGGAAAGATCATTTTTCCCTTCCATTCATTGATCAAATGTTGGATAGGTTGTCCTGGAAGGCTTATTAGTCTTTCCTAGATGGGTATTCCGGTTACAATCAAATCTCCATTGAAGCAGAAGATCAAGAAAAGATGACCTTCACTTTTCCCTATGGGGCATTTGCTTTCAAGAAGATGCCCTTGGGTCTTTGCAATGCACCCGCCATTTTTCAAAGGTGCATGCTCGCTTTGTTTCATGATATAGTTTAGAATTTCTTGGAAGTATTCATGGATAACTTTTCCGTGGTGGGTGACTTTTTTGAAGATTGCTTGCACAACTTAGATTTGGTACTTGAAAGATGTGAAGAGACCAAGTCGGTACTCAATTGGGAGAAATGTCATTTCTTAGTAGAAGAAGGGATTGTTTTGGGGCACAAAGTATCCAAGCGTGGAATAGAGGTAGATCAAGCAAAAATTGATGTTATATCCAAGATTCCACCTCCCACCACCGTGAGGGGAATGCGAAGTTTCCTTGGTCATGCCAGCTTTTATAGAAGATTAATCAAGGATTTCTCCAAAATTGCCTAACCTTTGTGAAAGCTACTTAAGAAGGAAGCAAAATTTGTGTTTGATGAAGCATGTCGTACGACATTTGAAAAATTGAGAAGAAGGCTCACTACCGCACCCATCATTGTGAGTCCAAATTGGAATTTACCCTTTGAATTTATGTGTGATGCAAGTGATACGGCTCTTGGTGCCGTGTTGGGTCAAAGGATTGAAAAAATATTTCATCCTATTTACCATGCTAGTAAAACCATGAATGGTGCCCAATTGAACTGCACGGTCACTGAGAAGGAATTCTTAGCCGTGGTGTTTTGCATTTGAAAAATTTCAGTCTTATTTGATGGGCTCTAAGGTAGTTGTTCATACCGATCATTCGGATATCCGGTACTTGATGAGCAAGAAAGACTCTAAGCCCCGATTGATTCGATGAATATTATTGCTTCAAGAATTTGATGTTGAAGTTAAGGAGAGAAAAGGCACCGAGAATCAAGTGGCGGACCACTTGTGAAGATTAGAAGAAGGGGGAGACCTTGTGAAGATAATGAAATCAATGATTCTTTTCCGGATGAGAGGGTTCTTGCGGTTTTCTTGGAGAAAATACCATGGTATGCGGAGCTTGCTAATTTTGTGGTATGTAGAGATTTGCTCGATGACTATTCGTACAATCAAAAGTAGAAGCTCATGAAATATGCTCGTCTTTATTATTGGGATGAGCCATATTTGTTCAAAATTTGTGCGGATGGGATGATTCGAAAATGTATTTCGGAAAAGCAATGGGAGATTATCAATGGATGCCATTCTTCATCTTATGGTGGGTATCATGGTGTTGTTAGAACTGCCTCAAAGATCTTAGATTGTGGTTTCTATTGATGCTTATGCATTTGTGAAAAGTTGTGATAAATGCCAAAGAGTCGGAGGTGTGTTAACAAACCATGAAATGCCTCAAAATCCTATCATGGAGATAGAGTTGTAGAGTTGCTTGATGTATGGGGGTATTGATTTCATTGGTCCCTTCCCAAGCTCTTGTGGGATGAAGTATATCTTGATAGCCGTTGATTATATATCTAAGTGGATAGAAGCGGTGGCTTTACCAAACAATGAAGTAAGAAGTGTCACGACATTCTTGAATTTGGCACTCCTAGAGCCATAATTAGTGATGGTGGTTCTCATTTTTGCAACAACATATTTGACGAACTCCTTGAAAAGTATAGGGTCAAGCACAAAGTCCCAACTTCTTATCATCCACAAACTAGTGGACAAGTAGAAGTGTCTAACCGGAAAATCAAACAAATTTTGGCTAAGGCCGTGAATGCTAATCGGAAGGATAGGACCAAGAAATTTGATGATGCACTTTGGGCTTATAGGATGGCTTACAATACTCCAATAGGTATGTCTCCTTATCGATTGGTGTTTGGAAAGGCTTGTTATCTCCCTATTGAGCTTGAATACAAGGCATCGTGGGCTTTGAAAAAGTTGAACTTAGAATGGAAGGTAGCCGCAAAGTCTAGAATGGAGGCGTTGAAAGAAATAGATAAAATGAGATTCAAGGCATATGAGAATGCTTTGTTGTACAAGGAGAAAATGAAGATTGTGCATGATTACAATATTTGGAATCGGGAATTCAAGTTGGGAGACCTTGTGTTGTTGCTTAAATCCCGGCTCCAATTGTTTCCAAAAAAGTTGAAGTCGAAATGGAGTGGCCCTCTCAAGGTTGTTGGTGTTTCTCCCTATGGTGCCCTTGATTTAGAAGGTGATGATGGAAAGAGTTTTAGAGTAAATGGGCACCAGGCGAAGCATTATATAGGAGTTGTTGAAGGCACCAAGGTGGTGGCCTTGGTCTTCTTGATTTATCCTTGAACTAATGGGTCGACGTCGTGCCACGATGCTAACTAAGGCGCTCCTTGGGAGGCAACCCAAGGTTTTTAGCTAATTAGTTGTTGTTTTATAGGTGTCAACGATGAGTTGCATCTGGAGTGAGATTGAGAAATAAAGGACCTCACAGGTAACAACGAGGCCGCACTTTGCTTAGGCAGCCGCCCCTTTGGTGAGTAAGGTAAAAGAGAAAAAGGAAGGAAACAAAGAGCCCAGAACATGTGGTCGCCTCTCAAAAAGGGCCACCGCCCATTTTTATAAATTCAAAAATTTTTCCAAGTATGAAATGTGAGGCTCTCTGGACTTTTTTCATCCATTTTGGCCGCACATGCCGAGTAGGAGCCCTTTTTGACACGGAGGTCGCCCCTTCAAGAGGTGACTGCCCTTCTTCTTACGCCTAAAAAATTTGGCTAAGTGTCGAAAACGGAGCTCTCTGGACTTTGAGTGCCCTTTCTAGCCGCATATTTAGTGTTGGCTGCCCTATTTTTTTCTCAAGTGTGAAGGGTAGAAGCCAACAGGCGTTCACCCATCACTTAGGCGACTGCCCATTTCTCAAAGATCGCATGGCTAAAGAGCCAGTGCATAGGAAACCGCCCTTGTAAGAAACGTCCGCCCTTCTCTTTGTAACAGTTACGGGGTAAGGGGGTATAAAAGGAACTCTAGGGGCGCATTTTCACCTCCTTCGCACTATTCTCATCTTAAACCCTAATCGCCAGCACCCCCATATTTCTCGATCATCGGAGCCCATCACCCACTCACTCTACAACAAATCACTCACTCATTCCATCGCATCAACTCTATGGTAAGCCTTTCAATTCAACTTTGATTTTACTTTTTAATTTAATTGTAACATTTTAGGAGTAGCATTTAGATTAAGTGTTCAACCCCAAAACAACAAAAACATGAATTAGGATGGTTGGGGAAAGGGTGAGTGTACTTGTTATTATCTTGGATCTTGAAGCTTGAGAGTATTGTGACCTTAAGAAAGAAACAAAAAATGGGTAGTTGTGAACTTTTTTGTGCTATAATGTTTGAAATCTAGGGACTCGCAACCTCACTATAGCGTTGCTGACGAAGTAAGGGCCCCGCCCTTAATTGGTGGTCGCCTGTTCTTCTAAAGTCGGCCACTTGAACTACTGATGGTTCATGAACATGTGGTCGGCTCCCTTAGGCGATCGCCCTTTCATATAGTTCCAACTACCAAAAATATGGTGATGAGACGGAGGCCGCACCTTATTTGTACGGCTCCCTGGTTGTCTCACATGACCATCTCTCTGAAGAGAGAGAGCCTAAAATCAGGCAGACGCCCTTTCGCCTAAGGCCTCAAATTTTTTCTAAGTGTCAAAAAGGCACCTCTCTGAAGTTTGAGCGCCATTGCAGGTTAGGTCGCCTCTCATCTTCATGAAATTGAAAGAAGGTGCATTTGGAGGCTGCCCATTAGTAAGGCGGCCGCCCTTCTGAACTTTCTAAAAATTTGGCTAAGTGTAAAAAATGAACCTCTCAGGATTTTGGGCGCCCTTGCAGAGTCCTTCGCCCTTTGTTGAAGAGGAGGCCACCCATTTATGAGGTAGCCGCCCATTGGACTTGATTGAAAATTTTTCTAAGTATGGGAACATAAGTCCTCAGGACTTTCTTCGCCCTTTGTCTCTGCCCTTGCAGTGTAGGCCGCCCTTTGTCCAAAACACTGAAAATTCTAAGTGTTGGACCAAGAGGCGACCGCCCATTTTACATGCCCCCGCCCTTTTTACCTATTTTCTGAAACATGATGAGTTTCCAATAGCACTCAATGCCTATCACTTTAGGACACTTCTAACATGTTTTCCCTTTGCTTAAACAAGATTAAATGGCAGGTGCAAATTCACAAAGGGTGGGGAGAGAATCCACTAAACAACCTCCTGCCCTTGGAAGAGGAACTGGGAAGCCCTTTTTAAAAAGAGGAAAACACAAGGCAGGCAGATCAGCAGGGGCAGTGGTGACTCCACATGTATCACCCACTGTCTCCCAAGATGAAAACTCTGATGACACTCCCTTGGCTCGCATAAAAAGTAATAGGGAAGTCAGAGCAAAATAAAGGCATGAGAGGGAAGCAGAATAGCAACAAAGTTCTGAGCATGAGGCTCAGGCCAATTCCATCTCCTCTTCCTCCCAAGCAGATGAAAGGATTTGACTCTGAAAATAGTGAAGGCAATGCATCCAGTGGAGAACACTCAGCTGAAAACTGGGCTGAAAGCTTTGTCATAAAACAAGCCTATTATGATTAAATGCAAATGAGGAAAGACAGGTCCTTAACTGCAGAAAGGCCTATCACATTACATGACATGGATAGATTCAACAAAGGGTTCCTAATACACATTCTAAACAGGGGCTAGCAAGACTTGTTGACTGATGACCTACCATCTGGAAATGGACACTGATCAGAGAGTTTTATGCTAATGTGGGGAGAACTGCACCAGATAAGTTTGAGGTATTTCTGGGGGCAACTAGTGGACTTCAGTCCACAAGCTCTTAACACGTTTCAAGGGTTGCCTCACAAGACTCCCACATTCTGGCCGGAATGGAAAGTCAAAGGTGAACAAGATCTTAAGCCTATGTTTGCAAACACCATTGTTGCTGAAGAAACGCTTGCATGGATGAGGAAGGGATCAATCATTAAAACATCAGCATTGAATTTTGAGGCAAGGGGATTGCAATCCATCATATGCTTAAGGCTTATTCTATCCACAATTGATAACAAATACACTTTGGATAGGGGAGTTCTTATTTCTACCATGTTGCTTGGGAAGATAGTTAATGTAGGCATGGTGATGAATGAAAGCATTTGGACAGCTGCAAAAAGAAATTCCACAAATTTGCCCTTTCCAAACACTTTGACCAAATACTTCCGATCATTAAAAATCAAATAATATGAAATAGATATGCTAATTGAACCAGTCCAGAGATGGAGCCTGTATGATGTTCAAGGCTTGACAACCCAAAGAAGCCCAGTGCAAAAGCTCGAGGAAAGGTAGAAAGCACTTCACAAGCAATGCCTCCAACTTCCATTCCATCTGCGTCCACAGGTATATCTGATCCTTCTCATTCTACTACTGCACCTTCCTGCCCTATAGTAATATTGACCCCAGAAGAGGTAATTGACATCCACATGTGGGTGAAAACTGTGGATATGAAACTGGCTCAAATTAAGCACTGGTTTGAGGTGGATCACAAGCCCTCCAAAGGAGATACTACAATCCCTGAGCCTGCGGTCTCTTCTGAGGAGATGAAACTAATGAATGGAACTCTAAAGAAAATGTTGAAGGAAATGAAGACTCAAGGAGAGACTCTGAAGAGCTTGGATATCAGGGTAAAGACAGTTGAGGAGGATTAGGTGGAGTTGAAGAAGAAAGTGCATGACTTCATTGACAGTGCATCTAACACTCATTCTGAGAAGCCTGAAAGTAGCAGGAAAAGAAGAAGAAAATAAAGAGCAAAGGAGCAGAATCCCACAGAGCCTACTGATAGGCTTATAGCAGAGGAGGCACTTTTTCGGAGACATGCTATACTGGATGGAGCTGTTGATGATGGCCAGGAGTCTGCTGATATACCCATGTATACTTGGCTCCCTCATCATTAGCCAGAGGATGTAGAGATACAGATTGTTACTGAGAGATCCTTGGAAACCGCTGCTGAGGAGCAAGAGAGGAGAGAGGCCCCACCAATACAGCCTCCACTACCTGAGGTGGAAGGCAAAGGCAAGAATGTTGTGGAAGAATGATCAGGGAGTCCCTTCTTACCTCCATTGTGCTTATTTTTGTGCTTACTTTGCATTCGGAGATAATGGGAGAGTTTTAAGTTTGGGGGAGGGATTCAAATTCATGAATGTTGTGGATAATATTTTTGGATAATTTCTTTTATGTTTTTAATGTTTTTGTGATGACATGATTGAATTTGAATCCCTCTTTTTACTTGTATATAG
The DNA here is from genome assembly GCA_029990575.1 of Petunia axillaris subsp. axillaris. Classification (NCBI taxonomy): domain Eukaryota; kingdom Viridiplantae; phylum Streptophyta; class Magnoliopsida; order Solanales; family Solanaceae; genus Petunia; species Petunia axillaris. Next base: position 35,122,297 of record JARKNS010000007.1, read on the forward strand.
TGCATGTTACTTTGCTTTAGCATATTTAGTTAAGTTCCTTAAAAAATTTCTGTTTTAAATAAGCTTTCGGTTTTTATTGCTTGGTTCTTTCTGGAAGTGGTTGTTTGAACCAAGTAATATAAATATTAGTATTGCAAAATGCCTTCCGGTTGTGTTTGGAAAGTCTCGTGAAGTACCAACATCCTATTTTGATCTTATGGCATGAGACATGTTGTGGAGTGTCCATTTGGTAAGTATTTGACCCTTTTTTGCTTTGGAGTCATTGACATGGTTCTTAATGGATCATTAAGACTTTACAAGTACAAGCCTTTTGGAGAGTTGAGTTTTTGTGTTGAGTGACCCACTTGCATATGTGTGAGATTAGATGGTGGGTTCATACGTTTGAGTTGAGGTCTAGAACTTGCCCGGCTTGTTTTCAAATAAAATTATGAGTTGTGCCGAACATGGAAGTGATCTTAGGCTTTCTTTGGAACCCTTTTTGAGCCTCATCAAATACCTTTACTCTAAAAATATCAATAGTTTTCCCTTTTAAGCCTATTAGCCATTCATTTTGTAACCCAGTTTATGAGTTATCCATTGGTGGTTTGTGTGAATTCCCTTTTCAAAGTGAAAATTCTAGAATGAGGCAAAAACTTAAGTTTGAGAGAATTCATTGAATATATCATGTGCTAGGAAGCCTAGTGAGATGCTAAGTAAATATATATATATATATATATATATATATATATATATATATAAAGCTTGTGAAAAATCCAAAAATAGAAGCAAGGTAAAAAGAACTAGTTCCCCTAAGTTTGTGATGTAAATATGAGGGCGGAATAATGATATAAAAAGTATTAGGCTTCCGAAAATTTGAAAATGACAAAAAGAAGGAGAAGGAGTGAAATTTTAAAAAAAAAGGATTAAGAGAAAAAGGTGAAAGAAGGTGAAGAAAGGATGGTTGAAATGGTTATATGTTGGTAAGGTGGTTTGTCGTCACTATTTTCCTAAATACCACACCTAACCCGAGCCTTCATTACAAGCCTAAACAAGTCCTAATTGATCTTATGTTTGGCACCTCTCCATTAATGGAGAGTCACAGAATGGGCAAGCCAATGGTTTCTTTGACAACTTGTGAAAATTCTTTGGAGTGTGAGTGTGAGTGCTTAATAGCTTAAGTTCTTGATTTGAATTTGATTGTGATATAAGGACTACTTTCTTTCAAAGTGAGGAAGCAAGTGGTGATATGAGAGATGAGAGCTTGACTTGAAAAGAGTTTTGATACCAAGTGAGTTGGTTGATGAACCAAATCCAAACTTGAAGTTCTATGTCATCCTTGGATCATTGTAAAACTTATGAAGTAGTTCACAATGTGACTTGTCAAGTGTTCATGAGTATAAATGTATGTTGAAGCCTAATGAGCTTCAAAGATTTTGAAAAGAGTGAAAATAGAACTTAGCTTCATTATATGCTAGCCTTGAAAGTGCTTCACTACTCTTGGATATTGGTTGCTTGAGGACAAACAAAGACTTAAATTTGAGGGAGTTGATGCGTGAGCATTTTGTTACTTTAACTCGCTTAAACTATTGTCTTTGAATCCAAAAGTGATTAATCTATAGGAAAGCTTGATGTATTTTGTTCCAATTTAAGTGGCATCATTTTCTTACATGTTTGTTCCAGAAAAGAATGGTAGTATTCTAAATTTGATAACAATTTAACTTCAACATTACAGTTTTGTCATTAGTAAAATGATTTACAACCATACAATTATCTATGTCTTATTTTAGACCACAAGTTTCAAAAGTCTTCCTTTATTTCTTAAACTCCGTGCCGAGTTAAATTATGACACATAAATTGGAACGGAGGGAGTAACTTTCTAAAGTTAAATTCCACTTATTAGGAACATTGATTTGATGCTGCTTTGAGATATGGACTTTTGATAGACTACTGACCAACCCAAATTCTCGGCTAGGCCGTACGGAAACCCGACCACCTCCCTTAGACCTATCGGGCGAACCCCATTGACTGAATCGATATAAATAGCGTAGAATTATTTCAAGAACAAAATAAATCTAACCTTAACAACACAAGACAACTGCCAAGGACAGACATATACATGTTGTCTGAATGACACAACTAACTACCCAAAATACACAGGTTTAGAGGTTTACTGATCAGACATCTAAGAAGTCAAAAAAAATATACACATATCCTGAAGGGAGCAAGAATAAGATAAACTACAATATCTATAGTTGGTGGACTCAAAGAACAATATGGCGCACCGTAGACGGCTGAGAACGCACTGCTCTTCAATCATGATGCGGCTGGCTAAGTCCTGGAGCAGAATCTGCTTGAGAAAAAGAAAATACAAGAGCAGATAGAGAGTGAGTCACAATGACTCAGTAAGCGAGGATCAGCTAACTAACCCGAAAGATAAGTAAGCTACCCAGGGATACAGAACCAAACAACAACCAACAAATAATCAATACACATATAATCAGTGAAGCTGTCATGTACAATAAGTCAGCATACACAATGGTATGAAATGAAATTCAATATGATGCAATAGGGTCATATGTGCCCATAATCCAATCCCAAAGCGGAATACTCCTACATTCAAGGGGAATACAATCTGATAACCAAATGGAGCGGAATATTCCTGCTCCTGGCGTGGAATGCTCCTGCACCCGAGATAATATAAAGTTGAGGCGGAATAATTCTGCACTCAGTATTATGATATACAATCCGAGCGAAATACTCTTGCTAGTGGAGCGAAATACTCTTGCTAGGGGAGAGAAATACTTCTGTTCCTGGGGTAGAATACTCTTGCACCCGAGATAATATAAAGCTGAGGCAGAATACTCCTGCCCCTAGGGCGGAATATTCCTGCACCCAAGATAATATAAAGCTAAGACAGAATACTCCTGCACTCAGTATATGGCATAACAACCCATATCCAGAAAACATAATATATGAATCTCTATTCAATAAGCAGAAAAATATATCAAATAAGGCTAAAGGATTCATTCTTTAAGTCTAAGAACAATCCGTTTAGGAACCCAACACCCGATTTATATCTGCAATACGCAGTCCAGGCATATACATGGTTCAAAATCACATACCAAACCCTAAAAAATTACATTTATGGGTTCCCCATAACTCTTTGAGTTCGAATATATAATCAGTTCCATTATCGGGGTCCAATTAGCCCTTTAAACTATCGATTTAACTTATTAGAATGATATTTAATATCCCAATTTCTATCGTTAAAATATATTCAAACACAAATAATAATCTAAAATAATTAATTAACATAATTACCTGGATGTTTCGGGATAAAAATTCTATTTTTTTTCTCATTCTCAATTCCTTTTCCGTTATCTCTTTTCGTTTCCTTGTTTTCTGTTTCATTTGTATTTCTCTTTCGTTTCTGATCCTTTAAATGTAAGCTAAGGGATATATATTACTTAGCCACCGCCTTATACGTTTTTAATCTTTTCCTTTTTTTAAAAAAAAACTTGCTACTGCCACTAAAATTAAAAATGGAACCCTACGAATCTCGGAATGATCCCAAATTTTTCAAGCAGGTTATACAATATTTATGTGACGTACTCGCTAGACGGATCTCGAATCGGATTTTCAAAACTCAAGATACGAATTAAACGGAAAGAAATCAAATTCTTAATTTTCGAACATTACTATCCGATCAACCTCAAAATTCACTTCAAAAAATTCAAACATGTCACAAATGACTATACAAACTTAATGAAAATTTCGAATTTTGAATCAGAGCTCATTCACCAAAATCGAGCTCGAAAACCTCTTTTAAGATTTAACGACAATGGAAATAGAAGCCTTATTCCAATACCTACCAAATGAGGTCCGATGTAACTCAAATTTTATTGACAGGGCCTAATGGACCTTACGGAGCTTTTAGGACTATCAGCACGCCAATCGGAGTCCTAACTCCCAAAAAACTATCTAAGGTCGTTTCATTCTCCTCCACTTAGACTCCCGTTCGTCATTGAACAAGCCAGAGTCTAGAACTGATTGAGCTCAACTTATAAAAACATTCGAACGAACTTTACTAGCCTATCAGCAGATACCATTACACAATTACGGAAGCTGAATCATCAACGAACGACAAGAAATTTTAATCTTAAAGATTAAGATCGAACTTGAATCCTCAAAGAGGTGAGGATACTTCTCACACATACTGGACTCAAGTTCCCAAAGTATCCTCATCACGAGGACAATTATGCCAGCGCACTCGAACCATCAGAATTTGCTTCGAACAAAGTTTTCGGACATCTCTGGAAACTATAGCAACTGGAACTCCTCGTAAGTAAGATTAACATCTAGCTGAGCAAGATCTAACTCAATCACTTTAGATGTATCCCAGAAGCTGGGAAATCGAGCTGACAAGCCACCTTAATAATGGGCTTCTCGATACAGAAAGGGCCAATGAACCTGTGACTGAGCTTTCCTTTCCTCCCAAATCTTTTTACACCTTGCATTGGCGATACTTTTAAAAAAACCATGTTGCCAACCTCGAACTCTAACTCTCAGCTCCTCTGATTCGAGTACAATAACTGTCTGCTCTGAGCGGTCCGTAGATGATCCTGAATAATAAGAACAACATCAAGAGTTTGACGAACCATATAGAACTCATCACCTCAATATCTCGAGACTCAAACCAACCGATACGAGAATGACATCTACGGTCATACAAGGCCTCAAATGGAGCCATCTGAATGGAGGACTGATAGCTATTATTATAAGAAAACTCTGCTAAGGCCAAATGATCATCCCAATGGCCTTCAAAGTCTAATGCACAAGCTGTCAACATATCCTCCGGCACCTGAATAACCCGCTCGGACTAACCATCAGTCTGAGGATGAAATGTCGTGTTAATCTGCACATGGGTCCCCAAATCCTTTTGAATAGACTGCCAGAACTGAGAAGTAAACTGGGAATCGTGATTTGAGATAATAGATACAGGAGTACCATGCAGCCTAACCACCTGATCAATGAAAATCCGAGCCAATCTCTGAGCTGAATCAGCAGTCTTCATAGGGATGAAGTGATGTGCTCCCACTTCTACTTGGGAATGGGCAATACCTGAGCTAACCCTGCCGGTCTACGGTGCTCAAACTTAACCTGTTGACAGTTCAAGTAACGAGATACATAATCAAATACATCTCTCCTCATCCATTACACTAATATAGTTCTCAGAGGTCCTGATACATTTTAGTAATACCAGGATGAATGGAACAACGCGAGCTATGAGCCTCATGGAGCACTGACTAGCTCAAATCCCAAAAATCGGGGACACAAAGTCGACCATTAAATCGAAGAATTCCATCTGAATCAAGCTCGAAGGAGGGAACTCCTCCACTTAGGACACAACCACGCAATTCCTGCAGATGAGGATCCTCGAACTATCTTCCCTTAATCTGACTGACTAAGGAAGACTGAGCTGCAATACATGCCAAGACTCGACTGGAGTTTGGGAGAAGAAATCTCACATCGGAGTTGCCAAGGGACCGCAACTCTCGGGCTAAAGGGCTCATGACAACATAAAGAAAAGCCATGCTGCCCATAGACATCCTGCTCAAAGCATTTGCTACCACATTCGCCTTCCCAGGATGATAGCGGATAGTGAGATCATAATACTTAATAAGATCAAGCTACATCCACTGCCGACCATTAAGATCCTTCTGGGATAAGAGATACTGCAAGCTCTTGTGATCGATATACACCTCACAAGGCTTGCCATAAAGATAGTGCCTTCAAATCTTCAGAGCGAAGACCACAGCTGCCAACTCTAGATCGTGAGTTGAATAATTTTTCTCATTTGGTTTCAGCTGTCTGGAAGCATAAGCAATCACCCTCTCGTGTTGCATAAGAACACAACCAAGACCCACACGAGATGCATCAAAATAGACTAATAATCCACCGGTTCCAGAAGGAAAGGATAACATTGGAGCTGAAGTCAATAAAGCCTTCAGTTTTTGGAAGCTCACCTTACACTCATCGGACCATCAGAAGTGAACCGCCTTCGGAGTCGAGTGAGTCAAGGGAGCTGCAATAGCAGAAAACTTCTCCATGAACCTCCGACAATAACATGCCAATCCAAGCAAGGTAGGACGAGGCCAATTCTACACCGCCTCAATCTTATTCGGATCAATTTTGATACCATCACTGGATACTATGTGAGCCAAAAATGCAACAGAAATTAATAAGCAGAAAAATATATCAAATAAGACTAAATACTTCATTCTTTAAGTTTTAGAACAATCCGTTTAAGAACCCGACACCTGATTCCCCTACGTGATACGCAGTCCATGTTTGCGTACATGGTTCAAAGTCACATGCCTAACCCTAAATAAATTACATTTATGGGTTGCCCATAACTTTTTGAGTTCGAATATATAATCAATTCTATTATCGGTGTCCAATTAACCCATTAAACTATCACTTTAACTTATTAGAACGATGTGTAATACCTCGATTTCTACCGTTAGAATATATTCAAACACATATAATAAACTAAAATAATGAATTAATATAATTACCTGGATGTTTCGGGGTAAAAATTTTATTTTTGTTCTCCTTTTCATTTCCTTTCTCTCTTTTCATTTTCTAGCGTTCTGTTTCATTTTTGTTTCTATTTCATTTCTGATTCTTTAATGGTAAGCTAAGGAATATATATTCCTTAACCACCGCATTAGACATTTTAATCTTTTCCTTTTTTCCTTTTTTTGTTTTTTTTTTTTTTGAAAACTTGCTACTGCGACTAAAATCAAAACCAAAACCTTATGAATCTTGGAATGATCCCAAAATTTTCAAGCAGGTTATACAATATTTATGTAATGTACCCATTTAGACGAATCTCGAATCAGATTTTAGAAACTCAAGATGTGAATTAAACAGAAAGAGATCAAATTCTTAATTTACGGAACATCAGCAGAAACTATCCGAACGACCTCGGAATTCACTTACGAAAATTTAAACATGTTACAACTGACCACACAAATAGAATGAAACTTTTGAATTTTGAATAAGAGCTCATTCGCCAATATCGAGCTCGAAAACCTCTTTTAAGATTTACCGACATCGGAAACAGAAACCTTCTTTCAATACCTACCAAACAAGGTCCGATTTTACTAAAATTTTATAGACATGGTCTAATGAACCTTATGGAGCTTTTAAGACTATTGGCACATCAATCGGAGTCCTAACTCCCAAAACAACTACTTTAGGTCGTTTCAACTACAAACTTTCATACTATTTCAGTTGTCTATAGTCGAAACAGATTTTTAGTTTTTCCTTTCAATTTTTGTTATTGTATATATCAATGCTTTCGTGTAATTCATATCATATGTAGAATGATTACAGTTTTTCATTCTCAAATTTTCATCGGAGCGTAGAAGGAATTGTCAGAATTTGTTACTTGTATGATAGAAGAATTATAGTAATTTATTTATTTTTAAGAATTTCTGCTGTACGTTGAGCAATATGGATAAAAAAAGGAGGGGTTATAACATGTCTTTCACGCATATAAAAGATTTGGAGGAACTGAATCTAAAAGTTTAAAGTTAATTGGAGTAGCCCGACTAAAATTTTAGTTCAAACATAATTGTACAATAGTATTGGCAATTTGGCGTAGAGTCTCTTAATTAAGAAAACATAAATCTTCAATTAAATAAAGAAGACTTTCATCCAACTCAAAACTTAAAAATCATTTCAAATATTTTCTTTCTTTGAATGACAATTTTCTTTTCTGTGGAAAGTAATAAAAGAAAATAATAATTTAAAAGTTCAAATGTATCCTTATACTGTGACATTTACTTTCAGTATTGACGTAGCACACACAAACAGGAATACCAGGTTCTTGAAAATCTTCCTTACATATTACATCTGCAAGTCTCTCACCGTATACACGCTGGCATGTACTTACACAACATGGTGCCTTGCTATCACAGGGCCAGCACATAGGTCCTACTTCACAAATGTCAGCATTTGTTGAAAGAACTTGAGTCATTACTATTATGCCTGCAAAATAAAGCACTATATATTAGTTACATTAAAAATAGTATTCTTATATAAATAGCAAAAAAGATAAAATATAAAAGCTCCTTTCAATGAAATCAAGCTTTATCGAAACTTTTCATGTTCATGAGTGGGTTTTACGGAAAAAACATACTTATAATTTGTATATATTGTTTTCAGTAATGGAACATTATCAATATTTACCCAACTTTTTTATTATATATGTGATTACCATGATGTTTGAGCCAACCAAAATTTACCCAAATGCCAATGCATTAAAAATTAGGCGACAATTTGCCTTTTCTGATAAACTAATTACTATTGTAAAAAAAATATAGCTTCCCTCATTTCTTAATCACAAGAAGTGTAAAATGAAAAGCAAAAGCTTGATAAACAAAAAACAGTATTAAATTTGTAGCTGCACAAAAATTTTCCATTAAAAAAGAATTTAGGAATAAAGCAATCAAATGAATTATTCTTAGTACTAGTAGTGTGAAAGATATTGAGGTAATAGAGATAATTTATAGGAACTTCAACTTGAAATCAAGTTATTATGTTGACCAATATACAACTAGAGGAGGATTCACTTGCAATATCAATATGAGGAACATATATGAAAAATTATTAGTTTGGTTGATTAGTCATTTAATTAGTTAAACTAATAATATTCTACCCAATGTTTGTTTGAGTTACCAACCAATTCGCTTACTTAAGTGCTAACAACAATATATTTAGTGAAATACCACAAATAGATAGGATTTGAAAAGGATGAGATGTACGAATATTTTACTACTACCTAGGAAAACATAGGGAGGTTTCTTCCATTAGAACTCTGCTCCACGAAAGAATTTAATTAGAAAACGGGTATGTAAAAAATCGAAGTTTAGAAGTACTGAAATAAAATTTAAAATAACTAGAATATATAAAACAACAGTAGCGATAAAGACGGAGAATAAGATAAAATAATATATACAAGAATAATACTACTGTAAATATGCAGACATCTCTCGATTACTTTCTAACCTTCTACACTAATCTTCAACCTTCATATTCTCTAACTTACTACTCTCTACTCTCTTGTGATAGAGTGATGTTTTTCATAAAATAAATGTGCGTTCGATTTACACTGTCTAAATAACTTCTATCTTTTTTTGAGTCAAATGGTTATTCATGAAATACTAAGGTGTATGGTTAGTAGCTTAGTGAGGTTCTATGATTATGAGGGATCTTTCAAGTTTTTTCATAGTCCCCAAATCTTAAATCATAAGAGAGTAATCATATCTTTAAATTAAGGAAAATTAATGTTTAAACTTAATTAGGCTTGCTGATCTATATATCTATATCAATATTTTAAAAGGTGTGGGCTTGGGATGAGGCATTTCACATTGCACGAAGCGAGGCATAAGCCCCGAGACACGGGGTGTTAGCCCCACTAAAACGACCTTAGGTAGTCATTTTGGGAGTTAGGACTCCGATTGGTGTGCCGATAGTCTTAAAAGCTCTGAAAGGTTCATTAAGACCTATGTGTAAAATTTGCGCTAAATCGAACTTTGTTTGGTGGGTATCGGAAGAATATTTCAGTTTTCGTTGTCGGTGAATCTTAAAAAGAGGTTTTCGAGCTTCATTTTGGCGAATGAGCTCCAATTCAAAATCCGAAAGTGTCATTAGGTTTAGAGGTTTCCAGATCAGGCAATAGAAGACAACTCCCAAGAACAGACATATATACAAGCTGTCTGAATGACACAGCTTACTATCCAAAATATACATGTTTAGAGGTTTCTAGATCAGGCATCTAAGAAGTCCACACAAATATAAACATTTCCCGAAAGGAGCAAGAATAATACAAACTACAATATCTACGGCTAGTAGCCTCAATGAACAAGATGGCTCACAGTAGACAGCTGAGAACGGACTGATCCTCCATCAGGACGCAACTGGCTAGGTCCTGAAGCAGAATATGCCGGATGAAAATAAAACACAAGAATAGATAGGGAATAATAATAAGGACTCAGTAAACAAGGAATAACTAACTAATCCGAAAGATAAGTAAACTAGCCAGGAAAAAAAAACCAAAAAACAACCAACAAATAAGCAATGCACATATAATCAGTGAAGTAGTCATATACAACAAGTCAACATACACAATGGTATGAAATGAAATGAAATACGATGCAATAGGGTCACATGTGCCCATAATCCCATCCCAAAGCGGAATACTCCTGCATTCGTTGGGAATACAATCTAATAACAAAGTGGAGCAGAATACTCCTGCTCCTGGGCGGAATACCCCTGCACCCAAGATAATATAAAATTGAGGTGAAATACTCCAGCACTCAGTATTATGATATACAATCCGAGCAGAATACTCCTGCTCGTGGAGCAGAATACTCCTGCTCCTGGTTAGAATACTCCTGCGCCCGAGATAATATAAAGTTGAGGTGGAATACTCCTGCTTCAGGGGCGGAATACTCCTGCACCCAAGATAATATAAAGCTTAGGCAGAATACTCCTGCATTCAGTACATGAAATAGCAGTCCATAACCAGAAAACATAATATATCAATCCGTTTCAAGGCTGTACCATATTAAGCACGCCATGACGGTAGCTATTCACATAAAGAACGCGTGAATAGAATATCTAGATGGCCAAAGGCCGTCAAAGGAATGGATATAATCACTTACCTTAGTCCAAAGTGACACGACCTGAAATCCGGCTAGGCCGTGCGGGCACACGACATCCTCCCCTAGACCCATCGGGCGAGCCCTTACTAATTAAATTAGGAAAATAAATATCAATTCATAAATAAGAACAAGATTTAGAAAAAGAAGCACAAACATACTGATACCTCTAAGCTATACAAAACAATTACAGCTGACTACCCAACATACTAGGTTTAGGGCTATCCAGACAAGACATCTAAGAGTACAAAAGAAGATAGATACCTCCTGAAGGGAGCAAAATGAAACCAAAATAATAAACAATATACTGGTGGCCATCCGAAATAAAAGCTGGCTCACCCTGACAGCTGAAGTCGTGTTCGCTCCTTCACAACGTGGCGAACTCAATCATGGAGCGAACCTGCCGAAATAAAATAGATAGATATAAAGCAAACAACAAACAAGGGTGAGTCAAAAGGACTCAATAAGTGGGGCAGACTAGCAACCTCAAAGAATATGATAGCTAGCCAGGGAGAAGAAAAAACAAATAAACTAAATTCCTCTTATTTAAATTATAAAAAGGCAGAGCCAGATAATAACTGGAAACACGTATGGGATCATAAACTCATAAACTATCAAGGACATAAGATAGACAAAACGAATAGGTTTTTAAGTATCCCGAACATAATACTGTCACGGCGTGCAACGCGTTCCACATGTTCATACTGTTGCGGCGTGCAACACGATTCATATATTCATACTGTCGCGGCGTGCAACCGACCCATATATTTATACTGTTGCGGCGTGCAACCCGATCTATATATTCACATTGTCGCGGCGTGCAACCGACCCATATATTTATACTGTTGCGGCGTGCAACCCGATTCATATAACTAACGCATATAAAGCATTTAAGGACACTAAATAGCCAGAAATATATAGGCAAACTGAAATATGTCCACGACATGGTATACATGCCGCATACAAAAAACGCAGCACAATAGTCACACATTAGTCAGTATGCGGTGAAATGAGATGTGATGAATCTGGTATGATGCAATGCAGTCACATGTGCCTTCACCGGCTCGGGACTCTCATCGATTACCGGGAAGTTTATGCAATAATGACCCTTCACCGGCTCGGGACTCTCATCGATTACCGGAAAGTATATGCAATAATGATCCTTTACCGGTGCGGGACTCTCATCGCCAAACGGGAAGTATATGCAATAATGACCCTTCAGCGGCTCAGGACTCTCATCGATTACCGGGAAGTATATGCAATAATGACCCTTCACCGGCCACGGGACTCTCATCGATTACCGGGAAGTATATGCAATGCTCAATACCAGAGTGCAATGCTCACATGTTCAACGCAATACCAACAATAGGGTATAACATATAATATATAATGTAAATTCAAAGCTAAGGCGTAATGAGTACGCCTATCGGCAGTTACACACGTAAGGAACACGTGGTAGAAAATTCACGAGGCCAGGTCTCCAAAGAAATGGATATAAACACTTACCTTTTTACAAAGTTAGCGCAGTTACTCAACAATCGCTTTATCCTTTGGTTTCATTACCAACCGATCCCACTCTAAATGTTTCGGGGTGAAAATTCTATCTTTTTTCGGTTTTTTTCTCATTTTCTGGTATTTTTTCGTTGTGTCATCTCTGTTTCTATTCATTTTTGAATGTTTAAATTTTTCTGCTCGTCCTAAGGACCACCGCCATTGACCTTTTTTTTCTTTTTTCTTTTTCTTTTACTTTTATATTTTCTTTTCTTAATGAAAATTAAAACGGTACTCTACGATATTCAAAATAATTCCAACTTTTGGATACAAGTTATAAAAAATATATGTAATATACTTGCTAAGGGAGATCTCAAATCGGATTCCCGAAACTCAATATGTAAATTAATTAGAAAAAGGTGAAATTATTTAACTTTCGGCATTTTAGCGAAAACTAGCCAAACAACCTCGAAATTTACTTTTGAAAGTTCACAAAAGTCATAAATAATTACAGAACCCAACGGCGGTTTCAGATTTGGAATCGGAGTTCATTTGCCAAAATTGAGCTTGAAAACCTCTTTTTAATATTTATCGACAGTAAAAACTGAAACCTTCTTCCGATGCGTACCAAACGAGGTCTGATTTAACTCAAATTTTACAGACAGGTCCTAATGGACCTTATAAATATTTTAAAATTATCGGCACGCCAATCGGAGTCCTAACTTACGAAACGACTGACCGAGGTCGTTTCATTCTCCTCCACTTATACTCTCGTTCGTCCTCGAACGAGCCCAAGTTTAAAGAAAAATTTACACAGATATCAAAAGAACTTGAAAGACCTTCATAACATATTCCTTGGATATTATCTCATGATTACATGATCAGAATTATAACACGCCGAACTCTTTGAATAAAACATATCTTGATAATATCCTCACATCGTTGCCCAGCTTATTCTGACTAAGCTGATCCTTCCTCGATCATGAGAGAAGAGTTCTATATTTTCTAAACAAGGATACACGGAATTGTGGATGGATTAACATGATTTTGCCGATGTGTCACCTCTTCGATATACCTTTCGATATAGAACAGGTCGATGGAACTAAGAATTAGCTTACGCTTCGGCAACACCTTAGAGATTTAATATTAGCATTCAGTATTGGGGACAGACTCCTCCACTTAGAGAATTAACTCATACAACTAACTTGAATAGAAATAGCCATCCTCGCACAGACTGCTGTACTAAGGAAGACATAGCTAAAAACAGAATGCAGTGCAGACCTGAGCTACCAAATAACCCTCTCGAGTTGCCAAACAGCTGCAACTCTCGAGTTCACAACTTCATACCTTTGCCATAAACAACATCGCCTGATGGATGGTACTTCTATTACCCTTAGAAGCCTTGAAAAATAATAATATGCTTACCCGGCTACAATAACACGTACTCTGGCTCAACATAGGGAACATCATAAGCGGCTACCAACCGCCCAAGCTCACTAACGCTGGAAGAAGATGAGATGGAAATGGACTAAGAATAGAAATAATTAGAGCTTCAGGAAGCTCTTCTTCTTATTTATTTGGCAAATCAGAGCTAGACTACTTACAAGTCAGGCTAATCGAAGTATCAAAGTTGAAGAAATAGATATTAAATGAGCTTTATGGAATAAAATTTATGTGAATTAAAACTTCCTATAAAAAGGAAACTCCGACAATTTACCAGAAAACCTTTTTATACTGAGACAAACTTGTAGAATAACATGACTCTACTAGCGTCTCGAATCAAGAGGAGATATTTTGATCGAATATTACTTACTAATCACTTTGCACCGGAAGAAACGATAACACTTTCTGATGGTGAAGAATTAGGATCCTATTATCCTACAAACATTGAATTTCGAGGAGTGAGGTAAAATAAATTGACATAATAACAAAAGGTGGCGTAACAAGATGCCAAGCAGGCAATACCGACACTCACTCTTAAATCTCTCACATGTAAATCAAATAAACTAACAGGGTCTCACAAATTCCCTGAATAAATCATACTAGAAACTCACCCCCATACCGCAATCAATTCTTAATAGAAACAATATCCAAGGAAGCCATGGAAATATTGTAAGATAAACGAAGTTTAGACCGATCGGAAGAATCAAATCTTACTCACATACAATGGAAGAAGAATTAGTGTACTACATCGGATATTCCTACCAGACTGGCAGTTCATATAACTATCTCTACAGCTGAGCTGAGCTACTATCCTTATAATCACCTTTTGAAGAACCACTTCCACTACGCTCTCGGCCTTTACTGGATGGTGGCATTTTGCTGGCTGATTGAGATCTAAAGGAAATACCCCTGCAACGTTGCAGGTGCCTGATGACGAGAGAAAGGACGATTGCCTACTTTCCGGAGTAAGGAAAAACTCATCAAAGGATAATCAGACTCACGACAGTGATAACACTTTTTCACCGAAAATGGAAACTAGACAGATTATTGATAGCTACAAAGAGAAAACAGTGTCTATCTTGATGAACTACTAGCGCACTTTGATAATTACGCTCTACAAGCTGAGATAACCTAGCAGGTGACCTCCCAAAATAATCAGAACCCTTACCTCCAAATGAGGTACCATGGTGCCCACCAGGGCCGTAGGATCTCTTACTCTCCCGCTCTAACTCTTCCCGCTCTAACTTCTAGTACGCCTAATACATCTGAGCAATATCAACAACAACATCAAATGAAGTCCCATCCTCAATCTCTTGAGCCGTCTGGGATCTCAAGGAAGGAGAAAGGTCACCAATAAATCTCTGAATATTATCGGAAGGTTCATGGACTAGTTCTAATACATACCTAACCATTCTAGAGAATTCGATCTCATATTCTGAAACCAACAGACTAACCGACAGGCTACCCTGTCTAATCTACTCAAACTGGCAACACTCTTCATCTCGCTCGCTGTGCGAAAGGAAATTTTCCACGAATCTAGAAGAAAAAATGAACCAAGTTAGCTAATAAGAGAGCGGCCCACCAATTCAAGGCTGGATCCCTGAAACTGGAAAGAAGAATAATCAATACCATACCGCTCGATATAATCAAGAGCTTCAAGGATACACTGACATCGTATTGTAAAAATTCACGAGGATTATCTAGTCCATAGCCTGAGAATATCAGAAGGTTTAATTGGGTAAAATTAGGCAACCTCTTCGGGCACTAGGATCGAACTGTTACCTGGGCTAACTAACCAGCAGAACAATTGGTGCTACAACACATGCTGCCTCCGGAACATAATTTACTGGGGCAACATCAGGAACTGGACCAAGAGCTCCCTAAGGCCGAACGTCTCCATCTACGGAAACCTGATGAGCTGCCTAGCGAATAATAGGTTCTTGCATTATCTACGTCACCAAGATTCTCGTAAAAGCATCGTAGAGAGCCAACGGAGCCACAAGTCCCTGTTCCCTTGCCCATCGCGAGCTCATACAGCTTGAGCCTGCGTGACTAGATCGTCAGCACGATCCACAACTCTCGTGGCTTGAGTAGCTCTAGCCCCAGGCTAGACTACTTCATCCTGAACTCCTACCATTTGATGATTTGTCAAACGAGGGTTAATAATTACCATGAAGGAATTAACGAAAATACTTTCGCATCCTAGAACGACACACGATCAGAAAAGAAGGAAGTGAAACTTCCTAAATTCAATCACAGCCTCTCGTAGATAAGTACGGACGTCTACGTACCCATCAGCGAGACTCTACTAGACACAGTCTTAGTCTAGATAGACTCTAAACTTGGCTCTGATGCCAACTGGCACTACCCAAAATCCGGCCAGACCGTGCGGGCATCCGACATCCTCCCCTAGACCTGTCGGGCGAACCCTTACTAATTAAATTAGGAAAATAAATATAATTCAATTCATAAATAAGAACAAGACTTAGAAAAAGAAGCACAGACATACTGATTCCTCTAAGCTGTACAAAAGAAATTACAGATGACTACCTAACATACTAGGTTTAGTGCTATCCAGACAAGACATATAAGAGTACAAAAGAATACAGATACCTCCTGAAGGGAGCAAAATGCAATAGAAATAATAAACAATATACTGGTGGAAATCCGGAATAAAAGCTGGCTCACCCTGACAGCTGAAGTCGTCTTCGCTCCTTCACAACGTGGCGAACTCAATCCTGGAGCGAACCTGCCGAAACGAAATAGATAGACAAGAAGAAAACAACAAACAAGGGTGAGTCAAAAGGACGCAATAAGTGGGGCAGACTAGCCACCTCAAAGAATAGGATAGATAGCTATGGAGAAGAAAAAACAAATAAACCAAATTCCTCTTATTTAAATTATAAAACGACAGAGCCAGATAATAACTGGACACGCGTATGGGATCATAAACTCATAAACTATCAGGGGCATAAGATAGACAAAACATATAGGTTTTTAAGTATCCCGAACATGATACTGTCACGGCGTGCAACCCGTTCCACAAGTTCATACTGTTGCGTCGTGCAACCCGATTCATATATTCATACTGATCCATATATTCACATTGTTGCAGCGTGCAACCCGATCCATAAATTCATACTGTCGCGGCGTGCAACCCGACCCCTATATTTATACTGTTGCGGCGTGAGACCCGATCCATATAACTAAAGTAAATAAACTAATTAAGGACACTAAATAGCCAGAAATATATAGGCAAACTGAAATATGTCCACAACATGGTATACATGCCGCATACACAAAACATAGCACAATAGTCACACAATAGTCAGTATGAGGTGCAATGAGATGGGATGAATGCGGTATGATACAATGCAGTCACATGTGCCAGATACCTTCATCGGCTCGGGACTCTCATCGATTACCAGGAAGTGTATGCAATAATTACACTTCACCAGCTCGGGACTCTCATTGATTACCGGGAAGTATATGCAATAATGACCCTTCACCGGCTCGGGACTCTCATCGATTACCGAGAAGTATATACAACGCTCAATACCAGAGTCCAATGCTCATATCCTCAATGCAATAACAACAACAGGGCATAACATATAATATACAATGTAAATTCAAAGCTAAGGCGTAATGAGTACGCCTATCGGCAACTACACACGTAAGAAACACGTGGTAGAAAATCCACGAGGCCAGGTGCCTCTAAAGAAATGGATATAAACACTTACCTTGTTACAAAGTTTGCACAGTTACTCAACAATCGCTTCATCCTTTGGTTTATTTTCAAATGATCCCACTCTGAATGTTTAGGGGTGAAAATTCTATTTTTTTCCGGCTCTTTTCTCATTTTGTGGTATTTTTTCGTTGTGTCATCTCTGTTTCTATTCATTATTGAATGGTTAAAGTTTTCTGCTCGTCCAAAGACCACCACATTGACCTTTCTTTTTTTTTTCTTTTTTTTTTTTTTACTTTTATATTTTCTTTTCTTAACGAAAAGTAAAACGGTACCCTATGATATTCAAAATAATTTCAACTTTTTCATAAAAGTTATAAAAAATATATGTTATATACTTGCTAAGGCGGATATCAAATCGGATTCCCGAAACTCAATATGTAAATTAATTAGAAAAAGATCAAATTATTTAACTTCGGCAATTTAGCGGAAACTTGCCAAACAACCTCGAAATTCACTTTTGAAAGTTCACAAAAGTCATAAATAATCATACGAACCCAATGGCGGCTTCGGATTCGGAATCGGAGTTCATTCGCCAAAATTGTGCTCGAAAACCTCTTTTTAATATTTATCGACAATAAAAATTGATATCTTCTTCCGATACGTATCAAACGAAGTCTGATTTAACTCAAATTTTACAGACAGATCCTAATGGACCTTACGAATATTTTAAAATTATCGACACACCAATCAGAGTCCTAACTTCCGAAACAACTGACCGAGGTCGTTTCACAAAGTTAGCACTGCTACTCAACAACTACTTTGTAATTGGATTCACTACCAAACAATCCTGCTCTATTCAATAAGAAGAAAAAGATATCAAATAAAACTAAAGAGTTCATTATTTAAGTCTTAGAACAATCCATTTAGGAATCCGACACCTGATTCGCCTACGTGATACGCAGTCTATGTCTGCTAACATGGTTCAAAATCACATGCCTAACCCGAAGCAAATTACATTTATAGGTTGCCCATAACTTCCTGAGTTCGAATATATAATCAATTCTATTATCGAGGTCTAATTAACTCTTTAAACTATCGATTTCACTTATTAGAACGACGTCAAATATATCGATTTCTACCATTAGAATATATTCAAACACACATAATAAACTAAAATAATGTATTAACATAATTACCTCGATGTTTCGGGGTAAAAATTTTATTTTTTCTCCTTTCTCCTTTTCCTTTCCTTTCTCTCTTTTCATTGTCTAGCTTTCTGTTTCATTTTTTTTCTATTTCGTTTCTGATCCATTAACTGTAAGCTAAGGAATATATATCCCTTACCCGCCGAAGTAGACATTTTTAATCTTTTCCTTTTTTCCTTTTTTTTTTTCAAAACTTGCTACTGCGACAAAAATTAAAACCAAAACCTTATGAATCTTGGAATGATCCAAAATTTCTCAAGCAAGTTATACAATATTTATGTAATGTACCCATTAAGACGAATCTCGAATCGGATTTTCGAAACACAAGATGGGAATTAAACAGAAAGAGATCAAATTCTTAATTTTTGGAACATCAGTGGAAACTATCCGAACGACCTCGAAATTCACTTACGACAGTTTACACATGTTACAAATGACCATACAAATATAAGAAAACTTTGAATTTTGAATCGGAGCTCATTCGCCAAAATCGAGCTCGAAAACCTCTTTTAAGATTTACCGACAACGGAAACAGAAACCTTCTTTCAATACCTACCAAACAAGGTCCGATTTTACTAAAATTTTATAGACATGGTCTAATGAACCTTACGGAGCTTTTAAGACTATTGTCACATCAATCGGAGTCCTAACTCCCAAAACAACTACTTTAGGTCGTTTCAACTACAAACTTTCATACTATTTCAGTTGTCTATAGTCGAAACAGATTTTTAGTTTTTCCTTTCAATTTTTGTTATTGTATATATCAATGCTTTCGTGTAATTCATATCATATGTAGAATGATTACAGTTTTTCATTCTCAAATTTTCATCTGAGCGTAGAAGGAATTGTCAGAATTTGTTACTTGTATGATAGAAGAATTATAGTAATTTATTTATTTTTAAGAATTTCTGCACTGTACGTTGAGCAATATGGATAAAAAAAGGAGGGGTTATAACATGTCTTTCACGCATATAAAAGATTTAGAGGAACTGAATCTAAAAGTTTAAAGTTAATTGGAGTAGCCCGACTAAAATTTTAGTTCAAGCATAATTGTACAATTGTATTGGCAATTTGGCATAGAGTCTCTTAGTTAAGAAAACATAAATCTTCAATTAAATAAAGAAGACTTTCATCCAACTCAAAACTCAAATCATTTCAAATATTTTCTTTCTTTGAATGACAATTCTCTTTTCTGTGGAAAGTAACAAAAGAAAGTAATAATTTAAAAGTTCACACGTATCCTTGTACTGTGACATTTACTTTCAGTATTGACGTAGCACACGCAAACAGGAACTCCAGGTTCTTGAAAATCTTCCTTACATATTACATCAGCAAGTCTCTCACCGTATACACGCTGGCATGTACTAACACAATATGTTGCCTTGCTATCACAAGGCGAGCACATAGGTCCTACTTCACAAATATCAGCATTAGCCGAGAGAACTTGAGTCATTACTGTTGCTCCCAACGCGCACTCAAGTATACATGGTTGACAAGTAATAAAGTGATAACTAGAGTATTGTTCCCACGAGGACTATTCAGACTGAATCCTAGAAAATAATTTCTTAAAAACTATTGAGGGATCTTTTTCAATGATGGTTGTGAAAGTTACTAACTAAAGAAAAGAATTAAAAACCAGTAATTAAAGTCAATAATCGTTATCAATAATAGAGAAATGGACCAGGGTCAGAGCTACGAACAATCCAGTTGAGTTTTCCAGTTGATTCTTCTTCTTGATTTCCTAGATTGCTAACTACAGGTTAAATGTACCTGTGAAAACCTTTCGATTCTTCACGATCTATGCAGGCTACTCCAATCCCTATATGTCTATGGGCTGAATCACATGCCCGCATTAACGAATTCTGTGATTAATTAAGCTAGGCGAGCAAGTATATGTCTATCCTACTCACAAATTGGTTCCCCAATGCCCTGGTTCACAATCAAGCCCTATTCTTTTTTATTTGCGTTCACAAGTTCCCTATGTCGAGTTCAACTTTTAAACCGTTGATATTATTCAATTATCAGGCCTCAATAACCAAACAATTAGGCTCAAGAAAAACAAACAATCCGTAATGGTAAATAAATATATAGAAATAAACTTTCAAACATCAACCTTCATGTATTTACTCTAACTCTAGAACAAACAAGCTATAGAATTAAAGAGAAGAATAAGAGAAAGAGAGAAAGAACTTGTTTAGAAGACATCTAGGGCTCCTCCCCTCTCCTCCAAAACTTGCTCCAAAGTCTGAACTTCCTTCAAAAACTAAGTAAAAGGGTATTTATAGTGTTCAAAAGCCTAGCAATTAGTTACGCCTAAGCCTAGACGAAATAGGACTTCAAAACCCGCTCCAGGGGCACTATAGCTGGCGCCCCGCGCCTCAAAACGCGTTCAACAAGTCAGAGTCCGTCAAATCTCTTACGCAATGGCCCCGCCCTGCGCTCCAAAACGCGCCAAAAAGCTGAGCGCGGTACCTGGCGCGGCGCGCCACCCATGGCGCCCAACCAATTTCGCTTTTCCTTGCTCCGCTGCTCACTTCGTGTCGTGCCTCCATGTGCTCGATCCAATCCTCAATCAAATTTCAACCTTTTCTTGCTCGATCATGGTCTTTAACGCTCCAATTGCACTTCATAACAACCTGGAAGCATACGACATAAAATTAGTGAAAAATCACATTCTTTAACTAGAAAACGTGCGAATAAAGTATCCAAATGTGAGGAAATATTAAGGAAATATAGGCTTAAAATGCCAAACATCACCACCCCACACTTGAACCTTTGCTCGCCCTCGAGCAATTACAAATAACTTTCCAACCTAGATAGAACAGGTCTGCCTATGACTATGGTCGATACCTACCATTCAACGAGTGCACACATGACTACTATGGGTCCAACAAACATGCCAACAATATATAAAACATCAAAACATGAGAACAACCACCCCAAGACAATTCAAATGCACAAACTCGACTCATTGCAACCAAGCTCCCACAAAGTCACCCCTACCTACTCAACCAAGAAGCCACGACTTCACCTATCTCATGTAAACCGTGTGCCCTCACCAATAATGAAGCAAGAGAGTTCCCCCCAAATATCACATACAACAATGAATACCAAGAATAGAACGGGAATAATAGCATAGAAAGAATTCACTCACTCTCATGAAAAGCTCACATGTCACACATGATGTACCATAGGCTTGCCCGTAGTGTAGGACTCCACTAATGTAAGCTCACTCCAATCGGGATTAACTAGGACTTTAAAAGTTTGTAATGTAGGCTAAGGAGCTGGTAGGATACATATGGATAATAGTGACTACCTCCCTAAGCACTTTAATACATCACAATACAATGAAAGCACACATCTCATCAAAGCCAACAACCACTTCACCCAATCAACAAATTTTTTCTTCACGCACCTTTCCACAAAGTAGTAATTTTTCTTTTAAGCACACCACTAGCGAGGATGGATATTCCTTTCTTTTCTTTTTTTTCTTTTTCCAATTTTTTTTTCAGCTTTTTTTTTTTTTTTAACTTTTGTTTTTTCCTATTCAATTCTCTCCAAACCTTGCCAATGCTCCTTCAACTACTTCACAATTTATCAAGTATTCCCCTCATTGGTTCCACTAAAAAACCTCCCAACATTCAACCACAATTCCACAATATCAAATTATCACTTAAAGTCCTTAAGGAGTAAAGGATCAGAAGAAAGCAACTTAGAACAAGTGGGTAGGCTTGCGGTGTGGGTGCCAACAAAAGGTCAAAGGGATCACAACAATCAAGGGTGCATATAAGGGTAGAAAAATCAAGGTAAAAGGCTTATCCAAGAAGGCCTGTATCATCTCCCGACTAGAGCAAACTTAGGATTTCGCTTTGCACACACACGGGGCAAGTTCTAGACACCAATATGCAAACATGGAACACAATAAAATATGTCTCACACCACACATTGCACACAGTCCACACAACATGATTCCATCATAACTCTCAATCAAGCAAATAGGGTGAAACTTGTGGAAAATTAAGCACTAATGCACAAAGTTTCACAACAAAGTCAAGTGAGTGGACTCAAGCATCTAAAGGGGGTCATTCCATTTTTTTCCTAGGCATGCATCACAAATTAAAACCAAAAGACACCACAAATAGCACATGCAATAAGTTCAAGTCCACCGGTATCAAACAAATCAAAGGCACCTAGCATTCCACCTATTTCTTTCGTCTAGGGCCACCTATAACTAACTACTCTAATCCTAAAAAGAAGGAAAATAAAAAAACTACCCGGTTCAAAGGCCTCCCCATAGAAAAGAACCGAGGCCATAAGAAAAACCACGGGGTGGATGACTGTACCACTACTAAAACTAAAAAGAAAATCTTTTTGAAATTTTTCATTGGTTTTCTAATATTTTTTTTCATTTTCTTATATACTAAAGCAAGAAAAAAATAAAAATAAAGTCAAGTGACCAAAAAAATTGCTGAAATTAACTACCTAAAGGTACAATCATCCATAACCTCAAAATTTTGGAAGTTTCCCACCCCCCACTTAAAATCAAGCAATGTCCTCAGTGCGGTAAATAATAAAGTACAAGAGTTAAGGAACTTTCCTGAAGGCTAAACGACCTAGCCTTTGGCGCGAGCAGTGGCACCATCTCTATTACGAACCCACCAAGCGTCCGTAGAGCAAGGGGTACTCAGACTTCCCTCAACAGGTCATCAATATTAGGCAAGGGTGAGAACACCCCACTCTTAAACTCGACATTACATGAACCTACAATCCAAAGAATAACCCAAAATAATATACAACCATAAAAATAGTAATTAACAAAAAATTAAAAAAAAAAAAAAGTAAAGCAAGCAAATTGGGTTGCCTCCCAAGAAGCGCTTGATTTAACGTCGCGGCACGACGAAGACAACTTCATCACTTTTTCCTCCACCTTGAACTTATGAATTGAATCCCCAACTTTGCCTCAAGCTTACGACTATGGTATTGGGAAGGTGGAAAAAATACAAAAGGACCAAGTAACCATTGTCGCATTTTACACTTCTTGGCTTTTAAATGAGGGATGTCTTTTTGTCTCCTCGACATCGCAAACTTTAAAATATAGGCACCTTGTTCCTCCTCCTTTGGTTTCTTCATAGGCTCGGGTGGCTCAACTTTCATGTCACCATCCAACCACAATGTTGAAAAATGATTGGAATGAGGTCCAATTCGCTTCAATTCTAAAGTTGCATTACTTTTGACACCCTCACTTGCACAAACACTAGAGTCCTCAAATATGATGTTTTCTATTTCCTCACTTGACTCTAATGTGATTTCCTCAACTTCGGCATCATCAACTAATATTAGATCGAATGGTAGGAATTCTACTTTTTGCTCCAGAAATTGGCTCCTAAGCTCTTCCATCTCAAATCTACTATATTCACGACAACTGATAATTGGGCTTCAGACACGTCAATCATATCACTCAAATTTGCCTCTAGATCGTGAATAGCTAAACCAAATTGATCAATTTCTTGTGTGAGCTCCACTCTTTCTTCCATAAATTGCCTCGTCATATTTGTAAGTTCACTTCTGAAATCCCCATATGCTTCTAAAAGGTTGGCTTGCTCCGTCAGAAAATTTTGGCTCACAACCTGCACTTCTTCGTTCTTGTCAGACTCACAAACATCGTTAAAAACATCACACACATTGATAGAGCAGGGAGTATGACACATAGGACAATCATTCCACTGACCACACATAATTTACAAAAATTTCAATCAAAGGTGGTAGAAAATTCACATAACCAGTCTCGTAGGGTTGAAAGAGTTGAACAATTTTCCCACAAATGAATTCCTCCACAAAGTAAACAAAGATCATCAAACTTTGAGCAACTATCATTCGACCAGTTTTCATTAAAAGATGTCATGTTAACAAGTAATACAATAATAAACTAGACAAAAAAATTAAACCTGAACAGAAAATAATAAATCGTTCATAAAGAAAACAGTCAATTATTTAGTCCCCGGCAACGGCGCCAAAAAACTTGTTGCTCCCAACGCACACGCAAGTATACGTGGTCGACAAGTAATAAAGTGATAAGTAGAGTATCGTTCCCACGAGGACTATTCAGACTGAATGCTAGCAAACAATTTCTTAAAAACAATTCAGGGATCTTTTTCAATGATGGTTGTGAAAGTTACTAACTAAAGGAAATAATTAAAAACAAGTAACTGAAGTCAATAATCGTTATCAGTAATGGAGAAACGGTCCAGGGTCAAAGCTACGAACAATCTAGTAGAGTTTTCCAGTTGATTCTACTTCTTGATTTCCTAGATTGCTAACTACAGGTTAAATGTACCTGTGAAAACCTTTCGATTCTTCACGGTCTATGCAGGCTACTCCAATCCCTATATGTCTATGGGCTGAATCACATGCACGCATTAACGAACTCTGTGATTAGTTAAGCTAGGCGAGCAAGTATATGTCTATCCTACTCACAAATTGGTTCCCCGATGCCTAGGTTCATAATCAAGCCCTATTCTTTCTTATTTGCATTCACAAGTTCCCTCTGTCGAGTTCAACTTGTCAACCGTAGATAGTGTTCAATTATCAGGCCTCAATAACCAAACAATTAGGCTCAAGAAAGAATAAACAATACATAATGGTAAATTAATATATAGAAATCAACTTTCAAACATCAACCTTCATATATTTACTCTAACCCTAGAACGAACAAACTATAGAATTAAACAGAAGAATAAGAGAAAGAGAGAAAGAACTTGTTTAGAAGATATCTAGGGCTCCTCCCCTCTCCTCCGAAACTTTCTCCAAATTCTGAACTTCCTTCAAAAACTAAGTAAAATGGTATTTATAGTATTTACAAAAGCTTAGCAATTAGTTACGCCTAAGCGTAGATGAAATAGGACTTCATATCCTACTCCAGGGGCGCTATAGCTGGCGCCCCGCACCTCAAAACGCACTCAACAAGTCAGAGTCCGTCAAATCTCTCACGCAATAGCCCCGCCCCGCGCTCCAAAATGCGCCAAAAAGCTGAGCGCGGTACCTGGCGCGGCGCGCCACCCATGGCGCCTGGCCAATTTTTCTTTTCCTTGCTCCGCTGCTCGCTTCGTGTCGTGCCTCCATGTGCTCGATCCAATCCACAATCAAATTTCAACCTTTTCTTGCTCGATCATGCTCTTTAACGCTCCAATTGCACTTCATAACAACCTAGAAGCATACGACATAAAATCAGTGCAAAATCACATTCGTTAACTAGAAAACGTGTGAATAAAGTATCCGAACGTGATGAAATATTAAGGAAATACAGGTATAAAATGCTAAACATCAATTACCAATATGCCTGCAAAATGAAGCACTGTATATTAGTAACATTAAAAATAGTATTCTTATATAAATAGTTAAAAGATAAAATATAAAAACTCGTTTCAATGAAATCAAGTTTTATCGAAACTTTTCATGTTCATGAGTGGGTTTTACGGAAAAAACATACTTATAATTTGTATATATTGTTTTCAGTAATGGAACATTATCAATATTTACCCAACTTTTTTTTTTTAATATATGTGATTACCATGATGTTTGAGCCAACCAGAATTTACCCAAATACTAATGCGTTAAAAATTAGGCGACAATTTACCTTTTCTGATAAACTAATTATAATTGTAAAAGAAAATATAGTTTCCCCCCTTTCTTAATCACAATAATCACAAGAAGTGTACAATGAAAAGCAAAAGCTTGATAAACAATAAACAGTATTAAATTTGTAGCTTCATGAATACCACAAATGAAAGTAACGAGGAAAATAGAATAGAGCAAAGATGCACATAAGTTTTCAATTGAAAAAGAATTTAGGAATAAAGTAATCAAATGAATTATTCTTCGTACTAGTAGTGTGTAAGATATTGAGGTAATAGAGATAATTTATAGGAACTTCAACTTGAAATCAAGTTATTATGTTGACCAATATACAACTAGACGAGGATTCACTTGCGAAATCAATATGAGGAACATATATGGAAAATTATTAATTTGGTTGATTAGTCATTTAACTAGTTAAACTAATAAAATTCTGCCCAAGTTTATTTAAGTTACCAACCAATTAGCTTACTTAAGTGCTAACAACAATATTTTTAGTGTAATACTACAAATAGATAGGATTTGAGAAGGATGAGATGTACAAATATTTTACTACTACCTAAGAAAACATAGGGAGGTTTCTTCCATTAGAACCTGCGCTCCACGAAAGAATTTAATTAGAAAACGGGTATGTAAAAAATCGAAGTTTAGAAGTACTGAAATAAAATTTAAAATAACTAGAGTATATAAAACAACAGTAGCGATAAAGATGGAGAATAAGAAAAAATAATATATACAAGAATAATACTACTGTAAATATGCAGACATCCCTTGATTACTCTCTAACCTTCTACACTAATCTTCAACCTCCATGCTCTCTAACTTACTGCTCTCTACTCTCTGGTGATAGAGTGTGATGTTTTTCATAAAATAAATGTGTGTTCGATTAAAACTGTCAAATAACTTCTATCTTTTTTGGAGTCAATTGGTTAGTCATGAAATGCTAAAGTGTATGGCTCGCAGCTTAGTGAGGTTCTATTATTATAAGGGATCTTTCTTGTTTTTTCATAGTCCCCAATTCTTAAATGATAAGAGAGTAATCATATCTTTAAATGAAGGAGAATTAATGTTTAAACTTAATTAGGCTTGCTAATCTGTATATCTATATCAATATTTTAAAAGGTGTGGGCTTGGGATGAGGCATTTCACATTGCACGTAATGAGGCGTTAGCCCCGAGACACGGGGTGTTAGCCCCACTGAAACGACCTTAGGTAGTCATATTAGGAGTTAGGACTCTGATTGGTGTACCGATAGTCTTAAAAGCTTTGAAAGGTTCATTAAGACCTATCTGTAAAATTTGAGCTAAATCAAACTTTGTTTGGTAGGTATCGAAAGAATGTTTCAGTTTTCGTTGTCGGTAAACCTTAAAAAGTGATTTTCCAGCTCGATTTTGGCGAATGAGCTCCGATTCAAAATCCGAAAGTGTCATTAGGTTTAGAGGTTTCCGGATCAGATAATACAAGACAACTCCCTAGTGTCTGAATGACACCACTAACTACCCAAAATATACAGGTTTAGACGTTTCCAGATCAGACATCTAAGAAGTCCAAAAAAATATAAACATCTCCCGAGGGGAGCAAGAATAAGATAAACTACAATATCTACAACTAGTGGCCTCAATGAACAAGATGGCTCACAGTAGACAGCTGAGAACTGACTGATCCTCAATCAGCACGCGACTGGCTAGGTCCTGAAGCAGAATAAGACGGATGAAAAGAAAATACAAGAATAGATAGGGAGTGAATCATAAGGACTCAGTAAACAAGGAATAACTAACTAATCTGAAAGATAAGTAAACGAGCCAGGGAAAAAGAACCAAACAACAACCAACAAATAAGCAATGCACATATAATCAGTGAAGTAGTCATATACAACAAGTCAACATACACAATGGCATGAAATGAAATGAAATATGATGCAATAGGGTCACATGTGCCAATAATCCCATCCCGAAGTGGAATACTCCTGCATTCGAGGGGAATACAATCTAATAACCAAGTGGAGGAGAATACTCCTGCTCCTGGGGCGGAATACTCCTGCACCCACGATAATATAAAATTGAGGCTGAATACTCCAGCACTTAGTATTATGATATACAGTCCGAGAAGAATACTCATGATGCAGAGCAAATCGTGCCAAGACACTTTCCGACATGTGCCAAGCTTGGAAGATACAAAGGACTTGAGGTCAAGGGCTTTGGAAGTGTTCCGGATGGTTTCATCACTAGGCTCCACGCCTAAGGAGAAGGAAGGAGGCCCAGCATAGCTAGGCGCCCCGCCTAGCCCAGGCGCCCCGCCTAGGAAGCTCACTGCCTAAGAATGGAAGGCACCCAGGCGCCCCACCTAGCCAGGCGCCCAGCCTAGCTGAAGGCCAAGCCAGGCGCCCAGCCTAGCCAGGCGCCCAGCCTAGCTGAAGGCCAAGCCAGGCGCCCCGCCTAGCTTCAGGCGCCCAGCCTAGCTGAAGGCCAAGCCAGGCGCCCCGCCTAGCTCCAGGCGCCCAGCCTAGCTTCAGCATGATCCAGGCGCCCCTCCCAGCCCCAGGCGCCCCTCCTAGCTGCTGAACTTATAGTTCTTTTACTATTTTGCCCTACGTGGCTTATTTGTTGAACCTTATTAGTAAGGGTAGTTAAGTCTTTGTGTAAGCTTGGGAAACACTATAAATATCCAAGCCTAGCTTATTTTATCACTGAGCTTATTATTGATGATTATGAATGATGAACATGAGCAAGGCTCTTGACTATTGAATGAAACCTTTTGTTTTGGGACTTGTAGTTCTTCTAGCGGATCTAGATGAATACTCTTCCTCTCCGACCATTCTACTTGCGTGCTCGCGTTAGCTCGAGGGTAGTTGCATAGCGTAGGTGTTCTTGTCCTTCTCTCGGGGTGTAACGGAACAAGTTCTCCGTTGCTACTTGGGATTAGAGATCGAGTTACGTCTCGTTCTTTATCTTTTACTTTCCGCGTTTGATTTCCTACATCATTTGGTATCAGAGCAAGGCTCGGGTTTTGTTTCTACAAACCCCCGACCCTTGATTCTTCGTGCCTAGTATCTTCTTTTAGTTTTTCTTGTTGTTGAAGTTATTAGAAAGGAGAAAATTGCAAAAAAATTGAAAAATTGAAAAATACAAAAATTTGGTGTAACTTGTTGATTTGGATGATTTGTGATATGGGTGTTGTGGATTCTTGATCGTGATTGATTTCCCGTTACTTGGGTACCAAAATTGTTGAAATTGGTGAAGTTTGAAAAATTGAAACCCCAAAACCCCTTAAACCCTTGAAGCACTTGTTCTTGATGAATTTTGGCTTGATTCTTGGGTTGGATTGATGTTTGATTGGGAACTTGTTATTGGGGATTGATCTTCATTGAAAAACAAACAATTCGGTACCAATTTTGTGGGATTTGAACATGTATAACACCTTCTTTGATGAATCACAATCCTTGTTGAAACCCTTTTGATAAACCCTTGTGTTCTTGAGTTCTTGAGATTGAACCCTGATTTGATTGATTGTTTGATTGAAATTTTGATTGGGTTTTGTTAAGGAAGATCAAACACAACTTTGGGTATCTTTGGATTGTGAAAACAAGTTGAAAACATCGGATTTGAGGCTTGAAAATCGACTTGAAACGAGTTTGGAACGAGTTGGAAAAAGCTTCAGGCTAGGCGCCCCGCCTAAGCCAGGCGCCCCGCCTGACTTGGTTACTGCCTAAGTCCCAGGCGCCCCGCCTAGACCCAGGCGCCCCGCCTGGAACACAGCACAATCTAGGCGCCCCACCTGAGTTTCAGGCGCCCCTCCTGAGTGCTGAACGCATTGTTTCGGGTAGATTTTCGTAGGTATTTCCCTTTGTTTGATAACATAACATCTAGTTAGTACTAATTTGAGTAACCGATCTACTTGAATAGTGCTAACCCTTTGATTGCTCTTAAGTGATTCGTGCCTAGCAAGGAGAGTAGAATTCTAAGGAAAAGCGTAGAATCCTTTAACTCAAGTCCTTCACTTCAAAGTGCCTAGCGTTCATTGAGTCCCATTAACTCCACTCACCCCGGAGTGTGCGTGACTCGTGAATAGTTTAGTTGAGTTGAGGAGTTGCTAATCATCTACGTGAAGCTTTGGAACTACAAGTTGAGTGAAATATCCACCGCCACCCAAAAGAGTGATCCGAGTGAACACAAGTGAGGGAGCGAGTGAGGTGTTTTAACTAACTCTTGTTTCTTTTCTTTGTAGGTACAATGGCCAACGAAGGTCAAGATTTCATTAAGGAGGCCTTGGCTAATCTTCTTGCCAAGATGGACCTCATGAACCAAAGGATTGACTCTCTTGAAAAGGGAGCCTCGAGTACTCAAGGAGAACATGGGACCCCGAGTGTCCCAATTGAAAAGGGAACCCCGAGTGTCCAAATTGAGACCGGTGAAGGCTCAAGTAGCCCTACCTTTACCCCGGAGCAAGTTGTTGAATTGCTCAATCAACAACGGGTAAAGGAGGACCGAGAGAGAATTGAACGAACGGGCATTCCCCGTATCTTGGACAATCCTCCAAGAAACTTTCCACTACCAAGACCCGTCCGAAATGTGCAACCTTTTGAGCAAGTTGTTGAGGCTCAAGAAGGGGAGGAAGTTGATTATGGTGACGATGTGTATGGGTTTGATGATCACTTTCAACCAAGGCGAGCTATGAATTGGGGTCGAAATGTGGATCGGGGTAGAGGCCGAGGTCGAGGGCCACCCTTAGGATATGGAGGGAGGAATGTTAGAAGGGACTATGTTGCTTATGATGATCACCATGGAGGCCAACCGGAGCCATTCCAAGGGGGTCGTGACAACAACAACAATCTTAATAGTGTGAAGCTCACTATTCCTTCTTTCAAAGGAAGCAGTGACCCGGTGGAGTACATTGGTTGGAAATTGGCTATGGAGCGTATCTTTGACACCAATGATATGCCCGATGTGAAGAAAACCAAGTATGCAATATCCTCCTTTGAATCTTTTGCTTCTACTTGGTGGGAGTCGGTGAAGAGAAATAGAAGAAGGACGGGTATGGCTATTAATCTTACTTGGGAAGAGTTGATCCGTGTGATGGATGAGAAGTACTTGACTAACCAATACCGGGTTGAACAACAAAGGCGTCTATATGATTTGAAGCAAGGTTACAAATCGGTTGGTGAATATTTCAATGAATTTGAGCAAATCCGAATGATCCTTGACTTAGATGATGAAGACAATGAGACGGCCATGATCTGTTTCAAAGGGGGCTTGAACCGAGACATAGCTTCACAATTGAAGTTCCACCAATATGATGATCATTACAAGCTATGTGAAGATGCGGTTGAGGCCGAGAAATGGCTCAAGGAGGAGAAATCCCTCCGCTACAAGAGTAGCACTACTACTCCAACAAGCAAACCAAAGGATTGGAAGCCTCCTACTACAAATGCAAGGTTCCCAAGTGCAAGTGGGACAAGTGGTGCAAATGCTACCAAGGATGTGAAAAAGCCGTATGAGACGAACACACCTAGTGTGGGAGGTAACTCTAAAACTCAACTACATGCTCCTACTTCTTCTTCAATACAATGCCACAAGTGCAAGGGGTATGGTCACTTTGCTAGGGAATGTCCTACAAAGAGGACCATGATTGTTGTTGGCAATGAAGCATATGAGAAAGAGAGTGAATCGGAAGATGAGGGAGTAGAGGGAGTAGAGGGAGATGAGGGAGTAGAGGAGAATGATTTGCTTGATGACACGGTGGAGGAGGAGGATCCTCATACTTTCTTGGTTGTGAGAAGGAGCCTAGGAGCTATGATTGTGGAAGATAGTGAAACCTTGCAAAGGGAAAATCTTTTCCATGCTAGGTGCCGGGTCAAAGATGTTGTTTGCTCTATGATAATTGATTCTGGAAGTTGTGCAAATGTAGTGAGTCAATCTCTTATATCCCAATTGAAGTTGCCAACCGAGAAACACCCCAAGCCATACCGGTTACAATGGCTTAGTGAATGTGGAGAGCTTAAGGTAGTGAAACAAGCAATGATCAAGTTTAAAATGGGTAGTTATGTGGATGAACACTTGTTCGACGTTGTGCCAATGCAAGCTTGCCACCTTCTCTTTGGAAGGCCTTGGCAATTTGACCGACAAGTGGTTCACAATGGACGTGTCAACACTTACACGCTCCAACATGAAGGAAGGAAATTTGTGTTGAAACCCCTAACTCCCAAACAAGTGAGTGATGACTACAAGCGGATGAGGGAGTTGAGGGAAGCGGCTAAAGCCAAATCACCCATTGTGCTTGAACCCGAGGCAAACAATCTTGTTGTCTTGCCAAAGAATGATCAAAGTGAGAGTCACTCCACTTCAAATGAGAGAAAAAAAATAGAGAGAAGTGAGGGAGTGACCGGTGACAATCCAAGAGAGGAAAAAGGAGAGGATTTGAGGAGTGATGTGAGTGGATTGTCACCACCAACTACACTTGACCATGAGGTAAAATTGAGAGAGATGAGAGGTGAGGAAGGAAAAATTGAGAGTGAGAGCACCCATTATTCTAACCCTTCTTTATCTTCTACTTTTTCTTGTGAAAGTTCTTGTGTAGGTACATTTGGAGACAAGTCATTGGAGCCTCAATGTGGGCCTCATGAAGAAGGAGTTGCACATGACATTTCAAGCCTTGCGAGTGACCAAGGAAGTATTACAAATGTAAGTGTTGCTTCACCTTTTCATGAACTTACTAGCTACTTGTCTTGTGAAGACTCAACACTAGTTGGTGGTTTTGATGCATCTAGTGAGTATACCACTAGTGTAGAGTCTAGTTGTCAACTTGTATGTGCTTGTGAAACACTAGTTGGAAGGGATGCTATGCCACATCATGATGTGAGCTCATTGTTCATTGAGCCCTTCCCTAGTGTAGATTTGATAGTTGACCATGATTTTGACCTTTGCTATGACACACCGCCAACCTTTGACATAGGGAAAGATGAGGTAGTTGACCATTCCCTAATTGATATGCTTCTATTTGGTGGACCAATGTGTTGTGGTGAGGATGGTCTTGTCCTTGAGGAGTCCAAATTGCATGAATTGGACAAGGTTGTCTATGATGACTCCTCAAGTGAACCTAGTCTCGATAATTTGTCTATGCTTAATCATGATATTGAGATGCATGCTTTTATATTTCCATTGTGTGACGATAATCTCATTTGTGGTAGCGACTTGTATCGGGCTAGTGTGGGTGGTCAAATGGAACCCCCATGGTGTGAAGGATTTGATTCCTTAGGCAACCACTTGTTTGAGAATTTGAGTGAGGTAGATGGTTCTTTGAGTGACCCCACTATTGCTTGTGTGGGTTATGATGAAGAAGAGGCCATTATCAATGCCTTTCTTGATAGTTTGTCTTTTGAGAAGGGTTGCTTAAGTGATGAAATGGAAGTTGAAAAGGAATCCCTTGGTGTGAGTAAGTATGCTCTAAAGAAGGGGAGTGGAGTGCTTGATGTTACTTGCATGTTGAGTTATTTGACTCACTCCACTCTACATGTTAATCACACTTTGAGGAGGGATTGGTTTGTTGATCTTGAGCTTAAGGTTCAAGGGGATCTTGATAGCTTGATCCTGCATTTTTCATATCCCCATGGCTTATTTGATCACTGTTGTGTTAGGTGCATGATGATCTTTAACCAAGTACTTATTATTCTCTTTGGAGACTTGATATTTGTGCTTCTCATTGATGCTTGGTTATATCACAAGAGTGTGTTTTCCACACTTCTTGCACTAACCTACTTTCAAAGTAGGAATTTTTGTGTTGCTTGTCGTTGCTTGTAGGTTCTAAGCTCCATGTTAAGGCAAGGGAGATCTTGGAAGAGACCTATGTCAAGGTGACGATCAAGAGTTACAAAGGAGGAGAGCATTGGGCACCTCTAAGAGATGATGCCATGAACATGAATGCAATGATTTCGAGGGCGAAATCTCTTCAAGAAGGGGAGGATGATGCAGAGCAAATTGTGCCAAGACACTTTCCGACATGTGCCAAGCTTGGAAGATACAAAGGACTTGAGGTCAAGGGCTTTGGAAGTGTTCCGGATGGTTTCATCACTAGGCTCCACGCCTAAGGAGAAAGAAGGAGGCCCAGCATAGCTAGGCGCCCCGCCTAGCCCAGGCGCCCCGCCTAGGAAGCTCACTGCCTAAGAATGGAAGGCACCCAGGCGCCCCACCTAGCCAGGCGCCCAGCCTAGCTGAAGGCCAAGCCAGGCGCCCAGCCTAGCCAGGCGCCCAGCCTAGCTGAAGGCCAAGCCAGGCGCCCCGCCTAGCTTCAGGCGCCCAGCCTAGCTGAAGGCCAAGCCAGGCGCCCCGCCTAGCTCCAGGCGCCCAGCCTAGCTTCAGCATGATCCAGGCGCCCCTCCCAGCCCCAGGCGCCCCTCCTAGCTGCTGAACTTATAGTTCTTTTACTATTTTGCCCTACGTGGCTTATTTGTTGAACCTTATTAGTAAGGGTAGTTAAGTCTTTGTGTAAGCTTGGGAAACACTATAAATATCCAAGCCTAGCTTATTTTATCACTGAGCTTATTATTGATGATTATGAATGATGAACATGAGCAAGGCTCTTGACTATTGAATGAAACCTTTTGTTTTGGGACTTGTAGTTCTTCTAGCGGATCTAGATGAATACTCTTCCTCTCCGACCATTCTACTTGCGTGCTCGCGTTAGCTCGAGGGTAGTTGCATAGCGTAGGTGTTCTTGTCCTTCTCTCGGGGTGTAACGGAACAAGTTCTCCGTTGCTACTTGGGATTAGAGATCGAGTTACGTCTCGTTCTTTATCTTTTACTTTCCGCGTTTGATTTCCTACATCAACTCATGCTCGTGGAGCGGAATACTCCTACTCCTGGTCAGAATACTCCTGCACCCGAGATAATATAAAATTGAGGTGGAATACTCTTGCTTCTGGGGCGGAATACTCCTGCATTTGAGATAATATAAAGATGAGGCAGAATACTCCTGCACTCAATACATGACATAGCAGTCCATAACCAGAAAACATAATATATGAATACGCTTCAAGGCTATATCATATTAAGTACGCCATGTCATTGGCTATTCACATAAAGAACGCGTAAATAGAATATCAAGAAGGCCAAAGGCCGTCAATGGAATGGATATAATCACTTACCTTAGTCCAAAGTTAGCACTGCTACTCAACAACTACTTTTTCCTTGGATTCACTACCAAAAATCCATGCTCTATTCAATAAGCAGAAAAATATATCAAATAAGACTAAAGACTTCATTCTTTAAGTCTTAGAACAATCCGTTTAGGAACCCATCACCTAATTTTCCTACGTGATACGCAGTCCACGTCTGCTAACATGGTTCAAAATCACATGCCTAACCCTAAATAAATTTTATTTATGAGTTTCTCATAACTTCCTGAGTTCGAATATATAATCAATTCC
This sequence comes from Petunia axillaris subsp. axillaris, assembly GCA_029990575.1. NCBI lineage: Eukaryota > Viridiplantae > Streptophyta > Magnoliopsida > Solanales > Solanaceae > Petunia > Petunia axillaris. Next base: position 35,157,886 of record JARKNS010000007.1, read on the forward strand.
GTTATCGGGGTCCAATTAACCCTTTAAACTATCGATTTAACTTATTAGAACGATGTCTAATATCTCGATTTCTACTGTTAGAATATATTCAAACACACATAATAAACTAAAATAATTCATTAACATAATTACCTCGATGTTTTGGGGTAAAAATTTTATTTTTTTCTCCTTTCTCCTTTTCCTTTCCTTTCACTCTTTTAATTTTCTAGCTTTCTGTATCATTTTTGTTTCTATTTCGTTTCTGATCCTTTAACTGCAAGCTAAGGAATGTATATTCCTTAGCCACCGCATTAGACATTTTTAATCTTGTCCTTTATTCTTTTTTTTTTTTTTGTTAAAACTTGCTACTGCGACAAAAATTAAAAAAAAAAAACTTATGAATCTTGGAATGATCCCAAATTTCTCAAGCAAGTTATACAATATTTATGTAATGTACCAATTAAGACGAATCTCAAATCGGATTTTCGAAACTCAAGATACGAATTAAACAGAAAGATCAAATTCTTAATTTTTGGAACATCAGCGGAAACTATCCAAACGACCTCGGAATTCACTTACGAAAATTTACACATGTTACAAATGACCATACAAATATAATGAAACTTTTGAATTTTGAATCGGAGCTCATTCGCCAAAATCGAGCTCAAAAACCTCTTTTAAGATTTACCGACAACGAAAACAGAAACCTTCTAAATACCTACTAAACAAGGTCCGATTTAACTCAAATTCTATAGACATGGTCTAATGAACCTTACGGAGCTTTTAAGACTATCCGCACGTCAATCGGAATGCTAACTCCCAAAACGACTACTTTAGGTCGTTTCAACTAGAAACTTTCATACTATTTCAGTTGTCTATAGTCGGAACAGATTTTTAGGTTTTCCTTTCAATTGTTGTTTTTATATATATCAGTGCTTTCATGAAATTCATATCATAAGTAAAATGATTACATTTTTTAATTCTCCAATTTTCATCTGTGCATAGAAGGAATTGTCAGAATTTGTTACTTGTATGATAGAAGAATTAGAGTAATTTATTTATTTTTAAGAATTTCTGCACTGTACGTTGAGCAATATCGATAAAAAAGGAGGGATTATATCATATTCTTCACGCATATAAAAATTTTGGAGTAATAGAATCTAAAAGTTTAAAGTTAATTGGAGTAGCCTGACTAAAATTTTAGTTCAAACATAATTGTACAATAGTATTTGCAATTTGGCACAGAGTCTCTTAATTAATAAAACATAAATCAAACTCAAAACTTAAATAATTTCAAATATTTTCTTTCTTTGACTGACAATTTTCTTTTCTGTGGAAAGTAACAAAAGAAAATAATAATCTAAAAGTTCAAACGTATTTTTGTACTATGACATTTACTTTCAGTATTGACGTAGCACACACAAATAGGAACACCAGGTTCTTGGAAATCTTCCTTACATATTACATCAGTAAGTCTCTCACCATATACACGCTGGCATGTACTAACATAACATGGTGCCTTGCTATCACAGGGCCAGCACATAGGTCCTACTTGAAACAACCTCGGTCAGTCGTTTCGGAAGTTAGCACTCCAATTGGCGTATCGATAATTTCAAAATATTTGTAATGTCCATTAGGACCTGTCTGTAAAATTTTAGCTAAATCATACCTCGTTTGGTAGGCATCGGAAGAAGGTTTCAGTTTTTATCGTCGATAAATATTAAAAAGAGATTTTCGAACTCGGTTTTGGCGAATGAGCTCTGATTCGAAATCCGAAAGCGCCGTTAGGTTCGTATGATTATTTTTGACTTTGGTGAACTTTTGAAAGCGAATTTCGATGTTGTTCAGCTAGTTTCCGCGAAAATACCGAAAGTTAAATAATTTGACTTTTTTTCATGTAAATTCGCATCTTGAGTTTCGGGAGTCCAATTTGAGATCCGCCTTTACGAGTATGTTACATATATTTTATATAACTTGTATGCAAAAGTTGGAATTATTTTAAATATCGTAGGGCATCGTTTTAATTTTTACCGTACCAAAGAATTTTAAAGAAAAAAGGAAAAAAAAAAGGAAAAGTAAGACAAAAGTTGGCGGTGGTCCTTAGCTTTGACGAGGCAGTATGTAGCAATATATAGAAACATATGCAAAATGAAACAGAATCAGAGAAAATGAGAAACAGAGAAAATTATCAAAAAAACAGCCAGAAAATGAGAAAAGGGTCTGGAAAAAAGTAGAATTTTCACCCTGAAACATTCAGGTAATGATCCTAATATATTATTTGAGTTTATTATGTGTGTTTGAATATGTATTAACGGTAAAACTTGGAATATTATATATCATTTTAATAAGTTCAATTAATACTTTAAAGGGTCAAATGGACCCCGATAACGAAATTGATTATATATTCGGACTCAGTGAGTTATGGGCAACATATAAATGTAAATTATTTGGGGTTTGGTTATGTGACCTTAAACCCTGTACATAGGCCTGGCCTGCGTATTGCGTATGCAAATAGGGTATCAGGTTCCTAACCAGATTGCCCTAAGATGTGAGGAGTGAAGCCTTTAGCCTAATTTGATATATTTTTCTACTTATTGAATAGAGTGGGATCGTTTTGGCAATGAATCCAAAGGACAAAAACGGTTATTGAGTTGGCTGTACTAACTTTGTAACAAGATAAGTGTTTATATCCATTTCTTTGGAGGCACTGGTCTCGTGGATTTTCTACCACGTGTTCTTACGTGTGTAGCTGCCGATAGGCGTACCCATTACGCCTTAGCTTTGGATTTACATTGTATATTATACGTTACGTCCTGTTTTTGGTATTGTATTGAGGATCTGAGTATTGTACTCTGGCTGTGAGTTGGCATCTACTCCTCGGCTGTCGATGAGAGTCCCGCCCGGTGAAGGGTTATTATTGCATCACATTGCATTCGTACGCATTATATGTCATTCATATGCAATGTGGTGCAGGAGTATTCCGCCCCAGGAGCAGGAGGATTCCGCTCCATTGCATTAGGGCGGGAGGATTCCGCCCTCAGAGCAGGAGAATTCCGCTCCATCGCATCATATTGAGGGTAGGAGGATTCCGCTCCATCGCGATGGAGCATCATATTGAGCGTAGGAGGATTCCGCTCCATCGCATCATATTGAGGGTAGGAGGATTCCGCCCCTCGGAGCAGGAGCATTCCACTCCATTCATTTGGCACATGTGACCCTTTGCATTACATTTCATTTCATCTCATTTCATACCATCGGGTAGACTTACGATAGATGACTACTGTCCTGCTCATACCATTGACTACAGTTGTGTTTATGGTTTAATACATGTTTCCGGTTGTTATCTGGCTCTGCTTTTTTATAATTTAAATAAAAGGAATTTGGTCTATCTATTTCTTTTCTCCCTGGCTAGCTATCTTATTCTTTGAGGTGGCTAGTCTGCCCCACTTATCGAGTCCTTTTGACTCACCCTTGTTTGTTGTTTGTTTCTTGTCTTTCTATTTCATTTCGGCAGGTTCGCTCCAGGATTGAGTTCGCCACGTTGTAAAGGAGCGAAGAAGACTCAGCTGTCAGGGTGAGCCAGCTTTTATCCCGGATGGCCACCAGTTTATTGGTTGTTATTTCAGTTGCATTTTGCTCCCTTCACGTGGTATTTGTCTTCTTTTGTACTCTTAGATGTCTAGTCTGGATAGCCCTAAACCTAGTATGTTGGGTAGTCAGCTGTAATTTCTTTTGTACAGCTTAGAGATATCAGTATGTCGGTGAGTTTTTTTTAGTCTTGTCCTTATTTGTGAATTGTTATATTTATTTTCCTGATTTACTTGGTAAGGGTTCGCCCGGCGGGTCTAGGGGAGGATGTCGGGTGCCCGCACAGCCTAACCGGATTCCGGGTCGTGTCAGTTGGTATCAGAGCCCGATTTAGAGTCTATCCAGACTAAGACAGTGTCTAGTAGAGTCTCGCTGATGGGTACGTAGACGTCCGTACTTATCTACAAGAGGCTATGATGGAATTTAGGAAGTTTCACTTTCTTCTTTTCTGATCGTGCGTCGGTCTAGGATGTAAAAGTATTTTTGTTAATTCTTTCGTGGTAATTGTAAAACCCTCGTGCAATAAATCAGCAAACGGTATGAGTTCAAGACGAAGCAGTCCGACCTGGGGTTAGCACTGATGAAGCCCCGAGAGTTTTTGATCGTGCTGACGATCTAATTACGGAGGTCCGAGCTGCACGAGCTTGCGAGGGGCAAGCGAGAAGGACCTTATGGTTCCTTTGGCTCTCTACGATGGTTTAACGAGAATCTTGGCGACGCAGATACCGCAAGAACCTATTATTCATTAGGCAACTTATTAGGTCGCCGCATATGCAGATGTTTGGACTTACAGAACTCTTGTTCCAGCTCTTGATATTGCCTCAGTAAGTTATGTTCCAGAGGCAGCATGTGTTGCGCCACCAATTGCTCTGGCTGGTTAGCCAGCCGAGGTAACAGTTCGGTCCAAGTGCCCAAAGAGATTATATTATTTTACGCAGTTGAACCTTTCGATATTCTTAAGCAGTATATCAGATAAACCTCGTGATTCTTTTTTAAATAAAATGATGTCAGCGTATCCTTCAGGCTCTTGATTATATCGAGCGGTATGGTGTTAATTATTCTTCTTTCCAGTTTCAGGATCCAGCCTTGAATTGGTGGGCCGCTCTCGTATTAGCTAACTTGGTTCGATTTCTTCTAGATTCGTTGAAAAGTTTCTTTCGAGGAGCGAGCGAGATGAAAAGTGTTGCCAGTTTGAGTGGATTGGACAGGGTAGCCTGTCGGATAGCCTGTTGGTGTTTCAGAATATGAGATTGAATTCTATAGAATGAATGAATATGCATTAGAACTAGTCCATGAGCTTTTCGACAGAGTCAAAGATTTATTGATGACCTTTCTCCTTCCTTGAGATCCTAGATGGCTTGAAAAAAAGTTGAGGTTGATACTTCATTTGATGTCGTTGTTGATATTGCTCAAAGGTATTAGGCATACCATAAGTTGGGGGGGGAGAGTTAGAGCGGGAGATCAAGAGATCCCGTGGCCCTAGTGGGTAACTATGGTACCTTATTTGGAGGTAACAGTTTTGATTATTTTGGGAGGTCACCTGCTAGGTTATCTCAGCTTGTAGAGCGTGATTCTCAGAGTGCTCGAGTAGTTCATCAAGATTAGACTCAGCTTTCTGTTTACAGCTATCAACAATCATTCCAGCTTCCATTTTTCAGCGAAAAGGGGTTATCATTGTTGTGAGTCTGGTTATCTTTTCAGGAGTTTTCCCTTACTCCGACAGGTAGGCAGTCGTCTTTTCTCTTGTCATTAGGCATCTGCACAGTCGCAGGGGATTTCATTTAGATCTTAATCAGCCAGAGAAATGCCACCATCTAGTAGAGGTTGAGAGCGTGGTGGCAGTGGTTCTTCAGAAGGTGATTACCAGGGTAGTGGCTCAGCTCAGCTGTAGAGGCAGTTTGATGAACTGTCAGTTTGGCAGGATGCTGAGGTATCCGATGTAGTACACCCATGTATTTCTTCTTCCATTATATATGAGTAAGATTTGATTATTTAGATGGTCTGGACTTCGTTTATCTCACCATGGTTTCATTGGAAATTGTTTAGAATCGGTTGCGGTAGAGGGGTGAGCTTCTGGTATGATTTATGCTTTGCATTTGTGAGACCTTTCTAATTTTTCTAGTCTAAATATGAGAGATTTGGCAGTAAGTGTCGGTATTGTCTGCCTGGCATCTTGTTCTTCCACCTTCTGTTATTATGTCAAATCAGTTTACCTCCTTCGTCGGAAATCAATGTTGGTAGGATAATGGGATCCTAATTCGTTACCTTCAAAAAGTGTTATTGTTTCTTCCGGTGTAAAGTGGTTAGTAAGTAATACTCGATCTACGTGTCTCCTCTTGGTTCGAGACGCTAGTAGAGTCATGTTATTCTATATGTTTGTCTCGGTATAAAAGAGTTTTTTGGTAAATTGTTGGAGTTTTCTTTTTATTAAATTGACACAAATTTTGTTCGATAAAGCTCATTTAATATCTATTTCTTCAATTGCGATTCTTCGGTTAGCCTAACTCATAAGTAGTCTAGCTCTGGCAGCCAAGCAAATAAGAAGATGAACTTCCTGAAGCTCTAATTATTTCTATCCTCGATCCATTTCCATTTCTTCTTCGTCCGGCACTAGTGAGCTTGGGCGATTGGTAGCCGCTTGTGACGTTCCTTGTGTTGAGCCAGAGTACGTGTTATTGTAGTCGGGTAAGCATATTATTGTTTTGGATATCAGTTTATCCGGGTATCCATTCCCATGTATAGTATAGTGCTGGTTCTGTTTTTGCGGATCATCCAGTTTCAGGGGAAACTCTGCCGATATTTTTATATAGAAGTACCATCCATCAGGCAGTGGTGCTTATAGCAAAGGTATGGAGTTGTGAACTAGAGAGTTGCAGCTTTTTGGCAACTCGAAAGGGTAGTTGGTAGCTTAGGTCTGCCTACGTTCAGGTTTTAGCTAAATCTTCTTTAGTCCAGCGGACTGTGCGAAAATGGTTATTCCTATTCAAATGGCTGCATGAGTTTGTGCTTTAAGTGGAGGAGTCTTCCTCCAAATAGTGAATGGTAATATTAAATCTCTGAGGTGTTGATACAACTTTTCTCACGACCCAAAGTAAGGCCATGGCAGACATCTACAATGAGTTTCGATCATTGTTAAACCCACTAATAATCTATTAATGATAAAGATAAGTTGGCAACCTGATCATATATGCGTACCTATCTGCTGAAAGCATAAAGTCTGGAAAGATAACACAACTTTAACTTGCTGGCAATTAGAATATTGAGCCACAAATTCTGCTATGTCACACTTCATTCTGTCCCACCAATAACTCTGCTTAAGATCATGGTACATCTTAATCGAACCTGGATGAACAGTGTATTTGGAATAATGTGCCTTTATCATAAACTAAATCTGCAAGATCAGGAACACAAAATCTATCTTTATACATGAGAACACCGTCAATAGTAACCTTGTATGGTGACTCCGGTTTTCTTTTGTCTATTTGTCTGTATTTAACTAGAACTGGATCCTTATATTGATGCTGTTTTATTTCATAGAAATTTAGAGTTAAAGGTCTAGTGCAGCTTATCGACAATCCATCATCGATATGTATATCTCCTTCACACCTCAACTCTTTGAGAAGTTACTTTAGCGTTATAAGTGCACATGTAATCAACTTTGTGCTAGTAGTCTACCTCAGCTCATGGTCCAACTACATGTCTCTTTTATTTTCTCTTTTTCAAGTCATATTATTTCCAATTTAAAGACAATACCCTGAGGTAGATGTTCCGTCTGAATATCATTCCTGGTCTGCATCATACTATCCAGTAGTATTTGCATGATCCTTATCCTTATATGATAGACCCTGTTCAGATGAACCTTTGACATACATTAGGATCTGAGTAACTACATTCCCACAAGAGCTTGCGGAACAACACTAACATCAACTGAGACATTGCATAGTGTGTTTGTAAAAATAATATAGCTTGCATCAAATCTTCTATAGTGAGTAGTGACAAGATACTTCAAAAGCTTCCCCTATTGTATCAAGCGTGAGCTAATTCTTAGTTCCATCGACCTGTTCTATATCGAAAGGTATATCGAAGAGGTAATTGTCGGCTGAATCATGTTAACCCATTCAAAGTTTTGTGTATCTTTGTTTCGATAATGTAGAACTCTCCTCTCATGATCGAAGAAGGATCAGCGTAGTCAGAATAAGCTGGGCAATAGCGTTATGATATTATCCAGCTATGTTTTTATCCAAGAGTTTGATATGCGTGTTATAATTCTGATCCTATAATAAGGAAATAATGCCCGTGGAGTAGCTCAAGAAGGGCGTGCAAGTTCTCTTGTTATCTGCGTGAATCTTGCTTTAGACTTAGGCTCATTCGAGGACGAACGAGAGTATAAGTAGAGGAGAATGAAACGACCTCGATCAGTCGTTTCGGAAGTTAGGACTCCGATTGGCGTACCGATAATTTTAAAATATTCGTAATGTCCATTAGGACCTGTCTGTAAAATTTCAGCTAAATCGGACCTCGTTTGGTAGGCATCGGAAGAAGGTTTCAGTTTTTATCGTCGATAAATATTAAAAAGAGATTTTCGAGCTCGGTTTTGGCGAATGAGCTCTGATTCGAAATTCGAAAGCGCCGTTAGGTTCGTATGATTATTTGTGACTTTTGTGAACTTTCGAAAGTGAATTTCGATGTAGTTCGGCTAGTTTCTGCGAAAATACCGAAAATTAAACAATTTCACTTTTTTTCATGTAAATTCGCATCTTGAGTTGCGGAAGTTCGATTTGAGATCCGCCATTGTGAGTATGTTACATATATTTTATATAACTTGTATGCAAAAGTTGGAATTATTTCGAATATCGTAGGGTACCGTTTTAATTTTTACCGTACCAGAGAATTTTAAAGAAAAAAGAAAAAAAAAAGGAAAAGTAAGACAAAAGTTGGCGGTGGTCCTTAGCTTTGACGAGGCAGTATGTAGCAATATACAGAAACATATGCAAAACAAAACAGAATCAGAGAAAATGAGAAACAGAGAAAATTATCAGAAAAACAGCCAGAAATGAGAAAAGGGGCCGGAAAAAAGTAGAATTTTCACCCTGAACATTCAGGTAATGATCCTAATATATTATTTGAGTTTATTACGTGTGTTTGAATATGTTTTAACGGTAAAACTTGGAATATTCTACATCGTTTTAATAAGTTCAATTAATACTTTAAAGGGTCAAATGGACCCCGATAACGAAATTGATTATATATGCGTACTCAGTGAGTTATGGGCAACATATAAATGTAAATTATTTGGGGTTTGGTTATGTGACCTTAAACCCTGTACATAGGCCTGGCCTGCATATTGCGTATGCAAATAGGGTATCAGGTTCCTAACCGGATTGCCCTAAGATGTGAGGAATGAAGCCTTTAGCCTAATTTGATATATTTTTCTACTTATTGAATAGAGTGGGATCGTTTGGCAATGAATCCAAAGGAAAAAGCGGTTATTGAGTGGCTGTACTAACTTTGTAACAAGGTAAGTGTTTATATCCATTTCTTTGGAGGCACCTGGCCTCGCGGATTTTCTACCACGTGTTCCTTACGTGTGTAGCTGCCGATAGGCGTACTCATTACGCCTTAGCTTTGGATATACATTGTATATTATATGTTACATCCTGTTGTTGGTATTGTCTTGAGGATCTGAGTATTGTACTCCGGCTGTGAGTTGGAATCTACACCCCGACTGTCGATGAGAGTCCCGCCCAGTGAAGAGTTATTATTGCATCACATTGCATTCGTACGCATTATATGTCATTCATATGCATTACATTGCATATCATATTGGGTGTAGGAGTATTCCGCCCCAGGAGCAGGAGAATTCCGCTCCATTGCATTATATTGAGGGTAGGAGGATTCCGCCCTCGGAGCAGGAGGATTCCGCTTCATTGCATCATATTGAGGGTAGGAGGATTCCGCTCCATCGCATCATATTGAGGGTAGGAGGATTCCGCCCTCGGAGCAGGAAGATTCCGCTCCATTCATTTGGCACATGTGACTCTTTGCATCACATATCATTTCATCTCATTTCATACCATTGGGTAGACTTACGATACATGACTACTGTCCTGCTTAATGTGCATTGCTTATTTGTTGATATGTTTCTGGCTCGTATCCCTAGTTGAGTTTATGGTTTTATACGTGTTTCCGGCTGTTATCTGGCTCTGCCTTTTTATAATTTAAATAAAAGGAATTTGGTCTATCTATTTCTTTTTTCCCTAGCTAGCTATCCTATTCTTTGAGGTGGCTAGTCTGCCCCACTTATTGAGTCCTTTTGACTCACCCTTGTTTGTTGATTGTTTCTTGTCTATCTATTTCGTTTCGGCAGGTTCGCTCCAGGATTGAGTTCGCCACGTTGTAAAGGAGCGAAGACGACTCAGCTGTCAGGGTGAGCCAGCTTTTATTCCGGATGGCCACTATTTTATTGCTTGTTATTTCAGTTGCATTTTGCTCCCTTCAGGAGGTATTTGTCTTGTTTTGTACTCTTAGATGTCTAGTCTGGATAGCCCTAAACATAGTATGTTGGGTAGTCAGCTGTAATTTCTTTTGTACAGCTTAGAGGTATCAGTATGTCGGTGGTTTTTTTAGTCTTGTCCTTATTTGTGAATTATTATATTTATTTTCCTGATTTAATTGGTAAGGGTTCACCCGCGGGTCTAGGGGAGGATGTCGGGCGCCCGCACGGCCTAACCGGATTCCGAGTCGTGTCACTACTTCACAAATGTCAGCATTTGTCGAGAGAACTTGAGTCATTACCAATATGCCTGCAAAATAAAGCACTATATATTAGTGACATTAAAAATAGTATTCTTATATAAATAGTTAAAAGATAAAATATAAAAGCAAGTTTCAATGAAATCAAGTTTTATCGAAACTTTTCATGTTCATGAGTGGGTTTTACGGAAAAAACATACTTATAATTTGTATATATTATTTTCAGTAATGGAACACTATCAATATTTACCCAACTCTTTTATTATATATGTGATTACCATGATGTTTGAGCCAACCAAAATTTACCCAAATACCAATGCATTAAAAATTAGGCGACGATTTGCCTTTTCCGATAAACTACTATTGTAAAAAAAAATCTAGTTTCCTCCCTTTCTTAATCACAATAATCACAAAAAGTGTAAAATGAAAAGCAAAAACTTGATAAACAAAAAATAGTATTAAATTTGTAGCTGCATGAATACCACAGATGAAAGTAACGAGGAAAATGGAAAAGCGCAAAGATGCAAAAAAAATTTTCCATTAAAAAAGAATTTAGGAATAAAGTAATCAAATGAATTATTGTTAGTACTAGTAGTGTGTAAGATATTAAGGTAATAGAGATAATTTATAGAAACTTCAACTTGAAATCAAGTTAATATTTTGACCAATATACAACTAGAGGAGGATTCACTTGCAAAATCAATATGAGGAACATATATGCAAAATTATTAATTTTATTTTTTTAGTCATTTAATTAGTTAAACTAATAATATTCTACCCAAAGTTTGTTTGAGTTACCAACCAATTAGTTTACTTAAGTACTAACAACAACATATTTACTGTAATACCACAAATAGATAGGATTTGAGAAGGATGAGATGTACGAATATTTTACTACAACCTAGAAAAACATAGGGAGGTTTCTTCCATTAGAACCTCCGCTCCACGAAAGAATTTAATTAGAAAATGGGTATGTAAAAAATCGAAGTTTAGAAGAACTGAAATAAAATTTAAAATAACTAGAGTATGTAAATTAACAGCAACGATAAAGATGGAGAATAAGATAGAATAATAAATATTAGAATAATACTACTGTAAATATGCAGACATCCGTCGATTACTCTCTAACCTTCGACATTAATCTTTAATCTACATGCTCTCTACTCTCTGGTGATAGAGTGTGATGTTTTTTTGTAAAATAAATGTGTTTTCGATTTACACTCTCTAAATAACTTCTATCTTTTTTGGAGTCAAATGGTTAGTCATGAAATGCGAAGGTGTATGGCTCGTAGCTTAGTGAGGTTCTATGATTATGAGGGATCTTTCTTGTTTTTTCATAGTCTCCAAATCTTAAATCATAAGAGAGTAATCATATCTTTAAATTAAGGGGAATTAATGTATAAACTTAATTAGGCTTGCTAATCTATATATCTATATCAGTATTTTAAAAGTGTGGGCTTGGGATGAGGCATTTCACATTGCACGAAGTGAGGCGTAAGCCCCGGACACGGGATGTTAGCCCCATTGAACATCAGCGAAAACTATCCAAACGACCTCGGAAGTCACTTCTGAAAATTTAAACATGTTACAAATGATCATACAAATATAATGAAACTTTTAAATTTTGAATTGGAGCTCATTCCCCAAAATCGAACTCAAAAACCTCTTTTAAGATTTACCGACAACGATAACAGAAACCTTCTTTCAATACCTACCAAACAAGTTCCGATTTAACTCAAATTTTATTGACATGGCCTAATGAACCTTACAGAGCTTTTCTGACTATCGGCACGTCAATCGGAGTCATAACTCTCAAAACAACTACTTTTGGTCGTTTCAACTACAAACTTTCATACTATTTCAATTGTCTATAGTCGAAACAGATTTTTAGTTTTTCCTTTCAATTGTTGTTATTGTATATATCAATGCTTTCGTGTAATTCATATCATATGTAAAATGATTAGATTTTTTCATTCTCAAATTTTCATCTGTGCGTAGAAGGAATTGTAAGAATTTGTTACTTGTATGATAGAAGAATTAGAGTAATTTATTTATTTTTAAGAATTTCTGCACTGTACGTTGAGCAATACGGATAAAAAAAGGAGGGGTTAAATCATATCTTTCACGCATATTAAAGATTTGGAGTAACTGAATCTAAAAGTTTAAAGTTAATTGGGGTAGCCGGACTAAAATTTTAGTTCAAACATATTGTACAATAGTATTGGAAATTTGGCACAGAGTCTCTTAATTAAGAAAACATAAATCTTCAATTAAATAAAGAAGACTTTCATCCAACTCAAAACTTAAAAATCATTTCAAATATTTTCTTTCTTTGAATTACAATTTTCTTTTCTGTGGAAAGTAACAAAAAAAAAAAACAATAATTTAAAAGTTCAAACGTATCCTTGTACTGTGACATTTACTTTCAGTATTAACGTAGCACACACAAACAGGAACACCAGGTTCTTGAAAATCTTCCTTACATATTACATCAACAAGTCTCTCACCGTATACACGCTGGCATGTACTAACACAACATGGTGCCTTGCTATCACAGGGCCAGCACATAGGTCCTACTTCACAAATGTCAGCATTTGTCGAGAGAACTTGAGTCATTACCAATATGCCTGCAAAATAAAGCACTATATATTAGTAACATTAAAAATAGTATTCTTATATAAATAGTTAAAAGATAAAATATAAAAACTCGTTTCAATGAAATCAAGTTTTATTGAAACTTTTCATGTTCATGAGTGGGTTTTACGGAAAAAAACATACTTATAATTTGTATATTTTTTTTTTTCAGTAATGGAACATTGTCAATATTAACCCAAATTTTTTATTATATATGTGATTACCATGATGTTTGAGCCAACCAAAATTTACCCAAATACCAATGCATTAAAAATTAGGCGACAATTTGCCTTTTCTAATAAACTAATTACTATTGTAAAAAAAACAAATCTAATTTCCCCCCTTTCTTAATCACAATAATCATAAGAAGTGTAAAATGAAAAGCAAAAGCTTGATAAACAGAAAACAGTATTAAATTTGTAGCTGCATGAATACCGCAAATGAAGGTAATGAGGAAAATGGAATAGCGCAAGGATGCATAAAAATTTTCCATTGAAAATTTCAGATTAAAGTAATAAATGAATTATTCTTAGTACTAGTAGTGTGTAAGATATTGAGGTAATAGAGATAATTTATAGGAACTTCAACTTGAAATCAAGTTATTATGTTGACCAATATACAACTAGAGGATGATTCACTTGCAAAATCAATATGAGGAACATATATGGAAAATTACTAATTTTGTTGATTTGTCATTTAATTAGTTAAACTAATAATATTCTATCCAAAGTTTGTTTGAGTTATCAACCAATTAGCTTACTCAAGTGCTAACAACAACATATTTACTGTAATTCCACAAATAAATATGATTTGAGAAGGATGAGATGTACGAATATTTCACTACTACCTAGGAAAACATAGGGAGGTTTCTTCCATTAGAACCTCCGCTCGACGAAAGAATTTAATTAGAAAACGGGTATGTAAACAATCGAATTTTAAAAGTACTGAAATAAAATTTAAAATAACTAGAGTATATAAAACAACAGTAGCGATAAAGATTGAGAATAAGATATAATAATATATACAAGAATAATACTACTGTATATATGCAGACATCTTTCGGTTACTCTCTAACCTTCTATAATAATCTTCAACCTCCATGCTCTCTAACTTACTACTCTCTACTCTCTACTCTCTGGTGATAGAATGTGATGTTTTTCGTAAAACAAATGTGCGTTCGATTTACACTGTCTAAATAACTTCTATCTTTTTTGGAGTCAAATGGTTAGTCATGAAATGCTAAGGTGTGTGGTTCGTAGCTTAGTAAGGTTCTATGATTACGAGGGATCTTTCAAGTTTTTCATAGTCCCCAAATCTCAAATCATAAGAGAGTAATCATATCTTTAAATTAAGGAGAATTAATGTTTAAACTTAATTAGGCTTGCTAATCTATATATCTATATTAATATTTTAAAAGACGCGGGCTTTGGATGAGGCATTTCACATTGCACGAAGCGAGGCGTAAGCCCCGAGACACGGGGTGTTAGCCCCACTAAAATTACCTTAGGTAGTCATTTTAGAAGTTAGAACTCCGATTGGTGTACCGACAGTCGTAAAAATTTCGAAAGGTTCATTAAGACCTATCTGTAAAATTTGAGCTAAATCTAACTATGTTTTGTGGGTATCGGAAGAATGTTTCAGTTTTCTTTGTCGGTAAATCTTAAAAAGAGGTGTTCGAGCTCAATTTTTGTGAATGAGCTCCGATTCAGAATCCGAAAGTTTCATAAGGTTCGTATGATCATTTGTAGCCTGTGTGAACTCTTGGAAGTGAATTTCGAGGCCGTTCAGATAATCTTTGCTAAAGTCCCTAATGTTAAGAATTTGATCTTTTCCATTTAATTCGTATCTTGAATTTCGTAAGGTTTCATTTTAGATTTCGTCAGGATGGAAGTTGTCCAAAAGAAAAAGAAAAAGAAAAAGGAAATGATAGAGGCGGTGGGAATTCTATCCCTTAGCTTAAAGTGCCGACCACTAGCACAAAACGATACAGAAATAAGAAAACGCGAAACAGAGAACATAGAGAGGAAAAATAAGCCAGAAAAGAGAAAGGAAAGAAAAAGGAGAAGGAAAAAATAGAATTTTCACCCGGAAATATTCAGTTAATGATATTAATTCATTATTTCAGTTTATTACGTGTGCTGAATATATTTTAATGGTAGAAATTGAGATATTAGACATCGTTCTATTAAGTTAAATCGACCTGAGAGAGTTATGGGCAACCCATAAATATAATTTATTTAAGGTTTGGTTATGTAATTTTGAACCATGTACGTAGGCCTGGACTGCATATCGCGTATGCAAATCGTGTGTCGGGTTCGTGACCGATTTGTTCTAAGACGTAAGGAATGAAGTCTTTCGCTTTATTTGATATATTTTTCTGCTTATTGAATAGAGCAGGATCGTTTGTTAGTGAATCCAAAGAACAGAGTGGTTGTTGAGCAGCAATGCTAACTTTGGAACAAGGTAAGTGATATTATCTATTTCTTTGATGGTCTTTGGCCTTGTGGATATTCTACCACGTGTTCCTTACGTGTATAGCTGCCGATAGGCGTACTTATTACGCCTTAGCTTTTGATTTACATTTTATATTATATGTTATACCCTGTTTTTTGTATTGCATTAAGCATAGAAACATTGTTCTCTGGTTGTGAGCATTGCATATACTTCTCGGTAGTCGATGAGAGTTCAGCGCCGGTGAAGGGTCATTATTGCATATACTTTCCGGTAGTCGATGAGTGTCCCATGCGGTGAAGGGTCATTATTGCATACACTTCTCTGTAGTTGATGAGAGTCCGGCGCCGGTGAAGGATCATTATTGTATATTGCTTCCTGGAAGTCGATGAGAGTCCCGCGTCGGTGACGGGTTATTATTGCATATACTTCCCGGTTGTCGATGAGAGTCTCGCTCGGTGAAGGGTCATTATTGCATATACTTCCCGGTAGTCGATGAGAGTCCCGCGTCGGTGATGAGTTGTTATTGCATATATCTCCTGGTACACGATGAGAGTCTCGTGCCAGAGATAGAGTTTTGGCACATTTGAGCCCATTGTATCATG
This sequence comes from Petunia axillaris subsp. axillaris, assembly GCA_029990575.1. Lineage (NCBI taxonomy): Eukaryota > Viridiplantae > Streptophyta > Magnoliopsida > Solanales > Solanaceae > Petunia > Petunia axillaris. The sequence goes on from JARKNS010000007.1 coordinate 35,173,896, forward strand.
ACACATTCATTCCATATCTTTATATGTGTTTTGTGAGCTGTATGGATTTGATGCATTGATTATTTGTGAATAACTTATCTGGTTGACTGTTATGGCTTCTGTTTTCCTGGCTAACATAGCTAATCTTCGAGGTCACTAGTTTTTCCTCACTTACTGAGTCCTTATGACTCACTTCCTATCTGTTCTTTTGTTTTCTTTTCGTTTGATAGATTCTGCTCCAGGACCTAGTCAGCCGCGTCGCGATTAAGGAGCAGTACGTTCCCAGCTGTCTACGATGAGCCATCTTTTTTATTAAGGCCACCAGCTGTAGCTTTTATAGTTGTATCTTATTTTGATCCCTTCAAGGGATGTATATATCTTTTGGACTTCTTAGATGTCGGATCTGAAAACCGCTTAACCTGTGTATTTTGGGTAGTTAGATGTATTATTTAGACAGCTTGTATATATTTATATCCTTGGGAGTTATCTTGTGTTGTTAAGGTTAGGTTCATTTTATTTTCAAGGTAATTCTACGCCATTTATAATGATTCAGTTAATAGGGTTCGCCCGGTAGGTCTTGTGGGGGTGGTCGGGTGCCTGCACAGCCTAGTCGAGAATTCGGATCGTGTCAGTTGGTATCAGAGCCTGGTTTAGAGTCTTTCCAGATCATGACAGTGTCTAATAGAGTATCGCTGATCCGGCGAAGACGTCAGTACCTATCTACGAGAGGCTATGGTGGCATTTAGGATTTTCCTTTCTTTCTGTTCTTATTGTGTGAGAGTCTCTTGGTTTGAGGTTAAATATCTTTGCTAACTCATTCGAAATGAATGGTGAAAACGCCCATGACTGCTCAGCGAGAGGCGGATGAGCCAGTTGTAGTAGGTGTTGAGCTTTTAATTGTTCAGGATGGTCATCCATCCTAGGTAGTAGATCAGGCTAATAATCTGGTGAGGCTGCCTTGTTTTACCCGACTTAATCCTCTGAAGTTCTCCGGCCATGCATCAGATAAGCCTCGTGAGTTTCTTGATTGATGCCGGCGTATTTTAGAGGCCTTTGGTTATCTTGAGCAGTATGGAATTGAGTATACTGCTTTCCAATTTGAGGGTCCAATTTTAGCTTGGTGGACCGCACTTTGATAAGCTAGGTAGAGCTTGCCTAAGCTGACCTGGAGTGATTTCTCCCACGATTCATGGAGAAGTTTCTTCCTCGCAGTCAGAAGGATGAGAAGATGAGATGGTTTGAGAGGATTTGACAAGGTAACATGCCAGTCTCGGAGTCTAAGCTTTTGTTTTTTGAGATATTTGCATATGTTCCAGATCTTGTGCAGAAGCCCTCTGAGAGGGTCATACGTTTCATTAATGAGCATTCTCCCTATTTGCGATCCAAGATGGCTCGTGAAATTGAGGTCAAGACTTCATTTGATGTCGCTGTTGATATTTCTCGGGGAAATAAGGCATAAATATAATTGGGATGGAAGAGTTAGAGCGGGGGAGTAAGAGATTCCGTGGTCCAGGGAATTCTAGTCCCTCATCATGAGGTAATAGCTATCAGCAGCAGAATAGGTCTCTTGTTAGGCCAGTTCAGTTTCCAGCACGTGGTTTTCAAGATGTGCCGGAACCTCGAGAGGGTCAGCCCTAGCTTCCTCCTAGTTGTCATCAGTTGTTTATGCAATACCAGTATGGCTTAGGGTGTTTTCATTACCGTGATCTGGGGCATGATAAGAGGGATTGCCCTTATCTTCATCAGCAAGGTAGTAGCCGTCCTTTCCCTCGCCCTCCGACGCCTATGCAGCAACAACCTCAGGGTGCCCCTTCAGGGTCTCAGCCAGCTCGAGGCGTACCACCACCCAGTAGAGGGCGTGGGTATGGTTCTGGTAGTCCCTCTAGAGGTGGATCTCAGGGTAACAGTTTAGGTCAGCCACAGAGACAACTATATGCAATGTCGACCAGGTAGGATGCCGAGACATTTCCATCTGTTTTTACAGGTATTCTATCTGTTTGTGGTCGAGATGTATATTCTTCGGTGATCCAGGATCTACATATTCATATGTCTCTCCTTATTTTGCTTTAGGTTTCCATATTGATTATATGTATCTTCGTGATCAATTCTGTGTTTCTACTTCTACCGAAGAGATAATTGTTGTGGTTCGAGTTTATCCAGCTTTTACAATATCCTTTGGGGGTCGGTTGACCTTGGTAGATTTTCTGATCCTATATATGGTTGAATTTGATGTTATTATTGGGATGTATTTGTTGGCATAGTGTCATGCTATCTTAGATTATGATGCTAAGTTTTTTCAATTGTCTCTTCCTAGCTTAGTGCCGGTAGTGTGGCAGGGCTCTCAAATTTCTACCTATAGGGCGTGTTATCTCTTTCTTGTAGGCGAGGCGGATGATGAATAAAGGGTGTTCAGCCTATCTTGCCATGGTTCGAGATACCATTATAAAGATTTTGTCTCTTTATTCTGTTCCTGTTGTGAGGGAATTCTCTGATGTGCTTCCAGATGATCTCCCAGGATTTCCTCCTGGTCGGGAGATCAAGTTTCGCACTAATATAGTGTCAGGGACTCAGCCTATTTCCATCCCTCCTTATCGCATGGCTCCGTCAGAGTTGAAGGAGCTGTGGCAAGCATTGCTTGATAAGGGGTTCATTAGGCCGAGTATTTCTCCGTGGGGTGCTCCTGTACAGTTCGTGAAGAAGAAATATGGGACCATGCAGATGCATATTGATTATCGTCAGCTAAATAAGGTCACCATCAAGAATAAGTACCCTTTGCCTCGTATTGATGATTTGTTTGATCAGACGCAGGGTGCCAAACTCTTTCTAAAATCAATTTGCGATCTGGTTATCATCAGCTGGAGATTCGGGTGTCAGATATCCCGAAGAGTGCTTTTAGGACTCGTTATGGCTATTACAAGTTTCTAGTTATGTCTTTTGGGCTGACTAATGCCTCTGCAGTCTTTATGAATCTCATAAACTGGGTTTTTAAGTCGTTCCTCGATTTCTTTGTCATTATCTTCATTGCTGATATTCTTAGATGTTCTCGTAACCGCTAGGAGCATGATTATAAATTGAGCGTTAGTGTTCAGACCCTCTGTGATCGTAAGTTGTATGCCAAGTTCTCGAAATGTGGGTTTTGGCTTGATTTCTTATGGGATTTTTCGGCCACTTGGTATCTAATGAGAGTATCAAGGTTGATCTAAAGAAGATCGGAGCTGTACCAAAGTGGCCTCATCCTACCACTCCGACGGAGATTCACAGCTTCCTTGGATTGGCAGGTTAGTATTGGAGGTTCGTGGAGAAGCTCTCCGCTAATGCAGCCCCATCTACCTCGCCTGACGCAGAAGGCGGTTCAGTTCCGATGGTCTAATGAGTGTGAGGCGAGCTTTCAGAAGCTCAAGGCCTTATTCACATCAGCTCCAGTGCTATCTCTTCCTTCTGGAGCTTGTAGATTTGTAGTCTATTGTGATGCATCCTGTGTGGGTCTTGGTTGTGTTCTTATGCAGCACGAGATTGTGATTGCTTATGCTTCCAGACAGTTGAAACCAAATGAGAAGAATTATTTGACTCACGATCTAGAGTTGGCAGCTGTGGTCTTCGCTCTGAAGATTTGGAGGCACTATCTTTATGGTGAGCCTTGTGAGGTGTATATCGATCACAAGAGCTTGCGGTATCTCTTATCTTAGAAAGATCTTAATGGCCGACATCGGAGGTGGCTTGAATTGATAAAAGATAATGATTTCACTAGCCACTATCATCATAAAAAGGCAAATGTTGCAGCAGATGCCTTGAGCAGGAAGTCCATGGATAGGATGGCTTTCCTTTATGCTGACATGAGATCTTGGCCCAAAAGTTACAGTCCCTTGGCGACTCCGGTGTGAGATTTCTTCTCCCAGACACCAGTCGAGTCTTAGCATATATTACAGCTCAGTTTTCCTTAGTCAGTCAGATTAAGGGAAGACACTTTGAGGATCTTCATCTACAAAAGTTGTGCGGTCGTGTCCTAAGTGGAGAAGTTCCCTTCTTCGAGCTTGATTCAGATAGAATTCTTCAGTTTAATGGTCAACTCTGTGTCCCTGATGTTGGGGATTTGAGGCAGTCAGTGCTCCGTGACGCTCATAGCTCGTGTTACTCCATTCATCTTGGTATTACTAAAATATATCAGGACCTCCGGGAGCTATATTGGTGGAAGGGGGTGAAGAGAGATGTATTTGATTATGTGTCTCATTGCTTGAATTGTCAGTAAGTTAAGTTCGAGCACCGGAGACCGACAGGATTAGCTCAGGCATTGCCCATTCTCGAGTTGAAGTGGGAGCACATCACGATGGATTTTGTGGTTTGTCTGCCAAAGATCCTGCAGCGCCATGATTCGATCTGGGTCATGGTGGACAGACTGACTAAAGCAGCTCACTTCATCTCTATGAAGACTAGTGATTTAGTTCAGAGATTGGCTCGAATTTTCATTGATCAAGTAGTTAGGATGCATGGTACTCCCATATCTATTATCTCAAATCTGGGTTCCCAGTTTAGTTCCTAGTCCTGGCAGTCTTTTTAGTGGGATTTGGGGACCCAGGTGCAATGTAGCACGGCGTTCCATCCTCAGACTGATGGTCAGTCCGAGCGGATTATCCAGGTTCTGGAGGATATGCCAAGAGTTTTTTCATTGGACTTCGGAGGCTACTGGGATGATCATTTGGCTGCTTAGCGGAGTTTTCTTATAATAATAATAGTTACCAGTCCTCCATATAAATGGCTCCACTTGGGGCCTTGTATGGTCGTTGGTGGTGTTCTCCTATTGGTTGGTTCGATCTTGATCTTTAAAGCCTAAAAGTTCTTATCATTGTTTAAGATTCTAGTTCCGTAGTGGTGTAGTAATATTTGATAAATATCATTAATAATTGGTCTAAGCATTCTCATTAATCATATGAAATCTACTCTATACTCTTGCTCATTCGAGGACGAATGAGAGTCTAAGTGGAGGAGAATAAAACAACCTTTGGTAGTCGTTTCAGGAGTTAGGACTCTGATTGGTGTGCCGATAGTCATAAAAGCTCTGTAAGGTCCATTAAGACCTATCTGTAAAATTTGAGCTAAATCGGACTTTGTTTGATGGATATCGGAAGAATGTTTCAGTTTTCGTTGTCGGTAAATCTTAAAAAGAGGTTTTGAGCTCGATTTTGGCGAATGAGCTCCGATTTAAAATTCAAAAGCATCATTAGGTTCGTATGGTCATTTGTAGCCGGTGTGAACTCTCGGAAGTGAATTTTGAGGTCGTTCGAATAGTTTCTGCTAAAGTCCTGAAAGTTTAAGAATTTGATCTTTTCCATTTAATTCGTATCTTGAGTTTCGGGAATCCGTTTCGAGATCCGTCTTAGCGATTACGTCACATAAACTTTGTATAACTTGCTTGAGAAATTCGGGATCCTTCCAAATTTCGTAGGGTTTTGTTTTAAATTTTGTCAGGATGGAAGTTGTCAAAAAGAAAAAGGAAATGACAGAGGCGGTGGGGATTCTATCCCTTAGCTTAAAGTGCCTAGCACTAGCACACAACAATACAAAAATAAGAAAACCTAAAACAGAGAATGCAGATGAAACGACCTCCGTCAGTCGTTTTGGAAGTTAGGACTCCGATTGGCGTGTCGATAATTTTAAAACTTCGTAATGTCTGTTAGGACCTGTCTGTAAAATTTGAGCTAAATCAGACCTCGTTCGGTAGGCATCAGAAGAAGGTTTCAGTTTTTATTGTCGATACATAAAAAAAAGAGATTTTCAAGCTCGGTTTTAGTGAACGAGTTCCGATTCAAAATTCGAAAGCGCCGTTAGGTTCGTATGATTATTTGTGACTTTTGTGCTTTTTCGAAAGTGAATTTCGAGGTTGTTCGGATAGCTTCCCCAAAATACCGAAAGTTAAATAATTTGACCTTTCACATCTCTTCACTACTACAAGTATGTAACTGATCGTTGCTTAATGCTTTTACGTACTTCATTTAACATTCGAGGACGAATGTTCCTAACGGGGGAAGATTGTTACACCCCGTATGTCCAAAGTGACGTATATCATTCTAATGACATGTTAAGAATGATTTAAGTGAGTTTAAAGTCATAATATTACCATATAAGATGTTATATATTAAATATAAAGTTTGGAAAAAATCGGATTTAAGTTGCCGAAAAACCGGCTAAGGAATAGCCTTGTAATGGAGCCTTTTCAGCAATTAATTTCGTGTATTATACGAGGTCTTTTGGGGACATATCATATACCAAATTGAAGGTCTTGGAGTGTAGTTTCCAAAACTTTTGACAGTTTGTTCATCAAAATATCTGGATAAGAAGATATGACCATCATAAATCAGGCTAGAAAAAGGGACATAAACGCAAAAGAGGACTAAAACTGAAATATTTCAAGTATAAAAGGAAAACATGTCTTCCTTTTCGTTATTTCTAGAAAATAAACGATAGAAACAATGCTTCAATGAAGGGTTAAGCCACTTTTATAATTTTGAAAGAAGGACGCCAATCGTAACTCGAAATTGAAGACAGATTGCGTCAAAACGCTCTGCGCGATTAAGGTAACATTATGCTACCTTCAATATCGTCTATAGCTTGAGTTTTATAATTACTTCATGGCTAAGTAAAGTACCCAAATGCTGAATTATAGCTTGTTTATGCTTTAGAAGGTGTTGAATTCAAGGGAAACAAGGTTTAGAAGCAAGAAGCATCAAAGGTATGTAAGACTAAACCTATATATTTGGCAATGCATGTATCTTTTAGCTTTTGAAGCTTTTCTTAGTTCTAAACTTAATGTTTCTTGTGAGAAATTTGTATGGTATCAAGGAAACCTTGTATATACTTAATTAGGTACTAAAATCCAAGGTGAAAGACGTCCGAATCAGCAAGACAAAACGTTTCAAAATTTGGAAAATCATTTTTATCTTTGAACAACTGTTAGTATATTGATCATAACTCCTTGTACAAAATTGATATTAAGATGCTTAAAGAATCCCCAGAATCCTAATACATATATCTACAACTTTCATGAGACCATGGCGTCTAAATCTTTATTCTACACTCTGAAAATTAGGTCTAAAGGCAGGACAGGGGTGCTGTCCAGACATTCTATCAGCGGATTTATTATGTCATCCAGTTGTCTCATCTTGCTATCCATTTAACATGTTTATGTTATCAGTTTATCCGGGTATCCATTCCCGTGTGTAGTATAGTGGTGGTTCTATTTTTGCGGATCATCCAGTTTTAGGGGAAACTCTGCCGAAAATTTTATGGAAATTCAAAGAGTTGGACAAATTCTGAGTTCTAGGTTGTGTCTATAATTTTATCCAGAGTTTTCTTCTCATTTCTTTGAGTCCATATCTACTGTTGCCTCATGTGTTATGCCTCACACATCCTTATACTTATATTGTGATCATGTTATGTGTGATTTGGAGTCCCCCATAGAGGCTGGACATTGGACACACAGTCCGGTCGCGTGGGTATCAGGTTTCTAACCAGATTGCCCTAAGATGTGAGGAATGAAGCCTTTAGTCTAAATTGATATATTTTACTACTTATTGAATAGAGTGGGATTGTTTGGCAAGGAAACCAAAGGATAAAGCGGTTGTTGATTAGCAATGCTAAATTTTGGAAGAGGTAAGTGCTTATATCCATTTCTTTGGAGGCACCTGACCTCGTGGATTTCCTACCACATGTTCCTTACGTGTGTAGTTGCCGATAGGCGTACTCATTACGCCTTAGCTTTGGATTTACATTATATATTATATGTTATGTCCTGTTGTTGGTATTTCATTAAGGATCTGAATATTGTACTCTGGCTGTGAGTTTGCATCTACTCCCAGGTTGTTGATGAGAGTCCCGCGCCGATGAAGGATTATTATTGCATTATATCGCATCCATATGCATTATATGTCATTCATATGCATTACATTGCATATCATATTAGGAGCAGGAGGATTCCGCTCCATTGCATCATATTGAGGGTATGAGGATTCCGCCCTCGGAGCAGGAGGATTCCGCTCCATTACATCATATTGAGGGTAGGAGGATTCCGCCCTCGAAGCAGGAGGATTCCGCTCCATTGCATCATATTGAGGGTAGGAGGATTCGCCCTCGGAGCGGGAGGATTCCGCTCCATTGCATCATTTTGAGGGTAGGACGATTCCGCCCTCGGAGCAGGAGGATTCTGCTCCATTGCATCATATTGAGGGTAGGAGAATTCCGCCTTCGGAGCATGAGGATTCCGCTCCATTGCATTATATTGAGGGTAGGAGGATTCCGCCCTCGAAGCAGGAAGATTCCGCTCCATTAATTTGGCACATGTGACCCTTTGCATCATATTCATTTCATCTCATTTTATTTCATTTCATTTCATTACATACCATTGTGTAAAGTTGTGGTACATAACTACTGTTCTGCTTCTACATGCATTGCTCATTTGCCTATATATTTCTGGCTCGTATTCTGAGTTCCGGGGATCGGGTTGCACGCCGCAACGTTATAAATATATGGATCGGGTTGCACGCCGCAACGGTATAAATATATGGATCGGGTTGCACGCTACAACAGGATGAATATATGGATCGGGTTGCACGCCGCAACATGATGCATTTCTAATTGTTGATGTGTTCGGGATACCTATATGTTTTGGTTATCTTACGTTCCTGGTTGTTGATGAGTTCGTCATTCCATACGTATTTCTAGTTATTATCTGGCACTGCCTTTTTATAATTTAAATAAGAGGAATTTTGTTTATCTATTTCTCCTCCCTGGCTAGCTATCCTATTCTTTGAGGTGGCTAGTCTGCCCCACTTATTGAGTCCTTTTGACTCACCCTTGTTTGTTGTTTGTTCTTGTCTATTTATTTCGTTTCGGCAGGTTCGCTCCCGCCCCGATGAAAGGTTATTATTGCATATACTTCCCACTAGTCGATGGAAGTCCCGCACTGGTGAAGAGTCATTATTGTATCTTATTTTGCTCCTTTCGGGAGATGTGTATATCTTTTGGACTTCTTATATATCGGATCTGAAAACCGCTAAACCAATGTATTTTTGGTAGTTAGTTGTATTATTCAGACATTTTATATATTTATATCCTTGGAAGTTATCTTGTGTTGTTAAGGTTACGTTCATTTAATTTTCAAGGTAATTCTATGCCATTTATGTCGATTCAATTAATAGGGTTCACCCGACAGGTTTAGTGGAAGTAGTCGGATTTCCGCACGGTCTAGTTGAGAATCCGGGTCGTGCACCCACGAATCTCTAATTTTCAATATTTTATATATTAAGATTATTGATATAAATATTTTTCTAAAATACAAATCGCATAAAATAGAAAAATTACGAAGAAATTTTTGAAAATGGAAAAAAAATAAGGCTAGAGTTCAAAATTACATAGAACTAAGAAATAATAAAAGAGCTTGATAATTTTATTAGCTAAGTTGATATTTAAGTGTAGGCTTTAAATAGAGGATCTATTGAGAAATAATTTTTTAATTTAATTTTTTACGGGATCCACGGCCCAAGACACGCCTAATTCCTAAGCTTAGACCCCAAAATTGTGGGGCTTACGCCATTTAAATTTTTGCCCCTTCGGGTCTTCCTGATGCGCTTTTGTTGCGCCTCACCCGATGGCTTGCCCATTTGAATGGGAATTTAATTTTTTTATGATCTCTCTTTGAATGGTGTGGTTGTAATTTTGACAGTAAATTTGTAGCTTTCTAAAGTTATATTCCACTGATTAGGACCACTGATTTGATGCTGATTTAAGATGTGGACTTTTGACGAGTATACTCTTTCATACTATTTCAAGTGTCTATAATCGAGACGCATTACTTTTTCCTTTCAATTTTTGTTATTTTAAATATCAGTGCTTTCATGTAATTCATATCATATGTAAAATGATTATAGTTTTTCTTTCTCAAACATTCATCAGCGCATAATTGGAATTTCCAGAATTTGTTACAAGTATGATAGAAAAATTAGAATAACTTATTTTTAAGGAATTTTGCGATATATGTTGAGCAGTATGGTGTACAAAATGAAGTGGTATTATCATTATCTTTCACGCATATAAACGATTTGGAGTAAGAGAATCTAAATGTTAAATGTAAATTGGAATAGACCAACTAAATTTTTGGTCCAAACATAATCGTTAAATAGTGTTGGCCCACACTCTCCTAATAAGAAAACATAAATCTTCAATTAAATATAGAAGACTTTAGTGCAACTCAATGCTTAAATCTTTTAACATATTTTTTTTTCTTTGAATGACAATTTCCTTTTCTGCGGAGAGTGACAAAAGAAGATAATAATTTAAAATTTCTAACGAATCTTCCTCTTGTGACATTTACTTTCACTCTAGAAGAAGCGCACACAAACAGGAACACCAGGTTTATGAAAATCTTCCTGACATACTGCTTCAGCAAGCCTCTTGCCGTATACACGCTGGCATGTACTAACACAACATGGTGCATTGTTATCACAGAGCCAGCGCATAGGTCCTACTTCACAAATGCCAGCATTTGTCGAGAGAACTTGAGTCATTACTAATATGCCTGCAAAAATAAAGCACTGTATATGAGTCACATAAAAAATATAGTATTTTTATATATTTAGTAAAAAGAGAAAATGTAAAAGTTTGTTTTAGTGAAATCATGTTTTATCGAACTTTTCATGTTCATGAGTGGCTTTTACGGAAAAAAACGTACTTATAATTTGTATATATTATTTTCAGTAATGGAACATAATCAATATTTACCCAATTTTTTTTTTAATTCATGTAATTACCATGATGTTTAAGCCAACCAAAATTTACCCAAATACCAGTGCTTTGAAAATTAGACGACAATTTGCCTTTATTATAAATTAATTACTATTGCAAAAAAAATCAAGTTTCTCCCCTTTCTTAATCACAAAAGCAAAAGCTTGATAGACAAAAAAAGAATATTAAATTTCTAGCTGCATGCATACCACAAATGAAAGTAACGAGGAAAATGAAATAGCGCAAAGATGCACAAAAATTTTCCGTTGAAGAAGAATTTAAGAATTGTTTTGAAATGGTTGTCCCTTAACAAGTTTTGAGACACTTGTTAAGAGATATATGTCAAATGTAATTATGAAAATTATCTTCCATGCATGATTGCTATTTTTCTTACATGCCATGGCACTTGGCTAGATTTTCAATACTTGTAAATGAAACTTTGCATGACTAGCACTTGTCAATAGAAATTTGCATGACTAACACTTGTCATAGAACTTTGCATGATTAGCACTAGTCAATTGGATTTTGCATGTTTAGCACTTGTCAAAAATATGACATTTGGCAATAGTTTTGCTCCCTTCTCTTATGCCTATATATATGGTTATCATTTGTAAGATGAAAATATAAGTGAAAAGAAGAAGAAAGAAAGTTCTTCCATTCCCCTTTAAATATTTTTCATTCTCTTTATATATATTAGCTCTTATTAATACTTTGTTCCTGCTATATTACTCTAATTTTATAACACGTTATCAGCACGAAGCTCGGTTTTCACTCACGTCGGATCCGCCTTTTGTTTACCGGTGCATTTCTTTTTAGCTCTCATAGCGCTAGTGACTATTGTTATATGTTTAAAATTTTATAGGTGGAATTTTCTTCTACTTTATATAGTTATGCTAATTTTCGTCTCACATATACATAATAGGATAAGAATGAGTACACTTTATAGTTTTAGCTTAAAAAAGACTAAAATAATCGCGAAGAATATGAGGTAAAATAATTAAGAAAACTATCACATGACTTAATTATATTTATCTACATTCTATAAAATTTATTCTATACATATGTTTTGTTGAAGTTGGGCGGTGGTTATGTATATAACGAAATAATCTTTAAGATTGATTAACATGGGTACTGTTGCCTTTTGAGTAAGTTTAAATATATCAAACTAATATCTTACAACTTAAGCTAATAAATGACTTATGATACAAAGGTTTACAATATTTTATCCGAATTCATTTTACGTAAGTTATTTGATTGTTTAAGTTTTTAAAAATACAATTGTCATTATCACTAACCTATTATTTTCATTGACAGTTTCCACCATGTCAAATTTATCTAAACTTGAGTTTGTGGCACTGGATATCAGCGGAAATAATTATATGTCATGGGTACTTGACACTGAAATACATTTAGCCGCAAAAGGTCTTGGGAATACTATTATTAAGGGCAAAGAATCATCTAATCAGGATAAAGCGAAGGCCATGATTTTTCTTCGTGATCATCTCCATGAAGGGTTAAAAACTGAATATTTAATCGTAAAAGATCCACTCGAATTATGGAATAATTTGAAGGAACGGTATGACCACTTGAAACTAACGGCATTACCGAAAGCTCGACATGAATGGATGCATTTACGATTTCAATATTTTAAAATCGTAAGTGACTATAATTCTGCTGTTTTCAGAATAACTTCTCAATTAAAATTACGTGGGGAACCAATCAGTGATGAGAACATATTGGAAAAGACTCTCTCCACTTTCATGCATCAAATATGGTATTGCAACAGTAATACCGTGAAAGAGGTTTTAAGAAGTATTCTGAACTAATAATATGTCTACTTGTGGCTGGGCAAAATAATACCATGTTGATAAAAAATCATGAATCCCGTCCAACTGGATCTGCTCCATTCTCTGAAGTGAATGTAGTAGCACCATATGATAAGTCTGAAAGAAGACAAAACAATTACCGTGGTCGTGGCCATAGTCATGGACATGGACGTGGACGTGGACGTGGTAGGGGACGATATAATTATCGTCACCCTGGAGCAAAAATATAAGAGAACAATAAGGGTTCTCAGAATTATCCTTCAATAGTGAAAGATAATATTGGTAACCGATGTGACATGAAAGGTAATTGGGCACGTGTTTGTCGTACGCCTGAACATTTTGTCAAGATTTATCAATCCACCCTTAAAATTAAACAAAATAACGTGGAGGCAAACTTGACTTTTCAGAATAATGATGATGAAATAAATCTTGCAAATAACCCTTGCTCATAAAGAGGCTAATGCCTACATAAATGATGACTTTGAAGGCCTCGCAAATTTGACTCATTTAAAAGCTGAAGACTTCTTTGACGATAATAACTGAAGAATAATCAGTTTACTGGGGAATACAATTATGTTATTTTATATCTTCACCTAGTTTAATCTTCATGTGTTTAAATTTCCACAAATCAACATGTGTTGTTATCTTTACATTCCTAGCCTAGTTAGTCATTCTGTTGTTAATCCTTTGCATTTCTAATTATGATGTACTTTTATTTCTTTATGAAGAATATGAAAATCCCTAGTCTTCAGTTGGATCCAAGACCAATAAAGATGATATATGTCTTCTGGATAGTGCCACAACACACACTATTTTAAGAGATAAGAAATATTTTTCTTATTTGATAATGAAAGAAGCTAATGTTAATACAATAACTGGTAGTACAAAATTAATTGAAGGCTCTAGAAAGGCAAATTTATTATTACCCGGAGGAACATATTTTGCTATTGATAAATCCTTATATTGTAGCAGATCTCAAAGAAACTTGCTAAGTTTCAAAGACATTCGCCAAAATGGCTATCATATTGACACAATAAATGGTGGAAAAATTGAATGTCTTTATATTACTACAATAAAGTTGGGTAAGAAATATGTACATGAAAAATTACTCTAATTTTCCTGCGGCTTGTACTACACAAGTATTAGCATGTTAGAATCACATGCCATAGTAAGCAAGAAGTTTACTAATTCAAATGATTTTATTATTTGGCATGACCGGTTGGGCCATCCCGGTTCTAATATGATTCGCAAAATAATTGAGAGTTCACATGGACATTCATTGAAGAACTAGAAGATTCTTCAATTTAAGGAATTTTCTTGTGCTGCATGTTCTCAAGACAAATTGATTACTAGACCATCAGCAATTAAAGTTGGGATTGAATCCCCTTCATTTCTGGAACGTATACAAGGTGATATATGTGGGCCTATTCACCCACCATGTGGACCATTTAGATATTATATGGTTTTAGTATATGCATCGACAAGATGGTCACATGTATGTTTATTATCAACTCGCAACTTGGCATTTGCGAGATTGCTTGGTCAAATAATAAGATTAAGAGCACAGTTTCCAGATAATGCAATTAAGACTATTCATCTTGATAATGCTGGTGAGTTCATATCTCAAGCCTTTAATGACTATTGTATATCAACTGGAATAAAAGTGGAACATCATGTTGCTCATGTTCATACACAAAATGGTCTAGCTGAATCATTTATCAAACACCTCCAATTATTAGCTAGACCATTGCTTATGAGAACAAACTTCCCATTTCAGTATGGGGATATGCTATTTTACATGATGCAGCACTTGCGCGCATCAGGCCAACAAATTATCATAAAGTCTCCTAATTACAGTTGGCTTTTGGTCAGGAGCCAAATACTTCCCATCTAAGAATTTTTGGATGTGCGGTATATGTTCCAATTTCTCCACCACAATGCACAAAGATGGGTCCCCAGAGAAGGGTGGGAATTTATATTGGCTATGAATCTCCTTCTATTATTAAATATCTTGAACCCATGACGGGAGATTTATTTACTGCAAGATTTGCAGATTGCCATTTTGATGAATCAGTTTTTCCAATGTTAGGGGGAAAGAAAAAACAGCTGGAAAAGGAGATAGATTGGAATGCATTATCATTATCTCATTTAGATCCTCGTACAAATCAATGTGAACTGGAAGTTCAAAAGATAATTTATTTGTAAAATATTGCAAATCAATTGCCAGATGCATTCACTGACCTACTAAGGATTACTAAATCTCATATACCAGCTGCAAATGCTCCAATTCGAGTTGATGTCCCAGTAGGACAATCTATTAGTGCTGAGTCTAAGGCACGCCTGAAGCGTGGTAGACCTCTCGGTTCTAAAGATAAAAAATCTCGAAAATGAGCAAATGATAAATATGGTCAAAAATGAGCAAATGATAAATATGGTCATCACATGGAGGAAATTTCTCAAGAAGCATACCAGGACATAATGATTGATAATACCTCATAGGAGGTTTAGGTACCTGAAAATGGTGAAAATCAAGAGATCTCAATAAATTATGTCTTAACAGGAAAAAGATGTAACAGAAATATTGTTGATGTAAATAATACTTTTGCATATAATGTTGCTGTTGAGATAATGCAACAAGATGAGGATCTTGAACCAAAATTTGTTGGTGAATATAGACAAAGTAATCATTGCCCAAAGTAGAAAGACACAATTGAAGCAGAATTGGTTTCACTTGAGAAACGTGAAGTTTTCGGGCCTATCATCCGAACACCTGAAGGTGTAAAGCCAGTTGAATATAAATGGGTTTTAGTACGAAAACGAAATGAGAAAAATGAAGTCGTTAGATACAAAGCACGTCTTGTGGCACAAGGATTTTCGCAATGACCTGGAATTGATTATATGGAGACATACTCTCCTGTGGTGGATGCTATTACCTTCAGATATCTTGATATGCGTTTGATGGAAAAACTTGATATGCTTCTGATGGATGTTGTCACAACCTATTTATATGGCTCATTGGACAACGAAAAATTTATGAAAATCCCTGAAGGATTCAAAATGCCAGAAGCATATAAAGATTCCTGGGAAACTTGCTCAATAAAGCATCAAAAATTCTTATACGGATTGAAACAATCGGGTCGCATGTGGTATAACCGCCTTAGCGAGTACCTACTAAAAGAAGGGTACATAAATGATCTAGTTTGTCGTTGTCTCTTTATAAGGGGGTCTGGATCTGAGTTGTCATAATTGTTTTATATGTTGATGACTTGAATATTATTGGAACTCTTGCAGAGATTCCAAAGGCAGTAGATTATTTGAAGAAAGAATTTGAAATGAAAGATCTTGGAAAGAAAAATTTTTGTCTTGGTCTTCAAATTGAACATTTGACAAATGGAATTTTTATTCATCAGTCAACATACACTGAAAAGATTTTAAAGCGATTTTACATGGATAAATCTCATCTATTGAGTACTCTGATGGTTTTGAGATCGCTTGACATAAAAAAAGATCCATTACGCCCTCATGAAAATAATAAAAAGATTCTTGATGTTGAAACACCATATCTTAGTGCAATTGGGGCGCTAATGTATCTTGCTAATAATACCCGACCAGACATTGCTTTTTCTGTAAACTTATTAGCAAGATTTAGTTCTTCTCCGATACAAAGACACTAGAATGATATTAAATATTTATTCAGATTACCACCGAGGAACAATCGATAGGGGTTTATTTTATTCAAATGAATCCAACTTGCCACTAATTGGTTATACAGATGCAGGATATTTATCTGATCCACATAAAGATCGATCTCAAACAGGCTATTTATTTACTTGTGGAGGCACAGCTAGATCATGGCGTTCAACAAAACAAACTCTAGTGGCTACTTCCTCAAATCATACAGAAATAATAGCTATTCATGAGGCTAGTCGGGAATGTGTTTGGCTGAGATTAATGAAACGACCTCGGTCAGTCGTTTCGGAAGTTAGGACTCCAATTGGCGTACCGATAATTTTAAAATATTCGTAAGGTCCATTAGGACCTGTCTGTAAAATTTGAGCTAAATCAGACCTCGTTTGGTAGGCATCGGAAGAAGGTTTCAGTTTTTATTATCGATAAATATTAAAAAGAGATTTTTTAGCTCGATTTTGGCGAATGAGCTCCGATTCGAAATCCGAAATCGCCGTTAGGTTCGTATGATTGTTTGTAACTTTCGTAATTTTTTGAAAGTGAATTTCGATGTTGTTCTGCTAGTTTTCGCTAAAATGCCAAAAGTTAAATAATTTGACTTTTTTCCTTTAAATTCGCATCTTGAGTTTCGGGAGTCCGATTTGAGATCCTTCTTCTCGAGTATGTTACATATATTTTATATAACCTACTCGAAAAATTTGGAATCATTTCGACTTCTCTAGGGTTCTATTTTAATTTTAATCGTTGTAGCGAATTTATTAAAAAAATAATAATAAAAAAATAATTTTAGAAAGTCGGTCAGCTAAGGGATTAAATCAATTAGCCATCAGCTACATATGATATACAACAGAAACATTCAAACAAAGATAAGAAAAGAGAAATTAGGAAAAGATAGAGGAAAAAAGGGAAAAAGAGGCGAAAAATCGTGGAATTTCTACCCCAAATCTCCAGGTAATGACGTTAATTCATTATCTTAGCTTATTACGCGTGATTGAATATATTTTTACGGCAAAATAGGAATAGTAGACATCACCCTAATGACTTAAATTGATAATTTGAAGGGTCAATGGGACCCCGATGATGGAAATGATTATATATTCGTATTCAGTGAGTTATGGGCAACATATAAATATAATTTATTTAGGGTTTGGTTATGGGACTTTGAACCCTGTATATAGGCCTGGCATGCGTATTGCATATGCGAATAGGGTATCAGGTTCTTAACTGGATTGCCCTAAGACATAAGGATGAAGCCTTTAGCTTTATTTGATATAATTTTTCTGCTTATTGAATAGAGCGGGATCGTTTTGGCAGTTAATATAAAGGAAAAAGCATTTGTTGAGTAGCAGGGCTAGCTTTGGAATACGGTAAGTGTTTATATCCATTTCTTTGGAGGCACCTGGCCTCGTGGATTTTCTACCAGGTGTTCCTTACTTGTGTAGCTGTCTATAGGCATACTCATTACGCCTTAGCTTTGGATTTACATTATATATTATATGTTATGTCCTGTTATTGGTATTGCATTGAGAATCTGAGTATTATACTTAGGCTTTGAGTTGGCATCTACTTCCCGGCTGTCGATGAGAGTCCCGCACCGGTGAAGGGTTATTATTGCATCATATTGCATTCATATGCATTACAATGCATATCATACTGAGTGCAGGAGTATTCCGCCTCAGCTTTACATTTTATCGGGTGCAGGAGTATTCTGCCTCAGGAGAGTGCAGGAGTATTCCGCCTCTGGTTTATATTATATCGGGTGCAGGAGTATTCCACCCCAGGAGCAAGAGTATTCAGACTCCAGTTGGTTAGCAGATTGGGTTCCCCTCGAATGCAGGAGTATTCCGCTTCGGGATGGGATTACGGGCACATGTGACCCTTTGCATTTCATCTCATTTCATTTCATCTCATTCCATTTCATTTCATACTATTGTGTAGACTTTCTGTACATGACTACTGTTCTGCTTATATGTGCATTGCTTATTTGTTGATTGTTGTCTGGTTCCGTTTCCCTTACTAGCATATCTATTTTTCGAGGTTCTAGTTTGTTCACACTTATTGAGTCCTCATGACCCACCCCCTATTTGTCCTTGTGTTTTCTTATCGTTCGGCAGATTCTGCACCAGGACCCAGCTAGACGCGCCGTGATTGAGGAGTAGTACGTTCTCAGCTCTCTACGGTGAGCCATCCTATTCATTGCGGCCACCAACTTCAGATATTACAGTTTTCCTTTCTTTTGGTCCCTTCGGGAGATGTATATATCTTTTAGCCTTCTTAGATGTCTGACCTGGGAACCTTTATATCTGTGTTTTCTGGGTAGTTAGTTGCATTATTCAGACAGCTTGTTTGTTTGTCTATCCTGGAGAGTTATCTTATGTTGTTAAAATTTAGTTCATTTTCATTTCAAGGTAATTCTTCACAATTTATATCGATTCAGTCAATAGGGTTCGCCCGACAAGTTTAGGGGAGATGGTCGGGTGCCCGCACGGCCTAACCGAGAATTCGGGTAGTGTCAGTTGGTATCAGAGCCCAGTTTAGAGTCTTTCCAGATCATGATAGTGTCTAACAGAGTCTTCCTGATCGGGCGGAGACGTCTGTACCTATCTACAAGAGGCTATGGTGGCATTTAGGCAGTTTCCTTTCTTTCTTTCCATGTCGTGCGTAATTCTTCTTATCTAAAGTTAAATATTTTTAATTTTCCACAGTAAATGGTGAGAACGCGCGCGAATATTCAGCGAGAGGCAGAGGAACCAGCGGTCGCCCCTATGCCTGCTGCAATGCAAGGTGGTGGTGTTGGCCGCGGTAGAGGTCGTGGTCGAGGTAGAGGTAGAGTTGCCCAGGCCAGGAGGATGGTGGATCATGTTGATCATGCTGCAGAGGTTCCGGTAGTGCCACCTTTTTCTGGGCAGGGGGAGCAGGGTTTATTCATTCCCCCCGCACTTCATGACGCTTTTATGAGATTCTTAGCGACGCAGATGCCCCAGGGACCTCCTATTCCTCAGGCTGTCATAGATGCTCATATTCCTCAGGCTGCTGTGGATGCTCCTATTCCTCAGGCTGCTGTGGATGCTCCTATTCCTTAGGCTGTTGTACATGCTCCTATCCCTCAGGCAGTGGTAGATATTGGTTCTCAGGTTCAGGAAGCCCCCATTCCAGCTCCATAGGTAGCCCCAGCAGTTCATGTTCCAGGTGGTCATGTTCCAGAGGTAGCGGGTGTTATACCTCCGGTTGTTCAGGCTGGTCGGCCAGTCCAGGTAGCAGGTCAGGTTGATGATCCGGCAAGGTTGCGTTATTTTACCCGATTTAGTCCTCCGATGTTCTCTGGTCAGAAATCAGATAAGCTTAAGCCTCGTGAGTTTCTTGATCAATGTCAGCGTATCTTAGAGGCCCTTGGATATCTTGAGCAGTATGGAGCTGATTATACTGCCTTCCAGCTTGAGGGTCAGGCTTTAGCTTGGTGGACCGCACTCCGATCAGCTAGGCAGGGCTTACCGAAGCTGACCTGGAGTGAGTTCTCCCATCGATTCATGGAGAAGTTTTTCACTCGCAGTCAGCAGGATGAGAAGAGGAGACAGTTTGAGAGGATTGGACAGGGTAACATTTCAGTCACGGAGTACGAGCTTTTATTTTCATAGATGTCCAGCTACGCTCCAGATCTCGTGCAGGAGCCCTCTGAGAGGGTCAGACATTTTATTGATGGGCTTTCTCCTCATTTGCGGTCCCAGATGGCTCGTGAGATTGAGGCTGGTACTCTATTTGATGTTGCTGTCGATATTGCCAGAAGATATGAGGCCTATCATAGATTGGAGATAGAGGAGTTAGAGCGGGAGAGTAAGAGATCTCGTGGTCCAGGGCATTCTAGTACCTCGTATGGAGGTAGGAGTTATCAGCAGCAGAGTAGGCCTCCTATCAGACCAGCTCAGTTTCCAGCGCGTGGTTCTCAGAACGCGCCTACTTCTTCTCAGGGTCAGTTTGGTTTCGCCCGCGAGATCAGTCTCTGTTTGATCAGCGTAGATTTGCTCCATGGTGCTTTATCTGTCAGGATCCAGGGCATCATAAGAAGGATTGCCCTTATCTCTATCAGCAGGGTAGTAGCCGCCCTTTCCCTCGCCTTCCAGCGCCTATGCAGCAGCAGCCTCAGGGTAGCCCTCCTGGGTCTCAGCCAGCTAGAGGTGCACCACCACCCGGTAGAGGTCGTGGACGTGGTCCTAGTGGTCCCTCTAGAGGTGGTCGTCAGGGTGGCGGCTCAGCTCAGCCGCAGAGACAACTATATGCACTGCCGGCCAGGCAGGATGCCGAGGCATCCCCAGCTGTTGTTACAGGTATTTTATCTATTTATGATCGAGATGCATATTCTTTGGTGGATCTGGGGTCTACATATTTATATGTATCTCCTTATTTTGCTTCGGGATTTCATGTTGATTACATGCATCTTCGTGATCCATTCTGTGTTTCTACTCCTATTGGATATATTATCATTGTGAATGGAGTTTATCCAGCTTGTACCATATCTTTTGGGGGTTGTGAGACACTAGTAGATCTTCTAATCCTAGATATGGTTGATTTTGATGTTATTATTGGCATGGATTGGTTGGCGTCGTGTCATGCGACGTTAGATTGTCATGCCAAGTCTCTTCAGTTGTCTCTTCCTTGTTCAGCACCGGTGGTGTGGCGGGGCTCTTATTTGCCACCCATAGGGCATGTTATTTCTTTCCTGAAGGCAAAGCGGATAATGGATAAAGGGTGTTCAGCGTATCTTGCCATGGTTCGAGATACCACTGTGGAGATTCCATCTCTTGATTCTGTTCCTGTCGCTAGGGAGTTCCCTGATGTATTTCCAGATGATTTGCTAGGACTTCCTCCTGATCGAGAGATCGAGTTTGGCATTGATACAATGCCAGGGACTCTGCCTATTTCTATCCCTCCTTATCGCATGGCCCCATCAGAGTTGAAAGAGCTGAAGTAGCAGTTGCAAAATTTGCTTGATAAGGGGTTCATTAGGCCGAGTATTTCTCCGTGGGGTGCTCCTGTTCTATTCGTGAAATAGAAAGATGGAACTATGCGGATGTGTATTGATTATCGTCAGCTAAATAAGGTCAGCATCAAGAATAAGTATCCCTTGCCTCGTATTGATGATTTGTTTGATCAGTTGCAGGGTGCCAATTTCTTTTCTAAGATCGATCTGCGATCTGGTTATCATCAGCTAAAGATTCGTGAGTCTGATATATCGAAGTCTGCTTTTAGGACTCGTTACGGCTATTATGAGTTCCTAGTTATGTCTTTTGGGCTGACTAATGCCCCTGCAGCCTTTATGGATCTCATGAACCGGGTGTTTAAGCCAATCCTTGATTCCTTTGTCATTGTCTTCATTGATGATATTCTTATTTATTCTCGTAGCTGCGAGGAGCATGATGATCATATGAGGGTGGTTCTTCAGACCCTCAGTGATCGTAAGTTGTATGCCAAGTTCTCGAAATGTGAGTTTTGGCTCGATTCTGTGGCATTTTTGGGTCACGTAGTATCTAGTGAGGGTATCAAGGTTAATCTTAAGAAGATTGAAGCAGTGCAGAAATGGCCTCGTCCTAATACTCCGACGGAGATTCGCAGCTTCGTTGGATTGGCAGGTTATTATCGGAGGTTTGTGGAGAAGTTCTCTATTATTGCAGCTCCACTGATTCGCCTGATGCAGAAGGCGGTTCAGTTTCGATGGTCCGATGAGTGTGAGGCCAGCTTCCAAAAGCTTAAGGCCTTATTGACTTCAGCTCCAGTGTTATCCCTTCCTTCGGGCACCGATGGATTTGTAGTCTATTGTGATGCATCTCGTGTGGGCCTTGGTTGTGTTCTTATGCAGTATGGGAAGGTAATTACTTATGCTTCCAAACAGTTGAAGCCGAATGAGAAGAATTATCCGACTCATGATTTAGAATTGGCAGTTGTGGTCTTTGCTTTGAAGATATGGAGGCATTATCTTTATGGCGAGCCTTGTGAGGTGTATACGGATCATAAGAGTCTGCAGTATCTTCTCTCTTAGAAAGATCTTAACGGCCGACAACGGAGGTGGCTTGAATTGATTAAAGATTATGATCTCACTATTCGCTATCATCCTGGGAAGGCGAACGTGGTAGCAGATGATTTGAGCAGGAAGTCCATGGGTAACATGGCTTTTGTTTACGCTGATATGAGACCATTGGCCCGAGAATTGCAGTCCCTTGGCGATTCTGGCGTGAGATTTCTTCTCCCAGACTCCAGTCGAGTCTTAGCATGTATTGCAGCTTAGTCTTCCTTGGTCAATCAGATTAAGGGAAGACAATTAGAGGATCCTCATCTGCAGGAGTTGCATGGTCGTGTCCTAAGTGGAGGAGTTCCCTCCTTCAAGCTTGACTCAGATGGAATTCTTTGGTTTAATGGTCGACTCTGTGTTCCTGATGTTGGAGATTTAAGGCAGTCAGTGCTCGGCGAAGCTCATAGCTCGCGTTATTCCATTCATCCTGGTATTACAAAAATGTAACAGGACCTCCGAGAGCTATATTGGTGGAAGGGGATGAAGAGAGATGTATTTGATTATGTATCTCGTTGCTTGAACTGTGAGCAGGTTAAGTTCGAGCACCGGAGACCAGCAGGGTTAGCCCAGGTATTGCCCATTCCCGAGTGGAAGTGGGAGCACATCACAATGGATTTTATAGTTGGTCTGCCAAAGACCCTGCGGCGCCACGATTCAATCTGGGTCATTGTCGACAGACTGACTAAATCAGCTCACTTTATCCCTGTAAAGACTACTGATTCAGCTCAGAGATTGGCTCGGATTTTCATTGAGCAGGTGGTTAGGCTGCATGGTACTTATGTATCCATTATCTCAGATCGTGGTTCCCAGTTTACTTCTCAGTTCTGGCAGTCTTTTCAGAGAGAGTTGGGGACCCAGGTGCAGCTTAACACAGCATTCCATCCTCAGACTGACGGTTAGTCCGAGCGGGTTATTCAAATTTTAGAGGACATGTTGAGAGCTTGTGCACTAGACTTCGAGGGTTACTGGGATGATCATTTGGCGTTAGCAGAGTTTTCTTATAATAATAGCTACCAGTCTTCCATTCAGATGGGTCCATTTGAGGCCTTATATGGTCGTCGTTGTCGTTCTCCTATTGGCTGGTTTGAGTCTCGAGATGTCGAGGTGATGAGTTCAGATATGATTCGTCAGACTCTTGATGTTGTTCGTGTTATTCGGGGTCGTTTACGGACCGCCCAGAGTAGGAAGATTTCATATTCGAACCGGAGGAGCCGAGAGTTAGAGTTCGAGGTCGGCGACATGGTATTCCTAAAAGTGTCACCGATGCGAGGTGTAAAGAGATTTGGTAGGAAAGGAAAGCTTAGTCCCAGGTTCATTGGCCCTTTCCATATCGAGAAGCGTATTGGTAAGGTAGCTTATCGGCTCGACTTGCCAGCTTCTATGCCAGTTCACCCAGTTTTTCATGTATCGATGCTTCGGAAGTGTATCCGAGATCCTTCCGAAGTGATTGAATTAGACCCTGCTCAGCTAGATGTGAATCTGGCTTACGAGGAATTCCCAGTTGATGGAAGCTTCGTTTGAAGCAGATTCCGATGGTTCGAGTGCGATGGAATAATCATCCTTATGAGGAGGACACTTGGGAGCTTGAGTCCAGTATGCGTGAGAAGTATTCTTACCTCTTCGACGATTCAGGTTCGATCTTGGTCTTTAAAGCCTAAAATCTCTTATCTTTGTATATGATTTTGGTTTCGTAGTAAATGCTATTGAAAATTGGTGTAAGCATTCTCATTAGAGGTGTGAAATTTATTTTAGACTCTTGCTCGTTCGAGGACGAACGAGAGCCTAAGTGGAGGAGAATGAAATGACCTCGGTCCGTCGTTTCGGAAGTTAGGACTCCGATTGGCGTGCTGATAATTTTAAATATTTGTAAGGTCCATTAGGACCTGTCTGTAAAATTTGAGCTAAATCAGACCTCGTTTGGTAGGCATCGGATGAAGCTTTCAGTTTTTATTGTCGATAAATATTAAAAAGAGATTTTTTAGATCGGTTTTGGCGAATGAGCTCCGATTCGAAATACGAAAGTGCCGTTAGGTTCGTATGATTATTTGTGACTTTTGTAATTTTTCGAAAGTGAATTTCGATGTTGTTCGGCTAGTTTCCGTTAAAATGCCGAAAGTTAAATAATGAGTACGCCTATCGGCAGCTACACACATAAAAAATACGTGCTAGAAAATCCACGATTCCAGGTACCTCCAAAGAAATGGATATAAAGACTTACCTCGTTTGACTTTTTTCCTTTAAATACGCATCTTGAGTTTCGGGAGTCCGATTTGTATAACTTATTCGAAATATTTGGGATTATTTCGACTTCTCTAGGGTTCCATTTTAATTTTAATCGTCGTAGCGAATTTATTAAAAAAATAAAAAAATAATTTTAGAAAGTCGGTCAGCTAAGGGATTAAATCCCTTAGCCATCAGCTACATACGTTTTACAAAAGAAATATTCAAAAAAAGATAAGAAAAGAGAAATTAGGAAAAGATAGAGGAAAAAAGGGAAAAAGAGGTGGAAAAATAGTGGAATTTCTACCCAAAATCTCCAGGTAATGATGTTAACTCATTATCTTAGCTTATTACGCGTGTTTGAATATATTTTTACGGTAAAAATAGGGATATTAGACATCGCCCTAATGATTTAAATTGATAAATTGAAGGGTCAATGGGACCCCGATGATGGAAGTGATTATATATTCGTACTCAGTGAGTTATGGGCAACATATAAATATAATTTATTTAGGGTTTGGTTATGGGACTTTGAACCCTGTATATAGGCCTGGCCTGCGTATTGCATATGCGAATAGGGTATCAGGTTCCTAACTGGATTACCCTAAGACATAAGGAATGAAGCCTCTAGCTTTATTTGATATAATTTTTCTTCTAATTGAATAGAGCGGGATCGTTTGGCAGTTAATCTAAAGGAAAAAGCAGATGTTGAGTAGTAGGGCTAGCTTTGGAGGCACCTGGCCTCGTGGATTTTCTACCAGGTGTTCCTTACGTGTGTAGCTGTCTATAGGCGTACTCATTATGCCTTAGCTTTGGATTTACATTCTATATTATATGTTATGTCCTGTTATTGGTATTGCATTGAGAATCTGAGTATTGTACTTTGGCTTTGAGTTGGCATCTACTTCCCGGCTGTCGATGAGAGTCCCGCGCCGGTGAAGGGTTATTATTGCATCATATTGCATTCATTTGCATTACATTGCATATCATACTGAGTGCAGGAGTATTCCGCCTCAGCTTTACATTTTATCGGGTGCAGGAGTATTCCGCCCCAGGAGAGTGCAGGAGTATTCCGCCTCTAGTTTATATTATATCGGGTGCAGGAGTATTCCACCCCAGGAGCAAGAGTATTCAGACTCCAGTTGGTTAGCAGATTGGGTTCCCCTCGAATGCAGGAGTATTCCGCTTCGGGATGGGATTACGGGCACATGTGACCCTTTGCATTTCATTTCATTTCATCTCATTTCATTTCATTTCATCTCATTCCATTCATTTCATACTATTGTGTAGACTTTCTGTATATGACTATTGTTCTGCTTATATGTGCATTGCTTATTTGATGATTGTTGTCTGGTTCCGTTTCCCTTACTAGCGTATCTATTTTTCGAGGTTGCTAGTTTGTACACACTTATTGAGTCCTCATGACTCACCCCCTATTTGTCCTTGTGTTTTCATTTCGTTCGGCAGATTCTGCACCAGGACCCAGCCAGTCGTGCTGTGATTGAGGAGTAGTACGTTCTCAGCTGTCTACGGTGAGCCATCCTGTTTATTGCGGCCACCAACTTCAGATATTACAGTTTTTCTTACTTTTTCTCCCTTCGGGAGTTGTGTATATATTTTGGCCTTCTTAGATGTCTGATATGGGAACCTTTAAATCTGTGTTTTCTGGGTAGTTAGTTGCATTATTCAGACAACTTGTATGTTTGTCTATCCTGGAGAGTTATCTTATGTTGTTAAAGTTTAGTTCATTTTCATTTCAAGGTAATTCTTCACAATTTATATCGATTCAGTCAATAGGGTTCGCCCGACAGGTTTAGGAGAGGTGGTCGGGTGCCCGCACGGCCTTACCGAAAATTCGGGTCGTGTCAATTAATTACTCAACACATTCAGGAAATGTGTGGATTTTCGAACAAGGAGATTCCGACAATATTGTTTGAAGATAATACTGCATGTATAGAACAATTGAAAGAAGGATACATTAAAGGAGACAGAACGAAACATATTTCACCAAAATTCTTTTTCACACATGATCTTCAGAAGAATGGTGAAATAAAAGTTCAACAAATTCGTTCAAGTGACAACTTGGCCGATCCATTCACAAAGTCATTGCCAAACTCAACATTTGAGAAGCTTGGAAACCAGATTGGAATGCGTCGTCTCCGAGACATTAAAGGATGTTTTCATTAGGGGGAGTAAAATACGCGCTGCACTCTTTTTTTCTTAATTATGGTGTTGTCCCAATGGGTTTTTTTCTGGTAAGGTTTTTAATGAGGCAGTACATAATGCGTATTACAGGGGCAACCAAGGGGGAGTGTTATGAAATGGTTGCCCCATAACAAGTTTTGAGACACTTGTTAAGAGATACATGTCAAATGTAATTGTGGAAATTGTCTTCCATGCATGGTTGCCATTTTTCTTACATGCCATGGCACTTGGATAGATTTTCAACACTTGTAAATGAAACTTTGCATGACTGGCACTTGTCAATAGAACTTTGCAAGACTAACACTTGTCAATAGAACTTTGCATGATTAGCACTTGTCAATAGGATTTTGCATGTTTAGCACTTGTCAAAAATATGACATTTGGCAATAGTTTTGCTCCCTTCTCTTATGCCTATATATATGGCTATCATTTGTAAGATGAAAATATAAGTGAAAAGAAGAAGAAAGAAAGTTCTTCTATTCCTCTTTAAAGATTTGTAATTCTCTTATATATATATTAGCTCTTATTAATACTTTGTTCCTGCTATATTACTCTAATTTCATAACAAGAATAAAGTAGTCAAATCAATTATTCTTAGTACTAGTAGTGTGTAAAAGATAGAGGTACTAGAGATAATTTGTAGGAACTCCAACTTGAAATCAAGTTATTATGTTGACCAATATACAATTAGAGTAGGATTCACTTGCAAAATCAATATGAGGAACATATATTGAAAATTACTAATTTGGCTGATGAGTCATTTAATTAGTTAAACCAATAATATTCTATCCAAATTTTGTTTGAGTTACCAACCAATTAGCTTACTCAAGTGATAACGATATATCAATGTAATTCTATAAATAAATAGGATTTAAGGAGGGTGAGATATACGAATATCTTACTGCTACCTTGGGAAACATAGGGAGGTTGCTTCCATTAGATCCTTCGCTCCAGTAAAGCATTTAACTAGAAAATGGGTATGTAAAAACCCGAAGTTTAGAAGTACTGAAATAAAATTTAAAATAACTAGAGTATATTCTACAACAGTAGTGATAAAGATGGAGAATAAGATAAAATAGTATATACAATAATAATAGTACTGCTAATATGCAGACATCTCTCAATTATTCTCTAACCTTCTCCACTAATCTTCAACCTCCATGCGCTCTAACTTACTACTCTCTACTCTCTGTTGATAGAGTGTGAAGTTTTTTGTAAAATAAATGTGAGTTCGATTTACACTGTCTAAATATCTTCCATCTTTTTTGGAGTCAAATGGTTAGTCATGAAAAGTTAAGGTGTATGGCTCGTAGTTTAGTGACGTTCTATGATTATAAGGGACCTTTCATGTTTTTTCCTTTAAAAATTGCTTCCAAATCTTAAATCATAAGAGAATAATTGTATCTTTATATTAGGGAAATTAATGCTTAAACTTCGGCTTGTAATCTACATATCTATATCAATGTTATAAAAGCCGTGAGCATGGAATGAATGGTTTCACTTGATATGGGGTGAGGCGTAAGCCTCAAAACATGAGGTGTAAGCCTCACGGATCTCTAATTTTTAATATTCTATATATTAATATTATTGATATAATTTTTTTCCTAAAATACAAATCGCATAAAATAGAAAAATTATGAAGAAATTATGGAAAATACAAAAAAAAAAAAAAAAATTAAGGCTAAGAGTAGAAAATTACACAGAACTAAGAAATAATAAAAAGAGCTTGATAGTTTTTTTAGCAAGTCGGTATTTAAGTGTAGGCGTTAAATAGAGGATCTATTGAGAATAGTTTTTTAATTTAATTTTTTGCGGGACCCACGCCCCAAGACTCACCTAATGCCTAAGTTTACTCCCCAAAAATTGTGGGACTTATGCTATTTGGATCTTCCACCCATCGGCTCTTCTTGATGCACTTTTGTTACGCCTCACCCTGTTGCTTGCTCGACTGAATGGGAATTTAATTTTTTTATGGTCTCTCTTTGAACGGTGTGCTCGTGATTTGGACAGTAGATTTGTACCTTTCTAAAGTTATATTCCACTTGTTAGGACCATTAATTTGATGCTGCTTTAAGATGCAGACTTTTGACGACTACACTTTTTCTTACTATCTCAGTTGTCTATGATCGAAACACATTTTTAATTTTTTCTATCAATTGTTGTTGTTGTTGGGTTTAATGGAAGAATGTGAATGGGAAATGGATAAAAAGTGAAAAAAATTCCCTTTTATAGGGAAAGGTTCCCTTTTGTAGGGAAATGCACTTTCTCCCACATTGGTAGAGGAAAAGGATTTTGTTGGGTTTAAATAGAGATTTACTTCTCTTAACTCCTAAAAGGGTTGAAAAGAAGGGAAGCTTCGCGCCGTCGTCGTCGCTCGTCTCGGCTTCGGATTCGGATTCGGATTCGGTCAATTGATTGACTTAAATTTTTTTGGACCAACAAAACTAAAATATTAATTATCCGGGCAGCTCCGTTTGTGTAACGGGCAGCTGAAGTGAGTCAGCAACGGGCAGCTGAAGTGGTTCAGTACTCGGGCAGCTGAAGCAACATCAGCATATTAGTTCCTCCACGTTTCCCTCTACGTTTTACATTAAAGTCAGTCATGAAGTGGTAGATTAATTCCTCCACATTAAAGTCAGTCAGTAGTGGCAGATTAATTGCTCCACATTGAAGCCAGTCATTAGTGGACAATTAAACTCTCCCACGTTTTCTCATTAATCACCAGGTGTGTCTCTTCACCTGCCCTTGGATGTCTATATAAACTGATCATTTGTCAGTCCTTGATCACGACAGACAGACGACAGATAACATAGACTAAAGCTCTGAGATAGAGACTCCACAGAGACTCAAACTCGGACAGATAAGAGAAGTAACCTCGGACAGAGGATACACAATCTCGGGCAGAAGATAGAAACACTCGGGCAGAGAAAATCACTGACAGAAAGCATATCTCACCGCATCCCCTCCCTTCCTGCATATTAAGTGAGTCGTGTGATTTGCTCCGTTCTTTGTGTTCGCCGTATTCTAACCGTTTGAAGTGCCGCTACGGTAGAACTGTTATCCCGTTCCATCCTGGGAGAAATTAACCCGTGAACCTTGGGCATCGTGAGGGGGTTAGATTTCTTAAGGAGACACAAGTAACTTGTGGGCTCGGGATCGTCCTATACTAACAGATTATTTGCTGCAGGTTTTTATATCTCCTAACTTATTTCAAGTGCAGGAATAACAAGCTTAAGAAATCTAATGATATTTATTTTCTGCGCTTAAATAAATATTGTTTAAGGAGACTGGTTTAGGAGACTAAAACCTTTGTGGTTTTCTGCTCCTATACTGCATATTAATCTGCTCGGAGAGACTAAAACCTTTGTGATTTTTCTGCACCTGTACTGCATATTACTCTGTTCGTGGGGATTAAAACCTTTGTGGTTTTTCTACTCCTAATTACTGTGAAATAATCTGTTTGTGGAGACTAAAAGCCTTCGTGGTTTTTCTACTCCAATTGTTTAAACAGTTTATTGATATTGTTTCTGTCTGTTTTATCTTGCAGAGATGACTAACGGAGTGGAACAAACTGTCCCTGCTGTGAATACTAATGCTACCGTAGTTTCTGGTGCTGCTGGGCCTAGCCGTGCTGCTGCAACGGTTATGCCACCTGCAGAGAAACCGGGGAAGTTTTCTGGTATGGACTTTAAGAGATGGCAGCAAAAGATTTTCTTTTATCTGACCACCTTAAGCCTGCAAAGGTTTATTAAGGAGGATGCTCCAGTCCTGACTGATGAAACACCTGAAAACGAACGCTTCCTCGTGATTGAGGCTTGGACTCATTCTGACTTCCTATGCAAGAATTATATTCTAAGTGGCTTGGAAGATGACTTGTACAACGTTTATAGTAACGTTGAAACGTCTAAGAAACGGTGGGACGTTCTAGAAAAGAAATATAAGACTGAAGACGCTGGACTGAAGAAATTTGTGGCTGCCAAATTTCTGGATTATAAAATGGTGGATAACAAATCTGTTGTGTCCCAAGTCCAAGAACTTCAAGTCCTTATCCATGATCTCCTTGCTGAAGGTTTGATCTTGATTAATACTTCTGTTAAGAGTATTATTTATATTGTTGCTAACAAACTTTTCTTTGAAGGTTTGAAGATTAATGAAGCGTTTCAAGTTGCAGCCATGATTGAAAAGTTACCTCCATCATGGAATGACTTTAAAAATTATTTGAAACACAAGAGCAAGGAGATGACCCATGAAGATTTGGTTGTACGCTTGAGGATTGAAGAGGACAACAAATCTGCTGCAAAGAAGGCTCGTGGAAGTGCTGCAATAGCGGGAGCAAATATTGTTGAGCACACTCCAAATCAAAATAAGAGAAAGAAGCCTTCTGGAGGGAAGACCAACCCCAGCAAGAAAAGGTTCAAGGAAAATTGCTACAACTGTGGCAAGAGTGGACATAAGTCCGCAGACTGTTGTGCTGCAAAGAAGGACAGGAAAAAGGAAAAAGGTCAAGCAAACATGGTTGAAGAGACAAAATTGGCTCAAGGAGTGCAAGACATTGATCTGTGCGCTATGATTTCTGAATGCAACTTAGTTGGAAATCCTAAAGAATGGTGGATTGATTCAGGAGCCACCCGCCATGTTTGTGCTGTGAAGGAAGCCTTTGCTTCATATGCTCCCGCTGGACCTGATGAGGCGCTCTCTATGGGCAATTCTGCAACGGCCAAAATTGAAGGATATGGGAAGATATTCCTCAAGATGACGTCTGGCAAGGTTGTGACTCTGACCAATGTTCTTCACGTTCCTGAAATAAGGAAGAACTTGGTGTCTACCGCACTTCTTGTGAAAAACGGGTTTAAGTGTGTGTTTGTTTCTGACAAAGTTGTAATAACTAAGAATGAGCTGTATGTAGGAAAAGGCTACCTGACTGAGGGCCTTTTCAAACTCAATGTAATGGTCGTTGACACTATGAATAAAATTGCCGCTTCTTCTTACTTACTTGAGTCAAATAATTTATGGCATTCTCGTTTGGGACATGTCAATTATAAAACCTTGCGAAAAATGATCAATTCGGAAGTATTGCCTAAATTTGATTGCGCTAAGTCAAAATGTCAAATATGTGTTGAGTCTAAATATACGAAACACCCTCACAAGTCAATTGAAAGGGATTCGGAACCATTAGACTTAATTCATACGGACATTTGTGACATGAAGTCAATACCATCTCGCGGTGGAAAGAAGTATTTCATAACTTTTATTGACGATAGCACTCGTTACTGCTATGTTTATTTACTTAGTAGTAAAGATGAGGCAATTGACGCATTCAAGCAATACAAAAATGAAGTTGAAACGCAACTTACCAAAAAGATCAAAATGATAAGAAGTGATAGGGGTGGAGAATACGAATCTCCTTTTGAACAAGTGTGTTTGGAATATGGCATTATTCATCAAACAACTGCCCCCTTCACGCCTCAATCTAATGGGATTGCGGAAAGGAAAAATCGAACCTTAAAGGAGATGATGAATGCCTTGTTGATAAGTTCGGGTCTACCCCAGAACTTGTGGGGGGAAGCTTTATTTACGGCTAATCAAATACTCAATCGAGTTCCCCATAGCAAAACACTTTCCATTCCATATGAAAAGTGGAAAGAACGGAAGCCCAACTTGAATTACTTCAAAGTGTGGGGGTGTTTGGCAAAAGTGCAAGTCCCATAACCCAAAAGGGTTAAGATTGGACCGAAAACAGTTGATTGTGTTTTCATTGGGTATGCTCGAAACAGTAAAGCATATCGGTTTCTGGTTCATAAATAAAAAAATCCCGACATTCACGTTAATACGGTGATGGAATCAGATAGTGCTGAATTCTTTGAAACCATATATCTGTATAAGAAGGAATGTGAGTCAATTGGTGAGAGATCCAAACAACCTCGGGAAGGAACCAAAGGAAAGTCACCAAATGAGGAAGAACCAAGACGAAGCAAGCGTCAAAGAACTTCTACTTCGTTTGGAGATGACTTTGTCACTTTCCTGTTGGAAAATGAGCCTCGGACGTTTAAAGAAGCAATGTCTTCTTCAGACTCTCCGTTTTGGAAAGAGGCAGTCAATAGTGAAATAGAATCTATTTTGAGCAACCATACTTGGGAGTTGGTTGATCTTCCTCCTGGAAACAAACCATTAGGTTCTAAGTGGATTTTCAAAAGGAAAATGAAAGCTGATGGCACTATTGACAAGTACAAGGCAAGGCTTGTTGTTAAAGGATATAGACAACAAGAAGGTCTTGACTACTTTGACACATACTCGCCGGTAACCAGAATTACATCCATTCGTATGTTAATAGCGTTAGCCGCCGTGTATGGTCTGGAAATCCATCAAATGGACGTTAAGACAGCGTTCTTAAATGGGGATTAGGAGGAAGAAATTTACATGGAACAACCTGAAGGGTTCGTGGTTCCAGGTAAAGAAACGATGGTGTGTAAACTTGTTAAGTCGCTTTATGGACTAAACAAGCACCTAAACAATGACATGCGAAATTTGATCATACAATATTGTCAAATGGCTTTAAAATTAATGAGTGTGACAAATGTGTCTACATTAAGAACACTCCTAATTTTGTAGTCATTGTTTGCTTATATGTGGACGACATGTTGATCATGAGCAATGACATTGTCAACATCAATGCTACGAAACGCATGTTGACTAGCAAATTTGATATGAAAGACTTAGGAGTTGCGGACTTAATTCTGGGTGTTAAGATCCATAGAACTCCTCAAGGTCTGGCGTTGTCGCAAACTCACTACATCAGTAGTGTTCTTGAAAAATTTAAATATTTGGATTTTAAAGCTTCAAAGACTCCTATTGATGTAAACCTTGCTCTCAAGAAGAACAAAGGTCAAAGCACGTCGCAACGGGATTATGCACGTGTTTTGGGAAGTTTGATGTACGTCATGAATTGTACTCGACCAGATATAGCTTGTACTATAAGTAAACTAAGTCGATACACGAGTAATCCCAATCAGACCCATTGGATGGCAATGAAACGTGTTTTGGGGTATTTAAAATACACTCAAGACTTTGCATTGCATTATAACAAGTATCCTGCAGTCATTGAAGGATATTGTGATGACAATTGGATCACCGGCACAACTGATTCTAAGTCCACAAGTGGATATATTTTCGCACTTGGTGGAGGAGCGGTGTCTTGGAAATCGTCCAAGCAAACATGTATTGCCCGCTCTACTATGGAAGCTGAATTCATAGCCTTAGATAAAGCCGGTGAAGAAGCTGAATGGCTTCGGAACTTTTTGGAAGACATTCCGATTTGGCCTAAGCCGTTGACACCAATTTGTATACATTGTGATAGTCAATCGGCTATAGGTAGAGCGAGGAATGTCATGTATAACGGTAAGAATCGTCACATACGACGAAGGCATAAAACCGTTAGGGACCTACTCTCTAGAGGAATTATCACCATTGATTACGTGAAATCAAGGGATAATGTGGCGGATCCACTTACAAAAGGCCTAACTAGAGAGGCGGTTGAATGTTCATCGAAGGGAATGAGACTATGGCCAAGGACAAGTCATCACGGCGGCAACTCTACCTAGGAGACTGGAGATCCCAAAAACTAGGTTCAAGGAGAATACAAAGTTGTGTATGACGGTTCAACATTGTCAATTAAATGATTTGTCCATTCTCGTGATGAGACAATGTTCAAGTACCAAGGATAAAATGCTAGAGGCATTTTTTAATGATTATCTAAGTTTGATATTGCGTTTATCAAACAGTGTATATCTATAGGATTAGACGTTTAGAAATCACCTATGTAAGTGTGAAGTGTAAGCCGCTTCAAGGAGAATTCTGTATGGCCAATTCTTTAAGCACTTATGAAACCAGACGGTGTTCATGGCTGAAACGAACACAACAGTGAGAACCAAAGACGGTTAAGTGTTAGTTGTGTGACTTACGTTGTCTAGGTATACACCAAAGTTCGACGGTTCAAAGATATCAAATCTACCGATTGATCGAGTATATCCGATGTATGTTCACTACGGAAAGTTCAAAGGGAAACCTACTTATCCAGATGCGACTAATTCTTTCTTGCAAATCACACAAGTCTGTCATGCATATGTCCATTCAGCCATTCCCCATTCATGTGGGGGATTGTTGGGTTTAATGGAAGAATGTGAATGGGAAATGGGTAAAAAGTGAAAAAGATTCCCTTTTATAGGGAAAGGTTCCCTTTTGTAGGGAAATGCACTTTCTCCCACATTGGTAGAGGAAAAGGATTTTGTTGGGTTTAAATAGAGATTTACTTCTCTTAACTCTTAAAAGGGTTGAGAAGAAGGGAAGCCTCGCGCCGTCGTCGTCGCTCGTCTCGGCTTCGGCTTCGGCTTCGGCTTCGGATTCGGATTCGGATTCGGATTCGGATTTGGATTTGGATTTGGTCAATTGATATGATTGATTGACTTAAATTTTTTTGGACCAACAAAACTAAAATATTAATTAATTAATATTTTATCCGGGCAGCTCCGTTTGTGTAACGGGCAGCTGAAGTGAGTCAGCAACGGGCAGCTGAAGTGCTTCAGTACCCGGGCAGCTGAAGCAACATCAGCATATTAGTTCCTCCACGTTTCCCTCCACGTTTTACATTAAAGTCAGTCATGAAGTGGTAGATTAATTCCTCCACATTAAAGTCAGTCAGTAGTGGCAGATTAATTACTCCACATTGAAGTCAGTCATTAGTGGACAATTAAACTCTCCCACGTTTTCTCATTAATCACCAGGTGTGTCTCTTCACCTGCCCTTGGATGTCTATATAAACTGATCATTTGTCAGTCCTTGATCACGACAGACAGACGACAGATAACATAGACTAAAGCTCTGAGATAGAGACTCCACAGAGACTCAAACTCGGACAGATAAGAGAAGTAACCTCGGACAGAGGATACAAAATCTCGGGCAGAAGATAGAAACACTCAGGCAGAGAAAATCACTGACAGAAAGCATATCTCACCGCATCCCCTCCCTTCCTGCATATTAAGTGAGTCGTGCGATTTGCTCCGTTCTTTGTGTTCGCCGTGTTCTAACCGTTTGAAGTGCCGCTACGGTAGAACTGTTATCCCGTTCCATCCTGGGAGAAATTAACCTGTGAACCTTGGGCATCGTGAGAGGGTTAGATTTCTTAAGGAGACACAAGTAACTTGTGGGCTCGGGATCGTCCTATACTAACAGATTATTTGCTGCAGGTTTTTATATCTCCTAACTTATTTCAAGTGCAGGAATAACAGTTGTTATTGTAAATATCAATGCTTTCATGTAGTTCGTATCATAAGTAAAATAATTATAGTTTTTTTTTTCTCAACTAGTCATCAGCGCATAATTGGAATTTCCATAATTTGTTACAAGTATGACAGAAAAATTAAAATAATTTATTTTAAAGGAATTTTGCGATGTATGTTGAGCAGTATGGAGTACAAAATGAAGTGGTTTTATCATTATCTTTCATGCATATAAAAGATTTGGAGTAACTGAATCTAAATGTTTAAAGTTAATTGGATTAGCAAAACTAAAGTTTTAGTTCAAACATGTTATAATCTATGCACCTCCTAAGGACATTAGAAGAGGGGGTTGAATAGTATCCACCGATTTTACGTTTTAAGAACTCGATTCTTTAGAGTTAAGAACTCTGTTCTTGCCTCGACAGTTTTGCTAACAGAAACACCAACACACAAGAAAACAGACACAAAAACCACAAGGATTTTACGTGGAAAACTCCTTGCTCAAGGGAGAAAAACTACAACCCACACTCTGGAATTTTAGAACTCAATCCACTAACACAAAGAGCAAGTTTTCTTATTACAAGACTCTGTAACCAAGGGGCTACACTCTAGACCCTAATCACTCAACAAAGCTAAACTCTAGCTTTAAAAAGTAATCTCTCAAGGATTCGCCTAACACAATTGCTTCTACAATAAGCTGATAGGTAAAAACAATGATCGCACAAAATAAGACAACTAACAATTCAAGAACCTAGACAGAATATTTAGACTCAATCTATTTAGCTCCACCAATTGTCTTCTTCAGTTATCTCACGTAGAAAGCTGCTGGATCGCCTGCATACGCTCTCAACTCTCTGTTTGTGAATAATTGATTTCAGCTGCATCAACTACTTGTATTTATATGGGCAATAAAACCCTAGTAGAGTTCCACAAGGAATCTTGAGGAATCCTTGTAATTATGGTAAGAGAAGATTCCTTGTAACTCTTTCCTTGTTTGAGTCCAACTCTTATTCGTACTTCGAAGACACAGCCTGGGCACCGCCTCTTTTAGTCTGACTAGGATGCATACTCGTTCACGTGCCACTACTCCATCCAAGGACCAGGTTCTCCTCCGGAACCACTGAGTCCTTCTTGTTTGTAATTCTTCAAAACTTTTTCTCAACAAATTCCCCCTTTTTGATGATGAAAAACAAATGTTTCCAAAGAACCTGAATAGACAAAATTTCCAAAAACACATAAACAAGAATAACAATTTGAAAGATTTAAAACATATGAGTTAGGTCACAAACACCCCAACATTTCCTTCTTCCCCCTTTTTGGCATCATTGAAAAGATTCAAATACCTGCATGAACCAGTTAGTACTATCCAGTCTAGAGCACAAGGCAACAAGTCGGCTATAATGTAAATGCACAGAGATAAGGCTAAGGGCCCAACAAGATCCAAGTACCATAGAGCAAAAACAGATGTAAACAAGAGAAATTTAAAATCTTCATCCAGGGTGTGACAGCAGCACAACCCCATTAAGAAGTACGCAACAGAAAATAAATTGTCTTAAACATCATCACATATCAAGGGAAAGCATGAAGATATAAGGGGGATTATGATAAAGGACAGGGAGGAAAGGAAGGAGAACTCAGGGATTTAAGTTGAAGTGTTTAATGAGTGCCTCAAGGTTCTTTGTATTCTTGGCCCTCTCCATCACCAGATCGGCCTCACACTTGTGGCAATCTATCTTCAAACGATCAATTTCTTGATCCTTCAACTTCAGCATTCTGTGAAGCTTAGCATTTTCTGTGTTTACCTCAAGAACATGGCTCTCCAGCTCGTTCACTGCTGTAATGGCCACCTCAGGTCCATAGTCCTCGCTTTGCTCTGACTGCTCCTGCTTAATCTGCATAGGTTTCTTAGAAGCTCTCCTTTCTTTGAAGAAGTCACAGCTTTTAAGCACATTATACCCAAACATTTGATGAATTGTGGGTTTCTTCCGTGCTTCCAGTGGAACCCCGAAATGCTCTAGAGCCTGTTGAAGGACGTAGGAATGCACTAATGAATGTGGCTTTTGATCAGTGTCTTCAATCCTCTCGATATGTCTGATTATTAGATCAGGCAAGTTGATTCTTACCCCCTATCCAGCAAGTCCATATAGGTTAAGTCCAGAGCATTGGCTTCACTGTTTCTCTCTCCCCTAGGTAGTAGGAACCGATGAACAAATTCAAAGAGGAGCTGATGTGCTGGCTCCATCTCATTTTTGTCCATCTTCCTCTCTTTCCTGAGCTTTCGCTTTCCTGAAAATTTCTTTACTACACTAGGAGGAGTCACCCCATCTGTCCTCTTGGGCCATTTCAACTTAATGTACCTACAGTAACCTTCAGCAGGCACATCAAGGATCACCCCCAGTTCAGTTCTTCCAAACTCAATTTCAACTCCCTTCACCACTGTAAACACTCTTCTGGCTGTAATCCGGCAATTGATATAGAATTCCCTGATCTCATCAGAAAACAACATCCTGTCTTTGTTTCCAAACAAACTCAGCCACCCCTGATCACCGATCATCCTGAGTAAGGGTTTCACGTGATGCTCCTTCTCATCATGCAGAATTCTGCCAGCAAGCACCTGGTGCTTGGAAAAGAAGGCTACCCTGTCAACCTCTTCCTCAGAGCTTTTTCTCCTTTTCCTACTCTCCACCTCACTATCAGTGTCAGAGTCACTAGGTTCTGCATAGCTGCCACCTTCATCACTTTCTACTTTGGCTTCATCATCCTGTTTCTTTGTCTTCATCTTTTTCTCCTCTTCTCTGTCCCTCACATTTTAAACTGTTTTTCCAAGCTTTCCCACTTTCTCCAGCTGTTGCTTCAGAACAGACCTGGTTCCTACTCTTCTAGGCACTGGCTCTGCCACAATCTTGTCATCACTCTTAGTTCTTTCCTCTAGAGAGTCTTCACTGCTTTCATCCACAAGTCTGTTTTTGGGTACAGACTTGCCCCCTTTCAAGAATCTTCTTCTATTATCAGGCTCCACTCTAGTCTCACTCACAAACACCACTTCTTCATCTTCATCTTCATTCACCATCTTTTCATCCTCTTCTCCAAACCTCCTTTTTACACTTTTCCTTCTAAACCTTCTTCATTATTTTCCTCTTCAGAATCTGTCCAGTTTAGTTCTGCATCCTCAGCCACAGGAGGATCCAAGCAAGAACAGGGTTTTTTACATAAATCCTTTGCAGCTACAGAAGAGCTAGATTCTCCAGCCACTGGACCTTCACCTTCAGACATATAAT
Source organism: Petunia axillaris subsp. axillaris (assembly GCA_029990575.1). Lineage (NCBI taxonomy): Eukaryota > Viridiplantae > Streptophyta > Magnoliopsida > Solanales > Solanaceae > Petunia > Petunia axillaris. Next base: position 35,213,194 of record JARKNS010000007.1, read on the forward strand.
GAACTCTCTCACTAGAAATATCCTCCATCCTAGGTTCACTAACATGTTCCTTTTGGGATTCTGCAAAATCTTCTTAGCTCAGTCTTTCTATCACTTTTCCAACTACATCAACCTCCAGCACATTCTCAGTTTCTAAGGGCATATGCAAACTAGACTTAGGTTCCTTCTGCACAACCTGTTGTTTCTCCTCAACTGCTTTCCCCCCTATCAATTTTATCACAGGACTCTACTTTACTTACGATTTCATCTAGTCCTTTTACTAATGTTTCAGTACTCACTTTTCTAGGACTTTTTACCACTTCTAAAACAACATAAGTAGATAGAGTAGAGTCAGGTATATCCTCAACCGATCTTTCAGAGGAAACTTGTTCTATAGGCGTAGACGACAAAGATCTGGCCATCATCTTCTTGACTAACTTCTTTTCTCCCTTTTTTGAGAAACTTTGACCCAGCCCTGACAATTCTCTCTGCAAGAGTGGAGGGAGGGGGTTTTGGAGTTGATTTCATGAAGGTTTTGGTAGGTGATGTTGAGGTGGACTGTTCTTAAGACATGATGAGAGTAATTAGGGTTTTTAAAATAGGACGACGGAGTTTGTTCGATTTGATTTTTAGAGAGAGAAATTTGGTGGAGTAGAGGGAAATTGTTGGCGAGTGTATGTGTTTTGTGTTTATCGAACAAGAGGGTGAGAAGTAGTTATGGTGATGAGCGGTTTCTAGGAAGCTGAAAGTAATGATGGCTGAGAAAGTGGAAAAGCAGCTTTTTGAAATTTTTGAGAACCGAGAAAGGAATGCTGATTTGACGGTTACATGGACTTGCCCAAATAAGGCCTTTTTAAATAAATGGGTTCCAGTAAAGTCTAATAGAAGTATAACCAAAATAGGAATGTATTCCTATAATTTAGGACAGTTATAAGAACATGGAAAGCCTACCTTGACATACGTATAATTGATAATTAATTTCAGTTATGACTCCCATCATGTAAGGCTGTGTGACTGTACCTGCAGATGATTCCTCATGCTTAGTTTGGTTCCTTTTAAATACCTAGTAGGTTCTTCATGGGATCACATTAGCCCAACCTGGTGCTCATCAGCTGAACGAGTATACTTAATAAAGTACAAAATTAGACTGGACAATAATAACAATAGTTACAAACAAGTTATTGAACACTTAACTAAAAAATCATTGAGGGACAACTGCTGGGTCATCCGTGTATTTTGGTCATCCCTAACTCCAACCTGTTCCTCTCAAACTGCACCTTGTTCAATACTTTGGTAAAAATGTCAACAATCTGGTCTTCAGTCCTGCAAGAATTCATGGTAATCAGACCCTTTTCTACATTATCTCTAAGAAAATGGTGTCTAATATCAATATGCTTTGTTCTTTTATATTGGACTGGGTTCTTGGCAATATTGACTGCACTTGTGTTATCACAAAAAATTGGCGCTGCTCCACATTTAATTTCAAAGTCCTCCAACTGTTGCTTGATCCATAGCAATTGTGACCACCACGATGCAGCTGCCACATACTCAGCTTCTGCAGTAGATACGGCTACTGGGTTCTGCTTCTTTGTTGCCCAAGAAACTAAACAAGGACCAAGAAAGTGTGCCATTCCTGAAGTGCTCTTCCTGTCCACCAAGTGACCTACAAAATCTGCATCTGCAAAACCGATTAGTTCAAAAGTACCTCCCCTTGGGTACCATAGACATAGATCATGAGTTCCTTTCAAGTATGTCAAGATCCTCTTCACATCTATCAAATGTGACTCCTTAGGCTTGGACTGAAATCTAGCACACAGTCCCACACTGTATACAATATCTGGTCGACTAGTTGTGAGATAGAGGAGTGAACCTATGATTCCTCTATATTTTGTCTCATTGGTCGAAGGACCTAGTTCATCCATACACAGCTTGGTTCCAGGAGCAATGGGAGTAGTCATTTCTTTTGCTCCTTCCATGTCAAATTTCTTCAGAAGTTCCTTGACATATTTTTCTTGATGAATAATGGTTCCTTTAGGCGTCTGCTTTATCTGCAGTCCTAGAAAGAAATTAAGTTCACCCCTCATTCTCATTTCAAATTCACTTCCCATCAGATCAGCAAACCCCCTGCATAGCTCCTCATCAGTGGCTCCAAAAATGATATCATCAACATATACTTGAACCACCAATAGATCCTTTCCTTTCTTCTTCAGGAATAATGTATTATCAATCTTTCCTCTTGAAAAACCATTCTACAGTAGGAATCCTGAAAGTCTTTCATACCAAGCTCTAGGAGCTTACTTTAATCCATAGAGTGCCTTGTCCAGTTTGTAAACATGATCAGGAAATTCATTTCTCACAAAGCCTGGTGGCTGTATTACATAGACCTCTTCATTTAGGTAGCCATTCAGGAAGGCACTCTTCACATCCATCTGATACAGTGTGAACTCCATGTATGTAGCAAAAGCAACCAACATTCTAATGGCTTCCATTCTTGCTACCGGTGCAAAAGTTTCATCATAGTCAATTCCTTCTTCCTGACTGTATCCTTGAACTACTAGTCTAGCCTTGTTTCTTGTCACTATGCCATGCTCATCCAGTTTGTTTCTGAACACCCATTTTGTTCCAATTATTGATCCGTCCTTCGGCTTAGGAACCAGGTGCCACACTTTGCTTCTCTCAAATTGATGAAGTTCATCCTGGATGGCTAGAATTCAATCGGGATCTTCTAGAGCTTCTTTTAAATTCTTTTGTTCCAGATATGATAGGAATGCAATGCACATAAGTTCTTCAAGGCTGACCTGGTCATGATTGCAGTATCCAGTTCTGATAGAACATTCTCCAAAGGTTGAGAACTTTGGTATTTCCATGGCCTAGGTTGAATATGACGAGAAGAACCTTCAGCATCACTTTGGGTAGGTTCTTCCTGACTTGCTGGATCATCGACTTCATCTGATGTTCCCCCTGTCATATTGACTCCTTGTTCTCGTGAAGTTGGATCCTCACCTGATTTTTCTTTGTCTTCTGGATCTTCAGAGTCAGCTGCTCCATCTTGATGTTTGGAAATATTTACCTATTTTACCTTAATATCTTCTCACATTTTATTATTTTATGCGCTCGTTATATGTGATAATTGTGTTTCTTGTGCTCATTTATTGTATTTGTGATTTTAGGAATGGTGCGGATAAATTCGAGACAAGAACAATCAAGTTAGAGTTAATGGACACATTGGAAGCTATGGTGGAAGCAAGGCTTCCAAGAAAGCCCTGAGGAGTTTGAAGCTATACTGGGAGCAAGGCTTCAGCGAAAGCCCTGAAGAGTTGGAAGCTATAGTGGGAGCGTGGCTTCCACGAAAGCTCTGAGGCTGACGAACCACAAGTTTTCCAAACTAGATTAGCCGTTGGTTTAACTTATCCTAACACTTTGTAAACATTATAAAACCTCATAATTTCGTTTTGTAAAGGGAGGTCGAATTTCTAGAGCATGTTTTGGAGTTCTTACACATTGAACCAAGAGTTTAATTTCTTTAATTCATCTATTACAATATTTCATATTTCTTCCATGAATTCGTGTGTTGTTATTATGAATATGAGTAGCTAAACATATCATTTTAGGGTTAGAGAAAATACATGAAGGTTGATGTTTGAAAGTTGAATTCTTCCTATTGATTTACCATTACAGATTATTTATTCTTTCTTGAGCCTAATTGTCTGGTTATCAGGGCCCGATAATTGAACATTATCAATGGTTTACAAGTTGAACTCGTTAGAGGGAACTTGTAAATGCAAATAAGAAAGAATAGGGCTTGATTGTGAACCTGGGCATCAGGAAATCGATTTACTGGTAGGATAGACATATACCTATTTGCCTTGCTTAGCTAAATACAGAGTTCTTTAATGCATGCATGTGATTGCATAGACCCGTGAAGAATCGACAGGATTTCAAAAATATAATTAACCTGTTAGTTAGCAATCTAGGAAATCAAGAAGTAGAATCAACTGGAAAACTCAACTGGATTATTCGTAACTCTGACCCTGGACCGTTTCTCTTTTATTGATAACAACCTATAATTTTCTCTGTTACTTGACTTCAGTTACTTGCTTTTAATTATTTCATTTAATTAGTAAAAATCTCAATCATTGGAAAAGGACTCCTGAATAGTTTATAGGAATTGTTTGCTAGAATATAGTCATTAACACTAGTCCTTGGGGGAACGATACTCGACTCACTACTTTATTACTTGTCGACCACGTATACTTGCGTGTGCGTTTGGGAGCAACAAGTTTTTGGCGCCGTTGCCGGGGACTAAATAATTGACTGTTTTCTTTTTAGACGATTTGTTATTTTCTATTCAGGTTTAATTTTTGTTTTGAGTTTCTTGTGCCATTTCAGGTATTAGGTCTTGAATAGGAAAGGAGAGAAAGGACGAACCACTTGTACCTTTTGATTCTGAACATGAAAGGACCTTGCGGAGATTGAGGAAAGAAGCAAGAGACCGAGAAGACTCGCAATTGTACTTGCTTCCTTACCTATTGGAATGGCAGAAGAACGAGCTTTAGCTGTGCGAGATGTTGCCCTTACCAGTCTGGAGGGAGTAGCTTCTAGCATTGTGAAGCCTGCAATTATTGGACACTTTGAGATTAAACCCGGCATGATACTACTGATGTATGCAACTGGGCAATTTGCTGGATTGTTGCACGAGGTTCCACAACAACATATCCAGAATTTCTTGGAGATTAGTGACACATACACACTATCAAGCGTCTCAACTGATTATGTTCGCTTGATACTCTTCCCGTTTTCATTGATCGGGACAGCAAGGAAGTGGTTAAAGGCTGAAAAGCCTGGGTCTATAAAAACTTGGGATGATTTAGCTAAGAAATTTTTGGCTAAATTCTATCCATCTGCCAAAACAGCTAGAATACGGAGTGAGATTATGTCTTTTAGACAACAAGGTGGAGAATCCCTGTATTCAGCTTGGGAGAGATTCAAGTCATTGTTAAGAGATTTCCCGCACCAAAACCAATCTAATGAGGTGTTGGCCCACACTTTTGCTGAAGGATTCAATGCTCATACCAATATCGTGGTGGATGCTGTAGCTGGAGGCCAAGTATTAGCCTTGAATTTAATGAGATTTATCAATTGCTGGATAAATTTTCTCAGAGCAATCCTGACTGGCAGGGTGATAGTAGAGCTCAAACTCAAAAAGCTGCTGGGATACTTCAGTTGGATGCATTCTCAGCACTAACTGCAAAGGTAGATACAATAGCTAATCAGATCAATAAGTTAGCATTGCAACCAACTCAGCAACAAGTGGCACCAGTCAAACAAGTCCAGCATTTCAAATATTTCTGTGAGGTCTATGGAGAGGATCATACTACCGAGGTTTTTCCCTCTAATCCAGAGTCAGTCTATTATGTGGGAAATCAAAACAGGTTTCAGGGGCAGAATTAGAATCAGTTTAGCAACAGCTATAATCCTAACTCACGAAATCATCCTAGTTTCTCATGGGGTGATAATCAAGCTGCTCAAGGTAACACGAGATCTCAGACTAATTACCAGAGTTCATAGCCTCAGGCTCAACCACAACAGTCGAATAGTTCAGTTGAATATTTGATAAAGCAGATGTTGGGAGGTCAGCAGAAAATTATAGCAGACAATGCAGCTCAAGCACATGCCATAAAAGATCTTGCCAATGCTCAAAAAGACCTGGAACACCAAATGGGGCAGCTAGCTGGAGAGCAAAACGCTAGACCACATGGTACCTTGCCAAGTGACACAGAGAAAAATCCTAAGGAATTTGTGCAAGCAGTTACTCTGAAAAATGGGCGAGCTTTAGAAGAAGTACCTCCAAAGCCGAGGAAGCATGTTGGGGAACTGGAACCGAACACTGAAAAAGAAGCTGATAAAGTGGTAGAGAAGCAGCCCGAGCTTGATAATGTCAGACCACCACCACCTTTCCCTCAAAGGCTTCAGAAGCAGAAAGTAGATGTAGCTTGGAATATTCCTTGAATCAGATACAAGTGAATATTCCTTTGGTGGAGCTTTTACGTGATGTTCCTAAATACGCTAAGTACATCAAGGATATTGTGGCAAACAAAAGAAGACTGACTGAGTTCGAGACGATTGCACTTACTGAAGAGTGCAGTTCCAGAGTCAGAAGCAAACTTCCACAGAAATTGAAAGATCCTGGAAGCTTCACTATTCTGATAAAAATTGGGAAGCATGAGGTTGGACGAGCTTTATGTGACTTGGGCGCTAGCGTAAATTTAATGACATCATCGATATTTCGAAAGCTGGGCCTAGGCGAACCAAGACCAACCACAATGACCCTGCAATTAGCGGACAGATCTTTGACATGCCCCGAGGGAGTTATTGAGGATGTTCTAGTAGAAGTAGGCCAATTCATCCTCCCTGTTGATTTCATCATTTTGGATTATGAGACTAATCAACAAGTCCCACTCATCTTGGGAAGATGATTTTTTTCTACCGCTGATGCTGTGAATAGAGTTAGAGCGGGGAAGATGATCATGAGGGTAAATGGCGAAGAAACTGTATTTAATGTGTTCCGGGCTACTCAACTTCCATCACACTATGAAGAGTTATCTATGGTAAAAGTGCTGGATAGGAAGTTGACTACCTTTGAAAAATCACTTTTGGCTTCTAAGGATGATCCTCTTGAAAGAGCATTAATGTATGAAGATAATATGCTGAATGATGAAGAGACTGAGGTATACTTGGAGATTCTCAACATGGAGTGTCAATTCATCTCAGGGTGGAAGAAGTTTGAGGAGCTTGATAGACCGCTGATACTAGCTCCTGCCAAACCTTCTATTGAGAAAGCTCCAGTTCTTGAACTTAAACCTTTATCTGCTCATTTACAATATGCTTATTTGGGTGAGGGTAACACCTTACCCGTAATCCTTTCTTCTTTGTTGTCTGATGTGCAGGTTGAAAAGGTCTTAAGAGTGTTGCGAGAGCGCAAGAGGGTAATTGGATGGACCATTGCGGATATTAGAGGGATTAGTCGTTCTTTTTGAATGCACAAGATCCTCTTGGAGGAGGACCATAAGCCAAGTGTCGAGCAGCAAAGAAGGCTAAATCCAGTGATGAAGGAGGTTGTGAAGAAGGAAATTTTCAAGTGGCTTGATGCTGGTATTATTTTTCCAATCTCTGACAGTAATTGGGTGAGTCCAGTCCAATGTGTTCCAAAGAAGGGAGGTATGACAGTTGTGACGAACGAGCAGAATGAATTGATTCCTACAAGAACAGTCACGGGGTGGCGGATTTGCATTGATTATAGAAAGTTGAACAAGGCCACCAGAAAAGATCACTTTCCATTCCTATTCATTGATCAGATGTTGGATAGGCTAGCTGGGCATGAATATTACTGTTTTCTGGATGGATACTCGGCTACAACCAGATTGTGATAGCACCAGAAGATCAAGAGAAGAAGACGTTTACATGTCCTTATGGTACTTATGCATTTAGAAGGATGTTGTTTGGACTATGTAACGCGCGCCGAACTTTTCAGAGATGCATGATGGTTATTTTCATCGATATGGTGGAAAAATTTGTTGAGGTATTCATGGATGATTTTTCAGTCTTTAGGGATTCATTTGATGGCTGCTTGAAGAACTTAGATACGTGCTTAGCTGCTGTGAAGAAACCAACTTGGTACTCTACTGGAAAAAATACCATTTCATGGTTCGAGAAGGCATTGTACTTTATCATAAGGTGTCGAAGCAAGGGATCGAGGTTGATAGAGCAAAGGTTGAAGCAGTTGAAAATTTTCCACCACCTATCTCTATGAAAGGTGTGGGTAGTTTCTTGGGACATGCTGGGTTCTATAGGCGATTCATTAAGGACTTTTCTAAGATAGCAAATCCCATGTGCAAATTGTTAGAGAAGGATGCGAAGTTTGAATTTGATGATGCCTGTCTGAAGGCATTTGAAGAACTAAAAAAAGAGGTTGGTGACTGCACCAATTATTATTTCTCCTGATTGGTCTCCACCGTTTGAGTTGATGTGTGATGCGAGTGATACCGCTGTTGGGGCTGTTCTTGGGCAAAGAAAGGGTAAAATTTTTCACTCTATATATTACGCAATCAAGACTCTTGATGCTGCCAAATTCAATTACACTACCACCGAGAAGGAACTGCTAGCTGTTGTTTATGCTTTTGATAAGTTCCGATCTTACTTGGTTGGCACTCAGGTTATCGTCTATACTGATCATGCCGCAATCCGGTATTTATTTGAGAAGAAAGATTCCAAGCCGCGACTGATTCATTGGGTTCTTCTACTCCAAGAGTTTGATGTGGAGATTCGAGATCGAAAAGGGACCGAGAATCAAGTGGCCGATCACTTATCGAGGCTGGAAGATAGAAAACATGTAGATGAGGGGGCGAAGATAAATGAAGTTTTTCCAGATGAGCAGCTTTTTGCTCTACAGGTACCCAATGTGCCCTGGTATGCAGATATGGTGAATTTGATGGTGAATAATTTTTATCCACTTGATGCTACAGCTGAACAGAGAAGGAAACTCCTCCATGAGAGTAGATTTTACGTCTGGGATGAGCCGTACTTGTATAAAATTGGCCCAAACCAGTTGGCGAGGAGTTGTATTCCAAGTGAGGAAGTCGAGTCTGTGTTGCAAAGTTGTCATTCATCGCCCTATGGTGGTCATCATAGTAGTGATAGGACAGCTGCGAAGGTACTTCAATCGGGGTTCTTTTGGCCTACTCTATTCAAGGATACTCATGCCTTTGTTAAACAATGTGATCGATGCCAAAGAACTGGTAATATTTCGAGGCGTCACGAGATGCCCTTGAATAACATCCTTGAGATTGAGTTGTTCGATTTTTGGGAAATTGATTTTATAGGTCCGTTTCCACCTTCTAGTGGCAACAAATACATACTTGTAGCAATCGACTGTGTCAAAGTGGGTGGAAGCTGTTGCACTTCCAACCAATGATGCGAGTGTGGTAGTCAAGTTCTTGATGAAAAATATTTTTACTCGCTTTGGGACACCACGGGCCATCATCAGTGATGAAGGTACGCATTTTTGCAATCGCTTGTTCAATAAACTTTTGGCCAAGTATGGGGTGCGTCACAAGATAGCTACTGCTTATCATCCTCAAATGAGTGGCCAAGTGGAGGTGTCGAATAGGGAGATAAAGCAGATTCTTGAGAAAATTGTTAATACTTCAAGGAAGGATTGGTCTATGAAGCTCGACGACGCTCTTTGGGCTTATAGAACGGATTTTAAAACGCCTATTGGAACCTCTCCGTATAGGTTGGTTTACGGTAAGGCCTGTCACTTGTTTGTTGAGTTAGAACATAACGCGTATTGGGCAATTAAAAAGCTCAATTTGGATATGGAAGTGGCGGGTGAAAAGAGAATGCTTCAGTTGCACGAGCTTGATGAGTTCCGTTTCCACGCTTATGAGAATGCATAGTAATACAAAGAGCGGACAAAGAAATGGCATGACAAGCACATTGAGCATCGTGAATTTGAACCGGGCCAGTTGGTATTGTTGTTCAATTCTAGATTGAAACTATTTCCTGGAAAGTTGAAGTCTAGATGGTCGGGCCCCTTTGAGGTAGTACGTGTTACTGCACATGGAGCGGTCGAATTGCAAGCCCCGGACTCCAAAAAATCATTTTTAGTGAACGGGCAAGAGTTAAGCGCTATTGGGGAGGTTTGGTGGATCACCGTACCTCCATTTCATTGCGAGAACCGTAAATTGTAACCGTCGTGTCACGACGTTAACTAAGGCTCTTTTCGGGAGGCAACCCGAGCTTTGTATATAAACGCAAAAAAATAAAATAAAAAAATAAAAATACAAAAAGAGTCGTGTCGTGACGTTAAATCAAGTGCTTGTTGGGAGGCAACCCAAAATTTTATTATTTTAGTCATTTTTATTTCTTTAGTGTTACGTAGTTTTTTTTGTCATTCTTGTAGGGCTCGGGAAATTTGGAATGCAGATCATATGAAGGAAATAGTGGCAGAACCACTTAGACGAGGCGTTGTGGAATGATTGGAGTGGAGATGCTAGAAAATTGAAGCTACGAACACATTGAAATAGCTGAGTCTTAACAGATAAGCTCACAGGAAAATAGCTTCATACCTATAATGTGATGTCATAGCGTCGCTGTGGGAAACACTTCCAAAGCTATGTAAATTATAGTCAAGGGTGCTTTGGATTTGTGGGAAGCTACACATGGAGCGTCGCTGAATGAATAGCTCCCAAATTGTGCGATACTTGGTCAGAATTTGTAGTCCAAAAATTGTGCAAAAATCAGTTGAAGCATCGCTCTGGCCATCGCTGGAGTTAAACAGAACTATCCCAACAATGCAAAGCGATTGCAAGGCGTCGCTTCATCATAGCTTCCAGCAAAAATTGCTCCAGAACTACGCAAAGCGATGCTCTCACTATCGCTTGGAGTTAGGCAGTACGCTCTAAACTGCTCAAGCGATCATGAGGCGTTGCATGGGTATCGCATCCACGCCAATGCTGTCCCAGTTCTTTTCAAGCGATAGCCAAGGCGTCGCCTAGGGCGTAGCTTCCAGACGTCACAACACTTGGAAAATTTTTGGAATAAGAATCTGGGATTGAAACACAGCCAAGCATCGCTGCCATCATCGCTTGGAGCTTGGCAGTGAGCGAGTAATAGTGCAAAGCGATAGCACAGCGTCGCCCTCCTCAAAGCCTCAAAAATTGCACGAAAAGCATACAGAGCGATGCTCCCGCGATCGCTTCTAGTTAGGCAGTGAGCCCTTTCAGCTCAAGGCGATCTCAGGGCGTTGCCCCCTCCATCGCAAGTAAGTTTAAACAAAATATTTTGCGGGTCAAACCGGTCTTGACCCGTTGACCCGCGAAAAATTAAAACATAAAGCACACTTCTCTTGTCCCTCATTCAATGTGTTTCACGAAACAAACAGAGAAAAAAAAATTTCGACCTAAGGCATACTAAAAAGATCTCTTTGCAATCATTCAATATCCATCGTCTCCATTGAATTACCACTGATCAGGTATGTTTCTCTACTTCTTGTTCTTTCTCCACAGTCTTGATCCACGTCAAACGGTCCTTTCTCCCTTACATGTAGCCATGGTTGTATGTGTTACATATTTGTGAAAACTTACCGGGCTGAATATAACATGAGCTCTGTTGATTCACGTTGGGACTCTAAAAGCGATCTCCCAAAAATTTGGGAGGGTTCAACACCTTAAACATCAATAAATTTTGAAATTGAATGCAGAGCACACCACATGTTTGATAAGTTGCCGGAGTGACTAAAAGTTTCAATTATGTGAAGTCTAAGTAGCATAAAGATTAGTAGGCATAACATGAACTACTTGATGCTCTGAATGTTTAGAATTGATCGCGGTTGTGTGGAATTTGAATTGATCAAAGCGCAAACAAAGCTATAAACCATAGTCGCACTTGCTATGTGTTGATGCCTGCTTGCTCCCCGTCCTGCTGCCCCGTTAATTTTCCCTTGGTTAAGTTTTGTTGAGTTAGTGTTTTCACGTCGTTTTATCCGTTCTAGCATAGTTAGGTGTAAGTGTGGGGTGCTCGCTCCCCGTTTGCGCACATTGCCTCATTTTAACTACTAGCTATGGATTGAATTATTTCATTATTATCCTTGGGAAGTCTGAGTACCAGGACACTAACATGATACTTCAAGGCGCTTCAAGTGCCCATGTTTATCTATAATCGGTCAGGTTTACAAGAGAGTATGTCGCTTGTTTGGATTGGATTCTAAAAGTTGGACTTTATGGTGCAGGTACTATGGTGAAAACAACACAAAATGCCTCTTTTTCCTCCGTGACACCTGTTGCACAAAAGCAAAAGCTAGGAGTCGCCTCGACTAATAAAGCCCCCAAGGGCAAGGCAAAGGCCAAGGCCAAAGCGAAGAGCAAGGCACAACCAAAGATGCCAAAGGGCGCGGTCACTATTCCACTACCCGGGGGAAAAGAAGTTTGGATCGCCATCTGTGAAGAAGGGGGAGAGCCTGGACTGGTACAAAAATTTCAAGTTGGCCAGCTACATTCCCGAACTTGCCATTGATGAAACTAAATTGACGAGGCTATTAGAAATATAAGAGATGCTATTCACACCATGAACTGGGGATCCGTTTTTTAGAGTCTGGGGGATGCCAATCTTGATATCGTGATGGAATTACATGCCAATTGGGACTTGGAGCAACCGGAGGAACTAGTGAAAGTTCGAGGGAAATCCGTGAGGCTAGATGCATCAGCCCTTTGCACCTTTTTAGGTGTGGAGGATCATGACCTTGACGACTTGAAGGATTTCATTCGTAAGCCGGATTACAAGGCGTTGAGGCAGACCTTTTGTGTTGGTGATGCGAGGCATAGGTGGGGTAGAAAGAAGCAAACGAGCCGACACAAATCTATGCAATTTTGCAGGTTTCAAAAGGAAGCCCGAGTTTGGCTCAAATTGATCAATGCACGACTGTTTCCTTCTGACCACTTTACTAATGTGACTAAAGTGAAGGCGTGCATAGTCTACTTCTTCATGATGGGGAAACCTGTCAATATTGGGTATTATATGCTCAAAACTATGAAGGAGACACGCAGAAACAAGTCAAAGCAGTTGCCCTTTGCTGGTGTCCTCACACAGTATTTAATGAAAGAAGGTGTCCCTGTGGACACCATTGGTGATAGGATTGTCCCGGCCTTGGAGAGAATGTCTGATATTTCCGCAGTGCTAGGCCCGAGTGCAAGTGCCTACAAAATGTCCAATGATGAGCGACGCGATGTGCACGATAATTTGGAGGGCCGCAAATAGTTAATGACAAAATATTTAGCAAAGCATGCGGGGATGGATTTTGCAGCCCTTGATCGCCAGCTACCATTGTTGGAGCCATCCAAACGGCTATTGGGCATGACGCAGACCGTAGAGGTGCCACCTGGGAGGGATGAGAATACGGATTCTAACGTGGTTGAGGCGGATAACGGTAGTGACGAGGGAGAGTAGACTGAAGATTAAGATGTGAAGAAGAGGAAGAGGAGGAGGATGCGCGCACTCCACCACACCGCCCTGGGGGTTCTGTGAGAAGCAAGGCGGTTGTGGCTCCGGTTAGTGAGCGCGAAGCTGACACTCCCGCACATGCAGAGCGGGAGGACTCTGATGATACAGATGATGAGACCTAGGCCGGTGGACCTTCACGGAAGTTCTTTTCACTCTTGCACTTTATTTTTATTCGCACTGAGGACAGCGCTTGATTTTAAGTGTGGGGTGGGGGAATTCCCAAGTTTTGAGGTTATGGATGATTGTACCCTTTAGGAATTTAATTTTCGCAACTTTTATTTTTGTCACTTGACGTTATTTGTATTTGTTTGTTGCTTTAATATATAAAAAATGAAAAAAAATTAGAAAACGAATGACAAATTTCAAAAAGATTTTATTTTTAGTTTTAGACAGTGGTACAGTCATCCGCCCCGTGGTTTTTCTTATGGCCTCGGTTCTTTTCCTCGGGTAGACCTTTGAATTGGGTAAATTTTTATTTTCCGGAGTAGTTTTGTAGTAGTTGTTAGTAGAGTATTTTAGAAACATTGATAGAATGCTAGGTGCCTTTGGTTTGTTTGATACCGGTGGATTTAGACTTGAGCATTTGCTATTTGTGAATCCCTTTTGGTTTTAAAATTGTGATGCATGCCTAGGAAAATTTGAATGACCTTCTTGAGACGCTTAGGTTCAACTACTTGAGTCTTTGTGAACTATTGTGCCTTAGTGCTTAAATTTCCAAAATTACATCTTGTTTGCTTTAACCGAGAGCTGGAATGAAACTGTCTTTTGTGAAAATGTGCCATGTGTGATGTGAGTATCTTTTCTTATGTTCCGTGCCGCGTATTGATGTCTAGAATTTGCCCCGTGTGTGTTCAAAGCGAAATCCTGAGTTTGCTCTAGTCGGGAGATGATACAAGCATTTCTTTGATAAGCCTTTCTAGCCTTGATTAGCCTACCCTTGAAGATTATCCTTCTTAAGCCCTTTTGAGCCTATTGACTTTTTTGTTGGCACCCACATTTCAAGCCTTACCCTTTCTGTTCTTAATTACCTTCCTTTTGAACCCTTACTCCTTATAGCACTTTAATTAAAAAAAATTGTTGTTGACGGAGTTATGGTTGGAGAATTCGGTAGCTTTAGAGTGGAACCAATGAAAGGAAAATATGGTGCATTTTGAATAAAATACATTGCCAAGGTTGGGAATTATTGAAAAGAAAAAAAAAAGAGATGAAATTGAAAGAAAAAAAATAAGTGAAAAAGAGAAAAATAAAGAAAACAAAGGAAAGAAGAAAAATCTCAATCCACAAAGAAAAAAAATTAAAAAATGCTTAAAGTTGAAGGGTGACTTTTGGGTGGTTGCTTGGTTGGATTTGAGAAGAATGGTGAAAATAAAAATTAAAGTGATGTATTAAAGTGCTTAGGAAAGTAGTCACTATTTATCCATATATATCTTACCCGACCTTTAGCCTAAATTATAACCCATAAAGTCCTAGTTAATCTCGATTGGAGCGAGCTTACATTAGTGGAGTCCTACACTACGGGCAAGCCTATGGTACTTGAATTTCTTTTTGAGAGCAAGTGAATTCTTCCTATATTATGTCCCTAATGAGTGTGATTTTGTGAAAGCTTGGTGTCATTGATTCGGTTTTTGAGATTGAGATGTCTTGAGTTGGTTGTTCTAATATTTTAAATTTTGGCAATGTTGAGGGTCACATGTTATGTATATGCACTTGTCTAATGGTCGGTATCAACCATAATCATAGGTAGACCTGTTCTATTGAGTGTTAGGATCTAGTTGGGAAATTGGTATTTGATGATTGCTCGAGGGCAAGCAAAGGTCTAAGTGTGGGGTGGTGATGTTTGGCAATATTTGCCTATTTTACCTTAATATCTTCTCACAGTTTAGTACTTTATGCACTCGTTATATGTGATAATTGTGTTTCTTGTGCTCATTTATTGTATTTTTGATTTTAGGAATGGTGCGGATGAATTCGAGACAAGAACAATCAAATTAGAGTTAATGGACACATTGGAAGCTATGGTGGAAGCAAGGCTTCCACAAAAGCCCCGAGGAGTTGGAAGCTATACTGGGAGCAAGGTTTCAGCGAAAGCCCTGAAGAGTTGGAAGCTATAGTGGAAGCGTGGCTTCCACGAAAGCTCTGAGGCTGACGAACCACAAGTTTTCCCAACTAGATTAGGCTTTGGTTTAACTTATCCTAGCACTTTGTAAACATTATAAAACCTCATAATTTTTTTTATAAAGGGAGGTCGAATTTCTAGAGCAAGTTTTGGAGTTCTTACACATTGAACCAAGGGTTTAATTCCTTTACTTCATCTATTATAATATTTCATATTTCTTCCATGAATTCTTGTGTTGTTATTATGAATATGAGTAGCTAAACATATCATTGTAGGGTTAGAGCAAATACATGAAGGTCGATGTTTGAAAGTTGAATTCGTCCTATTGATTTACCATTACAGATTGTTTATTCTTTCTTGAGCCTAATTGTTTGGTTATCAGGTCCCGATAATTGAACACTATCTATGGTTTACAAGTTGAACTCGACAGAGGGAACTTGTAAATGCAAATAAGAAAGAATAGGGCTTGATTGTGAACCTGGGCATCAGGGAATCGATTTGCGGGTAGGATAGACATATACCTATTCGCCTTGCTTAGTTAAATACAGAGTTCTTTAATGCATGCATGTGATTTAATTCCATAGAAATATAGGCGTTAGAGTAGCTTGCATAGACTCGTGAAGAATCGATAGGTTTTCAGGAATATAATTAACCTGTTAGTTAGCAATCTAGGAAATCAAGAAGTAGAATCAACTGGAAAACTCATCTGGATTGTTCGTAATTCTGACCCTGGACCGTTTCTCTTTTATTAATAACAACCTAGAATTTGCTCTGTTACTTGACTTCAGTTGCTTGCTTTAAATTATTTCATTTAGTTAGTAAAAATTTCAATCATTGGAAAAAGACCCCTGAATAGTTTATAGGAATTGTTTGCTAAAATATAGTCATTAACACTAGTCCTCGTGGGATCGATACTCGACTCACTACTTTATTACTTGTCGACCACGTATACTTATGTGTGCGTTTGGGAGCAACACATCTTCTCGACTAAGAACAATCGCTTGATCATCTACTTCAGTTTCACCTAATGCCTTATCGGATTCATCAAATACCACATGCATACTTTCCTCCACTATTTGTGCTCTTTTATTAAACACTTTGTATGCTTGCTTTGAGTAGAATAACCAAGGAATATTGCCTCATCACTTCTAGCATCAAATTTCCCCAATGGTTCCTTTCCGTTGTTTTGGACAAAGCATTTACAACCAAATGGTCTCAGATGTGCAATATTCGGTTCCTTCCTCTCAGTAGCTCATATGGGGTCTTGTCAAGAATAGCTCTGATGGAGCATCTGTTCAGCAAATAGCATGCAGTGTTTATTGCTTCAGACCAAAAGTTTCTTGCAAGCCCACTTGACAACAGCATAGTCCTTGCCATATCCTCCAGAGACCTGTTCTTCCTTTCAACCACTCCATTTTGCTGTGGTGTTCTTGGTGTAGAAAAATTATGATCAATGCTGTATTTTGCACAATACTCTGAGAATTTTGAGTTTTCAAACTCCGTTCCATGATCAGATCTGATATTGATATGTTCCAGGCTTAACCTTTTCTGCACAACACCAGCCCAGTCTTTGAAGCTATTAAAGACTTCATCTTTAGACGCCAAGAACAAGGTCCATGTGTACCTAGAGTAGTCATCAACAATTACGAACGCAAACCTCTTTCCTCCTCTGCTCCTTACTCTCATAGGTCCGCACAGATCCATATGTATCAATTCCAATGGTTTTGATGTACTTACCACCTTCTTTGATTTAAAGGATGATTTCACATGTTTCCCCCTTATACAAGCATCGCACATTTTTACGTTTTCAAATCTCTTACTAGGCAATCCACGAACCAGTTCCTTTGATACTAGCTTGTTGAGTTGTGAGAGACTTGCATGACCCATTCTTTTGTGCCACAACCGAGAATCACTTTCTTGCACGTTCAAGCATGTTAAGTTGTTTTCAGGCAGTGATTTCAATGATGCTTTGTACACGTTGTTCACCCTTTTTCCTTTCATAACAATTTCTCCGCTCTGCAGATTCTTCACAATACACCCTACAGAGGAGAAACTCGCTTCATTTCCTCTATCACACAGTTGAGAGATACTCAACAGGTTGTGTCTGAGACAATCGACACAGTATACGTTTTCAATTATGTGATCCAGAGTTCTCCCAACTTTTCCAATTCCTACGATTTGACCATTTTTACCTCCTCCGAAGGCTACACTGCCTCTTTGAAATGCTGCGAGTGAGAAAAATTTTCTTCTATCTCCTTTCATGTGCCTTGAACAACCGCTATCAAGAATCCAGCTTGGGTTGTTCTCCCTCACTCCAGACTACACAACAGATTAAGGGTTAGCTTTAGGAATCCAGAAAAGCTTGGGTCCCTTCTTATGAGAGAATGGATAAATCAAATCTTGTTTAGCCCATTAGGTAGAAATTTTTTTATATTCTTGGCCTTTGCCTTGCTTGCATTCATGCACCTTGGTTTGTAGTGTCCAGTTTCACCACAAAAGTTACACAACATGTTGCAAGACAAACCCACATACTTGCTCTTAGGATTATATGAAGGCAATGGTTTCTTGAATCCTAGTCCTTGTTTTCCCTTGTTTCGATTTTCAAGAACCCAGTTCATTGCCTCAGAAGATTTATTCCATTTTGTTAATCTGGTAAGCTCATATTCAGATTTTTCAACCTTGTGATTTAAAATACTGTTCTTTTCAGTTTCCTGATACAGAATCTCATTTGTTCTTTTAAGTTCGTTTTTGAAGAAAGGTTTGAACTTCACTTATTGCTTGCTTACCATTTATACTCCCTTTTAACTGATTAAGTTCCAATCCCAGTTCTGTGATCTTATAGTTTGACACAAGACTTTTGTGCTTAGTTCTGAGATTACTTAACTCTTCAGTTAATTTATCTTTTTCAATTTTCTCCTTTTCATAACCCTCAATCAAAGTGGCAATGATTAGAATCAAATTTTCAGTAGAGTATGTATGTAGATTTTCCTTAAGATCAGACAGACATACCTCTGCCGAATGAGCAGTTTCAACTCCATCAGTTGCCATAAGGGCAGAGTCCTTCTTTTAGTCGTCACCTATGTACAACTCTTTCAGCTTTTCCCATACTTCCTTAGCAGACTTGTATTCAAGTATCCTTGCCAATACATCAGTAGTCAGCCCTCTCCTCAGGTACAATTTAGCTTTTGAATTTGCCTGTAGCGAGTCTAGATCATGAGGATCTAGTTCTTCTACCCTTTTCGGCAGTAGAACGCCGTTTGCTGCTCTCTTTACAGGAACGTGAGGTCCTCTTTTTCCGATTAACCAGAGACTATAATCTGTTGCTTGAAGAAAGTTTTTCATATGTTTCTTCCAGCACTTGTACTTAGTCCCATTGAACACAGGTGGCTTTGAGGGTTCTCTTCCTCCTCTGAACTCCCGAGGATCTTCCTTATCTGAACTGACATCCGTCAACCCCATTAGTGCTACTGGAGATTCATCTCCGGATTCCTTTTCATGATCAGAATCACTGTAAGTCGGTCCCCATGTAGCATAGAAAGCTTCGTTTTTCTTCCTTCTCTCTGCTCTCAAGTTTGGAGGTCGTCTTACCTTCTTCTTGTCTTTGTCACTCTCCTTTGACGCCTGCTTTTCCTTTTCCTTATTTGCTCTCTTTTTCTTCCATTCTGCTTCCCACATAGGACAATCCATAACAGCATGATCCTTCTTGAAATACTTGAAGCATCCTGAGTAGTCAGGGCAGTCAACTATGTTCTTTTTTCCAGAGTTTTCCTTGCCATTTCTTTTGAAGCCTTTGAACTTTCCCAAGTTAAACTTCTGTCTCAAGGTACTAACCATTGCTGCTTTAACTGATTAAATATCAACATAGTCCTCAGTCTCATCAGTTGCTTCAAGTGCAAGTGTTTTTCCTTCTTGATAACTGGTTTAGTTTTTGAATCTTTCATCATCTCATGAGTTTTCAGGCTACCTACCAGTTCTTCAAGTTTGATGGATCTTAGAGGTTTAGACTCAATGACAGCAGTCATCTTGGGTTCCCAAGCCTCAGGTAACACATTCACAACCTTGTCCACCATCTCTACTTCAGTCAACTCCATGTCCAGGGTTCTCATCTCATTAGTGATAATCGTCAACATGGTCATCATATCCTGGATTGATTCCTTCTCTCCAATAGAGAACAGCTCAAACTGTCTCTTTAGCATTCTTCTCTTTGAGTCCTTCACTTCAGTGGTTCCTTCATGTGCCACTTGCAAGGCATCCCAGATTTCCTTGGCAATCTTATAAGATGATACTCTATTTAACTCCTCAGGGCCAAGACCATAAATTACCAAGCGTTTGGCTTTGTGATTCTTTTCAATCATCTTATAGTCCGCCTCATTGAACTCCTCTTTCAACTTAGGTTCTTGTTTGGCAGCAGCTCCCTCACCAACCATTTTAGTAGGAATCAAATTTCCTTCTGATACTATAAGCCATAGTAGGCAGTCCTCAGCACATATGTAATTTTCCATCCTATTCTTCAACCAAGCATAGTACTGCCTGTTGAACTGTGGGGGCCTTTGAACTGACTGTCCTTCAGTGATGGTAAGTGGTGCACTCATAATTCTAATCCTTCTCAAGGTGTTAGCCTAGCACGAGAAGACCTGCTCTGATACTACTTGTTATAATCTATTCACCTCCTAAGGACACTAGAAGGGGAGTTGAATAGTGTCCACTGATTTTTCATTTTAAGAACTCGAATCTTTAGAGTCAAGAATCCTGTTCTTGCCTCGACAGTTTTGTTAACAGACACACCAACACACAAAATAATAGACACAAGAGCCACAAGGATTTTACGTGGAAAACTCCTTGCTCAAGGGAGAAAAACCACGACCCACACTCTGGGATTTTAGAACTCAATCCACTAACACAAACGGAAATTTTTCTGATTACAAGACTCTGTAACCAAGGGGCTACACTCTAGACCCTAATCACTCAATAAAGCTAAACTCTAGTTTTAAAAAGTAATCTCTCAAGGATTGACCTAACACAATTGCTTCTATGATAAGCTGATAGGTAAAAACAATGATCGCACAAAACAAGACAACTTACAATTCAAGAACCTAGACAGAATATCTTGACTCAATCTATTTAGCTCCACCAGTTGTCTTCTTCAGTTATCTCACGTAGAAAGCTGCTGGATCGCCTGTATACGCTCCCAACTCTCTGTTTGTGAATAACTGATTTCGGCTGCATCAACTACTTATATTTATATGGGCATTAAAACCCTAGTAGAGTTCCACAAGGAATTCTTGTAATTATGGTAAGACAAGATTCCTTGTAACTCTTTCCTTGTTCGAGTCCAACTCTTATTCGTACTTCGAAGATACAGCGTGGGCACCGCCTCGTTTAGTCTAAATAGGATGCATACTTGTTCACGCGCCACTACTCCTAGTTCCGCAAGGATTTGCAACCCTCGGATCTTTTCGATCAGTCGTGCCCTTCTATCCAAGGACCAGGTTCTCCTCCGGAACCACTGAGTCCTTCTTGTTTGTCATACTTCAAAACCTTTTCTCAACAAAACATAATCGTTAAATAGTTTTGGCACACACTCTCTTAATAAGAGATAACATAAATCTTCAATTAAATACATAAGACTTTACTGCAACTCAAATACTTAAATCATTTAACATATTTCCTTTCTTTGAATGACAATTTCCTTTTCTGTGGGAAGTGACAAAATAAGATAATAATTTAAAAGTTCAAACGAATCTTCATCTTGTGATATTTACTTTCACTTTGGAAGAAGCACACACAAACAGGAACACCAGGTTGATGAAAATCTTCCTGACATTCTGCTTCAGCAAACCTCTCGCCGAATATATGCTGGCATGTGCTAACACAACATGGTGCATTGGTATCACAGGGCCGACACATAGGTCCTACTTCATAAATGTTAGCATTTGCCGAGAGAACTTGAGTCATTACAAATATGCCTGAAAAGAAAACCACTGTATATGAGTGACATAAAAAAATAGTATTTTTATATAAATAGTAAAAAGATAAATTGTAAAAGTTCGTAATGGAACATAATCAATATTTACCCATCTTTTTTATTATATATGTGATTACCATGATGTTTGAGCCAACCCAAAATTTACTCTAATACCAATGCTTTGAAAATTAGGCGTTAATTTGCCTTTTCTTATAAATTAATTACTACTGTAAAAAAATCTAGTTTCTCCCCTTTCTTAATCACAATAATCACAACTGGTATAAAATGCAAAGCAAAAGCTTGCTAGACAAAAAAAATATTAACTTTATAGCTGCATGCATACCACAAATGAATAGCGCAAAGGTGCACAAAAAATTTCCGTGGAAGAAGAATTTAGGAATAAAGTAGTCAAATTAATTATTCTTAGTACTAGTAGTGTGTAAGAGATTGAGATAACAGAGGTAATTTATAGGAACTTCAACTTGAAATTAAGTTATCATGTTGACCAATATACAACTAGAGTCACTTGCAAAATCAATATGAGGAACATATATGGAAAATTATAAATTTTGTTGATTAGTCATTTAATTAGTTAACCCAATAATATTCTATCCAAAGTTTGTTTGAGTTGCCAACCAATTAGCTTACTCAAGTGATAAGAACAACATATTTAGTGTAATACCACAAATAAATAAGATTTGAGAAGGGTGAGATGTATGAATATCTTACTACTACTACCTTGGGAAACATAGGGAGATTTCTTCCATTCGAACCTCCACTCCAGGAAAGCATTTAATTAGAAAACGGATATGTAAAAAATTAAAGTTTAGCAGTACGGAAATAAAATTCAAAATAACTAGAGTATATAAAGCAACAGTAGTGGTAAACATGGAGAATAATATAAAATAATACATACAAAGAATAATACTACTTCAAATATGCAAACATATCTCGATTACTCTCTAACTTTCTAAACTAATATTCAATCTCCATGCTCTCTAACTTATTACTCTCTACTCTCTGGTGATAGAGTATGAAGTTTTTATAAAGTAAATGTATGTTCGATTTAGACTGTCTAGATCGATATCTTCTATCTTTTTTGGAGTCAAATGATTAGTCATAAAAGAAACGTGTATGGCTCGTAGCTTAGTGAGGTTCTATGATTATAAGGGATCGTTCAAATTTTTTCATAGCCCCCATATTAAAGCATAATAGAATAATAGTATCTTTAAATTAAAGGAAATTAATGCTTAAACTTAGCGTTGCTAATCTATACATCTACATCAATAGTTTAAAAGATGTGGGTGTGAGATGAGGCACTTCACTTTATACGAGGCGAGGCGTAAGATCCGAGATATGGGGTTTAAGCTCCACGCATCTTTAATTTTTAATATTTTATATATTAAGATTATTGATATAAATATTTTTCTAAAATAAAAATCGCATAAAATAGAAATACGAAGAAATTCTGGAAAAAAAAAATAAGGCTAAGAGTAGAAAATTACATTGAACTAAGAAAGTAATAAAAAGAGCTTGATAATTTTAGTAACAAGTTGGTATTTAAGTGTAGGCTTTAAATAGAGGATCTATTGATAAATAACTCTTTAATTTAATTTTTTTTGGGGATTCATGCCCCAACATTCGCCCAACGCTAAGCTTACGTCCAAAATCTGGTCGCCCGAATGTGCTTTTGTTATGCCTCGTCCCGTGTCTTGCCCGACTTAATGGGAATTTAATTTTTTTATGGTCTCTCTTTGAATGGTCTGCTCGTGATCTGCACCGTAGATTTGTAGCTTTCTAAATATATATTCCACTTATAAGGACCGTTGATTTGAAGGTGCTTTGAGATGCGAAGTTTTGATGATTACACTCTTTCATACTATTTCAGTTGTCTACAATAGAAACTCGTTTTTAGTTTTTTCTTTCAATTTCTATTATTTTATATATCAATGCTTTCGTGTAATTCGTATCATATATAAAATTATTATAGTTTTTCTTTCTCAAGTTTTCATCAGCGCATAGATAGTATTTCAAGAATTTGTTACAAGTATGATAGAAGAATTAGAGTAATTTATTTTTAAGGGATTTTGCGATGCATGTTGAGCAGTATGGAATACAATATGAAGTAGTTCTATCATTATCTTTCATGCATATAAATTATTTGGAGTAACTGAATCTAAAAATTTATAGTCAATTGGAGAGCCCAATTGAAATTTTGGTTCAAAAAATTCATCTTTTAGTATTAATTAAAGAGGTCATTTACTATATTAATTTTTATCTTTTTCAAATTTACTCATAGAAAATTATGATAGCTTTTTAAAAATGCGTTTAGACTATTTATTAATAAGGTAACTTTGAAAAGTCAAACGAATAACATTTTGATTTTTTTAAAAAATCAATTATTTTGGATCTAAAAAGAATACCAAAAAATCATTATAAAGTGGAGTACTTTTTACAATTGCGAGAAATTTCACAAGTATTGTGTTATAACACCACCAACATGGCTTAGAACACAACAAAAACCAAAAAATAATGAAAAGAAAGAGTACTAGTACATCTCTAGTGCTTGTATAAAACTTTGTACATATAAAAGTTGCACAAAAGGCCAAATATTCTGTCATTTTCAGTTTACCAAAACTAGTAACAAAACAAATGTTTTACTTTTTATAACTTATTTTCCTCTGATCATTTATTTTCCTCGGATCATTTATAATTTATTTTCCTATGATTTTATTGACACTAGAAGGGGGTTGAATAGTGTCTACCGATTTTTTCGAGAACCAGATTCTTACCGGCAAGAACCTTGCTCTTGATTCAACAACTTTCCTCTGCAAACACCACAACACACACAAATAGCAAACTCAAGGAACACGGTGTTTTTACGTGGAAAACTCCTTGCTCAAGGGAGAAAAACCGCGACCCACACTCTGGGATTTTCGAACCAATCCACTAACACAAAGAGAAAGTTTTAGATTACAAAACTCTGTAACCAAGGGGCTACACTTTAGACCCTAATCACTCAACAAAGCTAAACTCTAGCTTTACAAAGTAATCTCTCAAAAGTTCACTTAATACAATTGCTTCAAACGTAAGCAGATAGGTAAAAACAATGATAGTATCAATTTGAGACAACTTACAAATCAAGAACCTATACAGAATATCTAGATTTAACTAATTTGACCCCAACAGTTGTCTCATTCAGTTAAGTCACTTTGAAAGTTGCTGGATTGCCTCTGTATGCTCTCAACTCTTTGTATGTGAATAACTGAGTTTCGGCTGCATCAACTACTTGCTTTTATATGGGTCTTAGAACCCTAGATAAGTTCCACAAGGAAACCTTGTAATTATGGCAAGACAAGATTTCCTGTGACTCTTTGCTTGTTTAGTTCCAACTCTTAATCGTACTTCGAAGACACAGCCATGACACAAACTCTTTCAGCTGACTAGGATGCATACTCGTACACGCACCACTTTTCCTAATTCTTCAAGAATTTACAACCTCCAATCTTTTCGAACAGTTGTGCCCTTTTATTCTAGAACCAGGTTCTCCCCACGAACAACTAGGTTCTTCTCGTTTATCATTCTTCAAAATATTTACCTCAACAAATTCCCTCTTTTTGATGATGACAAAAAAAGTTTCCAATGAACCTGAATAGACAAAAAACACCAAGAGCACAGAAACAAAATACATTTTGAAATATTTAAAACAGATGAGTTAGGTCACAAACACCCCAACATTCCTTTCTTCCCCCTTTTTGAATAATCGAAAAGATTCAAAAAAATCCTGCAAGAATAAGTTAGTACTATCTAGTCTAGAACACAAGACAATCAAGTCAACTGAACACACAGGAATAAGGCTAAAGGCCCAATCAGATCCAGATATATAATAGAAAGAACCCAATGTAGACAAAAGAAATTTAAAACCAATTATCCAGGACTTGACAACCACACAGCCCAATTAAGTACACAATTTTAAAAGATTGTCTTAAGAACACACATCAATGAGGGACACATGGAGAGATAAAGGAGGGATTTAGACGAGGACAGGAAAGAAAGTGGCTAGGACTCAGGTCTCTAGGTTGAAGTGCTTGACAAGTGCCTCAATATTCTTTGAATTCTTGGCCCTTTCCATCACCAACTCGGCCTTATAGTTGTGGCACTCGATCTTCAAGGGATCAATTTCTTGATCCTTCACCTTCAGCTTCCTCTGCCATTCAGCATTCTCTTCATTCACTTCGAGAACATGCTGCTCCAATTCCTTCACAGCTGCAATTGCTTTATCTGGTCCAAAGTCCTCACTTTCCTGAGGCTGCTCTTGCTTGACCTGCACTGGTCTCTTAGAAGCTCTCTTCTCTTTGAAGAAATCAAAAATTTTAAGCACGTTTAGACCAAATATCTGATGAATGGTTGGCTTCTTTCCAGCTTCCAAAGGTACCCCAAAGTACTCCAAAACCTGCTGTAGGATGTATGAATGCACCAAAGAATGTGGCTTTTGATCAGTATCAGCAATCCTTTTTATGTGTCTGATGATCAGACCAGGTAGATTGACCGTTATTCCTCTGTCCAGAAGGTCCATATAAGTCATGTCAAGTGCACTGGCCTCACTGTTACTTTCCCCCCCTAGGAAATAGAAACCTATGAACAAACTGAAATAGTAACTGATGAGCCGGCTCCATTTCTTTCTTATCAACTTTTCTTTCTTTTCTGAGTTTGGTCTTCCCTGAGAATTTTTTCACCACACTCAGAGGTGTTACTCCATCAGTCGTTTTTGGCCACTTCAGGTTGATGTACCTGCAATAGCCTTCCGCAGGAACCTCAAGCATTACTCTCAGCTCTGTCCTTCCAAACTCTATCTCCATACCCTTGACAACTGAAAACACTCTTCTAGCAGCCACTCTACAGTTCGAGTAAAACTCCATGATCTCCTCAGTGTACAGAAACCTGTCCTTCTTAGCAAAGAGGTTTAACCATCCTTGATCCTTCACCTACCTTACTAGAGGTTTCATGTTATGCTCATGTAGGTCACTCAAGATGCTTCCAGCCAATACCTGGTGCCTAGCAAAGTAGGCTGCTCTGTCAACCTCCTCGTCAGTATCTTTCCTCTTCTTTTTGCTTTCTAACTCACTATCTGTGTCTAAATCATTGGGCTCAACAAAACTTCCTGCCTCATCACTCTCCTCCTCAGCCTGAACAACATTTTTCTCATTTTTCTTCTCCTGTTTCTCATCACTTAATTTCTTGACTTTCTTTTCAAGATTTTCCACATTCTCTAACTGCTGCTTCAGAGCAGACCTGGTAGCCACTCTTCTAGGTGTTGTCTGAGCAGCAGACTTATCATCCTTCCCATTCTCATCCTGAGAGTTCTCATCACTTTCATCCACTAACCTACTTTTACACACAGCTTTTCCCCCTTTCAGTAGCCTTCTTCTCTTATCCGTTTCAGGCTTTGTTTCACTCAGAAAAACTACCTCATCTTCTTCCTCTTCTCCCATAAAATTCTCATCCTTTTCACCAAAATTTCTTTTCACCCTCTTCTTTTTTTTTCCCTCAATAATTTCCTCAGTTTTTTCACTTTCACCATCTTCATCCTGAATTTTCTCATCTTTATCTCCTTCAGAGTCGGTCCAATCTAGTTCTGCATCCTCAGCCACTATAGGAACTGAGCAAGAGCCAGGTTTTTGGCTAAATTCCTTAGTTCTTTCAACAGAACTTGGTTCAATACCAACTAAACCTTCCAACACACCCATCACATGAACCTTCTTAACAGGCACAGCCTCCGAACTAGGTTCGTTGATTGGGCCCTATTGAGACTCAGCAGAATCCTCTTCTCTCAATTTTTCCAACAAATTTTCAACTACATTAGCCTCTACTACTTTATCTGTCACTAAGGGAACATGAAAGTTAATCATAGGCACAAAGTCCTCCTGAAAGTTCTCCTCACTGGCATTCCCCCTATCAGAGATACAACAAGGCTCTACTTTTTCTACAATTTCATCTAGTCCTTTAACCAAAGTTTCAGTACTCAATTTTCCAGGACTTTTTACAGAGTCTAAAGCAGTAGAGTTAGTTAGTGTAGAGTCATGCTTTACCTCGATCGATTTTTCATCGGAGATTGGTACTACCAGCGTTGGAAGCTAGGGTCTGGCAACCGTCTTCTTGAAGCCCTTCTTTCCTGCTCTTTTAAGGAATTTTACCCTAGCTTTGACGATTCTTTCGGCAAGAGTAGAGGCAGGAGGTTTAGGTGTGGATTCTTTAGAAG
Organism: Petunia axillaris subsp. axillaris; assembly: GCA_029990575.1. NCBI lineage: Eukaryota > Viridiplantae > Streptophyta > Magnoliopsida > Solanales > Solanaceae > Petunia > Petunia axillaris. Next base: position 35,240,569 of record JARKNS010000007.1, read on the forward strand.
TATGGGTCTCTGAGGTCTTTGTCGGAGAAGCGGATGATGATTTTGCTTGAGACATGGTGGTTTTGGTAAGGGTTTCTGAAAGGGAAATTCTTGTTTTGTATTTTAGAGAGAGAGAGAAAATAGAATATAGAGAGTTTTTGTAAGTGTATTACTTCCTTTGCGTTTTGATTTTGAGAGGAAGTAACGGTGAGTTGGGGTTTCTCTAGGGAATAGGTAGTAATGATGGCAATGAAAAGAGTAGCAGCTTTTTGAAATTTTGGGAAACCAGGAAAGTGTAGGATTTGACAGTTATTAACACTTACCTAAATAGGACTTCTAGAATAAGTGGGGTCAGTTTGAATCCTATAGCAGTATAACCACAAAAAGAATTGTTCCTATAATTATGGGCGGTTACACAAACATGGAAGGTTTCTTTGATGCACGTTCATCAAATAATCAATTTCAGTTATGACACTTAACATAAATAGCTATGTAGATGACCTGGACATGGTTCCTTATGCTTGTCTTGGTTCCTTCTATGTGCCATATAGGTTCTTTCATGGGAACACATTAGCCATAATCCAATAGTACTCAATTGAATAGGTATACTTAAGTAAAGTACAGAATTAGACTAGACAGTAACAACTATAGTTACAAACAAATTAATGAACACTTAACTAACCAATCCTTGGGAAACAAATGCTGAGTGACTTGTGCATTTTGGTCATCCCTAACTCCAACCTGTTCCTCTCAAATTGAACTTTGTTCAGTGCTTTGGTGAAGATGTCAGCAATTTGGTCCTCAGTCCTGCAACAATTCATAGTGATCAAACCCTTTTCCACATTATCTCTAAGAAAATGGTGTCTAATATCAATGTGCTTTGTTCTTTTATGTTGGACTGGGTTCTTGGCAATGTTCACTGCACTTGTGTTATCACAGAAAATAGGCACGGCTCCACATTTAATTCCAAAGTCCTCCAACTACTGTTTGACCCATAGCAATTGTGAGCAGCATGATGCAACTGCTACATACTCTGCTTCTGCAGTAGACAAGGCTACTGAGTTCTGCTTCTTTGTTGCCCAAGAAATTAAGCAAGGACCAAGAAAGTGTGCCATCCCTGAAGTGATCTTCCTGTCCACCAGATGACCTGCATAGTCAGCATCACCAAAACCAATTAGTTCAAAAGTACCTTCCCTGGGGTACCATAGGCAAAGATCCTGAGTTCCCTTCAAGTATCTCAAGATTCTCTTCACAGCTGTCAAATGTGATTCCTTAGGTTTGGACTAAAATCTAGAACACAGTCCCACACTGTAGACAATATCATGTCGACTGGCTGTGAGATAGAGGAGTGAACCTATGATTCCTCTATATTTTGTCTCATTTATAGAAGGACATAGTTCGTCCATGTCCAGCTTGGTTCCTGGAGCAATAGGTGTAGACATATCTTTTGCTTCTTCAATGTCGAACTTCTTTAAAAGCTCCTTAACATACTTCTGTTGATGTATCATAGTTCCTTCAGGGGCTTGCTTAATCTACAATCATAGGAAGAAATTGAGTTCTCCCATCATGCTCATTTCGAATTCACTACCCATCAGTTCAGCAAATCCCGTGCATAGTTCCTCATCAGTGGCACCAAAAATGATGTCATCAACATATACTTGAACCACCAATAGATCCTTTCCTTTCTTCTTCAAGAACAATGTGTTGTCGATCTTTCCTCTTGAGAAACCATTCTTCAGCAAGAATCCTGACAACCTTTCATACCAGGCTCTAGGGGCTTGCTTCAAACCATAGAGTGTCTTATCAAGTTTGTAAACGTGATCAGGAAACTCACTGTTCACAAAACCCGGTGGTTGTATTACATAAAGTTCTTCATGAAGGTACCCATTCAAGAAGGCACTCTTCACATCCATCTGATACAGTGTAAACTCCATGTATATAGCAAAAGCAATAAACATTCTTATGTCTTCCATCCTGCCTGCTGGTGCAAAGGTCTCATCATAGTCAATTCCTTCTTCCTGACTGTATCCTTGAACTACCAATCCACCTTTGTTCCTTGTTACTATACCGTGCTTATCCAATTTGTTTCTGAACACCCATTTTGTTCCTATGATTGACCTGTCTTTTGGCTTAGGAACCAGATGCCAGACTTTGCTTCTTTCAAACTGATGTACTTCATCCTGCATGGCTAGCAACCAATCTGGGTCTTCCAAGGCTTCTTTTACATTCTTTGGTTCCATGGATAATAGAAAGGCAAAGAATGCACAAACGTTCTTCAAGGCAGATCTGGTCATCATTCCAGTATCCAGTTAAGATAACACATTCTCAAGAGGATGGGAACTTTGATGTTTCCATGGTCTGGGCTGTATATAACGAGAAGATCCTTCAGCAGCATCTTGAGTAGGTTCTTCCTAATTAGCTGAATCATCAACTTCATTTGTTGTTCCCCCGACATGTTGACTCCTTGTTCTCGTGGAACTGAATCTTCACTTTCCTCACATGATTCCTCCTTTTCTTCTTATTTTTCATAGTCAACTATACCAAAATTTTGGACAAGACCAATGGCCTGATCATCTAGTTCCTTTTCATCAATTTTCTTATCTGATTCATCAAATACAACAAGCATGCTTTGCTCTACTGTTTGTGTTCTTTGGTTGAACACTTTGTATGCCTTGCTTTGAGTAGAATACCCAAGGAATATTGCTTCATCACTTCTTGCATCAAATTTTCCCAACGGTTCCTTGCCGTTATTGTGGACAAAACATTTACACCTAAAGGGCCTCAGGTGAGCAATATTCGGTTTCCTTCCTCTGAGAAGTTCATATGGAGTCTTGGCAAGAATAGCTCTTATGGAGCACCTGTTCAACAAATAACATGCTGTGTTTATTGCTTCAACCAAGAAGTTCCTTGCAAGACCACTTGACAGCAGCATGGTTCTGGCCATATCCTCTAGAGACCTGTTCTTCCTTTCAACAACACCATTCTGCTGTGGAGTTCTTGGTGCAGAAAAGTTACGATCAATGCTATGTTTTGCACAATATTCAGAGAACTTTGAGTTTTCGAACTCTATGCCATGGTCAGATCTGATACTGACCAGTTCTAGGCTCAACCTTTTCTGCACAACTCCAGCCCAATCTTTGAAGCTATCAAATGCTTCATCCTTATATGCCAAGAACATGGTCCATGTATACCTTGAATAATCATCAACAATTACAAACACGAACCTCTTTTCTCCTCTGCTCCTGACTCTCATGGGTCCACAAAGATCCATATGTATCAATTCCAGTGGCTTTGAAGTACTCACAACCTTTTTGGATTTTAAGGATGATCTCACATGTTTTCCCTTAACACAGGCATCACACATTTTTATGTTTTCAAATTTTTCTTATTTGGCAATGCACGAACCAGCTCCTTCGATACTAGCTTGTTGAGCTGTGACAGACTAGCATGTCCCATTCTCTTGTGCCACAGTTGAGAATCACTTTCTTGAACATTCAGGCATGTTAAGTTGCTTCCAGGCAGTGATTTCAGTGATGCTTTGTATACATTATTCACCCTTTTTCCTTCTATGACAATTTCTCCACTTTGTAGATTCTTCACAATACACCCTATAGAGGAGAAACTTACTTCATTTCCTCTATCACACAGTTGAGAGATACTCAACAAGTTGTGTCTGAGACAATCAACACAGTATACATTTTCAATGGCATGACCTAGAGTTCTACCAACTTTTCCAATTCCCACAATCTGACCACTTTTTCCTCCTCCGAAGGCCACGCTGCCTCCTTGAAATGCTGCGAGTTAGAGAAAGTTTCTTCTGTCTCCTGTCATATGTCTTGAACAACCATTGTCAAGAATCCAGCTTGGGTTGTTCAATCTTACTCCATCCTGCAAAACAAATCTAGGGTTAGCTTTAGGAAACCAAACAATCTTGGGTCCCTTCTTATGAGAAAATGGATAAATCAAATCTTTCTTAGCCCATTCAGGTAGAACGCTCCTTTTACTTTTGGTCTTTGCCTTGCTTGCATTTATACACCTTTGTCTGTAGTGCCAGTTTCACCACAGAAAGTACACAACATGTTACAAGGCAAACCCACAAATTTGCTTTTAGGATTGTATGGGGGCAATGGTTTCTTGAATCCTAGCCCTTGTTTTCCTTTGTTCTGATTTTCAAGAACCCAATTCATTGCCTCAGAGAATTTGTTCCATTTTGCTAATCTGGTAAGCTCATAGTCAGATTTTTCAACCTTTTGTTTTAGAATTCTGTTTTTCTCAGTTTTCTGGTACAGAATCTCATTTGTTCTTTTAAGCTCATTTTCAAGAAAGATTTGAACTTCACTTATTACTTGCTTAACTTTAACACTCTCCTTCAACTGATTCAATTCCAACTCTAATTCTTCGATCTTAGTGATTGACACAAGAGTCTGCCCTTTCAAAACAACATTGATTTCTTCCAGCTCAATATTTTGTTCTTGAAGACTCTTGTGTTTTGTTCTAAGATCACTTATGTCATCAGTAAATTTATCTTTCTCAGTTTTTACCTTTTCATAACCCTCAATTAAGGTGGCAGTTATTAGAATCAAGTTTTCAGTAGAGTATATATGCAGCTTTTCTTTTAGATCAGGAAGACATACCTCTGTTGAATGAGCGGCTTCTTCTCCATCAGTTGCCATAAGGGCTGAGTCCTTCCTCTGGTCATGTTCAGTGTATATCTCCTTCATCTTTACCCAAATTTCTTTGGTACACTTGTATTCAAGTACCTTTGCTAGTACATCAGTTGTCAGCCCTTTTCTCAGGTATAACACAACTCTGGCATTTGCTTGCAGCCAATCTAAGTCTTGAGGATCAAGTTCTTCTACCAACTTTGGAACATGACAGGAACATGAGCTCCTCGTTTTACTATCAACCGGAGACTATAATCCATCGCTTGAAGAAAGACCATCATTTGTTTCTTCCACCACTTATAGCTTGTCCCATCAAACACAGGTGGCTTTGATGGATCCCTTCCTTCTCTGAACTCACGAGGATCCTCGTCATATGAACTTGACAATCCCATCAGTGCTAGTGGAGACTCATCCTCAGATTCCTTTTCTTGATTAGATTCACTGTTAGTAGGTCCCCATGTAGCATAAAACGCTTCCTTCCTCTTTCTTCTTTCTTCTTTGAAGTTTGGAGGTCGTCTGGATTTCTTCTTGTCTTTATCATTCTCTTTTATTGCCTCTTTCTCCTTCTCCTTTGTAGCTCTATTTTTCATCCACTCGACTTCCCACATTGGACAATCCACAACTGCATGGTCCTTCTTGAAACACTTAAAGCATCCTGAGTAATCTGGATTATCAACAATGTTCTTTCTCCCAGAGATTTTATTGTTGTTTCGTTTGAATCTTTTGAACTTTCCCAGATTGAACTTCTGTCTCAGAGCACTGACCATTGCGACTTCAACTGATTGTAAATCAACACATTCCTCAGCTTCATCAGTTGCTTCAAGTGCAAGAGTCTTGTCCTTCTTGAGTACTGATTTACTTTTTGAATCCTTCATCATCTCATGTGTTTTCAAACTTCTAACCAGTTCCTCAAATTTGATGGATCCGAGAGGTTTGGACTCAATCATAGCAGTCATTTTGGGTTCCCAAGCATCAGGCAGAACATTCAGAACCTTGTCCACCATCTTTACTTGTAGAAGCTCCATATCCAGAGATCTCATCTCATTTGTGATGATAGTCAGCCTTGTCATCATATCGTTGATTGATTCCTTCTCTCCCATAGTGAACAACTCAAATTGTCTTTTCAGCATTCTTCTCTTGGAGTCCTTCACTTCAGTGGTTCCTTCGTGCGCGACTTCCAGGGCATCCCATATTTTCTTGGCTGTCTTATAAGATGAGACTCTGTTGAACTCCTCTGGACCAAGACCATAAATTACCAAACGTCTGGCTTTGTGATTCTTTTCAATCATCTTATAGTCAGCCTCATTGAACTCCTCTTTTAACTTAGGTTCTTCTCGAGCAGCAGCTCGTTCTCCAACTATCTCGGTAGGGATTAAGTTTCCTTCAGATACTATAAGGAAGAGTTGGTAATCCTCAGCACAAATGTAGTTTTCCATTCTGTTCTTCCACCAAGCATAGTACTGTCTGTTGAACTGTGGGGGCCTCAGAACTGACTGTCCTTCAGTGATAGTAGGTGGTGCACTCATGATTTTGATCCTTCTCAAGGTGTTAACCTAGCACGAGAAGACCTGCTCTGATACCACTTTTTATAATCTAAGCACCTCGTATTGACACTAGAAGGGGGGTTGAATAATGTCTACCAATTTTTCCGAGAACAAGATTCTTACCGGCAAGAACCTTGTTCTTGATTCAACAATTTTCCTCTGCAAACACCACAGCACACACAAATAGCAAACTCAAGGAACACGGTATTTTTACGTGGAAAACTTCTTACTCAAGGGAGAAAAACTACGACCCACTCTGGAATTTTCGAACCAATCCGCTAACACAAAGAGCAAGTTTTAGATTACAAAACTCTGTAACCAAGGGGGTACACTCTAGACCCTAATCACTCACAAAGCTAAACTCTAGCTTTACAAAGTAATCTCTCAAAAGTTGACCTAATACAATTACTTCTAACGTAAGCAGATAGGTAACAACAATGATAGTATCAATTGGAGACAACTTACAAATCAAGAACCTATACAGAATATCTAGATTTAACTAATTTGACTCCAACAGTTACTCCTTCAGTTAAGTCACTTTGAAAGTTGCTAGATTGCCTATGTATGCTCTAAACTATCTGTATGTGAATAACTGAGTTTCGGCTGCATCAAGTACTTGCTTTTATATGGGTCTTAGAACCCTAGTTGAGTTCCTTAAGAAACCTTGTAATTATGGCAAGACAAGATTTCCTGTAACTCTTTCCTTGTTTAGTTCCAACTCTTATTCGTACTTCGAAGACACAGCCACGGCACAAAATCTTTCAGCTAACTAGGATGCATACTTGTACACGCGCCACTTTTCTTAGTTATTCAAGGATTTACAACCTCCAATCTTTTCGATCAGTTGTGCCTTTCTATACAAGAATCAGGTTCTCCTCCAAAACTTCTAAGTTCTTTACGTTTGTCATTCTTCAAAATATTTACCTCAACAGATCATATTTCCTATTTCTAGTTCTTCATGCTTATTATGCACTGACCAACAATTTCTCTACTCTCTTCATAAACAAAAATCATTTGTACTAACTCTTTTTCTCAGTATAATGTGAGTCTCCCCTGCTTTTTACTTCCTCTGCTTTTTCTCCATTTTTCCAAAACAAACTCTAATGGCTTTCAAATTTTGCAACAGGTTTAAGGTATATTTTCTGATTTAAGGTATCAGAACTTCTTTTTTATATATTTTAACAATGTAGTGTTTGGTATAAAGATAACATAAATCTTCAATTAAATACAGTAGACTTTAGCAACTCATACTTAAATCATTTCACATATTTTCTTTATGAGTTTAAGTTTTATACCGTTGGTGTACAAAAAATTTACACCATCAGATAAGTTTCACCTATTATTTACCATCAGATAAAAAAAATTAAACACCTTTTTATTTACCTTTTTTCTCTCATCTCCAAACAATCAAATCTTTTCTCTTCAATCTCTTAAATAAGTCCTACTTCACAATTTCCTTTTCTGTGGGAAGTGACAAAAGAAAATAATAATTAAAAAGTTCTGACGAATCTTGTACTGTGACATTTACTTTCACTATTGAAGAAGCAACACAAACAGGAAGTCAGGAACACCAGGTTTATGAAACTCTTCCACACAATCTGCACCAGCAAGCCTCTCACCATATACACTCTGGCATGTACTAACAGAACATGTTGTCAGGTTATTACAAGGCCAACACATAAGTCCTACTTCACAAATGTCAGTATTTGCCGAAAGAAATTGAGTCATTACAAATATGCCTAAAAAAAAGCACTGTATATGAGTGACATAAAAAATAGTAGTATTCTTATGTAATTAGTAAAAAGGTACTCCCTCCGTTCCAAAATGATTGTCATAGTTTGACTTGGAGCGGAGTTTAAGAAATGTGGTAAGACTTTTGGAATTTGTGGTCCAAAATAAGCCATACATAAATATGTGGCTATAAAGCATTTCATTAAGGCTAAAGTAGTATTTTCAACTAAAAAATGTTTCCAAATTTAGAATTGTGCCATTCTTTTTGGAACGGACTAAACTATGACAATCATTTTGGAACGGAGGGAGTACAATGTAAAAAAATTTAGTTTCGAAGACAACAACTTTTGTTGAGACTTTACATGTTCATAAGTGGGTTTTACTAAGGAAACATACTTATGATTTGTGTATATTGTTTTCAATAATGGAACATAATCAATATCTACCCAAATTTCATCTTTTTATATGTGATTACCATGATGTTTGAGCCAATCAATATTTACCCAAATAGCAAGATTTTGAAAACTAGGCGTCAATTTGCCTTTTCTTATAAATTAATTACTATTGTACAAAAATCTAGTTTCTCCCCTTCCTTAATAACAATAATCCCAACAAGGATAAAATGAAAAGAAAAGCTTGATAGACAAAAAAAAAAAATTAAATTTGTAGCTGCATGCATACCACAAATGAAAGTAACGAGGAAAATGAATTAGCCCAAAGATACTAAAAAAATTCCATCGAAGAAAAATTTAGGAATAAAGTTGTTAAATCAATTCTTAGTAGTAGTGGTATGTAAGAGATTGAAGTAATAGAGATAAATATAGGAACTTCAACTTAAAATCATGTTATTATGTTGATCAATATACAACTAGAGAAGGATTGACTTGCAACATCAATATGTGGAACATATATGAAAAACTATTAATTTGGGTGATTTGTCATTGAATTAGTTAAACCATTAATATTCTACCCAAAGTTTGTTTGAGTTACCAACCAAGTTTCTTATTCAACTGATAACAACAATATATTCGGTGTAATTTCAAAAGTAGAATCTGAGGAGTGTGAGATGTATGAATATCTTACTGCTAGTTTGAGAAAGATAGAGAGGCTAGTATTTAAATAGAAAAAAGGTATGAAAAAACCAATATTTAGAAAGTATTAAAATAAAACGAAATGTAACCGGAGTCTATAAAATATTGGTAGCGATAAAGATGGAGAATAAGATAAAAATAGTATACAAGAATAATACTATTGCTAATATGCAGACATCTCTCTATAACTCTCTAACCTTCTACCCTAATCTTCAACCTCCATGCTCTTTAACTTACTACTATCTACTCTCTAGTGATAGAGTGAATTTTTTATAAAATAAGTGTTAATTTGATTTACACTTTCTAAATATCTTCTTTTTTTTTTTTGGAGTCAATTAGTTAGTCATGAAAGTGTAAGGACTCCGAATGGTTAGGCATGAAAGGCTAATGTATATGGCTCGTAGCAAAGTAGGGTTTTTGATTATAGGAAATTTTTCACACTTGTAATGAACCAATATTTAAAATTATTATTACTTTTTAGTTATTCCCATAGCTCTGGTACAGTTACTTTAGCGGTTATAATAATAAAGGTTTTTTAAAAAGAGGTATATGGATATCTCAAGTTTCGCAAGAAGAAAAGGGACAACAATTTTTTTTCCTTTTCTTTTATTGTGTAGGCATGATTAAAAGGGTAATTAAGAGGGGGAGGGACCTGTTTGCAAATATTAAAAACTGAGGCAAAAATCGAAAAAGTAAGCAAATATATATAAACTCCCTCTATCTCTCCACTGTCAGACACATTTCCACATTTCTTCTTTAACTTCTCAGTACACAACCATTCTAACTCTTAAAATATTAAAAAACAACCACTCTTCATCGTCGAATTCTATCTTGTTTTCTCCGATTCCGTCAAATTTGTGGTGGAACTTAACCAATTCTTACGTATTTCTAATCATCAAGTAAAACAAGTACTTTTTCAACTTTTTAAAGTAAAAACAAGAATATGGTTCATTTGAAAACCCTTATTTTATTTTTCTGATTTGAGTTTATTTTCTGGTGTATTTTCTTGGTTTGTGTGTGGATTATTGCACGTAAAATCAAGAATAAACAGATTTATATCGTTTCTTCTGTACCCACAAAAAATTATGTATAAACATCTGTAATGATGTGTATTTGTAATGATGTGTACACATATTTTCAAATGTGTACACATCTTTGAAGATGTGATATTTTCCACGATACACCACTTTACTATTTTAAGGACCAGTTCCTTAAAATGTGTTCCTTTACTATACGATATGCGGAATTAAAACTGTAAGTAATTGAACACCAGATATTAGCGTGGAAAAACCCCTTGACTCGGGATCAAAAAACCACGACCTACTTCTCAAGTAGGATTTCAACTTCACTATATAAAAAGACCCACTTGGTTACAAGACTCACTCTTACTAACCTAGGACTAACTCTAATCCTTTAGTGATCTTTCTCACGATTAGTGAAGTTGTGTCAAGTCCACGACTCGAACCAGAAAGTTACAACTCGATTTATTGCTTACTACAGTTGAACTAAGACTTGAACTTTTACAAGACTCAATCTAAGGAACAGGTTCTAACTTAGTTCCGCTGCAGCTAACTGATTACACAAATAAGCTAATGACTCTTTTACGCTTTTGCTCGATGCTCTCTGTATTTGTGCACACTTCTATGGCTGATATGCTCCACATTTTATAGCTCCAGCAGCCAAGAAGTCTTGAACAATTAGAACTCCAAAGCTCCTTTGAGTTTGAGTCCTAATTGGATTCTTCTCTTTAGAATCCGGATCTTCTATCCTTTATCCTTTATTTATGCAATCTTTTCGTATCCGTTTAGATCTGCATAATTATCAAGATACACGTCAGTTTTAGGATAAATAATAATATCTCAACTTAAACGATTTTGCATGAATTATCTATTTAGCTGCAGTGATCCAAAGGAACAGGTCCTTTGAAACCGTTCCTCAGTCATCAGTCAAAACTCCAAGCTTATCCAAGCTAACATTTTCCCCCTTTTTGATGATGACAAATTCATAAGCATAGCCTCATATCCTTAATGTCCTGAGGTACAACTTAAGCTCAAAAAACAATCAATCAGTGGAGAGTTTATTATTAAGGAACAGATTTTCAATTAGGTATAACTTCATGCAAAATCAGAACTTACTCTTCCCCCTTTTGGCATCATTGAAAAGGTTGCATAAAAAATATAACTCAAGTGTTAGAATTAATCAGCACATGGCCATTTAGGCAACTCAAAATGCAAACATAAATCAGATTAAAGCAACTGCAAAACAATGATATTAGCCATAAAATAAAATTCATTTAATCAAAAGATGAAACCAAGGGATACAAGCAAGTACTACAAAATTATTCAAGGACTAAAGAAGGAAAAGACTAAGGCACTAAACTAGGCTAAATCCCACTGGGACAAAAGATGGCTTAAGGCTAAGGTGGTCAGGATGTGGAAGGACCAGGTCCCTGAGACTTGTTAAGCAACTCAAACATCTGCTTGAGCATTCCCTCATTGGTCTCCTTTGCCTTTGTGGCCTCTGCCTTCCAGTAATTCTTCTCCTCTTCCAACCTTGCTAGTTCAGCAGCCTGAATAGCAACCTGTTGCCTAAGTGCCCTCACTTTGTTGTTCAATGGCTGCCTCCCAACACCAGCCTGTGGAGGATCAGCCTGAACTGGCAAATCACAACTGATCAATGTGGCACAGCCAAATTTTTCTTTCTTTGTAGCCTTCACTACCCCTTCCAAGGGAATCTTCAATTCTGCAAACACATCAGTTAAGATGAACCCAAACGGCAAGGAATGCTTTCTCTTCCCAGCTATCACCCTTTTTATTAGGTGGATCATAAAACTGGGCCAGGTGATCTTCTTTTCAGTGTCCAACAGTTCCATAAGGACCAGGTCCATGAAACTGGCAATTCCTCTTTTCTCCTGCCTAGGCATCACAATCTTGTTCACAAACTCGAATAACACTTGGTGCTGTGGGTGCATCTCACTCTTCTGCACAGCCCTGGGTTTCTCTTCCCCTTCATTCTCAGCAAACTTTCTAGTGATCTCCAGATCAGTTGGCAAGTTTGTCAAGTCAGGCCAAACCTTCTTGACATAGCTGTCATACCCAGTAAAAGCAATCCCCAACAGCTCACCAAGTTCCCTTGTATCAAACATAATCACATTTTCATTAACAGAGGTAGTAATCCTGTCTTCTTTGATGGAGCAGTTCTTGTAGAACTCTTGCACCATCCCCTTTCCACACCTGCCAGAAATCTGAAGGACCATGTCCCTCCAGCCCTGAGCATGCAGTTTTTGCAGCAACCATAACATCCCTTCTTCTTGCACATCAGACAATACTCTACCCTTCAACACCTTCTTGGTAAGCATATCATCATGAACACAATGTACAGTCTCAGCTCCCTCAGCTTCACTGTCACTTTCATCTCTAGCAAAAGACTCATCACTGTCACTAGCAGAACTTTCAGACACAACAACTCTTTTGGAGGACCTGGTCCTCTTAGCAGACTTTTCTGCAGCCTTAGCAGAACTTCTTGTTACTCGTCCTTGAACAACTTTTCTTTTCTTAGATTTAGGAGCAACTCCTCAACATCTGCCATCTCATCATCTTCACCAAAATCATCAAATTCAATATCCTCCACTTCTTCCTCTTCAACAACCTGTTTTCCTTTCCCTTTTCTGCTCCTTTCTAAGGAAGCAGCTAATTGTTCGTCAGCAGCTTTAGCAGCACTTCTTGTCCTCCTGACCCCAGAAGAAGGGGTTGAGGCAGAAGGAACAGGTCCTTTTGCGTAGGAGGAACTTTCAACATTCTTCTTATTTCCTGGCTTATAACTGTCACTTATTTTCTTCAACTTAGCAGCAATTTCAGCAGTCACTTGGTCATCAATGGGTCCCTTTCAAGCTAATTTTCTTTTCAGATTCCTAATGTTGATCAAATCCACCAGGGGCCTATCACTATCACTTATAGCTTCATCAACATCTATAACATCCTCCATGGGTGCTCTAAAAGCAACCTCTGGAGACCTCGATGACCCATGCATGGGTGCTTCCAACCTCTTAACTGTTTCCCCCTCAAGAACAGCCTCAGACCCCTCTCCCTTTTCTTCCTCATCTATCACAACATTTAGAGGATAGGTAAAATTTACCTGATACTGATACAAGACCATAGCTCGTGACAAATCCTCAACCTGCTCAGAAATTGATTCAGCCGTGGGAACTGGTCCTTCCCCCTGAATTTCAGGTTCAGGTATTTCTGGGATTGTTTCAGGAATTTCAAGGTTTAGGTCAGTGGTATCCATGGGTGAGGAAGGATTGAGATTTTGTGGTTGTTCAGCAGTGGGTGCAGTTGAAGAATTATCAGAAGAAAGAGACATTCTTGCAATTCGAATTAAAAGATAACTGACTATTCTTTCTAAAATTTTGAGAATTTAATTGATGAACAAGGTAAAAGAATAATGGGGGAGAAAGAGTGTATTTATAGGGTGAATTAGGTAGTAGAATTAGAGTAGGAATCGATCACACTTACCTCAGCACAACATGCAACGGTTATGGACTCTTGGGAGTCTCCCGGAGATATAGAGCCGTTGAGCTGCTAGGTTACCTTTTCAGAGTGAGAACTGTTCCTCCGATGGGACTCTTTTGCAATTTGGATATGGTTAGGAAACTTAGTGGGATTTATCCTAATAACAAGTTACCTATAATCTTTGCACTTCTGAATTAACTGAATAATAACGAGTACATACCTGAGTTTAACACAAAAATTCAGTATCCTTCCAATTTGCAACATTTTGATCAATCTGAAATTCTAAGAGCATAAGGGTAACATCATTCAATTTTAGCAACTCTAAATAAGAAATATGGCATAAGAGTATACATTTAAGTATTAAGCTGGACTGAATCATTCATAATGACTTGAATAAAATTCATTTTAAGTACAATTTTCTAGCAAATTATGAAGTAAAGCATTGCTGATTTTATGAGAATTTAATCATCTCTAATTCCAACCTATTTCTTTCAAAATCATCTCTACCTAGAGCTTTTGTAAAAATGTCAGCAATTTGCTTTTCAGTGGGACAAAATGCTATGGTGATCAAACCTTTTTCATAATTGTCTCTTATGAAATGATGTATTATATCAATGTGTTTAGTCCTTTTGTGATGCACTGGATTCTTTGTCATATTAATAGCACTAGTGTTATCACAATAGATAGGAATAGTTCCTACATCAACACCAAAATCCTGTAATTGTTGTTTGATCCATAACAACTGTGAACAGCATGAAGTAGCGAGCACATATTCAGCCTCAGCAGTAGAAAGTGCCACTGAATTTTGTTTCTTAGTTCCCCAAGAAACCAAACAGTCACCAAGAAAATGTGCCATACCTGAGGTACTTTTTCTATCAACAAGGAAACCTGCATAGTCAGCATCAGTATATCCAACAAGATTAAAACTACCACCTTTTGGATACCAAAGTCCCAAGGGACCTGTTCCTTTCAGATATCTCAATATTCTTTTAACAGCTTTCAAATGAGATTCCTTAGGATCTGATTGGAACCTAGCACACAAACCAACACTGAACACAATATCAGGTCTACTAGCAGTTAGATAAAGTAGAGAACCTATCATACCCCTATACAATTTTTGATCAACTAATATTCCATGTTCATCAAGATCCAATTTTGTAGCAGTAGCAATAGGTGTGTCAATTTCCTTAGCATTATCCATATCAAATCTTTTAAGTAATTCCTTAACATACTTTTGTTGATGGATCATAGTTCCATTTGAGGTTTGCTTAATTTGTAAACCCAAAAAGAAATTGAGTTCACCCATCATGCTCATCTCAAATTTACTCCCCATCAAGTTTGCAAATTTCTTACTTAAATTTTCACAAGTAGCACCAAAGATTATATCATCTACATAAATTTGAACAATTAAGAGATGCTTACCTTTTTCTTTTAAAAACAATGTACTATCAATTTTACCTCTCTTGTATCCATGCTGGAGCAGAAATTTTGATAGTCTTTCATATCATGCTCTTGGTGCCTGCTTGAGCCCATACAAGGCCTTGTCCAACTTGTACACATGTTCAGGGAACTGTTCACTTTCAAAACCTGGAGGTTTCTTGACATACACTTCTTCTTTCAAGTAACCATTCAGAAATGCACTCTTAACATCCATTTGATGTAGAGTGAATTCCATGTATGTAGCAGAGTCTATAAGAAGTCTTATTGCTTCCAATCTTGCAACTGGAGCAAAAGTCTCATCATAGTCGATGCCCTCCTCTTGACTATATTCCTGAACGACTAGCCTGGCCTTATTTCTTGTTACCATGCCATCCTAATGAAGTTTGTTTCTGAAAACCCATTTTGTACCAATTATGGACCTGTTCCTTGGCTTGGGTTCCAGATGCCAAACTTGACTCCTTTGGAATTGATTCAATTCCTCCTGCATAGCATTAATCCAATCTGCATCCTTCAGTGCTTCTTTCACATTTTTGGGTTCAACAAGAGATAAGAAAGCACTAAAGGCACACAGATTCTGATTCTTGACTGATCTAGTTTGAACCCCAACAGTCTTATCTGAGATTATTTGTTCTACAGGATGTGACCCTTGATACTTGTAAGGCTTGGGTGTCAATCTATTGTCAGAAGTTCTCTGCTGAGGAACAGTTCCTGATAGAGTAGCACTACCAGTTTGTGAGGTGGAACCAACATGTGTTCCCCCTGTTTCTGTGCCACTCTTTTCAGTTCTGTCCTGAGGAACAGTTTTTTGCAGTTCACTTCCATATCCAGAATTTGCATTTGTGGATTAAGTTCAAACTCTTTCAGCATTCCAATTTCTTCATCCTCCTGTACCTGTTCTTGAGTGAGACTGTCAGTTTCATCAAATTTAACATGCATGCTTTATTCAATTTTCAATGTTTTCTTGTTAAACACCCTATAAGATTTACTATTTAAAGAATAACCAACAAATATTCTTTCATCACTTCTAGGATCAAATTTTCCTAAGGCATCTTTCCCATTGTTATGTATAAAACATTTGCAACCAAAATCCCTAAGATGAGAGATATTGGGTTTTCTTCCCTTAAGCAATTCATATGGGGTCTTTTCTATTAATGGCCTTGTCATACATCTATTTTTTATATAGCATGCAGTATTAATAGCCTCAGCCCAAAAGTTCTGTGGATGATTTCTAGATATTAACATAGTCCTTGCCATTTCTTCTAGAGTCCTATTTTTCCTTTCCACTACACCATTTTGTTGTGGAGTTCTAGGTGAAGAAAAATTATGATTAATGCCATTTTCATTACAAAAATTGAAAAACATATGATTTTTAAATTCAGTTCCATGATCTGACCTAATGGCAACAATATGATTATCTAGAGTTCTTTGAGCTTTCTTGGCAAAAATTGAAAATGCATTAAATGCTTCTTCTTTAGATGCAAGAAATATAGTCCATATAAATCTGGAGTAATCATCTACCAATACCATAACATACTTCTTACCTCCACCACTCATTGTTCTCATTGGACCACATAAATCCATATGGACCAGTTCCAAAGGTTTAGTGGTACTTACCTGTTTCTTCGGTTTGAAGGAGGATTTTACCTGCTTCCTCCTGGCACATGCTTCACATAATTTTTCATCATTAAACTTGATATTAGGAAGACCTATCACCAAGTCCTTGGTCACAAGTTTGTTCAATTGTGAAAGACTGGCATGTCCTAGTCTTTTGTGCCATAGGAGGGGATCATTTTGCACCACACTTAAGCAACTCAAGCTTCCATCAGATAGTGTCAACAAGTCTACTTTATAGATGTTTCCATGCCTATTTCCCTGCAAAATAATCTCTCCAGAAGTTTGGTTAGTCACAGTGCATCCAGTAGATGAGAAATTAACATTATTACCTTTCTCACACAATTGAGATATGCTCAATAAGCAATGCTTCAGCCCATCTACTAGAAACACATTATCTATACAGTGTGAATCAGACCTACCTACCTTTCCAATTCCAATGATTTCCCCTTTCTTACCATTACCGAAGGAAACACTTCCTCATTGGAAGGCTGAGAGTGAAAGGAACAGTTCCTTATGTCCTGTCATGTGCCTTGAGCAACCACTGTCCATATACTATTTGTGGTTTATCTCCTTCACTCTAGCCTGCAAAAGAAAACTAGGGGTTAATTTTAAGAACCCAAATCCTTTCCTTTAGAAAAAGGATGAATCAGATCTCCCCTAGCCCAGAATGGTAATGGTTTCTTTGTGTGAACAGTTTCCCTTTTTATAGAATGTTGAACAGGTTTATAGGACCTATTCTTCTGTTTCACAGAATTTTGAACAGGTTTATAGGACCTGTTCCTCTGGGTAGCCCTTTTTAAAGATTGACAATTTTCTTTCCGGTGACCAGTGTTCCCATAATGAGTGCATAGCCAGTTTTTAGGAAGTGATAAGTACTTACTCTTTGGATCCCATTTGGATGAACTCTGTGCTTTCATGAATCCAATACCTTTCCCGTTACTACTATGATTTTCCTGTAACCATTCTAGACTTGTTCCATTCTACAGTTTTTCTTAGTTCCATTTTTGTTTTAACCAAGTCTTCTTCTAAAGAACTTATCTTCTCATCTTTTTTACACAATTCATCAACTGTGACTTTCAGTTTCTCTTCAGCAATGATCTGATGAGAATTAGCAATACCTTTACCTTTTTCAACTGTTTTAACATTTTCTAATTCCTGAGCAGTTGATTCAAGTGTGAGGACCTGTTCGTCAAGCATGCTAATCTTCCTTTCCAGAAAATCATTTTTAATTACTTCCTCTTTGCATTCTGCTTCTAAACAATCAATTTTATCATGCAGTTGATGATTGCCATCCCTTAGAGATTTAAATTCATTTAGCACAATATGGAATACTTTAACCAATTTTTCTCTAGACATGCTTTTTACATCTTCTTTAAGTTTAGAAACAAATACCTCAGCATCTTCTTCATTTTCTGAATCTCCAAGAGCCATTAGAGCAAGATCCTCATCCAGATCATCATCAATTATTTCGTCTTCACTGTCTTGCCATCCTGCAACCATTGCTTTGGGATTTCCACTTTTCTTATGGACCTGTTCCCTAGCCTTTTTCCTTTCCTCAATGAATCTCTTCCTCCATTCTCCTTCCATAATTGGACATTTGCTGATGTAGTGCTCCGAGCTTCAACATTTGTGGCATTCTCCAGCCTGTTTCATGTTAGTAGACCTACCCTTTCCACTAATTGCCTTTTTCTTAATCAAATATTTCTGAACACTTTTAGCAATAAGGACCAGGTCCTTATCATCAATAATCTTATCAGCGGCAGTCAAGGCTAGGTTAGGCTCAGTTTTAACTGGAACTCCTATATTTTTAACCTTTTTCCTTAGTTCATAAGTCTTTAAATTGCCTATAAGTTCATCTAAGGATAGAGTGGTTAAATCTTTGCTTTCTATGATAGCACAAGCTTTGATCTCCCAAGAATCTGGAAGAACCCTAGTTAGAATCTTTTCTACTCTATCTTCCACAGTTAAAACCCTTCCCAAAGAGATAAGTTCAGAAGTAATGGCATTAAATCTAGTATACATTTCAGAGATTGACTCTTCTTCTTTCATTTTAAAACTTTCATATTCAGCATAAAGAAGTGTACCTCTGGACCTTTTTACCTGACTTGTTCCTTCGTGTGCAACTTATAGAGCATCCCAAATCTCCTTTGCAGTGGCATACCCTCTGATTCTAGTGCATTCGTCAGGACTAAGTCCACCAACAAGCCACTTCCTAGCTTTTGCATTCTTTTCCCATTGCTTTATATCTTCAGCATTGCATTCCTTCCTGGTTTTGGGAACATCGTTTCCCTCAGCATCCTTCTTCATTGGGATCATGGGACCTTCAGTTACTATATCCCACAATTCATAGTCCTCTGCTTGAAGGTGATCACGCATCCTCTCTTTCCACCATGAATAGTATTTCCCATTGAAATAAGGAGCTCTAACCATTGACTGACCCTCACTGTTCTCTCGTGATGTACTCATCTAATCCTAGGTGTTAGCCTTTTCAAGGATAACCCGCTCTGATACCAATTGATATTTCCCACGATACACCACTTTACTGTTTTAAGGACCAGTTCCTTAAAATGTGTTCCTTTACTATACGATATGCGGAATTAAAACTGTAAGTAATTGAACACCAGATATTAGCGTGGAAAAACCCCTTGACTCGGGATAAAAAAACCACGACCTACTTCTCTAGTAGGATTTCAACTTCACTATGTAAAAAGACCCACTTTGTTACAAGACTCACTCTTACTAACCTAGGACTAAATCTAATCCTTTAGTGATCTTTCTCACGATCAGTGAAGTTGTGTCAAGTCCACGACTTGAACCAGAAAGTTACAACTCGATTTATTACTTACTACAGTTGAACTAAGACTTGAACTTTTACAAGACTCAATCTAAGGAACAGGTTCTAACTTAGTTCCACTGTAGCTAACTGATTACACAAATAAGCTAATGACTCTTTTACGCTTTTGCTCGATGCTCTCTGTATTTTTGCACACTTCTATGGCTGATATGCTCCACGTTTTATAGCTCCAGCAGTCAAGAAGTCTTGAACAATTAGAACTCCAAAGCTCCCTTGAGTTTGAGTCCTAATTGGATTCTTCTCTTTAGAATCCGGATCTTCTATCCTTTATCCTTTATTTATGCAATCTTTTCGTATCCGTTTATACCTGCATAATTATCAAGATACACGTCAGTTTTAGGATAAATAATAATATCTCAACTTAAACGATTTTGCATGAATTATCTATTTAGCTGCAGTGATCCAAAGGAACAGGTCCTTTGAAACCGTTCCTCAGTCATCAGTCAAAACTCCAAGCTTATCCAAGCTAACAAGATGTGTAAACAAAAGATGTATTAATATCTGCAACGATGGGCATAGATCTGCATGATCTGTACACGATTCTTGATGTGTACACATATTCTTGATGTGTGTAAACAGAAGTAGAAGTTCAAAAAATGCACTATTATTTTTACACATATTCTTGATGTGTGTACACAGAAGAAGTTTTAAAAAGCACTATTATTTTTACATATATTTTTGATGTGTACACATATTTTGATGTATCTGCACCTGCCCAGAAATAATTATGTTGGAAGCTATGTTCATTTAATCTTACTATGTTATTCTTTTTATTTGCTATGTAGATACAATAGTTAGCACACCTCGTGGGGATCCTAGTGGCAACAGTAATACGGGTGGCAAAAGAAAGACTGATCGAAGAAGCTAGACTTCTCAATAGACTAGTAAAAGAACTAGAACTGCTAGAGGTACAACACGATCAAATGAGGTCCAATCAGAGAGCCAAGTCAGCATAGATATGTGTGCACCTGTAGAAGTTAATCAAATCCCTGAAAAAGTTGATCAACAAGCTGCACATAGATAGTGGATCAAAAATCGAGGGCGCTGCAACTCATGTAGTGGAAAATAAGGACGGCGATAAGGATGCAATAAGGAAGAGAAGAATACACAGGATGATGGGTCTGGAGGGAATGTAATTTCTGCCACATATGTGAAATGAGAAGATGAAGGAAAGACTGGTAATAGAGAAGAAACTGATGGAAAAGAAGAGACTGGTGAGGGAAGGGAAAAAGTTGTTAGTGAGGGTATAGAAAAAGTTGCTAGTGAGGGTAGAGAAGCTGTTAGTGGTAGTGATCAAGAAAGAGAAAAAGGTGCTGCCAGTTGAAGTGATGGAAAAGAAAAAGGACGAGAAGGTGTAACTAGTGTTAGTGGAGGGGATGATCAAGAAGAAGAAGGACGACAAGGTGTCGCTAGTGCTAGTGGAGTACAACAAAAAGGAGGAGAAGGTGTTGGAGTACAACAAGAAGGAGGAAAAGGTGTTGGTGGAGAACAAGGAGAAGAAGATGTTGGTGAAAAAGAAAAAACAGAAGAAAAACGTGGTTCTATGAGTAAATGGAAGATGTTGCTGGAGAGAATGGCACAATATAATGATAGGGATTATGAAGAGTTGGATAAAGTTGATAATGCTGGGGAGGCTGATGATAATGATAAAGGTTATGATGCTGGGGAGGATGATGAGGAGACAGAGACGGAGATGGTTGAAGAAGATGATGCTGCAAAATCAGTTAAGGCAGCCCTAGAAGAGGTAGTTTTTTATGTGCACATACATAACATATGTGTACACATATAATAAAGTGTACACATATTTATTATGTATGCACATAATTTATATGTGTGTACATATAAATTATGTGTACATGAATAGATGATGCTTGAAAAAATTCAACTAATCAATATCTCTTAATCATTTACAGGTTGAGGAGGGAGCTATGACTTTCCATCCTAATATGAATCTCAGGACCTTTATGGAGGATCATGGAGAGTTCACTGTGGCCAAGGTTACACAAAGATCCCCCCTTTCTGGAGAAATGAAGAAGTTTCGAGATGCCTTGACCTATCTGTATTTTTTTGATGAATTTAAAAAGTTAGTGTTTTGGCTCTTGTTGGGTCTGAGTGATAAAGCAATTTTCCTCCTAAATTAGTCCATGGGCTCCAATTGAGGACCATAACATGCAAGAAGACAAAGAAGATATGGGTCTAATTTAATGGACTTCCTGCTCGGTTTGGACTAAACGAATTTGCATTAATGTCAGGATTGTCCTGCCATGATTACCCCAGTGATCTTTATTTGGATGATGTGAAAAAGAAGGGGCAACAGATGTGGCACACGTTAATCGAGTAGAATGGAGGAAAAAAGGCTGTATTAGAAAGTGAGCTCTTGAAAGTGATCTGTGAAGGTGATCTAGATGCGAGAACAAAGTATCAACCTGCCCTTGCTTGGTTTGTGCACTCCATCTTATGTTCGAAGGATTTGCGTACGAGCATTGATCCTTTATTTGTCTGCTTAGCTCATGTGCTCACCACATACTTTCCCAAGTATCCTAGGGGAGAAAAAGCTTTGAGATGACAATTCAGAGCCTAGTCAAGTCAATGTCCCAAGGAATGAAAGGATACAACCTCTATGGCTTCCTATGGTCATTCGTTGCATGGGCATATGAAGCCATTCCATCCCTTCGGCACCCTGGATTTGAAGAAAAACTCACAGAACCAAGAATGATAAGATGAATCACTACCAAGCAGGAGAGGGAATGTGATCATATTCTTCGTTGTGTTGATAACCTAGTTAGTGATTTTTTAGTTATCGTCCATTTGGTGTTAACACATAGTTTATATATGTACACATATTACTTATATGTGTAGACACAAGTAAAATGTAAAAATATATTACACATATATGTTCATGTGTACACATAACTTATATGTGTACACATAAATAATATGTGTACACATCAACATATATGTGTACACATATGTTCTATTGTCAGGTTAATTTATTTATTTATTTATTTTTTAATTTTTGGTTGTGATAGGTTACCTCAAGGGAGAAGAGAAAGGGTTTCATAAAAAATTTGGTGTCGTTTGTTGCTGAGAATTATGAGTTGATTGATGGATTGATGGCAAAACTTGAAGGTGCACAAACTTTGAGGTTGGAGGAAGTTGTAGTTGGTGATGCAGCAGTTGTTGTGTATGATGATTTAGTTGTTGGTGACAGGGGTGTTGTTCCAAAACAAAGTGATAGAAGAAGAGTACCAGAGCAAAGTGGTGATTGAAGAGGCAATGTTGGAGATAATGCTATTGGAATGAGTGTGGACTTTGTTGATGATAGAGAAAGACAAAATGTTGAATTTAATAGTGGTCACCGTACGCTGTTTGAAATGTCTTGAGGTGAGGCTGGTGAGAGCACCTCCAGAAGACATGGATTGTGTGAATTCTGTAAGGAAGAAAAGGAGAGTGAAATGAAGTTGCTGAAGGAAACTGCGGATTTCCTAAAAAAGTGTGCTGAGGAGAGGCCGAATAGGATGGTGTACCATTCGAGGGCAAAGACGTCTCCATATGTTGAATCATTGAAGAAGGAGAAGCGGGCCACAAGGGCAAGGTCAGCGAAGGTAACAAGGGCTAAGGGAACCAGGCCAGATGATAAGACCCAAATCGAGCAACCATCCAAAAACACCATCCAAGGCCAAGGAAGAGCTTATGCATTGGAACGCCATGGAACGAGGAGCATTCGGGATCAATTTCGGAGCGTTTCAAGGCTGCCCAAGGAGGGGCGGACCGCCTAGTCAAAGGGGCGGACCGCCCACTTCATGATCACTCTCTGGATTCCTGGCCGCCTACTGCAGAGGCGGACCACCTACTGAAGACTAGGCGGGGCGCCTAGTATAAACAGGCGGGGCGCCTAGTGCTGAATAGCATGCGGGATTTTCTAGTTTTTATCCTATGTAATTTCTATTATGCCCCTACGTGGCTTATGACTTTAGAACTTACTTAAGGGTACTTTAGGCCTTTCATTATGTCTTGAATGAGGCCTATAAATACTCCATAGCTTAGCATTTTACTTAGTTAGCTTTGATGATGAATGATTGAATGTCAATGTTCAAGAGTGGATTCTCTTTGAATGAAAACCTTTTGAGACGGTTTGAGTTTACTAGTGGATTCTAGTTGAACCCCAAACCACCCTCGATCATTCTATTTGCGAGTCCCAAGTGTGGCTAGAGGGTAGTTGCATAGTGTAGGTCCTCCTTGACGCCGATACGAGGGTATCACGGAATAAGTTCTCCGTGGTTACTTCGTAGGGAGTTCGAGTAGTGTCTCGCTCCTATCTTTATTTTCCGCGTTTGGTTTTGATCCTTATCATCTTGGTATCAGAGCAAGGCTCGGGTTTTGTTTCTACAAACCCCCGACCCTTGATTCTTCGTGCCTAGGTCGATTCTATCTTTAGTTTTCTTGTTCTTGTTATTGAAAGAAGAAAATTACAAAAAATTGAAAAATTGAAAAATTCAAAAATTTGGTGTATCTTGTTAGTTTGGATGATTTATGATATGGGTGTTATAGATTCTTGATCGTGATTGAATTCCCATTGTTTGGATACCTAAAACACTTGGATTGGTGGATTTGAAAAATTGAAACCCCAAATTTTCCTTAAACCTTTGATGAACTTGTTCTTGATGATTTTGGCTTAATTCTTGGGTTGGATTGATGTTGGATTGAAAACTTGATATTGGGGATTGATCTTCATTGAAAAACAAACGATTTGGTACCAATTTTGTGGGATTTGAACATATATAACACCAACTTTGATGAATCACAATCCATTTTGAAAACCCTTTGATAAACCTTTGTGTTCTTGAAGTTCTTGATTTTGAATCTTGATTTGATTGATTGTTTGGATGTAAATTTGATTGGGGTTTGTTAGAAGAGATCAAAAACAACTTTGGGTATCATTGGATTGTGAAAACAAGTTGAAACAATCGGATTTGAGGCTTGGAAATCGACTTGAAACGAGTTTGAACAGTGCTGGAAGTTGCACTAGGCGGGGCACCTAGTAGAAGGGGCGGACCGCCTGATTTTGGTGAGCTCTCTAGATTTTACAGAGGTGGGGCGCCTGTTTTAGTAGGCTGACTGCCTACAAAAGACGAGATTCTTGGCCACCCCGAGGAGTTGATAGAGCCATGAGAGACCAAGCCTTGATTTCGAGGATGAAATCTTCTCAAGAAGGGGAGGATGATAAGACCCAAATCGAGCAACCATCCAAAAACACCATCCAAGGCCAAGGAAGAGCTTATGCATTGGAACGCCATGGAACGAGGAGCATTCGGGATCAATTTCGGAGCGTTTCAAGGCTGCCCAAGGAGGGGCGGACCGCCTAGTCAAAGGGGCGGACCGCCCACTTCATGATCACTCTCTGGATTCCTGGCCGCCTACTGCAGAGGCGGACCACCTACTGAAGACTAGGCGGGGCGCCTAGTATAAACAGGCGGGGCGCCTAGTGCTGAATAGCATGCAGGATTTTCTAGTTTTTATCCTATGTAATTTCTATTATGCCCCTACGTGGCTTATGACTTTAGAACTTATTAAGGGTACTTTAGGCCTTTCATTATGTCTTGAATGAGGCCTATAAATACTCCATAGCTTAGCATTTTACTTAGTTAGCTTTGATGATGAATGATTGAATGTCAATGTTCAAGAGTGGATTCTCTTTGAATGAAAACCTTTTGAGACGGTTTGAGTTTACTAGTGGATTCTAGTTGAACCCCAAACCACCCCCGATCATTCTATTTGCGAGTCCCAAGTGTGGCTCGAGGGTAGTTGCACAGTGTAGGTCCTCCTTGACGCCGATACGAGGGTATCACGGAACAAGTTCTCCGTGGTTACTTCGTAGGGAGTTCGAGTAGTGTCTCGCTCCTATCTTTATTTTCCGCGTTTGGTTTTGATCCTTATCATCTTGGTATCAGAGCAAGGCTCGGGTTTTGTTTCTACAAACCCCCGACCCTTGATTCTTCGTGCCTAGGTCGATTCTATCTTTAGTTTTCTTGTTCTTGTTATTGAAAGAAGAAAATTACAAAAAATTGAAAAATTCAAAAATTTGGTGTATCTTGTTAGTTTGGATGATTTATGATATGGGTGTTATAGATTCTTGATCGTGATTGAATTCCCATTGTTTGGATACCTAAAACACTTGGATTGGTGGATTTGAAAAATTGAAACCCCAAATTTTCCTTAAACCTTTGATGAACTTGTTCTTGATGATTTTGGCTTAATTCTTGGGTTGGATTGATGTTGGATTGAAAACTTGATATTGGGGATTGATCTTCATTGAAAAACAAACGATTTGGTACCAATTTTGTGGGATTTGAACATATATAACACCAACTTTGATGAATCACAATCCATTTTGAAAACCCTTTGATAAACCCTTGTGTTCTTGAAGTTCTTGATTTTGAATCTTGATTTGATTGATTGTTTGGATGTAAATTTGATTGGGGTTTGTTAGAAGAGATAAAAAACAACTTTGGGTATCATTGGATTGTGAAAACAAGTTGAAACAATCGGATTTGAGGCTTGGAAATCGACTTGAAACGAGTTTGAACAGTGCTGGAAGTTGCACTAGGCGGGGCACCTAGTAGAAGGGGCGGACCGCCTGATTTTGGTGAGCTCTCTAGATTTTACAGAGGCGGGGCGCCTGTTTTAGTAGGCTGACCCCCTACTTCAAGTAGGCTGACCGCCTACTTCAAGTAGGCTGACTGCCTACTCCCCTCTACAGGGAACCAGGCGGACCACCTACTCAAAACAGGTGGGGCGCCTACTTCCTTCAAGTTGGGAATTGGGTAGATTCTTCTAGGATTTCTCGTTTTGTTGATTGCATTGCTTCCGGTTAGTACTATTAGAGTATAATCCTACTCGATTAGTGCTAATTACTTTGAGCTATTAGGATCATCGTGCCTTAGAAAGGAGACTAGAATTCAAAGAAGATCCGTAGTATCTTTTGATTCAAGTCCTCATTTAAAGTGCCTATCGTTCCAATCGAGTCCCATTAACTCCACTCACCCCGGAGTGCATTTGGACTTGATAAGTTGAGTGATTGAGTTGTGGTTTGTTGGTCAACTACTTGAAGCTTTAGACTCAAACTTGTGTGAAATATCCATCCCCCACTAAACACGAGCGAGCCGGGCGAAACAATTGTAAGGGAGTGGGTGAGGTATTTTACTAACGCTTGTTGTTTTTGTAGGTGCAATGGCAAACGATGGAGATGATCCCATGAAGCACTTTATGGCCACCATTATGGCTAAATTGGAGGATATCTCATTGAGACTTGAAACCGTCGAGAGGAATCAAGTTGAGACCGGAGAGAGGAGGACCCAGAGTGTCCAAATTGAATCCGGAGAGGGCACAAGTCATAGCACTCCTATGACTCCCGGGCACTTTGTTGAGCTAAACTAGAGGTATGAACAAAGCAAAGTTGAAGCTCTACGAGAGCGTGGGTTGGGCAATCCCCAACAAGAGAGCAATCCTCTCAACTTGGGCAATCCCCAAGGAAATGCTCCATTGCGAAGACCCGTTAGGTTTGTCCCACCTCTTGAGCAAGTTGTTGAGGCTCAAGAAGAGGAGGAAGCCGAGTATGGTGATGAGGCCTATGGGTATGATGCTCCTTATCAACCTAGGAGGCCAATGAATTGGGGTCGAAATGTGGATAGGGGTAGAGGCCGAGTCGAGGGCCACCCATGGGATATGGAGGGAGGAATGCGAGGAGAGAGTATGTTGCTCATGATGACCATTATGGAGGCCAACCGGAGCCTAACTATGGGGTACGTGACAACAACAACAACCTCAATAGTGTCAAGCTCAATCTTCCACCCTTCAAGGGAACTTGTGATCCGGAGGCATACATGGAATGGGTACTACAAATGGAGAGGGTGTTTGACACCAATGAGATGACCGAGGAGAGAAAGGGAACTTATGCTATTTCTACCTTTGAGGCCTATGCTTCTACTTGGTGGGAGTCCATGAAGAGGTCTAGGAGAAGGATGAATTTGCATTTGAATGTGACTTGGGATGAGTTGAAAGGCCTTATGAACACCAAGTACATAACTCCAAGGTATCGGCAAGAGCAACTCAAGAAGCTCTATGATCTAAAACAAGGTGTCAAATCGGTGCATGAGTACCATGATGAGTTTGAAAAGATCCGGATGGCATTGGATATGGATACCGAAGGTGAAGAAGAAGCCATGATCCGATTCAAGAATGGCTTGAGCTATGGTATAGCTTCTCAATTGAGGTTGCATCATTATCTCACACTTCAATATTTGTTTGAAGCCGCAATTGATGCCGAGACTTGGCTCAAAGGAGAGAAGTTCAAAAACAACAATCCTACTACCACGAGCAAGCCAAAAGAGTGGAAGACTCCAAGTGCAAACTTTCCAAGTGCAAGTGCTAGCAAAGAAGTGAAAAAGCCTTATGAGAAGACTACACTAAACTTGGAAGGTAATTCTAAAACTCACTTGAGTAATCCTATTTCTACTTCTACTCAATGTTATAAGTGCAAGGGCTTTGGGCATATTGCTAAAGAATGCTCCACAAAACGAACCATGGTTGTGGTTGGCAATTTAGTGTATGAACAAGAAAGCGAGTCCGAAAATGAGGAAGTAGAGGAGGATGAGGAAGTTGATTGTGAGGTGGCCGAAGAAGAGGATGATGGCCTTCAATTGTTCTTGGTGGTTAGGAGAAGCTTGAGTACCATTTTTATGGAAGAGGAGGTGGAAAATGATCAAAGGGAAAACCTCTTTCATGCTAGGTGCCGAGTAATGGGCCAAGTATGTTCAATGGTTGTTGATTCGGGGAGTTGTGCCAACATAGTAAGCCAATCCTTGATTTCCCAATTGAAGTTACCCATTCTAAAGCACCCAAAACCATATCGACTACAATGGCTTAGCGAGTGTGGTGAACTATGGGTGGTGAAGCAAGCGTTGATTGAGTTTAGCATTGGGAGCTATAAGGATAAGATCATGTTTGACGTGGTCCCGATGCAAGCTTGCCATCTATTGTTTGGGAGACCATGGCAATATGATAGGTGTGTTGAGCATGATGGTAGGACCAACTCCTACACGGTTAAACAAGATGGGAAGAAATATGTGCTTAGACCTTTGACTCCAAGGCAAGTAAGGGAAGACTACAAACGAATGAAGGAGTTGAGGGAAGCGGCTAAAGCAAAGTCACCCATTGTACTTGAACCCGAGGCAAACAATCTTATTGTTTTGCCAATGCTTGATGAAAATGAGAGTCACTCCACTTCAATTGAGAGAGAAAAGATAGAGAGAAGCGAGGGAGTGACCGGTGACAATCCAAGAGAGGAAAAAGGAGAGGATTTGAGGAGTGATGTGAGTGGATTGTCACCACAAACTACACTTGACCATGAGGTAAAATTGAGAGAGATGAGAGGTGAGGAAGAAAAAATTGAGAGTGAGAGCACCCATTGTTCTAACCCTTCTTTATCTTCTATCGCTTCTTGTGAAAGTTCTTGTGTAGGTACATTTGAAGACAAGCCATTGGAGCCTCAATGTGAGCTTCATGAAGGGGGAGTTGCATATGACACTTCAAACCTTGTGAGTGATCAAGGAAGTACTACCAATGTAAGTGTTACTTCACCTTTTCATGAGCCTACTAGCTACTTGTCTTGTGATAACTCAACACTAGTTGGTGGTTTTGATGCATCTAGTGAGTATACCACTAGTGAAGAGTCTAATTGTCAACTTGAGTTTGATTGTGAAACACTAGTTGGGAGGAGCACTATGCCACATCATGATGTGAGCTCATTGTTCATTGAAACCCTCCCTAGTGTAGAATTGATAGTTGACCATGATTGTGACCTTTGCTATGACACACCACCAACCTTTGACATAGGGGAAGATGAGATAGTTGATCATGCTCTTGTTGATTTGCTACTATTTGGTGGGTCAATGTGTTGTGGTAAAGATGGAATTGTCCTTGAGGAGTCCAAATTGCATGAATTGGACAAGGTTGTCTATGATGACTCCTCAAGTGAACCTAGTCTTGATAACTTGTCTATGCTTGATCATGATAGTGAGATGCATGTTTTTACCAATCCTTTATTTGAAGGCATTCTCATTAGTGGACATGACTTGTATCAGACTAGGGTGGGTGGTCAAATGGAACCCCCATGGTGTGAAGGGTTTGACCCCTTAGGCAACCCATTGTTTGAGAATTTGGGAGAGGTAGATGGTTCTTTGAGTGACCCTACTATTGCTTGTTGGGGTTATGATGAAGAAGAATCCATCATCAATACCTTCCTTGATAGCTTGACTTTTGAGGAGGGTTGCCTAGTTGATGAAATGGGAGGAGAAGAGGAATCCCTTGGTGTGAGTAAGTATGCTCTAAAGAAGGGGAGTGGAGTGCTTGATCCTACTTGTAGGTTGGGCTATTTGATTCACTCCACTCCACATGTTGATCACACCTCGAGGATTGATTGGTATGTTGATTTTGAGCTTAAGGTTCAAGAGGGTTTTGATAGCTTGATCTTGCATTTTTCATGCCCCCATGACCTATTTGCTCATTATCTTGTTGAGTGCATGTTGATCCTTAACCAAGTGCTCATGGTTCTCTTTGGAGACTTGATATTTATGATTGTTATTGATGCTTGGTTATATCACAAGAGTGTGTTTTCCACACTTCTTGCACTAACCTACTTCCAAAGTAGGACGTTTGCTTGTTTTTGCTTGTCGTTGCTTGTAGGTTCTAAGCTCCATGCTAAGGCGGGGGAGATCTTGGAAGAAGCCTATGTCAAAGTGACGATCAAGAAGGACAAAAGAGGAGATTCTTGGCCACCCCGAGGAGTTGATAGAGCCATGAGAGACCAAGCCTTGATTTCGAGGATGAAATCTTCTCAAGAAGGGGAGGATGATAAGACCCAAATCGAGCAACCATCCAAAAACACAATCCAAGGCCAAGGAAGAGCTTATGCATTGGAACGCCATGGAACGAGGAGCATTCGGGATCAATTTCGGAGCGTTTCAAGGCTGCCCAAGGAGGGGCGGACCGCCTAGTCAAAGGGGCGGACCGCCCACTTCATGATCACTCTCTGGATTCCTGGCCGCCTACTGCAGAGGCGGACCACCTACTGAAGACTAGGCGGGGCGCCTAGTATAAACAGGCGGGGCGCCTAGTGCTGAATAGCATGCAGGATTTTCTAGTTTTTATCCTATGTAATTTCTATTATGCCCCTACGTGGCTTATGACTTTAGAACTTATTAAGGGTACTTTAGGCCTTTCATTATGTCTTGAATGAGGCCTATAAATACTCCATAGCTTAGCATTTTACTTAGTTAGCTTTGATGATGAATGATTGAATGTCAATGTTCAAGAGTGGATTCTCTTTGAATGAAAACCTTTTGAGACGGTTTGAGTTTACTAGTGGATTCTAGTTGAACCCCAAACCACCCCCGATCATTCTATTTGCGAGTCCCAAGTGTGGCTCGAGGGTAGTTGCACAGTGTAGGTCCTCCTTGACGCCGATACGAGGGTATCACGGAACAAGTTCTCCGTGGTTACTTCGTAGGGAGTTCGAGTAGTGTCTCGCTCCTATCTTTATTTTCCGCGTTTGGTTTTGATCCTTATCACCAAGGGTTCCAGATGTTGAAGAGCAAGAAAGGATGCTTGTTGATCTTTATAGACCAGTTGATACAAATAAGCAGGATGTATTTAATGCATATGTGAAGAAGAGAAACAAGGAGAAGCATCTTTTTATGGGTCATGAGTACAACTACCTCGACTTCCAAGATGTAAACGGCATGAAGAAGTGGCTGGAGAGTCAGATACACTTTTCTGTGTACACATAAATCAGATGTGTACACATAAATCATATTGATGTGCACATCTCAAATATGTGATTGTTTTTTTTTTAATTACCATCTTATTTACATGCTTTTACTCAATTTCTTTTTTCCATTATCATACAACATGTTGATGAGATTTGGAACTTAATGCGGATAAGGCACAAGGAATTCTATAGGCACTATGATAAGATTGATGTCATATTGGATATGATCTTTTGTACAAAACTAACAGCAGCACACAATAATTTTATAAAGAATGTTGAGGAGTTGGGAATTTCATATGAAGAATGTATAAAGTTGAAGTAGTGTGAGGAAGGGCTCCTTAATTATGCTAGTGGAAAGGTTCCTAACCCTAGTGGGCGTAAATGGGATGGTGCAAAGATGATATTCATTGTCTTGAACCGTGAGAAAAAGCATATTATGTCACAGCCGCCTTTCTAATTGAGCAGGACAAGATTGAGCTATATGATTGCTACATGGGGTTGTATAAAAAAGATGCATTTGCTCCCTTCATCATACTAATTACAATTATGTTCCCAAAGTTCATAAGAGACTGCGGTAGATTCAATCATTTGCCAGAGGAGATCCTTAACAAGGATATGTGGCCTTATCAACGAGTAAAGAATTTGCCATGGAACGAAACAACAACTGCATGTGGTAGGTATTCCATTATGTACATGGAGCACCTCTTGGAAAACACCCCAATGATGGGCCTGCATGATAGTTCAATGGAAAACATGAGAAGGAAGTGGGTTGTGGACATATTTTATGAGAAAATGGAGCCCTAGGCTGTTGTAATT
The DNA here is from genome assembly GCA_029990575.1 of Petunia axillaris subsp. axillaris. Lineage (NCBI taxonomy): Eukaryota > Viridiplantae > Streptophyta > Magnoliopsida > Solanales > Solanaceae > Petunia > Petunia axillaris. The sequence goes on from JARKNS010000007.1 coordinate 35,272,640, forward strand.
TTATTGATTTATATGGATAATTTTAATCTTTTTATTTTTCTATGTATGTATGGATGATTTTTTTTTCTTTTTCATTTTACGGTTTTTATGTCGTGGTTAGACTAAACCTTACGACTCTTATATTGCATATTGTACATGCTCAACTTTCTTTAATGAGTACATATGTTAGCAATGTGTAGAAATGACTTGCGTATTTCCTCTTGTCTTTAAAACTTATATATTATATGTACACATAAGAAATACATGTAGGAAATTACTTGATTAATTATCGCACGTCTTCCCTACCCATATATATCTTGATTAGTTTGTACAAGTCTTTCCTACACATAATATATATGTGTACACATGAGAAATACGTGTAGAAAATTACGTGATTAATTAGCACACGTCTTCCCTACCCATATATATCTTGATTAATTTTCACAAGTCTTTCCTCACATAAGAAATATGTGTAGAAAATTACTTGTTTAATTTGCACAAGTCCTTCATACACATCAAGAATACGTGTATACATATGAAATATGTATAAAAAATTACTTGATTATGTTTCACACGTCTGCGTTTTTATACACATCAAGAATATGTGTGCACATAAGAAATATGTGTAGAAAATTACTTGTTTAATTTGCACAAGTCTTTCCTACACATATATATTATGCCTGCACATAATGAATTATGTGTAACTTTTATATGTACACATATAATTTATGTGTATACATATAATTATGTGCAGGTAAGAACTAATTAGAAGCAGACGGTTAAATTAATAAAAGACGGATAATAAAACTAGGGTGGCTATGTAAATACAGACCAATTATTTATTAATCAAAATATTGTCATTTCTCTTAAAAAGACCTAAGGCAACCCTTCAATAAACCTATTCCTTTAACATATAATCATGGAAGGACACAACCTTTCTCATCTTTGAACTATAAATGGTCGAAAAAACTTTTCCATCATCACACAAACAAAAATAATTTCAATGTCTATATCAAAAACAAAAGAGAAATCATGGCAAGACGTCCAATTATAAAGATGGAAGACTTAAAGAAAGATCTTGATGAAGTGAAGGAATACCTAATGGAAGCAAAGGACCGCCAACTTATGGATGTAAGGAGAATTATAAGGATCTTTGAAGTCCTCCTAGAAGAAATAGGCAAGTCCTTGAAGGACATCTATTTCACTCCACCCAACCCTCCTCCATGTCCCGACAAAGAAAATTAGAATCTATCATGTGAAGCCTCCCTTGTTATTGTGAAATCCCCATTGTTAGGCTAAATCCGAGTTATGCCTTTGTTTTAGTATATGTGAAGTCTGTGATTATATGTATTTGAATTAATATTATGTTACTCTATTATCATTTTCTCAATATATTATTTAACATTGTTCAAACTGACACACATATATTTAACATGTACACATATTACTCATATTGATGGTCAAATATCTCAAACCATGGTCAATTGGAGTGCCTCTAATGGTGAACGCATGCTTATAAGTTGGAATGTAAGTTATCTGAGTGTTGACACTAGTTCTCATGCATTCTCTATCATTGGAGCATTAACATGTTAGATTTTAGCCTTTTCATTAGACAAGAGTTATCATATTGATGGTCAAATATCTCAAATCATGGTTAACTGGAGTGCTTCTAATGGTGAATCCATGCTTCTTCATGTATTCCAAATCATTGGAGCATTAACATCTTAGAATTTAGCCTTTTCGTAAGACGAGAGTTATCATATTGATGGTAAAATTTCTCAAATCATGGTTAATTGGAGTGCTTCTAATGGTGAATCCATGCTTCTATGTTGGAATGTAAGTTATTTGAGTTTTCACACTAGTTCTCATGCATTCCCTATCATTGGAGCATTAACATGTTAGAATTTAGCCTTTTCATTAGAGAAGAGTTATCATATTGATGGTAAAATATCTAAAATCATGGTTAATTGGAGTGCTTCTAATGGTGAATCCATGCTTCTATGTTGGAATTTAAGTTATTTGAGTATTGACACTAGTTCTCATGCATTCCTGTCATTGGAGCATTAGCATGTTTGAATTTAGTCTTTTCAATAGACAAGAGTTATCATATTAATGGTCAAATATCTCACATCATGGTTAATTATAGTGCTTCTAATGGTGAATCCATGCTTCTATGTTGGAATGTAAGTTATTTGAATGTTGACACTAGTTCTCATGCATTCCCTATCATTGGAACATTAATATGTTAGAATTTATCATTTTCATTAGACAAAAGTTATCATATTGATGGTCAAATATCTCAAATCATGATTAATTGGAGTGCTTCTAATGGTGAATCCATGCTTCTATGTTGGAATATAAGGTATTTGAGTGTTCACACTAGTTCTCATGCATTCCCTATCATTGGAGCATTAACATATTAGAATTTAGCCTTATCATTAGAAAAGAGTTATCATATTGATGATCAAATCTCTCAAATCATGGTTAATTGGAGTGCTTCTAATGGTGAATCCATGCGTCTATGTTGGATTGTCGGTTATTTAAGTGTTCACACTAGTTGTCATTCATTCCCTATTAATGGAGCATGAACATGTTAGAATTTAGCGTTTTTATTAGACAAGAGTTATCATATTGATGGTCAAATATCTCAAATCATGTTTAGTTGGAGTTCTTCTAATCGTGAATCCATGCTTCTATGTTGGATCAATCTTATGGTGCTATATTATCATTTATTCAAATCTTTTATTGTGCTTTTGGCTATGCATAAAGTTGATAATGTTCAAATGTACACACATATAATTTACGTGTACACATAAAATTAATATGTGTACACATATAAGTAATATGTGTTATATGTGTACACATAACAAATATGTGTACGCATATGTGTGTACTCATATTATTGTATGTGTACACATAATTAATATGTGTAAATGGCTTTTATATATTTTTGAAATCTATCTACACATCGACAAAATGTGTACACGTCAAAATGAGATGTGTACACATATAAAAATATGTGTACACATAATTAATATGTGTACATATAATTAATATGTGTAAATGGTTTTTATTTATTTTTGAAATGTATCTACACATCAACGAAATGTGTACATGTCAAAATGAGATGCGTATACATATTTTATATGTGTACACATAAGTTAAATGTGCACAGTACTTTACTCTTTTTTAATGTTTCTATCTAATATGTTACCAATGGTGGTTGTTCGTTTTACACGAAAAGATAAAGAAATATTTTCAAATGTGTACACACAAGATATATTAATCGAAAAATAGATTAAAAAAATAGGAGCTATAAGTTTACCAATCGTAGCAACATTGATTGCTCAACACGATAGTTTACAAATACAAGAAATGAACATATATGGTTCTAAGAAACAACACTATGGCCTCCAAAATCTACAACCCTCCACTGGGGAACATGTTGTTCTTTTGTGGCCAAGTCTCTTGCATATGCCACATCTATTCTTCTTACTTGTAAATGCTTCACACACCAAAGGCATTCGCTTGGTATTATTTCTTCCTCTTGTGATTTTCATAAAAAGGCGGCTTTATATTCCTCTCATAAAGCTCTGGTGGTGCATTCCACAACTCTTTTGCAATCATTGTATATATTAAGTTCTCATATGCAAGAATGTATGAATTTGTGGAATAATATGCCGATGTATAGTGGTAGATCTCGTTCCCAACTCATACGCTCCTCCATATCGACATCTTATCACTGCCATAGCATGTCGACATCTTATCGCTGTCATAGCATGTGCACAAGGTAGTTCGTTCAAATATATTATACGTGTACACATAACAATGATGTTTACACATAGAATATACGTGGACACATTAACCTTATGTGTACACATATGGTTAATGTGTAGAAATTCTTATGCATATGACTAATACATATAAATGATGTCGATAATATATGTGTATATGTGTACACATCATTAGTACGTGTAGTAAGTTTTACCTGTTCCCTGGAAAGAAGGCTCTGCTCCGGCGCTCAAACCCGACCTGCTCAAGATATGTAGAAACGCTTGGGCTTTTACTACGAATTTGCTGGAGATGTACCTCTAGCTCAGCAGGCGTATATAATTCGGCTCCTTTATAAAAATAGGATACAAATTCATCACAATAATGATTTGAACGAATACTTTCAGCCAAGTGCCACTTGCAAACTCCATAACGAGGTTGTTGAAAAAACTTAAAATCTGCTTTGGGGATGCTTGGATGCCTATCCGAAACAACACACAACTCATCAGTGCTTGGGACTAGACCGACCAAATTTTCAAAGAAGAACTCATAGGAGGCATCGCATTCCACGTTTACAACACAAAATGCTACAGAAAAATATGCGTTTCTGAGTCTTGTGCCATGGAAGACAACAAAACTCCCCCGTACTTTCTCGACAAATGAGTTCCATCTACAGTGATGACTTTCCTCATATGCACAAAACCCTTTATCCATGCACCAAGAGCTACAAAAAAATACATAAACCTTTGGTTGTCATCAACCTTCAATATTATATGTGTACCCTCATTTTTCGTCCTAAGCATATAACGGTACGCATATAATATCGCATACCCTTGCTCCGAGTCCCTTTTGTCAAACCCTTTGCAATAATAGTCCCCATCTGACACTTCCAATAACTAATGTTACAACCCAAATCCCTACGTACTGCAGCTTTAACATCCTTTATCGATATACCTTTTCCTTTTCCCTCTTCATAACTACTTTTCAAGTATGAACCGAAGAGTTTTACAGAGGCATGTGGGAGATGACTTGAAAGATTCTCTAACCCACACGAATGCTTGTTCCTGTACACTATAATCATAAACCTATCACTGTCAATGTACTTTATGGCACGGATCTACCACTTGCAACTAGGATTTACACATCTCACACAAAGAATATTTTTTGTATTCTTCACTTTCTTGAAACAAAAATGCTTCTTCACTGTAGCAAGCTTCAAAGCATTTGTTAAGGCGCACCTGTTTTTGAAGGTTAAACCCATGTGAAAATCAGTGTCATCGTTGTCCCCGTCCATTTAAAAACTGCAGCCTGCTTCAGAAGCACCTACATTAACCGTATTGCTCTTAACTAAAGGAGTTGGACTGAATTCTATTTCTTTTTATTTTTCTTGTTGTTCTTCTTCATCTTCTTCTTCTGCTGCTCCTCCTCCTCCATGTGCTTCTCCAACATTTTCTTCTTCAGCTCCTCGATTCACTGGAATTTCCATATTCAATGGATGTTGTAGATCTATTTCATCCTATCCACTAGTAGAAAAATCATCACACATCCCATTATTAAACATAGGCTGTTCATTTGATACCTCCACTGACCTATCAGCCAAACATACCTTTAAAGTAGGCATATTTTCGGATCCGTCGACATTGGCAAGGTAAACAAGGAGGTCCTCCTCACTTTATTTTACAAGGATGATTCTTTTGCTTTGAACAAATACTAAGCATGTAGGTAATACAAAGATCATTTGGATCATGAATTCCCCCACATCTAGTAATGATCTTGTGAACCAACTCAGAATACGTAACATCGTTATTCAAAATAACTAGTATCGTCTCCCTAGTCATCGAAATCCATATGAAATATTCTGGGATCTTAATCCATTCACCAAGAAAATCAACTGCTAATAGGAGTATACTCATTTATGGTGGAAATACCTAGATGCATAAGAAATAGATCTGCATTAGAACTTGAAAACAGAATTGAGATGTGTACACATAAAGTAAAATGTGTACACATAGTATATTGACGTGTACACATATATTTGATCTGTAATAACAAAAGGATGCAATGTCCTTTGATTTGTACACATATATGTTGATGTGTACACATAACAAAATTATGTGTACACATATTATATTGATGTGTACACATATATTTGATGTGTAATAATAAAAAAAAGATGCAACGTCATCAAATGTGGGCACATATATATTGATGTGTACACATATATTTGATGTGCATAAAAAAAAAAAAGGGTGCAACTTAATCAGATGTGTTTACATTTTTCAAAAAATACAGAAAAGAAACCCAGAAATTACAAAATGACATGCATTATATAATGCACCACACTGCACACTTACTCGAGCTCCTTTCAAGCGAAAAACAAATGAGCTATTGAAAATGGGTATATTAGTGGAAAAAAATTTGAAAAAGCTTTTGGATTTGAACTGGAATGGGTTTAAGTCGGGTTAGAGATGAAGAAAAGCTTAAAATACACTTTAATGAAGAATTGATTCGAAGCAAAATTGAAAAAAAAATGGGGCGAGAATTTGGGCGGCTGCCGGTGAAATTTTGGGAAGACGAAGAAGAAGAGAGGAGAGAGAAATGTAAGTTTTATTTGCCATTTTTGGCTATTAAATCTCTCTCTCTCTCTCTCTATATATATATATATATATATATATATATATATATATATATATATATATATATATATACATATAGAGGGTCTTTTTGCACTTATTTAAACTTTGGAGGTATTTTTTTTTTGGGACCCCAATCCTTCCCTTAATCACTAATTAAAGGGGTGTCTCCCACACCCAATTTTTAGAAATTTATTCCCTTTTTTTTTTTAATATAGGAGACTTATTTGTCCCCCTCACCCAAAGAACCCTAAGTTGGAGGCTGTGTCTTGTATTTTTATCATTTTTCCTTTAAAATTCCATTTTTTTCTCAAAATTAACCTTAATTGCAGGCTTTTATAATTAATCATTAAATGTTCGGGACAAAATTGAGTGTCAACATACACTTCACGCATAGTTTTTGTATGCCTACTGTATTTTCATCGTATTCACAGTGTATCATTTTGCATACAATGAAAATACACAAGACATATAAAACATACAAAAAAAAAACATTGAAAAGAGTTTTACGGCGGCCGATGACGAAAAAAAGTAAAAGGTCCCGAGACGAAAATGATCCATCTTGACCACTTTACATTGCTAACATGAGAAAACGGAATAATCAAGAATCTCGAGTAACTGGCCGAGCCGCTAAAGTAGCTAATTCGTTGGTTATAAGGGATCTTGCATGCTTTTTTTTTTTTAGAAAAAAAATAGCCTCCAAATCTTTAATCATAAGAGAATAATCGTCACTTTAGCTTATGGAGAATTAATACTTACACTTAGGCTTGCAAATCTATATATATATATATATATATATATATATATATATATATATATATATATATATATATATATATATATATATATATATATATATATCTGGACTGATGTAAAGAGAATTGACACTTCTCCTAAGCCGGCATCTGCATTTATTTATTTCTTCTTAATCTTTTTACCTTTTTCTCTTGTTTCAAGATTATATTGTGTTTGTAAAAAACCTAAAATCCAATTGATTAATCCTCTTAATAACACTTATTATTCCCCTTCTTACGCCTCTATTCAGCTGCTATTAATTGTCAGATTATCCTCTCCAAAATATGTGGAAAAGATATTTTGCAGATATTACAAAACGCATGCCAATGATTAAATTGGGGAGAACCGGGGACATGGAGGTGTTACAACAGATAGTAAGCATTACAAAGGAGTGTAATTGGTTCCATTATATATAGACTACAAGCAAGCAATTAAGCGATCCACACATACATGAAGTACTCTTTCTTGAATACAAAAATTGGAGATGTAGAAGGAAATGAAGTTGTCAAAATTCTAATGAATTTGTGTTTTATTAGTTTTGTATTTTACCATAGTTAGGACTGGGTAAATTTCTACCATAAATACCCCTTTTCACATTATATTGTACATAAAGAGATTCACACAGAATCCGGCTATTCTCAAGGAATAAGATAACTACTTTCTTGCTTATTACTTTTCCCTGAACTTTATTTACTTTTCCGGCATATTTTACTATATTACTTGTAACCCTCAAACAAATTTAATTGTTTACCTAAATGACAAAATTTAGGCATAAATAGTTTGGCACCCACCGAAGGGCCTAGAAAATTGTAGATTTCTACAAGAAAAAAGGCCTAGTCATGTCAGACGACAACAACGACGTTCCAAAGGACACAACCAACACGGCAGACGATTACGCTTCGGATCCCAGTGATCCTTACGGTCAATCGAAGGACCCTGCCAAGGAGCCAGTCCATGTAGCCAGCGACAGCAAAGACGATCAACCACGTGGAGGTAATTTTGAGCTCAAATATTTGCTTGTTAATCTCCTCAAACCCCTGTCAGAACGGGCAAAATGAAACTCGGTCAACATGGTCGAAGGCATGACCTAGAAACGAAGAGCAATGTTTGCTGGATCGTCTCAGATGACATCATCTCCGCGAGGACCAACACCCGAAAACGAGTCACAACATCGGTTCCTAATCGCAGGCTGAACATGGATGCCGCTCCTGGAGGCTCATCAACAGTCAATAACAAGGATCTTAAAGGAACACCTGTTATCCAGGACATCCACTATCACATCTTTAACGTACCGGGTGGTCCACCTCAGGTTACCAGTGTAGATAAGCAGAAGTTCTACAAACATGCGTATAAGGGAAGTGTTGCACCTGGTCATGTACCAAAGTATCTCCGCTTGTCGGATAACCTTAAGTATAACAGAAGCACTGATTCGAACGAGCATATTGTTTCTTTTTACATAGAAGTCTAAAGCAACGAGATTTCTAAAGAAGAGACTCAATATGCTTTGGTGAAGATGTTTGGCTTGACCTTAACTAAAGGTGCCCTTGCATGGTACACTCAGCTACCAATGGGTTCTATCGACTCATTCACCCAGATGCAAAATTTGTTCAAGAAAGCACATTCTGGAGGCCACAATAGAGAGAAGCGCATGGAAGATATCTTTGAGATCCAACAACGCGACGAAGAGTTGCTGAAGGACTACCTCGAGAGATTCCAGAGGGAACACATGGGGCTTCCTCTAGTTCCCGACAACATTTCTGTAGTAGCTTTTGATAAACGTCTGAATTCTAGGGGTTCATTGGCCACACGAGAGTTACAGTGTAGTCTCACTCATCACCCGGTGATGATATGGAATGCTCTACATCAGAGGTACACGGAGAAGCTCCGTTTGGAGCCTGATCAATCCTCAGCCTTCGACGATGGAATTCGCCCAATCACCGAAGACGTCAACCGTCAGGGGTAGAAAAGAGAATACACTGAAGAACTTAAAGCTGGAGATAAAAAGAAACAAAGCAGGAGAGATTACAAAGCCAATTTCCCATGACTAGTTGAAAAACAGGAGGACAATAGAAAGGCAGCGGAACTCCCCCAAAATGTGTCGCTAAGCATAGATAGGGTACCTAATAGGTTCGAGGAGTTGGGACTATGCATCAACACCGTAGAGTTTGTGAATGATCATATAAAAAGCACTCAAGTACGTTGTCCTAGTAATATGAGGGCGGAATCTGGCAGAAGAGACGTAAACCTCTTCTGTGACTATCACTAAGATCACATGCATGAGATCACCGGCTGTAGGGCTCTAGTTCTAGAAGTCATGGATTTGCTCAATAAAGGATAATTTAAGGATCTATTGACGGATAGAGGAAAGCAGACATATGCTAAAATTAGGAGCCTGGAGAGCCCTTTCGATTTATAGGAACAAAAAAGGTTCATCAATGTGATAGTTGGTTGCAAGATATTGTTCAATGATTCACATCACAGCGAGGCAGCGCTCGATGGAGGCCACGTCCGAGATGAGATGATCCTTTTTATTGATAAGGATACGCACGAACCCGTACTAATTAAGTGTTCGTGCCATCAAGACAAGTCACACGAAGCCAAGCTAAGATTCTGCACGATGTGCATTTCCATCTAGTGTGGCCGGAAGGAAGCAGCGACTCCAATAGTGAGTGGTCGGGTGCCAGACTTGAAAGCTATATTTGCAAGCTCGAGCCCAAGGCTAGAAATGCCCGAATTCTGAAGAATGACACCAAGCGCTGAAGCGACCAAGTGCAGAAGAGTTCCCGAGCGTACATAATTAGTTTCAAGCCAGCGTGGCCTTTTCTTATTGCCAACTTTTGGCCATATGTACTATTATAGCCTTTGGGCTTTCTATATAAACCCCCTTAGTATTTCTTTTCCAAGTTAGTTGTTATTGAATATTGAATATAAGATGTATGCTTTTGTCTCAGTCGTGGGAACCCCTGTTAATGGAACTTGTGTCATTTGGTGGAATCCAATTAAATATTTTCTTCTTTGATCATTCGGTTTCCAAGAAACAATATTTTATTGAGGATTGTTGCTTAGTAAAGGTGTCTATTCACAATCTAATCGACTCTTTCCAAGATTAGTATCTTGATTTTACTCGATTGTGTTGAATTTGTGTCTTGCTTTTATTATTTAGTTTCCATTTTATCTTACGGTGTGTGTGTTCATTGCTTGTCTCGTTTGGCTTACATCATCTTGATATCAAAGCATGGTTTGAGTTTTGTTCTTACAAACCCAATCCTGTTCTACGTTATCTCATACTTCTGTTTCCATTTTCATGTTCTTATTGTGTTGACATTTCTATTCTTACAAAAAAAAGAGTAGAAAAGAAAACAATTCAAAAATGTTATTGATTGTTAGTTGTTTTGAAAAAACCAACTTTTGATTCATTTTTACTAGTGTATGTTGAATCCAAGGAATATTCGTCGTACAACGTTTGAGTGATGGGGTTTCTGGCAAAAATTTGAACCAGTCGCCTGAGTTCCTCTGTCTTTGAAACAGCAGTTTAAATTTTTGTTATTTATGGTTATTTGGAGTTGTTTTCGGTTGATTTGGTCGTGTGTTTTCTTGAAAAACTTTGAATCTCCATCGTGAAACACCGTCTATACGCCGAAAAATTGTTGCATTGTTAATAGTGAATGGACACACGAAGCTATTCTTAGCTTTGCTTGGAGCTCAAGTTACTCCATTTAACTAAAAAGTACATCAAAGAACGACCTGAAATCCTGCCTTGGTGCTGGACTGTGAACGAGCTTAAGTTTTTCCACACATTGGAAAGGGAAAGTTCACTATTCCATTGAAGAAGAAGGGGTTTAGCGTAGTTGCTAAAACCCCAGGTGAAATGTTATTTGCTGAAAAGAGGAAAGTGGATAAGGATAAACCCTAGTCCGTATCAAAGAGGGACCACTTCCAATTCTATAAAGGAGTGGAGTGTCTGAGGTTTCCAAAGGGGAAATGAAGGGTGGATTCTCCTAGGTTCTCTTTCTTTCTTTGTGTTCATGACTTTTCGTAGGTAGATCTCTGTAGTAATTCTTCTACTCGAGGTACTACTAATCTGTTTGAGCTTTTACGAACTCGTGCATGAAGGGTCGAAGTCAAAAATTTCATAGTTCAATTCTTTACCACCCTTGCACAGTTAAATAGAGTCCATTCCATTGAGTTCAACATTCACTCTTCTTGAAAAAGACAGTGAATCTTTTTGAACTCGGAGGATCTTAAGGAAACTGATACAAGGCCATTAGTTACAAGTTCTGAGTGACCAAACCTATAAATTGAGTGGACCCGAGCGCAACCAAACAAAAGTGAGGGATTGTGTGAGGTGATTTCTAACCTAACACTTTCTTAGTTTTTTATTTTGGCTGGTGAATGGCTGGTAACGAAGAGAAGGGTGTGTATTTGTCCGAGGTGTCATTGGCTGATCTTGTGGCTATGATACAAGGAATCAGTGTCGTGCTGAGGGGACTGGGTGTTCGAGTTGCAAATCTCGAATATGAACGAGCCTCTGAGGCCTTACCAGGGTCCGGAGCTGGAACAAGCAATTCTACTCCTATACGATTGATACAATTTGCTGAGTTGGCTTGACGCCAATAGTTGAGAGCTGAAGCTGCTCCCAACGAGCAAAACATGGGCATTCCCTAGCTGATTTACTACCACTCCAAAGGCCCAAAGGAATTTAGCAACAGTTGGTGAAGAGGGTAATGTTCGAGATGAAGAATATGCTGATGTTGGAGCTGATTATGAGCCACCATTCCCGAAATGACTACTTAAGGTCGTTTCATTCTCCTCCACTTAGACTCTCGTTCGTCCTCGAACGAGCAAGAATGTAAAATAGATTTCCCACCTCTAATGAGAATGCTTACACCAATTTTCAATGACATTTACTACGAAACAAAAATCATATATAATGAGAAGAGCTTTTAGGCTTTAAAGACTAAGATATAACCTGAATCGTCGAAGAGGTAAGGATACCTCTCACGCATACTGGACTCAAGCTCCCAAGTGTCCTCCTCACGAGGACGATTATTCCATCGCACTCGAACCATCGAAATCTGCTTTGAATGAAGTTTTCAGACATCACGCGCAACTATAGCAACTGGGAACTCCCCGTAGGCTAGATTCACATCTAGCTGAGCAGGGTCTAATTCGATCAATTCAGAAGGATCTCAGATACACTTCCGGAGCATCGATACATGAAAAACTGGGTGAACTGGCATAAAAGCTGGCAAGTCAAGCCGATAAGCTACCTTACCAATACTCTTCTCGATACGCAAAGGACCAATGAACCTGGGACTAAGCTTTCCTTTCCTACCAAATCTCTTTACACCTCGCATCGGTGACCCTTTCAGAAATACCATGTCCCCGACCTCGAACTCGAACTCTCGGTTCCTTCGGTTCGAGTATGAAATCTTCCTACTCTGGGTAGTCCGTAAACGATCCTGGATAACACGAACAACATCAAGAGTCCGACGAACCATATCTGAACTCATCACCTCGACATCTCGAGACTCAAACCAGCCAATAGGAGAACGCAATCAACGACCATATAAGGCCTCAAATGGAGCCATCTGAATGGAAGACTGGTAGCTATTATTATAAGAAAACTCTGCTAACGCCAAATGATCATCTCAGCAACCCCGAAGTCCAGTGCACAAGCTCTCAACATGTCCTCAAGAATTTGAATAACCCGCTCGATCTGACCATCAGTCTGGGGATGGAATGATGTGCTAAGCTGCACCTAGGTCACCAACTCTCTCTGAAAAGACTGCCAGAATTTAGAAGTAATCTTGGAACCACGATCGGAGATAATTGATAGAGGAGTACCATGCAGCCTAACCACCTACTCAATGAAAATCTGAGCCAATCTCTGAGCTGAATCAGTAGTCTTTACAGGGTTAAAGTGAGCTGATTTAGTCAGTCTGTCGACAATGACCCAGACTGAATCGTGGCGCCGCAGGGTCTTTGACAGACCAACTATAAAATCCATCGTGATGTGCTCCCACTTCCACTCGGGAATGGGCAAAGCCTGAGCTAACCCTGCTGGTCTTCGGTGGTCGAACTTAACCTGCTGACAGTTCAAGCAACGAGATACTTAATCAAATACATCTTTCTTCATCCCCTTCCACCAGTATAGCTCTCGGAGGTCCTGATACTTTTTTGTAATACCAGGATGAATGGAATAACGTGAGCTATGAGCTTCACCGAGCACTGACTGCCTCAAATCCCCATCAGCAGGAACACAGAGTCGACCATTAAACCAAAGAATTCCATCTGAATCAAGCTCGAAGGAGGGAAATCCTCCACTTAGGACACGACCACGCAACTCTTGCAGATGAGTATCCTCGAACTGTCTTCCCTTAATCTGACTAACTAAGGATGACTGAGCTGCAATACACGCTAAGACTCGACTGGAGTCTGGGAAAAGAAATCTCACGCCAAAGTCGCCAAGGGACTGCAATTCTTGGGCCAATGGTCTCATGTCTGCATAAAGAAAAGCCATGCTGCCCATGGACTTCCTGCTCAAAGCATCTGCTACCACGTTCGCCTTCCCAGGATGATAGTGGATGGTGAGATCATAATCTTTAATTAATTCAAGCAACCTCTGCTGTCAGCCGTTAAGATCTTTCTGAGAGAGAAGATACTCCAGACTCTTATGATCCGTATACACCACAGAAGGCTCGCCATAAAGATAATGCCTCTATATCTTCAAAGCAAAGACCACAGCTGCCAATTCTAAATCGTGAGTCGGATAATTCTTCTCATTCGGCTTGTCGGGTAGCATAAGAAATTACCTTCCCGTGCTGCATAAGAACACAATCCAAGCCCACACGAGATGCATTATAATAGACTATAAATCCACCGGTGCCCGAAAGAAGGGATTACACTGGAACTAAAGTCAATAAGGCCTTAAGCTTCTGGAAGCTTGCCTCACACTCATCGGACCATCGAAACTGAATCGCCTTCTACGTCAGGCGAGTCAGGGAGCTGCAATAGTAGAGAAATTCTCCACAAACCTTCGATAATAACCTGCCAATCCAAGAAAGCTGCGAATCTCCGTCGGAGTGCTAGGACGAGGCCATTTCTGCACTGCTTCAATCTTCTTCGGATCAATCTTGATACCTTCACTAGATACCACGTGACCCAAAAATGCCACAGAATAAAGCCAAAACGCACATTTCGAGAACTTGGCATACAACTTAAGATCATGGAGTGTTTGAAGAATCACCTTCAGATGATAATCATGCTCCTCGCGGCTATGAGAATAAATAAAAATATCATCAATGAAGACAATGACAAAGGAATCAAGGAATAGCTTAAACACCCGGTTCATGAGATCCATAAAGGTTGCAGGGGCATTAGTCATCCCAAAAGACATAACTAGGAACTCATAATGGCCGTAACGAGTCCTAAAAGCAGTCTTCGAGATATCTGACTCACGAATCTTTAGCTGATGATAACCAGATCGCAGATCGATCTTAGAAAAGAATTTGGCACCCTGCAACTGATCAAACAAATCATCAATACGAGGCAAGGGATACTTATTCTTGATGGTGACCTGATTTAGCTGACGATAATCAATACACATCCGCATAGTCCAATCTTTCTTTTTCACGAATAGAACAGGAGCACCCCATGGAGAAATACTCGGCCTAATGAACCCCTTATCAAGTAAATATTACAACTGCTCCTTCAGCTCCTTCAGCTCTGATAGGGCCATGCGATAAGGAGGGATAGAAATAGGCCGAGTCCCTGGCACTATATAATGCAAAACTCGATCTCTCGATCAGGAGGAAGTGCTGGCAAATCATCTGGAAACACGTCAGGGAACTCCCGAACAACACGAATAGAATCAAGAGATGGAATCTCCACACTGGTATCTCGAACCATGGCAAGATACGCTGGACACCCTTTATCCATCATCTGCTTTGCCTTCAGGAAAGAAATAACATGCCCCCTGGGTGGCAAATAAGAGCCCTGCCACACCACTGGTGCTGAACAAGGAAGAGACAACTAAAGAGACTTGGCATGACAATCTAACGTGGCATGACACGACGCCAGCCAATCTATGCCAATAATAACATCAAAATCAACCATATCTAGGATTAGAAGATCTACTAGTGTCTCACGACCCCCAAGATGCATATAATCAACATGAAAGCCCGAAATAAAATAACGAGATCCATCAAAGAATATGCATCTCGACCACAAACTGATAAAATACCTGTAACAACAGCTGGGGATGCCTCGGCATCCTGCCTAGCCGGCAGTTCATATAGCTGTCTCTGCAGCTGAGCTGAACCGCTACCCTGACAACAACCTCTAGAGGGACCACTAGGACCACGTCCACGACCTCTACGGGGTGGTGGTGGACCTCTAGCTGGCTGAGACCCTGGAGGGGCACACTGAGGCTGCTGCTGCATAGGCGCTGGAAGGTGAGGGATATGGCGGCTACTACCCCGCTGATGGAGATAAGGGCAATCCTTCTTATGATGCCCTGGATCCTGACAGATGAAGCACACTGGAGCAAATCTACGCTGATCAAACTGAGACTGATCTCGTGGACGAAACCAAAACTGACCCTGAGAAGAAGTAGGCGCGTTCTGAGAACCACGCGCTTGAAACTGAGCTGTTCTGACCGGAGGCCTACTCTGCTGCTGATAACTCCTACCTCTATATGAGGTACTAGAATGCCCTGGACCACGAGATCTCTTACTCTCCCGCTCTAACTCCTCTATCTCCAATCTACGATAGGCCTCATACCTCCTGGCAATATCGACAGTGACATCAAATAGGGTACAAGCCTCAATCTCACGAGCCATTTGGGACAGCAAATAAGGAGAAAGCCCATCAATAAAATGTCTAACCCTCTCAGAGGGCTCCTGCACGAGATCTGGAGCAAAGCTGGACATCTCTGAAAATAAAAGCTAGTACTCCTTACTTACAGGTTACCCTATCCAATCCTCTCAAACTGTCTCCTCTTCTCATCCTGCTGACTGCGAGGAAAAAACTTCTCCATGAATCGATGGGAAAAATCACTCCAGGTCAGCTTAGGTAAGCTCTGCCTAGCTGATTGGAGTGCGGTCAACCAAGCTAAAGCCGGACCCTCAAACTGAAAGGCAGTATAATCAACTCCATACTGCTCAAGATATCCAAGGGCCTCTAAGATACACTGACATTGATCAAGAAACTCACGAGGCTTAAGCTTATCTGATTTCTAACTAGAGAACTTCGGAGGACTAAGTCGGGTAAAATAATGCAGCCTTTCCGGATCATCAACTTGACCTGCTACCTAGACTGGCTGACCAGCCTGAACAACTAGAGGTATAATACCCGCTACCTCTGGAACATGACCACCTGGAACATGAACTGCTGGGGCTACATATGGACCTGGAACGGGGGCTTCCCGAACCTGAGAACCAATATCTACCGCAGCTTGAGGAGCTGCCAGAGAGATAAGAGCATCTACGACAGCCTAAGGAATAGGAACATCTACAGCAGCCGGAGGAATAAGAGCATATACGACAACCTGAGGAATAGGAGGTCCCTGGGCATCTACATTGCTAAGAATCTCATAAAAGCGTCATCAAGTCTGGGGGGAACGAATAAGCCCTGCTGCCCCTGCCCAGCAAAAGCTGGCACTACCGGAACCTCTACCGCAGGATCAACATGATCCACCATCCTCGGAGCGGCAGGCACAGCAGCGACCGCTGGCTCCTCAGGCTCTTGTTGGACATTTGCGCGCGTTCTCACCATTTACTGTGGAAAATAAGAAAATATTTAACTTTAGATAAGAAGACTCACGCACGACGAGGAATGAAAGAAATGAAACAGCCTAAATGCCATCATAGGCTCTCGTAGATAGGTACGGACGTCTCCGCCCGATCAGCGAGACTCTATTGGACACTGTCATGATCTGGAAAGACTTTAAACTGGGCTATGATACCAACTGACACGACCTGAATTATCTGTTAGTCCGTGCGGGCACCCGACCACCTCCCCTAAACCTGTCGGGCGAACCCTATTGACTGAATCGATATAAATTGTGAAGAATTACCTTGAAATAAAAATGAACTAAACTTTAACAACGTAAGATAACTCCCTAGGATAGACAAACATACAAGCTATCTGAATAATGCAACTAACTACCCAGAAAACACAGTTTTAAAGGTTTTCAGATCAGACATCTAAGAAGGCCAAAAGATATACACACCTCCCGAAGGGAGCAAAAGTAAGGAAAACTATAATATCTAAAGTTGGTGGCCGCACTGAACAGGATGGCTCATCGTAGACAGCTGAAAATGTATTACTCCTCAATCACGTCTCGACTGGCTGGGTCCTGGAGCAGAATCTGCCGAACGAAAAGAAAACACAAGAACAAATAGGGGTGAGTCATAAGGACTCAATAAGTGCGAACAAACTAGCTACCTCGAAAAATAGATGTGCTAGTCAGGGAAACGGAACCAGACAGCAATCAACAAATAAGCAATGCACATATAAGCAAGACAGTAGTCATGTACAGAAAATCTACGCAATAGTATGAAATGAAATGGAATGAGATGAAATGAGTCACATGTGCCCGTAATCCCATCCCGAAGCAGAATACTCCTACATTTGAGGGGAATCCAATCTGCTAACCAACTGGAGTGGAATACTCCTGCTCCTAGGGTGGAATACTCCTGTACCCGATATAATATAAACCAGACGCGGAATACTCCTGCACTCTCCTGGGGCGGAATACTCCTGCACCCGATAAAATGTAAAGCTGAGGCGGAATACTCCTGCACTCAGTATGATATGCAATGTAATGCATATGAATGCAATGTGATGCAATAATAACCCTTCACCGACGCGAGGCTCTCATCGACAGCCGAGAAGTAGATGCCAACTCAAAGCCAAAGTACAATACTCAAATTCTCAATGCAATATCAATAACAGGACATAACATATAATATAGAATGTAAATCCAAAGCTAAGGCGTAATGATTACGCCTATCGGCAGCTACACACGTAAGGAACACGTGGTAGAAAATCCACGAGGCCAAGTACCTCCAAATAAATGGATATAAACACTTACCATATTCCAAAGCTAGCCCTGCTACTCAACAACTGCTTTTTCTTTTTGATTAACTGCCAAACGATCCCGCTCTATTCAATAAGCAGAAAAATTATATCAAATAAAGCTAAAGGCTTCATTCCTTATGTCTTAGGGCAATCCAGTTAGGAGCCTGATACCCTATTCGCATACGCAATACGCAGGCCAGGCCTATGTACAGGGTTCAAATCCTCATAACCAAACCCTAAATAAATTACATTTATATGTTGCCCATAACTCACTGAGTACGAATATATAATCATTTCCATCATCGGAGTCCAATTGACCCTTTAAACTATCAATTTAAGTCATTAGGGCGATGTCTAATATCCCTATTTTTAGCGTAAAAATATATTTACACACACGTAATAAGCTAAGATAATGACTTAACATCATTACCTGGAGATTTGAGTTAGAAATTCTACTATTTTTCCACCTCTTTTTCCCCTTTTTCCTCTTTCTTTTCTAACTTTTATTTTCTCTGTTTATATTCGCATGTTTCTACTTGTATATGTAAGTTGATACTAAGGGATTAATCCCTTATCATAACCGACATTGTAATTAATTCTTTTTTTATAAATTCGCTACAACGATTAAAATTTAAATGGAACCCTAGAGAAGTTGAAATGATCCCAAATTTTTCAAGTACGTTATACAAAATATATGTAACGTACTCGCCAAGGCAAATCTCAAATTGGACTCCCGAAACTCCAGATACAAATTAAAAGGAAAAAGGACCAAATTATTAATTCTTTCGGAACTTTAGCCGAAATCAACCGTACAACTTCGAAACTAACTTCAAAAATTCACATATATCATAAATGATCATATGAACTTAGCGACGCTTTTAGATTTCGAATCGGAGCTCATTCGCCAAAATTGTGCTGGAAAACCTCTTTTTTGCGATTTATCGTTAACGAAAACTGAAACCTTCTTCCGATGCCTACCAAACGAGGTCTAATTTAGCTCAAATTTTACAGACAAGTCGGGATGGTCCTTACGAAGCTTTTAAAATTTACAGCACATCAAATAGGGTCGTAATTCCCGAAACGACTACTTAAGGTCGTTTCAGATGATTATCCGGAACAAGCCCGAGGTGGTAGAGATACAAACTTGAACAGTGTCAATATCACTATTCCACCATTAAGAGAAACTAGTGATCTAGACCAGTATTTTTATTGGAAGGTTCGATTCGAACAAATCTTTGAGAGAAATGAGATAATGATGAGAGAAAATAGTCCTATGCAATTGCTTCATTTGAGGTGTATGCTTCTACTTGGTGGGAGTATGAAAAGAAAATGAGAAGAAGACACGCTTTACGCCAGCACCTTACTTGGGTACAATTGAAAAGAGTGATGGATGCTAAGTATGTGGCGGTTAAACATCGTCAAGAGCAACTTCAGAAGCTCTATGATTTGAAACAAGGGTCAAAACCGGTCAAAGAGTACTTTGACGAGTTTGAAAAGATTAATTTGGCTCTTGATATGGGAGAAGACAACGAGCAAGTCATCATTTGGTTCAAAAATTTGCTGAATCAAGAGATATCATCTCAATTGAGACTGCATGTATTCCATACTTTGGATGAAGCTTTCCATGCAGCGATCGATGCTGAAAAATGGGTAAAGGACGATAGAGCAAATCGGTATCGAGTGACCACTACTACTACTCCTTTGAAATGGGGGTAAAGAATGGAAGAGTCCAAATCCTACCAATGCCAATACCGGCCGAGGTCAGAAAAAACTCTTCAAGAAAGGAGTGACTAGTTATAACTCCACTGAGTTGGGAGGTCAGACTCAACTCAATACTCCTAGTGCTTCATTGATTCAATGTCATAAATGCAAGGGTTATGGTCACATGGAAAAAGAGTGTCTAACTCGCAAAGTTATGATGTTTCTCGAAGATGGAACCATCCATGAGCAAGCGAGTGACTCCGAGGAGGAAATTGGAGAAGGAACTGAAGCTGATCTTGATGAAGAGGATCATGAGGCTACCGAAGCTGACCGTCCGGAAGTATTTCTTGTGGTTCGTAGAAACTTGAGCACTATGAACATGGAATATGAAGAAGATGTCAAAGAGAAAATCTCTTCCATGCGAGGTGTCGAGTGAGGGGAAATATGTGTTCGATGATTATTGATTCGGGCAGCTATTCTAATGTGGTGAGCAAAACCTTGGTTTCACAAATGGGACTACCTACAATGAAACATCCCCATCCATATTGATTATAATGATTGAATGAATGTGGAGAACTAAGGGTAGCTAAGCAAGTGTTGATCAAATTCAGAGTTGGAGCTTATCAAGATGAGTTGATATTTGATGTGGTCCTGATGCAAGCTTGTCACTTGCTACTTGGGCGACCGTGGCAATATGATAGGTTCGTTGTCCATAACAGATGCACCAACACTTATACTGCTAAGCTCAAAGGTAAGAGTTTCATACTCAAGCCTATTCTCCAGAATAAGTCAGTGAAGACTATAAACGAATAAGGGAGCTTAAAGAAGCAGCCAAGGCTAAGTCTCTCGTGGGGACATGAATAGTGACCGATGAAAATACTGAAACACTACATGTGTCAGGTAATATTTTTGAAATCATGCAACCGGGTGAGTGCCTACGAGGCAATGACAAATGTAAGCCGATGACTTGCCTCGTGCACAAGGGTATCTTTATGAGTTCAAATGATGATATAACTAATAATAATCCTTTGCCTTGCATTACTCAAAATGTTTTGCAGGACTTCGGAGACATGTTCCCTAAAGAAATGCCAGCTGGATTGCATCCATTACGAGGAAACGAGCACCAAATTGACTTCATCCCGGAGTCTCAAATCCCGAACAAGACCGCCTAGTGTAATCCTGAAGACACTAAAGAGCTCTAATGGCAGGTGGATGAATTGCTGAACAAAGGACTAGTTCGAGAGAGCTTGAGTCTGTGCACCATTTCTGTTATACTTATGCCAAAGAAAGATGGAACGTGGCGGATGTGTTTTGATTACCAAGTAGTCCAAAAGATAATGGTAAAATATCGTCATCCTATTCCTCGATTAGATAACATGCTTGATGAATTGAGTGGTTCATGTTGCTTTTTAAAGATTGATCTTAGATCCGGTTACCACCAAATTCAATTGAAACTGGGTGATGAGTGGAAAATTGAATTCAAGACAAAATTTTGTCTGTATGAATTGTTAGTGATGTCGTTTGACCTCTCTAACGCACTGAGCACATTCATAAGATTGATGAACTATGTTCTTAAACCGTTTATAAATAAGTTTTTTGTTGTGTATTTTGATGACATACTTGTTTATAGTAAATCTATGGATGAACATGTAGAACACTTAAAGCTTGTGCTTGATGTTTTGCGAAATGAAAAGATTTACGCTAATTTCAAAAAGTGTGCCTTCGGTGTTGAACGTGTTGTCTTCCTTGGTTTTGTTGTGACTACTAATGGTGTTGAAGTCGATGACTAAAAAGTTGTGGCTTTCAAAGATTGGCGGACCCCTACTTTAGTGTCTCAAGTTTGAAATTTACATGGGTTAGCTAGTTTTTATAGAAGATTTGTCCGTTAATTTATGTCACGACCCAATTTTCGGGGCCGTGATGGCACCTAAGTGTTACATCCTTAGGCGAACCACGAATAATTAAACTGACTCAAAATGATAATTTAGATAGAAATATTTCAATAAAATGTAGGTGTAGACATCCACCCGAAATACAGTGTCAATAGAGCATCTACGAATTCTGACATCTGATATATATATATATATATATATATATATATATATATATATATATATATATATATATATATAATACAAGATGTAGGAAGCGACTAAACACTAAGGTGGATCAGACGGTATGCCACCGCGAACCATGCGGTTGGCTCACCTCAAGCAAAAATAGCCACAGCCTCGAACGGATCAGATAAGTCCAGCTGTCTGACTAGTAGAAGGATCTGCACATTTAAACAGTAAGTTATGAGCCAAAGCCCAGTAAGATCATCGACAGGCCCGCTAAATTACCCTTTCGGGACAAGTCTTTGATAATGCATAAGCAGATTTTACAGTAACCCATAAATATTACATACGATAATATAATTATACAACAACACAAGCAATAATACGCGAATACATAACATAGTCAATAATATAAAGATACATAATATAGGCAACATATACAATATTATACTGATACTATGGCATAAGCAGTAATATAACTAACACACAGCATGGCGATGATATATCTCGCATACCACATAGGTAATGATATACCTAGCACATAGCATAAGCACACACCCTGTGCGGCTTTGTTTATAGGTCATAACGCACCACAGGCCTCTGTCCCTATAAACAACTTTACTTATAGGTCATAACGCACCACAAGCCTCTGTCCCTATAAGTCTCCACATCTAGGTCATAACGAACCACCGGCCTCTGTCCCTAGATGTAATTTCACTTCTAGGTCATAACGCACCACCGGCCTCTGTCCCTAGAGCATATCAATAATACACCGGCACACAACATCGACTATACACAAGTCACGTTTGTGCTTTCTCCTTTTTGTATAAATATAACGAGTAGTACATAATACTATCTACTAGACAATGCTAGTCAATTAAGTACTCGACATCTTACTTAGGAAGATCAAATCTTATCCGCAAGCAAAATAGAGGTCAAGTCTCACTTACCTCAAAATCGGCTCAAGTGGCTAAGGAACGACCTCCTTTCCCAAACGATGTGCCTCCGAAAGACTCCTCTCTGAGCCAAAGGAATAGTGTCGCACTCGTAAGCATGTAAGGAAAGGATTCTAAGCCCTTACGCAATTTAAGAGGCAATTTACCAAAATACCCCCGGGTCGGACGTACCCAAAACCCGTAAAATTTATGTTTCCGGACTCCCCATACTCCCACGAGTCCAAAAGTACCATTATTGTACATACCCGAGTCCAACTCGGTCATATTTCTCATTTCACAAATCTAGGGTTCAAACCCTCTTTCCAAGGATCGTCACTTTGATCCTCGGATTAAAGCGTTAAAAATGGGTAAGAATAGTTACCTTGTGTTTAGGAATGATTTTGGTACTTCAAATTCTCCTTGGAATCACTTTTAGAAGCTCAAAACACGAAAATAAAAATGAATGCCCACCCTAGAATATATAGCAGCCCACAGCTTTAAAGAGTTGTACCACATGCTGTCTGAATTGTACCTCACTGGACAGCTTTCGGTAAAATATACATAACTTTTCGTACAAATGACCAAATGCTACGAAATTTGTGGCATTAGAACCACAACTCAAAGAGCTACAACTTTCATGTTTTGACTTTTTTCCAATTCCTTACGGATTGATCTGAAAAAGTGATTTATTTCCGGCTGAACAGTAAAAAAAACAGATTCAGCAGCTTTTGGCTTTGCACCAGATCAGCCACTGTTTTTGGGTCCAAACGGGACCCTACGAAGCTCGGAATGACCCCAAATTTTGTACACAAGTCATACAAGACTTGTGTGACATGCTCGTCAAGACGGAACTCAATTCGGATCTCTAGAACTCAAAAAGTGGGTCCCACGGGAAAGGGTCAAATTTCGACTTTCACCAAAATAGCGAATTTTAATCAAACGACCCCGGAATCCAAATTCGAAAGTTGCGACAAGTCACAAATGACGATACGAACCTAACGGAACCCTCAGATCTCTCATCGAAGTTCGTTTACTCAAATCGAGCTCGAAAACCTCTTTTAACCATTTTAAACTTCCGCAACGGAGACTTTATCAAAAGTCCTATCAAACGAGGTCCGTTTTCACTTCTGAAGGTTGCTACAGGTCATAAATTACCATACGAACCTAACGCAACTTTTAGATTTCTTATCAGAGCTCATTTGCTCAAATCGAGCTCCGAAACCTCTTTTAGCCTTAACGAATATCCGAAACGAATGTCTTTCTCTGATACCTATCTAACAAAGTTCATTTTAGCTAAAAAATTTCAGGCATGTCATAATGGACCTTACGGAGCTTTTGGGATTATCGACACGCAAATCGAGGTCCTGATTCCCGAAACGACTATTTGAGGTCGTTACAATCTCCCCCACTTAGACTCTCGTTCGTCCTCGGACGAGCCCGAGTCTAAGGTAAGATTCACATTTTCACGAAAATAATTACACGGATTTTCGAGGACTCTCGCTACTATCCAAAATCATAAACAACAACATAACTTTCAGGCTTTAGAGATTGAAATCATACCTGAATTATTGAAAAGGCGAGGATACTTCTCCCGCATGTCGGACTCGAGTTCCCAAGTGGCCTCTTCGCTAGGATGATTTTTCCATAGCACTTTAACCAACGGGATCTCTTTCGACCTTAGCTTACGGATCTCTCTAGCCGCAATAGCAATCGGCTCCTCCAAATAAGCTAGGTCCTCGTCGATCTCGACAGAAGCCATATCAATCACATGGGATGGATCATGAACATACTTTCGGAGCATAGATACGTGGAATACCGGATGAACTGACAAAGATGGAGGCAAAGCAAGCCTATATGCAACCGCACCAATGCGCTCCAAGACCTCAAAAGGACCAATGAACCTCGGACTAAGCTTGCCCTTTTTTCCGAATCTCATAACACCCTTCATCGGCGATACTTTAAGAAACACTCGGTCACCTACCATAAACACCAAATCTCTCCTCCTCCGATCCGCATAAGATATCTATCGACTCTGAGCTGTGCGGAGCCGATCCTGAATGATTCGGACCTTATCTAAGGTCTGCTGAACTAGATCCGGACCCAACACCTTCACCTCTCCAGGTTCAAACCAACCAACTGGAGAACGACATCGGCGGCCATATAATGCCTCAAACGGAGCCATCTGGATAGAAGACTGATAACTGTTATTATAGGCAAATTCCGCCAAAGGCAAAATAACTGTCCCAATGGCCTCCAAAGTCAATAGCAGAAGCCCTCAGCATATCCTCAAGAATCTGGATGGTCCTCTCGGACTGACCATCAGTCTGAGGATGAAATGCGGTGCTAAGATCCACTCGGGTACCCAGCTCCTTCTGAAATGATCTCCAGAACTGAGCTGTGAACTGAGTACCGCGATCTGATATAATAGAGACTGGAGCACCATGCAATCTCACAATCTGCTCGATAAAGATACGAGCTAAGCGCTCCGATGAATAAATAGTCCTCACGGGGATGAAATGAGCTGACTTGGTGAGACGATCCACCACTACCCATACTGAATCATGCTTACCCAAGGTCAAAGGCAATCCAACCACAAAGTCCATAGTAATATGCTCCCATTTCCATTCCGGAATCGGCATGGACTGAGTCACCCCGGCTGGTCTTCTATGCTCATACTTTACCTGCTGACAATTTAAGCACCGAGACACATGATCAGCAACATCTCTCTTCATTCCCTTCCACCAATATAACTCCCGAAGATCTTGATACATCTTCGTAATACCAGGATGAATAGAATACCGAGAACTGTGTGCCTCTGCCAATATCAGCTGCCTCAACTCCCCAACATTCGGAACACACAACCGACCGTTGAGCCGCAGTACACCTTCATCTCCGATCATAAATGAGGTCACTCTCCCACCTAAAACTCTATCTCGAATATCACGCAAATATGAATCATCAAATTGCTTTTCCTTGATCTGGGAAGCTAGGGATGACTGAGTCCCTATATATGCAAAAACTCGGTCTGGCACAGAATCATCAAATCGCACTCCACTAATGGACAAGGCCTGCAACTCTCGAGCTAGTGGTCTCATATCAACATCAAGATAGGCAAGGCTACCCATAGACTTCCTGCTCAGAGCATCAGCTACAACATTAGCTTTCCCGGGATGATACCGAATAGCGATGTCATAATCCTTAAGCAACTCCAACCATCGGCGCTGCCTCCCGTTCAAGTCCTTCTGGGTGAACAGATACTGGAGACTCTTATGATCAGTGAAAATCTCACAAGGCTCACCATATAAATAATGCCTCCACAACTTCAATGCAAATACCACCGCCAATAACTCTAGATCATGGACAAGGTAGTTCTTCTCATGCACTTTCAGTTGTCTCGAGGCATAAGCTATCACCTTGCCATTCTGCATCAAAACACCACCTAAGCCAATACCAGAAGCATCACAATAGACTGTGAATCCCCCGGATCCACTAGGCATGGCCAATACAGGTGCTGTAGTCAAGACAGTCTTGAGCCTCTGAAAGCTAGACTCACAAGCAGCAGACCATAGAAAAGGAACATTCTTCTGCGTCAATTTAGTCAGTGGTGCCGATATAGAAGAAAATCCCTCCACGAAACGTCGATAATAGCCTGCCAAGCCTAAGAAACTCCGAATCTCTGTAGGAGAAGTAGGCCTAGGCCAATTCTGAACGGCCTCCACTTTCTTGGGATCAACACTAATACCGTCCTTGGTCACCACGTGACCCAGGAATGACACGGTATCCAGCCAGAACTCACATTTAGAGAATTTAGCATACAATTCATGGTCTCTCAAGGTCTGAAGGATAATCTTCAAGTGATGCCCATGCTCCTCTCGGCTCCTTAAATATATAAGGATGTCATCAATGAACACAATAACAAAAGAATCAAGATATGGCTTGAACACACGGTTCATAAGATCCATAAAGGCGGCCGGAGCATTTGTAAGCCCAAATGACATGACAAGAAACTCATAGTGCCCATATCTCGTACGGAAAGCAGTCTTAGAAATATCCTCAGACCGAATCCGCAACTGATGATACCCCGATCTCAAGTCAATCTTGGAAAAATGAGTAGCACCCTGAAGCTGATCAAATAAATCATCTATACGCGGTAAAGGATACCTGTTTTTGATAGTCACTTTGTTCAATTGCTGATAATCAATACACATGCGCATAGAACCATCCTTCTTCTTTACAAAAAGAACCGGAGCACCCCAAGGAGACACACTGGGTCTAATGAAACCCTTATCAAGCAAATCTTGAATTTGCTCCTTCAATTCCCTCAACTCAGCAGGAGCCATACGATATGGAGGAATAGATATAGGCTGAGTACCTGGCAATATATCAATACAGAACTCAATCTCCCGCATAGGAGGCAAACCCGGCAAGTCATCCGGAAAGACCTCCGGATACTCGCATACTACCGGTACTCGATCAATAGATACCTCCTCCACTCGAACATCTCGAATAGAAGCAATATACCCTTCGCACCCGCGAGCTATCATCTTCTGAGCCTTCATGAATGATATGATCTTGTTCCTCGGAGAAGACCTGGAACCCTTCCAAATAGCCTTAGGCTCACCTTCGGCACCTATAGTCACGGACTTGACATGGCAATCCAACGCCGCGTGACAGGATGCCAACCAATCATGCCCATGATCACATCAAATTCCACCATATCTAGCAACATCAAGTCTACTAGAGACTCAACACCACAAATAGAAATCACACACTCCCGATACCCTTTATCTACACATATAGGATCTCCGACAGGCGTTGCCACCATAAATGGAGCATCAATAAAAACTAGATCCTTGCTCAAGCAAGGTGAAAATCCAGGAGACACATAAGAGAAAGTAGATCCCGGATCTATAAGGGCAAAGGCACTGCAGCCACAAACAGAAAGAGTACCTGTGATCACATCATTGGATGCCTCGGCATCCTGGCGTGTCATAGCAAAAACCTGAGTTGAACCTCCAGGACCAGGAGCTCTCTGAACCGGCTGCCTAGGAGGAACCTGAGTGACAGGCCTAGCTGCCAGAGGAGAAGACCAAACCATAGCAGCAGAACTCTGATGTCCCGCGGAGGTAGGTCCAGATGAAGTAACATAAGGGCAATCCCTAACAAAGTGCCTAGGATCCCCACACTGGTAACAAGCCTTACTACCGCCTCCTCCGCGTCCACCTCCGGGCCTGCACCTCCCATAGTGCCTCTAACGGCATCTCTCACAAACAGGTGGAACAGACTGAGATGAATCCCCACGCCTCTGAGACGGCTGAGGCCTCTGAACACCCGACGAAGTACCCTGAGATGGTAAAGCAGCGGCCTGGGGAAGCCTAGGCTGAGTATGACCACGAAAACTCTGACCACCATGTGAGGGGCCACCAGAAGTACCAGAATATCGCACCCTCTTGCTCGCCCTCTCTGCATCTGCTCTAGCATGAATGTCCTCCATACGCCTCGCAATATCAACCACATCATAATAAGACTTGTTGCCAATATGTGAGGCAACAGCCACCTGAAGACGAGGGTGAAGACCCTCAACAAATCTAAGAACCTTGTCTCTCTCCAGCATAACCATAGCAGGCGCATACTGAGATAACTCTAAAAATCTGGTATCATAAGCAGTCACGGACATGCCTCCCTGTCTCAACAACTCAAACTCGCGTCTCTGGGCATCAAGATGACTCTGAGGCACAAATCTACTCATAAACATAGCAACGAACTCGGTCCAAGTCAAGGGAGGAAGATCACTCGACCTCTGTCTCATCATAGAAGACCACCAAGTCTCGGCATCACCGGACAAACGGAAAGAAGCACATCTCACCCCAAGGGTGTCCCTAGTACCCAATACAGAAAATATCTTCTCACATTTCTGAATATACCTCTGGGCAGTGCAAGTAGCTGGGGTACCATCGAACTCGGGAGGCTTGAGCTTCATAAAGGACTCAATCCTCCGAGCTACCTCCTCGTCACTCATAGAAAGAGCAGGAATAGAATGACCCAACTGAATACCCGACTGAGGAGCCAAAGTGGAAGGCTGAGCAATAGGACTAATAACTGGAGTAGACTGAGGAATCACCGGAGTAGCCTCAGGAGTCGGCGTACTCATAGCTGGAGTAACTGGCTGGGGTACCGCAGAAGGTACTGGCATATCGCCCATAGGCGAGGCCTGAGATCCAAGCATTCCCATCATCCGTAATAGAACATCTGCAGAAATAGATACCGTTGTACCCGGCACAAGAGAAGGCATAGTCGATGGGACATGTGTGACGGGTATCTCAGAAGACACAGGTGGCACTGTACTAGTCTGTCTGGCAGCAGGAGGTCTACCCACAGAAGCTCTGGTAGTAGCCGCTCTCGGCTGAGTAGGTGCCCGCGCACCAGTCCGTGTGCTATGCACAGGTCTCCTACGGACCGACTCAGTCAGTGCGTCACCAGCTCCCGAAGCAGAGGACGATCGCGTTCTCACCATCTGTCATAATCACATTAAAGGATTAGCACCTATGAAAGCATCATAGCACGAGAAGAGATGAAATGAAGGGAAACAACTCTTCCTAAAATGCCTTTGCAGTCTCCCGCTTATAAGTATGGTCGACACCATACCCATAAACAAGACTCTGCTCGGACACTGCTCCATTGACTCCCTAAGACTCGACTTACAACCTAGGGCTCTGATACCAATTTGTCACGACCCAATTTTCGGGGCCGTGATGGCACCTAAGTGTTACATCCTTAGGCGAACCACGAATAATTAAACTGACTCAAAATGATAATTTAGATAGAAATATTTCAATAAAATGTAGGTGTAGACATCCACCCGAAATACAGTGTTAATAGAGCATCTACAAATTCTGACATCCGATATATATATATATATATATATATATATATATATATATATATATATAATACAAGATGTAGGAAGCGACTAAACACTAAGGTGGATCAGACGGTATGCCACCGCGAACCATGCGGTTGGCTCACCTCAAGCAAAAATAGCCACAGCCTCGAACGGATCAGATAAGTCCAGCTGTCTGACTAGTAGAAGGATCTGCACATTTAAACAGTAAGTTATGAGCCAAAGCCCAGTAAGATCATCGACAGGCCCGCTAAATTACCCTTTCGAGACAAGTCTTTGATAATGCATAAGCAGATTTTACAGTAACCCATAAATATTACATACGATAATATAATTATACAACAACACAAGCAATAATACGCGAATACATAACATAGTCAATAATATAAAGATACATAATATAGGCAACATATACAATATTATACTGATACTATGGCATAAGCAGTAATATAACTAACACACAGCATGGCGATGATATATCTCGCATACCACATAGGAAATGATATACCTAGCACATAGCATAAGCACACACCCTGTGCGGCTTTGTTTATAGGTCATAACGCACCACAGGCCTCTGTCCCTATAAACAACTTTACTTATAGGTCATAACGCACCACAAGCCTCTGTCCCTATAAGTCTCCACATCTAGGTCATAACGCACCACCGGCCTCTGTCCCTAGATGTAATTTCGCTTCTAGGTCATAACGCACCACCGGCCTCTGTCCCTAGAGCATATCAATAATACACCGGCACACAACATCGACTATACACAAGTCACGTTTGTGCTTTCTCCTTTTTGTATAAATATAACGAGTAGTATATAATACTATCTACTAGACAATGCTAGTCAATTAAGTACTCGACATCTTACTTAGCAAGATCAAATCTTATCCGCAAGCAAAATAGAGGTCAAGTCTCACTTACCTCAAAATCGGCTCAAGTGGCTAAGGAACGACCTCCTTTCCCAAACTATGTGCCTCCGAAAGACTCCTCTCTGAGCCAAAGAAATAGTGTCGCACTCGTAAGCATGTAAGGAAAGGATTCTAAGCCCTTACGCAATTTAAGAGGCAATTTACCAAAATACCCCCGGGTCGGACGTACCCAAAACCCGTAAAATTTATGTTTCCGGACTCCCCATACTCCCACGAGTCCAAAAGTACCATTATTGTACATACCCGAGTCCAACTCGGTCATATTTCTCATTTCACAAATCTAGGGTTCAAACCCTCTTTCCAAGGATCGTCACTTTGATCCTCGGATTAAAGCGTTAAAAATGGGTAAGAATAGTTACCTTGTGTTTAGGAATGATTTTGGTACTTCAAATTCCCCTTGGAATCACTTTTAGAAGCTCAAAACATGAAAATAAAAATGAATGCCCGCCCTAGAATATATAGCAGCCCACAGCTTTAAAGAGTTGTACCACATGCTGTCTGAATTGTACCTCACTGGACAGCTTTCGGTAAAATATACATAACTTTTCGTACAAATGTCCAAATGATACGAAATTGGTGGCATTAGAACCACAACTCAAAGAGCTACAACTTTCATGTTTTGACTTTTTTACCAATTCCTTATGGATTGATCTAAAAAATTGATTTATTTCCGGCTGAACAGTAAAAAAAAAACAGATTCAGCAGCTTTTGGCTTTGCACCAGATCAGCCACTGTTTTTGGGTCCAAACGGGACCCTACGAAGCTCGGAATGACCCCAAATTTTGTACACAAGTCATACAAGACTTGTGTGACATGCTCGTCAAGACGGAACTCAATTCGGATCTCTAGAACTCAAAAAGTGGGTCCCACGGGAAAGGGTTAAATTTCGACTTTCGCCAAAATAGCGAATTTTAATCAAACGACCACGGAATCCAAATTCGAAAGTTGCTACAAGTCAAAAATGACGATACGAACCTAACGGAACCCTCAGATCTCTCATCGGAGTTCGTTTACTAAACTCGAGCTCGAAAACCTCTTTTAACCTTTTTAAACTTCTGCAACGGAGACTTTATCAAAAGTCCTATCAAACGAGGTCCGTTTTCACTTCTGAAGGTTGCTACAGGTCATAAATTACCATACGAACCTAACGCAACTTTCAGATTTCTTATCAGAGCTCATTTGCTCAAATCGAGCTCTGAAACCTCTTTTAGCCTTAACGAATATCCGAAACGGATGTCTTTCTCCGATACCTATCTAACAAAGTTCGTTTTAGCTAAAAAATTTCAGGCATGTCATAATGGACCTTACGGAGCTTTTGGGATTATCGACACGCAAATCGAGGTCTCGATTCCCGAAATGACTATTTGAGGTCGTTACACTTTAGCACCGTGGCAGCTCCTTTAGCTGAGCTGGTAAAAAAAGACCAATTGTTTGTGTGGGGAGAGTCCTAAGAGAGGGCAGCCTTCCAAGATTTTAAGAGGAGGCTAAGTTCTGCCTCGTTGTTGCAACTCCCTAACTTTAGCAAAGCGTTCGAGGTCGAACGTGATACGTCCAGACTCGGGATCGGAGGAGTGTTTATGCAAGAAGGAAGTCGATTGCTTACTTTAGCGAAAAGCATAACGATGCAACCTTGAATTACTCTATGTATGACAAGGAGTTGTATGCCCTTGTTAGAGCACTAGTGACACGATCCGGAATCCAGTTAGGCCGTGCGGGCACCCGACATCCTCCCCTAGACCCGTCGGGCGAACCCTTACCAATTAAATTAGGAAAATAAATATAATAATTCATAAATAAGGACAAGACTTAAAACAAAAACATAGACATACTGATACCTCTAAGCTGTACAAAAAAAATTACAGCTGACTACCCAACATACTAGGTTTAGGGTTATCCAGACTAGATATCTAAGAGTACAAAAGAAGACAGATACCTCCTGAAGGGAGCAAAATACAGCTGAAATAATAACCAATAAACTAGTGGCCATCCGAAATAAAAGCTGGCTCACCCTGACAGCTGAAGTCGTCTTCACTCCTTCACAATGTGGCGAACTCAACGCTGGAGCAAACCTGCCGAAACGAAATAGATAGACAAGAAACAAAAAACAAAAAAAGGTGAGTCAAAAGGACTCAATAAGTGGGGCAGACACCTCAAAGAATAGGATAGCTAGCCAGGGAGAAAAGAAACAGATAAACCAAATACCTCTTATTTAAATTATAAAAAGGTAGAGCCAGATAATAACTGGAGACACGTATGGGATCATAAACTCATAAGTAACCAGGGACATAAGATAGAAAAAACGTATAGGTTTTTAAGTATCGTGAACATAATACTGTCACGGCGTGCAACCCGTTCCACATGTTCATACTGTCGTCGCGTGCAACCCGATTCATATATTCATACTGTCGCGGTGTGCAACCCGATCCATATATATTCATATTATTGCGTCGTGTGACTCGATCATATATTTATATTGTTGCGGAGTGCAACTCGATCCCCTAAACCCAGAATACGAGTCAGAAATATATAGGCAAACTGAGATATGTCTACGACATAGTATACATACCGCATACATAAAACACAACACAATACACACAATAGTCAGTATGCAGTACAATGAGATGGGATGAATGCAGTACGATGCAATGCAGTCATATATACCTGATACCTATCTCCGGCGCGGGACTCTCATCGTCTACCAGGAGATAGATGCAATAATGACCCTTCACCGGCTCGGGACTCTCATCGATTACCGGGAAGTATATGACCTTTCGCAGGCTCGGGACTCTCATCGATTACTGGGAAGTATATGCAATGATGACCCTTCACCGGCTCGGGACTCTCATCGATTACCGGGAAGTATATGCAATAATGACCCTTCACCGGTGCGGGACTCTCATCGCCAACCGGAAAGTATATGCAATAATGACCCTTCACCGGCTCGGGACTCTCATCGATTACCGGGAAGTATATGCAATGATGACCCTTCACCGGTGCAGGACTCTCATCGCCAACCGGGAAGTATATGCAATGATGACCCTTCACCGGCTCGGGACTCTCATCTATTACCGGGAAGTATATGCAATAATGACCCTTCACCGGTGCGGGACTCTCATCACCAGCCGGGAAGTATATGCAATAATGATAGCCAGAGTACAAATCTCAGATATTCAATGCGATACAAGCAATAGGATATAACATATAATATACAACGTAAATTCAAAGCTAAGGCGTAATGAGCACGCCTATCGGCAGCTACACACGTAAAGAACACGTGGTAGAAAATCCACGAGGCCAGGTGCCTCCAAAGAAATGGATAAAATCACTTACCTCTTCCAAAAGTTAGTACGACTAATCAACAACCGCCTTATCCTTTGGCTACCTTGCCAAACAATTCCACTCTATTCAATAAGCAGAAAAATATATCAATTTAGGCTTAAAGGCTTCATTCCTCACATCTTAGGGCAATCCGGTTAGGAACCTGATACCCTATTTGCATATGCAATACGCAGGCCAGGCCTATGTACAGGGTTTAAGGTCACATAACCAAACCCTAAATAAATTACATTTATAAGTTGCCCATAACTCACTGAGTACGAATATATAATCTATTCCATTATCGGGGTCCATTTGACCCTTTAAACTATTAATTGAACTTATTAAAAAAAAGGTTTAATATTTCAAGTTTTACCGTCAAAATATATTCAAACATACGTAATAAACTCAAATAATATATTAGGATCATTACCTGAATGTTTCATAGTGAAAATTCTACTTTTCTCCGGCCCCTTTTCTTATTTTCTGGCATTTTTTCTCTCGTTGCTTCTCAGCATTCCAATATCGTTTTGTTTCTGCTTCGTTTTATTTTTTTTTACTTCACAATAATTATCCTTAGCTAGCCAGCCGACATAGCCCATTTCTCTCTTTAATTTCCTTTTTTGTCTTTCTCCTTTTTCAGTTTTTTTATTTTCATTTCTTTTCTTTTCGGGATGAAAATTAAAACGGTACCCTATGATATTCAAAATAATTCCAACTTTTGCATACAAGTTATACAAAATATATGTAACATTCTCACGGAGGATGATCTCAAATCGGGTTCCCGAAAATTTAAATAGAAAAAGTCAAATTATTTAACTTTCGGTATTTTAGCAGAAACTAGCCGAACAACATCGAAAATCACTTTCGAAAGTTCATAAAAGTCATAAATAATCATGCGAACCTAACGGCGCTTTCGAATTTCGAATCGGATATTTCGCCAAAACCGAGCTCAAAAATCTCTTTTTAATATTTATCGACAATAAAAACTGAAACCTTCTTCCGATGCCTACCAAACGAGGTCTGATTTAGCTCAAATTTTACAGATAAGTCTCAATGGTACTTACGAATATTTAAAAATTATCGGTACGCCAATCGGAGTCCTAACTTCTGAAACGACTAACCGAGGTCGTTTCATTCTCCTCCACTTAAACTCTCGTTCGTCCTCGAACGAGCCTAAGCTTAAAGAAAAATTCGCACAGATAACAAAAGAACTTGCACGACCTTCATAAGCTACTCCACGGACATTATCTCATGATTGGAGAATCAAAATTATAACACGAACACCGAACTCTTGGAATAAAACGTATCTAGATAATATGATAACACCATTACCCGGATTATTCTAACTAAGATGATCCTTCCTCGATCACGAAAGGAGAGTTCTACATTTTCGAAACAAAGATACACGGAACTTTGGATGGATTAACATGATTCAGCCGATAATCGCCTCTTCGATATACCTTTCCATATAAAATAAGTCGATGGAACTAAGAATTTGCTCACACTTGATGTAATAGGGAAAGCTTTTGAAGTACCTTGTCACTACTCACTATAGAAGATTTGATGCAAGCTATATTATTTTTACAAACGTACTATGCAACATCTCAGTTGATGTTAGTGTTGTTCCGCAAGCTCCTTGTGGGAATGTAGTTACTCATATCCTAATGTATGTCAAAGGTTCATCTGAACAGGGTCTATCATATAAGGATAAGGATCACGCAATTACCACTGGATAATATGATGCAAACCAGGAATGATCTTCAGACTAAACATCCACTTTAGGTATTGTCTTTGAATTGGAAGTATTATGACATGAAAAAGTAAAAATAAAGGAAACATGTAATTGGACCCTGAGCTGAGGCAGAATACCGGCAACAAAGTTGATTGCATGTGCACTTATAACGCTAAAGTAACTTCTCAAAGAATTGAGGTGTGAAAGGGATATGCCAATGATGGATGGACGACAAGCTGCACTAGAAATTTAACTCTAAACTTTCATGAAGTAAAGCAGCGTCAGTATGAGGATCCAGTTCTCGTTGAATACAGACAGATAGCCAGAAGAAAACCGGAGTCACCATACAGGGCTACTACTGACGGTGTTCTTATGTATAAAGATAGACTTTGTGTTCCTGATGTTGCAGCTTTACGTGGACAGATTAAGATAGAGGCACATTATTCTAAATACACAGTTCATCTAGGTTCGACCAAGATGTACCATGATCTTAAGTAGATTTCTTGGTGGGACGGAATGAAGTGTGACATAACAGAATTTGTGGCTCAGTGTTCTAATTGCCAGCAAGTTAAAGTCGTGTCATCTTTCCAGACTTTATGCTTTCAGCAGATAGGTACGTATATATGATCAGGTTGCCACTTATCTCTAGCATTAATAGATTATTATTGGGTTTAGCAATGATCGACACTCATTGTAGGTTTCTGTTGTGGCTCTAGGTTGGGTCGTGACAAAAGTAGTATCAACGCCTTAGAGATTTAGTATTACCATTCAGTATTTGAAGGAAGACTCCTCCACTTAAAGCACAAACTCATGCAGCTATTTTAATAGGAATAACCATCCTCGCACAGTCTGCTGGACTAAAGAAGATTTAGCTAAAAGATGAACGTAGGCAGACCTAAGCTACCAACTTGACACGACCCGAAATCCGGTTAGGCCGTGCGGGCACCCGATATCTTCCTCTAGACCCGTCGGGCGAACCCTTACCAATTAAATTAGGAAAATAAATATAATAATTCATAAATAAGGACAAGACTTTAAAAATATTTACAGACATACTGATACCTCTAAGCTGTACAAAAGAAATTACAGCTGACTACCCAACATGCTAGGTTTAGGGCTATCCAGACCAGACCTCTAAGAGTACAAAAGAAGACAAATACCTCCTGAAGGGAGCAAACTGCAACTGAAATGATAACCAATAAACTGGTGGCCATCCGAAATAAGAGCTGGCTCACCCTAACAGCTGAAGTCGTCTACGCTCCTTCACAACGTGGCGAACTCAATCCTGGAGCGAACCTGCCGAAACGAAATAGATAGACAAGAAACAAACAACAAACAAGGGTGAGTCAAAAGGACTCAATAAGTGGGGCAGACTAGCCACCTCAAAGAATAGGATAGCTAGCCAGGGAGAAAAGAAACAAATAAACCAGAGTTCTCTTATTTAACTTACGAAAAGGCAGAGCCAGATAATAATTAGAAACACGTATGGAATCGCAAACTATTCAATAACCAGGAACGTAGTACAGCCAGAACATATAGGTATCCTGAACACATCAACAATCAGAAATACATCCTGTTGCGGCGTGCAACCTGATCCATATATTCATCCTGTTGCGGCGTGCAACCCGATCCATATATTCATACCGATGCGACGTGCAACCCGATCCATATATTTATACCGTTTCGGCGTGCAACCCGATCCCCGCAACTTAGAATACGAGTCAGAAAAAGAGAAAACTGTAATATGTCCACAACATGGTGTACATACCGTACATAAAACACAATATAATACACACAATTGTCAGTATGCGGTGCAATGAGATGGGATGAATGCGGCATGATGCAATGCAGTCACATACTCTTGATACCTATCTCCGGCGCGGGACTCTCATCGTCTACCAGGAGATATATGCAATAATGACCCTTCACCGGCTCGGGACTCTCATCGATTACCGGGAAGTATATGTAATGATGACCCTTCACCGGTGCGGGACTCTCATCGCCAACCGGGAAGTATATGCAATAATGACCTTTCGCCGGTGCGGGACTCTCATCGCCAACCGGGAAGTATATGCAATAATGACCCTTCGCCGGTGCGGGACTCTCATCGCCAACCGGGAAGTATATGCAATAATGACTCTTCGCCGGCGCGGGACTCTCATCGCCAACCGGGAAGTATATGCAATACTCAAAACCAGAGTGCAATGCTCATATGTATAATGCAATACCAACAACAGGGCATAACATATAATATACAATGTAAATCCAAAGCTAAGGCGTAATGAGTACGCCTATCGGCAGCTACACATGTAAGGAAACACGTGGTAGAAAATCTACGAGGCCAAGTGCCTCCAAAGAAATGGATATAAACACTTACCTCTCTCAAAAGTTGGCATTGCGACCAACAACCGCATTATTCTTTGAATTCATTTCCAAACGATCCCACTGTGATCAATAAGCAGAAAAATATATCACATTAGGCTAAAGGCTTCATTCCTCACATTTTAGGGCAATCCAGGTAGGAACCTGATACCCTATTCGCATATGCAATACGCAGGCCAGGCCTATGTACAGGGTTTAAGGTCACATAACTAAACCCTAAATAAATTACATATATATGTTGCCCATAACTCACCGAGTACGAATATATAATCAATTTCATTATCGGGGTCCATTTGACCCTGTAAACTATCAATTTACGTCATTAGGGCGATGTCTAATATCCCTATTTTTACCGTAAAAATATACTCAAACACACGTAATAAACTCAAATAATATATTAGGATCATTACCTGAATGTTTCGGGGTAAAAATTCTACTATTTTCCCGGCTCTTTTCTCATTTTCTGGCATTTTACCTCACCGCGCTTTTCTCTTCTCTGTTAAACTTTTCACTTTTGCATTTTCAATATTTCTAAGTTCTTCTGGTCCTTAGCTTATAGCTAAGGACCCACCGCCATTGTTTAATTTTCATGTCATTTTCTCTTTTTTTTTTAAAAAAAAAAATTCGCTGTTACGGTAAAAATTAAAACGGTACCCTACGTTATTCGAAATAATTCCAACTTTTGCATACAAGTTATACAAAATATATGTAACATACTCGCGAAGGCGGATCTCAAATTAGACTCCCAAAACTCAAGATGCGAATTTAAATAGAAAAAGTCAAATTATTTAACTTTCGGCATTTTAGCGGAAACTAGCCGAACAACATCGAAATTCACTTTCGAAAGTTTAAAAAAATCACAAATAATCATACGAACCTAACGGCGCTTTCGGATTTCGAATCGGAGCTCCTTCGGCAAAACATCTCTTTTTAATATTTATTGCCAATAAAAAGTGAAACCTTCTTCCGATGCCTACCAAACGAGGTCTGATTTAGCTCAAATTTTACAGACAGGTCCTAATGGACATTACAAATATTTTTAAATTATCGGCACGCCAATCGGAGTCCTAACTTCCGAAACGACTGACCGAGGTCGTTTCATTCTCCTCTACTTAAATTCTCGTTCGTCCTCGAACGAGCCTAAGTCTAAAGCAAGATTCACGCAGATAGCAAGAGAACTTACACAACTTTCATAAACTATTCCACGGATATTATCTCATGATTACAGAATTAGAATTATGACACGCACATCAAACCCTTGGATAAAAACATATCTGGATAATATGATAACATCATAGCCCAACTTATTCGGACTAAGCCGACCCTTTCTCAATCATGAGAGAGGAGTTTTATATTTCCGAAACAAAGATACACAAAACTTTGAATGGTTAACATGATTCAGCCGATAATTACCTCTTCGATATACCTTTTAATATAGAACAGGTCGATGGAACTAAGAATTAGCTTACGCTTCAGCAACGCCTTAGAGATTTAATATTATGATTCGGTATCAATTGGAGGAAGACTCCTCCACTTAAACCATAAACTCATACAACTAATTTGAATAGAAATAGTCATCCTCGCACAACCTGCTAGATTAAAGAAGACCTAGCTAAAAGCTGAACATAGGCAGACCTAAACTACCAAACTACCCTTTCGAGTTGCCAACTAGCTGCAACTCTCGAGTTCACAACTCCACACCTTTGCCGTAAACACCACCGCCCGATGGATGGTACTTCTATATAAAAATTTCGGCGGAGTTTCCCCTGAAATTGGATGATCCGCAAAAACAGAACCAACACTATACTATACATGGGAATGGATACCCGGATAAACTGATAACATAAACATGTTAAACGGATAACAAGATGAGACAACTGGACCAAAACAATAATATGCTTCCAAAACAATAATATGCTTACCCAGCCACAATAACACGTACTCTGGCTCAACACAGGGAACGCCACAAGCGGCTACCAATTGCCCACACTCACTAGTGCCGGACAAAAAAGAAATGGAAATAGATCGAGGATAGAAATAATTAGAGCTTCAGGAAGTTCATCTTCTTATTTGCTTGACTACCAAAGCTAGACTACTTCCGCGTCAGGCGAGCCAAAAATCGCAATTGAAGAGATAGACATTAAATAAGCTTTATGGAAAAACATCCATACCAATTTTCACCTTCCAATAAGAAGGAAATTCTGACAATTTACCATAAACCCTTTTATAACTAAGACAAGCTCATAGAATAACATGACTCTACTAGAATCTCGAACCAAAAGGAGACACATAGATCGAGCATTACTTACTAGCCACTTTACACCGGAAGAAACAACGACACTTCCTGATGGTGACGAATAAGAATCCCATCATCCTACCAATACTGATTTCCGATGACAGAGGTAAAATGACTTGACATAATAACACAAAGTGGCATAACAGGATGCCAAGCAGGCAATAACAATACTCACAGTCAAATCTCTCATATTTAGATCAGATAAACTAGTAGGGTCTCATAAATGCCAGGAATAAATCGTATCAGAAACTCACCCCTCTACCGCAACCGATTCTTAATTACGACAATATCCAAGGAAACCGTCGAAACATGATAAGACACACCATTCCCCGATCGATCGGAAAGATAAATCTTACTTACAGATAAGGGAAGAAGAAACACACGGGTCTACTACATCGGATGCCTCAGCATCCTGCCAGACAAGCCATTCATAGAACTGCCTCTACAGCTGAACTGAGCCACTACCCTGACAATCACTTTCTGGAGAACCACTGCCACCACACTCTCAACCTCTACTGAATGGTGGCATATCTCTGCTTGATTAAGATCTAAATGAAATTCCCTGCGACTTTGCAAGTACCTGATGACAAGAGAAAAGACGGCTGCTAACTTATCAGAATAAGGAAAAATCCTCAAAGAATAGCTAGACTCACGACAATGATAACAGGAAAACTCCTCAAAGGATAATCAGACTCACGACAATGATAACACCTTTTCACTGACTATAGGAGCTGGACAGATTGTTGATAGCTACAAAGAGAAAGCTAAGTCTAATCTTGATGAACTACCCACGCACTCTGAGAATCGCGCTCTACAAGCTGATATAACCTGGAAGGTGACCTCCCAAAATAATCAGAACTCTTACCTCCAAATGAGGTACCATGGTTACCCACTATGGCCACGGGATCTCTTGCTCTCCCGCTCTAACTTATGGTATGCCTTGTACCTCTGAGCAATATTAATAACAACATCAACTGAAATCTCGACCTCAATCTCTCGAGTCACCTGGGATCTCAAAGAAAAAGAAAGGTCATCAATAAATCTTTGAATCTCTCGAAAGGCTCATGGACTAGTTCTAATGCATATTCAGTCATTCTATAGAATTCACTCTCATATTCTGAAACACCAACAGGCTAACCGACAGGCTACCCTGTCCAATCCACTCGAACTGGCAACATTTTTCATCTTGTTCGCTACTCGAAAGGAACTTTTCCACGAATCTAGAAGAAAAATCGAACAAAGGTGTCTAACAAAGAGCAGTCCACCAATTCAACACTGGACCTCTAAAACTGGAAAACAGAATAATCGACACCATACCGCTCGATATAACAAGAGCCCGAAGGATATGCTGACATCATTTTATTTTAAAAAGAATCACGAGGTTTATCTGATGCATTGCTTAAGAATATCGGAAGGTTCAACCACGTAAAATAATGCAACCTCTTCAGACACTCGGGCCGAACTGATACCTCGGCTGGCTAACAAGCCAGAACAATTGGAGGTACAACACATATTACCTCCAGAATATAATTTACTGCAGCAATATTAAGAACTGGAATAGAAGCTCCCTGAGACCGAACATATACATCTGCGGCAACCTGATAGGCTGCCCAGCGAATAATAGGTTCTTACGGTATCTGCGTCGCCAGGATTCTCGTAAAGCATCGTAGAGAGCCAAGGAAACCACAAGGCCCTGCTCTCTTGCTCATCGCGAGCCCGTACATCCGTAACTAGATCGTCAGCACGATCAAAAACTCTCGGGGCTTCGTCAATGCTAGCCCCAGGCTAGACTGCTTCATCTTGAACTCGTACAGTTTGCCGAATTGTCGCACGAAGGTTCACAATTACCACAAAGGAATTAACGAAAATACTTTTGCATCCTAAACCGACGCACGATCAGAAATGAAGGAAGTGAAACTTCCTAAATGCCATCATAGCCTCTCCTAGATAAGTACGGACGTCTACGTACCCATCAGCGAGACTCTACTAGACACTGTCTTAGTCTGGATAGACTCTAAACCGGGATCCAGTTAGGCCGTGCGGGCACCCGATATCTTCCCCTAGACCCATCGGGCGAACCCTTACCAATTAAATTAGGAAAATAAATATAATAATTCATAAATAAGGACAAGACTTTAAAAATATTTACAGACATACTGATACCTCTAAGCTGTACAAAAGAAATTACAGCTGACTACCCAACATGCTAGGTTTAGGGCTATCCAGACCAGACATCTAAGAGTACAAAAGAAGACAAATACCTCCTGAAGAGAGCAAACTGCAACTGAAATGATAACCAATAAACTGGTGGCCATCCGAAATAAGAGCTGGCTCACCCTAACAGCTGAAGTCGTCTACGCTCCTTCACAACGTGGCGAACTCAATCCTGGAGCGAACCTGCCGAAACGAAATAGATAGACAAGAAACAAACAACAAACAAGGGTGAGTCAAAAGGACTCAATAAGTGGGGCAGACTAGCCACCTCAAAGAATAGGATAGCTAGCCAGGGAGAAAAGAAACAAATAAACCAGAGTTCTCTTATTTAACTTATGAAAAGGCAGAGCCAGATAATAATTAGAAACACGTATGGAATCGCAAACTATTCAATAACTAGGAACGTAGTACAGCCAGAACATATAGGTATCCTGAACACATCAACAATCAGAAATACATCCTGTTGCGGCGTGCAACCTGATCCATATATTCATCCTGTTGCGGCGTGCAACCCGATCCATATATTCATACCGATGCGACGTGCAACCCGATCCATATATTTATACCGTTTCGGCGTGTAACCCGATCCCCGCAACTTAGAATACGAGTCAGAAATATATAGGCAAACTGTAATATGTCCACAACATGGTGTACATACTGCATACATAAAACACAATATAATACACACAATTGTCAGTATGCGGTGCAATGAGATGGGATGAATGCGGCATGATGCAATGCAGTCACATACTCTTGATACCTATCTCCGGCGCGGGACTCTCATCGTCTACCAGGAGATATATGCAATAATGATCCTTCACCGGCTCGGGACTCTC
The DNA here is from genome assembly GCA_029990575.1 of Petunia axillaris subsp. axillaris. Taxonomy (NCBI): domain Eukaryota; kingdom Viridiplantae; phylum Streptophyta; class Magnoliopsida; order Solanales; family Solanaceae; genus Petunia; species Petunia axillaris. The sequence goes on from JARKNS010000007.1 coordinate 35,316,207, forward strand.
ATCGATTACCGGGAAGTATATGTAATGATGACCCTTCACCGGTGCGGGACTCTCGTCGCCAACCGGGAAGTATATGCAATAATGACCTTTCGCCGGTGCGGGACTCTCATCGCCAACCGGGAAGTATATGCAATAATGACCCTTCGCCGGTGCGGGACTCTCATCGCCAACCGGGAAGTATATGCAATAATGACTCTTCGCCGGCGCGGGACTCTCATCGCCAACCGGGAAGTATATGCAATACTCAAAACCAGAGTGCAATGCTCATATGTTTAATGCAATACCAACAACAGGGCATAACATATAATATACAATGTAAATCCAAAGCTAAGGTGTAATGAGTACGCCTATCGGCAGCTACACACGTAAGGAAACACGTGGTAGAAAATCCACGAGGCCAAGTGCCTCCAAAGAAATGGATATAAACACTTACCTCTCTCAAAAGTTGGCATTGCGACCAACAACCGCGTTATTCTTTGAATTCATTTCCAAACGATCCCACTGTGATCAATAAGCAGAAAAATATATCACATTAGGCTAAAGGCTTCATTCCTCACATCTTAGGACAATCCAGGTAGGAACCTGATACCCTATTCGCAAACGCAATACGCAGGCCAGGCCTATGTACAGGGTTTAAGGTCACATAACCAAACCCTAAATAAATTAAATTTATATGTTGCCCATAACTCACTGAGTACGAATATATAATCAATTTCATTATCGGGGTCCATTTGACCCTGTAAACTATCAATTTACGTCATTAGGGCGATGTCTAATATCCCTATTTTTACCGTAAAAATATACTCAAACACACGTAATAAACTCAAATAATATATTAGGATCATTACCTGAATGTTTTGGGGTAAAAATTCTACTATTTTCCCGGCTCTTTTCTTATTTTCTGGCATTTTTTTACCTCACCGCGCTTTTCTCTTCTCTGTTAATCGTTTCACTTTTGCATTTTCAATATTTCTAAGTTCTGCTGGTCCTTAGCTTATAGCTAAGGACCCACCGCCATTGTTTAATTTTCATGTCATTTTCTCTTTTTTTTTTAAAAAAAAAAAATTCTCTGTTACGGTAAAAATTAAAACGGTACCCTACGTTATTCGAAATAATTCCAACTTTTGCATACAAGTTATACAAAATATATGTAACATACTCGCGAAGGCGGATCTCAAATTAGACTCCCAAAACTCAAGATGCGAATTTAAATAGAAAAAGTCAAATTATTTAACTTTCGGCATTTTAGCGGAAACTAGCCGAACAACATCGAAATTCACTTTCGAAAGTTTAAAAAAATCACAAATAATCATACGAACCTAACGGCGCTTTCGGATTTCGAATCGGAGCTCCTTCGGCAAAACCGAGCTCGAAAATCTCTTTTTAATATTTATTGCCAATAAAAAGTGAAACCTTCTTCCGATGCCTACCAAACGAGGTCTGGTTTAGCTCAAATTTTACAGACAGGTCCTAATGGATATTAGAAATATTTTTAAATTATCGGCACGCCAATCAGAGTCCTAACTTCCGAAACGACTGACCGAGGTCGTTTCACAACTACCCTTTCGAGTTGCTAAACAGCTGCAACTCTCGAGTCATAACTCCGTACTTTTTTCTATAAGCACCACCGCTTGATGGATCAAATCAAAGGTCAAATGACGCCTCTCATTACCCTTAGTAGCCTTGAAAAACAACAATGTGTTTACCCGGTTAACTTGGCACGCACTATGGCTCAGCACAGGGGACATCACAATAGGTTACTGACCACCTAAGCTCAGCAGTGCCGAACAAAGAAGAGATGACAACGGACTGAGGATGGAAATAAGTAGAACTTCAAGAAGCTCATCTTCTTATTTCTTGGCTCCCAAAGCTAGACTACTTACGAGTCGAAGTAGCCTAAGAATCGCTATTGAAGAAATAAATATTAAATAAGCCCTTATGGAACAACATCCATGCCAATTTAACCTACAAATAAGAAGGAAACTCTGACAATTTACCAAAAACCCCTTTTATAACCCAGATAAGCTCATGCGATAACATGACTTTACTAGCGTTTTGAACCAAGAGGAGATACGTAGATTGAATATTACTTACTTATCACTTTGCACTGGAAGAAACAATAACACTTTCTGAAGGTGACGAATTAGGATCCCATTATCCTACCAACATTGAATTCCGACGAGAGAGGTAAACTGATTTGACATAATAATAGAAGGTGACACAATAAGATGCCAAGCAGAAAATACCGACTCTCACTGTCAAATCTCAAATATTTAGACTAGAAAAACTAGTAGGGTCGCACAAATGCCCTGAATAAATCATACTAGATGCTCACCTCTCTATCGCGATCGATTCTTAATAGAAACAATATCCAAGGAAACCATAGAAACATGATATGACAAACCATTTCCAAATCGACCAAAAGAATCAAATCTTACTCACATTTAAGAGAAGAAGAAATCTTAGGGTCTACTATATCAGATACCTCAGCATCCCGCCAGACAAGCAGTTCATAGAATTGCCTCTGCAGCTGAGCTGAGCCACTACCCTGACAATCACTTTCTGAAGAACCACTGCCACCACACTCTCAACCTCTACTGGATGGTGGCATTTCTCTGGCTAATTGAGATCTATATGAAATCCCCTGCGACTGCGCAGATGCCTGATGACGAGAGAAAAGACGACTGCCTACCTGTCGGAGTAAGGGAAAACTCCTCAAAGGATAGCCAGACTCACGAAAATGATAACAAAAAAACTCCTCCAAGGATAATCAGACTCAGAAGAATGATAACACCTTTTCACTGAATATGGGAGCTGGACTGATTGTTAAAAGCTACAAAGAGAAAGCTGAGTCTAATCTTGATGAACTACCCGCGCACTCTGAGAATCACGCTCTACAAGCTGAGATAACCTGGAAGGTGACCACCCAAAATAATCAGAACTCTTACCTCCAAATGAGGTACCATGGTTACTGTTACGGGGTTAATTTTTCGCAATTAAAACCCGCACGGCAAACAACCCGCACTGTTTCAGCCTACTCATTTGTTGTTCGTTTGGTTTTGGTTCAATGACTTAGTATAATTTCGGGACAAGCAAGAACAATAAGCACACACAGATTTACGGGTAACTCACGCCCAACTTTGTATTAAAACTCGTATACAAAGACTCACAAAATTCTGAACACTTAGGCAAAATCACTCACTTGTGTTTTTGCCTTTACTTGGCCATGTATATAGCCAGCCTTGGACTAGGACACTTGGTAGCCACATTTTAGGACAACACACTAAGGCAGTTTACATCCCAAACTGCATAGGCAATAATAATTATCCATATAATTAAAATACAAGACAATTTACACATAGGCACAACTGCCCTAAAACATAGGAACTGTAGGAACTGCTTGTAACCGCCGTCCATGTGCCCTGCACATGGCCTGATTAGCTTCAGCTGCGCCCCAACACTTACCAATCTCTAAGTCTTGTTGATGCACGACATTGCATTGTGCCAACATCGTCTTTAGCTGCCTACACGCACAAGTCTAGCTGACTGCACCACGGTCACACTTAGCCAACGCCCACGCCTTAGCCGTTTCCCTCGTTCTACTGCCTTGCCTTGCCTTGCTTTGTCTTGCCTTGCCTTGCTTTGCCTTGACATGCAATGCCACGTCAAGGTCCTTGCAAAGTTCCATCCGTCCCGTCTTCATGCCCACACATGAGATAGCAACGTAGCCCACGCACACTGCCCACAATCTAAGTCATGCCCACACATACTTAGCCGATACACGATGTTCCCATTTAGGTTGAGCCAAGGGCCATCATGCAAATCCCCTGTCTCAACCGTGCCATTTCCGAGCAACCGAATCAAGGGGCTAACAAACCACCCCCACCAAATGAACTCGTCGACCTCGACGAGGCAGAATCAAGATAGGCCTGCACTTGTTTCTGAAACTGCCACAACGAAGCAGCTTTTTTCCAAGTTGCATCACTTTCAGGTTGTCCCTTCCACTGCACTAAGAATTCTGTCTGCCTGTTCTTCTTGCTCATTCCCAAAGTCCAGTGATCTAAAATCTTTTCAACGCTCACCTCAAACTGTTTGCGCACAACAGGAGGTGCCCGTTTACTTTTGTTCCTGTCCGGATCAGTAGCATCTTCAAAGTAACGTTTCAAGAAACTCACATGGAAACTCGGGTGTACCTTTAGCCTATCAGGTTGCTTCAGCCGGTATGCAACAGCACCCACCTTCTTGACAATTTCAAATGGCCCATCATACTTTGGAATCAAGCCACGATGAACCGTCTTGTTGCTGATTTTCTTCCAAATCTGAGGAGTAAGTTTCAGCAACACTTTGTCTCCGACATCGAACTCAACATCACGTCGACGTCGATCAGCAGACTTCTTCATTCTCTTTGAGGCTTTCATCAAGCTGTCAGCCGCTTCATCAAGCAATTCCTGCTTCTCACGAGCATATCTATAAGCCGCTGGACACTTGCCTCCCGTCTTCTGTTTTGCCACTTCTAAAGGAGATGTTGGCTGCCTGCCCAACACAATTTCAAATGGACTCATTTCAGTTGCTGATGATTTGTGCAAGTTGTAACAGAATTGTGCACTATCCAACAGTTCAAGCCAATTTTTCTGCATTGCCGACACATAATGCCTTAAGTATTCTTCCAGCAAATGGTTGAGTCTTTCTGTTTGTCCATCAGTTTGCGGGTGATTTGCTGTTGAGAATTTCAGATCAGTCCCCATCATATTGAACACAGCAGTTTAGAACCGACCCGTAAACCGAGCATCCCTGTCACTCACTACATCATTTGGAACACCGAAATACTTGACCACATGCTTATAAAATAACTCGGCAGCAACTTCAGATGAACACACAATAGGGGCAGCAATGAAGACTCCATACTTGGAAAATCTATCTACAACAACCATAATCGAAGACATACCATTCACTTTTGGAAAGCCGCTAATGAAGTCCATAGAAACTGAAGCCCACGGTCTGTCCGGAATGGGTAAAGGCTACAACAATCCCGCTTCCTTCTTCCTTTCCGTCTTGTCTAGCTGACATACTAAACAAGTTTTTACATAGGCTTCAATATCATCTTCCATCTTAGGCCAGAAATAAGATCGATATAACAATGCCAGCATCCGATCAACACCGGGATGGGCTGCCCACATAGTGTCATGCGTCTCTTTTAAGAGTTCACGACACAGACCAGCACCCTGAGGCACGACGATCCTCCCCCCTTTAAAATAAAGCAGATCGTCCTCGATCCAATACCGCCTAACTGTACCTTCACGTACTTGACCCATTGTCTTCACATACAAAGGATCATTCACAGCACATAACTTAATCATATCAATGAAATCAGATTCTAGTTTAGTGATATGATAGATAGCAGCAAATACTTCTTTTCTACTCAAAGCATCTGCTACTTGATTGTGTCTACCCGGCTTATGTTCCCACATAAAATCATATTCAGCTAAGAACTCTTGCCATCTTGCTTGCTTAGGACTTAGTTTCTGTTGTGTTTGAAAATAAGTATTAGCAACATTATCAGTTCTTACCACAAACTTTGTTCCAAGCAGGTAGACACGCCAGATTTGAAGGCAATGCACCACAGCAACCATTTCCTTCTCATGGGCAGAATATCTTTGCTCCGCAGCATTGAGTTTTCTGCTCTCAAACGCAACTGGATGACCCTCTTGAACTAATACACCACCAACAGCTTTATCCGACGCATCAGTGTGTACTTCAAATGGCAAATCAAAATCAGGCAGCCGCAATACCGGTTCCGATGCAATAGCTTCTTTCAACGTGTTAAATGCCTTAACACATGAATCAGACCAATCCCACTTGGTTTGCTTCTTCAATTAATCAGTCAAGGCAGCAGCTTTCTCAGAATACCCCGCTATGAACTTCCGATAGTAATTAGCCAACCCAAGAAAAGAATGTAATTCTTTGACATTCTTAGGAGGCTGCCATTCAACGATAGCCAAGACCTTTTTAGGATCCATCCGCACCTGGTTTTCACTAAACAAGTGGCCAAGAAATTTTATCTCTTGACTTGCAAACTCACATTTTTCTTTCTTGACAAACAATTGATAGTCCCGCAGCTTTGCAAACACCTTGCGTAGATGACTTAAGTGATCATTCAGAGAATTGCTATAAATAACGATATCATCAAGGTAGACCACAACAAAATCATCTAAGTACTCATAAAGAACATCGTTCATCAGATTACAAAAGGTAGAAGGGGCATTTGTTAAGCCGAAAGGCATTACAAGAAACTCATACGAACCATATCTAGTTACACACGTTGTCTTGCCTTCATCGCCCTTTGCAATCCGTACTTGCCAATATCCAGAACGGAGATCAAGCTTCGAGAACCACTTTGCCTTGCTCAATCTATCAAGCAGATACTGTACAAGAGGCACAGGATATTTGTTCTTCACCGTCACCTTATTCAGCGCCCGATAATCCACACACATACGCAATGAACCGTCCTGTTTCTTTTGGAACAAAACAGGCGCACCATAGGGAGCTTTTGAGGGCTGAACCAGACCTGCTTCAGGTAATTCATTCAATTGCTTCCTCAATTCAGGAAGTTCCATAGGCGACATACAATAGGGTGGGCGGGCAGGGGGCATAGAACTTGGAATAAGTTCAATTTTATGATCAATTGCCCTCCTTGATGGCAGATTCTTCGGCAATTCCGGTGGCATTACATCCTCGAATTCCTGCAAGATCACAGCAACTTCATCCGGCACTTCTACATTCACAACAGGTTTGAGTTCAATCAAGGCAGCAAGATAAGTTTCAGCACCCTTCTTCAAACCTTTTCCCAACGAGATTGCAGAAATTATAGCATCCTTTCCACGTTCTTTTCCCTTTCCAAAGGGATGAGTACATTCAATATAGCCCGGGGCAGTCTCATGCATAGACATAACTCCGTCCAAATGAGGCACAGGGACGAGTTTATGTTTTCTCATGAAATCAACTCCCAAAATAAGATCAAAGTCGTCAAGGGGACACACCATCATATCCACTTTTCCATTCCAAGGACCAACAGTCATCGGGACATTATAAGCCATACCCATAACAGCTTGTGCCTTAGCATTCACAGTTTTGATTGTGCTTTGGCATTTGCTCACAGCTAGGCCGTAATCAATCACATTTTTGGCAGCAACAAATGTGTGAGTTGCTCCAGTATCAACCATTGCAACAACATTTTTAGCCCCAGCTTTAACATTGATATACATCAGAAACTTATGTGATTTATCGGACTCACCCAAAGTAGAGCAGATTTCCATCGTCCCCAACAAATGCATCGGATTGATGTATGCAGCAGCTTCTTGGTTTTTCTCTTCAGTCTCCTTTGCAACAAGTGTATGCAGTCTCTCTTTGTTCGGACAATTCTTGGCAATGTGAGGGCCACCACAAACGAAACAGCCCTTATCTTTACCGTTCCCTTTGTTTTTGTTTCCCTCATCAACTTTTGCTTTGCCTTTGTCATGAGTATGATGATCAGGTTTTCCATCTTTCTTCCAATCTCCCCCTTTTCTATCCTTCTTTTTCTTAGATTTAGAAGTAGAAGAAGATTCAGAATACTCACGAGTCACACGAAAATCAACCAATGAATCAGCCGCAGCAATAGCACTTGGGATATCTTTAACATTCTGTCTCCTAAGTTCATTTTGCGCCCAAGCCTGCATACCTGAAATGAAGCTGTGCAGTTTATCCTCTTCCGACATGTTTTGGACGTCTAACATTAAAGAGGAGAACTCCTTAATGTAGTCACGAACAGTCCCGGTCTGTCTCAATTTCTTCAAACGATCCCTAGCAATCCATGAGGCTTTACTAGGCAGAAATTGTGCCCTCAGTTCTTTCCGAAACATTTCCCACGTATTAATCTTGGGTCTGCCCGCACTTCCATCATCAGCAATGTGGGTTCGCCACCACAGTTTTGCATCACCCGTTAGATACATGGTTGTGATGTTTACTTTTTCAGTTTCAGAAATACGAGCAATAGAGAAATAGGTCTCCATATCCCACAGAAAATTCTCCAATTCTTTGGCACTCCGCGAGCCAGCAAACGCCTTAGGTTCAGGAATTTTTGGCTTAGATCGTTCCTCATTTCCTTGGCCCGTTGCAGCAATAGCCCTGCGAAGCACAACAATTTCAGCCTTCAGATCTTCGTTGTTCTTCACAAGACCTTCAATCAGGGTCGTTTTTGCTTCCAGATCTGCCTGCAAACGACCCACCTGCGTCAAAATATCAACCAGATCAATTGCATCGTCGGTCTGCCCCACCAGTGCTTCAAGTCGAGACACCCGTTCACACAATTCTGCACTTGTATTACCTGCCATAGATCCAACAACCGTGCTTTGATACCAGTTGTTACGGGGTTAATTTTTCGCAATTAAAACCCGCACGGCAAACAGCCCGCACTGTTTCATCCTACTCGTTTGTTGTTCGTTTGGTTTTGGTTCAATGACTTAGTATAATTTCGGGACAAGCAAGAAAAATAAGCACACACAGATTTACGGGCAACTCACGCCCAACTTTGTATTAAAACTCGTATACAAAGACTCACAAAATTCTGAACACTTAGGCAAAATCACTCACTTGTGTTTTTGCCTTTACTTGGCCATGTATATAGCCAGCCTTGGACTAGGACACTTGGCAGCCACGTTTTAGGACAACACACTAAGGCAGTTTACATCCCAAACTGCATAGGCAATAATAGTTATCCATATAATTAAAATACAAGACAATTTACACATAGGCACAACTGCCCTAAAACATAGGAACTGCAGGAACTGCTTATAACCGCCGTCCATGTGCCCTGCACATGGCCTGATTAGCTTCAGCTGCGCCCCAACACTTAGCCAATCTCTAAGTCTTGTTGCTGCACGACATTGCATTGTGCCAAAATCATCTTTAGCTGCCTGCACGCACAAGTCTAGCTGAATGCACCACGGTCACACTTAGCCAACGCCCACGCCTTAGCCGTTTCCCTCGTTCTACTGCCTTGCCTTGCTTTGCCTTGACATGCAATGCCATGTCAAGGTCCTTGCCAAGTTCCATCCGTCCCGTCTTCATGCCCACACATGAGATAGCAACGTAGCCCACACACGCTGCCCACAACCTAAGTCATGCCCACACATACTTAGCCGATACACGATGTTCCCATTTAGGTTGAGCCAAGGGCCATCATGCAAATCCCCTGTCTCAAATGTGCCATTTCCGAGCAACCGAATCAAGGGGCTAACAGTTACCCACTAGGGCCGTTGGATCTCATTGCTATACTGCTCTAACTATTCCTGCTCTAACTTATGGTATGCCTCGTACCTCCGAGCAATATCAACAACAACATCAAATAAAATCCAGACCTCAATCTCTCGAAAGGCTCATGGACTAGTTCTAATACATATTCAGTCATTCTATAGAATTCAATCTCATGTTCTAAAATACCAACAGGCTAACCGATAGGCTACCCTGTCCAATCCACTCAAACTGACAACACTTTTCATCTTGCTCGCTACTTGAAAGGAACTTTTCCACGAATATAGAAGAAAAATCAAACCAAGTTAGCTAATAAGAGAGCGGCCCCCCAATTCAAGGCTGGATCCTGAAACTGAAAAGAAGAATAATCAATACCATACCACTTGATATAATCAAGAGCCTGAAGGATATGCTGACATCATTTTTGTTTTAGAAAAAATTCACGGGGTTTATCTGATGTATTGCTTAAGAATATCGGAAGGTTCAACCGCGTAAAATAATGAAACCTCTTTGAGCACTCGGACCCAATAATTACCTCAGTTACCTAACCAGCCAGAACAACTGGAGGCACAACACATGATGCCTCCGGAACACACTTTACTGTGGCAATATTAAGAACTGAAATAGGAATTCTCTAAGACCGAACATCTGCATCTGCGGCAACCTAATAAGCTGCCTAACGAATAATAGGTTCTTCCAGTATCTGTATCACCACGATTCTCATGAAAGCATCGTAGAGAGCCAAGGGAGATTGCAAAGCGGCCAAATTTGTGATCCTACCATATTTCAAACCAGCTTCGTACATCTCCCCAGTTTTCACTAGAATGGCAAAAATAGAGTTAGTCATGGAATCCATTCGATCATTAGTAAAATTTATTCAATATCTCGATGAAATGTCCCACAAACTCTTCCTCACTAATGGGAAGCTTAACTTTGGCAGCCTCACTCCTCCAACGTACCGCGTATTCCCTAAAGGTCTCGGTCGGCTTCTTCCTTAACCTTGCAATAGCCAATCGATCTAATGGTATTTCAGCATAGCAACCAAAACGCTCCATGAAGTCGTGAGCCATACTCCTCGTGTTAATTCATTTTGAGGGATCCTTCTCGGAGTACCAGTTTAAAGCTTCGCCATGAATGATTTGATACAGAGCTCTTCGTTCTTCCCAACTCCCAAGGTTTCACAGTACCTTCTCAAATGGGCTCGGGGGTTGCCTCTGCCATCAAACATAACAAACTTTGGTACTTTGTACCCTTCTGGGTATCAATTCCAGGATTAACCTACAAATCTTCATATTGCTGTAATCATCAATCTGCACAATAAGAACATCTTGCTCGCGGGATGGGTTCATTTTGGTAAGTGGAGGTTTGGTATGGATATGGAGTGTATGTTTGATAATAAGTATTGGCAGGGTGCGAGGTATATGGTGGGTATTGTTGATGTGATGGGTAGATGGGTGGTCGGTTGATTGTTTGGCTAGATTGAGTGTTATTTGGAGGTGGAGCTTCGGCAAGTGGCAAGTTGCTTTGGTGGACTAGTGCTTTTAGAGAATTGAGGGTGTTCAAAGGTGTGTTCATATTGGCGACCCCATCAATTGAGTTAAGAGATTGCCCAATTTAACCCAGAGAGTGGGATGCATCGGGCCCACGCAGCAGCATGTTTTTAGGAGTTTGCCCTGTTACCGCAGCCAGTTCATCTTTTAGCATCTGTAGTTCATTAACCATTTCAAGATTCATTTCGTCTTGAGCAATAATGACATTTCCTCTTGAAGATTCAGGAGTTGCAAGATTTTTCTCGGTATTGTGAGGTTCATCATCAATTCCAGTCATTGTCAGTTGTGGAAATGTGTACCAGTATGCAGATTGGTCATTTGCCCTTGTATAATAGGAGTGATCAGCCAGCTTAAATCAGCACAAATCAAACCTCTGTTTTAGGGATAAACAAAACAAAAGAAAAAGTTCAAAAGTAACCATATTAGTTTGCATGTCATTGGCAAAATTGCACACGAATCACGTAGCGCTTTGCATTTTAAACAAGTTGACATGTGGCAAACACAAATAGTTGAGCGTAAATAAAAATGCGAACGCATCCTACCCTGTATGGTGCCTCTTTGTGCCAGAAGTGGGCGTAAGACGCGCATACAAGTGGTAACGAAAATAGTTCATGCCAGTTTTGAGCAATTCAGATTTAGAGTAAGCAATAATTGATAAAAATCAGCTCTCCGCCTCGACACTGCCATTCCGTTATCCCCAACTATCTTGCAAAAGTTGTTATCAACTCAAAATTCCAACACAGCTCATGCTCTTCACAACATCTGCACAAAATTCTAAACCCAAATGCCTAAAACCTGAAACAATCCTCCATACCTTTTGCAAACATCCACACTCCTCCAAGCACAACTCTCTATTATTTTACAACATCCAGGGGTGAAATTTCCAACCGCCTTCACAATACCAGACTGCAAATCATAAAAGGTTCCAATTGACCCTTTACAAATAAAACCTCACTGGTCCTTGGCTTTGGACAAGCCTCTCAACTTCCTAGGTTTTGCAAGGCTCACAGACCTTGTTCATAGGGTTCCTCACTGGTCCTCGGCTTTAATCAAGCCTCTCAATTTCCTAAATAGCCAAGACCTCATTGGTCTTCAAAAAGGGGCCCCACTGGTCATTCAAAGACACATGGGCTTCACTCTCCTAGTATGCGACAAGCATACTTCAATTTTCATAAAGTTGCAGTTGGTCAATCAACATACGCCTGCACACACATAAGTTTTCATAAGAGAGACCCCACTGATCTTTTAAAGACACCAGGGGCTTCACCTCTTAGATGTCACCATACCATACCATCTCCAAAACACAAACTAACAAAATCTTCCTAACTTTCCCCCGACTGCAATTCTGTCTAAGATCTCAAATTCTCTACACAAACCACATAGATTTTGCTAAATTCTTCCATTTTCTAACCTAAAAGAAAAAATATGAGACAAAATTCTAAATCTGATTTTGCTCAAAACATGGCTTGGACTGAGGATTCGTTATCACACACACATAAAATGCATTGTCGTTGGGTTTCAAGAACTCGCTGACGTAAGGGCGGTTTCCTAACCATGGAGGCGGTACCAAAGGCGGGGTCCAAACTAAGGTGTAAATGCATGCATGCTCCTAAAGCTCATTCTAAGAGTGGGTTAATGGTTGAGGCTAACAGGTGAGTGGCAGGCGGCTTAGTGGACGAATTACTACCACGGCAATCCGCTGGTACACCAACTCGTCAAAGGATTCTTTAGTGGAAGAAAGTGCGGGTGCGCATGCTCACACCTCGCGGATATTTTGAGTGAGAGTGCAAGAGGTTCGCAGAAGTGGGGAAATATGAAAGGAATGCCAGTTTAAATATGTGCACAAAAAAGGGTGTAGTGACATGCTTTCGTGACACACAACAATCAATTAAATTAAATAAGCATGCTCGAAAATAAACAATAGATGTAATCATGCTAATTTAAACATACAAACATAATAATCAAATAAGCTACGCATACTGGTATCGGCATACAATTCGAATAATACAGCCAAACAAATTCGTGAAAGTCTTATGGTTAGGACCAACTGCTATCCCCAGCGGAGTCCCCACACTGTTGAACCCTCCCGAAAAATGCACACAAGTATGCATCGGGATGTAATTTCAACAAAATAGGACTCCAAAGGGCTTCCTTGGAGTCGCCATCTAATTTAAGGATTATTAGGAACCATAAGTTAATTAACTGACACCACCCGAATTCTCGGTTAGGCCGTGCGGGCACCCGACCACCTCCCCTAAACCTGTCTGGCGAACGCTATTGACTGAATCGATATAAATTGTGAAGAATTACCTTGAAATGAAAATGAACCAAACTTTAACAACATAAGATAACTCTCAAGGATAGACAAATATGCAAGCTGTCAGAATAATACAAATAACTACCCAGTAAACACAGTCTTAAAAGTTTCCAGATCAGACATCTAAGAAGGCCAAAAGATATACACACCTCCCGAAGGGAGCAAAAGGAAGGAAAACTGTAATATTTGAAGTTGGTGGCCGCAATGAACAGGATGGCTCACCGTAGACAGTTGAGAACGTACTACTCCTCAATCATGACGCGACTGGCTGCGTCCTGGAGCAGAATCTGCCGAACGAAAAGAAAACACAAGGATAAATAGGGGGTGAGTCATAAGGACTCAATAAGTGCCAACAAACTAGCAACCTCGAAAAATGGATACGCTAGTCAGAGAAACGGAACCAGACAACAATCAACAAATAAGCTATGCACATATAAGCAGAACAGTAGTCATGTACAGAAAATCTACACAATAGTATGAAATTGAATGGAATGAGATGAAATGAAATGAGATAAAATGATGAGATGCAAAGGGTCACATGTGCCAAATGAATGGAGTGGAATCCTCCTGCTCCGAGGGCGGAATCCTCCTACCCTCAATATGATGCAATAGAGCGGAATCCTCCTACTCCGAGGCCGGAATCCTCCTACCCTCAATATGATGCAATGGAGCGGAATCCTCCTGCTCTGAGGGCGGAATCCTCCTATCCTCAAGATGATGCGATGATAAACCTTCACCGGCTCATCGACTGCCGGGAAGTATATGTCAACTCACAGCCAGAGTACAATGCTCAGATCCTCAATGCAATACCAACAATAGGACATAACATATAATATAGAATGTAAATCCAAAGCTAAGGCGTAATGAGTACGCCTATCGGCAGCTACACACATAAGGAACACGTGGTAGAAAATCCATGAGGCCAAGTGCCTCCAAAGAAATGGATATAAACACTTACCGTATTCCAAAGCTAGCCCTGTTATTCAACAACTGCTTTTTCCTTTGGATTAACTGCCAAACGATCCTGCTCTATTTAATAAGCAGAAAAATTATATCAAATAAAGCTAAAGGCTTCATTCCTTATGTCTTAGGGCAATCCAGTTAGGAGCCTGATACCCTATTCGCATACGCAATACGCAGGCCAGGCCTATGTACAGGGTTCAAAGTCCCATAAGCAAACCCTAAATAAATTACATTTATATGTTGCCCATAATTTACTAAGTACGAATATATAATCATTTCCATCATCAGGGTCCAATTGACCCTTTAAAATATCAATTTAAGTCATTAGGGCGATGTCTAATATCCCTATTTTTACCGTAAAAATATATTCAAACACACGTAATAAGCTAAGATAATGAGTTAACATCAGTACCTGAAGATTTGGGGTAGAAATTCCACTATTTTCCACCTCTTTTTCTCTTTTTTCTAATTTTTCCTTTCTCTGTCTTTGCTCAAATGTTTCTGTTTGTATCGCGTATGTAACTGATGCTAAGGGACTAATCCCTTAGCATAACCGACATTGTAATTAATTTAATTTTTTTTAATAAATTCGCTACAACGATTAAAATTTAAATGGAACTCTAGACAAGTCGAAATGATCCCAAATTTTTCAAGTTATACAAAATATATGTAACATACTCGCGAAGACGGATCTCAAATCGGACTACCGAAACTCAAGATGCGAATTTAAAGGAAAAAAGTCAAATTATTTAACTTTCGGCATTTTAGCAGAAACTAGCCGAACAACATTGAAATTTACTTTCGAAAAATCACAAATGTCACAAATAATCATACGAATCTAACGGCGCTTTCGGATTTCGAATCGGAGCTCATTCGCCAAAACCGAGCTCAAAAATCTCTTTTAATATTTTAGCGACAATAAAAACTGAAACCTTCTTCCGATGCCTACCAAACGAGGTCTGATTTAGCTTAAATTTTACAGACAGGTCCTAATAGACCTTACGAATATTTTAAAATTATTAGCACGCCAATCGGAGTCCTAACTTCTGAAACGACTGACCGAGGTTGTTTCATTAATGAGTGCATTTTTCCTTATTTTAAAAGGCAAATAAATTCAGAGATTCTTAGGTAAGTGGTTCTTTTATTTCCGAAAGAAGTCTTTTTTTAAATTAAAAGAGCACTTTCGAAAATCGGCTACAAGCGGTAAATCCGACGGTTTTCACGAACTTGGATAAAATAAATAACTTAGAGATTTTAAGAAAAATATAAGATAAATAAATAAAGAAGTAAATGATAAGTAAATAAATAAATAAGTAAATAAATAAGTGAACAGATAATAAATAAAGAATAAATAAATAAATAACTGAATATTCAATAAAATAAGTAAATTGATAAATAAATAATTTAAATATAAATAATGATAAAATAAAAATACAAATTTAATTGAACTTTAATTTGCACTCATTAATTGACAATAGGTTCTTAATACCTTAAAGTAATTGGCGAATCCCAAAGAAACGGGATAAGCGATTTTATAAATTGTTCTAAACGTGCGATAACAATTTATAATAAAGCGGCTATCCTACCAAGCTTCTAACATGCAAAGTCCTAGTCCGGTTTTCAGGGATCCTAAGACATGCTTTTCTAAAGGGGACGGGAGAGAAGGAGTTTAGAAGGTAGAACCCCGATATAGCAAACTCAATCATTGAGCCTTGGATTTCATAAGATTTTTTTTTTTTTAATTTTTTCTTTCTTTTACATTTTCAGGGATATCAAGTCCCGAAAATGCGGAGCGGATCAAATAACTCCAAATGCATGTCATCCCAATTTGTGAGTTTTATTTCAACTCATCCCCAAAAGTTCATGCAAAGAAAAATAAAAGAGCGAAGGAAATTAGCAAATGATCAATGAATAATAATAAATAAGATTTCTATCAATTAAGAAGGAAAGCAAAAGCATAAGGACCTAACAAATTTAGCAAACTCAATATGTACACATCAAGGTTCAAACCTTTAACTAGTAATCGAACTTTGTATTTAAGAGTACAAACCATCAAAAGTTTTAACAATATGCTGATCATTATTCAAAACTTTTGAACCTATATTTCTCTTCTTCCGTTAGCTTTCATACTATAAACTAATGATAATTTTATAAGGTTTGATAGTAACTTAGTTTTGTATACATTTATGCATACGAACAAGGACATGAATAAGGACAGTAAATGGACATAAAGCTGCTATTATACATACTCAGAACCTGAAGAAATATCGAACCCTGCATACATACACAGGCCCTTTGGACTCCCTCTCGCTAACTAACCACTGATACAGCTATCTACATCACCCTGACAGACTGTAAGAAACTGATTGCAGCACCCACACACACCTCACAGACCACTAGAACCTCCTTCAGACACCTACTGATACCCTGACCAATTACCAATCCCCTGGAACAAAATCAAAGCACTTACAGCCCCTTTACACAATCTCAAGAGTTAGAAAAGATACCCTGCATCACCCTGACTTCTCCTAGACAACTAAGGAACCATAATACCCCCTTTTAAACTCCAGGACACCATCAATCCCTTTACATCATTTCTACAACAAAGACACACACAGCTGAAAACCAAGGACAAACACATACACCTGTAGAGACCAAGGAAACAACCACTCACATCCCACATACTCACAAGAACATCCAAGAACATTCTCAAATAACCTGCAGAACCTCCAGACCTTACTGCAGCTTCTACAACCATGCAAACACCACCTGAAACTCCTAAACTAAGCCCCTTCCTGAACCAGCATATACCAGACCTTACACTTCACTTAATTTCCCTGCACAAAGCATCTGCATGCCCTCTTAGGCAGCTGTAGCATTCAGACCTTCATAGCACACACACATTGCTCACTTGACACCAACCAGCTCACACACACTCACACCAGAGCCACCAGAAACAAACAACAACTCCATGACACTTACAAACCACTAGATATCCCCTTTAAACGACCAGCACATACATACATGAACATAGAAGCAACACTGAACTAAGCAGACCTCTAGACTACCCCTTTTCATACTCCTCACACTGCCTATATATGAAGAAAACCCCGAGCCCTTCTATACTCCTTAAACACAGCCACACAACCAGCTACAAACTACTATAAGCCAATCTGAACCACCAAAGGCAACTCTCATACTTGAAGCTCACTGAAGAAACTCTCATCATCCTAAAACAGCCTTGAACTCCTTGAGAAACAGTTATTATTATCACAGGACTTGAACATCATCCTGGAATTCTCTTCATTAACTCAAACAGAACCAGACTACTACACCTGATCAACTAAGCAACAAGACAACCCCTGCAAATAGAAAACATGACACTTGAACACCTGCTAAAACTCCCTGACTCCTCTATTCAAAACAAAACAGGGACATCTGCCCTTATTCTCTAAGAAGACCATCTGCATACTCAGGACCTCTTATTTAAACAGGCAACCAGAAAAACTAAGAACCAGACATGAAAATTAAAACTGACAGCATGATTTAATCTTATATAACCACATGAACAGTAAATATTAGAAATTTAACTACTTCATATACCAAATGTGATAATAAAGATTAAGACTTTAACTTAGATTATTCATACACACAGATAAAAGACAGTCAAGTACTATGTAAACACACTCAGAATAAATACAATATCTCGCTTGAAAGTTACATAAATAAATTCGATTCAGGGAAATAGAGAACAGATTAAAAGGTTATGAGATTACCTCTTTGGGAGCAGTGAGTAGGGCAAGGAATTCGAAGAAATCACGACTCGACTAAGCGCGAAAACTCGAGCAAGGTCGACAACTCGAGCACAAAAGCGATTTGCGACACAAAACCTAAAACAATGTTCTTGATCCCAAACTGGAAAACAGTGGAGCTATGTATGTATGTATATTTTTAAAAAAAAAAAAAACTTAGAGGGTAAAATTATATGTAATACTGTCGTTTCTCAGTGTTACCCCAAAACCTAGAATCCCCCCACACAGCCAGAACAATATGAATTTATACTTGAATTCTAGGGTTTTTACCCTTTGCCAAATTCCGATCCTGTCCAAAAAATCGGCTATTTCCTTTACAAATTAGGGTAAAAATTTTCCAAAATTCACAGAATTCGTACAAATTTTATCCTTACATATAAGGATTTGACCGTTATTGCAATCGAATGGCTCGGATTGATCAAGAACTCAAATACACAGCTGAGATCAAACCTACGACTCTGGTACGAAAAAGGTAAAGGAGGGAACGTGGGGGAGGGGGGGGGACCAGCTGAGCTGTTATTGGCTGTTTGTGACGGATTTTGGGGGGAAAGATTAAGAAATTAGGTCGGGTTTATGGATTGGAACGGGTTAGGCTGATAGGGAATTAGAATTCGGGAGTGTGTGTATAGTATAAATGCTTTGCACAGGTAAGCTAAAATTGGGGGTTATTGCGAGTTTAGCCTTTTTCCTGAATAAGCTAGGGGAATTAAAAGGGTTGCTCAAATAGGCCTGATTTTAGCTTAGGAACGATTTCGGCCTCTATTTTGAAATTAATCAATGACCTTTAACTTTTAGAATTGATAATTAAACATTTAATTTAAAACCTCGGGGACAAAATTCGGTGTCAACAAGTATAATGTGTCCAGCACCTTTAAAGTTGCTGATTTCTTTCCTTGTGTCGCAGGTCGAACACCGGAGGGCGAAGAAGACGCAATTTTAGGGATGAAATCTTCTCAAGAAGGGGAGGATGATGCAGCCTGAACTCGTGCTGATCAAGTGTTGTGCCATCAAGACTGGTCACACGAAGCAAAGCCAAGATTCTGCACGACGTGCATGTCTATCTAGCATGGCCGGATAGAAGCAGCAACTCAAAGAGTGAGTGGACGGGTGCCAGACTTGAAAGCTATATTTGCAAGCTTGAGCCTGAGGCTGGAAGTGCCCGAACTCCGATGAATGACGCAGATCATTGAAGCGACCAAGTGCAGAAAATTTGTGGAGCCCACATAATTAGCTTCGGCCTTGCATTGCCTTGTCTTATTACCAACTTGTGGCAGTATTTACTATTATAGCCTTGAGGCTTTCTATATAAACCCTCGTAGGATTTCATTTGCTAGTTAGTTGTTGAATATTAAATATAAGTTGTATGCTTTTGTCTCCATCGTGAGCACCCCCATCGTGGGAACCCATGTTAATGGAACTTGTATTATTTTGTGGAATCCAATAGAATATTTTCTTCGTTGATCTTTTTTTTTTTTTGCAAGAAATAGTGTTTTTCTGAGGATCATTGCTTAGTATATGTGCCTATTCACAATCTAATTTAGAGATTCAAAGACTAGTATCTTGGTTTTGCTCGATTGAGTTGAATTTGTGCCTTGCTTTTATCATTTACTTTCCGTTTTATCTTCTGTGTGTGTGTTCGTTGCTTGTCTCATTTGGATTGCCTCAATTCCTCACCATGATGCCTTGGTCATAACGCTTAGAATAGGGGATACGGATGTCAAACGTGTTCTGGTCGACACTGACAGCACTGTAAACCTTATCAAGTGGGACACCTTACAGGCAATGGAAATTGGGGACAAGATAACTCTAAGTGTTTATACATTAGCTGGCTTCAACAATTCATGCGAGAAGTCTTTAGGAGAGATAAACCATACCAGGAGCAGATCAAATTTCATCTTTCCAGGTAATCAAAAGAAGTGTCCCATATAATGCCAGCGTAAGATGCTATGGATTCACCAGGTCCAAGTAGTACTTTCCATTCTACACCAAAAACTCAAATACACTACCGAGTGGGGAGCAAATGAAGTTAATAGAGATCAGGAAGTGGCAAGAGAATGCTATACGGAAGCTATCCTAGGAGCGCCCGTCCCCAAGGGAGCACCAGAGAAAAACCTCCTTGAAGCCGATGAAGACCTCGAAACTTTAATCAACCAGGTTGATGGATTACGATTCCGCAGCTGATTAAAAGTTTCGAAAGGGGGTGGGGAGAAGGAGCAAGGCACTTGGAAGTATAATTCTTTTCAGTTTTTACTTTAATTAAGTCTTTAGTTTTCTTTTAAAATTTTGATTACAGTATTTTCATGCTTATCATTCATGTTACGGGTTTTCACTCACAACATCTCGGGCCCAGCGCCTCCTTTATTTAATAAAACTACTATTCTATTCAGTCTGTTTTTACAATCAGATTGATATACGATCAAAATACTCATAGCCTTAAGATGAAGTAATACACTCACTTTGCGTGACAAAAGTAGAGTAAACAACTCGCTTAAGCTAGATCACTTTTAGTTCAGCATAGTGCCAGAAAGACTTACAATACTCGAGTAAACAAGCAAAGACGTTCTTACTTAAACGCAAAATTGCCCCATTACATACAACGGGCTCAACACGTCCCGTTGTAGGTGCAAACAACCATCTATCATAGGCGCAACTTGAGCCATCACCCATTGGCGCATGCATAACAGACGTACTCGCCCGAGCATGCTCACTACTAAACATGCTATGCCTTATAATAAACAGGTCGTCCAATACTTAATCAAAAGCTGCCAAACAACTCAGGGCACACGCTTACGCAGGCATGACTTTGCAAAACCATTATCTAAAAAATTGTTTGCGCAAAAACTTGTCGCTCCAAACGCACACGCAAGTATACGCGGTCGATCAAGTAATAAAGTGATAAGAAAGTATCGTTCCCACGAGGACTATTGATTAACTATTAACTAGACAAACTTTAATTCAAATATTGATCAAGAGAGTTTAACCAGATTTCGAGAGTGTTTAATTAACTAATTAACTAATAGTAATTGAAGTAAATGGAATGCAAGACAATTCACGAGTTTTAGATGTCACTGAGAGGAAATATTCCAGGATTATGGGACGATCACAAATCCAGTTGCACTCATCCGCTAACTCAACTAAGTTTATTTATCTGAGTTGCTAATCACAGGGTTAATTATACTCACAGAGCTCTTTCGATACCCTGCTCGCCTATTCAAACCAACCTAACGCCTATATATCTATGGAATTAGAATTAACAAGAATGCATGTGCTTCTCCCGTATACTGATTAAGCGTGACTGTTAGGTATATTTCTATCATAACCGCGAAACCATTCCCTGATGCCCGGGTTCAGGAACACGCTTTATTTAATTATATTGCAACCTACTGTTCCCACTTTCGAGTTCAACCCTAGGTTCATAGATAATACTTAACAACTGGCCAGGAAATCAAGTAATTCAGAGCAGAATTAAATAAACAACTCAATCTAATAAATTTAATAGAATTCGATCAACTTCAGAGTACAACTTTCATGGTTAACCCATAACCCGAGAATAATAGAGTTTAGCTACTCATAGACAAGATAGCTTTCTCACAAAATAATCTAAAATTCATGAAACAATTAAGAGGAAAGAAGAATTACAACTCAATTGATGAATCTTGGTTCTCTAGTCTCTACTATGGTTCTTGCATCCAAAAATTACCTAATCCCTCTAGGAAAAACGTTACAAGGGTTTTAAATTAAGGAATATGCTATTGGCCCACGTTTTTGCTAGTCCCGGCTGCTCTGGGACTATTTACCATCGCATACACTGGAGCATGCCAAACATCAGTGGCGGTATGCGCTACTTTTCTCAATTTCCTCAATATTTGCACTCTTCCGAGACCATACAGCCTAGCATGCCAAGCATCCATAGTTGTACCCGCTGTTTCTTCCTTGTTCTTGTATGAATCAAGCTCCAATTTCCTTCAATTCGCTCCTAAAACATCCAAACACCTCAAGTTAGCATTTTAGTTTATGTCACACATTATTGGGCACATAATACACTGAAAATAACTCAAAAACTATAAGAAATCGGCGCCGAGACATAAGATATACGCCCTACAACAACACCCCATACTTAAACTTTGTTCGTCCCCGAACAAACAAACCCAACACACTTATACTCAATAGATCTCAACCACCCAACTCAAGAACTTCAAGTAAGTCCACCTATGAAATAGGTCAATACCAACAATTAGCCACCAAACATGCAAGCACACAACTCCCCCATATGTGCACACCACACATTTAGAAAACACAGATTATCAAAGCAATCAAGTAGCAACAACCAAGCGTCAAGAAACGACTCTTCACACCAACTTACTCAAGACATGCCCGCTTGCTCAAGATTAGGGCCTAATAAAAGCTCCAACCTCTGATAATCCATGTGCCTTCACCAATCAAAGTCTAGTCCCAATCACACAAAAATATATCAAATGAATTATAAGGGACTTTTCAAGATAGGAAGAATTCTCTCACATTCAAAAAGAATCTCAAGTGCCACACAATGGTACCATAGGCTTGCCCGTGGTGTAGGACTCCACCAATGTAGGTTCGCTCCTATTCGGGATTAATTAGGACTTTAAGGGTTGTAATGTAGGCTATAGGACGTATATGATAGATATGGTTAAACTAATGACTACTTCCCTAAGCACTTTAATACATCACTTTCATTTTTATAGCTCAACTCTTCACAAAAATAACCGAGCTACCCTCCGAACATCAACCCAAAAACTTCCCTCTTTATATATTTTTTATCCATGGTGAACAACACTAACAAGGATTGAGAATTTTTCTCTTTTTTTTTCTTTTTATTTTTCACTTTTCATTTTTTTCTCAATTTTTTTTTTCTTCTTTTTTTCAACATTTGTCAATTTTTCTTAACCTCAAAATACCGTTAATTTTTTTCATCGACTCCACTCAAAAGCCACCAATTTCAACCAACCACAACTTCATTAACAAAAGTATTTTCAATTAAAGTGCTCTAAGGCGTACGGGTTCAAAATGAGGGTAATTAAGAACAAAAGGAATAGGCTTGTAATGTGGGTGTCAACAAAACGGCTAATAGGCTCAAAAAGGGCTACAAGAAATATATATGAACGGGTAGGCTAATCAAAGCTGCAAAAGAAGGCTTTATCAAAGGAAGCCTGTATCATCTCCTGACTAGAGCAAACCTAGGATTTCGCTTTGAACACACACGGGGCAAGTTCTAGACCAATAATGCAAGCACGAGAAGAAATAAAAGCACCTCACCATTCATGGCACATGAACTACTCAAGGCCGAACAATTCCATTACCTAACAAAAACAAGCGAGATAAGTCATGCTGTTCGGTCCGCACTCAAAGTCAAAAACCTAAGCCGAAGAGTCACTAACAAGACAGACTATTAATCCAATATATAACGCACACCAAAAATCTTTAGAGAAGTTCAACTTGCATGTAAAGGACTAAATATGATAGTATCAAACAATTCCGAGAGAAGGCACGGGTCCTTACCACTTAGTTACTCCTATTTTCTAATTTTTTTGGATTTTAAATATATATGTTTTTTTCATTTTTATCTAAAAACACCCAGTTCAAAACGAAAGGCATCCTCGGGAAAGAACCGTGGCTTGAAGAAAACCCAAGGATTATGGCACTAATCTAAAAAAAATTAAACGCAGTAAAAATATACAAGTACAAGTCATGATACCCCCCCCCCCCCACACTTAAAATAGTGCATGGTCCCCACTGCACAAATAAAAAATAAGAACAAGACAGGGTATTAAGAAAGCTCCCTCAAACTGCAGAGTCTGGAGGTGCTGCAGACCAGTCTGAGCAATCGAGGGATCTAACAATGTAGTGCCAGTTGCACCCATCTCATCAATCAGCGACCCCTCCATAGTAGTGGCAGTAGCCGGAGCTGGCTCTGCAGCAGCGCCATCAGTAGCACTCAAATCCACAATCTCATGAATGGACCCTGCATCAGTCTGGACGCCAATGGAAAGCGTCACTCTAGTACTCTGAATAGCAGTAAGGTTCTCTACCAGGGTGCTCTACATCAGGGTATCTCGAGCTGACTGCTCCTGTCTCAACTGGGTCAGCTCTGCCTGCTGGTCCTGTCTCAACTGGGTCAGCTCTGCCTGCTGCTCCTCTCTCAGCTTAGCTAGCTCGGCTTCAAATCCCACAAGTCGCTCTGATGTAGTTCTCTTATCTTCTTTGGCCGCGACCAGGTCATGCATTGAAGTAATTTCATGGGCAATGGGTACCTCTAAAAGATCATCATCCGTATAGAAGGGGACCCCGTTCTTCCTCATCAAAGCCGTCAAAGTGTTGACAAAATACAGCTTCAATGTCTTCTCCTTACGAGTCCGCATCATCTGCTCGTACATAAGCTCTCCCAAATTCAGCACTATCCCATTCATCAGAGCATAAATAAGAAGCACCCGCTCCCAAAGGACATTTGTCTGATGATCAGTCTGCATTATTCTGTTAGACACCCAATTTAGCCAAGATCGACTCTCCCTAGACATAAACCTCTTAGGCAAGGTGGCATATTTTCTCTTCGTGTTGTGCAACCATACAGGCTTCGAGGACTCACGAACATCCATAACAACTGGTGGGTCACACAATACCTCAATGACATCCTCAAAATCTGGCTCTTCTAGAAACTTCTTGTAATCATCCATTGCAACTTCATTCACCCTGTAATATGCATTAATGGCTCTGGCAGAAATATCGACCTCAACCTCTCTAACCCCCACTATGTTGCTCCTTGGATTCTCCCAGTTTGCATATAATTCTTGAACATCAGTAACATTGGCCTTCCACTTGGGACATTGCACAAATCTGTCCCACTTCCTATATTTCACAACCTCTAGAATAGTTGGGCAAGCATTCTCACAAGCATGATAGTTCAGTGGTCTTTCTTACGTAATCTGCTTCTTAATGATCCACTCTCACTCTCAAATGTGTCCTCCCACAATGAACTGTCAATCGGGCTACTTGTAGATGGAATGTCCTCAAGCACTGGAATAGGAGTGTACTCATCCTCAGCATCATCATCAACATGCTCGTCATCCTCATCATCCTGCTCCATTAGTTTCTTCTCTTTTCCCTAAACTACTCTTCTCTTCTTGGCCGGTGGTTTAGAAGCACCACCCTCACGGATCACCACTGGCTTTTCCTTCGCATTGGTTGATTTCATCTTGCCCGTGGCTGCCTGAGGAGCGGGAATGGTATGGGCACTTGAAGCCAATCTTTTCTTTGCTAAAGGCATAGCCTCAAGCTCAGCATTCTCCTTTTCCATATCCGGAGCAGGTGTATCTTCTTTCTTCTTTGAGCGTTGCTCCTTTTTATCCTTGCCCTCGGGTTGATTCCGCGGTGGTTGGCCAAAATCCCCGCTTCCACCACTCTTGGATGTTTGCTTTGCAATCGCTATTTTGCAATAGACTACCTGCATCCAAACAATGTGAAATTAGCCAATGAAGTACTCCCGAGTTCTTTAAAGTAGCTAGAAACTAAGCCAATTCAAGCTTGTCGTTAACTTCACATTGGTGCGCACGCACCTCACACTTAAAGCTCAAGTGCATTTCACAATTAATCAATTTATGCTCATAGTACGCTTATGGCATCATTCGCGAGTTACTCAGACTTCCCTCGACGCGCACTTCTTTATTTGAAACAATTCTCATGATTAAAATTCACCAAAGTATGTAAACGGGATCTCCACACCTCACACTTGTGCTCTACTTCATCTCAAAAATATGGAGAAATATTATCTTAAGCAAAATAATAAGAGCAGTGGTTCGCTCAATTAAGGTGCAAAACGACACTCGTCGTGTGTGAATAATGTGTATTAAGTGTCGTTCAAGTGAAATTACTTTAAACTCAACCCTGTGCCCTAATTCTAACTAATATATGTTCAACTTATACCCACTAATTGATTCGGCTACTCAGACACCGCCGAATACTTCAAATTTTTCATTGGGGATTTTCAACAAACACCTTACGTGCAAAATTTTGGACAACTTGTATATAAGCTTTTTACTTTTGTTTGGACCTCCAAACTCTGGGAGTTTACTTAGATATTCATCCTGGTGCATCACCGCACCCCCCCCACAACAGATACCAATAAAAAATATTCAAGTTTCGACATGTTTTCATCATACACCTGAAGTAAAAAAAAAAAACTGAACCTAAGGGAAACAGAAATGGGATTTTGCAGCGCTACCAATCAGTAGAGAAGGGAAAAGGGTTAGAATAAGAGCGAGAAGGCATACCTGAATCGAACCTCAAATATCAGTGTAGCGTTTGCGCGAAGAAGTACAGGGAGAAACGGGTCTGCTATTCCTGTTCTCTGTTTTTGTTTCTTTTGTTTTGTGTTATGTTATGTTGTGTGTGTAAGTAAAGACAAGGAGTTAACATAACTTGGCACACAGTGGCCCGCGTTTTACCCCCTCAACACTGTTTCTGTTCTCTTATTTTTTTTTAAAAAGCGCAGTGGGCACAGCCAGGCATGCCACGCATGCTGGCCTGTGCAGGAACAAAAATTGGAAACAGTGTGCAGCGCCTTCAGCTCCCAACACTGCCTCTATTCTGAACATTTTTTCAAAAACTTTTGGCTGCAAACACAGCCTTGCGCGACGCATGCCAGTCTGTTTGGTCTCGTTTCAGCTTTGTGTGGTGAAGAAAACAAACACAGGCACCATAGAGCCCAGCATGCGACGCATGGAGGCCTGTATGGCCTGGATTTTTGAGAATTTTTGCTCCTTTGCTGTTCGGCACCGGCCCTTTTCGTTGTTCCAACTGTTTTCGAGCCTCGGGATCCCGGAAAAACACTACACAAACACGTTAATCACATCAAGTTCCCATCCTTTTTGTTCTTTTCTATTTTTTTTAATTTTTTTCTTAAATGAAAATAAGGATTAACTAACTCTAAAAAATGATAAAACATGGGTTGCCTCCCATGAAGCGCTAGAGTTAATGTCGTGGCACGACGAGTACATCCCTTTTTCAAGGGTCGACCAAAGAAATGGAGGATTTAAGCCTATCGACTTCACCTCCCCGATATCGCTTTACTCTTTGCCCATTCACTAGAAACGACTTATCCGAACCAGGGGCTCGCAATTCAATCGCTCCATGGGGCATCACCTTAACAATTTATCACTGACCAGACCATCTCAACTTGAGCTTACCAGGAAAGAGCTTCAACCTGGA
This sequence comes from Petunia axillaris subsp. axillaris, assembly GCA_029990575.1. NCBI lineage: Eukaryota > Viridiplantae > Streptophyta > Magnoliopsida > Solanales > Solanaceae > Petunia > Petunia axillaris. The sequence goes on from JARKNS010000007.1 coordinate 35,343,374, forward strand.
GTTAAATAAAAGAACTAGTTCGCCCGACTCAAAATAACGGTGCTGAATACGCTTATCATGCCACCGCTTAGTCTTCTCCTTATATAACTTGGCGTTTTCGTACGCGTGCAACCTAAACTCATCAAGTTCATTGAGTTGCAACAATCTCTTCACACCCGTCAATTCCATATCAAAATTTAGCTTCTTTATCGCCCAATAGGCCTTGTGCTCAAGCTCGACTAGCAAGTGGCACGCTTTCCCATATAGCAACTTGTACGGTGAAGTCCTAATTGGAGTCTTATAAGCTGTCCTATATGCCTAGAGTGCATCATCAATCTTGGTAGCCCAATCCTTCCTATTCGCACTGACAGTCTTCTCAAGAATTTGCTTCACCTCTCTATTGGATACCTCAGCCTATCCACTAGTTTGCGGATGATAGGCGGTGGCGACCTTATGCTTGACCCCGTATTTAGCTAGAAGGTTGTTTAGCAACTTGTTACAGAAGTGTGTACCCTCATCACTGTTGAACCCCAAAAATTACCCTTTCTTTAAGAAAAGATACGTTTCGGGTATAATGTTCAACAATGTGGGACTCCAAAGGGCTTTCTTTGGAGTCGCCACCTAATTTAAGGATTATTAGGAACCTAAGTTAACTAATGAGTGCAATTTATTTTTTAATTAAATGAAATTAAATTAAAATCAGAGATTCTAGGTAAGTGGTTCTATTAAATTCGAAAGAAGGTCCCTTGCGGGAGCACTTTCGAAAATCCGCTAAAAGCGGTTAATCCGGCGGTTTTCACGAATTTGTTAAGGATAATAAATATATAAAGCTAATTTTATAAGGATAATATGAATAATATAAATAAGATAAGATTTTAATTATGCCGATACTTAGTTAAATAAATGATCCAATTTAAGATTAATAAAATAGATAATGAAATAATAATCAGTTGATTAATTAATAGAATAAGTAAAGGTTAAATGAAGTTAGATAATAAAATAAAACAAACTAGATAAATAATTGGATAATAATAAAGGATTAATTAATTGATTGAATAAATAGATAAATAAATAAGCAAATGAATAACTTAATTAAATAAATGAATACTTATCGATTTTAATTAAATAAAGGAGTAAATGAATGATAATTGATTAATTAAATGAATAAACATTTAATTGATTAAATAAATGATTAATTGAAATTAAATAAATTAGATTAAGTAAATAAATAAATAAAGGATTAAAATTTAATTAATTAACTAAATAAATAAATTAGATTAAATAAATGAATAATTGAATATTAATGTAATCAATAAATAAATAATTCAAATGCAAATTATGACGAATGGTACAATTTTAAACGAATTTTATTTGCACTCATTAATTGACAAATGATTCTAAACATCCATAAACAAATTGGCGATTCGCAAAGAAATGATACAAAGTATTCATATAAAAATAATTTAAGTGATTTACAATAGTTATTCACAATTCAAATATCGTTTCTGTCCTACAGAGCTCCTAATCCGGTCTATGAGGAAGTCCTATACAACATGCATCTTCTAAGGGAGCGGGGAAGGATGGAGTTTAGAAAATAGAACCCGGAAGCGCAAACTCGATCATTGAGCCTTGGACTTTGTGATTTTCATTTTTTCTTTTACATTTTCGGGGATATCAAGTCCCGAAAATGCGAAGCGGATCAAATAACTTCCAATGCATGCAGCCATCCCATTTACGAGTTTTATTTCAACTCGCTCCCAAGAGTGTTTATGCAAAGAAAGAAATAAGGATCAGTATCAATAAAGAAAAGTTAATCAGATAAGTAAAGTACGCATCCTTCAATCAGTAAAGCACACTAAAGGGACGCTGTCAAATTCTTAGATTTTTTAACTTCTCTAACTCAAAACACAACCTTGAAAATCATTAAACAAGCATAGCAATTTGCGCATACGTGCTTCATATATCCAGGTAATAAACAATAGACATTTTAACTAACTATTTCAGGAAGCATGGCAAACTTGAGGTGTAATTGTTCACGTTTTTAACACAAGTAAATAGAGATTACCAAGTCAAAATTAATGAACTTGTACTCTTTAATTCACACAACAAGTGTCAGATCACAAACCTGCTAAAGGAAAGTACTTTCAAGATGAACTAAAAAGTATATCAGGAACAAATTTTCCTAGATATTAAGAGTAAGTAGATGTGAGGAAAGACTAGAACGGCATGATTCTAATTATGTCAACCAAGGCTCCCTACACTAACATAAACATTAGAACATGAACTCATGAACCAAACCAAGCACACGTTTTAACATTAGAGCAAGCAGGATTTCGACAGAGCATGCATATTCCACCACACAGAGAAGGAATGGGCAGTCACACTAAAGGATAGAGATAAAAAGAAAAAGTCTGGCTTGTGAAATAACTAATAGGTGCTTAACTGAATTAGTTAGCTTAGGGTGATCCTCATATATAGAATTTCCTAGCTATTTAATCCATCTTAACATCTGTAAGAAGCTCTACAATATGTATGGTCTCTTCTCGGAATTTGTATGTCAAGGATACAAGACAAAGGTCAAGCTCAAAGGAACCTCATGAATAACCAAATGCAAGAATGAGAGATATCACAATAGACATATAGGAACTTCATAACTTCAGATTGACCTTTAAGCCATCATATATTGATCTTATAACTTTTAAGACATGCAGAAATTAGCTTAACAAATCACGAAGAAGGCTACTGATTACGGACATTACTTCCTACATCCTGATGAATGCACCTATCTCCATTACTCAACTAGAAACAAACTAACTCACTATAAGCTGCCTTCACACTTCAACTGCACTCGCAAACTCCCAGAACCTATCATAACTACCTAAGAACAGACTAGACATGATACACCACACAACAAAGCACTAAGGCACCCCTGAACAGACCCTGAACAAAAGCCAGAACCAAACCCCAGCAAACTGCAGCAAACCAAAAGAACAAGCAGCACCCTCTGAAGATCTCTTTCACTCCCTCATGCATCTCAAAAAGAACTAATCCCTCCCTGATCCCTGCTATGACCTCTAACCCTCTGGACCTAACCAAAATAACTCCTGCAAACCACCTCAGATCTCTCACTGCCATAAGAATCAGCCTCACTACTCTCTTTAATACCTGGGAACAACCTGTACCCTACTTCAGACCCTCAGAAAACCCAATACAACCCCCATTAGATCACCTGACAACCCTGCTACATCAAGCCACCCTGAACTGATCAAACAACCCCCCTGGAACCCCTGCACACCTCTCCTAAATCTGCAATACTCTCAGAACTCACAGACTAGCACCCCTGCTGCATCCCTTTCCACTTCAAGACTCCCTCATAGAAACAGAAACAATATTCCCTCCTGAACAACTCCAGGAACCTTTAGACAAACAGGGAAACAGAACAGCCCCTTTGAAAACTCTCCAAAACAGACTTCCCAGGGCCAAGAACTAAGAACCAGACCTGGATTGAAGAACAAACTACCAGGAGCTAAAAAAAATACAACCCTGGAACACCAATACCCTCACCAGACTTGCATCTCACACCTTTTAACACAGAATCAGATGGAGACAAAGATAAAGTGAAGATAGGCCTAATAGAATAGCTTACAACTAACTGATTAGAACATCAATAGTCATGACTAGAATGGCTCTTCAAACAAAAAAGAAAAAAAGAAAAACTGAACTCACATATAGAATCTATGACATTCCAGCCTAGTATAGATTCACTAACCCTCATAAATAAATATTTTTTGATAAAACATCTTTCTTTTGAGCTTAAAAGATCATAACTTGGCAAGACAACCAAAGAAACAATCTCTTCGAATCTGAACAGTTTCATACCCACAGTTATCAGCCGACAGATTCATATGTTAACAAGAAGAAACTAAACTATTCAAGGAACCTATATATACACTAATCTACTAAGTACTCAAGGCAGATTCAAAGCAAGAAACAAGTTAAAGGGATTTAATACCTTTTGCGGCGCAGTGAGCTAAGGCGTAGATTTGAAGAATACGCGACTCGACTAAGAAGACGACTCGAACGATGAAGCGACGACTCAAACAATGAATCGACAACACAAGAACAAATCCAGAAACAAACTAAGAAACAGTGATGCTATCTCCTCAAAACTCAAAACTGAGAAACAAAATTTTATATGTGGAGATGCTGCCTCCTTTTGTTCTCCCAGACTAGGCCCCTTTTAAAATGAACATAAGGAAGATTTTATACCTGTAATGCTAGGGTTTCGGATCTCTTTGAATTCCCAAAAGCGACCCTTACTCCCTTTGCTTTTCCCCTTTGAAACCAAGGTCAAAATAGTATAATCCTCCTGGATTGTACTACTCTCACCCTGATTCAAAGAGGAAATGGACGTTGAATCCCTCTACGGCTCGGATTGATCCGCGATTCAAAATGGAGGGCTAGGATCGATTGAGATCTTGTACTAGAGAGAGGGAAAAGGAATGGGGACCAGTGGAGTACGATATTTGGACGGATTCGAAGAGGATCCGAGGGAAAATCAAGAAAGGAAGCGGATTGAAACGGGTTGGGGATTTGGATCGCGGGTTGAAATTGGGGAATCGGGTTGAATTTCTGAACTGAAGGGTGAAAGTGAGCGTGTGTATTGTGTATGTATTGTTTGCAGAGATAGGACAATTTCGCGGATAAGGAACGATTTTAGCCCTGGTTTTAGATTAAATTGGGAAATTGAGGGGTTGCACGGGTAGGATATAAACTAGGCTATGCCTTATAATTCTAGCCTTTTCTCTTTGAATTACTTTTGAATTTTTAACATTAATTTTAAATTAAAATAATTAGACTTTAATTAACTTATTCGGGACAAAATTGGGTGTCAACAGCTGCCCCTCTTTACCTGAAAAGGATGAAAGAGTTTTCAGGGTAAAGAAGTTGACATAAAGCCAATTTTGTCACGATAAAGCCAAGACTTTTGATTCCATGGACCAAGAGGCGAGGCTTATGGGCATGGCCAAACTCCGGTTTCCGAGTTTCCTACATATCTTGGGCTAAAAGAGAATCAGGCCATATGTAGTTCGACTACACTTAGAAATGAAGACTCGCACGATTGACAAAAGAAAGGACGCACGAATAGGAAAGAATCTGAAATGAAAGATTAGGTAAAACTTGCTTGTTCGAGTGCGATTCTTCAGATCCTCGTTGACGAGTCTAGCTCATATCAACGATTGCCCCAGTTCACTGCTAAGAAAAAGTTCCACGTTTTGCTCCAAATGCTGCTACGGCATTGCCAAAATTCTGTAAAGACTTAACAAACGGTAAGCGAGCGACTGCTAATACACTATAATAATTGAAATAAGGAATAAATAAAGGGATAATATAAGATTGTAAATGCTGGTTGTGATGCTATCAACAAGTTCTTCCTGCAATCAACTGATGAGGCGCTCCGCCCGGAGAACCTCTAGGCTGATCATTACTCTTCAATTGCTTATGGTAGGCTTCAAATGATAATGACGTCTTCGCTTGCTCACGATAGACTTGATAATAAGACCCCCGATTGCTTACGGTAGGATCAATAAAAGAAGAGCCTTCAATTGCTTATGATAGGCTTCAGAATAAGGCCTCCAATTGCTTATGGTAGGCTTCAATGCTAATGAAGTCTTCGCTTGCTCACGATAGACTTGATAATAAGATCCTCCGATTGCTTACGGTAGGATCAATAATAAAAGAGCCTTCAATTGCTTATGATAGGCTTCAAAATAAGGCCTCCAATTGCTTATGGTAGGCTTCAATGCTAATGAAGTCTTCGCTTGCTCATGATAGACTTGATAATAAGATATTCCGATTGCTTACGGTAGGATCAATAATAAAAGAGCCTTCAATTGCTTATGATAGGCTTCAAAATAAGGCCTCCAATTGCTTATGGTAGGCTTCAATGCTAATGAAGTCTTCGCTTGATCACGATAGATTCATAATGAGGCCCCTGATTGCTTACGGTAGGCATGACGTAATTTGTAAGTGCAAGGTGCAATATCTTTGATAAATTGTCTTCCAATCAACTGGCGAAACAATAAAGAAAGTGCGAGGGCATAGTGCAAATCTTTTCAACAAGCATGACAAATCAACTGGCAAGCCGGTCGGACATGAAGCAAGGAGGGTTTTGGGGTTGATTTTCGAACAAATCAGCTGGCGAACCGGTCCGGCACGAAGCAAGGAGGGTCTCGGGACTGACCTGTTAACCTGAAAAGTAAAACAAGACGTAATACAAAGAAAATGCGAAGGCATAATTTAAAGCAAGTGCAAAGCGATTTGAACAATCTTGACAAATCAACTGGCAAGCCGGTCGGGCACACAGCAAGGAGGGTCTTGGAATTGATTGTCTACAAATCAGCTGGTGATCCGATCCAGCACAAAGCAAGGAGGGTCTCAGGGCTGACCTGTTAACCTGAAAGTAAAGCAAGTTATAATATAAAGCAAGTGCAAAGGCATAATTGAAAGCAAGTGCAGAGCAATTTAGCGTAAAATGTAAAGCAACGCAAAAGCGATTTAGCGAATCAATAGGCATGAAAGTCCAACAAGGGAGAAGCCCCGCCTGGTGGTCAACCTGAAAAAGTAAAACAAGGAATTAACTTTTTTTAAAGCAAGTGCAAAGCAGAGTAGTGCGGAAATATAGTCAGTGCGATAGCCATTGATAAATCAATTGGCGAGATAATCCAGCAAGGATGGTCTTGTGCGGATTATCAACTAAAACAAAGTGATGCCCTATTTGGCTTAGTTTTGAAAACACAAAACCAGCCTCGGCTTTGTCGCCTATTAGGGATGAAAGTCATAGGGGTAGAAATGCCGCCTGTTCGACAATAACTAATGACAAAGCATAATGCTTTAAGTCATGAAAAGGCAATGCGACGCAATCTGCAAGGCAACTTTGGATGCGCGTTCAGTAAATTATTCATCCATAGTGCAAATGATCATTTCATTGCAAGCTTTCATGTTCCTGCTCTTCAAAGAAAATTTTGTTAGTTTTGGGGAGGGGTGTTTGATTTGTGCTGATTCATCTTGAACTCGCTGCCGCTGCTCCCTCATTCTTCTTCAGACTCGGGCTTGCAAATTATACTCAGAGACTTGACTTATGAACTCAATATTGTATAATATTTCAAGATAGAGGCAAAATAAAGTAATTTGATAAAATAAATAATCATTGATACACGACCGAAGTTATAATGCATTTAAAATTTCTGCTTTAACTCAAACTCATTACATATCTTGAAACAAACTGAACGTCATTTGTCTTTGCAACTTATGCTAATCTTGAATACTATTAGAACTTTTCCACTTAATCCTTTGATAAGCCAAACCAATTTTGCAAAAATCTTCCCCAGTTATAATCTTTATGCCTTCGAACTCTTTTAAAAAATTTGCCCCAGTTTCTATCTTCCATATCTTCAAATTATCTTTGCAAAAATTGCCGCAGTTGCTATCTCTCAAATCTTCGAATTATTTGGCAAAATTGCCCCAGTTGCTTGCCTTAGGGGAGACTGAAAATTTTAATATTATAGAGTCGAGCCCGTTAAGAGCGCCTACGTATCCCTCCACGGGAATCAGACTGTGCGTAGTTCTGCTTACATAAAGATTTTTGGGGAAGTATGGCAATCTAAGTACGAAACCGCATCCGAATTGGAAAACATACACATATGCCCAGATGCATAGTTCGGAATTACATCATCAAAAGATAAACAAGCTTAAGGTATTACAATATTTTGACCGAATCCGACGGGGATTTCCTACTTATCCTGTTGCCATTCCAGGAATCAGGTCAGAAGTAGTTCAAACATACATAAAAGAGGAAATAGGGGATTCCTGTGCTAGTGCAACCGAACTCTATATGAGTTGCCTACGTATCCCGCCTCGGGAATCAGGTTACTCATAGTTCGCATTACATCAAAGATTACATTCAAAAACCATGCTAACTTGCGATTGCTTCAGACATAGTATCTTTTGACGGCATCTGCGCTGATTACCTTTGGCCAAAATTGATTATAAATATCTGCCAGGATTAGTGTTCTTCAACATAATGACATTGCCAACTTGGCGCAAATTTTCCCGTTGCTTCTTCTTAATTAGGAAAGAGCTTCTTCAACACCAATTGCCCCGGTTTGAAGTAAACTATTCAAAACTTCTCTTTGTGCATTCAACATCTTCCAACTTATATTCTTGAATGGTTTCTCAAATAAAGGACTTCCATTTGTATAGAAAAACCGCTTCGGCACCAATTGCCGGCAAATAAAGCTGCCCCAGTTTGAAGTTCTAACGGTAATGTAATATCCAAAGAGTGCAAAAAGTAACCTTCTAGTGCATCATCCTTAAATCGTTCAGTTGTTTCGTTATAGATCACAAGCAAAGTTCAAGCAGGTTTTGTTTTTCATTTGAAACAGTAGTAAGTATATCAATCAGAAGTAAATAATAAAGCACATTAAATAATTAAAGTATAGCAAAATAATGAGGTAGAAATGCAGTGCATTTGTTTATTCAAAACCTAATTTAGGGAGGCATACAACATAAAAGTAAACATACAGGATTTAAAAGAGTTATTTGAAAGACATAGACATAAACATAAACAAAGTGCAAAACACAGTTCAGGGCCTCAAGCTGACTGTGATGCCAAAACAAAAATAACGAGTTCATTCATCAAGTCTCTTTTGGACCACATGTCCAATTAACCATCACAACACTTGGTTCAGCATTCTGCACATGTGGCTCTTTCTCAAAATCTTCAATAGTTGCACTGCATTTCAATCCATCATTCAAAAATAGGCTGCCAACACCTTCAATCAAATTCTGCATGGCCATTTCTGGTGCTCGGACAAATGACTGGTTCAATGGTAAAAGAGGCTGTAGCATGACACTAGTCGGCTTTTTCTCAGACTCAACCTTTTCCATCTTTCCTTCAGCGGGGTTGCCACCTAGGCCGAAAGTTCCCTCATTCTTTGGCAATAGAGTTAGTGCTTGCTTAGGTACCTTAAAAGCAATATTATCAACCTTTACATCATAGATAGAGACTATGGTGCCCTTCAGATTTGGTTCTTCCTCAAGAGAAATCATATTAACTGCATTGTTACCATGATTGGGAAGAGGATTATCATGCACATTTGGCTGAGTGCCGGTGAGTTGAATGGTGCCTGCTTTGATTAAACCCTCGACCTTGTCTTTGAAAGTATAACATCTCTCAATATCATGGCCGGCTGCCCCTGAGTGATAAGCACAGTGCTTATTTGCATCATACCATTTTGGAGGTGGGTTTGGAGTGTTATCAGGGATAGGCTGCACAACTCCCGCATTTCTTAATCTCTCAAAAAGCTGGCCATATGACTCGGCTATAGGAGTACAGGAGAACGAGGCTGGTAATTTTGGGGTGCTTGAAAATTTGGCTGATGAGGGTATTGATTAGGTGCATGCGCTCTAGGTTGGTAGTAATTTGCTTGTGCATTATAAACCGGATAAGGAACAGGTGGCATCTGGTAGTGAGTGGGGTAATTTGGGTATTATGGGCTTTGGTAGGCGGGAAAAGCAGACGAATTGTCAAAATTCAACTTTCCAGCCGGTCGACGCTCGATGTCTCCCACAACAGCTCCCACTTCCTCTTTCTTCTTTTTGTTAAAGCCATTACCAGACCCAGACTGGATTGCTTTACTTGTAGCTTGCAAAGCGGCCAAATTTGTGATCCTACCAGATTTCAAACCAGCTTCATACATCTCCCCCGTTTTCACTAGATTGGCAAAAGTAGAGTTAGTCATGGATGCCATTCGATCATAGTAGAATTCATCCAATGTCTCGATGAAATGTCCCACAAACTCTTCCTCACTCATAGGAGGCTTAACTTTGGCCGCCTCACTCCTCCAACGTACCGCGTATTCCCTAAAAGTCTCGGTCGTCTTCTTCTTAAACCTTGCAATAGCCAACCGATCTAATGGTATTTCAGCATAGAAACCAAAACGCTCCATGAAGTCGTGAGACATACTCCTCCAGTTAATCCATTTTGAGGGATCCTGCTCGGAGTACCAGTCTAAAGCTTCGCCTTCAAGACTATGAATGAATAATTTCATACGGAGTTCTTCATTCTTCCCCACTCCCAAGGTTTCACAATATCTTCTCAAATGGGCTCGGGGGTTGCCTTTGCCATCAAACTTAACAAACTTTGGTACTTTGTACCCTTCTGGGTATTCAATCCCAGGATGAACACACAAGTCTTCATATTCTAGACTTTCCTTGTCCTTGCCTTTTGATGCTTTGCTAAGAGCACTCATCTCCCAACCTTGTACCTTTTTCTCTAAATCTGCACCCCCATCGACTGCTTTTTCGGCTCTTCTAACACCAATTTGAAACTTCACATAAGGAGGATTGGTGTAATCATCAATTTGCACAATAGGAACATCTTGCCCGCCAGACACCGCCACTTGGACTAATGGTGCAGGCAGATTTTCAGTATAAGCTTGTGGGATGGGTTCATTTTGGTAAGTGGAGGTTTGGTATGGATATGGAGTGTTTGTCTGATAATAAGTATTGGCAGGGTGCGGGGTGTATGATGGCTGTTGTTGATGTGATGGGTTGATGGGTGGTCGGTTAATTGTTTGGCTAGATTGAGCGTTTACTGGAGGTGGAGCTTGGACAAATGGCAAGTTGCTTTGGTGGACTGGTGCTTTAAAAGAATTGTGGGTGTTCAAAGGTGTGTTCATATTGGCGACCCCATCAATTGAGTTCAGAGATTGCCCCAGAGATTGCCCCATTTGAACCAGAGATTGTGATGCATCGGGCCCACGCAGCGGCGTGTTTTTAGGAGTTTGTCCTTTTACCGCAGCCAGCTCATCTTTTAACATTTGTAGCTCCTTAGCCATTTCAAGAATCAGTTCGTCTTGAGCAATAATGACATTTCCTCTTGATGATTCAGGAGTTGGAAGATTTTTCTCGGTATTGCGAGGTTCATCATCTATTCCAGTCATTGTCAGTTGTGGAAATGCATACCAGTATGCAGATTGGTCCTTTGTCCTTGTGTAATAGGAGTGATCAGCCAGCTTAAATCAGCACAAATCAAACCTCTGAATGGGGGATAAACAAAACAAAAGAAAAAGTTCAAAAGTAGCCATGTTAGTTTGCATGTCATTGACAAAATTGCACACAAATCACGTAGCGCGCATCACGTAGCGCTTTGCATTTTAAACAAGTTCGACATGTGGCAAACACAAGTAGTTGAGCGTAAATGAAAATGCGAACGTTTCCTACCCTGTAAGGTGCCTCTTTGCCAGAGGTGGGCCTAAGATGCGCAAACAAGTGGTAACGAAAAATAGTTCATGCCAGTTTTGAGCAATTCAGATTTAGAGTAAGCGATAAATAATAACAATCATTGATAACAATCAGCTCTCCGCCTCGACATTGCGATTCCATTATCCCAACCAACTTCCAAAAAGCTGGTGTCAACTCGAAGTTTTGACACAGCTCATGCTCTCCACAACATCTGCACCAAATTTCTAAACCCAAATGCCTAAAACCTGAAACAAACCTCTATACCTTTTGCAAACATCAGCGCTCCTCCAAGTGCAACTCCCAATTATTTCACAACATCCAGGGGTGAGATTTCCAACTGCCTTCACAATACCAGACTGCAAATCATGAAAGGCGCCAATCGGCCTTTCAAAATAAAACCTCACTGGTCCTCGGCTTTAGACAAGCCTCTCAGCTTCCTAGGTTTTGCAAGGCTCACCGACCTTGTTCATAGGGCTCCTCACTGGTCCTCGGCTTGAATCAAGCCTCTCAGTTTCCTAGGTAGCCAAGACCGCACTGGTCTTCAAGGAGGGACCCCATTGGTCATTCAAAGACATAGGGGCTTCGCTCTCCTAGTATACGACAAGCATACTTCATTCCAGAAGAATTTGCAGCTGGTTAGTCAACATGAGCCTGCACACACGCAAAGCCATTCGCGAGAGGGACCCCACTGATCTTTTAATGACACAAGGGGCTTCGCCTCATAGATCTCACTACACCATACCATTTCCAAAACACAAACCAACCAAATCTGCCTAACTTTCCCCCGAACTGCAATTCTGTCTATGATCTCAATTCTGCTAAATTCTTCCATTTTCTAACCTAAAAGACAACATAGGAGACAAAATTCTAAATCTGATTTTGCTCAAAACATGGTTAGGACTGAGGATTCGTTATCACATAGCACATAATATTCATTGTCGTTGGGTTTCAAGAACCCGCTGACGTAAGGGTGGTTTCCTAACTATGGAGGCGGTACCAAGGACCGGGTCCAGACTAAGGTGTCAATGCATGCATGCTCCTTAAGCTCCGTCTAAGAGTGGGTTAACGGTTGAGGCTAACAGTGAGTGGCAAGCGGTCTCGCAGTCGAATTACTCCTACGATGGCCGCCGGTGTACCAACTCGTCACAAGGGTTCTTTAGTGGAAGAAAGTGCAGGTGCGCATGGGCGCACCTCGCGGAATTTGAGTGAGAATGCAAGAGGTTCCCAAGAGTGGGGGAAATATGAACGGAATGCCAGTTTATATGTGCGCAAATAAGGGTGTAGTGACATGTTTTCGTGACACACAACAATCAACTAAATTAACTAAGCATGCTCGCAAAAAAACAATAGATATAATCATGCTAGTTTCAACAATTATTAAATAAGCTACGCATACAAATATCAGCATACAACTCAAACAATACAAACAAACAGATTCGTGAAAGCCTTTTGGTTAGAACCATTTGCGTATTCCCCAGCGGAGTCGCCACGCTGTTGAACCCCAAAAATTACGCTTTCTTTAAGAAAAGATACGTTTCGGGTATAATGTTCAACAATGTGGGACTCCAAAGGGCTTTCTTTGGAGTCGCCACCTAATTTAAGGATTATTAGGAACCTAAGTTAACTGATGAGTGCAATTTATTCTTTAATTAAATGAAATTAAATTAAAATCAGAGATTCTAGGTAAGTGGTTCTATTAAATTCGAAAGAAGGTCCCTTGCGGGAGCACTTTCGAAAATCCGCTTAAAGCGGTTAATCCGGCGGTTTTCACGAATTTGTTAAGGATAATAAATATATAAAGCTAATTTTATAAGGATAATATGAATAATATAAATAAGATATGATTTTAATTATGCCGATACTTAGATAAATAAATGATCCAATTTAAGATTAATAAAATAGATAATGAAATAATAATCAGTTGATTAATTAATAGAATAAGTAAAGGTTAAATGAAGTTAGATAATAAAATAAAATAAACTAGATAAATAATTAGATAATAATAAAGGATTAATTAATTGATTGAATAAATAGATAAATAAATAAGCAAATGAATAACTTAATTAAATAAATGAATACTTATCGATTTTAATTAAATAAAGGAGTAAATGAATGATAATTGATTAATTAAATGAATAAACATTTAATTGATTAAATAAATGATTAATTGAAATTAAATAAATTAGATTAAGTAAATAAATAAATAAAGGATTAAAATTTAATTAATTAACTAAATAAATAAATTAGATTAAATAAATGAATAATTGAATATTAATATAATCAATAAATAAATAATTCAAATGCAAATTATGACGAATGGTACGATTTTAAACGAATTTTATTTGCACTCATTAATTGACAAATGATTCTAAACATCCATAAACAAATTGGCGATTCGCAAAGAAATGATACAAAGTATTCATATAAAAACAATTTAAGTGATTTACAATAGTTATTCACAATTCAAATATCGTTTCTGTCCTACAGAGCTCCTAATCCGGTCTATGAGGAAGTCCTATACAACATGCATCTTCTAAGGGAGCGGGGAAGGATGGAATTTAGAAAATAGAACCCGGAAGCGCAAACTCGATCATTGAGCCTTGGACTTTGTGATTTTTATTTTTTCTTTTACATTTTCGGGGATATCAAGTCCCGAAAATGCGAAGCGGAGCAAATAACTTCCAATGCATGCAGCCATCCCATTTACGAGTTTTATTTCAACTCGCTCCCAAGAGTGTTTATGCAAAGAAAGAAATAAGGATCAGTATCAATAAAGAAAAGTTAATCAGATAAGTAAAGTACGCATCCTTCAATCAGTAAAGCACACTAAAGGGACGCTGTCAAATTCTTAGATTTTTTAACTTCTCTAATTCAAAACACAACCTTGAAAATCATTAAACAAGCATAGCAATTTGCGCATACGTGCTTTATATATCCAGGTAATAAACAATAGACATTTTAACTAACTATTTCAGGAAGCATGGCAAACTTGAGGTGTAATTGTTCACGTTTTTAACACAAGTAAATAGAGATTACCAAGTCAAAATTAATGAACTTGTACTCTTTAATTCACACAACAAGTGTCAGATCACAAACCTGCTAAATATAGCTATTAACCAAGCTAAAGGAAAGTACTTTCAAGATGAACTAAAAAGTATATCAAGAACAAATTTTCCTAGATATTAAGAGTAAGTAGATGTGAGGAAAGACTAGAACAGCATGATTCTAATTATGTCAACCAAGGCTTCCTACACTAACATAAACATTAGAACATGAACTCATGAACCAAACCAAGTACACGTTTTAACATTAGAGCAAGCAGGATTTCGACAGAGCATGCATATTCCACCACACAGAGAAGGAATGGGCAGTCACACTAAAGGATAGAGATAAAAAGCAAAAGTCTGGCTTGTGAAATAACTAATAGGTGCTTAACTGAATTAGTTAGCTTAGGGTGATCCTCATATATAGAATTTCCTAGCTATTTAATCCATCTTAACATCTGTAAGAAGCTCTACAATATGTATGGTCTCTTCTCGGAATTTGTATGTCAAGGATACAAGACAAAGGTCAAGCTCAAAGGAACCTCATGAATAACCAAATGCAAGAATGAGAGATATCACAATAGACATATAGGAACTTCATAACTTCAGATTGACCTTTAAGCCATCATATATTGATCTTATAACTTTTAAGACATGCAGAAATTAGCTTAACAAATCACGAAGAAGGCTACTGATTACGGACATTACTTCCTACATCCTGATGAATGCACCTATCTCCATTACTCAACTAGAAACAAACTAACTCACTATAAGCTGCCTTCACACTTCAACTGCACTCGCAAACTCCCATAACCTATCATAACTACCTAAGAAAGAGACTAGACATGATACACCACACAACAAAACACTAAGGCACCCCTGAACAGACCCTGAACAAAAGCCAGAACCAAACCCCAGTAAACTGCGCAAACCAAAAGAACAAGCAGCACCCTCTGAAGATCTCTTTCACTCCCTCATGCATCTCAAAAAGAACTAATCCCTCCCTGATCCCTGCTATGACCTCTAACCCTCTGGACCTAACCAAAATAACTCCTGCAAACCACCTCAGATCTCTCACTGCCATAAGAATCAGCCTCACTACTCTCTTTAATACCTGGGAACAACCTGTACCCTACTTCAGACCCTCAGAAAACCCAATACAACCCCCATTAGATCACCTGACAACCCTGCTACATCAAGCCACCCTGAACTGATCAAACAACCCCCCTGGAACCCCTGCACACCTCTCCTAAATCTGCAATACTCTGAGAACTCACAGACTAGCACCCCTGCTCCATCCCTTTCCACTTCAAGACTCCCTCATAGAAACAGAAACAATATTCCCTCCTGAACAACTCCAGGAACCTTTAGACAAACAGGGAAACAGAACAGCCCCTTTGAAAACTCTCCAAAACAGACTTCCCAGGGCCAAGAACTAAGAACCAGACCTGGATTGAAGAACAAACTACCAGGAGCTAAAAAAAAATACAAACCTGGAACACCAATACCCTCACCAGACTTGCATCTCACACCTTTTAACACAGAATCAGATGGAGACAAAGATAAAGTGAAGATAGGCCTAATAGAATAGCTTACAACTAACTGATTAGAACATCAATAGTCATGACTAGAATGGCTCTTCAAACAAAAAAGAAAAAAAGAAAAACTGAACTCACATATAGAATCTATGACATTCCAGCCTAGTATAGATTCACTAACCCTCATAAATAAATATTTTTTGATAAAACATCTTTCTTTTGAGCTTAAAAGATCATAACTTGGCAAGACAACCAAAGAAACAATCTCTTCGAATCTAAACAGTTTCATACCCACAGTTATCAGCCGACAGATTCATATGTTAACAAGAAGAAACTAAACTATTCAAGGAACCTATATATACACTAATCTACTAAGTACTCAAGGCAGATTCAAAGCAAGAAAAAGTTAAACGGATTTAATACCTTTTGCGGCGCAGTGAGCTAAGGCGTAGATTTGAAGAATACGCGACTCGACTAAGAAGACGACTCGAACGATGAAGCGACGACTCAAACAATGAATCGACAACACAAGAAAAAATCCAGAAACAAACTAAGAAACAGTGATGCTATCTCCTCAAAACTCAAAACTGAGAAACAAAATTTTATATGTGGAGATGCTGCCTCCTTTTGTTCTCCCAGACTAGCCCTCTTTTAAAATGAACATAAGGAAGATTTTATACCTGTAATGCTAGGGTTTCGGATCTCTTTGAATTCCCAAAAGCGACCCTTACTCCCTTTGCTTTTCCCCTTTGAAACCAAGGTCAAAATAGTATAATCCTCCTGGATTGTACTACTTTCACCCTGATTCAAAGAGGAAATGGACGTTGAATCCCTCTACGGCTCGGATTGATCCGCGATTCAAAATGGAGGGCTAGGATCGATTGAGATCTTGTACTAGAGAGAGGGAAAAGGAATGGGGACCAGTGGAGTACGATATTTGGACGGATTCGAAGAGGATCCGAGGGAAAATCAAGAAAGGAAGCGGATTGAAACGGGTTGGGGATTTGGATCGCTGGTTGAAATTGGGGA
Source organism: Petunia axillaris subsp. axillaris (assembly GCA_029990575.1). Taxonomy (NCBI): domain Eukaryota; kingdom Viridiplantae; phylum Streptophyta; class Magnoliopsida; order Solanales; family Solanaceae; genus Petunia; species Petunia axillaris. Next base: position 35,360,271 of record JARKNS010000007.1, read on the forward strand.
ATCGGGTTGAATTTCTGAACTGAAGGGTGAAAGTGAGCGTGTGTATTGTGTATGTATTGTTTGCAGAGATAGGACAATTTCGCGGATAAGGAACGATTTTAGCCCTGGTTTTAGATTAAATTGGGAAATTGAGGGGTTGCACGGGTAGGATATAAACTAGGCTATGCCTTATAATTCTAGCCTTTTCTCTTTGAATTACTTTTGAATTTTCAACATTATTTTAATTTAGAATAATTAGACTTTAATTAACTTATTCGGGACAAAATTGGGTGTCAACAATCACTAATCAAAGCCTCCGGAGTTCCAAACCTGCTGAAAATGTACTTTTTGATGAAACTCACCGCCACATTCGCATCATTAGTAGGAAGAGCCACAGCCTCTACCCATTTACACACATAATCCACTGCAAGTAAAATATACTTGTTACCATTCGACGAGGGGAAAGGCCCATGAAGTCGATCCCCCACACATCAAAAATCTCCACCTCTAATTGTGCCGGTCCTTTGACACCGATCACACTTCTTTACAAAAGCGTGAGCATCTTTGAATGGTGTCGGGCAATAGAAACCAGACTGAAGTACTTTGGCGGCTGTTCTATCACCACCATGATGACCCCTATAAGGAGATACATGGCACTCTTGCAGAACAGCCTCCGTCTCTTCCTCAGGAATGCATCTTCTCACCAACGTATCTGCACACACTCTAAACAAAAACGGCTCATCCCACATATAAAATCTCACATCATGAAAGAACTGATGCTTACCTTCTGCAGTCAGATGTGGTGGCACTGCCTCACTTACCAAATAGTTGACATAGTCAGCATACCATGTGTCCGAGTGATTGGTGATGGCAAAGAGTTGCTCATCTGGGAAGGTTTCTTTGATCAAACCTCCCTCACTCACGTGCTTGTGGTTCTCCAACCTAGATAGGTGGTTAGCTACTTGATTTTTCGTTCCCTTACGGTCTCGGACTTCCAAGTTAAATTCCTGCAGCAACAACACCCAACGAATTAGTCGAGGCTTAGCATCTTTTTTTATAAATTAAGTACTTGATTGCTGCATGGTCTGTGTAAACAATAACTTTGGTTCCAACCAAGTATGCCTGAAACTTATCGAAGGTATACACTATTGCCAGCAACTCTTTTTGAGAAACTGTGTAATTCAATTCGGCGGGATTGAGAGTTTTGCTGGCGTAGTAAATGGAATGGAACACCTAGTTCCTCCTCTGCCCCAGGACTGCGCTAATAGCGACATCGCTAGCATCACACATTAATTCAAATGGTGCAGTCCAATCAGGAGCTACTATTATTGGCACAAAGACCAATTTCTCTTTTAGCTCATTAAAGGCTCTCAGACAGGCCTCATCCAACACAAATGCTGCTTCTTTCTCAAGTAACCTGCACAAAGGAGTAGAAATCTTAGAAAAATCTTTAATAAACCTCCTATAGAAGACACCATGTCTGAGAAAACTTTGGACTCCCTTCACAGACGTGGGCGGAGGTAATTTTTCAACCGACTCTACCTTCGCCTTGTCAACCTCAATTCCAGCACTGGACACCTTGTGTCCCAAAACTATACCTTCACGAACCATGAAATGACACTTTTCCCAGTTTAAAACAAGGTTAGTTTCTTCACACGTAGCAAGCACTAGACCAAGGTTAGTTAGACAAGCATCAAAAGAAGATCCGAGGACAGAAAAGTCGTCCATAAACACTTCAATAAACTATTCCACCATATCAATGAAAATAGCCATCATACACCTTTGAAAAGTTGCAGGTGCATTACATAGCCCAAACGGCATCCTCCTATAGGCATAGGTACCGTAAGGGCATGTAAAAGTAGTTTTCTCCTGGTCTTCGGGAGCAATCCATATCTGGCTGTAGCCAAAGTAACCGCCAAGGAAACAGTAATACTCTTGGCTAGCTAACCTATCTAACGTCTGATCAATAAAGGGGAGGGGAAAGTGATCCTTTCGGGTGGCTTTATTCAATTTTTGATAATCTATGCACACCCTCCACCCCGTAACAGTTCTTGTGGGGATAAGTTCATTATTCTCATTTTGCACCACTGTGATCCCTCCCTTTTTGGGGACACATTGCACTGGCTACCCATTTGCTGTCAGAGATAGGAAAAATTATACCTACGTCTAACCATTTAATCACCTCTTTCTTTATACATCTTTCATACTTGGCTTGTATCCGTCCTCCATAAAGATCTTGTGCATGCAAAAATCCGGACTTATTCCCTTGATATCAGCTATGGTCCAGCCAATAGCACTCTTATGCTCTCGTAGCACTCTAAACAGCTTTTCTACCTGCAGGTCAGACAACAAAGAAGAAATAATCATAGGTAAAGTGTCAGATTGTCCCAAATAAGCATAACGAAGATGAGCAGGTACAGGTTTGAGCTCAAGCTTGGGCACCTCTTCAATAGATGGCTTGGGTGGTGGCCTTAGCGGTCTATCTAGTGGCTCAAACTTGGGAAACCCCGTAATAAAGTCACAAGAGCAGTCTAAGAGCTGCAACGTCTCCTCTATATCAGCATCTTCACTAGTCTCTTCTCCCAACATCAGTGCCCACTGCAATAATCATTGACATAATCAGCTGGATCAGTCGACTTCTCCTCCAGGTCATTCACTGTGATCACGGACAACTCTTCATTATGGTTAGGCATTTTTAGAGTCTTGTACACATTAAAAACTGCTTCCTGATCATCCACTTTCATTGTCATCTTTCCCTCTCAGACACGGATCAATGCATCACCAGTGGCTAAGAAAGGCCGTCCTAAGATGATATAAACTTCCTTATCTGCCTCATAATCTAGGATAACAAAATCAGCAAGCAAAATAAATTTACCAATCTGAACCAGTACATCTTCAATCACCCCCTCAGGATAAGTAGTAGACTGATCAGCTAACTGAAGTGAGACCGTTGTTCGCTTTGGATTACCGAGACCCAGTTTGTTGCATACAGACGATGGCATAAGATTTATGCTAGCCCCTAGGTCACATAGGGCTCTACCAACTGCTATGTTGCCAACATGAATAGGAATGGTTAAACTACCGGGATCCTTCAACTGCTAAGGGAGTTTGTTCTGAACTTTGGATGTGCACTCTTCAGTAAGTGCCGCAGTTTCAAATTAATTGAGTTTCCTCTTTGATGACACTATGTCTTTGATGTACTTGGCATACTTTGGAATTCCTTGGAGCACGTCTATCAATGGAATATTGATACTAGTCTGACTGAGTATGCCTAACATCTTCGTGACTGCGGGATCTTGCAGATTCTTTTGCAACCTTCGAGGAAAGGGAGGTGGTGGTTTAGCAGCAATCACTGCCACTTGCTTTTCTGCCTCCTTCTCGACTTCGACTATTGGCTCTGGTTCTTTTCGTTTGTCAGAGTGAGACTGCTTTGGCTTCTTTGGCAATTCTTCCAATTCTCTCCCATTTCTTAATGAAACTGCTTGCACCTGTATTGCTTGGCAAAGCACCAAGTGGCCTTGTATTTTGATTACTAGCAAGCTGTCCCATTTATTTTTCTAGAGAGCAAATGGCACTGTCCTGGTTCTGCTGGAGAGTTGAAATTTTCTGATTAAGATCAACAGCCAGTCGTTTTATCATTGCCTCTATCTTTGATGTTTCAGGCTGTTTCTGCTGTGGTGGATTCTGCCCTTGCTGAGTATTACCTTGAGATTGTTTGCTACCTTGTCTGCCTTGATTACCGCCCCATGAGAAATTAAGGTGGTTGTGAAAGTTAGGCGGGTAGTGTTGCCATACTGAGTGTTCTGGTTGAAACGCTTGCCCTGCTGACGCATGTAAAATGCATACTCTGGGTTGTCCGTGCAAACATTACTTATATGATCATAGATCCACCACACACATCACAGTATGGAGTTGCTTGCACTTGTTGAACCTGGGGTGGAGCTTGTGACTACGGCTTGCTTATCTGGACTAGTACTGCATCAAGTTGCAGCTTAACAGAGTGTTGCATTACTGCCATATAAGCTCTCATAGCTGTCACTACATCCACTTCCACCTTTCCATCTAGCTTGAGATTCTTGCCTCTGCCTGAGTCACCTTGATAATGCTGACTGCCTTCTGAAATTTTGTTAAGAATGATCTCTAGCTCATCATACTACTTCTCTAGACTTGGTTCGCCATAATAAGCATCCAACAAGATTTTACTATGCGATTGCAGTCCCTGAACAACAATATGTCCCAGTACTTCTTTTGATTGGCCATGGTGTGGGCAGCTTCTCAATAATGCCTTGAACCTTTCCTATGCTTCACCTATCTCCTCTAATGAATTCTGACTAAATGACACTATCTCACATCTGATCTTTGCAGTTTTGCCCGATGGAAAGAATTTGATCAGAAACGTCTTTGCCAATTCGTCCCAAGAGTTAATGGAGTTCGGTGGTTGGACCAAGAGCCACTTCTTTGCTTCACCCAGCAAGGTGAATGGAAACATAGTCAGCCGTATATATTCATCTGACACGTCAACAAATTTGTAAGTGCCGCTGATCTCTAGAAAATTCTGCATGTGCTGTTGAGGATCTTCATGTGACAAACCAGCGAACTGACTGTTAGACTAGAATAGTCGGATCATACTCTCTTTCAGCTCAAATTTACCCGTAATGGTGGGCCTCACAATGGCCTTGGTCATGTTATCAAGAGTAGGTCTGGCCACAAACAGCATGGCAGTTTTGATTTTCAGCCATCTCTGCAGGTTCAGAAATAGGAGCTTTCTCTAGCTTTGCTTTGAGTCTGGCCTCCTTCCTTAGCATGTGAAAAAGTCTTTCAGGTTCAGGATCAAAAGTGTAGAGTTTATCACCACTCTTTCTCCTTCGCATTCAAGCCAAAACCTGAAACACCCAAAGACAACTAAAACAAAAATTAATCTTGAACGAATAAAAATTAAAAGCTAATCTAGAACTAATTAAATCTTAGTCCCCGACAATGGCGCCAAAAACTTGTCGCTCCAAACGAACACACAAGTATACGCGGTCGATCAAGTAATGAAGTGATAAGAAAGTATCGTTCCCACCAGGACTATTGATTAACTATTAACTAGACAAACTTTTAATTCAAATATTGTTCAAGAGAGTTTAACAGGATTTCGAGTGTGTTTAATAAACTAATTAACTAAAAGTAATTGAAGTAATTGGAATTGCAAGACAATTCAAGAGTTTTAGATGTCTGTGAGAGGAAATATTCCAGGATTATGGGACGATCACCAATCCAGTTGCACTCATCCGCTAATTGAACTAACTTTATTTATCTGAGTTGCTAATCACAGGGTTAATTATACTCACAGAGCTCATTGGATAGCCTGCTCGCCTATTCAAGCCAACCTAACACCTATATGTCTATGGAATTAGAATTAACATGAATTCATGTGCTTCTCCTGTATGCTGATTAAGCGTGACTGTTAGGTATATTTCTATCCTAACCGTGAAACCATTCCCCGATGCCCGAGTTCAGGAACACGCTATATTTAATTCTATTGCAACCTACGGTTCCCACTTTCGAGTTCAACCCTAGGTTCATAGATAATAATTAACAACTGGCCAGGAAATCAAGTAATTCAGAGCAGAATTAAATAAACAACTCAATCTGATAAATTTAATAGAATTCAATAAACATCAGAGTGCAACTTTCATGGTTAACCCATAACCCTAGAATAATAGAGTTTAGCTACTCATAGACAAGATAGCTTTCTCATAAAATAATTTAAAATTCATCAAACAATTAAGAGGAAAGAAGAATTACAACTTAATTGATGAATCTTGGTTCTCTAGCCTCTACTATGGTTATTGCCTCAAAAAATTACCTAATCTCCCTAGGAAAAATGTTACAAGGGTTTTAAATTAAGGAATATGCTAATGGCCCACGTTTTTGCTAGTTCTGGCTGCTCTGGGACTATTTACCATCGCATACACTGGAGCATGCCAAGCATCAGTGGCTGTATGCGCTACTTTTCTCAATTTCTTCAATATTGGCACTCTTCCCAGACCATACAGCCTAGAATGCCAAGCATCCATGGCTGTATCCGTTGCTTCTTCCTTGTTCTTGTATGAATGAAGCTCCAATTTCCTTCAATTCGCTCCTAAAACATCCAAACACCTCGAGTTAGTATGTTACATTAAATCACGCATTGTTAGGCACATAATTCGCTGAAAATAACTCAAAAGCTATAAGAAATCGACGTCGAGACATAAGATATACGCCCAACATCACAGAAATTAAAATTCGTCATAAACAAAATGGATAATTCAAGTCAAAAGCCTCAAAATGGGCCCGAAATATAATAATTACGCCCATAACAGGGGGAAGTGTTCAAAACATGACGACAAATTGCATTTGGTGGGTTCTATATCTCTCTCGACTACTTTCAGCGGCAACACTCTACGAAGGCCCTGCCTCACAAACCGTAGTTTCCCCAACTAGCACATCATCGCCTCTTTCGCCACTAGCCTCTTCAGAACCTTTCTCAAGGTCGGATCCTAGTTGAGCATCTGGTTGGGCCACAGGCTCGATCAACAAAGCAATCTCAGAAGCTAGGTCCAAACTAGGGTTGTCACAAACCCGAAGGAAAGTTGCAAGAGCAGTCGTAATGTTAGCACGATCTACCTCGGCAATGCGTCGGGCATTCAAGGCATTCATCCTTTCCTCCCTACGATGGGCATCATTGAAAACCTTGTCGCGGTACTTCTCCAAGGACGCCGCTTTGCTTTTCAGCTTGTCATTCTCATTATGAAGAAAGGCGGAAAGTCTCTTGGCATCAGAAGTTTCTTTCTCAGCAGCTTGGACTTTCCCCTCCATTATAGATAGATTTTGCCGAAGGCTCTCCTCAAGTGCTTCTAAACACGTCATGTTGGCATAATGTATCTGCCTGACAAGCCGAGCCTTTTGCAGGGATGACTGAAGAGTTTCCACAACCTTCTAGTGCCTATGAATCTCATTACTCATTGTGGCATTGGGGTTCCTATTCATCATTTCCTCCAGATGATAGGCTTTGTGCGTGGTGAGGAGTTCTCCTTTCAATTGTTCCACCTTTTATAAAAAATGCTCTAGGCTGGCGACTTGCACCTGTAAAGCATCATTTTCCTCTTTCAGAGCATCATCGGAACTCCCTCGACGAAGAACCTCATGATAGATCATCAATCCCTGGATAAGTGTCAAAAATTGTTAATTAGGGAGATGAAGGAGAAAAATCAATTCGTAATATCACACATGGAAGAGGGAAGCTTACCCGGAGTGCATCTTGCATCAAAATTGAGCAGCTTCTGGTGGCTATAATCAGTAAGGTACATCCGCTCGCAAGGACCAATCAGCTTAGCAGTGTGATCAATCACAACACCCAGGCTTTCAAATAGGTTAACTCCCGCAACAATGGGAATGACAACCTCACGGGGCCCATCCACGGGTTCTGCAAGAATGAGCATATCCATGGCTACCTCCTTACCAGGGTGGTGCTGAAAGGAATCAGTCGTCTTGCGAGTAGGAGTCAACATAGCAGTTTCTGTATAGGCACGATGGGTATTTACTCAGGAAATGTATGAAGCAATTGCACTGATAAAGGTATGAAAGGTAGGACCAACTTGATCGCTGAGGCTCAAGAGGAAAAGATGGCAGCGAAATTTCATCTCCCTCGCCAGCCTATTCTACAGCCTCATTAATCAAATGCCTGTGCTTTCACGTAAACATACCAGAATCGAGAGTAGCGGCAATGGAAGAAGGAGTTACATCAGCTTCATGCTCAGTCACTTGGGGGACTTCTCCCTCACCATCGAAAAAAACAGGGTTTCATTAACAACCACTACGTTGTAAAAATTAGAAGGCCTCTTTCTCTTCGAATAACGGGAGCTGCTCGTCCTCTCGATGATCCTCCTACCAGACGCCTGCACATCAGGCAGGGGAGCAATGCAAGGGTTAACAATTATGATTTCCCTCAATGGAGGCATTTCACGATGAGAAAACCCTAGGACAAAGCAGGAATAATGGTAATAATCAAAGTATGGAATCAGGGAGAATATTCAGCAGAGACGGCTTACCGTGGCCCTTTGCCCGCTAGACATTCATGTTAGCCAAGGCTGTGAAGGTCATCATTTTAGGGGGTTTCTCGCAAAGATTGATGTGATCCACATGGTTAACTACTCCTGAGTTAACAGAATAGCAGTCACAGAATTCACTAAGAATGACTGAATGTCAGTTCAGAGAACAGTGGATGAGAATGCACGAGAATAGACAGGGAGAGTATAAAGCAAGAAGATACTAAAAAGAGAATTTCACCTTAGCATGGTTGGGCAGATGATCGAATACAGCCACCAAGTGTCAGACAGAGGGGCTAATTTGGCCTAGGCAGATATTATACTGACGACATATCTCCTTGATGATCGAACGGACACGTTCATTGAGATGCAAAGTGATAGGGTACGTACGGACCATCGATTAACCAGCACGATGGGAGGAAATTCTTTCTTCAACAGTAGAGACGATGATATCAACAACTTCAGGCCACTTGAAATCGAGTTTGATACGAGTTATATCATCCTCCACCACAGCAGATGGGTAAAACTCAATAGAAAGGTTGTTATATTCACCTTCTTGTTTGGCTGTCTGGCCTTGCATTCAACCATCCCATTCGGAACTCAATACTGCAGGCGAATAAAGACTCTAAAACTATGGTGTATTAATACACGCCAAAAAAAACTTCTTAGAAAGGAAACTAATCGTCCTGAAGGCATTCTTGAGATGAATGCTTGGCGTATCACAATTTGCACTTCATGGTGTATCATTTGGGATGCAGGCAGTGGAGCACCACTGCTCCTCGATAGATTCAGTGGTGGGGCACCAGTGCCTCTCCAGTGTTACTCGAGGCGTAATCCAGTCTTCATCAAGCTTTTCCTTGGTTCATTTTCATTTTGGTGACTAGAGAACATGTAGCTCATCTTTGGGCAAGTGCTTCTCTTCAATGCCTGCAGGATCACATAGACAAGCTATTTGAGGCAGTGTATACAATGTTCTATGGCACACTCGAATGGAAATTGAAAAGCTACTTTGGATCATACTCTTACATCCTATTCTTAGTAACTAGTGCATTGTTTCTTAACTACTCTGTCTTTGGAAATATGGCTCTAGATTGGTGGTATTAGTATTTTACAATGCTTAACCCAATTGAAGAAATGTTTGTCAAGGACATGTACATAGGTGGGCATTTGTTAGACTCTACTTAGTTCTTACAAGTTGCTTGTTTTCTTTTATAGTTTATAAAGACTTGATTTTGTTTTCTCATTATTATTAATAAAATTAGTCACTAGGATATAAGCTTAGTGATATTCGCTTAAAAAAAAACATCCTGAAGGCATAAGATCAGGATCATTACCACTTACCTGATACATCCCTATAATTATGGGATATGACAGAGTAGTTGCACCACTGGGAAGGCACAAATTAAAACCCTTACAATCACAGGGTTACACATCATCATACTTGGGTATTTGCATTCAATGCGACGCATGTAAAGAGACAGGGAACCAGTATTAGCTACAGGCACACCTTCATGTCTTCAATCACGCCACTTTCACTTCATGACTGCTTACAACAACGCTCAGAAAGTGGGGGGTCTGACTGTGTGGCAAAAAATACGTCACCTACTATTATGGGGATACGAGTCCAGCTGGCGAGATTAGACTTAGCATACAAGTCGCTAGGCATAGAGTATACATGCCCGCCCTTCAAGCCACGACCGCTCAATCGGCACAAGCATAGGATGCAGGCCGCCTTTGGGTTTACAGTCTCCTAGTTAAGGTTTTGTATATACCACCGCCTTGACTATGCAGGCCCACGACCTTATTAGTCTTTGTATTTTACAATAACTAGGTATGGGTAAATCTCTACTACAAATACCCCTACTCACATTGTATTGTACATCAAGCGATTCACACAGAATCCGGCTATTCTCAAGGAATAAGATTATTACTTTGTTGCTTATTACTTTTCTCTTATCTTTATTTACTTTTCCTGTGTATTTTATCGTATTGCTTGTGACCCTCTAACAAATTTAATTATTTTACCTAAATGACCAAATTTAGGCATAAACATACGTGATGGCTAGTAGCTACAATAGAGATAAAATATCTTGGCCGTGTCTAATTCAGAGGAACTTGCAGTTTTACCCTTTTGAAGCCTTTTAGTTTCTAAAGAACATCTATAATTAATAGTGTTGTGTTTGAACGAACTTAACTGTGTATTGTCAGCCTATGGTATGTTGATATTAATGAAGCAGATATTCATCAATATTTTATGCGTACTTTCGTAGCTACTTGTAGTGCAGTCAAGCAATATTTTTTGGGTGCCTTTCTAGGCTTGTGTCTCTTAAAGACAGGTGTGCGCACTATTGGGCGCTTCATTCGCATCAGTATATGACGGATTTATATAACGTCCGAAATAGATGGATTTTAGGGCAAGGCCTGATCCCGCAAGGGATGTCTTTATCCCGTTGTAGATAATGGGGCATTTTTGTGTTCAAGTTAGAACGTTTGTTCTTGTTCACTTGAGTATTTTAAGACTCTACTGGCACTATGCGGGTGCTTTTTTCACTCAGTAAATTGATGATTTCAACATATCAATAGCCTGGTGGCTGAACTATAAGTGATCCAGCTTTAAGAGAGTGGTGTACTTTACTTTGTGTAGCAAAACGTGAGTGTATTAGTTCAACTTAAGTTGTGACGGGGCTATGAATATTTGGATCATAGATGAATCTGGTTTGTAAAACTGACTAAGCAAAATAGTAGTGTTATTGATAAAGAGGTGCGGAGCCAAATAAAAACTTAACAACAAAGTCGGGGCCAAGTGGCTATATAAAGTAATGATAAAAAGGAAGAGCAAGGAAGAAGAAAATACATGTCTCGACTATATAGGTCCAGTTGCTCTTTTAAGAGTAGTACTTCTTAAGCCAAGTGAGAGCTGCTCCTTTCATGTCTTCGAGAGATTCCCCATGCTTGACGGAGAGTTAGTTTTTAGGAGGTCCGAAAGTATTCCGTAGGGTTCCTCACCAATTGGTGCTGGACCCCGATGTGTAACTTATGGGTCGTTGACCACCTGATGATATAGATCTTTATTAATCAGCTGTAATAAACTGCTTAGCTTCACATCTAATTGCTTTCTGCCTTGCCTCTGGGGACTACCCCTTTATCCAAGTACTCAACTAATGCATGGCGCCATTCTGGTGCAAATCCTGTGCTTGGAACAGGAGTTAACTCGATCACTGCCACCCGAGTTGATGTTTGTATCTTTAGCCGCTTTGTCGTCTTTTGCACACTCCTCCCGATAAATAAACTTCCACTTGCAAAAGTTTTTCAAAAGCGCCTTTATTTTTTCTTACTGATCTGGCATACAGACGTCTCCCACGATAAAGACTTCACTCGATTGGCCACCATCTGGGAGCTGCTATGGAGACTGATCTCCCTGGCCCCCAATATGTAGGTTAAGTCAAGAGCTAGAATTATGGCTTCATATTATGCTTCGTTGATCGGCCTTGCAAAGATCCTCCAGTGGGTGTTTTAATCTACAAATTAAGGTCGGCCTTTTCTCCTTCAAGAACCACACCCGTATGGACTACCTAGTGTCTTGTATCGATCATCTCTGCATTTTTTATTAACTTTGTGCCTCTGATTTTAACTCTTCAATAAAATATGTGGCGAAACCCCTTTGGGCTTGTGACCTGATGGTCGTTCGTGGTTGATAAATGATATCATATTCTCCCAACTCCTTGGCCCATTCTGCTAACCTCTTTGAGATTCCAAGCTAAGATAGAATGGTCCGCAATGGCATAGAAGAAACCACATTGACCGTATGACTAATAAAATATGTGTGCAATTCTTGTGTTGCCATAACTACGGCCGCCACAAACTACACTGGTAACGGAAGACGTCTGTTTGTGCACAAACGTCTCTTAATAGCATATTGTAAAGGAAGTTGCTTCCCACCTTCTTCTCGCGTAAGGACCGCCACTTCCAAAATCGTGACGTATAGTAATAGGTGTTCTCTCGAATCCAGTTCGATTATCGTCGGGAGCTGTAGGAGATGCATCTTTTCTTGTATCAACACATGGCAGTAATGTATCGGCCATTTAGGTTCTTTACATTTTATCATCAGTTTGAAAAGCTGGTACCATAGTTCTGCAGGCTTGGGAATCAGATGACTCATCTCTGACACCTGTTCTCTTAGCTCCCCTACTGCTATTCTGGAACTTCACTCGATGGACCCGTCCCATAATGGCTCTTTATTGATCATATTTACCTCACCTTTCGGCCTTGCATCGGGGCTCTTATCGAATGTCGAGCACTTTCTGGGAGAGAACCGCTCACTCCGTAAGTCGTTGATCGTGTGAGGTCGGGAATTTAAATACTTGGTGATGTGCTGAGGGTACTCCCTTTATGTTGCGTATCCATGGTCGTCCCAGGATTACATCATATGATAGATTACAAGCCAATACCTGAAAAAGCGTTATGCTCGTCACGCCTAAAATATAGATCGGCAGAGCTTGTTCCCCGATAGGTTTTTTGTAGATACTGTTGAAGCTGGTTATCGTGCAAGAGCTCAGAATTATCCGGTGATACTGGCTTGTCTTTTGCAATGTCTCGCATCGAATGACATTGACATCACTTCCTGTGTCAATCAAAGCTTGTTTAACCTGAAACCCAAGCATTTGAACTAGGACTACGAGGGTTTCTCGATGCTCCATTTCCTCTTCTTCTGAGCTAAATGCAATTGAACTAGCGGGTAGTTCCGGTACTTCAGTCTTCCAAGCTTTGACCGACCTAGGTGTAGCAAATATAACATTGATGCGTCGCTTGTCCTGAGGGTCAGGTGCTTTGGATTGTCTAAGCTCCTTCAGTGATCAGGTCTTTGAGATGTCCTTCCTTCAGCAAGTTCTCAATTTCAAGCATCAGGGCTTTGCAATCGATTGTGGCATGGCCGTTGCTCAAATGAAAATCACAGTAGGCCGTTGAGCTCCTTCTAATCTGATACGGGAAAAATTGGTGCCAAAGCGCCAACCATCAAGAGCCAAGCTCGAGAGCACAAGGAAGGCAAGTCACGGGCTCCAGAAGCGACTTGAAGATCATGCATTAGAGCACCATGGAAGGAGGGCCATCGAGACCACAATGAGAGGCTCAAGAGATACAAACTGAGGCGCTTCAAAGGGCTTCAGGAAGGGGCGGACCGCCTCCCAAAGAGGGTGGACCGCCTAGTAGTAGTGGAGCTCTCTGGATCTCAAGGGGCGGACCGCCCCTGTGCAATGGGCGGACCGCCCACTCTGCTGTGGCACACTTCCGAGCTTGATGGGCGAACTGCCTCCCATTATGGGCGGGGCGCCTAGTTTGCTGCGATTCCATGTGAGATTTCATTAGTTTTTGTGTGTAATTCCAACTATAGCCCTAAGTGACTTGTATTGTTTTGACTAGACTTAGGGGCTTTTAGACATTTCATTTAGGAATGTGGTGAACATATAAATACCACACTTAGTCATTTTATTTGATTAGCTTACTTAGAATTAAAGAATAGACATAGAAAGAGAGGCAAGGCCTTCTTCTTGTTGAAGCTTCGGATTATCTCTTTGCTTGGAATCTATGGAGATTTGTCACTAGTACGGATTCCTTGTTTGGTTCACGTTTTCCTTCCTCTCTCAAATATTCATTTATGGTTTGAATCGTTTATCCATTCCTTTCTTCTATTTCTGTTCTTCCCCATCCCTATTTTCTTGTTATCTTGTGTTTATTGCTTCCGCATCTTAGTTTATCGCTTCCGCCTATTTACCCTGCACCAGTTTGGTATCAGAGCACGGATCCGGTGTTGTTCCTACAAACCCTCAATCCTTGTTCATCTTATCTTTTAGTTTATTTTATTGTTGTTGTTGTTTATGTTCTTGAGAAAAGAAGAAAACAAAAAAAGTGAAAAATTGCAAAAAAAAAATTGCTAGAATTTCTTGGATGTGATGATTTCTTTGGTGTTCGATATCGGGGATTGATCTATGATGCTGACCTATCGATTTAGTACCCTTGTTACATGATTTGGTGTTGAGAATCAAAAGTTAAAAAAATCAAAAAGCCCGAAATTGAAAAACCCTTGAATTTGATTGAAATTTCTTGATTTGGATTCGTTATGGATTGGGTGTTGATATAAATTATTGGGGATTGATTGTAGTAGTTGAAAACACCATTGGGTACCTTCGGATTGGAAAACAACCTTGAAAACATCGAAATTTGGGTGAAAAAGGGCAAAAACCCGTTGTTGAACTGTGCTGAAAACACCAGTAGGCGGACCGCCCAAATAGTAGGCGAACCGTCCACCAATCTCTCTGATTCTCAGGAGGCGGACCGTCCCTGTGACCAGGCGGACCACCCACTCCTGGAGATGTCCGGTTTGGTTCGTTTGGTGTGTTTTCGTGTTCCGTTTGTTTCCGTACTTCTTGGTTAGTGTTCCTAAGGTATTTGTCCTACTTTATTAACACTAATCTTTGAGCTTATAGGGTATTGTGTGTTTTGAAGCTTTACTTAAAGTAGTAGAACTTCTTTGGCCTCAAGTGCACACTACAAATAGCTTCCGTACATCGAGTCATATCAACTCCACTCCGAGCGTTTACTTGGGTGTACTAGTTAATTGATCATACCGTTGTGGTTCCTAAAAGAGATAAGGGCATCTTTGGTTGGGGGTTTGGGAGTGTGCACCCTAAAAAGAGTGTTGAGAGCCACCACCAAAGGTAAGGGAGAGATAGTGAGGTTGTTAATACTAACCTTTGCACTTTCTTAAAAAGTCTTTTGCAGGTACAAGGAACCATAAGGGAGGTTTGGAGGGAAGTGGGAGTGGTGAGAAAGGTGTGAGTAAGGCCGAGTTTGTTCAAGCTTACCTTGGAAACATTATTACCAAGGTAGATGCAATTAGCTCTCGAATCAAACTCTTGGAGGATAATTTGGATGAGAATGAGGCCGAGGGAAGAGATGGTATGAGTCGCTCTATGGGTGATGGTATTGCTAGTGGTGGTGAAATGAGGAAGTACCCATCTAGTGATGGTACTATTGATGGGATGTGTAAAGGACGTTATGTAGATGATCTCTTAAGAAAATGAGAGTGGTGCAAATTCATAGTGAGCCTTAATGGGAATCGTGGGTATGTGCTTCAAGTGGATGAAGGTGAAGCAAGTTGGATTAGTCCTCTTGTGGTGAGAAGGTTGGGAAAACCTTGTGTAGATGGAATGGCTAGGGTAGTTGTTTCGCAAAGGAACTTTAAAGAAAAGGTTGAGTGCAAAGTGGGTCCTTTAGAAGGCTGTGATGTTATGTTGGGAAAGCCTTGGCTTTTCAAAAGATACTTCAAATTCACCTATGCACTTGACGGCTACCAAGTAAAGGCACAAGGGAAGATGCAACACCTCCTTCTTAGGAAAGAAGAAGCACAACCGAGCAAGCCCATGAACATGAGAAATAGTGGGACATCATTGAGGAGAAGCCCCATGATTAAAAGAGTGCAATCAACAAGTCCTACAAACACAAGAAATGGTGGGACTAGTGCAAGAAAAGAGTTGACAAATGTCAATAAGGTGAACCCCAAACCACAAGCTCCAAAGCAAAGTAGTTCACCAACAAAGAAGAACGAGACATCAAGTGATGAGTCTCTTAGTCCTAGATTCTGGGGTGATGTTAAAATTCCACCTACTCCGGCTATGGGTATTCTGAGGCCTCATCCAAACTCACCCGAATGTGAGAGACAAAAGATTGAGAGGAGTAAGGGAGTGACCGATGACATTCCTCGAGTGGAAAAACGAGAGGATGTGTTGAGTGATGTGAGTGGGATGTCGCCACCCGAATCTACACCCGACCTTGAAAAGAAAATGAGGGAAAAGAAAGAGGGAAAAAGAATTGTTGAGAGTGAGGACACCCCTTATTTTAACCTCAACCCTTTATCTTTTCCTTCTACTTGTGTGAATTCTTGTGTAGGTATTCTTGGAGGCAAGCCAATGGATCCTCAATCATCTACCAAGATGGAAGGACAAGGTGAAGGAGATCTTCAATGTGAGCTTCAAGGTGGAGAGATAATTCATGACACTTCAAGTGTATTGAGTGAGCAAGATGGCCACTCAAAGGTAAGTGATAGTTCTCCCCTTGAGCATGTTACTTCATTGTCATGTGAGAGTGTTTGTTAAAATTCTATGCTAGTTGATGATATGTGTGATTATAATGTGATTACAACTAGCGTAGAATCTTTGGGTCAACTTGTGTGTGAATGTGAACCACTAGTTGAGAGGGAAGATAAGCCAATCATGATGTGAGCTCGCTTTTCATTGAACCTCTCTTTAGTGAAGATATTGTAGTTGACCTTGATTGTGGACCTTGTTATGACACACCACCAATTTTTGATAAAGGGAAAGATGAATTGAATGATCATGCCCTTATTGAAATGCTTATCTTTGGTGGACCTATGTGTTGTAGTGAGGATGGTAGTGACCTTGAGGAGTCCTTAGTGGGTGGGATGGATAGGCTTATACTTGATGACTTCTCAAGTGTGTATGAAGAGTGTGAACTTGACCCTCCATGGTTTGTTTCTCAAACATGACACATTTTGGTCGAAATAATATGAACACAAATGAGAAGTTTACATGGCCAGATATGCCTCACATATTGACCCCTCAAATTCGGACCATTTTTCATGCCTCGCTTACACTTGCCAATAATCCTACGTAATACATTTATTAAAAAATTTACTTAAGAAAAGGATACATCCAAGGCCTCCAAGTAGTGCATCTTCTGCAAGATAAATTGGAAGATGTTCCATTACATTGAAGAAACCAAGCGAAAAGATTTTTGTTTGCTTAGTTGAGACTACAGGAAATTTACTTTCTGTCAACTTAAGATTTTCTTTCCTCAATGTCTTAGAACACAACTCCTTAAAAATGAGATTGTCTCTGTGAAGGGTTTCCATACTTTATCAAGCAAGCTATTGACTATAATTGGGAGCAATTTTTCATAAAAATGTGACAATCGTGGCATTTCATATTAGTCAACTTTCCTTCTATCATATCAACACACCTTTCTAAGTGTGATGCATACCCATCAGGAATCTTCAAATTCTTTACCCAATCACAAATCATTCTTCTCTTATCCAATTCGAATGTGTAGCTGGTCTTGGCATCCAACCTTATTGCCAACTTGAGATAAGTGTAACTCAGGTCTCCTACAAAGTTTCTGAAGGTCCAACCTGGCCTTCACATTATCCTTTGTCTTGTTCTTGACATCCATTACAGTGTAAAAGACGACCTCAAAAAAATTCTTTCCAGTATGCATGAGATCCAGGTTATGCCGAACAAGATTATCCATCCAATGAGGAAAATCCTAGAATATGCTATGTTTAGTCCAATTATGCTCAACATCTTAACCAGGTTGTTTTGATGGCGGTTCATCAGCTATCTTAAGATACACCTTAACCCTATCCCAAATTTCTCGTCCGGACAACCTTCTTGCAAGCTTCTCAAAATCAGTCTGATTCTTCATAAATGCACAAATATTTAGGGCTTGTGAAAAAATAAAACTTAAAATCAACTTATAGATATGAAATAAGACCTAAAGAGACATGAACATACTTATACATAAGTTGTACAGAAGAAGTTACAATTGACTACCCAATGTACTAGATTTAGGGCTATTCAGATAGACATCTAATAATATAAAGAAAGTATGAACATCTCCAGAAGGGAGTAAAATACAACTGAGATGATAAACATAAAACTGGTGGCCATCCTCAACAAAAGATAGCTCACCCTGATAGCTGAAGTCGTCTTCACTCCTCAACAATGCGGTGAACTCAATCCTGGAGCGAACCTGCTGAAACGGAATAAATAGACAAGAAATAAATAGAGCGTGAGTCGAAATGACTCAGTATGTCCGGGCAGGCTAGCTACCTCGAAGAAGCAGATATGTTATCCAGGCAGAAGAAAAGAGATAAACCACATTCATCTTATTTCAACTACAAGATGGGTAGAGCCAGATAATAACTGGAATATGAATTAGCATGGATTGTTGCAGGACTGAGGACCTTAGATGTCATTTCTATTAAGAATCGGTTGCGGTAGAGGGGCGAGCTTCTGGTATGATTTATTCCTAACATTTGTGAGACCCTACTAGTTGATCTGGTTTAAATGTGAGAAATTTGGGAGAGGGTGTCGGTATGGTCTGCTTGGCATCTTTTTGTGCCACCCTCTATTATTATGTCAAATCAGTTTACCTCTCTCGTCGAAATTCAATGATGGTAGGATAATGGGATCCTAATTCATCACCTACAGAAAGTGTTATCATTTCTTCCGGTACAAAGTGATTAGTAAGTAATATTCAATATGTGTATCTCCTCTTGGTTCAAAACGCTAGTAAAGTCATGTGATCGTATGAGCTTGTCTGGATTATAAAAGGGTTTTCTGGTAAATTGTTAGAGTTTCCTTATTATTGGGAGATTAAATTAGCATGGATGTTGTTCCATAAAGCTCATTTAATATTTATTTCTTCGATTGCGATTCTTTGGTTAGCTTGACTCGAAAGTAGTCTAGCTCTGGTAGCTAAGCAATAAGAACATGAGCTTCCTAAAGTTCTAATTATTTCTATCCTCAGTCTATTACCATCTCTTCTTCGTCCGGCACTAGTGAGCTTAGGCAGTCAGTAACCTATTGTGATGTTCCCTGCATTGAGCCAGAGTCCGTGCCAAGGTAGCCGAGTAAGCACATTGTCATTTTTCAAGGCTAGTAAAGTTAATGAGAGGAGTCATTTGACCTTTGATCCATCAGGCAGTGGTGCTTATTGAAAATGTATGGAGTTGTGACTCGAGAGTTGCAGCTGTTTGGCAACTCGAACGGGTAGTTGGTAGCTTAGGTCTGCATACGTTCAGCTTTTAAGCTAAATCTTCTTTAGTCCAGCAGACTGTGCGGGGATGGGTATTTCTATTCAAATAGCTGCATGAGTTTGTGCTTTAAGTGGAGGAGTATTCCTCCAAATACTGAATGGTAATACTAAATCTTTGAGATGTTGATACCACTTTTCTCACGACCCAACATAGGGCACGACAGAAACCTACAATGAGTGTCGATCACTGCTTAACCCACTAATAATCTATTAATGATAGAGATAATTTGGCAACCTGATCATATATACGTATCTATCTGCTGAAAGCATATAGTCTGGAAAGATGACACGACTTTAACTTGCTGGCAATTAGAATATTGAGCCACAAATTTCTTCTATGTCACACTTCATTCTGTCCCACCAATAACTCTGCTTAAGATCATGGTACATCTTAATCGAACCCGGATGAACAGTGTATTTGGAATAATGTGCCTTTATCATAAACTAAATCTGCAACATCAGGAACACAAAGTCTATCTTTATACATGAGAACACCGTCAGTAGTAACCCTGTATGGTGACTCCGGTTTTCTTTTGGCTATTTGTCTGTATTTAACTAGAACTGGATCCTTATATTGATGCTGTTTTATTTCATGAAAATTTAAAGTTAAAGGTCTAGTGCAGCTTGTCAACAATCCATCATTGGTATGTATATCTCTTCCACACCTCAACTTTTTGAGAAGTTACTTTAGCGTTATAAATGCGCATGTAATCAACTTTGTTGCTGGTATTCTGCCTCAGCTCATGGTCCAGCTGCATGTCTCTTTTATTTTTACTTTTTCAAGTCATAATATTTCCAACTCAAAGACAATACCCTGAAGTAGATGTTCAGTCTTAAGCTCATTCCTGGTCTGCATCATACTATCCAGTAGTATTTGCATAAGCCTTATCCTTATATGATAGACCCTGTTCAGATGAACCTTTGACATACATTAGGATATGAGTAACTACATTCCCACAAGGAGCTTGCGGAACAACACTAACATCAACTGAGATGTTGCATAGTGCGTTCGTAAAAATAATATAGCTTGCATCAAATCTTCTATAGTGAGTAGTGGCAAGGTACTTCAAAAGCTTCCCCTATTGTATCAAGTGTGAGCTAATTCTTAATTCCATCGACCTGTTCTATATCGAAAGGTATATCGAAGAGGTAATTGTCGGTTGAATCATGTTAACCCATTCAAAGTTTCGTGTATCCTTGTTTCGAAAATGTAGAACTCTCCTCGCGTGACCGAGAAAGGATCAGTGTAGTCACAATAAGCTGGGCAATGGCGTTATGATATTATCCAGCTATGTTTTTATCCAAGAGTTCGATATGCGTGTTATAATTCTGATCCTGTAATCAGGAAATAATGCCCGTGGAGTAGCTCATGAAAGTCGTGCAAGTTCTCTTGTTATCTGCGTGAATCTTGCTTTAGACTTAGGCTCGTTCGAGGACGAACGAGAGTATAAGTGGAGGAGAATGAAATGACCTTTATCAGTTGTTTCGGAAGTTAGGACTCTGATTGGCGTACCAATAATTTTAAAATATTCATAATTTCAATTAGGACCTGTCTGTAAAACTTAAGGTAAATCAGACCTCGTTTGGTAGGCATCGGAAGAAGGTTTTAGTTTTTATTGTCGATAAATATTAAAAAGAGATTTTCGAGCTTGGTTTCGGCGAATGAACTCCGATGCGAAATACGAAAGCGCCGTTAGGTTCGTATGATTATTTATGACTTTTGTGAACTTTCAAAAGTGAATTTCGATGTTGTTCGGCTAGTTTCCGCTAAAATGCCGAAAGTTAAATAATTTGATCTTTTTCCATTTAATTTGCATATTGAGTTTCGGGAGTCCGATTTGAAATCCGCCTTCGCGAGTATGTTACATATATTTTGTATAAATTGTATGCAAAAGTTGGAATTATTTTGAATATTGTAGAGTACAGTTTTAATTTTTACCGCAGTAGCAAATTTTTTTTTAAAAAAAAAGAGAAAAAGACAAAAGAAATATAAGATGCGGTGGCCTTAAGGGAGCTAATCCCTTGGCCTAACCATTGGTCAAATATTACAAACAAAAACATTAGATACAGAAACAAAGACATGCGAGGAGAAACGGAAATATGGAAATAAGAGAAAAAAATGCCAGAAAATGATTAAAGGGGCCGGAGAAAAGTAGAATTTTCATCCTGAAATATTGAGGTAATGATCCTAATATATTATTTGAGTTTATTACGTGTGTTCGATATATATTTTGACGGTAAAACTTGGAATATTAGACATCATTTTAATAAGTTCAATTAATAATTTAAAGGGTCAAATGGACCCCGATAATGGAATTGATTATATATTCGTACTCAGTGAGTTATGGAAAACATCTAAATATAATTTATTTAGGGTTTGGTTATGTGACCATAAACCCTGTATATAGGCCTGGCCTGCGTATTGCGTATGCGAATAGGGTATCAGGTTCCTAACCGGATTGTCCTAAGATGTGAGGAATGAAGCTTTTAGCCTAATTTGATATATTTTTCTACTTATTGAATAGAGTGGGATCGTTTGGCAATGGAACCAAAGGATAAAGCGGTTGTTGATTAGCCGTACTAACTTTTGGAAGAGGTAAGTGTTTATATCCATTTCTTTGGAGGCACCTGGCCTCGTGGATTTTCTACCACGTGTTCCTTACGTGTGTAGTGGCCGATAGGCGTACTCATTACGCCTTAGCTTTGGATTTACATTGTATATTGTATATTATATGTTATGTCCTGTTGTTGGTATTTTATTGAGGACTGAGCATTGTACTCTGGCTGTGAGTTGGCATCTACTTCCCGGCTGTCGATGAGAGTCCCGCGCCGGTGAAGGGTTATTATTGCATCACATTGCATTCATATGCATTATATGTCATTCATATGCATAACATTGCATATCATATTGTGTTCAGGAGTATTCCGCTCCATTGTATCATATTGAGGGTAGGAGTATTCCTCCCCAGGAGCAGGAGTATTCCGCTCCATTGTATCATATTGAGGGTAGGAGTATTCCGTCCCAGGAGAGTGCAGGAGTATTCCGCCTCAACTTTACATTATATCAGGTGCAGGAGTATCCTGCCCCAAGAGAGTGCAGGAGTATTCCGCCTCTGGTCTATATTATATCGGGTGCAGGAGTATTCCGCCCCAAGAGCAGGAGTATTCTGCTCCAGTTGGTTATCAGATTGGATTCCCCTCGAATGCAGGAGTATTCTTCTTTGGGATGGGATTACGGGCACATGTGACCCTTTGCATCATATTTCATTTCATTTTATTTCATCTCACTTCATTTCATTTCATCTCAATTCATACCATTGTATAGACTTGCAGTACATGACTACTGTTCTGCTTATATGTGCATTGCTTATTTGTTGATATGTTTCTGGCACGCACCCTTGGTTGAGTTTAGAAGTTTCTTACATGTTTCCGGTTGTTATCTGGCTCTACCTTTTTATAATTTAAATAAAAGGAATTTGGTTTATCTGTTTCTTCTCCCTGGCTAGCTATCCTATTCTTTGAGGTGGCTAGTCTGCCCCACTTATTGAGTCCTTTTCACTCACCCTTGTTTGTTGTTTGTCGCTTATCTATCTACTTCGTTTGGGCAGGTTCGCTCCAGGATTGAGTTCGCCACGTTGTGAAGGAGCGAAGACGACTTCAGCTGTCAGGGTGAGCCAGCTTTTATTCCGGATGGCCACCAGTTTATTGGTTATTATTTCAGTTGCATTTTGCTCCCCCCAGGAGGTATCTTTCTTCTTTTGTACTCTTAGATGTCTAGTCTAGATAGCCCTAAACCTAGTATGTTGGGTAGTCAGCTGTAATTTCTTTTGTACAGCTTAGAGGTATCAGTATGTCTGTGTTTTTTTTAAGTCTTTCCTTTATTCGTGAATTGTTATATTTATTTTCCTGATTTTATTTGTAAGGGTTTGCCCGACGAGTTTAGGGGAGGATGCCGGGTGCCCGCACGGCCTAACCGGATTTCGGATCGTGTCAATCTAGCCTCTACTTCTCCTCTGTTCTTTCCCCTTAGACAATGTCCCTATTGGCGTGTATTTTTAGGACTCCTGCTTGTACTTGTTTTAAAATAGGGTATGCAGTCACTGCAAATATGGCGATCCAGGAGCCACTTCTAACCTTATTCTCCGATATGCTGCATCAACCATCCTAAAATCATAACTTTGTTGCCTAAAATTTGCATAACAATCACCCGATGAGAAGTGAAATCTTATGTCCAAATTCTGGGTTTGCTTATCTTAATTAGAGTCTGAACATCACTAGCATGAATAGGTTTTAATGTTTTAAACCATAACATTTGAACTTCTTTTTGTGTAAATCTAGAATTTTAAAACAGGGGGTTAATTGTGCTATGACTGCTGAAAACGAGAAAGTTTATGTAAAATCTAAGACAGCCCCGCTTTGCATAAATGATACAGGCGCAACAACTATATTAAACACGGCCTCTCTGTGTCAAAACTATTTTTATTTCTCCTATACACTAATCTAATAGTGTATAAGGGTGTAAGTGACTTGGGGTCGACTATACGAGCATACAAAGTTTTCTAAAGCCTAATACTATTAATTACTCATGTATTTGGATGCATATACCTATATCTATGTGTGGCAGCCCCTTTGTTTGCATTAATGTACTTCTGTGAAACCCGTATTTTGAAAACAGCCCACTTATCTATATCTTTTTTTCAAAACAGACCCCTACATAAAAAAAGCCATTATGTTTAGGGCTCGAAAATTAATGACGAGTCACACCGACCCTAAATGGCTTACATTTTGTTTTAAAAATAACACCTATTTGGTTCTGACCGAAATCTGAAATTGTTTACAACAGTGTCTATTTTTGCAAAATTGTCTATCTGTGCAAAATTGATTAAAGGGTTGAAATTTCATAAATAAGCTGATTTGTTACACCTTTTGCAGATTTAACCTTACTAGCGATTAGGCATTTGTATTAGAGGCCTTAAAATGCCCTTAGGCGTAAAATACAGGTTGTATGTATAAAACTCGAAGCCCATTTGTGTATGTGTTATTTAAACTTGCATAGATAGATTTAATTTCATAAATTGAATACGAAAGACCTTCCCAATTTAATATTGCATATGATAATGTTCACATCCCAAAATATAGACTCGGCCGGGAACCACCTTTCGTGGGACTCGGGGGAGTGCCTAACACCTTCTCCCCCGAGTCATTTGGTCTTCTTACCCATTGAATCTCTAAAACCAGACTAGGATGACAATTAAACTTGGCCTTAGACGCTTAGGTGGCATAATACACCTTAGAAAAATATATTAGGTAGCGACTCCAACTCTTGAACTCAAACGAGTTACCTAGTCAAATCCGAAACCTGACTCGCTTCGAGCTGAGTCTAAAATCAGATATGACAGAATTGCAACTCCGCTGGGGATATTCAAAGTCCTAACCATAATTAGTCTTTAATTTTGGGATTTATTTGATTATTATCTTGTTATTCGTATTATTATGATTTTATTAACTTGGTTTCTTTATGTTTTTCTTTTTTTTCCTTTATTTATTTATTTGTATGAATTTGAATTTGATGTAACTTGGAATATTTCACTCATACTCCCCACTCCTGAGAAACGACACTTTGCACACACACGGGCGATTACGTGGATACCACGGTCGCTTCACCGCAAAAAACCTTTTAGGAGGGACATTTTGGAAAATAGTTGGTCCATGATACAACCCACAATTTCAAATGATCCCATCCTTGGGCCGTCTACCTTGGGGAACCGTGTCTAGAATTACAGCACACTTTGAATGTAATGAGCATGCATCATGCCGTAGAAAGGGCACCCCGTGAGCTGGCTAGTTTTCAACTTGCCCAAACTACCTAACGGGTTTTTTTACCTCGAAGGGATGTTTGGACATGCTTATGTGCATTTGAGAGAAAGAAAAGAAATAAAGAGTGAAAAAAAAAGAAGCAAGATGAGAATAAAAACGCATTTTGATTTGCGCAATTATTCTCAAAAAGGGGAGGGGGTTTTAATCCTTTACTTTTTTTTTCTTTATAGGTCACAATGAGTCAAAAATTTTATCGTTTTGGAATGACTATGGGCGCACCTCCTCTGTTAACTAGTTGGGAGAACAATTTGTCATTGGATGAGCAAATCGAAGTGCGTCAATATTTGGGTCATTTGGTTTCCCTATTAGAAATGGAGCCATGTAGAGAGATGATTGAAGTGTCGGTGTCATATTGGGATGAAGAACTGAATGTGTTTAGATTTGGGGATGTTGAGTTAACACCCTTGTTATAAGAAATAGGAGGGTTCGTATCACACTCGGGGTTAGAGAAACATCATTTGCAATGGGGTTGCATGCTAGCACCTAGCGTCCCCACAGCTGAAGAGTTTCGTAAAAAGTTAGGGATGGTGGCAAGTGCGAGTGTAGAATTTTTACAACAAAAGGAAATACCTTTTTCCTACTTCTACAACTGGTTTGGGTATTTGAGTACATTCGACGACCGTAAGAAAGAGTTCAAATCCTACACTGATTGGAGGAGAGCTAGACCGCATGCATTTATTATTTGTTTCTTAGGAGTAATGGTATTCCCTAAAAGCTCGAGTCACGACATATGTTCGAGAATTGTCATGGTTGCCGACTCTGTATTCGATGGAATTGATGGTTATCATTATACTATAGTTCCTATGATAGTGGAGGATATTTATCGGGTTTTAGGCTGTTGCAAGAGAGGAGCAAAATATTTCCAAGGCTACAATCTTCTACTACAAGCATAGTTCAAAGAGCATTTGAGGAAAACGAGAGGTGTACAAGAATTGTCTAAGCCAATTGGTTCAACTTCTTGGTTGGAGAGCGATACGGGGTTCCAAAATTCAAGCAGCACAGAGAAATGGATCAAATTGTCTGAAAACATAACGGAGGACTCAATTCAGTAGATGTTCACTTGGTTTCCTTCATCAGACTTCATCATTAGCTCTGAGAAGGCACCTTTTGTGATACTTATGGGATTGAGAAGTCTCCAACCTTACTAACCATCGAGGGTGATGAGGCAAGCAGGGAGGAAGCAAATCATACCATTGATATCAGACACGAAGGACTATCAGTTTGATTATACTGGATATGTTGTTCCAAGAGTTAAGAGGATTAGAAAATCCTGGGTAGGAAGACAAGTCATGGGAGAAGAATCGCTAGCAACAGACAGATATAACGCTGGATGCGAACCAAACTACAAAAGCTGGTTACGCTCTAGCATAAAAGGAAATATGGTAGTGGGGCCTAGTCGAGGGAATGACATAAGAGATCGTGAGGCAGTGGCTCAAATCCGATACCGAGAATTCATGCTGAAAGCTGTTAAGATGGACAAACAAAACAACGAAGAGATAGAAATCTGGAGAAAACAAACATTAGAGCTAGAGGTCAAGATAGGGGCATTGGAGACTAAGCTTGAACGATGGAATTTAGAGTGTGCATAGATAGACATCTTACACTTAGTTGTGGCTAAGGGATACTTAACCAAAGTTATGGAAGAAGTCAAGGAGATTACACGAGAAGCAAAGAGGGCCAGGCTGAAGTAGGAGTTTATTGCCTAGTCAAAATGTCATTTTCATTTCTTTTGTATTTTTATTTCTAAAAGTCCACATGTACTGAATTTCAAAATTGATTTGGAAATTTATGAGAATAATTGGAAACAAAATGCGTATTTATATTCTTTGCATCATGACAAGCTTAGGAAGGCTATACGTCCTCAGTACGTAATAGTCCATTAGTAAGCCCACGTCCAAATGTCGAAAGGGTTCTTAACCCGAAAACGGCAAAATTGATCGTTTCCTTAAACATGATCAAGACTATAAGAATGTTTTGGTCTTTAACTTTTCTTGTTTTGTTTTCAGACTATGGCTGCAAGAGGTACACTTTAATTCGAGATTGTTTCCCGACCACCTCACTTGATCAGACTCTGGTGGGAAGATCTAGTTGTTTTTATCAAGGCGCACGTTCAAAAGGTGTTGGGAGAATTGGTCGCTCTCAAGGCCTAGCCATGCCTGGTTTGGTTGAAGCTGCTACACATTTCTGGGACTACAAGAGGGCTGTGTTTCATTCAACGGTTTCGAGCTGGCACCGATGTTGGAGGAATTTGGAGGACTAGCAGGTTTAGAGCCTGGGCCCGAGACTATGATTTATCCCTGAGACGTTGATCCTAAGGAGTTCACTGAACTGTTGAGCGCTCCTTATGATCCATACATCGAGGGAGTGCATTTATGGAAAAGTCACTTTAGAGTACTTGCATTCAAGATTTGGAGATCCAACGCTTAGACATGAGTGGACTGGGCATAGGAAATTCAAGATTGGGAGTGGACTGAATCTAATGCTTTCATCGTTGCTTATCTGGGAAGCATGGTTTTCCCCAAAAAGGAAGGAAAGATCGACATAAGGTTGACAAGAGTAGTAGAGGGATTACATAAAGCTTGGTTCCAATGATTCTGGGAGAAGTTTATAGGGCTCTAACCAAATGTAGAAGAGGAGGAGACTTTTTCAAGGGGTGCAACTTGTTGCTGCAAATATGGTTGATAGAGCATTTGCACAGTGTCCCTGTCAGTCCGGTGGCACCAAAACCGTCGTGGAAAGGAGGGATCCACTCACATAGCACCCGCATGGCTGGAACAGCGGCATGGGAGGACCCTGCAAACATGGAAGGATGGTACATCAAGCTTGAAGAGTTGTAAGAGGTACAATGGGTGATTGAAAACTGTGTTGGCTTCATTGTTCCCATACAAGGTCAAGACATCACTTTCTTAACATTGATTTTATTCCGAGGAACTCACCACTATGTTCCTCTAAGGATCCTTCGGAAAGTAGGGATGACACAACAAACTCCGCAGTTGACTGAAGGAAACGTTGACATAAGGGACATTGAGCATCCAATGGTTGGCACTATATTGACAATGTGGGAGAAGAGGCTTACTGTGCAATTTTGTCGTGGTCGGGACAGTAGGGTGAACCTCGCGGCTATTCTGGCTTATCCTCAATGGCTCAGCGAAGATAAGCAGAGATTCCGATCAAAGACTACACTGAAAAGGAAATCCATTTCTCCGAGTGTCACTGAGAAATACAAGAAGCTGCGACATGAGTTCGACCAAGGTAAGAAGGAGTTAAGAGTAATACAAGAGAGTGAGATGAGGAGACAATACAAGGATAAGGTAAAAGAGGATGAACTCAAGTATTGGACATGCAAGGTCATGGCTGTGAGGCAAGATGCTAGAAACCTACAAGATTTGCTCAAAGGATGGAGAGAGTATTTTAAGGCAGTGCCACTTGAAGAGAAAGAAGAAATGGGGATAGAAATCTGTGAATTCTTCACAAAAGCTTTGGGAGAAATGTAAGCTGGGAAGGATCTGATAGAGATGTTCGCCGCTCCTCCACCTATGAGCCTTGTTCACAAACCTAAAGAAGAAGTCAAAGAGAAGAAGGATAAAGAAGATATTGGAACTGATGCTTGATTTGAAGCCTCTTTGCTTGGCACATAGTCTGATCGTCTTGGGTTGAGTCGTCTTTGTTTCTGTTTTGTCGATTTGTCATCTTAAATTAGTGGTTGTAACAAAGTTAAGCAAATCAAATAAAATTTCGTTATTTTGGGTTTTTAGGCTTGTGTTATTATGTTTATGCAAATGAAATGATGTGTTTGGTGCAAACATTACTTCGAATCTTTGATAGGCCTACCTCCGGCACAAAAGAGGTCCCTTGCATGATAGGACGCGACTTTATTTAAAACTAACATATACTCACATTCTTGTCTTTGTTTTTGATGTGTTAGAATCCCCAAGTCCCTAAAAGTTGTGTTTGTGCATTCTGGCCGCGCCGCAATACCGGTTGATATCCAGAGGATCAATCCCAAGACCTCCCCCTCTACCTACAAGAACAAGGATGAGACATTATATCATGGCTGAATTTGACAAAGTTGGAAATGGGACTCCTGAAAAGCAAGGTGTGGTCGCCTATGAAGACTATGCTAAGTTGGAACAGAGATTGTTCGAGTTGGAGAATAGGGTCCCTCTTGTCCATGCTGATAAGATCATTGAATCAAACAAAACCACCAGCCCTCACGACAAAGATCCACTATACCTTGAAAAAGGCATTCCTTACCCTACCTACACCGCACCACCAAAATAAGCGCAAAACAACCTAGCCCCCTTCACCATTGAAACAAAAACCATTGCATCACCCACCAAAGATCATTACATGTACGCATGGGCAAAGGAAGACCCAGACAGCACCAAGGAGCAAGTCCAATAGTTGGTAGAGAAGTTCAAACAATTCTAAAGCACCAAAGTAACCCGAGGATTAGCTTATGAGGATCTCTGCATGTACCCTGACTTGAAGCTGCCCGAAGGCTATAAGATACCCAAGTTCAATATGTTCGATGGCAGTGGTGACCCGATGGCTCATTTGAGGTATTATTGTGACAAGTTGGTTGGGGTTGGACATGATGACAAGATCTGCATGCAATTGTTCAACCGCAGTCAGACAGGAGATGCGCTGGTATGGTACTCAAAGAAACAAACAAAGAAGTGGACGAGCTGGGAAGCAATGGCTGGAGACTTTGTCGACAATTTTGGGCACAACACTGATGCTCTGCCCGATCGATTCTATTTGGAGAAGTTAAAGAAGAAGCCCACTGAGATCTTTAGAGAATTTGCAACTAGGTGGAGAGCTGAAGTCGCTAAAGTCCAACCTCCTATAGAAGACACTGAGATAGTGGCAACCTTCATCTGCATGTAAGAAGACGTCTACTTTGACAAGATGTTGAATTTGCAGGACAAGAAGTTTTGAGAATTGGTCAAGATTGGAGATATATTTAAAGGCGGACTAAAGACTAGCAGGATCATTAGCTTGGCTACACTACAAGCCACTAACAAAGCCCTACAAGTTTGAAGCACTACTACATCAAGAAAGAAGAAAGACGATGTCTCCTTCGTGGTTGCATCCCTCGATCACTCTCCCACCCACAATCACTACTACCAAACACCTTCTCCATCATACCCATACATTCAACCCTCATCCACCTACCCAGTCTATAACACTCATCCCATGTTACAAAACCCACCACAACAAAGACCACCATATCCACAAAGCCTTAGCTACCGAAACACCAATGCCTATTCACCAAGGCCTCACGACAACAACAACCCAAGACCTAAAAGAAACTAAAACCCAAGGCCGAATCCCGCACTCAATTGTTCGAGAGACTCAAAGTAGCCGGCCATATACAACCCGTACCCTTCAAAATCCCTGATAGGATGACACCTTATTTTAACCAAACCAAAACCTGGAGGACCTGGTCAGGATACTGAAAAGTGCTATGCCCTAAGGGATAAGATATAAGACTTGATCGATCAAAAGGTGATACACTAAAAAACTCCAAATGTGCACAGCAATCCCCTGCCTAACCACGGAGAAAATAGGGTAAATCTGATCGAGTTAGATGAAAAATGCAGCCTTGAGGGAACCATTGTTAAAGCAAAGGGAGATACACCAGCACTTGCCTCAGTTGCTCAAGTCACTACAGCACCAGAGTCCATCGAGGTAGAAGTGTCTCCAAAGTTCTATGTTGACGTAGTTCCCCCATAAAGTAACAAGACGGTACCATGGGACTACAAAATGCAGAAGAAGAACAAATCAACAGTTGAGACTGTTGCTGCATAAGGAGTGACTATAAGTGGGAGGACTAATACTCCCGAGCATCTTGATCAAAGTAGACGAGGAATCAGCTAGGAGGAGTCCGAAGAATTGTGGAAGAAAGTACAAGTAAAGGAATACTCCGTGGTTGAACACTTGTGCAAGACTCCCGCGCAAATCTCTGTTTTAGCTTTACTCAAATCGGAGAGTCATCGAAATGCTTTGATGAAAGTGTTAGATGAAGCACATGTTCCGGTGGATACCTCGGTTGAAAACCTGGCTAGCATGGTCGGACAAGTCATGGAGACCAACCGAATCGCTTTTCATGAAGATGAGCTGCCACCTGAAGGATTGAGCCACAAAAAGGCTTTGAACGTCACTATCAAATGAGAAGATTGGTTTGTAGGAAGAGTTTTGATCGATGGAAGTTCCGGTTTGAACATATGCCCATTCATCACTCTGAAAAGAATAGGAATTGATCAAAGCAAGATAAGATAGAGCGACATGAAGGTTAAAGCGTTTGATGGATCGCAAAGGAGCACCATTGGGGCTATTGACTTAAATATCATTGTCGGTCCCGTTGAGTTCACTACCGAATTTCATGTCATAGACATCTCTGCTTCTTATAACTTGCTTCGTATGGCTGGAGCAGTGCCTTCTATATTGCACCAAACAGTGAAGTTCGAGTGCGACCACAAAGAGGTGGTGGTGTTCGGCGAAGGGAACAACTCCATTTACAATGAACAAACCATACCAGTAATTGAAGGGAATGCTCCTGATTGGCGGACTTTCTATACTGTAGAGCTCATAAGAGCAGTGCAAGGTACTCGAGGAGGACGTCACAAACATTACAACCCGAGTTCGAATTCCACAGACATAATCCGGAGGTTATACTGCACATTTCGCTCCCAAGATGGTAAACACACTGCCTGGGGTTGAAGAAAGGAAGAGAAACTTTTATAACGCCTACTGGGATGGCCGAGGCAAAGGCTGTGAAGGGAGAAATTTAGTCTGGGAACCAGTCATATCTAATTGGGGTGTGCCCTCACGTGACTTTCGTGAGACCTTACCGGCTAAGACAGAGAGGCGACCAACATATTCACCTAATGCTCGCCCCAATGGAAGCGCATCTCTGAAGAAACAAAGGTAAAGTAAGTATGGCTACCTAAAGCACCCGAACCTATGGAGGTAGTGATTGAAGAACCATATGTACTCCCACAACCAGGAAAATGGCCTGGAGATTGCGTCATAGGCATCATGATAAAGCAATGCTATGAACCTTGTAAAGGTTTGGGCAAGAACCTGGATGGCATGGTTGAGCCGATTAAAATTGTGATGAGGCCCGACAATGAGAAGGTTTGCGTAGGGTACATTGTGACCTACGAGAAGATCATAGAAGAAGCATCACTGGACTTCAAATTCTATAAGAAAAGTACCAAGACTCTCCTATATATTTTTGTCTCGTCTGGATACTTGGATGGCCGAAAGGGGGAGGTATCTGTAGCGCAAGGAGTCGAGTCAAAGATAGTTGATGCTGAAGAGGACATGCTTGCGGGAGTGCAAAATCCGATCTTATCTGATGAAGACTGTTGTGTGATCCTGAAAGAACATGTTGAACCTCCTAGACTGACAAAGGTTGGATCTGGAGCTGCAGTAAACAACTGGATCAGCAATCGGGCCTGAGCTTACCGTGGACCTTGCAATCAAACTAATAATCCTATTGAGTCCACAATCGTAACGTGTAATGAAACAATGGAGCTTGAGGAAACTGGGTTTGATTATGATGATTTTGATGAAACCATACAAGAAGAAATTGAAAGATTTGAAAATAAGCCTAAGCCAAACCTAGAGGAAATTGAGGTGATAAATCTGGGAGATGAAGAAACCATAAAGGAGACCAGGATCGGTGTGCATCTCACCGCCGAAGATAAAATGCGGTACACGAAGTTTCTTAAAGAATATAAGGACACATTCGCCTGGTCGTATGATGACATGACTGGCATAATCAAGGATGTGGTAGCTCACCAATTACATATCAATCCGGGCTTTCCTCCGGTCAAACAAAACGCCCGAACTTTCAAGTCGTCGGTTCTGTTGAAAATTGGGGAGGAGGCAACCAAGCACCTTAATGCAGGAATCTTGAAAACAGTCAAATACCCAACTTGGTTAGCTAACATTGTCCAAGTGCCGAAGAAAGATGGTAAACTCCGAGTTTGTGTGGACTACAGGGATCTGAATAGAGCAAGTCCAAAGGACGATTTTCCTTTTCCAAATATACACATCCTAATTGAAAATTGCGCGAAACACGAACTATAGTCATTTGTGGATTGTTTCACCGGCTACCATCAAGTGCTCATGGATGAGGAGGATGCTGAGAAGACAACTTTGACTACCTCTTGGGGAACTTATTGCTACAAGGTTATGGCGTTTGGGTTGAAGAATGCTGGGGCAACTTATATGAGGGCAATGACAACTATGTTCCATGACTTGATGCACAAAGAAATTGAAGTCTACGTGGATGATGTGATTATCAAATCAAAGAAGAGTTCAGAGCACCTTGACAACTTGCGCAAGTTTTTCAATCACTCGCGATAGTATAATTTGAAGCTAAATCCAGCAAAGTGTGCTTTTGGCGTTCTAGCAGGGAAGCTTTTGGGTTTCATCGTCACTAGAAGTGGTATCGAGCTGGATCCATCCAAGATCAAAGCCATCAAAGAATTGCCGCCACCAAAAAAATAAGAAAGAGGTCATGAGCTTCCTGGGAAGGCTCAACTACATCAGTCGGTTCTTAGCACAATCAACTGTCATCTGTGAGCCAATCATTAAACTACTGAAGAAAGACGCAGCGATCGAGTGGATGGAGGAATGTCAAAAAGCATTTGATCGGATAAAGGAGTACTTGTCTTCCCCGCGTGTGCTGGTTCCACCCGAGCCTGGGCGACCTTTGATCTTGTACCTGTCCGTGGCAGACTCGGCATTTGGTTGTGTATGGGGGAAACATGATTCAACTGGAAGAAAGGAGCAAGCAATATATTATCTGAACAAGAAATTCACTCCTTACGAAGCCAAGTACACATTGCTGGAACGCACGTGTTGCGCGCTGACTTGGATAGCACAAAAGCTAATGCACTACTTGACGTCCAAATTCTGGGTTTACTTGTCTTAATTAGTGTCTGAACAATGCTAGCATGAATGGGTTTTAATGTTTTAAACCATAACATTTGAAATTCTTTTTGTCTAAATGTGGAATTTTAAAACAGGGTGCGAATTGTGCTAACTGAAAACGGGACTGTTTATGTAAAATCTAAGACATCCCCTCTATGCATAAATGATACAGGCGCAGAAACTGTTTTAAACACGGCCTATATGTGTCAAAACTATTTTTATTACTCATATACACTAATATAATAGTGTATATGGGTGTATAAGTGACTTGGGGTCGACTATACGAGTATACAAAGTTTTCTAAAGCCTAATACTATTAATTACTCATGTATTTGCATGCCTATACCTATATCTATGTGTGGCAGCCCCTTTGTTTGAATTAATGTGCTTCTGTGAAACCCGCATTTTGAAAACAGCCCACTTATCTATATTTTTTTTCCAAAACAGACCCCTACATCAAAAAATAGCCATTAAGTTTAGGGCTCGACAATTAATGCCGAGTCACACCGACCCTATATAGCTAACATTTTATTTTAAAAACAACACCTATTTGGTTATGACCAAAATTTGAAGTTGTTTTCAAAAGTGTCTATTTTGCAAAACTGCCTATCTGTGCAAAATTGATTAAAGGGTTGAAATTTCATAAATAAGCTGAATTGTTATACCTTTTTCAGATTTAACCTTACTTGCGATTAGGCATTTGCATTAGAGGCCTTAAAACTAGATTAGGCGTAAAATATAGGCTCTATGTGTAAAACTTGAAGCCCATTTGTGTGTGTGTGTTTTTTTTTTAAGCGAATATCACTAGGCAAGGTGCCTAGTGACTAGTTTTATAAATAATAAATTCCTCAAAGAGGACAATACAAAGTAAGGAGGGCCATACCATACCTTACATCATCCTATCGAGGTGAGACCTCACTCCTAATAAGAATGAAAAAAATAAGAACTAGCAAGAACCAAATAGAGTATGATCATCACAGAGTTTATAACACACTCTATGATGATATTACATATGAGAATACTAAAATAATGAAATAATATAAAATCTAGGAAGAAAGTGGAATCATGCAATCCGCACTTCCTTCTACAAGAGATGAACTGGAATATGTAAAAAGCCCCTATAATACTAACTTGAAAAAATGATATTTGTGGCTCTCTATCACGATCATATATGCTATCCATCATTTCTTCGACTTCTTGGACCTCTTGAATTTTGATTTTGTACTCCTCGTAGGTTGCACCCTAGTAGGCTCTAATGGGCGCCTTACCCTCCTTACTCTCTTTGGTGCATTATCATGAATTTCCCTAGGAGACAAATCTCCTTCTCTTGCCACCATACTAAAATTATGTGCAGTGGATTCTTCCTCAAATTCTTCTTCTTCAAACAAATCATCATCCTCCACCAAATAATGTCCTTGAGGAACCCTCTCTTGAAATGATCCCACTTGCCGCGCCAAGATACCCCTCGTGTCATTCAAATCCATACGCTTGACAAGTTCATCATCCGTGTGTAAACACTTTGAACGTGGGACAAGCTGCATCAAGGATTTAGGAACATAGGAAGGAGCATTTATGTTCAAAAAAGACTTACCAAAATTAGGAGAAACACTTTTACACAACCGTTCAAGATGAGCCGTTGGTATAAGATTTTTCCCGAAGAATTTTGGCTTTGCCATACTCATAGATTCCAACTCCGTGCTCTCCTCAAGAGAAGGGATAGATTGAACCTGCTTGTTTTCCACACAAAATTGTTGGTTGAAAGGCACATCTTCACGCAGATGCGCATCATCAGCACAAATCACAGCCTGAACCGCTGCATTAACTGGCGTTGACTGTGTAACATCTTCAATAACTTGGGGCGACACAGTATATACATTAACAACACCCTGTGCATCATTTATAACCTCATAACCCCTTCCCTCATTAATATATTCCATGCCCCGCTGCACAACATTAAAATCCATACTAGCTGGATGAATAAATACTCTCTCACGTGCATCTAAAGAAGAAGCTAAGGTTTCATTGTCCAACGCAGCATCAATCCTATAAGCATTAAAAGCTGAAGGCTGCTGAGCCACGCCATCATTAAAATCAAAAGTAGCTAGATTAATAAAAGCACTCCCACGTGAATCTGTAGAAGAAGCTGAGGTTTCAACATCCCCACATGAATCCACAACATTTAAATCCGACAACTTATTAATCCCACACGAACTCCCATACACGCTAGGAATTAAAGCTGAAGGCTGCTCAAACTCCCCTCGTGACTCCACAATATTTAAACCATTATTAGGGGAACAATTGTTGTCCAATGAAACCGTTGCAGCTTCATGCACATGCAACCCAGATTCGTGAACTAAAGCTGAAGGCTCCACAACGTCATTAATACCAGCCTTAAATTGCGATGAAAGCAAACAATCCTCACGAGCTTGAGGCTTTGGCTGCAATAAACCTTCAGTTTCAAAAGCCTGCGAAACCTCGACTTCCCCTCGTGACTCCTCAGCATATAAAGCATCCAACATATTAATCCCATGCACACTTGGAGAGAGAAGAAACCCAGTCAAGCTAGGAGAAGAATCCCTAACTGCATTCACGTGTATCACAGGTGCACAAATTAAAGCTGAAGGTTGTGTCACGGTGTCGTTAATACCAGTAACGGTTGGGTAATTAGATGCTTTTCCAAAGTCATTAGGAGAAGCAACCCCTCGTGAATCCACAGCATTTAACACACCCTCACGTGACTGAGTTCCATCAGCGTGCTTACCTGAGACTACAGATACTCCAACCTCGTTGACTTTGGGATGGTTTTTAAAAGCCACTTCAACCCACTCCCTTGTTTGTTGATTTGCAACTAGGTTTGCATCGTCCATGGTTGTAGTTTTAATACCAGCTGCAACTTGATTTTCTTGTACCTCGACTGGAGCTTGAATTTCCTTGTCTTTTTGAACATTCATCGAGTCACCACCATCATCATTCTCTAACATGGAAAAAGTATTCCCAGTCGCGACACCAACTGTCGATTGAACTTTTCTGGACCACGCATTAGGATTCCTATTTGGATGCAAAAACCTTCGCCCGTTCCTCTTTGCACCCTGAAATCCTTGAGTTGCTTTGCCTTGTTGATCCTCCTGACTTACAGCATCATTCAAACTACAAACCACCTTACCACTTTGTAGAATTCTGCGTGGAAGGTCTTTCACTTGCTTAGATTCATTAGCAACATCGTCTTTCACAGGGATCAAATCTGGATGAAGCACATAACACTCTTCATCGTTATGACCTTGTAGTCTGCAATCCTTGCAAAATTTAGGAACACACTCATATTTGATTTTAATCCACTTAAATCTTGTTTCACCACTGATGGAATTCTTTATTCCAATTCTTAAACGCTGATGTCGATGTGCCAATAAATC
Source organism: Petunia axillaris subsp. axillaris (assembly GCA_029990575.1). Taxonomy (NCBI): domain Eukaryota; kingdom Viridiplantae; phylum Streptophyta; class Magnoliopsida; order Solanales; family Solanaceae; genus Petunia; species Petunia axillaris. The sequence continues at coordinate 35,397,451 of JARKNS010000007.1, forward strand.
AAGTTCGACTTTTACCTTGGCACAACTTGGCCTCAATCTTGCTTTGGTTGCTGCGTCTAACTGTAGAGGCTTTCCCACAGCGCTGGCCAAAGCAAATACAACCTCTTCAAAAAAGAATACAGGAGGAAGTCCTGGGAAAGATATCCAGGCCACTGCGATAGAAGTCTCTTCCCTAGGGTCGAACCAAACATCGTATTTCATGGCCCTCAACTGGTGAAACGTATGTCCTATTTTAACATAAAAGGCAGGTCTAGATAAAAGATGAACATAGTCTTCCAAGAAAGATAAACGAATTAAGACATGCCTAGATTCAAGAAAACCAATAGAACATTCACCCTTAAGATCACATTGCAAAGGAATTTGCTTTTTTAACTCATGAAAGTCGGGCATGCCATAGGAGAACTTTCCTACCACGGCATATTGAAAATCACCATGCATAACCATACTCTCCACAGCTTTATCCTCCCAAACAAAGGAGGGCTCACCATGGTGAAAATCCCTAGTTGGAGAAGGTATCGAAGGAGACTCAATAGGGGCTGGACTAGGTTACAAGATTGAGACATAAGATTTAGGGGGAGTAGAAGGTAGAACGGTATTGAGAGGGGGCTGCCCAGTGTTGGCCATGGCCATTGTTGGCCGAGCAAGAAAGTCTTCAAGTCGCCAAAATCGCCAATTCTAGAGAGAGTTTTTTTTCCGCTTGATCCGGGTTTAGGGTTTTGTGTATGTGTTATTTAAACTTGCATAGATAGATTTAATTTCATAAATTGAATACGAAATTGACCTGCCCAATTTAATATTGCATATGATAACTTTCACATCCCAAAATATAGACTCGGCCGCGAACCACTTTTCGTAGGACTCGGGGGAGTGCCTAACACCTTCTCCCCCGAGTCATTTGGACTTCTTACCCATTCAATCTCTGAAACCAGACTAGTATAATAATTAAAATTGACCTTAGACGCTTAGGTGGCATAATACACCTTCGAAAACTATATTCGGTGGCGACTCCAACTCTTGAACTCAAACGAGTTACCCAGTCAAATCTGAAACCCAACTCGCTCCGAGCTGAGTCTAAAATCAGATATGACAGAATGCGACTCCGGTGGGGATATTCAAAGTCCTAACCATGACGAGTCTTTAATTTTGGGATTTATTTGATTATTATCTTGTTATTCGTATTATTATAATTTTACTAACTTTGTTCCATCTTGTTTTTCATTTTTTTCCTTTATTTATTTATTTGTATGAATTTGAATTTGATGTAACTTGGCATATTTCACTCATACTCCGCACTCCTGAGAAACGACACTTTGCACACATACGGGTGATTATATAGATCCCACGGCCGCTTCACCGTAAAAAACCTTTTAGGAGGGACATTTTGGAATATAGTTAGTCCGTGGTACAACCAACAATTTCAAATGATCCAATCCCTGGGCCGTCTATCTTGGGGAACCGTGTCTAGAATTACACAACTCTTTGAATGTAATGAGCATACATCATGCCGTAGGAAGGGCTCCCCGTGAGCTGGCTAGTTTTCAACTTGCTCAAACTACCTAACGGGTTTTTAACCCCGAAGGGACGTTTGGACATGCTTATGTGCATTTGAGAGAAAAGAAAAGAAAAAATGAGTGAAAAAAAGTAAGACGAGAATAAAAACGCATTTTGATTTGCACAATTATTCTCAAAAAGGGGAGGGGGTTTTAATCTTTTACTTTTTCTTTTTCTTTATAGGTCACAATAAGTCAAAAATTTTACCGTTTTGGAATGACTATGGGTGCACCTCCTCTATTAACTAGTTGGTGGAGAAATTTATCATTGGGTGAGCAAACCGAAGTACGTCAACTTTTGGGTCAATTGGTTTTCCTATTAGAAATGGAGCCATGTAGAGAGATGATTGAAGCGTTGGTGTCATATTGGGATGAAGAACTAAATGTGTTTAGATTTAGAGATGTTGAGTTAACACCCTTGTTGGAAGAAATAGAAGGGTTCATGTCACACTCGGGGTTTGACAAGCATCATTTGTAAGGGGGTGGCATGCTAGCACCTAGCGTCCCCACAGCTGAAGATTTTCGTAAAAAGTTAGGGATGATGGCAAGTGTTAGTGTAGAATTTTTACAACAAAAGAAAATATCTTTATCCTACTTCTACAACCGGTTTGGGTATTTGAGTACATTCGACGACCGTAAGAAAGAGTTCAAGTCCTAAACTGATTGGAGGAGAGCTAGATAACTTGCATTTACTATTTGTTTCATAGGAGTAATGGTATTCCCTGAAAGCTCGAGTCACGACATATGTTCGAGAATTGTCATGGCTACCGATTCGGTATTCAATGGAATTGATGGTTATCGTTATACTATAGTTCCTATGATAGTGGATGACATTTATCGGGTTTTAGGTTGTTGCAAGAGAGGAGCCAAATATTTCCAAGGTTGCAATCTTCCACTACAAGCATGGTTCAAAGAGCATTTGAGGAAAACGAGAGGTGTACAAGAATTTTCTAAGCCAACTGGTTCCAACTACTTGGTTGGAGAGCGATACGGGGTTCCAAAATTCAAGCAGCCAAGAAGCACAGAGAAATTGATCAAATTGCTTTAAAAACATAACAGTGGATGTTCACTTGGTTTCATTCATCAGACTGCATCATTAACTCTGAGAAGGCACCCTTTGTGATACTTATGGGATTGAGAGGTCTCCAACTTACCAACCATCGAGGGTGATGAGGCGATCAGGGAGGAAGCAAATCATACCATTGATATCAGGCACTAAGGACTATGAGTTTGATTATACTGGAGATATTGTTCCAAGAGTTAAGAGTATTAGAAAATCCTGGGTAGGAAGAAAAGTCATGGGAGAAGAATCGCTAGAATCAGACAAATACAATGCTGGATGCGAACCAAACTACAAAAGCTGGTTATGCTCTAGCATAAAAGGAAATGTGGTAGTGGCACCTAGTCGAGGGAATGACATAAGAGATCGTGAGGCGGAGGCTCAAATCTGATACCGAGAATTCATGCTGAAAGCTATTGAGATGGACAAAGAAAACAAAGAAGAGATAGAAGTATGGAGAAAACATACATTAGAGCTAGAGAAAAAGATATGGGCGTTGGAGACGATACTTGAACGATGGAGTTCAGCGTGTGCAGAGATAGACATCTTACACTTAGTTGACGCTAAGGGATACTTAACCAAATCTATGGAAGAGGTCAAGGACATTACACGAGAAGCAAAGAGGGCCAGGCTGGAGTAGGAGCGTATTGCCTAGTCAAAGTGTCATTTTCATTTCTTTTGTATTTTTATTTCTAAAAGTCCCCATGTACTGAATTTCAAAATGGATTTAGGAATTTATGAGAATAATTGGCAACAAAATGCGTATTTATGTTCTTTGCATCATGACAAGCTTAGGAAGGCTATACGTCCTCGGTAAGTAATAGTCCATTAGTAACCCCACGTCCAAATGTCGAAAGGGTTCTTAACGCGAAAAATGGCAAAATTGATCGTTTGCATAAACATGATCAACACTATAAGAATGTTTTGGTCTTTACCTTTTCTTGTTTTGTTTTCAGACTATGGCTGCAAGAGGTACACTTCATTTCGAGATTGTTTCCCCACCTCCTCACTTGATCAGACTCTGGTGGAAAGATTTGGTTGTTGTTAGCAAGGCTCACGTTCAAAAGGTGTTGGGAGAATTGGTGGCTCTCAAGGCCTACACTGCCATACCTGGTTTGGTTGAAGCTGATGTTGGAGGAATTTGGAGGACTAGCAGGGTTAGAGCCTAGGTCCGAGACTATGATTTATCCCCGAGACGTGGATCCTAAGGATTTCATTTAACTGTTGAGCGCTCCTTATGATCCATACGTCGAGGGAGTGCATGATGGAAAAGTCACTTTGGATTACTTGCATTCTAGATTTGGAGATCCAACGCTTAGACATGAGTGGACTGGGGCATGGGAAATTCAAGATTGGGAGTGGACTGAATCTAATACTTTCATCGTTGCTTTTCTGGGAAGCATGGTTTTCCCCGAAAAGGAAGGAAAGATCGACATAAGGTTGGGAAGAGCAGTAGAGGGATTACACAAGGGTGTTCACAAGCGTCAAGTAAGCTTGGTTCCAATGATTCTGGGGGAAGATTATAGGGCTCTAACCAAATCTAGAAGAGGAGGAGACTTTTTCGAGAGGTGCAACCTGTTGCTGCAAATATGGTTGATAGAGCATTTACACAGTGTCCCTGTCAGTCCGGTGGCACCAAAACCGTCGTGGAAAGGAGGGATCCGCTCGCATATCATCGGCATGGCTAGAACAGCGGCACGGGAGGACCCTGCAAACATGGAAGGATAGTACATCAAGCTTGAAGAGTTTCCAGAGGTACAATGGGTGATTGAAAACTGTGCTGGCTTCATTGTCTCCAATACAAGGTCAAGACATCACATTCTTGACATTGATTGGATTCCGAGGAACTCACCACTATGTTCCTTTGAGGATCCTCCGGCAAGTAGCGATGACGCAACAAACTCCACAGTTGACTGAAGGATGAAGCTTCAACGTTGACATAAGGGATATTGAACATCCGATAGTTTGCACTATATTGTCAATGTGGGAGAAGAGGCTTACTATGCAATTTTGTCGTGCTCGAGACAGTAGGGTGAACCTCGCAGCTACTCTGACTTATCTTCAATGGCTCAGCAAAGATAAGGAGAGATTCTGATAAAAGACTACACTGAAAAGGAAAACCAAAGCTCCGAGTGTCACTGAGAAATACAAGAAGTTGCGACATGAGTCGACCAAGGTAAGAAGGAGTTAAGGGTAATACAAGAGAAGGAGATGAGGAGACAATACAAGGATAAGGTAAAAGAGGATGAACTCAAGTATTGGACAGGCAAGGTCATGGCTGTGAGGCAAGCTGCTGGAAACCTACAAGATTTGCTCAAAGGATGGGGAGAGTATTTTAAGGTAGTGCCACTGGAAGAAAAAAAAGCAATGGGGATAGAAATCTGTGAATTCTTCTCAAAAGCTCTTGGAGACATGTAAGCTGGGAAGGATCTGATAGAGATGTTCGCCGCTCCTCCACCTATGAACCTGGTTCACAAACCTAAGGAAGAAGTCAGAGAAAAGAAGGAAAAAGAAGATATTGGAATTGATGCTTGATCTGAAGCCTCTTTGCTTGGCACATAGTCTGGTCGACTTGAGTCGAGTCGTCTTTATTTCTGTTTTGTCGAGTTGTGACACGACCCAAAATCCGGTTAGGCCGTGCGGGCACCCGACATCATTCCCTAGACCCGTCGGGCGAACCCTTACCAATTAAATCAGGAAAATAAAAATAACAATTTACAAATAAGGACAAGACTTAAAATAAAAACACAGACATACTGATACCTCTAAGCTGTACAAAAGAAATTACAGCTGACTACCCAACATGCTAGGTTTAGGGCTATCCAGACCAAACATCTAAGAGTACAAAATAAGACAGATACCTCCTGGAGGGAGCAAAATGCAACTGAAATAATGAACAATAAACTGGTGGCCATCCGGAATAAAAGCTGGCTCACCCTGACAGCTGAAGTCGTCTTCGCTCCTTCACAATGTGGCAAACTCAATCCTGGAGCGAACCTGCCGAAACGAAATAGATAGACAAGAAACAAACAACAAACAAGGGTGAGTCAAAAGGACTCAATAAGTGGGGCAGACTAGCCACCTCAAAGAATAGGATAGCTAGCCAGGGAGAAAAGAAATAGATAGACCAAATTTATTTTATTTAAATTATAAAAAGGCAGAGCCAGATAACAACCGGAAACACGTATGAAACCATAAACTCAACTGGGGATACGAGCCAGAACATATCAACAAATAAGCAATGACAATATAAGCAGGACATTAGTCATGTATCGTAAGTCTACTCAATAGTATGAAATGAGATGAAATGAAATGAAATGAAATGTGATGCAAAGGGTCACATGTGCCCGTAATCCCATCCCGAAGCGGAATACTCCTGCATTCGAGGGGAATCCAATCTGATAACCAACTGGAGCGGAATACTCCTGCTCCTGGGGCGGAATACTCCTGCACCCGATATAATATAAACCAGAGGCGGAATGCTCATGCACTCTCTTGGGGCGGAATACTCCTGCACCCGATATAATGTAAAGCTGAGGCAGAATACTCCTGCACTCTCCTGGGGCGGAATCCTCCTACCCTCAATATGATACAATGGAGCGGAATACTCCTGCTCCTAGGGCGGAATACTCCTACCCTCAATATGATACAATGGAGCGGAATACTCCTGCTCCTGGGGCGGAATACTCCTGCCCCCAATATGATATGCAATGTAATGCATATGAATGACATATAATGGATATGAATGCAATGTGATACAATAATAATCCTTCACCGGTGCGGGACTCTCATCGACAGCCGGGAAGTAGATGCCAACTCACAGCTAGGGTACAATGCTCAGATCCTCAATGCAATACCAACAATAGGACAAAACATATAATATACGATGTAAATCCAAAGCTAAGGCGTAATGAGTACGCCTATCGGCAGCTACACACGTAAGGAATACGTGGTAGAAAATCCGCGAGGCCAGGTGCCTCCAAAGAAATGGATATAAACACTTACCTCTTCCAAAAGTTAGCATTGCTAATCAATAACCGCTTTTATCCTTTGGTTCCATGGCCAAACGATCCCACTGTGTTCAATAAGTAGAAAAATATATCACATTAGGCTAAAGGCTTCATTCCTCACATCTTAGGGCAATCCAGGTAGGAACCTGATACCCTATTCGCATACGCAATACGCAGGCCAGGCCTATATACAGGGTTTAAGGCCACATAACCAAATCCCAAATAAATTACATTTATAAGTTGCACATAACTCACTGAGCACGAATACATAATCAATTTCATTATCGGGGTCCATTTGACCCTTTAAACTATCAATTTACGTCATTAGGGCGATGTCTAATATCCCTATTTTTACCGAAAAAATATATTTAAACACACGTAATAAACTCAAATACTATATTAGGATCATTACCTGAATGTTTCAGGGTGAAAATTCTACTTTTCTCCGGCCCCTTTTCTCATTTTCTGGTATTTTTTCTTGTGCGCGTTTTTCATTTTTCTTGTCTCCTGTTTCTCGTTTTTTTTTTTTAGCTTTATGATGAAGATGCAGATATACATACATAAGCCACCGCCATGCAAACTCTTTTTCTTTCAACGTTTTGTCTTTTTCTCTTTTTTTTTTTATTTTCTTTTATTTTATTTTCTTAACGAAGATTAAAACGGTGCCCTACGATATTTGAAATAATTCCAACTTTTGCATACAAGTTGTACAAAATACATGTAACCTACTCGCGAAGGCGGATCTCAAATTGGGTCCCCGAAACTCAAGGTGCGAATTTAAATGGAAAAAGGTCAAATTATTTAACTTTCGGTATTTTAGCGGAAACTAGTCGAACAATATCGAAATTCACTTTCGAAAGTTTACAAAAGTCATAAATAATCATACGAACATAACGGCGCTTTCGGATTTCAAATCAGAGCTCATTCGGCAAAAACCGAGCTCGAAAATCTCTTTTTCATATTTATCGCCAATAAAAACTGAAACCTTCTTCCGATGCCTACCAAACGAGGTCTGATTTAGCGCAAATTTTACAGCCAGGTCCTAATGGATATTATGAATATTTTAAAATTATCGGCACACCAATCGGAGTGCTAACTTCCGAAACGACTGACCGAGGTCGTTTCATTCTCCTCCACTTAAACTCTCGTTCGTCCTCGAACGAGCCTAAATCTAAAGAAAGATTTACGCAGATAACAAGAGAATTTGCACAACCTTCATAAACTACTCCACGGACATTATCTCATAATTACAGAATCAGAGTTATAACACGCACATCAACTCTTGGATAAAACATATTTGGATAATATGATAACATCATAGCCCAACTTATTCGGACTAAGTCGACCCTTTCTCAATCATGAAAGAAGAGTTCTATATTTTCGAAACAAAAATACACGAAACTTTAAATGGGTTAACATGATTCAGCCGATAATTACCTCTTCGATATACCTTTCAATATATAACAAATTGATGGAACTAGGAATTAGCTCACACTTGATGCAATAGGGGAAGCTTTTGAAGTACCTTGTCACCACTCACTATAGAAGATTTGATGCAAGCTATATTATTTTTACGAATGCACTATACAACATCTCAATTGATGTTAGTGTTGTTCCGCAAGCTCCTTGTGAGAATGTAGATACTCATATCCTAATGTATGTCAAAGGTTCATCTGAACAGGGTCTATCGTATAAGGATAAGGATCATGCAACTACTACTGGATAGTATGATGTAGACCGAGAATGATCTTCAGACTGAACATCTCCCTCAGGGTATTGTCTTTGAATTGGAATTATTATGACTTGAAAAAGTAAATATAAAAGATACATGTAGTTGGACTTTCAGCTAAGGCAGAATACCAGCAACAAATTGATTACATGAGCACTTACAACGTTAAAGTAACTTCTCAAAGAGTTGAGATGTGAAAGAGATATATATACCAATGATGGATTATCGACAAGCTGGACTAGACCTTTAACTCTAAATTTTTATGAAGTAAAACAGCGTCAGTATGAGGATCCAGTACTAGTTGAATACAGACAGATAGCCAGAAGAAAGCCGGAGTAGCCATACAGGGTTACTACTAACGGTGTTCTCATATATAAAGATAGATTTTGTGTCCCTGATGTTGCAGATTTACGTGGACAGATTATGATAGAGGCATATTATTTCAAATACAGTGTTCATCCAGGTTCGACTAAGATGTACCATGATCTTAAGCAAATTTATTGGTGGGACGGAATGAAGTGTGACATAGCAGAATTTGTGGCTCAGTGTTCTAATTGCCAGCAAGTTAAAGTCGTGTGATCTTTCCAGACTTTATGCTTTCAGCAGATAGGTACGTATATATGACCAGGTTGCCTGCTTATCTCTATCATTAATAAATTATTAGTGGGTTTAGCAACGATCGACACTCATTGTAGGTTTCTGTCGTGGCCCTAAGTTGGGTCGTGACAAAATGGGTATCAACGCCTCAGAGATTTAACATTACCATTCAGTATTTGGAGGAAGACTCCTCCACTTAAAGCACTAACTCATGCAGCCATTTGAATAGAAATAATCATCCTCGCACAGCCTACTGGACTAAAGAGGATTTAGCTAAAAGCTGAACGTAGGCAGACCTAAGCTACCAACTACCCTTTCGAGTTGCCAAATAGCTGCAACTCTCAAGTTCACAACTCCATACCTTTGTCGTAAAAACCACCGCCTAATGGATGGTACTTCTATATAAAAATTTCGGCAGAGTTTCCCCTGAAACTGGATGATCCGCAAAAACAGAACCAGCACTATACTATACATGGGGATGGATACCCGGATAAACTGATATCCAAAACAATAATATGCTTACCGGGCTAAAATAACACGTACTCTGGCTCAACACAGGGAACGTCACAAGCGGCTACCAATCGCCCAAGCTCACTAGTGCCGGACAAAGAAGAAATGGAAATGGATCGAGGATAGAAATAATTAGAACTTCAGGAAGCTCATTTTCCTATTGCTTGGCTACCAGATCTAGACTACTTCCGAGTCAAGCTAGCCAAAGAATCACAATCGAAGAAATAAATATTAAATAAGCTTTATGGAACGACATCCATGCTAATTTAATCTCCCAATAATAAGGAAACTCTAACAATTTACCAGAAAACCCTTTTATAACCCAGATAAGCTCATAGGGTAACAAACTTTACTAGCATTTTGAACCAAGAGGATATACGTAGATCGAATATTACTTACTAATCACTTTTCACAGGAAGAAACGACAACACTTTCTGACGGTGACAAATTAGGATCCCATTATCCTACCAACATTGAATTTCGAGGAGAGAGATAAACTGATTCAACATAATAATACAGGGTGGGACAAAAAGATGCCGAGCAGACCATACCGACACCCTCTCCCAAATTTCTCACATTTAAACCAGATCAACTAGTAGGGTCTGACAAATGCCAAGAATAAATCATACTAGAAGCTCACCCCTCTACCACAATCAATTCTTAATAGAAACAATATCCAAGGAAGCCATGGAAACATGGTAAGATAAACGATGTTCAGACCGATCAGAAGAATCAAATCTTACTCACATATACTGGAAGAAGAATTACATGGGTGTACTACATCGGATGCCTCAGCATCCTGCCAGACTAGTAGTTCTTAGAACTGCCTCTGCGGCTGAACCGAGCCGCTACCCTGATAATTACTTCTAAAAGAACCACTACCACCACGCTCTTGACCTTTATCGAATGAGGGCATATCTCTGGTTGATTAAAATCTGAATGAAATTCCCTACGGCTGTCCAGGTGCCTGATAACGAGAGATAGGACGACTGCCTACTTACTAGAGTAAGAAAAACTACTCAAAGGATAACCAGACTCACAACAATGATAACACCTTTTCACTGAAAATGGAAGCTGGAAAGATTATTGATAGCTGTAAAGAGAAGACTGAATCTGAAGTTGATGAGCTACTGGCGCACTCTAAGAATCAAGTGACACAAGCTGAGATAACCTGGAAGGTGACCTCCCAAAATAATCAGAACTCTTACCTCCAAATGAGGTACCATGTTTGCCCACCAGGGCCACGGGATCTCTTGCTCTCCCGCTCTAACTTATGGTATGCCTAATACCTTTGAGCAATATCAACAACGAAATCAAATTAGATCCCGACCTCAATCTCTCGAGCCATCTGGGATCTCAAGGAAGGAGAAAGGTCATCAATAAATCTTTTAATCTCTTTAAAGACTCATGGACTAGTTCTAATGCATATTCAGCCATTTTATAGAATTCAATCTCATATTCTGAAACACCACCAGGTTAACCGACAGGCTACCCTGTCCAATCCACTCAAATTGGAAACACTTTTCATTTCCCTCGTTACTCAAAAGGATTTTTTTCCCACGAATCTAGAAGAAAAACCGAACCAAGTTAGCTAATAAAAGAGCGGCCCACCAATTCAAGGCTGGACTCTGAAACTGGAAAGAAGAATAATAAACACCATACCGCTCGATATAATCAAGAACCTGAAGGATACGCTGACATCATTTTATTTTAAAAAAAAAAAACTAATACAAGGATTATGTGATGCATGGCTTACGAATATCGGAAGGTTCAATTGGGTAAAATAATGCAGCCTTTTCAGATACTCGGACCGAGCCATTACTCGGGCTAGCTAACCAGCCAGAATAACTAGAGGCACAACACATGCTGCCTCCGAAACTTACTTTACTGCGGCAATATTAAGAACTGGAATAGAAGCTCCCTGAGACTGAACATCTGCATCTACGACAACCTGATAAGCTGCTTAGCGAATAATAGGTTCTTGCGGTATTTGCGTCACCAAGATTCTCGTAAAAGCATCGTAGAGAGCCAAGGGGACTACAAGGCCCTGCTCCCTTGCCCATCGCGAGCTCGTACAGCTGGGACCTCCGTAACTAGATCGTCAGCACGATCAAAACTCTCGGGGCTACGTCAGTGCTAGCCCCAAGCTCGACTGCTTCGTCCTGAACTCCTTCCGTCTGCTGATTTGTCGTACGAGGGTTCACAATTACCACGAACGAATTAACGAAAATAGTTTTGCATCCTAGACTGATGCACGATCAGAAATGAAGGAAGTGAAACTTCCTAAATGCCATCATAGCCTCTCGTAGATAAGTACGGACGTCTACGTACCCATCACCGAGACTCTACTAGACACTGTCTTAGTCTGGATAGACTCTAAACTGGGCTCTGATACCAACTGACACGACCCAAAATCCGGTTAGGCCGTGCGGGCACCCGACATCATTCCCTAGACCCGTCGGGCGAACCCTTACCAATTAAATCAGGAAAATAAAAATAACAATTTACAAATAAGGACAAGACTTAAAATAAAAACACAGACATACTGATACCTCTAAGCTGTACAAAAGAAATTACAGCTGACTACCCAACATGCTAGGTTTAGGGCTATCCAGACCAAACATCTAAGAGTACAAAATAAGACAGATACCTCCTGGAGGGAGCAAAATGCAACTGAAATAATGAACAATAAACTGGTGGCCATCCGGAATAAAAGCTGGCTCACCCTGACAGCTGAAGTCGTCTTCGCTCCTTCACAATGTGGCAAACTCAATCCTGGAGCGAACCTGCCGAAACGAAATAGATAGACAAGAAACAAACAACAAACAAGGGTGAGTCAAAAGGACTCAATAAGTGGGGCAGACTAGCCACCTCAAAGAATAGGATAGCTAGCCAGGGAGAAAAGAAATAGATAGACCAAATTTATTTTATTTAAATTATAAAAAGGCAGAGCCAGATAACAACCGGAAACACGTATGAAACCATAAACTCAACTGGGGATACGAGCCAGAACATATCAACAAATAAGCAATGACAATATAAGCAGGACATTAGTCATGTATCGTAAGTCTACTCAATAGTATGAAATGAGATGAAATGAAATGAAATGAAATGTGATGCAAAGGGTCACATGTGCCCGTAATCCCATCCCGAAGCGGAATACTCCTGCATTCGAGGGGAATCCAATCTGATAACCAACTGGAGCGGAATACTCCTGCTCCTGGGGCGGAATACTCCTGCACCCGATATAATATAAACCAGAGGCGGAATGCTCATGCACTCTCTTGGGGCGGAATACTCCTGCACCCGATATAATGTAAAGCTGAGGCAGAATACTCCTGCACTCTCCTGGGGCGGAATCCTCCTACCCTCAATATGATACAATGGAGCGGAATACTCCTGCTCCTAGGGCGGAATACTCCTACCCTCAATATGATACAATGGAGCGGAATACTCCTGCTCCTGGGGCGGAATACTCATGCCCCCAATATGATATGCAATGTAATGCATATGAATGACATATAATGGATATGAATGCAATGTGATACAATAATAATCCTTCACCGGTGCGGGACTCTCATCGACAGCCGGGAAGTAGATGCCAACTCACAGCTAGGGTACAATGCTCAGATCCTCAATGCAATACCAACAATAGGACAAAACATATAATATACGATGTAAATCCAAAGCTAAGGCGTAATGAGTACGCCTATCGGCAGCTACACACGTAAGGAATACGTGGTAGAAAATCAGCGAGGCCAGGTGCCTCCAAAGAAATGGATATAAACACTTACCTCTTCCAAAAGTTAGCATTGCTAATCAATAACCGCTTTTATCCTTTGGTTCCATGGCCAAACGATCCCACTGTGTTCAATAAGTAGAAAAATATATCACATTAGGCTAAAGGCTTCTGTTAGCTTGGAAAGCTGCTTGGAGTTTTGACTGATGACTGAGGAACGGATTCAAAGGACCTGTTCCTTTGAATTACTGAAGCAGAATAGATAATTCATGCAAAATCATTTGATTAAGATATTATTATTTATCCTAATACTGACGTATATCTTGATAATTATGCAGGCCTAATCAGATACGAAAAGATTGCATAATCCTAAAGGATAAAGGATTCGGATTCAAGAAGGTAGAATCCAATTAGGATTCAAAGTCAAGGGAGCTTTGGAATTCTAATTCATTGGGACTTCTTGGCTGCTGGAAACTATAAAACGTGGATACTATCAGCCATAGAAGGAGTACACAAATAGAGAGAGCATCGAGCAAAAGCTGAGAAGAATTATTAGCTTATTTGTGTAATCATTAGCTACAGTAGAACTAAGTAAGAACCTGTTCCTTAGATTGAGTCTTGTAAAAGTTCAAGTCTTAGTTCAATTGTAGTAAGCAAAAATCGAGTTGTAAACTGTGTAGTTCAAGTCGTGGACTTGACACAACTTCACTGATCGTGAGAAAGATCACTAAAGGATTAGAGTTAGTCCTAGGTTAGTAAGAGTGAGTCTTGTAACCAAGTGGGTCTTTTTACATAGTGAAGTTGAAATCCTACTTGAGAAGTAGGTCGTGGTTTTTTGATCCCGTGTCTAGGGGTTTTTCCACGCTAAAATCTGGTGTTCAATTACTTACAGTTTTTATTCCGCACATCGTAGAGTAAAGGAACACATTTTAAGGAACTGGTCCTTAAAACAGTAAAGTGGTGTATTTGTGGGAAATAACAATTGGTATCAGAGCAGGTTATCCTTGAAAAGGCTAACACCTAGGATTAGATGAGTACATCACGTGAGAACAGTGAGGGTCAGTCAATGGTTAGAGCACCTTACTTCAATGGGAAATACTATTCATGGTGGAAAGAAAGGATGCGTGATCACCTTCAGGCAGAGGATTACGAACTGTGGGACATAGTTACTGAAGGTCCCATGATCCCAATGAAGAAGGATGCTGATGGGAAAGATGTTCCCAAAACCAGGAAGGAGTGCAATGCCGAAGACATAAAGCAATGGGAAAAGAATGCTAAGGCAAGGAAGTGGCTGGTTGGTGGACTTAGTCCTGACGAATGCACAAGGATCAGAGGGTATGCCACTGCTAAGGAGATTTGGGATGCTCTACAAGTTGCACACGAAGGAACAAGTCAGGTAAAAAGGTCCAGAGGTACACTTCTTTATGCTGAATATGAAAGCTTTAAAATGAAAGAAGAAGAATCAATCTCTGAAATGTATACTAGATTCAATGCCATTGCCTCTGAACTTATCTCTTTGGGAAGGGTTTTAACTGTGGAAGATAGGGTAGAAAAGATTTTAACTAGGGTTCTTCCAGATTCTTGGGAGATCAAAGCATGTGCTATCATTGAAAGTAAAGATTTAACCACATTATCCTTAGATGAGCTCATAGGAAATCTAAAGACTTACGAACTAAGGAAAAAGGTTAAAAACATAGGAGCACCAGTTAAAACTGAACCTAACCTAGCCTTAACTGCTGGTGATAAAATCATTGATGATAAGGAACTGGTCCTTATCGCTAAAAGTGTTCAGAAATATTTGAATAAGAAAAGGGAAATTAGTGGACAGGGTAGGTCTACTAACATTAAACAGGCTGGAGAATGCCACAAATGTGGAAGCTCGGAGCACTACATCAGCAAATGTCCAATCATGGAAGGAGAATGGAGGAAGAAATTCATTGATGAAAGGAAGAAGGCTAGGGAACAGGTCCATAGAAAAAGTGGAAATCCCAAAGCGCTGGTTGCAGGATGGCAAGACAGTGAAGATGAAATAACTGATGATGATCTGGATGAGGATCTTGCTCTAATGGCACTTGGAGATTCAGAAAATGAAGAGGATCCTGAGGTATTTGTTTCTAAACTTAAAGAAGATGTAAAAAGCATGTCTAGAGAAAAGTTGGTTAAAGTATTCCATATTGTGCTAAATGAATTTAAAACTCTGAGGGATGATAATCACCAACTGCATGATAAAGTTGACTGTTTAGAAATAGAATGCAAAGAGGAAATAATTAAAAATGATTTTCTGGAAAGGAAGATTAGCATGCTTGAGGAACAGGTCCTCACACTTGAAACAACTGCTCAGGAATTAGAAAATGTTAAAACAGTTGTAAAAGGTAAAGGTATTGCTAATTCTCATCAGATTATTGCTGAAGAGAAACTGAAAAACACAGTTGATGAATTGTGTAAAAAAATGAAAAGATAAGATCTTTAGAAGAAGACCTGGTTAAAACAAAAATGGATTTAAGAAAAACTGTAGAATGGAACAAGTCTTCTGAAGCACTAGAATGGTTGCAAGAAAATCATAGCAGTAACAGGAAAGGTATTGGATTCATGAAGGCACAAAGTTCATCCAAATGGGATCCAAAGAGTAAGTACTTATCATTTCCTGAAAACTGGCTATGTACTCACTGTGGGAACACTGGTCACCGG